>JBANSL010000020.1:15772430-17266597 GCA_037127255.1 Persicaria tinctoria | reverse complement strand
GTGAAATAGTTAATGGATATACTCGATGAAATAGTTAATGGCCATGAAACAGCAATGATGAATCAATTTTCAATATCAAATACAATGGGAATAAAAAAAACCAAACATACTCGATGTTCAACCTGTCATATATTTAGACTAATTTCTTAACTTAGTTTTCTTAGACAAAAACTATAAGTTGTGGAAACGATCGATTTACTTTTTTTTTTTTGTTAAATTTGAGGTATTGATCATCTTGAGAAACACTTCACCATGATAACAAAATATTTCGAAGAACGACGAGACAAGAAACATGGGCAAAACGACACATAATAGATTTCGGTATTTTGTGGGGTATGTCAAACTCGGTCGAAAATATTCCGAACATGGTTCGGGAAAAGTACTAGTTAAGGTTATTTATCAAAATATATATGGAATGGAAATTTGAATTAAGAAGTCTAGAGTGGAAATTGGGCACAACATGTCTAGTTTAGCATCTCATTCTTTTTTTTTATCTGGTTCAGGATCGAGAGTCGAGCTATTTGACTTAACCGCCCTAATATTATATTGAAGTTCATTGTAAATTATTATCTGCAAAAGTCATATACACATGTGCAAATAACTAATATGTCTTGCACGTACATAAAACTAACTAGTATCATTTCATCCTAAAACTTGTGCAATAGTGATATAACTTATAAACTAGGCTTGTTTATTTTACCCAAACCTTTTGCTGTTTTTGTTGTTTTTAAATTAGTTAGAGTTTTCAATAAACCAAAGCTCTGTTCAATTTAACTAGTATTTCACGTTCAAACATCATTTACATCAGCCAAAACATTATTATTTTTGCCCATTTTTTTCGAAAAAGACAATTGGCATAAGTTCCTGTTTCTTTTTTTTTCTTTTCTTTTTTCTTTTGGAATTGGAGCTTCTTACTTGTAATATCTACGTCACTTACCAATAATTTTGTAAATTCAGCAATAGTAAATTGTGAAGAGAAAAAAAATCCCCAAAACTAAAATGTCGTGTTTCTAGACAAACTTGAAAGTCTAAAATAACATACTGTATATTTTTCTATCGGGAGGGGATATATAACTAGGAGACGATAACTGAATTCGTAACATGAACTCACAATAAATATCATGTTTGATAACTTAATTGATATGTTCAGGAGGTACAATTAACGTTCACAAGCAAAAACTCCATTGATTTCGATTTCAATCTTTAGATCCATATTTAAAATAATACTGTGTAAGATTATTTTTTTTAAAAAAAAAAAAACAAGTGAAAATTTGTTTTTCCAAAGTTTTGCCCCCTATTTTACCGCGCAATTTTTGGAAGTGCATGGTACTTGTGTGTTCACATGTTTTGTACCGTTTGCTAAAGCCAAACCTTTGTCTGGTTTCTTTGTATTTTTACATCAATTTCGATATTCAAAATCAACATTATTGAAATTCTGACTCATATCATATGTGAATTTGTCTTCACGTTTTGCATCTCCACCCTCCATTTCCTACTCTACTAGAATATTTTTTTCAAAATATTCAAAAGGAAAATACAAATTCACAACTTGTAAATATTTACAAAAATATTTAAAATTAGCGATCATGTCAGATAAACGCAGTCTAAGGCCGCATTTCATTCACAAAAAGTAAAATCTAAAAGGAAAAAAACACGAAAGAAACGCAGTTTCAAACCGCGTCTTATAGTTAATTTATGATAACATGCATTTTGAAACCACGTTTATTCCGATTTGTATTTATAAATAAAAATAATAATAATAAAAACAAAAAGTAATGAATGAAACGCAATTTGACACTGTTCCCTCATCTCCTGTGGCTTGAAGACGTCGTTTGGTCATTCTCCATCGCCATCGTCACCTCTGTCAAGGAAACCGCCCCCTCCAATGCCGCCGTCTCCGAACCTCACCCGTCCACCCCGCAGTCGGTCATCTCCTCTCAAGCATATTGTTGTAATCAACCCAGAGAGAGAGAGAGAGAGAGAGAGAGAGAGAGACAACTCAATGTAGTTACTCTCAAGCATACTGTTGGGTGCGAATAGCCAGGGAGGGCACCATTCATGTGCACCTTGGATTATATAACAATGCAAATCATCTGACTATACTAGACCATTCGGAAGACTATGGCTCTGAAACTTCAATGATCAAGAAGATTGATCCGACCGTAATGTGTTTGTAGACCAGTTTCTTATCAAAAAAAAATAAAAATCATGCAAAAGCTCATCAGCTAAATCCAGATGCCTCTTTGTATAAAGGGTGGTGGTTGCATCACTCCACGAACTCGCAACCAACATCCAACATATCGAGTTTGGCTCTTGATAAAGGGTGGTGGTTGCATCAGCTGAGGCACTTGTGAAGTTGAAACTCAAAAGCACGGGTAATTTAAAAAAATAATGGCATTCCATCATAAGATTCAATGGTCCACCTAGAACACAGCCGATTTTCTTCATTTCCTCAGCTGGTTTCCAATTAGGAGAACAAAGCCATGCCAAGTCCCTCGACTCAAATACAAGAAACTAAAAAGCTTTCCACTTCATCAAAGTCAGAGACGAAGTTCAGGAAAGAACTGAATGATAACTGAGCAACAAATAGCATGCTTCAGTGAGCAATGAAATACGGAGTATAAAAACTAAGGCGTAGCTAATTACATAATGCAAAATTACAATATCCATCTGTCAACACTTGGCAACTAACTGAAATTTTCAAGATACAGCTTTTAGAGGTGCTGAAACCCCAAAAAAAAAAAACAGTAAGCATGAAACAGAACTAGATGACTCCAATGTTCGAAGGCCCAGCCACCTCTACATGTTCACTAGTAAGGCACAGGTTTAACCAACAGCATCTCAATTATCCATTCACAGCATATCAAATCCAAGGATATCAGGAATCCATATATCCAGTCTCAAGGGGCAAAAAACGAGCTAAATGACATGGCATGAGCTCTTTCATATTCAACCTATCCAATAATATGCAAAATGCACAATGGATAGGACCATCCTAGGAAAAAAATAAGACCAAGACATTGCAGTTTAACTATTTTTTTTGTCTTCCTAGTACTTCCAGATATAACTACCAACAGCAATGAAGCAGGAAAATGCAGAAAATCCCTTGTCAACAACTAATAACCGATCCTGCTAAAAAGAATCAAACTTCATTACTATGTTTGCATTGCAATCATAACATATAAAGGATGGCATGGATGCAATATTCTGTTTCGGATATCGACAGGTTCAAAACAAACTGCCAACCATCCACCTACCTAATAACTTATAGCTATCAAATCAAGGACTCAATAAAGTAACTTATGACAGGAATGCAAAATTTTCAAGCGTATGATCTTCCTTGCTAAAGGAATACTGGTACACCTGAAGTTTATTACCACCTGAGAGAAAGCATGTCCTATTGATGATTAATGTCAGATTTATAAACCCATGCAGAAGAGAGATGGAATAATGATATTAAATGAAGGTTAAATCAAAAATACCTTTTTACCATCTCCACCGCCTATCCCTCTAAAAGAAAAAAGAAAAAAGAAACCCCACAGAGACTGGCTTTTTGATATTGGTGAGATAGTTAATGACGAATTGACAGTGATGTAGCCATTGGTTTACCTGAGCCTTACTAAGTTCCAAACACATCAGTCATCCCAACCTAAACAACCTGTCCAGCATATTCTAAAATAATCAAGACCCAAAAAAAGCAAAAAATAAACACCGGCAAGCCTCTTGAACGTTGGACTTTCAAGTCAAAACAGTTTGTGTCCAGGCAAACCAGGCCACAAGGGAACTGCATGAACTAGAATACCAAACCTGCCATGATCAGATAAAATATCTTTAGCAAGGGCATAAGGGGCAAGACAACAAGAAATGATAATTGTTTGTCTAAAGCAAGTAATGAAAAGCAAACCTTATTCAATGACGGATCATAGTAATTCAGGTACCTCCAACAGGGTTGCCTGCAACAGAAGTTTTCTGAATTGCCCAAAAAAAATAGCAAAAGTGAGAATGAAATTAAAAAAAATGAAATAACAATGATTAGCAATGTGAATGGATGAAAATGTCAAAATAGTAGAAAGTTGCTTATTTAATTCAAGACTGTCACAGATAATCAAACAAAGCAGTATCAAAGAGAAAAGAATGTGAGGAAACTACAATAAAACACTAGAAGTTTGGTCAAATGAGTGTTCATGCACATTTTTCATTACCAGTTCAACCGTTTGCTTTCCATTTGTTGATAGAGGTGCCGGTGCAAACCTGTAAAACATCAAACAAAAGAGATGTCACATGCGAAAGAAAGATCATTTAGTGGGAATAATAGATATATCAAGAAGTAGAAGATCTACAAGCTAAACATGTAAACACACCTAAGCGCCCTTGCTTTCCTTTTCTCCTCTTCTTGAGAATCTACCTTAACCTTGGATCCAAATCTTGCAACTCGAGCTTTCTTCTTTGCCTCCTCTTCAGAAGCTGAGTTTGCTGACAGACCAAATCTGAAGCAAAATTCAAGCAAGAAATTAGATATCAAATCTAAATTATACCAAAATGCAAGAAATAGATATCGCTCTTCAAGAGGAACCTTTCAGCTCTAGCTTTCCTCTTCAGGTCCTCAGAGCCATCTGATCCTGATCCTGGCACTGTGCCAAACCTGTTACACCCCCGTCACAAGTTGGAAGAAAAGCATTACACCCCAGTCCCCAAAAGTAGGAACTACGTTGAATAAAACAACAAAGCACAACATACAATTTCATAGTTCTAATCAAAGATGCTGCACATATTGAGGAACTAAAACATTTAGATTGTTCTGTACAAGAAAAGATGCTGCAACAGACAAGCACACGTCAAATAACAATACAAAATTACTCAATTATAAATTTGTTAAAACAAATACAGCCCTTCATCTCCACCTATAACCCCAATTCCTTTTTGAATCTTAAACCAAATGAAACGAAACGAATTTCTTATCCGCAATAACTAAAGAATAAATGCACATTTGCAAATCAAGATCATCTGCATTGAATGTCTCCCTAACTTTGAATATACCAATTATAAGGATAATACTATACCATTTTTTTGTACTGAATACCCATCAAGATGCTCAATCCATGTAAATTGTTGCACACCCAAATGAAAACGTGCTTGACTTGAAACCATACGTTAAGAGGTTCTATGAAGCTAACTATCTTTCTCGGATAATTTAGTTGGGGAAAGGGTGAGTATACTTCGATCCAACAAACGCTGCTTTGAGCAAATGAGCTGGATAAACTCGGTTTGTAAAGTGGGTTTGTTGTTGCTATAAAATCATTTCCCCGTTTCAATATAAGAATGCTGATAAGGAAGATAAGCAGACACCAAATGATCTTGATCAAGGTTTTCAAGGAGGATATGCAGTGCAACACTATTAATAGCTGCGACACTCTTTAATCAAACCATCCAACACAACTCCAAATACCAAATAAAAGCACAAAAATTTGTTTAAATACACCGATTTACTAAGCATCTGCTCACAATATCAGCCACTAGCTACGAATTATCTTCAAACAAACAACAATTGGCTTCATAGCCAGCAATGTCATTCATGTGAAGAATTCCTTACAATGAACGAGCTCAAACCCTAATAGACAGAAATCACTCAGCCCAATACAAGCAATATAGCCACAAAGGAAGTGCACAAAACCTAACCATGAATCTGTAACGGGATTTCTTATACGAAAAGTGATAGGTGTATGTAAGACAGGTTCAGTCATTTTGTAAAGCCAGTTTAGTGTTTAATTATCCGCTGCAATTTAAACACCGATCACATATCCTATAAGAAATCCTACATGTAACCCCCTTGGATCATTGGGCGAATTATCCAATTTCAGAAAATCAATTCCCAAATCTCTAACTCTGTCAAACAATTCCAGATCCAGTGTCCTTCGAATCAACTTTCTCTCCCAGTAGTTGATTTCTAGGCTTGGTTTACTCAGCTTCAAGTTCGTATCCGAGATTCTAACAGAGATCTATGCTCACAAAATCAGAGATTATGCATACGGGGAAAAAACAGATGAATGCCAAATATACCTCTCCGCTCTAGAATTGCGCTTTTCCTTCTCAGATAACTGGAGAGGCACCCCAAACCTCTCAGCGCGGCGGGCCTTCCTCTCAACATCGTTAGCCTGCGAGCCAGTCACCGCTTCCGTCGCAGCCGGGACCTTCTTTGCATTCGGATCCTTGGTCGCGTCCTCTTCAGCGGCATTGGATGGCAGTGGGGATGTGAGAGGGGAGTCCGATACGGGAGTTGAAGCGTCAGAAGGAGTTAGGGTTAGGGTTTCCGTAGGGTTTTCGACCTCGGGATTCTCGGTGGTACCTTTAATGGTGGTCGCCGTTGCGGCGGGGGCGGCGGACAGGGGATTGCTCATATTCGTCGCCATGAGTGGAGACTGGAGAGAGATCGAGGAAGCCGACGGAGTGCAGCGATGGCGGATGAGAAAATAGGTTTTCTTTTCGTTCGGTATACTGAAATCCTTTGGAAAACCTAACGCTAAACTGAGACCTGTTTGGCATTTATATCCCCTCTTTATTCTTTTCAGTTTTTAGATTTTATTTAAAAATAAATGATTGAAAAGTAAACCAAATATAACATGGAGTCTGTTTGGGTCGAATTTTTTTTCAAATTAGCCAAAAAAAATCAAAATAATTTGCAAAATAGCCAAAATCTGAAACTATTTTGGGATTTAGTCATAGTAGGGTAAAGTCGGTGTTTGAAACAGCGACTTTATCCCAACTTTGAAAAAATATTATTAAAATAACAAAGACGCTGTTTAAAACAACGACTTTGTATTTTTTAAAATTTTTTTATTAAAATAACATTTAAATATTGAAAAGATGAAAATCAAAAAAAATATATATACATGGGAGAGTCATCTGAAACTATTTTGGGATTTAGTCAAAGTAGGGTAAAGTCGGTGTTTGAAACAGCGACTTTATCCCAACTTTAAAAAAATATTATTAAAATAACAAAGTCGCTGTTTAAAACAACGACTTTGTATTTTTTAAATTTTTTTTATTAAAATAACATTTAAATATTGAAAAGATGAAAATCAAACAACGACTCTCCCTTATTTTAATTAAAAAAAAGCTGATGGGAGCAAATCCCTGACTCCCTTCCCTCTCTCTCGTAGACCCAGGCCATATGGGCCCACAACCCTCTCTCACCCTCCCCCCTCTCTCCTATACTCTCCCTCTCTCTCCAATACTGTCCGTTTTTTTTTAAATAAAGAAAGGGCTCTCTCCTACTCTCCCCTTTTTTTTTATTAGGAAATAATTCGAGAGTCAGGCATACCTAACAACTCGAGAGGCCGACGAAGTCGACAGACGGTGAAACCGTCTATACATATATAAAAAGGTGCAACAACTACAAAGTGGGAGGCGTAATCCCGGACGAGCAAGCGAGCCAAACCCGTACACGCTGGAGACAACGTAGACTAAAATCCGGTGCCAAGCATCCCCAAGCGGCGACACCGTTGGCCATCGGTAAATCGGGAGCCAGTCCGATGGGCAGTGAAGACGATCCTCCAAGAAATAGCCTGACGCGGAGTCGCCTCGGTACACACCACCACGACCCCAGCCAACCACACCGGTTTGTCAGAGCTCCAGCACGGAAGAGGAACGCCAAGCAACAGGGATCATAACCCAGAACCACCCATGAAGATGCGCACCATTATTCCCATTCACACGAATGAGAATTTATTTAAACCCTAACGGGATTTTCAAACCCTTACGGGATTTATGTCCTTTCGAGAAGGTTCCAACCCTTTCGGGTAAATTTTTTTTTTTTTTCCACCCCAAACCTTGGGCCCCAAGGACCAAGGAGGAGCGGGATGGTTTCAGCCATGGAAGCCCAGGCGAACGGCGGCGATGACGGCCAACGCAGAGCGACGGGAGCCGAGGAGGCGCCGGTGGACTCGAGACCTAGACGGACATATCTCGTAACGGTGAGGCGGCGGCGGATTGAAGGGTTTGGCAAGGGGAAGAGATCCGAAACGGAATCCAAACCACCAAAGATAGGTGGTGGTGGAGAGGAGCCGAGGTTTAGGCCGGACGGCAAGGGTGGTGGTGGTGGTGGACGGCGAGGATGGTGGTGGTGGTGAAAACGGGAGTAAAAGATGGATGAAATCAACACCTATGGATCAAGGTCGAGGTGGTGGGGATGGTGTTTGGATTTGGGGATTTGGTAGTGGTGGTGTTTGGATTAGAGGATAGGTGATGAAGGCGGTGGTGGGTGGTGATGGTGGTGTTTGGATTTGAGGTTAGGGTTTTGAGAGAGAGAGGCTCTCACCCTAAAATTTGTAATCTTCCTACTCTCCCTCTATTTACGTTGTCCGACTTTTTTTTTAATTAAAAAAAAAAAGAGTCGCTGTTACAAACAGCGACTCTCCCATGTATTTTTTTTAGGGTTTTCACCTTTTTAACATTTAAATGTTATTTTTTTATAAAAAAATTATAAAGTCGCCGTTTGAAACAGCGACTTTGTTATTTTAATAATTTTTTTTAAAGGTTGAGTTAAAGTCGATGTTTCAAACAGCGACTTTACCATGCTTTAGCTAAATCCCAAAATAGTTTCGGATTTTGGCTATTTTGCAAATTATTTTGATTTTTTTGGCTAATTTGAAAAAAAAATCGTTTGGGTCGCACCTCCCCGGCCACCATCGTACACAACCCTCCTTTGCATTGATCTCTGCCTTCTTGTCTCCGTCGCAGCCATGCCACCTACAGCCTCGTTGACCGCCTTTCTCGGCTTTGGTTTGAAACGCTCTCCTTTGAGAGCGTTTCTTTAGCCGCCGCCACCCTTGGCCTTCCCATCCTTGGCCTTTGCCTTCATCGACATCCCGCCACCGCTCTCCCCGGCCTCTTCTTGCTCTCGACAGCAAGCCACCACCATCTCGGTTCGTCCTCACCCCCCTTCCGCGCCACCACCAATTTTTAACCCAGATTTCTGCCTTCGTCGGCCTCTTTTGCTACTGCAGCCACCGCCATCTCTTGGTCTCTCGGCTCCGCCGGCCCGTCGTCCTCGCTGGTCTTCCGCCGCCTTTGTTAGCCTCCCTGCTCCGCCTCCTTTGCCTTCCTCCGCCTACCTCGGCTCCCGTCTACCTCGGTGCGTCGACCCTTAGTTTCGACCTCGGCCTCACCGGCTCTCCTTGGCTCCGCTGCCTATTTAGTAGTCTGCTCCTGCTGTTGCCAACTCCGGATGGCCCTGTCTTTAAGCGTTGTATCAACGCTTGGGTTTTCATTTACAAAATATATTTCGCCCGCACTTTCAATCGTTCTCCGGTTCATTATTTCTCCTTTTAGTTTCCTTCTCTCGTTTTTTATCGCCTCTATTTGGGCTTATCCTTGTGGTAGTCCGCTCACGATCTAGTTATCGTCCTTGAGGGTTGAGATGAGTGTGCGGGAGTTTGAATGGGCAATGGTGTGGTTTGGGTTTGATTTTGTGGGTTGGTGTACTGGTCTGTTCTTGTTGTGTTGCAGGTTTCTTGTGAGCGGTTGATGATTTGTTATGTTCGATGACGTCTTGGTTGTGCGATCGACATCTGATGGCTCTTTTGAGTCCATAATTTGAGGTGTCCGCTAGTGCCCCAGAGTTCTCTGAGTGCGTTGTCTCTTCGGCCGATCGTTTCGTTTCTCTTCTGACTTGTGATTTACAGCGTTGGATGGCTTGTACGATCCTTGTATTTTTTATGTCATTTGCTTCTGTATTTTCTTTTATGTCATTTGCTTCTATTATTTGCTTCATTTGTACATGATGGTTAGTCCATCCACCGGCTTGTCCGGTCTCTCGGTTTCTCTAGGCTTGTCTAGAGAACCGAATTTCTTATCTTGCTTCAAAAAAAAAAAGGGGGTGGGCACAAATCCCGCAAACCCTGGTCCCATCCCGGTCCCGGTGGAATTTGGGGAAAAAAAATGTTAATCCCGTCCCGCAAAAAATTCGTGGGACGGGACGCGGGACGAGGTTTTCAAATCCCGCAAATCCCATCCCGTCCCGCATATATATTATTTTTAATATATATACAGTCAGAAATTTATCATTGATAACATTAATAGCAACTATTAATACTTATATTTATATTTATTTCTATTAATATTATTTCACTTATGACTTATCTCATTTATAGGAAATAACTTGATGTTGTTACATTTGCCCAACCCTCGTGCCATACTGCCATCGCCCATCATCAAAACAATAATAAAAAAAACTATGAAGTTGCATTTAACTATTTAGTATGAACTTTAATTATGAAACTTGGTATGAATGAATATGAGCTTTCAGCAAGGTAATGTTTTTTTTAATGCATGTCTTTGGATTTTATGAACTATTTAATATGAATTTCAAGTATGAAACTTTAGTCTTGTGTAAATGAATTTTACAGAAGGTGGATAAAGGCTGCTTTTATTTAACTTTTAATAATATATTTTATTTGAGGGACAAGGCCCGTCCCATCCCGTGAGCGACAAGGCCCGCGCGGGATTGAAAAAAAATATGTGAATCCCATCCCGGGCCCGTCTCGCAAAAATCATGCGGGACGACCTCCGTCCCGTCCCGTCTCGCGCCCACCCCTATGTAAATGTTTAACAAACGCTAGCATCGACCTTCGTTCTCTAGTTTGTTGGCGTATTTATCTTTGTTGATTTATCCTGTATCTTTCAGTTCTTTTCATAACGGTTTGTCCGTTGCCGGACTTCTCAGCCTCTCGACCCACCGGGCTTGTCCGGTGCGTCGAACTGTTTCCGGTTCAAAAAAAAAAACAATAGGAATTTGGGTTATTAAAAACAGGAAAAAAGCTCTCTTTTGAGGAGAGAGCAGAAACCCCATAGGAGTCTTCCTCCGGCAGTCCAAACAACCACCTTCGTGGTGATCTGAAAAACCTCATTCGGGAGTCTCTCAACCCTCCTTTGGGAGCCCCAACCCACCATCTTCGGGTGTCTCAATCCTCTTTCGGGAGCCAATAATCTGCCTCTTGGCGTGATGAACCTCGGGCTCGGTCGCCTCTTCTCCTCCTCGCTCGGCTTGATGAATGATGTACATATGGCTTTGTGACCATCCTCTCATGGGTTGTATCGTTGTTCTTCTCCCCTTCGTTGGAGCTGGTCTCGCTTTCTTGCGGTCTATTGTTGCCGTCCTCGGACTTCCTTCTCCCTTCATCCCTGGTCCCTTCTGCGCGTTGGGCTTCTGCTTCTCCCTTATCTCAAACCTTCTATATCGCCTCGCTGATGTCGGCATGTGGTGGATGTTTCGCGTCCTCTTTGTGCTCCGATATTGTGCTCGGTGTCGGATCTACAATTGCCTAGGTCACCGGAGTTTGTTCTCGATGCTCCCTTTCAATTGCTTCTTTTTCTCCGATCAATAAGCTTCATTTTCTTGGGGCTTTTGTATATTCTTGGTCGTGGATCCCTTTTTTTTTTATCACCGGTCTAAACCAATTCGAACAAACTGACCTTCGATTCCTTTTCTTAGGTTTGGTCTGAAACTTCTTTGTTTCTCTCATCTCCCTCCTTGTCTCGGGACTGTGGCTGTCGGGTACTGTCGAATCCGGGTGCTCCTTCTGTCCCATGGCGATCTGCCCTTTTTCTTTATTCGGTTGTTCCTCCATGGCTGTTGTGGTCGAGCTTTTTGGGAGGAGGATGAAAAAAAAAAAAAGTTGGCCTCATGGCTTTGGACTCCATTGTGGCATGTTGGAATGTTTTCGGGCCTTGGTGTGTCCTTTGGGCCCAAGGCTTTTTCTTGGGCTCAAAGTTGGCCCTAAGATATTAATTTATATTAATAAAATTAATAAATTATTATAAATTATTATCTTATCACTTTAAATAAATCCCGTTAGGGTTAGCTTAAATCCCGCTAGGGTCTCAGGTGCTTTCGATGCAGGTGATGTGTGGCTCTGCGTTTGAGGGATTGGACTTTCTTCTCCGGTTGATGGGGTTATGGATGTTCGATGTCGGGACATGCTGGGGTCGTGGCAATGTGTATCGAGGCGTCCCCTTTTCCCGGAAGGTTGTTTCCTTGGAGGATCGTCTTCACTGCCCACAGGTGGCTCTTGTTGTACTGCTGGCCTGCGGTGCTGCTTCTGGGTAGCGCTTGGCTTTGTTCGTTCGTCTACATCCTCATCTCTTCTGGTTTAGTTGGGTGTAGTTTCGCTTTGTAGAGTGCTTTGCTTATATTTTGCCCCTTCGTTGTATTTTTGTTTGTTTATAACGGTTATTCGTCTGCCGACTTGTCGGCCTTCGAGGTCCAGGTATGTCTAGCCTCGAATTTTTACCTAATCAAAATAAAATATACAAGTATGATCCCCGCGTCATGGCGCGATTTTTTTTATAAACAATATATAGATATAGATAAATCATAGACATTAGATTTAATTCAATATTTTTTAATTAAACTCATTGATTGGTAAATGCGTTAAAAATAATAGAAAAAAATACACTTGGGTTAAAGAGATAAAGAGAAAAATAAATAATAAATATTGAAAGATAAAAGTTTTGAATTTATCCCATTGGTTAAAAAAATGTAACATCAAATAATATTGGGTAATTAATATTAGAACAATTTTCAAAAAAAAAATATTAGAAAATATAGTAACCATAATAAAATGATATTATGTAAATAATATTTTCACAAATAACTTTAAACATGGAGAGGACATGTGACATAAATTAATATAGCATATAGATATATATAGTTAGTAAATGAATTTGAGTTAAGCTCAATAGTTATATTAGATTGAATTCAATGTTTTGAATTAAACCCAATAGTTAGTAAGATTAAAGAGAAAAAAAGAAAATGAAACGAAAAAGAAGAAAAAAGGAAAATTAAAAAAAAAAGGATTAAAGAGAAAAAAGAAAATTTTAATTGGTCAAAACCCATAAAATCTCTCTAATGTTGACACCTCAGCATAAATTCTTCTAAATTAAGAGTTTATATAGATATAGATAGTTAGTAAGATTAAAGAAAAAAAAAAAAATGAAACGAAAAAAAAAAAGAAAAAAAGAGAATTAAAAAAAATAATTAAAGAGAAAAAAGAAAATTTTAATTGATCAAAACCCCTAAAATCTCTCTAATGTTGGCACCTCAGCATAAACTCTTCTAAATTAAGAGTTTATATAGATATAGATATAACATGGAGTATGAACTTTTAAAATTACATATTTATATACAAACTTTAATCAATTAAACCAATAATGATACACTAGCTAGAATTTGCAAAGTAAAAACTACTGAGTACTTAAAGACTCAAAATATAATTAAAAAAAGTGGATAAAATTGAAAAAGAATGAGAAATAAATGTTCACGTCTATTCATCCTGTTTGGCACTTGATACTCCGTGGTTGATGACTAGCATCGATGGAGGCGGAGATCCACAGGCCGAATGATAAGATGGATTTGGGGAGCATTAAAGCCGATTAAGAGGCTGATGATGGAACGGTGGTATTAAGAGGTGAAGCAAGGACAATCACAACAACTAATTTTTCCCAAAACCTCTAAACAAGTAAAAGATTCAAATTTAGCACCAAAAAAAAAAAGTAAAAGATTCAAACTTTGAAGAACACAAAGCGGCCAAAGCCCATTTTAGATGCAACTAGGAAGAAACAAAAAAAATAAAAATTGAGCAAAACCCCTATGGATTTGAAATCCCACACTTTAAACAACAAAAATCAAACACCAATTTACATGCTCAAATCCAAATATGCCCATCAGATTTGAACCATATGAATTACTCTATTTCTCGAATTAACCATTGGTATCAATTAATAATACTAAAGGAGAAGTTGTGCACGTCATGTGACAGCTTCTTCTTAAATATACGTTTGTTTGTTAAATGTTACCCAATTAAATATTTCTCTATATTTAAATAAATTATTATTTATTATAGATCAAATTTTTTTTAAATAAGTAATTAATTAATTCTTTTTTTTTTTCTAAATCTTAACCAATTGATTTTCTTTTTAAATTACTTTTTTCAATAAAAAGATATAATCTTTGTAGTCTTGATTCATGGATATATATATATATATATATATATATATATATATATATATATATATATATATATATATAGAGAGAGAGAGAGAGAGAGAGAGAGAGATAACGATTAGATCCATTGAATAAATTGCTTTGTTATAATTTGATTATATATATTTACTTAAATCAATTATTCTCATTTCAATGATAACAATGAAGGTTATATATGTGTGTAGTATAATCTATTGTCAGATAATAAATAAATCAGGTCATAAATTACTTTATTACATTTATGAATAAAAAATAATTAGTTGAACGGGTGTTAATATGAATTTTATTTAAATTTTAAAAGGAATTTATATAAAGTGATAAGAATCCTTGATAATTGTAACTTATATAAATGATTTACATATGCATAAAATTATTATATAAAAAGCATCCGCACAACTGTGCGGGCACTAATCTAGTTTCATATAAAGCCAATCCCTTACGAGGAAAACGAGAGATTAGTGGACCCGGCAGATCTGGAAGAAAAGGAATAGCAGAGTCGAGAGGTGATGCCGGTATGGCGGAAGCGAAGATGAGAGGGTCAAGTGAAAACGAAAGGAGAGAGTGGCAAACATGGAACCATAAATTAAAATTTGGGTGGGCTAGATAGACTAAAATTTTCTTATACGTATAAATTGTATTAATAAAACTTTTAATTTAATAAATAAATGGATAAATTTTTATTGATTTTCCTTGATTTTTTACCTATTATTTTATTTTTTACAAAAATGGAATAGGTTGAAACGGACCCCAACCCGCCCCTTGACTCGTCCCTGGATGGTAGAAGCAGCAGATCTAGAAGAAATTGAGGTATATCCGTATAAGTGTTGAAGACGATGGACAGTTATTCATCGCTTTGTCTTCCCCTCCCCCCCCCCCTTTTTTTGTAACGCGAGGGCTTCGAGGTTATCGACTAGTCCCCCAAGCGTCCGAGCTCTAGCCTACAAAGGATGCGAACTGGTTAGCCAAGCGGCAACCCACCAGGCAGGCTCACACCAAGCCAATGAAGGCTTGAGCAACTACTAATTACACAAGTTGTGTAAGGAGTGGAATTTGGACCATTGACCTATTACAAGGGTTACTTCTCCCTTACCACTAGAAGAGGTAATATTTAGAGAAAATTTGTGCCGAAGGCACAAATTTTCGCTCCAATTAGAGGAGTGTCCTAAGTTTTGTAAAAATTAGTAAAGTGTCCATACTTTTTAACCTAATAAAATCAAAACTTTGAAATCCCTAATAGCCGTCGTAGTCCTCCATTGAGCTCCTCTCTCCGACCTCATCTATGTCTCCCATGTTTGCTCCTCCTCTCTCCGACCAGACCTGGGCAAACGCGGGCCGGCCCGCCCGTCCCGTTCCGCCCGCCCGCGAAATTGGACATGCTTGGGTAGGGGGAAAAGCCCATGCGGACCGCTAAGCTCGGCCCGTACCCGCAGCGGAAACGGGATTGGGTAAGCCAATCTACCCGTTACGGGCCGGGTACCTACTAATTTTTTAATATATATATTATTAAATATATATATATATTATTAATTTAAAAAAATAAAATAAAATATCTATGTTTACATTACCTGCCTAAAACCCTAACTTCATTTGCTCAGCCACATGCAGCCGTTCAGATCTACAAACCAGCCCTCGTGCTCTTCCTTCGCTCAGATCTGAGATATGTGGTTCTCATATCTTCGATCATTCTTCTTCGTCCTCGTGCCCTTCCTTCTTCGTCCCCGTGCTCGTCTTCAATCTTGAATTAGTCCGGCGCTCTTCCGGATTCGTCCTCGCGCTTGCGTCGGCACTCCCTTGCCACTCCCGAGTCCCGGCGCTCTTCAAGCTCCTGCGCCACTGCTCGTGCTCGCCTCGCAGGTCGCTCAACAAGTAAGCAGGTTGGTTTCTCAGAGTCCCGGCGCTCTTCAAGCTCCTGAAATTTCTTATGTTGATTCCTCTCTTTGTTCACTGGGCTGGTTTGTAGATCACCAAAGTATGGCGCATGAGAGTGAAGATGCAGTGGACAACCTTTCTCCGACCCTAACTTCGAGTGTGGAGTGCAGGTCAAAAGGAATGAGGTTGACTTCATCCGTGTGGAATGACATGACAAGAGAAGTGTTGGAGAATGGGGATATCAAAGCCACTTGCAATCACTGTAAGAAACCTTTCAAAGCAAGTCATAATTATGGTACAACACATATTAAGCGGCATCTTGCAAGCTGTCCTGCTCGTGTTTATCGGTTGAAAAAAAACCTTTTCATTACCGGGAGTGAATCAGGCAGTGAGAGTATTGTAGAGAAGAATCAAATGTCTTTGAGAAAACCTAGCTAGTGCTACTTTAGAAGATATTCGAGAAGCATTGTGTATTTTTGTCGTATCGGGAGGACATCCGTTTAGCATTGTTGAGGAACCAGGATTTAGAAATATGATGAGAGTTAATGAACCTAATTTTCATCTAGTTAGTAGATACACTATTAAGAGAGATGCAATGAATCGTTACAAGGAAGAAAAGAAGGTGGTTTCGGTTGAGATGCAAAATGCTCATGGTCGGGTTAGCTTTACTACTGATAATTGGAGAAGTGAGAATACAACTGAGGAGTTTATGTGTGTAACAGCGCATTGGATTGATAGAGATTGGAAGTTACAAAAGAGAATCTTTTGATTGAATTGATAGATGAGTATAAAAGTGCTGGATTCACCATGGAATCTAGTGAGAGCAATGAGAGTGACGTAGTGTCTAAAGACACAATGAGCTCAGATTCTACTGTTCGGAAGGCTCCTTTTGCTCCTCGTGCAAAGATGTTTGATCATTTGAGTAAGAGACCAAAGACTACTAGTATTAAGTCAGACTTGGAGGTTTATTTGGAGGATGAGGATAACACTAATGTGAATGAAGAGCTTGATATATTGGCCTATTGGAAGGTAAAATCTCGAAAATTTCCAGCCCTTGCTACTTTGGATTGCGATGTTCTCTCTATTCCTATATCAAGTGTTCCTTCCGAATCCGCTTTTAGTTTGGGAAAGAAAATGATAAAATCAACTAGAAGCTCTCTTGCATTCTCAACGATTGAAGCACTATCATGCTATGAGGACTGGTTGCGTGTGAGAGGTCTATGTTCGGGTAATTTCTATCTTTTCAAATTTCTATAATATCCATTTATTTATTATGCTAAGTTTATATGGATTATAAGTTTATTTTTGTTATCTTGAAGGCCCCTCAAAGACTCTCAAGATTGGTGATGAAGGCGCAGAGGAGATGGAAGATGAAGAAGACGAGTCTTCTAAATCGATGTAATCGATCAAGCAATTACGTGATGGATTGCACTTTCAAAACTATGTTGGACTGTTTTTTATTTTATTTTTGTGGGTTTGTGTGAGCAAGAGTTGGACAATTGTTGTTAGACTTGTCACTTTATTCTCTATTTGTGTTTGAGTTTGCAAGGATTGTCACTTTGTAGCTCCAACAATTTGTGTGAGCAAGGGTTGTTGTTGGACTTTAAACCTTTTATTCTATGTTCGACTTTTTAATTTGCATTACTAACGTATTCAACAGGCGTCAGCAGCCACTAACAGTAACCTCTAACTTACAGCAGGTAGAGCAGCAATTGTTGCAATTTTTATTTTATTTTTTAATAACAGCAACATGTACAACAGGAAATTAAGCGTTTACCCGCGAGCTGCCCGCAACCGCAATGGCGGACGGGATCGGATAAGGTTTTCAACCCGTTAAGCGGGCTTAGCCCGGCCCGCGTCCGCACCAACGGGACAAATTTTCGGCCAAAATCGCTGCCTCCCTGCGACGGTGAGTGACGGCAATTGAAGGTGATTCTGGTAGGAAGTGCGATCATCGGCGGGATACAGAGGAGGAGGAGCGGCCTACCTCTCGCAACCTGATAGGAGCCCAAATTGAACGCCAAATTGAACGAATTGAAGCGAGGATGACGGAGAAGATGCGGATCTCGGCGACCTGGTAGAGCGGCTGGATAACCAGGTATGAATTAGATGATTCGAAAACGTTCCTTCTTGCTTCGATTCAATTTTCCTCGTCTTTGCTATATGCATCTGTTCGATTCAGTTTTGCTTGTCTTTGCTATTTGCATCTGTTCGATTCCGTTTTGCTGTTCGAATTAGATGATTCGGAAATAGGGCTGGGCATCCGATCTGGACCGGATCGGACCGGGATATATGGTCCCGGGTTTTCCGGTCCGCGGACCATTTGGACCGTAATTTCCTGCTGCCCCGTTTGCCCTTGAATTAAAAAAAAATGCAGTATGACAAAATGGCAAATTAACCAAATCCTTGATTTATTCATCTGCATTCATCGTTTGCAATCTGGGCAGAAATAGTTTGCAATCTTCACAGCCCTAATTCACCTGCATTCATCGTTTCATCCTTGATTTATTTCATCCCTTTAGAAGAAAAACAATTTACATTTGAAAATCCATAAAGTACAAATTGAAACCTAGATTTGAAAATTGGATATAGGCACACTCATTCACATCGTTTACTAATTTTCTAAAGTACAAATTGAAAATCCCTAAAATCGAAACCTAGATCTGAAAACTTTAAACAAAAAATTGAAAAAACTTCTCTAACCATAGATCAGCCGCACCACACTCATAAACCTCCAGATCTGGAAAACAGGAAGGAAAAGCGAGAGAATCCAACCCAGATCTGACGGAGAGAAACGTCGACGACACTCCGGTGCATAGAAAAGTAGCGATAGAACCTCCACTCGAAAACACTAGGGGCACGCGAGCCAGATCCAAGCAAGGAAAGAAGAAACCGCCCAGCAAACTCTCAGATCTGAACGTTGGCCCTAGCGAACAGAAACTCACCACTTCAAATTAACCGTCAACACCAGATCCCGTATCAAGACGAACGGCCACAGACACCGGAACCGAACAGACGGAGAGAAACTCCCTAGCCCACCCGAACCCAAGCGAGGAGAAGCAGCGAACGGGAAAAAGCGCCCAGATCCGCCACCAAACTCCACCCCAAGTCCAGGGTGATCAGATCTGAACTTAAAAGTTTCTCTCACTAGATTCTCTCTCATGTCTCCAAAACCTAAGGCTGCGTTACTCAGACTCTCAGAGACGGAGGAGAGAGGTTGCTTTACCGAGAGACGGAGGAGAGAGGCTGAGAGAACACCCCTAATTTTTTTATATATATATAAAAACACTAAACCCGGTCCTATTCCGGTCCGGACCGAAAATTCCGATCTGGTCCCGGGTTTGGACCGGAAACCGGAATTGAAAAATCCTTGGACCGTGGACCAGACCGAAATGCTTCCGGTCCGATCCAAGACCGTAATTTCCGGTCCGATTCCGTTCTGATCCAATTTCTACCCAGCCCTATTCGGAACCATGTGATTGGAGTGGCTGAGATAATTGGAGTACGCCAACAGTAGAGCCCACCTTGTGATTGCTCGTCTTTGCTGTTCGGAACCATGTAATTGCTCGTCTTTGCTGGGTGTATA
This sequence comes from Persicaria tinctoria, assembly GCA_037127255.1. NCBI lineage: Eukaryota > Viridiplantae > Streptophyta > Magnoliopsida > Caryophyllales > Polygonaceae > Persicaria > Persicaria tinctoria. Next base: position 17,247,104 of record JBANSL010000020.1, on the reverse strand, counting down.
TGTTTTTTTGCACTTCTTTGTTTATACATTATCAATTGAATTTCTCCACACAAAAAATGATGTTTGTCCATTTTTGTTTTGGTTTGAATGGTTTCCATCTATGGACGAGCTTTCATCTTGGTTTGGCTTCTTCAATTAGCATTCATATTCCTTCATATTATAGGCTGTATAATTTGTTATAGCTTCAGTATGGACTTATTATTAACTGTTCTTTACATATTTTTTGATGTATGAGGTCTTGTCTTCACCTGTACATTAAATGGATAGGATTGTTGAAGAATTATTACTATTAAGGTTCTGCTTGCAACAAGAGCATCTTTTTTTTTATTGTTTTGGCACCTGAAACTTTCATGCTCTTTTGTTTTGTTTGAACAGGAAATTCAATCACTTGCTCCCATATTATATATCTGGTATAGTGAGATAGAACTTTAAAATGATTCTGCCAGTATGACAGATTCCTCATCACGTGTAATACACATTTTATCTTGCTTAGGAAGTGGAGTCAATTATAGTCCATATTTTGCTGTTCGAATTACATGTTGCATGTTACTCCCTCCTGCCTTGAAGATGAGCCCACCTTTTTCATTTCCACACCAATTTTAATTTTGATTTTAGTTTTATTCACAGACTATCCATCAGAAAAATCACCCATGCCATTAGCTAGTACTGCTTTAATTAATGTATATATATACTAGTATAAAATCAACCTAGCTAACTAGCTTGAATTGAATTCAATAATAATGATAATAATGTATTTAATGTGACATATAGCTGATTTTACTAGTGTTGCAAACATCTAGCTCTTGTTGCAAACATCTAGCTGACATCTTCTGAAATGCTGATATCTCCAATATAAGATTATTTTTGTGTAATTAAATAGACCATTTCCAATATAACATTATCAACTACATATATATAAGATTCAGAAACATCTACAGATCTGTGAGATCAATATCAATGTTGACATCTGTGAAATCAATATCAATGCGGTCTCGGTAGAAGTGATACAAGCATCCGGTGTCGGATTCTGTATTATCACACCTTTCCGGATAGGGAATCGCGTCACGGTTCAAACTCACAACAATGCGGTGAACTATGGTCTTTTTCGGCCATCGGAGATCATTTCAGGGCTTAAAAATGAGTTTTTATGTTTTTTTCGACAATATCAACAATTTTGTTATTTTATTTTTATCGCTTAACAACTAGGGTTTGGTTCCACTTTTCCTATTTAATAACGTGTTTGTATATTTACATTGAAGTGCCTTGAGATTTCTGACTTATCTAGAGATATTAGCTAGTAGCTTTACAAAGTTTAATTATGTGTTGACATGTTTCTTTTTTATTTCTAATTGTGTGTTCACATGTTTCTTTTTTATTTCTAATTGTGTGCTGACATGGTCTCTTTTTGTGCAATTCAAGTTGATATATATGTTTTTTTTGTTAGAATGTATAAGTTCTTTTTTTATTTCTAATTGTGTGTTGACATTGTCTCTTTTTGTGCAATTCAAGTAGATTTATAGGTTTTTTTTTAATTGTGTGCTGACATGATCTCTCGTGCAAATATAGCTTATGCTTTTATCAGTCTCTATAAGTGCAGGAGCCCTCTTGTCATTATGAAATTATTTCTTTTTCCCCTTTGGGATTTTGAGTTTATGGTTCTAGGTCGTAGAGAGTTTGGGGTTTTAGGGTTCTGCTGTTGTATCATCTTGTGGCTGCTGTAGCTTCTGATTTTCGCTTGCATCTTGCTTTCGCTGATTTCGGGTCTCTTTTCGGGGCTACTGTAGCTTCTGAATTTCGCTTGCATCTTGCTTTTGCTGATTTTGGGTCTCTTTTAGGGGCTGCTGTAGCTTCTGAATTTCATCTTTTGTTGTTGTATCTGCTGTAGCTTAAATGTTGACATTTAGCTTCAATGTTGACATTTAGCTTCAATGTTGACATTTAGCCTAAATGTTGACATTTAGCCGTTGATGGGCAAAAACTTTATCTTTTACTATTTCTTTTCACATTATTTGCTTAAAATTAAGAGGGAATAACAATCTTGCTGACATTCGATGTCAGCAGTTTCAATTTGCATAACAGATTGTTATAATTGCATAAAATATTGTTATATGTGCATATCATGAAGTTATATTTGCATAATAGTAACTTATATTTGGACAACATAAACTTCTTATTTTTTACTTTTTTTTTAATTAACTTTCTCTTTTTTCTTTTTTCTTTGGTTATTTGAGAACATAGCAAGGTTTTGTGATATGTTTTGCTAGTTATGCTATATGTATCCCATTCTCCCTATGAAGTATGAATTCTCTTGCTAGTTATGCTATGTTTTATATTGATGTGTATGTTTTTTTTCTATATTTCTAATTGTGTGCTGACATAGTCTCTTTTTGTGCAATTCAAGTTGATGTATAAGTTCTTTTTTATTTCTAATTGTGTGCTAACATGACCTCTTTTTGTGCAAATGTGTATACAAATGTGCACTGTTTATTAGGAGTTCCTACTTTTTTTTTCCTCCTTTTTTGGTTGTGGCGTGAACATAACTCTTATTTGTTTATTTGAATGTTATGTTATAATATAATTAAAAGCATTTTAGCTCAATAGTAGAGTGATGTGCTTATGCGCAAATACGTGGGTTCGAATCCCCCATAGGCTAAAATTTATAATAATTCTAGTAATTTACAAAATTTTCTAATAATTGTTCAATAATAAGATATATTAGTGCAATTTTCTAGTAATTTATAATTGCATATTATACTTTTAGATTTGGATATCATCAATTTATATTTGCATATTTTAATCTTATATTTGCATATCATCAATTTATAATTGCATATTATACTTTTACATTTGCTTTTATATGATTAGTTCATTCTTTTATATGATTTGTCACATTATTTTCTTTTATTAGATAATTATAGAAGTTTGATATTCTCATCTCATGTAATATGATATCAATTTTGGGAATGATCTTATTTGTAAACTTTATCTTTTATTAAATGTTGACATTTAGCTTAAATGTTGACATTTAGCTTAAATGTTGACATTTAGCTTAAATGTTGACATTTAGCCGTTAATGTGCAAAAGCTTTATCTTTTACCATTTCTTTTATTAGAGGATTGTAGAAGTTTGAGCTTATCATCTCATGTAATATGATATCAATTTTGAGAATAATCTTATTTGTAAACTTTATCTTTTATTAAATGTTGACATTTAGCTTAAATGTTGACATTTAACTTAAATGTTGACATTTAGCCATTGGTATGCAAAAGTTTTATCTTTTACCATTTCTTTTATTAGAGGATTGTACAAGTTTGAGCTTCTCATCTCATGTAATATGATATCAATTTTGAGAATGATCTTATTTGTAAACTTTATCTTTTATTAAATGTTGACATTTAGCCATTGATGTGCAAAATCTTTATCTTTTACCATTTCTTTTATTAGAGGATTGTAAAAGTTTGAGCTTATCATCTCATGTAATATGATATCAATTTTGAGAATGATCTTATTTGTAAACTTTATCTTTATCTTTTATTAAATGTTGACATTTAGCTTAAATGTTGACATTTAGCTTAAATGTTGACATTTAGCTTAAATGTTGACATTTAGTCGTTGATGTGCAAAAATTTTATCTTTTATTATTTCTTTTATTAGAGGATTGTAGAAGTTTGAGCTTATCATCTCATGTAATATGATATCAATTTTGTGAATGATCTTATTTGTAAACTTTATCTTTTATTAAATGTTGACATTTAGCTTAAATGTTGACATTCAGCCGACATCAGCGTCAGCAAAAATGAGTGTCAACTTCTCCGATGTCGGCGTCAGCCGACATCAACGTCAGCGCTGACACGAAAAATATTAGCGGTGTTCGTAATGTTAATGGTGACAGTGTCAACAGTGTCAACAATATCAATGCTTACACGAAAAAAAGAAGCGTTGACACAAAAAAAAGCATCTTCGACGTCGACATCAACTGCGTCCGCAACATCGATGTCGGCGTCAGCCGACATCTCCGATGTCAGCGTCAGCAGCGTCAACATCTCCGATGTTGACGTCAGCAACATCAACATTAGTGTCAGCATCTCCGATGTCAACGTTAGTAGTGTCAGCATCTTCGATGCTGACATCAACAACGTTAGCATCAATGTCAACATCTTCGATGTCGGCATCAGCAATGTCAACGACAGTGTTGTTGACACGGAAAAAAGTATCTTCGACGTCGGCGTCAGCATCTACGATGTCACTGTCAACGGTGTCAGGAATGTCGGTGTCAACAACACCTCCGATGTCGGCGTTAGCCGACATGTCAGCATGTCGAATGTCGACGTTAGTGATAACACGAAAAAAGAAGCGTTGACACGAAAAAAAACATCCCTAACGTCGGCGTCAGCAGCTTCGGCATCATCGATGTCGGCGCCAACCGACATCTATGATGTCAGCGTCAGCATCTCTTATGTTGACGTCGGCAACGTAAGTGTCAGCATCTCCGATGTCGGTATCAACAATGTCAATTGTCAACGTTAGTGCTTCTAACACGGAAAAAAGTATCTTCGACGTCGTCAACCGACATCAGCGTCAGCATCTCCGCACCAACATCATCGTCAGCCAACATGAGCGTCAGCATCTCCGATGTCGGCGTCAGCCGACATCCGCGTCAACGCTGATACGAAAAATGTTAGTGGTGTTTGCAATGTTAGTGGTGACAGTGTCAGTAGTGCCAACAATGTCAATGTCAACGGTGTCAAGTATGTCGGTGTCAGCAACATCGACGTTGACATTAATGCAATTTAAAAAATATCTTAGGTCAATCAATGGTAGAATGATGTGCTTATGTGCAAATAAGATATATTAATGCAATTTCAAAATACAAATGCGTATACATATTCTTTCCATAAGGTTGTTTAAGCTTGCATAACATAATATTATAATTGCATATCATAATATTATATTTGCATAACAACGGGTTATAGTTGCATACCAAAAAGTGCTGACATGTAATTTATTTTTTTTAAAAAAAATCTGGACACGCGAGGGGGGCTGGGGGGGCATTGAGGTGGGGGGGGGGGGGGCAAGGGGATGGACACTCCACTAATTTTTTCAAATTTGTGGACACTCCTCTAATTAGAGCAATTTTTGGACATTTTTGTGAAACCCCCTAAAATTTAACCCAACTTTCTTATATTTTTGTAATTTGAGTCCATATTAATTTTTTGTTTTAAAATTCTGACCATTATATCAATATTGGTTTAATTTATTACTCCCTCCGTTCAACAAAACTTGACGTTTTACTATTCATGCACACTTTTTTAGGAGCTAAAAACTATATAAAATATCGACTTTTTAAATAATTTTTTTTAACAATTTCGTAGTTATTATTAATTAGTACAAACTTGTTAAAATTTTTTTTAAAAAAAATGAATATTTTATATAGTTTTTATCATTCTAAAAAAGCGTGCGTGAATAGTAAACGACAAGTTTTGTTGAACGGAGGGAGTATAATTTGTACATGAAATTGTAATTTTTAAAGATCATATTATTTTTTGTTCACTCCTGATAGTTTGTATTATTTTGAGTCATTTTTGCTTTATTTAACTATTAGTAAAGGTGATTTTTTAAAAATAAAACTTTAATAATAAAATAAATTAATATTATGTAATTAAATAACATATTATTTTATCCACTTGTTGTATTACACCTTTTTGTTTTCTAATTATATGTTTTAATAGTCTTTCGTCTGCCGACTTGTCAACCATCGAGATTCAGGTATATCCAATCTTGAATTATTACTTAATAAAAAGAATATTAGTTTAATATTTTGAATTAAAATTATAGGTGGTTAATCGTTCCAATTAAGAACATAAGCTCGTTGTTTTTTTCCCCTCTAATTAGAGCCATAAGGCTCGATCCTTGTATTCAATCGACCCAATTCTGAATTCATTTCGTTTCGTTCTACAAATCCAACCAAAGTTTTTGTACCGATATAATAAGGATGAAATTTTTGCAAAATTCTCCATTGATACGACATGCTCTTTTTTTACATTCATTCTTTTCAGGATTAGTCGTGGTCTTACAAATTCTACCAATGGTGTTGACGAATCCCTTACTTCATCAAAATGTGTAAAAGACCCGAGCCGCACTTAAAAGCCGAGTACTCTATCGTTGAGTTAGCAACTCAAAGAAAGTATACCATATAGATACAATCAAGATTAAAAAAATAATAATAAACAAGACAACCAAAACATTGAATTAGTAAAAAATTTATATATATAAAAAAAAAGTATGTTTGATAATCTAATAAAAAGCATATCATCTGACAATACACCACGTGACAAAATTTTTGAACCCGGTTGTGGTGTTTAATGGCTTACCTTCTATATCACATGACAAAATTTTCAACCCAGCTTTGGTTATGGCAACATACATGCATTCTCTTTATTACATGCTAAACAATATGCACTTTAATTAACTTGCTCCACCCGACACGTCTCTCTTTGTAAACTATCCTCTTCAAAAAATATCGTTTGTTTTATTCCCCATGTTTAGAGTACCTTAAGCAAATTATGCACATGTTAAAGCTAACTATATGCCGTAACTGAGCCTAACCTTCCGCTAGATCACAAGTGACTGGGATCAAAGGCTTTTTGTCATGTGAGGATTTTCTCAACGATATATATCCATGGGGATAGAGTCTTTAAATCTCTCTTTGTTCCAAGTTTTATCTGGTTTTATGAATTGGTTGATTTGTTTATGGAGACTTTTTTCTCAAAGGTTAGTTTCATTATGTAGCTATTTGTCATTCCATAATCTTATGGTTTTCCCGTTTCCTATCCACCCGATTAGACCTGAGCATAAATCCTTTTTTTATTTATTATTATTATGAAATAATTTGAGGGTCGGACAAACCCGACACCTCGAGAGGCCGACAAAGTCGGCAGACGACGAACCGTCTAAACATACAACATAATAAGTAGAAAAAAGGTGAAGTACACATAGTGGAAAAGCACACAAATACAGTCGAACAAGCGAACCTAACCCAGATAAGCTGGGGACAACATAGATTAAGAGCCGACGCCAAGCACCAACAAACAATGACACCGTGGGCCAACGGTACATCAAGAGTCAATGTGGGAAGTGAAGACGATCCTCCAAGAAAATTTCCGTATCGCGGAGTCGTCTCGATACACACCGCCTTGACCCCAACCAGACCCGACACCGGACGCCAGAGCTCGAGCTCAGAAAAGGAACGCCAAGAACAACCAGATTCGCGAACGAGAACCACCGATGTAAAAAGCACCAAGAAGCCCTTTCGGGATTTTATTGAAACCCTTTCGGGATTTAATTTCACCTTTACCGAGCAGATTTGTTCAAAGAATGAATCAATTATATAAGAAATCAGAATTATATAAAGAAATCCATTCCCCAAATTTTCCTTTTTTTTTTTTTTTTTTCCTTTTTTTAAAAATTAAATCCACCCTCCCCAAAAGGGGCAAAGGTGGAGAGAGCACTAGCGGTAGGAGGCCTACACCGAAGGAGCGCCAAATAGTGGCCGGATGAGAGGCGGCCGCGACGACAACGGAGAGAGGGACAGTCGGACAGGCACCGACATCCAGCCACCGTCCGGCACACACCACAACCCAAGCACCGGTGGACGAATAGGAGGCTAAACAGAGTGAAGATTAGCAATTGCAGTCTTGAGTCACCGGAGGACAAAATCAACACCCCAGACGGCGGAATCGGGGGAAGGAAGGCCCGAAACGCCCAAAAATCAAGCCGATTGGGATATGAAAAGGGGGAAATCTAAACCTAGGGTTTGCACAGGGAGAACCGCGACATAAACACATGACCTCCCAGGGGTGACGACGGGGTAGGTGAGCAAGAAGGTAGTCAGACGGCAAGGATGACGGCGGTGGATCGAATCTGAGAAGAGGTAATCGGGATGATTGGATTGACGAGATTTCTAAGTTAGGGTTTTTAGAGAGAGACAAGAGCCTCTCTATCTTGGTTCCTAATCTCCATAAGTTTTGCCCATTGTCAGGAAGTGTTCTTTTTTCTTTTGTAGTCCCAAATATTTTCATCCTTTAGGTTTATCTCTAATAATTTTCACTCAATCGTTTTGTGGTTCCGCAAGTATTTTCCAAAGTAATTTCATCTGCAACGCTTTGTTCATATCTTTTGTCTTATATAGTCCTGACTAACCCACCTTCAAACTTTGGTATGTAAACTTTATCCCATTAGATAAGTGGTTTGTAATTTGGGTCCTTGTTCCAAAAGAAATATATGTTTAGTCGATCAAGGTCGCTGTGAATACTCGCGGGAAGCATGAAGTTTTGCATAATATAGCTTGGTTTGACTACTAAGTTTGCTTTTACTAGCACCGCTCTTCCTTTTGTTGGGTTAGTTTATTTACCCTCCATTTTGTTAATTGGTTCTTTGATTTTCCAAGGACTTCTTCAAATGTGTTCTTGTTCGCTCTGCCCGGGATATTTTTCTAAAGAAATTTGGTTAGAAATTTGTAAGCAAGATTTGATTCGTTGTTTTTGGTCATTTGTACTTTTTGTAGCTTGGAAAGAGGATTTTTGAAAATTTACTTTTTGGCCGGAAATCTCGTAGTATTCATTGAGTATAGTTTTCACTATTCAACATGCATCCGGAGTCGCTTTGGAGAAGATCATAATATCATCTGCAAATGAAAGAAACGAAATAGTTGGGAGGATTTTAGCACCAACATCGAATAAGTAGGGAGATATGTGATCGACCTGTCTGAGACTCTTGAGTTGAGGCCCTAATAATGTGAGGGTGGAAAGTATCGGTGGTTAGTTCGAACATAGGCTAATTAAATCCCTATTTTCTACCACAATTAGTATATTATTATTATTGTTATTATTACTCCCTCCGTCTCGAAAAATAAGTCGTTTTAGACTAATTGAGTTGTATCAAAAAACATGTCGTTTTAAGTTTTCTAGGTAGAGGGATAGTAATGATTTGTATTAGTTTTTGTGTTGTTGACTTTTTAAAAGAGTTTGATTGGTTAAAAAATATAATGGGTATTTAAAAATAATAAAATTAATGAAAAAAGTTAGTGGAATGATGATGTTGATTGATAGGTGGGTGTTTTTATTAAAACTAGTGCACAGTGATAAAACGACTTGTTTTTCGAGACGGAGGGAGTATTATTTTTATCACTGATCTCTCTGTGTATTAAAAAACAGGTAGTCACCATCAGATATCAGTGGCTCAGTATATTGATAATCTGAAACTGAAAGCTTCTCTTTCCTTCCATGCACAAAATCCACTCAATCCCCTCCCAGTCTCCCACCACAATTAACCCCCTTTCAGATTTCGCCGTCGATTCTTTCATTTTCCGGCGTGGATTTCCCGTACCTGTACCCTCTTTCTTCATCTTCCTCCTTTCCAATCTCTCTACAAAGCTGGTGAGCAATGGAGGTTGCGTCCGCAATCCACAGCAGCCTCCATGCTCCTCCGAAATTCGGCTCTATGCTCACTAGAATTCCGTCAATTTCTGCCCAACTTCGATCCAGTGATTGGACTAGGGTTCAGTTTCTCCAGAATCGAAATCGTATTTGGACCGGTAATGCGCGTTATAATTGATTTTTTTCCCTGTCCTTTTTCGGATTGCTACTGGATGTTATACTTGGAAACTGTGTGCAGTTAGTAATTCTGTCCGGGCGCGCAACCTTCCAATTTTGTTTGCGAAGACTACGAAAGAGGAAGATGGTATATCTACTACTACTTCAGGTTGCTTCAGTGCTCTAATCTTGTTTTGGCTTCCTATTACGTGTTTTAGTTTCGTTTTTCTCTCGCCTTATTCAAGGGAAGGGAATTTTGTTTTTTGATAAAATATCATACGCTATTTGCTATAGTAATCATAAAAATTGAAAACAAAACCTGATTTATAATTAAGTTTGGTGATTGCAACTTTATGCCCAGAATTGTTTCATATCGAGATCATGGATCATGTCAATTGGTTAAGAGAATTTAATATAAATAAATCAATACAGAAAGCTCGATCAGTAAGTAACATAGAAATAATAAAATGTCACCAAGGGATGGATATATTGATTAATTGAACTAAATCGAAATAAAGAATAAGAAGCTACAAAAAAAAAGCCTCAGGCATACAAAGATGGCTGAAAATTATGCCCCTATCTTGAAGATCTTATTTGTTGATAGCCACAAGGTTCAGACTTCAGAGGGAGAAAAAGAATAGTTACTATAATACTAGATAAATGTCATGTTCCAGTTTACAGTATGCTAATGATTCAACATTTGTCACCGTGCAAAAATTGGATTTTGATTCCACTTGATTATTCAGCTTAATTCCTGCAATATGTTTTACCTTGATTGGTCTTTGAGGCCAAGATCCACTCATTCACAACTTACTACTCATATCTTTCCTTCTATTTCTAATTGACTTGTTCTGGAATCTGGATGGCACTTGCCTTTAAAGTACAAGGTAGATGATTACTGACTATTTTCCGGTTATAAACCTGTTTGATCAAAGAACTGATAGTGAATCGTTGTGAATTGGTATGTGACTTAGTTGTGCTTAGATTTATATGAATCTAAACACAATAGACACGACATAGCTAAACATGGTAACTGTAGGTAAGTGGAAGACAAAGTTGCACTCTTTTTCTTTTTGCGGCCACATAAGTGTGGTTGTTGTAATAACAAAGTGAAATTTCAACGGGTTTCCAGTGAAAATGGTTTCCTCTTTGCATAAGCTATAGCAATGTATGTTTGGGAATGACTGTGGCTTCAAAGGACTACTTGAATGGTCACCAAAAGCCATGCTTTTTGGCCTTCTTATCAGCATGATTTTTACTTATCAGAACATTATAAGTGGCCTCACAAATCGTTATAAGAAAGAAAAAATGACATCAGCATGACATGCCAGACATATGAGAAGTGAAAGAATATGACATCAGGCATGACATGCCAAACAGATGAGAAGTTCCCATTTGTTTGGATACAACTATATGGAAGCCTAATCTGAATACTGGTGCATTTGGTGCATTGCACTGTTTGGAAGCAGGAAAGTTCAAGAGCGCTTTTAATGCTATACAGTTTCCACTAATCTGGATGTGTAGATGATCATCGTGGATGACAATTTTCTAATATTATGAGTTAATGATCATACAAACCTAATTGGATTGGTTTCCCTATGAAATCAGAAATGGCTTTATATTAGGTCAATGCCTTTTCTTTGTTGATATGTGGGATATTGAGCAAAATGACCTTTTTCTTCTTCCTTGAGAGTATTATTTTGATTAATCTTGTAGTTGTACTCCATTTGTGTGTATTATCTATGCAATTCAGTGATGGTTTCCTTCATTTGGTGGTTTATCATGTTGTAATAGAATGGTTTTTCTAAATTATCGTGTTTAGTTGGGGTGAAATCATTTTGGTGATTTGATATCTCAAATATTTTTGCTATGCCATATGCCTCTTCTTCTTCTTCTTTTTATTCTTAGAGTTCTTGTCTATATTTAGTTGTTATAAGATGTCTCATCTATGACATGATTGATACACAAGCTTTTATGAAATAGTTTTGTTTAATATCTTACAGAATATAGAACTGGGAAGATGCCTCCTGATGGGAGCACTGGTTCTTACAAGCCTGGCCTAATTGATCCTGAAGACAGTTCACAAATAGAGAAGCATAAAGCTGATTACTTTGCGTCCTCTTTGAGAAATGTTGCCTTCTGTGTAAGTTTCTCTTGAGCTTTTCATAACTTTTAACATAGCTTCTTCATACTATATATTACATCCTTTTTAGACAATGCTTTTTTTTTAGGTTTGTACTGCAGTGGTTTTTGGTATTGGAGTAGGTTTCAAAGAGGGAGTAGGCAAGGCCTCGGAGTTCTTTGCTGGGTATGAATTACATAATTCGCTATCACTGCGTAGTTTTACAATGAAGGTCTGACATAACATCTGTAGATTTTTCTTAGATAGATGCAAGAGGACAAACATGTGTCTTAGTTGGTAGAAGGGTTTCCATCTCTAAGGCAAATAGTTTTTGAAAATTTTCCATTTATTTAACAAGATTTATTAAAGAAAAATAAAAAAATAGTCACTGGATCTGGAGGATGATGAGGTAGGAGGTTAGGTTATGCTACCTGTGAAAATCAGATATATTGCTTCCATTCATTGAGTTATTCTCTGCATGCATCTTGACTGATTGTATTGATAGAATGATCAAGAATTTTCACTTTCACAGTCGTTAATTTCTTCACAATGATAATTACCTTTCAGATATCTGTTGGAGCAAAGTCTATCAGTGGACAATCTATTTGTGTTTGTTCTGATTTTTAAATACTTCAAGGTTCCTCTTCCATATCAGGTGAGATGAAGGTTCAACTCTCGCTGGCTGTTGGTTTCTCAGAAGGGCCAACTACGCATGAGTTGACCTTTTTATCTCAACATTTTTACACAATGGTCTCTATTTTGTAGTTAAACTGTCATAAGGTGATATTGCTAACTTTAGATTTAATGTCGAGACATAGAGTCGGGTGCTTTCATATGGTATTGCTGGGGCAGTTATCCTTCGTTTGTCATTGATACTTCTCGGGACAGCCACCATTCAGGTTCATTTCTCTGTTACTAATTACTAATGGTCCATTACTACGTTTGTGTTTTATAAATTAACTCTTTTTCCTATTTTATAGAGGTTTGAAGCTGTAAATCTACTTTTGGCAGCAATACTCCTGTACTCATCATTCAAGGTAGCATTTTTTTGGAACGGTATGTGTTGGGTGTGTAGTAGTTGCCCCTTATTCGACTCATCCTTATTGGAAAATGTTGTGCATCTGAACTCTCTGATTATGGTTCTTTCCAGCTATCACAAGTTCACACAGCTACATGCAGCTATTTTAAATCCAGGAAGGCAAAAATATATTTAAAAATTGGCTAGAGGTTATACTTTCATGATTGGTGCTTTTTAAAAATTATGTTCTGGTAATTTAGAATATGGAAAGGAAAAACATGAAAGAAGCTTGTATAACTGCCAAGGCATTTCTTGCAGCCATAGTTTTGGCATATAAAGGCACTTCTACTTCTTTTCAAATTGTTGTCTTTCTGAATTCTTTTTTTCCCCCTCTTTTGGACATGTGAACAGTTATTTGCTGAAGATGAGGAAGAAGAGGACTTGTCTGATAATTTTTTGGTAAAAACATGCCAGAAAGTTATACCTGTGACTGGTAATGCTTAACCCTTTGCTTCTTTCTGGCTTCTTATGTCATGCTACATGATTTTACTTATTGGGGCATTATAGGTATTTAATTGACTTTGTTGCTTTTCTATGGACATACAATTGTGGGCATAATAAAATATTTTATTATATTGTATTTTGATTTCTATTATATTTAAAATATGTTTTATTTATATTTTTATTAACAATAATAATATTAAAAAATAAAAATAAATATCTTAAATAATACTCCCTCCGTTAAAAAATGTCTTTTTAGGCTTAAATTTTTGCTTAAAAATATAAGTCCTTTTAAGTTTTCTAGGTATTGGGGGACGAGAATTGTTACTTTTTGACTTTTTTCTCAAATTTTATTGGTGATGTGGGCTGTGGATAATTACTAAGGGGTATAAATGTAATAAGTTTATGATTTTCTTAATTTATGTGCAAATGTCTGAAATGGCTTATATTGTTGAATGGAGTTAGTAAAATAGTGATAATAATAATACTCCCTTCCGTTCAGTTATATTAGACTTTTGAGAATGTTGAAATTGATAAAAAAATTTAGACGTTTTAGAAAAAGAGTGTACCTCTCACATTAATTGTTTGGTGTTCTCCGGATTAATCTCTCACTCATAACCAATAGAATGTCAGGAGCATTAGATGTGAATTAAAAAAGTTGATTTGATTAATAAGTGTACGGTAGAAGTGCTTTAGTTAACCTGATAGTTTCCCCCCTTAAAACATGTGCAAATCTCAAAACATCTAATATAATTGTTAAGAGGGAGTAATAAAACTCAAAATACAATATAAGAATAAGTCGTGAAATTTGTTGGTTTTATAGTACCAATTAATTTGTAAAAATTTACTCCCTCCGATGCAAAATATATGACGTTTGACTTTTCAACATGTATTTTAAGGAGCTAAAAACTATATAATATATTAACTTTTCTATTATTATTTTTTATAATTTAATACTTATTACTAACAAATACTAGTTATTAAAAAAAATAATTGAAAAGTTGATATTTTATACTATAGTTTTTAGCTTCTTAAAATACGTGCTGAAAAGTCAAACGACATATATTTTGGATAGGAGGGAGTATTAATTAAGATTCTCACAGAGGATATGTCCATGGATATGGATTACGGGAGACGCAACATTCGGGTTGAAGATATTTAGTTTTGTTGTTTTTGTTCTCTGTTTTTCTGTGGTCTCTTGTCTTTTATCTCTGCCTTCTCTACCTTTGTGTTGCTTGACATGTCCTCTATCAATTGTGTTGCTTCTGCCTTTGAGTCCCTTAGAAACACCCTCTCTAGTAGTTCGGGGTAAGGGTGCATACATCCTAACCTCGGACCCTCCATTATTGTTAAGATTCTAACTTAGGTTATTTCTTATATGTTGCAGCTGAGTATGATGGCGATAGATTTTTTACACTTCAGGATGGTGTGCGGAAGGTAAGCTGGTTGTTAATGGTAGTTAAAACTGTCTTATGTATTTGAATAATGTGGACCTATGGTGCACCTTCAACCTCCATTAGAGGTTTTCTTACATTTCACTATAGTCTCACAAGTAGGGGTGAGCATTGATGGTTAGTTTTAAGGGGTAGAGCCACTGATGGATGGCTATTAGTTCCCATATATTGGAACATTGAATGGATACTTTGCCAATAGATGTGGACTAGAGCGGTATTGCATTGAAGGTCGCCCCGGCTAGTTTTATGTATCCACATATTCCCCATGGCTAATGCTAGTTAGACTGTTTCTCTTGAGTTTGCCAGATCTGAAACATGGAAGCACCATTATACAGTTCCTTAAAATAGGAGTGTCCTTGAAATCCTGGGAACTTGCTCCATCATACACTCATTGTGCAATCAGGCAACCAGTGAATCAATTTTTGAGGAAACGAAACCTCATGCTACCTTAATACCTTCCTAACCCTCCACTCCTAATCCCAAACAAGAATCATGACTAGTATCCATTTATGCTAACCTATGTATGGTAACAGATTTTGGTTATGATTTGTCATTTTGTCCCTTGCTCCCATCATTGGCAAAAGTGCATGCAATGTGCATTTGGCGCTATTATTCGGAAGCAGCAAGTTTATTGTAGTATTTTCTGGAGTTTGTCTTTTTTCTCATCCCTACATGTGTCATTTTTCTTTCTTTCATTCTTTTTCTTCTAGTTTTCCATAATTTATCTGATTCTAAGAGGCATCAAATATTTTGAGCAGGCTACACCCTTGCTTCTCACTGTGGCAGTGATTGAACTGAGTGACGTCGCTTTTGCTGTAAGTTCTCTAGTCCCTTGTTTATGGTTAGTCTTCTAATATTTTGTATCTTAGATTTTTGCTTGCTGTTGCCAGTTGAAAACTTTTGTGTCGTTGTGAAGGTTGACTCTATACCAGCAGTGTTTGGAGTGACACGTGATCCTTTCATTGTTTTCAGTTCGAATATGTTCGCCATATTAGGTGATTCTTGTCTCGAGTAGCTATGTTGATTCTAGTATATATGTTTTAGGTCTGTTTGAACACGTCAATCTGAAACTCACTGTTGTCGTAATGTCTGTTGTATAAATGTTAAAATGGATGTAAATTTATAAGATGATCTGCTGACTTCACTGCTCCTCTAAAGTTGGGCTAACTGAATTCTGTGATCCTCCGTCAACCTCCAGGTTTAAGGTCATTATATACTCTTATTTCTGAGAGCATGGGTCAGTTGGAGTATCTACAGGTGAGTAACTGTTTTCTGGAACTTATAAAGCCGAAAATTTTGCTTTGCCTTTTCTACAGATTGAAGCTTCGGTAGTGATGATAAGCATGTGAAGGAGGGAAAGCATCATAAATGTTTATGGTCAAGAGTCTGTTTTGGTTGCCAATAAAGTCGTGCAAATTGTATTAGTCAAGAGTCTTTTTTTTGTCGGTGAAAAAACAGGGGGTGGGGGATTAATCGTGAAGCTAAGGTGTCATTTTATCTGAATGTGGTTTCAGTTGTTATGTGAATCTGTCTTTCCCCTAAAGTAGCCACACAAAAAATGAACAAAAAGAAGTATAACTGAGAAAATCGATCCTCCATTTCATGCACAAAATGCACAGTGATTCCGATTGCAGTGTGTAGCTGTCGGGGGACTACTTGGTTTAGGAAGCTTAGCGGTTATAATCGCTTCCTTGCTTGTGATGTAGTCTATTATTTTTACTGGATACATTTTTGACAACTTTCCCGCTTCCTATCAGCCGTCTATTGCTGTTGTTCTGGGCTTCATCGGGTCTAAGATGATCCTTGATTTCCTTGGTGGGTATTTTGATTTCAATTTTATTCACCTTGCTTTTCATCTGTCATTATCTGCTCACATTTGTAATACATCATCTTTTTTCAGGATACCATGTATCCACTGAAGTTTCTCTAGGTTTTGTCGCCACAAGTCTTACAGCAGGGGTGCTCTTGAGTCTGATGAAGAAGTCTGACTAGATTATAAAGAATTTAGCATAAGGTAAGGTCTTGGATCCTTCCTACCACACTAGAACTGAGCTATTTTGTTATGTTTAATTTCATTTTGCACCTTTCTGGATAAACCCGGGGTAAGGTTTATGGAAAGCATGTTTTGCCAATTGTGAGTTTAATCAGCTCTTATTAGTGTAACTGGATCTGCCTGGGAACATACTGTAAAAAAAGAAATCATTTAACGAACTTGATTTGATCTAGTAATATTCGCTGCCTTTGATTAAAACAGAAAGAAGCTAACATACACAGTGACCCGGCTTGAGAATACTAGGTTTTAGCAATAATTTATCTTCTTGCAACCTGAAATGAACTTCGTTTGGGAATAAACCCCTAAAATGGCTTGGAATTGAATTTTTAAGATTAGTACCAAATACCCTTTCATCTGCTATCCCAAATCACTTGTTTCTAGGTTTATAAATTTATAACTCCCAATTTTTCCCCACTAAATCAAGCCTGATATTATATTAAGTGAACATATGTAGCAAATAATGGTATTTGGAAAATGAAAATTATCAAAAAGGCCCCCATATCATGATTATAGGCAGCAAATTCCAAAATTGCTGAGATTTTGTTATGTGACCGAAATTAGAAGTTACCATTGAAATTCCGAACTCACGAGTTCTTTCCTAAATCCTGAAATGATCCAGTTTACGCATTTTCATCGTTCCACACAACCACACTAAAACCCCAACATAAAAGAGTGTAGTATTGGTACCGAGTACTAAATTTCTAAAGACCTTATGATTAGACCTCCATTTCATCCTTCCTCTTATCCTGCCTTCTTCTATCTCTCTACTTCGTCTGTTTCTGATGTTTGCATTCATTCTGCAGGCTTAGGAGTGAATGGGACACGGCAGTTATACCTTCCATTGAAGGAGGGGCATTGCTTCATGATGTTTCCGATGGATAACTGCACTGCACTCACCCCGCTTGCAAAACGGCGTGTTTTGCCAGTGATCAGATACTGTCAGCGGGGACTGCTTTGCTGAGAATACCTGTGCATCACCAACTACAAATTTTTAGAAGCTTGTTTATTATGCATTTGCCTCTGACTAATTAAAACATCTCCTCTCTGAACCTCCCAAACCTTCAAAACTATACTGCCAAAAAATCTCCAATGGGCGAATTTTAAAACTTTTTACTTACCTGTCTGGGACATTCTCGACATGTATTTTTTTCCGGCCAAATTTTAATATTTTCCTCTGATAAATTATACAAGGGATACTGACACAAACGAGTAAACGACTAATTTTACTAAATTGCCCCATAAGTCCCTATTTGTACAAAATATTATAGATTAGCCCAAGAAAGCCTAATAGTGGGGATTAGATGTTGTTCTCCACATCTCCATCTCTTTTATTATGGGCTAATTTGCATGGTTATACCAAAAAAATTGCAACTTTGCAAAAATGACATAATATAAGAAATTGCAAGGAGGGGGAAAATGACAATTTTGCAAATAAAAGGGTGACCTTGAGAGCCGATGAAAGGTAACATAGGAAAAAAAAAAAAGGAGAGACTAGCGAGCTGGTGTGTGAGAGGCAAGGCCCAAACAAAAATTTTACTCCCTCCGTATCGCAATACTTGTTGTTTTAGCTCTAGGCACGCTTATTAACAAAAATCATATTTACTTTACCTTTATAGGTTAAAACACCTAAAATCAACAATTATTACCTATAAAAAGAGCAATCATTACCTATAAAGATAATAATTATAGCTAAAACAACAAGTTTTTTGATACACCTTTACTAGTCTAAAACAACAAGTATTGCGAGGAGGGAGTAACAAGAAAAGTACATAATGTGCATAGAGTAAGGAGAGAGAGAATGAAATGGCATTATCAGCATTAAATGCTTGTAGAACATAATAAATGCTCAACTTTGCGTCCAAAAAAATGGAGGGAATTTGGCTTGAGAAAAATGTTGGTTTGGAGGGAGGATATAAAAGGAAAAGCGGGGTAATGACAAGTGGATACAAAAGTCAAAAAAGTTGAAAGGGGAAGATAATCTTGATAGGCGGGCATTCATAGTGGAGTTCGAAAAAAAAACCCAATATTTTAGTTACTAGCCAGTAAAAAAGGACTCCAGGACAACAATAGAATATTGCTTGCCATACAAATGGAAACACGTGCCAATTTCAGACAATATATAACAACGATTATGGGTAAGTAGCGATTCTCATATTCGATTTACAACCATGGATTCTCCCCCATCCAGTTCTTATCACCAACCGATAGTGATAAGACAATCTTATTCTCTTACTTTCGCAGAGGAGAAAGGGGTGGTCTTTCTAACTCTCGTATGTGATGGTCGGTGGAAACGTTGAGGAGGGGGATGAGTGTTTCAAGGTCGAAATCCGCACAAGCCAATGCTCATAGAGAAGACCTTGCCGTTTGGGTCCGTGAGGAGCAAGATAATGGAGAAGCTTGCAGTAGATCCGAGTTGCTGTGAGTTGTAGTTGAAATACCTACTCGATACGAAGAAGGAGAGATGTCATCTGATTCAAGTGGGTCTACATCGCACCTTCATTTGAATTCCGAGTATATCCCAGAAAATATTTTGGATGGCATAGAAAACAATTCATCTTTCAAATACATTCACCCAGCTGGCAAGGATATTCCCACAACTAGCAAGACAACCCAGGATCATGCATAGATGCCACCACTTTAATATAGATCAGTACCCCTGTTGTCACGCCATTGCCGCGACGAAGGCGAGAGGCCTAGATGTTGTATCTCGTTCCCCCCATTGACACTTGGGCTCCTCCCGAACATGTAGCGCATGTACGGCTGCTACCTCTCCCCGTGAAGAGAATGCTTGGGAGACCGAAAAAGAGCAAGTATCACGTGGAGAGTATGTTCGCCGGAAGTGTCGGAGGACATAAGTAAGTGTGGAATCGTAAGGTAATCGTATGCCACTCATCGTACGGACGCCTTTTCTTTTCAGTCGGCGAATGATGGTTTTTGTTATTTTGCATTAACTCAAGGTAAAGTATGTGGTTGTGTGTTTTGTTTGTATAAGATGTGAAACCCGAATATTTGCGATGTATGCGTACTAGCCAGTAAATACTATTATCTAGCTAGTGAAAACAATGTCTTAGCCAATGTAGGACTTACCTCGGCCGGATCTCGTGTATCTCAGGAACTTCCCACCACAACGACATTCTTTGAGTCGAGTTGTGGAACCAACCGTTGGTAGTTTCCATGGGCGTCATTTACACTAGGTCGTTGTCCGATTTGGTTGCCTAAGATGTGATCAACAAATATTTGCAATTTACGCTTACTAGCCAGTAACTACTGTTGCCTAGCCAGTGACCACGATAAGACCGAGATTATTTTAATATTATTATTTGCTACCCTATTTATTAAGTTTTGAGTAAACTAGTCCTCGAGAAATTTTCAATTTAAAAATCCTTATAAATAATTCTGACATCATTTTAAATTTAGATTTTGACGGAATATATTTTCGCTTTCGGGCTCCGAGTTTGAGAAATTTAATTTCATTTTGATCGTTTGAAATAATTTTGGGAATTTCGATTTGAAATTTTAGAGTCGGGATTTGGATTGAGTGAGCGGGTTTTCGGGAATTAAACCAGGTGTTTGAAATTGAGACCATGAGAGTATTCCCGAGAGGTTCTCTATTTTGGAGAAAATTGGATTTTTAGGGAATATTGGGCCCCGATCAAGACGGCGACGACTATTCCAGGGCTGCTGGCGGCGACGGTTGGTCCAATTGGAAGAAGCGGAGCCCCTCCGTTGCCTCCAGCTCGTCGTCAGCATGCAATCGCTCCGATCTGAGGCTGCGGCCTGGAAGCCTGCGACCTCATCGCGTGGTCGACGTCGAGCGAGGCGAGCGGAGCGAGCGAGTGAGCGAGGCTGCCTGATGCCTGCCGCCTTGCTGCGTCGGAATTCAACTTCGTCTGGACAGGAAGAAGCAGCTCTACCTCCGCCTTGCCGATCAACCTCTCCTCGTTGACGACGCTTCCAAGGTTAGTGTTTTACATCGATTTACTTTGTTCGCTAGATATCGAAGTTTATTTGTGGTTCAATTGAACTGATTGTGCTCAATTTCAAGTGTTCAATTGGAATATTTTTCTGAGATCTGTGTGAATTAGGTGAAGGATGATTTGTTATTTAGATTTTTCTGAACTGGAAGGAGAAAGCGTCAGGAATCGAACTTGATTTTCTTCGAATTCTATTAATCATTGATGTTTCTGAGAAAATTTTGTCTGTGATGGCGCAAATTTTGTATGTGATTGCCTTCCCCGAACTAAAGGCGGCGACTCCTGGGACGTCTCGTTTCATCTCCACTGCCGTCATGTTATGGTGATTTGATGTGCTTATTGGGTTTGGATTCTGCTGTGTTTTGCTGTGCTGAATTAGACTTGTTTTGCTGCGTTTATGGCAGTTTAGAGGTTGAATCTTCTTGTTTTGTTGTGCTAAATGTTCAATTTAGAGGCTGAATTTTGTTTTTAAGTCTTGAATTAATGAAATATATACTCCAATAGGCTGTATTTCTGAATCGGATATATATGTATGTTGTTTTTTGTGATTTCCTTATTCTTCAAGCGGCGTCCATATGCTGAGCGATGCGAGGGGTGTTTCAGGACCTTGGGATTGCCCTGTGTAATATATTTTTCTTCTGTTACTGCTTGTAGTTGGGAAGCTTCTGCTGAGCTTCTAGTGCTGTCTCTGTTCGCAACCACCTCTGGAAGGGCTGGATGAGTCAGAGCTTGCAGTGCTTGATTATTGGGAGATGAAGTTCCTTGACAAGTATCACATAGTTGGAAAGCTTCTTTATTCGGAAGAGAAATGGAGGACGATCCAGGAGTCGAGGCGAGGTCAGAGTTTGGAAGTGAACGACGTTGAAGATCAAGTTCAGCAGTGCTGTGAAAGTGAAAGTTGGCAAGTATGTACCAGTTCACTCAATGTTCTGTGAGAAACTGGAAGTTCTGATTATTTTTGACATTTTTGCCTTATGTGCTCACAGCTCATAGCTCAACGCAATGTGTTTAATTGGATTCACTCTTCATGCATGTAGAATCTAGTCGGTTGTTGTACTTTGAGGAGTTGTTCTCTTGACTTGAGAAGTTGTGCATATGCTTAAGAAATAAAGCAGTTTCATTTTGTTCTTTTTTCATGGATTTTTTACAAGCTGTCTTTAGGTTCTATTTCATGTTGATTCACATTGAGACAGTATTAAGTGCATAATTGCTATAGTTTGTAGTTGCTCACAAGTGCAGACCTCTGAAAGCAATCATAAAAATGCCAAAATGAATTTTTTTTCACAAGTTCAGACCTACAAGCTATGACAGCAAACAACTATAAGCTCAATGCAAGCGTTCAAGTGCATAACTCATTAATTCCTTTGTGCTTATTAACCATGAAAGTAATCCTCTAGATGGTTACCCACTTACCATTGCTTATCTTGCTAAATGGGTAGCTAATATCAGTGTCAGCACTAATTGTAACTAATATCAGTGTCAGCACTAATTTTCACCACTAGTTGTGCAAAAATAAAGTATTGATGAGCAAAAATAAGAGCATGTTGAGAAAATATCAGTGTCAGCACTAATTGTAACTAATATCAGTGTCAGCACTAATTTTCACCACTAGTTGTGCAAAAATAAAGTATTGATGAGCAAAAATAAGAGCATGTTGAGCAAATTTTCAACACTAATTGTAACTAATATCAGTGTCAGCACTAATTGTAACTAATATCAGTGTCAGCACTAATTTTCACCACTAGTTGTGCAAAAATAACGTATTGATGAGCAAAAATATGAGCATGTTGTGCAATAATTTATTGAGAAAGTATGAAATTATATTGAGAGAAAATAAGATCATGTTGAGAACAAATTCACAAGTCTCGATTGTTGTGCAAAAATAACCTATAGTTGAGCAAAAATAAGATGATGTTGTGCAATAATTTATTGAGAAAGTATGACATTATATTGAGAGAAAATAAAATCATGTTGAGCACAATTTTACAAGTCTCGATTGTTGTGCAAAAATAACCTATTGTTGAGCAAAAATAAGACGATGTTGAGCAAAATTTCACCAATCCCCCATGTTGTGCAATTTTACTCTATTGATGACCAAAAATAATATCGTGTTGTGCAATAATCTAACATAAAAGTATAAAATTATATTTACAAAAAATAAGATCATGTTAAGACACAATTTCACAAGTCTCGATTGTTGTGCAAAAATAAAGAATTGTTGAGCAAAAATAAGATGATGCTGTGCAATAATTTAGGGGTAATATACAATCAAACGAGCTCGAGTACCTTGTGTTCAAGCTCGGCTTTGTAAAGAAATTTGGGAATTTATAACTTGTGCAACTTTAAAATACAGTTGTGCAATTTTAAAACACAGTTGTGCGATTTTCAAATACAGTTGTGCAATTGTAAAATTATTATTCTTGCACCATCATTTTATTATTCATATCTATCATTTTATTTTTTGCATTTTATCATTATCTTATTTATGCACTTTATGATTTTATTCTTACAATTTATAATCTTATTCTTGAACAAGAACAAAAAAAAGATCATGTTGAGACACAATTTCACAAGTCTTTAATGTTGTGCAAAAATAAAGTATTGATGAGCAAAAATAAGAGCCGGTTGTACAATAATTTATTGAGAAAGTATGACATTATATTGAGATAAAATAAAATCATGTTGAGCACAATTTCACAAGTCTCGATTGTTGTGCAAAAATAACCTATTGTTGAGCAAAAATAAGATGATGTTGAGCAAAATTTCACCAATCCCCCATGTTGTGCAATTTTACTCTATTGATGAGCAAAAATAAGACCATGTTGTGCAATAATCTATTGAGCAAGCATAAAATTATATTGAGAAAAAAATAAGATCATTTTGAGCAAAATTTCACAAGTCTCAATTGTCGTGCAAATATAATCTATTGTTGAGCAAAAATAAGATCATATTGAGCAAATTTCCACCAATCCCCCATGTTGTGCAATCATAGTCTATTGATGAGCAAAAATAAGACCATGTTGTGCAATAATCCGTTGTAAGAGTTGCACGACTCTGTCGTGCAAATATAAGAATACGTTGTGCAAATATAAGAGTACGTTGTGCAAATACGACCCAAGTCTAATCTTTTTAATTTTTTTTAACATTGTATCGTGCAAATATAAGAGTATGTTGTGCAAATATAACCGTAAGTTGTGCAAATATGACCCAAGTCTAGGTTTTTTTTGTTTTTTATTTTATTTTATTTTATTTTTTAAACATTTTGTCGTGCAAATATAAGAATATGTTTTGCAATATAACCATAAGTTGTGCAAATATGAATCAAGTCTAGTTTTTTTTTAATATTTTGTCGTGCAAATATAAGAGTAAGTTGTGCAAATATGAATCAAGTCTTTTTTAAAATATTTTATCGTGCAAATATAAGAGTATGATGTGCAAATATAACCGTAAGTTGTGCAAATATAATATTTTGTAAATTCCGCAAAATTTGAGCTATTCGAGTTGAGCTCAAGCCGAGTTTCAATTTAAATAGCTGTTGAAGACAACTACTTGAGCATGAAAAACAATGCACCAAGATTTGTTACATATATATAGTTAGCTATTGAAGACTTCATTGACTTCATTGCAGGTAATGTAATAGCTGAAAGAAAATATATTTTCTGTGAGCTATGTACTGTGATCTTCTAACCTATACAAACAAGAAAACAAGAGGGCCAATCTACAACAGTCCCCAGTATCCCAAATCCAAAATGAGCTCCAAACCGAATAAACTGAAATGATGGAAGCTATATAGCTGCCAAGCTACATTCTGAAATTGTGAAATTGCCTCTACTTGCTACAAAATATGCTTTTGTCCTTTGGCAAGGAATCATGGCAGATGTAACCTATTGGAGGTAGCTCATGGATGGGTTTAGAGAGCTACTTTTAAGACTCGTCTGAAGCGATGCGAAACTCGAAACTGGAAGAAGCTCAGCCTGTTGGAAGAACCCATTCGACGGCCACCATCCCGTAGGAGATCTTGCTCACTGCTCTCATCATCAGCATACTGAAAGGTATCAACCATGAGTTGTTGACCCTCAGTGGGTGGAGCAAACTGGCTTATGGGACTTAAGTATGAGCCATTGCTGTTCGATGTTTCCTTGGTTGCAGACCCGGCTTTAATGAGAACCCTTTTAGGGATTTTTATTGTTGTTCGCATCTCTGTCATAAAGAGATTATTTAGTATATATCATCAAATAATTGTTCTAAATAATTGCTCAAGAAAACCATTTTTATTGAAGTGTAAACAAGTAATGCAAATAACTTGAATACAAGCACCAGCTACTGCCTAAACTTTTTATGATTCCCTGCTATTGCTACCAACTGTCTCTAAATAGCCCAAGGTTCAAGTGCTTTTAAGACTTAGAGCTACAAGCTGAACGAGCAAATTTGGTTTCGTCTCTCAGCATATGAAACTAGAAAAATCTTATGCAATGATGGTTGTTTTTGAATAAAAGAATAAGAAAAGAGTAGTGATAAATAACCTGTCTTGTTCTGGTTCAGTGATCTCTTGGTGCTTCCTAGATTTTATGATAAGCTAGACTTGGCTTCTGATGCGAATAGATGCTCGCCATCATCATTAATCAATTTTCTATCCTGTAAATGCACAAAAACACAAATGCTTTTGTGTTGTTTCTGTTAACGGAAGCACGGAAGGATCAAGGATCTATGGAATGCTGTAAAGAACGCAAGTTCTTTAGAGCTGTTTTATGGAATGCTTTTGTGTTATTTCTGATTTTTCACTCCCATCATTGTCGTCGTACTTCTTGGCCTCAGGGATTGACGAGTTTCGTCTGTTGTTGTGGGAGGCGGGGTTTAGAGGGTCGTACTTCTGGGCAACAAGGTAGTTTAGAGCTGTTACGACATCAGCTATGAGAGGGCGCATGTTTGGGTGCTCCTGAACACACATGGCTGCAATGGCAAGTGCTTGGTATAGCCCCCTAGTCGGATGCTGCTGTAGTAGTACCTATTCCAATAAAAATATGCCCAGATTTCAGATGATAAGCTTGAAATTGCAATTCAAACATAAAACAGAAAATTCAAATCATGAAAATATAGTATAATTTGTAAAGAAGATGAAATTGAGCATTTAAAAAAGGGTAGAGCAGAACAAGTATATCCTGCAATGGAAAATCACAGAAATACATATTCTCAATTCTCATAGTTGTTTAAACAAGATGTAAATGATTGAGAAGATTACCCTGAAGATTCATCATACACATAGTCTGTTTGTCCAGCCTGAAAGCCTAGTAATCCACAAAACAATCTAGTCAATTATTGATCCATCATTCTATCAATATCACTTTAGAGTGCACAAAAAGCTACTTTTTTCAGCCAGCTCAACACAAAACAACATGCATTTTCAAGAATGTGGTCTCTCTCTTCCCAGCCATAGTACCACAGCTTTGTTCTTAGAATTCAGAGATTTCGTAAATCTAATCCCAAAAAGGCCAACCACTCATTTCATAAAGGAAAATAAATTAGAGAAAATGTGACTGGCCTATATACCTGGATCTTGGGTAGTGTTGCTAAGTGATGTTTCGTTGTTCATTTCATGAACATTTGAAGAACAAAAGTCGTTTTCCTTAGATGATGTATTAATAGACGCAATCGCATCATCATCATGCCAAACATATCAAATGTGTCGTCACGAGCTGATGGATTTTCTGTTGTAGATACATTTAGGCGGGAGGGACCAGCAGTTGCGCCTGCACTGGAAGAGAGGCCATTTTTCCTTGCTTGAACCAGGCTTTCATATCCTTCTACAACAATCAAGAGAAAAAGGGCACTTCTGATTAGCAAAGCTGAAGTTAAAATAGTTTACTCATTCGAGGTTATGCAAAGGGAACTCCGCCATAAGCCATACTGCATATCAAAGAATAAATTGCTGAAACATATCTTGATGGGCACAAGAAAACACATATCAAACTGCTTAAGGTCTGGAACCAGATATACACCTATGTTCATTAACTTCATTTCATGTATCTACTCCCTAACTTTGACTTAGCAGGACAGAGAGACATAGAACTTTGGAATGGAAAGCATCACCCTAAGAAGCATCAGAACTAACTGCAAATGAAATTCAAGAAGCCGAAAAAATAGAATTTGTGCAATCTCAATCAGCCTAACTCAGATTGATAGCCAAAATATTCTTTTCAATGGGAATCAAATTAGCCAATTTCAAAGCCATCCACTACAGTCAATTTTTATTCCAGAAACAGTGAAGTGATGCATTGTGATAGGAAGATTCAGAAGATAAGCTTATTACAATAAATTAGCTGCTACTGACCTAATCTTGAGCATCAAAGACTTTCCACCGCAGTCCTTCCAGATTAATGCGTCGGATACCAGATGCTGCTTTCTGCGTGAAGATTGAAGATGCAATCAATGTTTATTAAGTGGAAACCGAATGATAGATTCTACCAGGTTATCAATCAATCATATAGGAAATGAACAATAATCACTTATGAAACTCAAATTCGGGAAGACTATGAGTCTGGATGACAAAGAACACATTGAGAACAACGTTGCGAGGGTGAGCTACATGAGAAGAGAAGCCAGGAACAACTAGTACTCCTCGATTCGATATTTCTAAGTAAGTTCAAAGCAATCAGACGTACCTCGATTCGAGACACAAGGCAGCAACAACAAGTACTCCTCCGCGCCAGATCTGCACAGACAGAACGTTACACGACTGAAATCAGAGACAATTCGACATTCAATATCCAAACATCAAGCAACAGAGAATAGAGCGACTAACTTAGACGTAGAGAGACAATGTCTGGCCTCGAAAGGGTTAAACGACGATGACGACGACGAACTAACTTAGAAGTAGAGAGACGATGTCTTCCTCCTCTTCTTCTTCGATTCGACGGCGAACAGGAGGAGAGCGCGGCGGCGGCGAACAGGAGGAGAGGAGGAATATGGACGGAGATGGAGGAGAATCGAATCCGCGCCGGAGATGGAGGAAGATCCCCGATTCCAAGTTCTCCGTTGAGCGATCGGAGGTGGACGATTGGAGGCGGTCGGAAGTGGAGAGAGGGATTGAAGAGACGATCGGAATGGGGGCAAATCTCAGGGAAAAAAAATAAAAAAAAATTGAGAATTAGTATATATGGGACATTTTCCTAAATTGTCCAAAAACGAGGGCATTTTGCAAATACGTCCAAAAAAATGTCCTATTTTGCAAATTTTTTCGAAAAAATATGGAGATTATTTTCTAAATTTGGAGAAAACTCTATATATTTTGGGTAAACTCTATAATGGGAAACTGTTGGAATTAGGCCAAAAAATATTTAAAATATTTGACTAGTAATTCCCTACTTTGGAGATTTAAGAGAAATTGTTGGACATGCTCTTACAACGTCAATTTAGACGTTATGACATTGTCGAATCCAATGTATCCAATATTAATTTGCGGTGTATATAAGGAACGCATTGCCGCCGCGTTGGAATCCCACGGTTAAAAAAAAAGCCAAACAATTAGTAATATTTAAATAAAAAAATTACGTGGGCAAAACAACCAACCATGGGCTCTGACCGGAGATACAAGTCAAAATACGAAAACCCGTTCGTAACTAATCACGGTTTTGAAGTGTCAGCTCCGCACGACAAAGAAGAAACACGAATAAAGAGAGATGGTGGCGGGGAAAAATCAAATCTTAAATTGGATGGAAGGGTGATCACGAAACCCTAATCATCCGCGATTTCCCCTTTGATCGATGATTGCATCGCGAGTTTCGCTCCCCTCTCCTTCTATGGCGGACAACGAATCGTACTCTCCCATGAATGGCGACCTCAAACGGTAACGCCTCTTTTACCAATTTCGATTCTCTCTCTCTCTCTCTCTCTCTCGATCTCGATCTCGATCTCGATCTCTTCGTGCTCGTCGATCCTGAACTTTCGCATTTGTCGCTGGCGCGAGTTGCGTGCTTTTGATCTCAAGGCCGGTTAGGATCTTTCGCGAATCGGATGTTTTGATCTTTTCGTTACTTTCTTCCTTCCTTTTGACTTGTTTCAATTTTCCGCAAACCAAGTGGCATGCCGTTTCGGCACTCTTTTGATCTTTGCAAACTGCTATCGCGAAGTCTCTATCAGGGATTTGAAATGTGAATCTATGTATGAGAGCTATTTAGGGGGAGGTAAGAGATATGGGAGCTAGACTTGATGTTTGTGGTGAAGAATTATGTTGTTATCGTCATTGAGTAGCTGTACATTGGAGGCTGATTCTAGGTAATTTTTGGGGGGTTTGATTACTGTTATCTTAATGGTTCTGCAAATTTCTGATCAAAATATCTTTCAGTTAGTATATCTTGTGACCTTTTCACATGAAATGGCTAAATTGCCGTATTTTGATTTTTGAACACTCTATTTCGGAGGCAACATACAGCTATTTGCAAACTGAGATTTTACCTATTGAAAGTTAGTGGATAACAGATCATTATGAAATAGTTAACATAGCTTTCCGGCATTTCATTATGTATATAAGTATAATTGGATATTGCCTTGTTTTGAAAAGGCTTTGCGGGTTAGTTTTGACTTTTGAGGTTTGAAGCTGTTAATTGAGAATTGAGATCAATTTGTGAATTATTTATGCAGGGATTCCTATGGCTTTACTGTAAGACCACAGCATTTGGAGATATATAGAGAGTACAGTAACATATACAAGGTGAGCTTCTACTCTAACCATATTCTTGTGAATGTCTTGGGACTTGGTCTTGGATTGATTATAACATGACAAATGGAAATATCATAAAAGAAATCTGTAATTTCTCATTTAATTTGAAGTTATGATTTTAGTTTTAGAAAACTGAATGTTTGTCGTATATTGTATCAAAAGAATGAGTACATTACAAGGAAAAGCATGTCAGTTGTTGACTACTGCCGTTTAAAGATGTTTACTTGAAACAAGTTGTCTCATAATGGTCTTTGAAACAACCACTGTAACTCTGTAAGTTATTTAATGAATCATGGGCATTTGCCCGTGTTAACCATATGAACAATTAAAGATGGTTTGTGCATTTTTGAATCATGGGTTATTTAATGAAATATTTTGGTGTTGGTTACTTTTCACTAACTATTACCAGCTAGCATTTCACAAACTTTTCTTGCCTCCTAAGTACCATATCTAGTTTTGTTTATTCCTAAACTATCTCCCAGACTTGTTACAAAGGTCCCGAAGTAAAAAGAGTACATTATAATGTTATTATTTGATTTGGTAACTTTCTAATATTAGGCGGAGGAAAAGGAAAGATCAGAGAAGTGGAGGAACTTTATTGAACATTATGGAGAATCTGTTCCTCTGTGCTCGCCTGCCAATAAATGTAGCAAGACTTCAGATGCTGAAACCACGAACGAGAAGACTGAACTCATTTCAGACAGTTGCCGAAATGGAAATGATAGCAATGCAGGGCACCCTCGATCTTCAGCTACCGATGGACCTGGAATTGAGGTACCTGTGGGAACAAGCTCAAAACCTCATAAGATCCAAATTTGGAGTCCGATTAAACCATCTATCTTTCTCATCGAGAAGATGATGAGGGATGGTGGTGTCAAAAGTACAGTTACCATTAAGGATGACAATACACCCTTATCCTACAAATATAGTTCTAACCAACATGATGATGTACCTGATGTTGCTTGTCAAGTAGCTGAACAACAAGATAACCCTTACCAAGAAAATGCGACGATTTTCCCTCAGGAGACAGAAAGGGATGTTGGACATAGTAGTAATGAAAATAGTAATGTGCAGAATCATGCAACCTCTGAAACTTTATTTCCATCGAAAGAAGAGCTAGAATTTCTTGTTCGTGGTGGTGTGCCCAAACATCTCAGGGGAGAGGTATAGTTCTCTAGAAAATATCTGTTACCAACTTATCGTTAAATTCTGTCTTTTTAGTGAATCATTCTAACTATGTCTTAGTGCAGATATGGCAAGCCTTTATCGGAGTACAGACACGTCACATAAACAAGTATTACCAGAGTTTGGTCTCATCAGAAACGGACCCTAACAGTTTGACTGTAGATAATCACTCTGTGCCTGAAAAAATAATGAAGCAGATTGAGAAGGTCATTATACGCATGGGCTTTGGACTAATTGAATCATTGATTTGTAGGTGATATTTCTTTAACTTTGAACTGCAAATTTTTTTTTTTTCCTAAGCTGAATTTTATTTTATTTTGCAGGACTTGTCTCGAACTTTCCCAGGCCATCCTGCCTTAGATGAAGATGGCAGAAATTCCTTACGTCGTATACTTACAGCTTATGCTCGGCATAACCCTTCTGTTGGTTATTGCCAGGTACTAATCTTTAAAATAGGGTCTAATGCATCTGCTAAATCCATCTTTGTTGTTAATGCTTATCTTGATGTACTACACACTTCGAACAAATCAGTGTAATGGTATACTCATATTTTCCTTTCTGCTTTCTGTTCTTGCCATAGTTGCCCATCAACGGATGTTAGATATTATGTAATTTATCTATTCCACACATGATAGGTCCCCAAAACGAGTTGCTATTTTTGGCAATACAGATTTGTATCTACTAGTTTTTGGCATGGGAGGAGGTTGTATTTTTGGAATCTGCATTAAAGGATATCTACAGAACCTGCTGGAGTTTTAGAGTCCGCTCTTTCCTTTCTAACCTTCATGATGAGAATGCTTTCATATAAGTTTTTTTCTTTCAATATGTAAATTGTACTGATGTCATAATTTGACAAACTTGCAGGCTATGAATTTCTTCGCTGGATTATTCCTTCTTTTGATGCCAGAGGAAAATGCTTTTTGGTATGTTTAAAAGTCGCATTTATTGTTGCCAATCTGTTTGTTTTCTGCTTTTTCTCAACCATTCTGGGATTTCATTTAACATGAACTTTAACAGGGCATTGGTGGGAATTATTGATGACTACTTTGATGGATATTATACATATGATATGATAGAATCTCAGGTATATCATCTCCACATGTCCAAAATAATGTACATGTAGATGTAGTTTTTTGCTGCATTCAGAGATCTGATGCAAGGATACCACATATGCACGGAGTAAAACTGTCTAGTTTTTTAATTCTTGATATATCATAAAGAATCAAGCAATTCTGTCTTGGCAGGTGGATCAACTTGTCTTTGAAGAGTTGATGCGTGAAATATTTCCTAAATTGGGTTTGTTCTCCTAGATTATTGTCCGCTTCCATTATCTTACATATCTATTGATGAAATACTGGATTAAGTTTCATATCCTTGTTGATGTATTTGGTGCAGTTAATCATCTCGATTACTTGGGAGTGCAAGTGACTTGGATAACATCACCTTGGTTTATATCCATCTTTGCAAATATGCTTCCATGGGAAACCGGTGAGCAATTATGTCTGAACAGTGAGATTTAGTGTCTTGAATCTGAAATATCTTCAACTCCTGTTTTGACTCACCTTTTACCTTTTTGATCTACCTGTAACCAGTTCTACGAATATGGGATGTACTTCTGTTTGAAGGGAATCGTGTAATGCTTTTCCGTTCAGCACTTGCATTAATGGAGCTGTATGGTAACAATATAAACTCCACACAAATCTATTTTTATTATTTTAGCATAGCATAATGCAGTGATCATCAGGAGATGGATCTTTTATTTCCCAGGACCTGTCATAATTACCACCAAGGATGCTGGAGAAGCTATTACATTGCTACAATCCTTTGCCGCATCAACATTTGATAGCAGTCACCTTGTAATTACCGCATGTATGAGTTTTCTTACAGTAACTGAAGATAGATTACAAGAGCTGAGAAACAAACATCGGTCATCTGTACTGGAAATAATTGAAGAGAGAACGAGAGGGATTCAAGTCTCTAAGGAATCGAAAAGCATTGCAACTAAGCTTAGTAGCTTCAAACACGGCCCTCAAGGCGTGATGAAATTGGCCCAAGGATCAGGTGCTGGGCGTAAAAGAAACCTGTCTAAAATAATCTCTTCAGCAAATAACTTCGATGAATTTATCTGCAGCATTAGTACTGTTTCTGAACAAGAATCTGCTCCTGATCTTCAGGATCAGGTGGTTACTCTACTCTGTTGTTTTTCATCTATGCAACTGTTTTTTCTGTTCAGAAATAAGATTATTTCACCTTTGAAACTTTCTACAACATCAATCCATCATTTGCAGGTGACTTTGTTGAAGGCTGGGATCAGTAATTTACTTGAGGAGAAAAGATTAGCTACTATGAGGTAGATCATTAATGATTAATGTCAGGGTGCATGAGTAGTTCTTTTAACCTCCAAATCTACCCTGGTGTAGAAAAGTGAATAGATGCATCCATCTATGATACAAAAGCTCTGAACTTATTATAGATACAAATTTCATGTAGATCTCCGAGCCAACACATTCTTACCTAAGCAGACTTTAAAGATCATTGTTAAGATTTATTACAAGACTTCAAATTGGAAACTGGACAAAAACTTTTGCAGATATCTTGCTGAATTATCCTTCCATTTCTTCAAAATTTTCTCAGAGCTCAGGAGCTTGAGACAGCGTTTATGGAGATGGTGAAGGAAGATAACCGGCAGCAGTTGAGTGCAAGGGTACAACTTTCATCCAATCTTAATCTATTTTCATTTCATTTACTCACCATGGCAATCTATGTGCTTTCTGGTAAAAGAATCATTTAGTTTGACTTAAGCAACTGGTCAAATATTTCTTCTCATGGGACAATTATAGATCAATTTTACTCTGGAGCAATATAAATAAGAACAAGTCGTTGAATATGACTAATTGTTTTGTTAGCTTGAACGAAGATTGTATTCATGCAGACTGTAGACACAGATATTGTAAGATACTTTTAGTAGCTTACATCGTTTTAAGTGATATTGAACTGGTAAGAAGATGTGACGTTACCCTTTTAGTGACTAATATAACTGTATGCTCATCTTTGCAAATCTTAGTGTTACTCTTTTTCTGAGCATTTATGCTGTAATTTTGTTTTAATACAAAGGTTGAGCAATTAGAGTACGAGGTTGCCGAGCTTCAAAAGATTCTTGCTAGCAAACAACAGCAAGAAGCAAACATGTTGAAGGTCTGGGTTTCCCATTTCCTTTTGATGATACTGTGTGGATAAAGATAGGGGAGTCCCACCTCTATTTCCTCATGCAGTGAATTTGTATAACAGATGAATTTGTTTAGGTACTCATGCGTATGGAGCAACAACAAAAAGTAACTGAAGATGCCAGACTTGCAGCAGAGCACGAAGCATCCAGTCAGAGATGTGCTGCCCATTTGCTTCAGGTGCTTTTCATTTGATTCCATCATTTTCCAAGTATGGTTGCTTGAACTAACTATTTTACTTCAATCATGGAGTAAGTCCGGCATTTTTTCGGGCGCTCAATTTGCAAGGATGAGGATAGGGCAATGCCAAGTTATCAACTAAACTAGATTCATCCTAGGATAATTCGGTAAATATCCCCAGTTATCCATCATTTGAGGATTCCAGCCAGAAATTGTAGCATGTTCTGATTCCATAAATAAGCAGCAAGAACTCCAAGAAGTTCCGATGCTCTCATCAGCTTTGATAGTTTGTCTTGTCTCCCTGCTCCTGAAGCATTTTTTCCCCTTTTTATTTGAAATTTCTTCAAGTGAAAGGACACCTGATTCTTTCACCAACTGGTTAGGAGTTAGGACAGTAGGACATGAAGGAAGTAGGAAGAATGGGGCTGTAATTGAACAAAATATTCCAAAATCCAAACATTCCAAATGTATCTGCACCTGCTTCTGAACCTTTTATTTGAGATATGGCTATCTTGTATATAATGTATTTCATTACACAGGAGAAGTATGAGAATACCATGGTATCACTGGCTCAAATGGAGGAAAAGGTTGTCATGGCTGAGTCACTGCTAGAGGCTACACGGCAGTATCAATCTGGACAAGCAAAGGCACTATCCTCTCCACGGTACACAAGCTTAATCTAATGTTAATCTACAAAAAATCCTTGTGTTCATCTGTTGAAAGTATTTGACAAAAATGACAAATTAGTAGAAAGTTAATGTTTGAAAACTAGTTGTGATGATATTATATTCTATACCGAAGCACTTGAGGATACTATTTGGGGTAGTATTCACTATGCAGTGATCCCTGTAAGATTTTTCAAAACGTTGCCTGCACTGGAGCACACAACTGGGGCAGTTTTGCATATTGAACCCTTGCAAGAAAATAGTTGTCCCGAGCTTAGTTTCAAAACTATATTTTTCCTCCTAGATTCGACAAGGCCAAGTAACTTCGTATCTTGCGCATTTCTTTTTTAGGTTGAGAAGGGTAGAGCAAGATGCCAGAACAACAGTACTCCGTATTAAATTGCACATGATTAGAAAAATGTTGCTAAATTTACAACAAATAATTCATCTTGGCTTGCCTTTTAAGAAATCTGGCTCAAGCTAATTCATATTTCACTACAATATTGAGATAACATCATCTGTATTGTTTTGTTACAGATTACAATTCGACAACTATCATGTTGTGAAGCAGACTTTCACTGTGTCATTGTTTTATGTACTGTTACGCAGGATTGGACGCCAAGAATCTGAGTGCTCTGCTAGAAAAACAGGCATACTCAACTTTGGATCAATGTGGCGTGATAAGAACAAGGTTAGTTTATAAATTATAGTGTGTACTCATGATGGTCTTAGCTTCAGTTGTATGTATCCATTAGTCTCGCCTTTTTTGCAAGATTTCACCATTCAGCTAATCCATAATTCACAGGCAAAACCAAGCAATGTTGAAGAGCCTGGAGAAAGGAGATGAATATGTACACTACAACACTACTACACGTACATCATTTCAGATGGTAATCACTAATCAGCAGATTTTGACAGCCGTAGCTAATTTATCGAAATCTTGCAAACTGACTATTTCCAACTGATCAATGGTCATAGAACAATGGCAAGCACAGCAAATCATTTGCCACATCAGTATACAATGCCAGTTCAGTATCTCGATTCAGCTGTGACCCAGTGTTAACATAACCATGACAGTTTGAGGAAACTAGAGAAGTTTACAGATGAAGATTCGTTTATTGGATAGTGTTATTGTAAAGAGTGTGATGGACAACACAGTTTACATGTATATTATGTACATGACAGAGTCAAGTACTAGAGTAAATTGTTCAGCTTAGTGGATTTTGGGACACACTACATTGCAGTATGTAAATGGTTATTCGATTGAAACTCGATTCAAACACAATCTGGGGTCTGATTCAAGTCAGCCTGACTCTAAGTAACCCACAATGATTTGAAGTTTGAACACAAATCATCCCAAATCGGCCTCACTGATCATAGGGGTGGAAAACATATCACCTGTTTCATCTGACCCATCCCCTATCCTTTACGGGTTTTTTTTCCTCGCAAGTTTTCACCCGTAAAATCGAATTGGGTGGGTCGATTTCTAGCCCTAAATGCCTCACATCTGGTTCTGTATTTGTAACTTCAGTTAACCTGTTATCTGCTTTCAAGTTCGAGCCTATTAGTTTCAACCAAAAACACAGTTTAATTGGTCCTCTATTTTATTCAGTTTTAAGCTTCAACCTTCAGCTCCTGCCTTGGCTGCTAATCCTTTGCACTTTCACACATGATTACTTTTAACTTTTTATGAAATGATTCCAGACAAAAAGAAAGAATTCACAAGAACATGCCTTAAACTTGGTGCTTTTCAAACATCAAATAACAATCCATGTTTTGGAAATCAAGCAAAACAAAGGCCCTCACAACACAGGAGCTTTTGTATACTCTACTATAGGTAAAGTTTTGCGTTAACTCCACCAGATCCAAATACATTAAAGCGATTCCTAAAGTATACTACTAATCAATGAAATGAAAACATCTGACAACTTTACAAAGAAACAAGAAAAAGTGAAGGAAACAAAGAATCATATGGAATGGAAAGGAATAAAAAATCATACCAAACGATCATCCAAATCAATAAACATGATCATACTCGGGCAAAGAATTTCAGTGAGGTATATAACTCTGAATTTGAGCATCTTGGGCTCACTCGTTGCCGCTGCTTATCCTAGGATCCCCCAAACTCTGAAGATCCAGAATTAGTCGTCTGAAAGCCTTTTGGCCTGCCGGGCCTCACGTTGTTGCTTGCTCAAAGCAAGGTACGACAACGCTGTGACTACGTCAGCTATAGCCGGGCGCAAGCTGGGCTGTTCTTGAACACACATGGCAGCGATGGAGAGAGCTTGATAGAGACTCCGAGCAGGAAATTGACCTTGCATCGCAGGGTCTGCCATCTTCATGAACTGTTCTCGGTCTTTGAACAAGGGCCTTGCCTGCATACAAATTCAGAATATGAATACTTATATGTTCCTATTTTATCACTTGGAACTTTCTTGATGGTAGCATGCATTCACTTGTAGTGATTGATTTTCGAGCAAATACCTCAATTCATAAGGTAGATTAGTTCAATTTGTTTGGGTTCCATTTCTTCAATTTGTTTTGTGCAACTACCATACTTGTAGACATCTAAACTTGGTTAAAGGAATGTCTAAACTTGCTCCAATATAATTTGTTTGGGTCCTATATTGCAACCAATTTCAACATTTCCACAGCAATTTAAATGAAAATAAAGTTTCAGGTTTCTTACCCATGCAACAAGATTTTGATCTCGTCCACTTGCTGAAGTATCGATTGCTCTCTTGCCAGTAATTATCTCTAAAAGGACAACCCCAAAGCTGTAAATATCTGACTTCAAAGTCAACTGACCAGTCATTGCATATTCTGGCGCACAGTAGCCATAAGTTCCCATAACTCGCGTTGACACGTGTGTGTCATCA
The DNA here is from genome assembly GCA_037127255.1 of Persicaria tinctoria. Taxonomy (NCBI): domain Eukaryota; kingdom Viridiplantae; phylum Streptophyta; class Magnoliopsida; order Caryophyllales; family Polygonaceae; genus Persicaria; species Persicaria tinctoria. Next base: position 17,209,543 of record JBANSL010000020.1, on the reverse strand, counting down.
CCCGTGGGAGCAAGCTTAGCCAATCCAAAATCCGATAGCTTGGCATGAAAATTCTCATCAAGCAAAATGTTGGAGGCCTTCAAATCGCGGTATATGACAGGGGGTGTAGCTTTGTTATGCAGATACTCCAATCCTCGAGCTGCGCCAGCAGCGATTTTCATTCTAGTGTTCCACTCCAAAGGCTTTCCACCAGAAGGGAGATCTGAAGGGAAAGTTGTACAGATTAAACATCCAACATCGTAAACTAAACAAGAAGAGAGGGATAAGGGTTTAAAGGATACAAACCATGTAGATGGTCAGCCAAAGAACCAAAAGGCATGTACTCATAAACTAGAAGCCGTTGATCCCCTTCAGCGCAGTAACCAATCAGATTGACAAGATTAGGGTGGTGAAGCAAACTCAACATGAGTACCTCCACAATGAACTCCCGGTTTCCTTGCCACCCATTTGGATTGAGCTGTTTAATAGCCACGGTCTGCACCACACGACGAGTAACATACAAGCTCGATCAATCTCATGTTTATGTATAAGCCTCATTAGATTCATAACAGACAAGCAATTGACAAACAGATCTAATTCAAACTCATGGGTATTTACCGAAAACAAGACAATTGATATTGACATGAGCCTCCCCTCAAAACTACTTATTGACTGACCTGATCTGTACTCTCTAACTGGCCCTTGAAAACTTTCCCAAATCCTCCCTCCCCGAGAAAGAAATCGTCTCTGAAGTTCTTGGTTGCTGCAGCCAAGTCGCGAAACCGGAAGGTCTTTGCGGTTATGGAGGAAGATCCTTGCCCATCAACAGAAACCACCTTTCCCTTATTGTCTGGATTCGGCCTAGACCTCCCTAAAACAAAAACATACATTACGCCATGGAACAATCAGCAACTGGACATACGTAGTAAAATCATGAAATTCACTTCAAGTCCATTGCTGTGGTGTGGTCAATTTCCAAATCCAACACCAATCAAATAAAATTATTCATAATTTGCCCACAATTCGGAGCCGCTGATCAACCAATTGACACAGGAAAGCTAAACCCTTACCATGGTAAAATTCACCCAATCTCAAAAAGAATGATATGGATGATTACATCCATTTTTGCATGAATCAAACACAAACTCGATCAAGAATTGAACAGAGAGGAACATAACTGGGAATTTTATATTAAAAAAGAAGTAAATAAAGATGAAATCCGGCAACAAGAACAACAGTAAAGAGAACATTAGAGGCTTAGAGTTAAAACGAAGAGAAAGAATTACCCAAGTAAATAGGAGATGGCTCTTTCTTTGGCTGATGGTGTGAACTGGTTTCAATTTCATCATCTGGTGTGGGCTCACAAAAGCACAGACAACCCATAACCCTCAACTCCTATTCACTCCGATACTATGAAACGGCAATCAAGAGGAAGATGGAGACGAAGAAGCGGAGGGAGTGAGAAGCTACAAACTAGGGTTTCTTTCAGAAGCGAAATCAAAGCTGCGAAATTTCGTCTTCCAAACAACACAGGCAACAAGACAGAGAATTTGGGTGTTTTTTTTCGGTCGGAAGGAGAATTTGGGTGTCTGAATAATTAGAAAGGTCGCGACTTTTTTAAAAAAAAATGATTATGCAGTACGCGTTTAGTGAAATTTGGTCAAATTTTGGATGAAAAATTGGGGTAATGCATAGCACAAACCCTTGAATTTGTACCTGCCCCTGTTTTTATGTACATCCTTGTTTCCTTTTCAAACATTTTTTTACAAGTAGCTTCTTTTCTTCTTCTTCTGTTGTTTTTCCTTTTAAAAAAAAATCTGCATTTTCTTTAATAAGTAGCTTTACAGCTACAAAATTCAACCTTACTAACAAATGCTACAAAGCATACAGAATAATTTTTCCAATTATGAAATATGCATTATAGCAGTTCAACTTAGAGTAGTATTATATTTCCGGCTCATTTATTCACTTTTCGGTCCAAATTATCGAACCTCTTTGTACGCCGAGGTAGTGCATATTGCATACTAGACCAGTCAAACGGGTCGTTCGGATCGGGTCACTTCGGGTCCTGGGTAAAACGGATTTCGGGTATTTTCGGGTTGACTCGAACTCGGGTTTGACCGGATTTCGGGTCGATTTCGGGTTTGTCAATTTTTTCTTTTTTACATTAAAAAAATCACGATTTGATAATTTTGCGATAAATTTTAATTATACACGGAGTATATAAAAAATTAATTATATATAATTATAAATCAACCGGGTCAATTGGGTAAATCGAGTCAAAATTACCGGGTCAATCGGGTCACCGGGTCGAAACCCAAATTACTAAGAAATTTTCCGATTTTTCGGGTTCGGGTCGATAAAAATTTCCGGGTTCGGGTCGGAAATTTTTCGGACGTTCGGGTCGGATCACCCGGTCGGATTGTGTTTTGACAGGTCTACTGCATACCCATCGTTTTACCTATTAGCTATATATGGTAGATTTTTTTTATATAAAAGGAAAGAAATTTGGATGAGTTATGTTTTAGCTATAGCTTATCTAATGATATTATTGTGAATGAGAATTCAAAATTTGTGATTTAAGTAAATATTATTGGTAGACAAAGGTGAATATGGGAGACTTGTCCCTTCTTTTGTATGTGTGTGTGTTACAAAAATTGAATTTTTTAAAAATAGTTCAACATTATTAAATATTAAAGAGTATAACAAGTTATATGTTGACTTATTATAGACTTCACGCTTTTCGTGAATAACACAATACTCCGATGTTGTCTAGTTCGACATTATTAAATATGAAGGAGTATTTTTGGAGTTTCAATGTTCATTATATTGCTTTTGCTATTGTCAACTCGATGTTGTCTAGTTTTTGGAACCTCATGCGTTGATCTTTTAAGGCCATTTGACGCGAACTTGGTATAAGTGAGAATTGACCTAATGCATGTCTTTTGGCTTCCGAAATCATAATGCATGATTATTGACGTACGTCCACAAAACATCCTGAACATTCTTTTTCAATGATCATATATCGTTAATAGTTCTAAAACGACGTCAAATACGTACCAAATTATCTGAAAATACACTCAAAACATGCGTAGATTTCTATTCTTGAAACAATATGTAAGAAAAATCATATAAAAAGACCAGCAAAAGAAAAATGAATAGCCTGAAATTGCCTTTAGACCATATCCTGAAAGATGTAACAAATGAGGATATCTATTATATATTTATATATTCTTGTTTTGTTGGTTTTCCCCCATTGTTTCATTTTTTTAATAGAAAAACAATAATTAGCTTCAACAGTATCAGCCCCAATACCGCTTCGAAACCAACAGTACCAGGCAAATGAAACATTACTATCAAGATATACGCTATTATACCTTGATCATACTTTACACCTTGTTTATGCAGTATATCTTCTTGTTTGTCTATTGTTACTGTTTTATCCCTATATATCTCAACACCTTCAATCTTAACTCCAACCACCACTGTACTTATACCACTCAAATGAGGCTCCCCCTCGACATTCTGCTTTCCAAACCCCACTTGCAGACTTACCATGAATGCCAACCGATCAATTATCCAGCTTCTAATATGGTTAGTAGCATTCTTTTTCACAATCACCAACAGTCCTGGTTTAACACACTCTATCTAAGCTTATTAATCAAGGTTTTGGCAAAACGTTGTCATCAAAATACAAGAAAACATACCTTGTTTAGGCTTAGAACCATGTTTATGCACTACATCACCTTGCTTGGCTTCTGTTACTATGTCATTACTATGAATCTTAGTATGTTTAATCCCAACTCTAACCATAATTGCACTAATTCTACTCGGATGAGGACCTTCCTCGAAACTTTGCTTTCTAAATCTCATTCGCAGGATCACCATGACTACATACTGATCAATCATACAACCCCAAAGAAGGTTGATTTCAACTATTACTCACCCCCCTCTCTGCTCAATCAGCTCTTCAATTCAACTAATTGGAAGTATATACCCTACAAAAACCAGCCATATAAAACTCCTGCTTCTGTATCTGCTCCAGGGAGTCTCTCACCCGAGTTGAAGATCCTACTCTCTAGCTTTGTTGGGCTTCCTGTGAGCCCCTGCAGTCGGAATCTCAGGCACTTCAAATCCGTAACGCATTCAACTACCAAACTGAAGAATTCTATGCTTAAACACTTGGAGATCCCACGACATTCAGACTCTACCTGGCTCGATTGTCTCTACAAAACGAACTTTACTCCGATTACAAGTAACTGTTATAATGATACTGCAATCCCTTTATTTAGGCTTTTATTCTTATTATACCCGAAGTATCCTCAAAAACAAAATCACCGCTTACAAAATCACATGTGTTCAACTAACCATCGTTGGATCACCCGGCTAACCATCGTTGAGCAATATTTTGCTCACCAATTATCAAACCTACTACCCACTACACCAAAACATCTAACATTCTCAAACATAGCTGATGTTTGGCTGTCTGCTCATTTGTCAGTCAAGCAAAAAATAAACCCAATAGATATGATATTACAAATTACAAAAACCACTGTAACCACACCACATAAACCTAAATACAGTCACTGCTCTAACCATGTTTGCTGTTGGCTTTGGCTGTCTAAGGCTTACTACTGTCCTACTAGCTCTGCTACTCCAAATGCTTGTAATCTATCCTTTATAAGTAATCAAAATCTATATCATAAATTAATGTATTATCAGAGTAAGCTCTTATGTTTTATTGTTGACCAGACTCCAAATTTGTTGCTTATACTCATAGGAGTGTTACAAATTCATTACAATTTGACTACTGCTTTCAACCATCTTTGTATTGTTTCACCTATTTTTAACTTTATTTCTGCCATGAATGTGTGCTTTGGCTTTGTTCATGGAGATCTTTCACTTAAATCTTCTGCTGATGGAAATCTGGCTTCACATTTTGACTTTTTCATGTTCCATTCTCAGCTTATCCATACCTCTTTTATGCCAGACAGTATCTTTGCCATATTGTTTATTAACTTAGAACTATACCATTGTCTCATACTTGTTAGAATTAACCAACTTTATTTATTCACCATCACTGCACAATCACTCTTACTGAAGTTAAATGTTGATCATTTAAGCACCCACTATATCTACTCTAAATCCATATGCCATACTACCCAAAGTATTTTAATGTTACAACTAATATTAACCCTGCTGTCAACTGAATTACTACTTCACAATTGTCTGATTTATATTATAACCAATCGGGATTCTCTATCTAATCCAAAACAAAAACACTATATAAAACACTCCACTACTCAGATAGCTATGGCAAAAAACCTCTCCACTCTTTGCTGGCTTATTTATGACTTGTATAACAAAACACACACTATATCTTGGCATTTGGTTTTGCTACCTACACTTGTGCATTAGTTGCTGGATAAGGGCTACTAGGGCTTTCCTCTTCACGTCTCTTAATGCCTTTACATTTGCTTGCACCATATATCTAATCACAAAACAAAACCTATGTTATATGCACTGGTATTGCCAGAGCCTGGGGTCACTGCTTCTTACTTATGCGATCTCTAATTTACTTCTATCAAGAATGTCTCAAAAACATAACTGCATCATCACTGATTTTAATCATAACTCTAGTGCTGCATCAATCTGTGATTTTAATTACTACTTGAATAAGTGCTTTGACATTCACCATGGAAACCTCTTTCTAAAGTACTTTGTTGTCAACTCTCTGACTTCTTACTGCTGTTCAAGAACCCTATCTCTGTGCATGGTTGCCTATTCTCTGATCAAAACTTGCTTTGCCATGCTACCACAATATCCTAAACTACACCAGTGCACCATTTCCGTTATCAGCAATCAAACAAATTTGTATAACTACATATGTGGCTATATTTTATATCACTTTACTAATCCTGCTCAAGGGAGTCATTCCCTTGAGCAAAATACTTACTTGCATTTTGTGCAGCTACTGCCTCAACTTGGCTGGTCCCTTGGTTCATGCCTTGTCGGCTTTTGGCTTCCAGTCCAGGGAATGCTCACCCAAAGGCACCCAACACCACTGACATGGATTCAAGCTATCCACTTTGACGACAGCAGCACCAAGCCACATCTCAGCTTAAGTGAGCTTTCTTGTGCCACCTTCAAAGTTTTAGATTCTAGCTGCTCTTGGGGTGGCTCAATCACTTTGCCTTTAAAACCAATGTTTAAAAATAGTAGCAACATACAATACGATCTATGTTTCTTAAACACAACAGGCTATTTGGTGAATACTCGTTTACTACACTACTGTCGCTTCCTCAGTGTAAATCATGATCATTATTATCTCTTCAATAGGTTTTACAGATTAATAATTGTGGCCTTTTACCTAGAGTCTAATTCGAATACAAGGGTTTCTAGCGCTTCATGTTTGCTCATAAACCTCTATTGGGGTCTTTGGACCCATCCCCTTCCCCCATACCCAGGCATCATAAGCCATAAGCATCATATCAACCACTATATAAAAGATGCAACATCGCTCAAAAAGAAATTAAAACACAATCAAAACAAAAATTCTTTAAGCATAGTGACCCTAAAACAACTACATGCACATGTAACCGAAACCCCCATTAATTGGAATCTCTTTACTCCCATAAACAAGGTTCTCAACCAGAAAACTACCATCTCCCTCTCAAAAGGTTTTAATGAAGTTTAGCTTTTGGAATATAAGAGGCCTTAGTAGAAAGAATGTTTGGACCCACATTGAATCTACAACTAAAGCAGATCACATAAAAATCCTAATGCTAGCAGAAACAAAATTAAAAAACCCTCCGCCAGACAATTGCTGGAGAAAACCAGGATTTGACAGAATGCATTTCATTCCATCCAATGGTGTAGCTGGGGGACTTTGCCTTCTTTGGAAAGAATCCCAATTCCATAATGAAACCTTCACAATTAGAAACTCGACAGACCGCATCATTCAGGCAGACTACATAAACACGGCCCTTAGCATTGATGTTGAAATCTTATTCGTTTATGCAACCCCTTACGCAACGGAAAAAAACAACTTCTGGGCCTCACTCTCAGACTATATTCGCAATGCTAAGGACTCGCTTATTATTCTTGGAGACCTTAACGAAATTTTAGAACCTACCGACAAATTAGGAGGCAGGATCCCATCTGCAAATAGATTTGCAAGACTTCAAGACACTATTAGAACTTTCAATCTGATAGACTCCCCAACCTGCGGAAACGTTTACACTTGGAGAAAACGTGAACATGGCACCGATAACATATTTGAAAAGCTAGACCGTGCTATGGTTAGCCACCCTATCCTTAAACAATTCCCTAACCTTAGTACGAAAAACCATGCTTTTCTTAAGTCAGACCACGCCCAGATCACTTTGGACCTTATGGATAACCGCAAACCAAAATTGCAACCCTTCAAATTTGAAATGGTATGGACAACAAAACCATCCTATGAATCAGTTGTGCGCTCTGCATGGAGGATAGACACCCCTGGCTCGAAAATGTTCAAACTAACGAAAAAACTACAAGAGGTTAAAAGAAAAAGCAAGCTTTGGAGCAAAGTAACCTTTGGAAATGTTTTCCGCCAAATTAAACAAGTAGAAAAAGATCTACTAGAATCACAAAAGAATCTTTGCAATGCTTACAACCAAAACCTGGATAACAAAATCAAAAGGTTCACTTCAAAGCACACCTCCCTCCTTTCCTTCCAGCAGAAATATTGGGGGCAAAGGGCGAAAAGGATGCACATAAAATCCATAGACGCCAACACTAAATATTTCATAAAATAGCAACAGGAAGACGAAATAGAAACATAATAAAACACCTCCAAACCACGGCAGGTATAACAATTAACAAAGAAGAAGATATTAGAAACCTAATCAAACACGATTTTAGCCAGAGATTTACGCAACATGCTAGGCAACAAACACAAAACAACCTACTTCACCATGTAGGGAACGAAATCTCAAACGAAGATAATGAATGGCTAACTCGCCAAGTAACGAACTCTGAAATTAAAAATGCTGTCTTCAGTCTTGCCAATGACAAATCACCAGGTCCTGATGGTTTTCCAGCTGGTTTTTTCAAAAAGTACTGGCATATTGTGGAACCATCAGTCATCAAAGCAGTTAAAAGTTTCTTTCTAAGCGGAACGATCCTGAAGCAAACAAACCATACGTTCATAGCATTAATACCAAAAATAGACAACCCAACCACAACATCTCACTATAGGCCTATTAGTCTCTGCTCAACAACATATAAAATTATATCCAAAATTCTAGCCTCATGACTCAAAAGGGTAATCCCTAAAGTAACCAATCCACTACAAAGCGCCTTCTCTTCAAGTAGATCAATACAGGATAACATCTTAATTGCGAACGAAATATTCCACTCCTTCTCAAAGAAAAATGGAAAATCAGGTTGGATGGCTGTGAAACTTGATATGGAAAAAGCATTCGATATGGTCGACTGGAATTTCTTACTCACCATTATGTCTAAATTTGGGTTTTCACCCAAATTCACCCTTTGGATCAAAGAATGCATAACCACAGTAACTTACTCGGTACTAGTAAACAATGAACCCACTGAAATCTTCTTTCCCGAGAGGGGAATACGGCAAGGATGCCCACTTTCACCTTATCTATTCTTAATAATATCAGAAATTCTGGCACGTGGGTTACAACATGAATCGGAAAAACCACAAAGCCATCTAGGAGTCAAACTGACGCGAGGGGGAACAAAAATTCCTTTCTTAGCCTCCGCGGATGATATCGTCATATTTGCATCAGCAACCAAAACCGGCTGCGACCAAATTAACAAAATTTTGACTGAATACTCAACTATTTCAGGACAAAAGGTAAATAGGCACAAATCCCAATTCCAAACATCTAAAAACGTCACAACCACCCAGAAAAATCTAATCAGAAACGAGCTAGAAATAGCGCACACCCCTAAGATGGGTACCTATTTGGGTTTCCCCCTAATAGAAGGAAGAATGACAAAAGAAGAATTCACGGAACTTCTAACAAACACCAAATCACAACTTCACAAATGGAAGGCGAATTGCCTCTCACAAGCCGGCCGTTGCACTTTAATTAAAACAACGCTAGCAGCCAAACCTCTACACATAATGCAATGCTTTATGCTACCAAAATCAGTCCATACGGAACTTGATAAGATCAACCGGAACTTCCTCTGGAACAAAGGACCCAACCATAAGCCCCTCATCGGCTGGTATGAGGTTTGCAAAACCAAGGAAAATGGAGGGCTAGGGCTGCGTAGCTCGGAGGATATGAATACGACGCTTCAGATGAAATTACTCTGGAAACTATTAGCGGACCAACTATCCCATGGGTTAAACTAATTAAAGAAAAATATCTCAAAAACCAAAATATTCTCACATATCAGAAGCAGGGTACCTCTTCCTGGCAATGGACCCAGTTAATAAAACTAATCCCGCTGTTTAAACAAGGCTTTAATTGGTCTATTGGCGACGGCGCCTCTATCAAATTTTGGCAAGACCAGTGGTTAGGCCAAACACCTATAAATTCATCTATCTTAGGAACTCAACAAATAGACGATACAATCAATGTAAAACATTTTCTCAAAGACAACAAAACGTGGAACCAAGATAAACTACACGCAGAGTTACAAAGCATAATTCCAAACAACCTAATTGAAACTATCAAGACAATACCAATACCACAGCACATCCAAGTTGACAGACTTTATTGGAAATGGAGCAAAAATGGTTGGTTCAGCACTAAATCTGCTATTGATATGATATACAACCACAAAAAACATGAAACATCAGACGCAAATTGGATCTGGGGACTAGATATCCCCCCGAAAATAAAATCTTTCCTATGGAAAATCCTTAAAAACGGAGTGCCTACTTCTGTCAAACTAGCTTCTCGACACGTTGGAATTCCGACAAACTATCCCCACTGCAAATCTTGTTAGGAAGACCTAAACCATTTATTATGGAACTGTCCTATTACGAGGGAGACCCTAATTGCAAATAACCCGGGAACATTTCGGAAAATGAATGGTTGTTTTAGCAAAGACGAGCACTTGAACACCACGCTATGGGAAATCAAAAATACAATAGGAACAAAATGCTTTGAAGATCTCGCTTTTGCTTGATGGGGTATCTGGTACTCCAGAAATAAAACACTCTTTGAAAACATAAACCCGGACATAAGACGCATTTTATCCTTTATAAATGAGCAAATATATGTCTAGAAAACATCAAATTTGAACTGCCCGGACTACTGCGAAAACAACAAAAACACACCCACAAATGTGAACAAGCAAAGATCTATATCAAAGAGAAAGAGAACAAAATGGGAACCTCCGCCAATTGGAACTCATAAGCTAAATTTTGATGGTTCGTTCTCCGCGAATGGTTTGGGCTCTTATGGATTCATCATTCGTGATTCTGTAGGAACCCCGATTTTCTCTGGTAATGGACCATCACCAATCAGTTCTGTCTGTGGCTGTGAAAGTTTGGGTCTCTGGATGGGACTTCAGGCTGCGACAGAACTGAAAATAACAAACCTTATTATTGAAGGTGACAACTCAACAATAATAAAAAGTATGAAAGGTATGAGGAAGCCTACTGGAGACTCTGAAATGATTGTCTCGGACAGTCTAGTCTCGCTGGGCTTTTTTGGTTCTGTTGAGATTCGTCATGTGTTCCGTGAGGCAAATTTGGTAGCTGATCGCTTGTCCCGTATCACTCCAGCCTTCAACGGTATCTGGACTCCTGATGACTCTCTGTTGCATAGTCTCATCCGCAAGGATGCTCTTGGCTGATAGAGCCCAGCTCTATGGTCAAATTTTTTCCGTTTCAAAAAAAAATCATAACATTTTAATGGAAAACTAAACTAATATTTTCCTCAACAAGTTACGTATTAACTCATTAGGCTCTACACTTTTTATTCTCAATGACATCATTAGATAAGAGTTTGCATCATACGAGTATATTCACTTTGGCCGGGCATGTTTTGTTTTGTATTTTATGATGTTCCTTTCTTGGAATTTCATATGTTAAGTGTTTTGGTGTGTGTGTGAGAGAGAACTAACTAGTTTGAAAAATGACATCATTTATTTTGATAATAACTAGATTTTTTCTATTTAAAAAAAAAGTAATCACACATTGTCGATAGAGATACTCTCTTCATTCCGTAGAACATGTTTAGATTAAGGGGTTATTATTTACACCTTTCCCTGATAAAATGGCAATCAATCTTCAGGTGTTTGGTACGTTCATGAAAAATTGGGTTATCAGCTATATGTAAAGCAGCCTTGTTGTCACAGTGAAGAGGGATGGGTAAAGGAATATTGGCCTTCAACACAGTTAAGATACCTTCAATCCAAACTATCTCCACTTGAAGTCATAGACATGCTTCTATACTCAGCTTCTTCTGATGATTTGGATATTGTGTTCTGCTTCTTAGTTTTCCAAGACACTAAAGAATGTCCAAGGAAAATACAATAACCTGTTAGGGACCTAGCACTGAATTGGCAGGCTCCCCAATATGCATCACAATAAGCAACCAATTCAATGGTTGATATCCTTGGATAATGTAATCCAACTGCCATAGTACCTTTGAGGTATTTAACAACATGAAGGGCTGCATCATAATGAGGTTCACGAGGCTCTGTCATGAACTAGCTCAAGTGTTGTACAACATAAGAAATATCTGGTCTTGTCAAGTTTAAGAAAAGCAATCTACCAACCAACCTTCTATACTTCTCAGGATCTGTCATTACTGTTCCCATATCAGTTGAGAGCTTTAAGCCCCTTTGCAAAGGAAATTGAGCTAGCTTGCAGTCAAATAAATTGCAATCTTGCAAAATATCCATGATGTATTTCCTTTGATGCAAATAAGTTCCTTAATTGGTCTTGGAGATTTCAAGACCTAGGAAATATCTGGCTATTCCCAGATCCTTAATAGTGAACTTCTTGTTCAAGGCTTCCTTCACTTTCTGTATTTCATAAAGATCATCACGAGTTAATAATAAATCATCAACATAGATCAAGGCTACAACAATTCCCTTTTTGACTGATTTTGTAAATAAAGAATAGTCGTCATTGGCTTGCTGATAACCCAACCGAGCAAGAAAGGTACACAATTCTGCATTCCATTGCCTTGAAGCCTGTTTCAATCCATAGATTGATCTCTTCAGTCTACAAACTTTGCCCGGACTTCCCATCACATAGCCTTCTGGAGGCTGCATATATACTTCTTCATCAATGAATCCATATATGTAGGAAACCATTGTTAATGTCTAACTGATACAAATCCCAATCTCGAATTGTGGCTAGAGCAATAAGCACTCTCATTGTGGTGAACTTTGCCACATGTGAGAATGTATGTTTATAGTCCTTCCCCTTTATTTGATTGTATCCCTTGGCTACTAATCTAGCCTTGAATCTCTCCACACTCCCATCCGGCTTATACTTAATTTTATAAACCCACTTACTTCCTATTGCCTTCTTGCCTGGTGGCAAATCAGTCATTACCCATGTCTGATTTTGTTGTAGAGCATTCACTTCTGCATCCATAGCAACAATCTATCTCTCATCTTGCACTGCTTGAGAGTATTTGTATGGTTCCTGAATACTGACCATCATACAAAATGACTTGACAAAGTCTGTATTCTGATCATAGGTATGCTCCAAGCAAGAGACTATAAAGGACTGTGACATAGAGTCTCTTCTAGGATAATTGCATACAAAGTCATTTAGCCTTCTTGGCCCTGTCTGCTCCCTGATGGACCTTCTTAGAGGGGGGAATTCATTTAAATCATGAAGAGGGACAGAAGCTGTCTGGTTCACTGAATCCTGGGGAGAAGCTGCTACTGGTGATGGTATGACATTTTCTGGATTAATGGGACTAATACTGTATGACACATGAATTTCAGAAGAAGCATCAATAATTGGGGAAGGAGGAACCTAAGAAGTGGAACCCTGGGACGTATTGCGATGAAAATCCTGATAATCCGAGGCAGGATCCACCAAAGGTAACTGAAATGTATCTGGCTGCTCAAGATTATCTGCTACAGAAGTAGGAGTTTTGAAGGGAAAAATATTTTCTTTAAATATCACATCTCTGCTAACAAAGGTGCATTTACTGTCTATGTCCCAAAGCTTGTAAGCTTTTTGTCCATAGGGGTACCCCAAAAAAACACGTTTCCTTGCCTTTGGTCCCAGTTTATCCAATTTACCAATAGGGAACTGAGCATAACACAAGCAACCAATCACCCTAAGCTCATCATAGCTTGGTGATTTCTTAAATAATCTCTCAAAAGGAGATTTCCAGTTTATAGTCTCACTAGGCATTTTATTGATGACATAAGTGGATGCAAGGATACAGTCTCCCCAAAATCTCACTGGTAAGCCTGCATGAATTCTCATTGTTCTAGCAGTCTCAATCAAATGCATGTGCTTCCTCTCTACCCTACCATTCTGTTGGGGGGTGTAAGGAACATATCTCTGGTGCATTATCCCTTCTTTAGCAAAGAAATCTTGACATTGAGTTGATGTGAACTCTGTGCCATTATCAGATCTAAAACACTTCACAGTTTTATCAAACTGTGTTTTAACATGTGCTGCAAAATCAGTAATAGCCTTGAAGACCTGAGTTTTGCTTTTCAACAAGAATTTCCATGTGACTCTTGTATTATCATCTACTAAAGTTAAAAAATATTGAAACCCATTATAGGTAACATTTCCGTATGGACCCCAGACATCCATATGCACAAGATCAAAATGCTCATTTGCCATGTTGAGACTCTTTTCAAAAGGCAACCTGTGATGTTTACCAATAGAGCAAGATTCACACATGAAATCATTCATCTCTTGTTGATTAAAAACATGCAAATGCCTCAGTTTGGACATAAAACTATGCCCTAGTCTGGCATGAAAAAGGTTTAAGCAACAATTAAAATCCTTAGAACCGCTAGAAGCAAAAACTGATCTAAATCTTCCAACTTCATCTTTGCCATGTTGTTTCCATCCCTCAGCTTGTTTTGAAGAAAGAACTTTGTACAGTCGCTGCCTCTCTCCAACCAGCACTATATGCTCAGTTCCAGGGTCCTGAATAAAACAAGCATGTCTAGTGAATATGGCAATCAAATCATTAGCATCAAGCAGCTTCCCAATAGATAGTAGTCTGTGTTGGAAATTAGGCACAAAAAGGACATTGTTCAATGTCACTTTATCTGACATGTCAACTGAAAATTTCCCATTTCAGTCACAACTTTAATAGATCCATCTGGCAACCCTATATGTACTGGTCTGTCAAGCTTAAGAAGCACTGAGGCATACTGATTTTTTGGCATCATATGATCACTAGCTCCAGTGTCAACAATCCAATCAAAAGATGAGCCATTAATAACAGAAATATTAACAGTAGAGGTAAATATTTTACCTGCAAAATTGGCAAAGGACATGTCAGCCATTCCTTTCCCTTTCATCTTCCTCATGACTTCCTCAAAGACTGCATTCACCATAGCTGAATCCATTTGCCCTTCACCCTAGGGCTTGTCCATACCATCCTCATCTAAAGGACTCCCTTGCATTCCTCCTGCATTCATATTTCCTACAGCATTAGTAGAACTCTTGCCTCCTCCATTGGTCCTTTCCTTTTCCTTCAAGACCTTGAACCAATCTGGCACCCCATGCAGTTTGAAGCATTGATCAGCACCGTGACCCTTGTATCCACAATGACTGCACTTGGATTCATACTTTATCTTCTTCAATTCTTTCCAGTCCCTTTTAAAAGGCTGAGAAGATTGAGTTCCTAGAGATCCACTCTGAAACCTCATATTGCCAAACTTATTGGCTGCAAAAGCACTGCTCTCAATATAAGCATTTCCAGAGTCATTAGAAGCACCTTTTCTCCCTTCCACTTGTTGAAGAATATAATAAGCTTTGTTCAACACAGGTAATGGATCCATAGCAAGGATCTGATTCCTTGCTGCATCATAGTTCTTATTCAAACTCATCAGAAGCTGCATAACTTTGTTCCTGGAATCCATGTCTGTGAATTTCTTAACTGCATTACAGGTGCATTGTTTCAAAGCACCACAAGTGCACTCAGGTATCCCTTCAAGGACCTGAAGCTCATCCCAACACCTTTTAAGAGTGTTGTACAAATCTGCTAGGGACATATTCCCTTGAGTGACATTTCCCAATTTCTTCCTTAATTGATAGATCCTAGGTGCATTTGACTGACTAAACCTCTCCACAATCTCATCCCACAAGGCCTTTGCAGAATCAAGAAACATGAAGGCCTCAGCAACATTTTTGCTCATAGAATTCAACAACCAAAACCCTACCATGTAGCCAGCCCGGATCCACCTCTCCACATCAGTGCTTGTACCAGCAAGCTTAGCACATCTACCATCTATGAAGCCCAGTTTACATTTAGCACCTAGAGCCATCATGACTCCCCTACTCCATGTCATGTAATTTGTTCCATCAAAAGGAATTGCCACAAGTTGTGCACCAGGATGATCGGAATTAGATAAATGCAAAGGATCTCCAAGGTTACCTGAAGGAGATTCATTAGTCGGTGTCCTCTCATCAATACTCATGTTGTTACTGCTATTAAACATAAACTTCCAAGCAAGAAAACGTCAATGTGAAGGATCTACTCCCTCAAGCTATGATACCGTGAGAAATCAATGATCTAAACAAAATAAACACTACATTTACAGAGTAGCAGTGTGAAATACTGGACAAAGAAGTAATGAAGCCACTCCCCTTTTTCATTCATTGGCGGCCATTGGCCCCTTTAGGTAAGTTGCAATCCCGAAAACTAAAACCCTACCTGAATGAGGTGACAGCCAGTGATTATATACCACATAATCACGTGAGCTGCACACACACTGATGCACTAGAGTTCAAGCTGCAATGCAACTCTTATTACAGCAAAAGCAGAGAAACAAAAGGGAATGAAATAGTGAGCAACATTAAACTAGAAATTACATAATATGACCCTTATTCTCCATAAATTGTTTTCATAAGGATTTGAATTTGACACCTCTTACTATAAGGAAACTCACTCACTCGATCACTCGTTTGGGCCACTTCACCCTTATGATCAGCTCACTTGGCCTTTTTCATTATGAGTCATGACGTGAAAAAATTGATATAAGATCTTTTTTTTTTTTTGATAAAGACATAAGGTCTTATGTTTACCAAGAGATCGATCGATCATATTATAAAAAAAAATGCAATTTTAATTTGCTTATTTCGTAAGTAAAAAAAGGTTGCTTAAATACTTGGAACATTAATTGCCCGCAATGTAGTTGGCATGTCTGTGTCCTTGTGGTTTAGTATTTCGCAGTTCCCACCAACTACCACATTATTCAACTCATATGTAATTAACCAAAAAACACCGAAATATTAAAGTTGTAATCAGAACGTTAATAGAAAAGAAAGACATAAAGATTTACGTGGTTCGGTAATGGTATTTTATTTACATCCATTGGTAGAGAAATACGATTTTTTATATCATATAATTATGGCATTTAATGAGTATATATATATAGGAAATCATGATAAAAATCCTAATCGGCTATAGTCATAAATCCAAAAAAGATCACGATAAATCCGTTAATATAAAACATAGCATACTATTTTAACGAGTTTGCACTGTCTCCCTAGCCACTGGCAGGGACGTGTCGTCCCCGGACCCTGACTTACTGACCGGTACATATTAACAATTAATTTGAACCCTTTTCTTATTGATGCATCAATCTGTATCTGTGTTCACTTTATACAAAATCATTGCTTATAAATAAAAAGGGAAAATTACTTTAAATAATCTTAACTTTTTTTTGGTCAATAATAATAATGAAAAATATATGTATAAATTTCAAATGGTGTGGAATATAGCATTAAATAATACAAGCTAGCTAGCATATAATTGACGACACACTTATTATATGTGCAATACTAAAACAAAGGGTGGTAATTATGTGCAATACTAAAACAAAGGGTGGTAATTTTGTGTTTGTGTCGATATATTTTGACAATTTTACATCGTTCTTATTTAGGGGGACATTTTTAAATGCCTAATCAGTTGTCATAATTAGTTTAAGAGCTTTCCAGATCGATGTTAACTTATTAAAACGGTATCTCCGCACTAATTGCTGGTACTTTAATTCTTAGCTTTCCATCCCATTCGACCATTACAAATTACAAACTTTTGACGTATGGATTCCAATTTCCAATGCATTTACAGTTACTATAAAGGAAAAATTGTGAAAAATAGTATTGTATGAATTTTAGGGATGTTGCCATTAATAACATGAACTCTTAAAATTTTAAAAATAACCACCAACTTTGGTTCTGGTTGCAATAAGTGACATATCTATTATTATTATTTTTTTCACGTCTTATTAACATTCTTTGTAGAAACAAAACCATTCAATTTTCAATTTTTAAAAAAATGCCCATATTTCATTTTTAAAAATAACTCATTTTCATTTTTAATTTTAAAAAATATAATTTATTTTATAAACCACTACTTTTTCCTTTTTTTCTTAAAAGAATACACTCATTATTTACACCCGGTTAAAAAAAAGAACTAATTTTATTTTCTCCATAAACTCATTTTTTTTCAAAAAATTAAATAATAAGTAATGTCTTTAAAATGAAAAATTAGTGTCTTAAAAAGATACCAATTAATATCACAATTATATTTTTTAAATAAATGATGTTTTTTGAAAAATTGAAATTGAGTTTATAAACATGACAATTGTTTTTTTTTTTTTATAAAAAAAGAAGAAAATTGTGAGTGGGTTTAAAAAAACAATGGAAAAATGTGATTTTTTTGTGTAAACAAAATATTAATAAGGGGTGCACTTTTAAATAAAATGGTTGTGTTACTAACCACAACCACCCTTCAAAAAAAGGAGACTGACACAAGGAAAAATCTCTAGAGAGAAGGCAAAAGCATTCTCTCTAGAATTTGTGTATCCATTTCAACCCAATTTCTTCCTGGAAACCCCTATCTTCAAACTTTCTCTTTCCAATCCTCCCAAAATCACTCTTGATTTTGGCTAAATCAGCCCCCGTCAACCCTATTTTGGGATCCTCTCATTCGATTCCCCGACCTTTCGTCCCCCTATCGCAATGTCTTGGGACTTCGGGTTGATGTCCTGTCGGCGCTGCTCGAATTAATCCCCTTTCAAAACCCTCCTTTTTGAAGCCTTTCGCCGGATTCGGGCCTTGCACGCTGCTCCCCTCCGTTTCAACCCCCGATTCAGGCACATTCACCCTTTTCCTCCGGGCTCTGCAGCGCTTTGTGGCGGTTGTCTTCTTGCTCTTGCCGCCGTTGCAGACACTCCATCCCGTGTCCGGCCTCCTTCGACGCCGGTGGCTTCGCC
Source organism: Persicaria tinctoria (assembly GCA_037127255.1). Classification (NCBI taxonomy): domain Eukaryota; kingdom Viridiplantae; phylum Streptophyta; class Magnoliopsida; order Caryophyllales; family Polygonaceae; genus Persicaria; species Persicaria tinctoria. Next base: position 17,191,144 of record JBANSL010000020.1, on the reverse strand, counting down.
CCTTCCTTCTCCGAGGCCACCCTTTCCAGTATCCCCCTCCTCGTCTCTCGGCGCCGGAGATTGCCCCTTTCGTAGTCACCTTTGACGGTTCGCCGTCTGCCGATTTTAATCGGCCTCTTGATGAGTCAGGCTTGTCTGACCTTCGAATTTTTACCTAATCAAAAAAAAAAAAAAAAACCACCCTTCAAAGTTGGTGATTATTATAGAATTTTTGAAAGTTGGTGCCACCGAACGCAACCACCCCTAAAGTTCGTGTTATTTTTTACAATTTGCCCTTACTATAATTATAAATATTTTCATATTTGATTAACTCATTTTATAATACTCCGTATATTTAAAATAATATAAATTTTAAATAAAATATTTTTTAAATTGTGTCAATGAAATATTCACTTTTATGTAAAATTTAGAACTACATTATTCTTTGGTTTTGACTTTTGAGTAAATATTACTACATCCGTTCATAAATAAGTGACGTTTGACTTTTTGGAACGTTTTTAAAGGAATTAAAAACTATATAAAATATGAAGTTTTTAATTGATTTTTTAAAATAATTTTATACATATTAGTTATAAGTTTAAAATTATTTAAAAAATTAATAAAAAAGTTAATATTTTATATAGTTTTTAGATCCTTAAAAAACGTGTCGAAAAGTCAATCGACACTTATTAATGAACAGAGGGAGTATAATTGAGAGTACAATAATTTAAAAATTTTCAAGAATTTGAAAATATATTTTGTTAATATTTTTAATTTTATAAAATAAAATGAGGCCTCGATATATTGATACTAGTTTAGTAGCCCATATTTTACGATTTGTTTAATATTAATACATTAATTTGATATTAGTTAAAGGCCTCGATAGATTTCTAATGCTTTTAATCCCATTCCTTTTAGAAAAGTTGTAGGCAAATCAAATTTCCTCACAAATACACGTTCGAATTTGTCCTTCATTGTATAACATCTAAGTCAGTTTATGAAGGCTCCTAAAGATGTCTGTTGGAAAGCTACACTTAATGTTCTTAGTTATCTTCATGGCACCTCTGATATAGGTCTTTTGCTCAATAACAATGATGATTACAGTCTTCAAGCTTCTTGTGATTCGGGTTCGGCCTCCTGTTACTACATCACCTTTTGTATATCTACTATCTCATGAAAGCCTAAAAAGCATGCCATGATATCCCTTTCCGTTGCTGACGCGGAATACAGGTCCATGAGACATGTCATCGATCATTGAGATTGCTTGGCTTAGTAGACTCCTTCACGAGCTTGAGGTGCCTCACATTCGTCTGATTCCTCTTGAGTGCTACAAATATGCAATCTACATGGGAAAACAAAACATATCAAGCTTGAGGATCCTTATACACTCTTTTATTACCCAAGTTCAGTCCGATTCTAGCATTCTTCTCTAGGTTGAATCACCTCTAACTTGTCGGGGATGGGGGAGGGGTGTTAGATAATTTATAGTCCAACTCTAACTGATGTTAGTAATTAGTTAGTTAGTAGTTTATATACATGTATCCTCTCATCTCCTTTGTAACACCTTTCTCATATTTTCATTCAATCAAGTATGTAGATCGCATACTCTCTCTCTCTCTCCCCCTCCCCCTCCGCATTATGTGAACATAAAAAATTGATATTTGTAATGCTATACTTAATCATGGTTCTAGACTTTAGGGGCTTTGGTTATGCTAGAACATAGTTTAGGGGTTGATTATGATTCATACTAGCATATATTATACTCGCCCAATAACATATACATATTATACATTAGCATTGCAAGTATTAACTTGTGATCATGTATAATATGACTATGCTATGGTAGAAGAGTTAAATATGTGTTATAACATAAATGTCTACATTCAGACATTATGGTTTTGGGCCTAATTCGAAAGCCCAGCCCACCTGAAGCCCAGCTCACCTCCGTCAGCTTGATAGTTGCCCTAGCCGGAACGCTGCGTTTGAGCTCTTGTGGCACACCTATATAAGTGGAAGAGGTGGGCTAGGGTTCTCAACTTGTTCACTCGGCTTCAGGTAATCCAACATAGAGAAAGAGAGAGAATAGAGCGGCGGCTAGGGTTTGTGAGGCGATCTCCCTTCTCCGGCCGATCAACTCAGATCTGAGGCGCATCTCCGAGCGAGACCTCTAGATCTGACTCCGAAGAGCGACGCTACGCCTGTGTCCGACACCAGTTGTCTTCTCCGACGACCTCCGACTCAGATCTGGTTTCCGAAAATCAGATCCAGGAAGTTTCTTCGAAGCGCTTTGCTATTTCTCCTTGTTTCTTTACTTACTTGCGATTACTTGTGTATGAGTTGTAATAAGCCCTAGATCTGTGTTGTAGTTAACCTAGTCCTATAAACCTTCTTTGACCTAGTGGATTGAGCTCGAGTCTCCTCTTCTGAGGCTCCGTGGATGTAGGGATCTTATCCCGAACCACGTAAAAATCCTGATGTGTCATCTCTTGTTTACTGTTCTTGTTGTTACTACTTTCGATCTAGATCTCTAGGTTTCCGATATGTGAAATCTTGAGTCTACAAATCTACAACGTGGTATCAGAGCCTTGCCTTTGTTTACCTCCAGATCTAAGTTTAGGTTACCTGTTCTTGACCAAGATCTATCTGCAGTTTATAGATGCTTAGGGTTTTCCTCTGTTTGTGAACTCTGTGTCTATCTTCTGTGTTTTTGATCCTTATACGCTTCCGCAAAACGTATCTGACTCATTTGTTTGTCCTTACAGGTACTTAAACAATGGATATCGCCCTCAAGATTAAACCATTTGACGGTATTATCGACTTCTCCATGTGGCAAGTCAAAATGAGGGTTGTGCTGATCAAGGAAGGATGCTGGAAGGCTGTCAAGGCAACATCAACCACATCCACGGTTGCTACAACCACTCCAGGCGCCAAGGATGAGGTGGATGCCTCTGGAACCTTTGTGACACAAGATCCTAAGGGAAAAGGAGTAAAGGTTGACTCCACTCCACCCTCTGAGGAAGACCTGGAGTTGGACTTGAGGGCACATTCCGAGATCATGCTTCGGCTTACTGACGGCATAGCCCGTCAGGTGGTAAGACACTCTTCCGCTTCCTCTCTATGGCATGCCCTGGAGGAGCTGTTTCTATCTAAATCCATGTCCTCCAGGATTTCTCTACTTTGTCGATTGTTTACTTTCAAGATGAACACTTAATTAAACTTGGATGACAACTTGGACAAATTTCTGAAAATGTCTCAAGAACTTGAAAGATGCAATGATGAAATTAAAGATTCTCATCAGGCCATTCTTCTGTTGAATTCTTTTCCCAGTCAGTTTGACAACTTTAAAGATGCGATTCAATTTAGCCGAGATGAATTAACCAAAGATAAACTCATTGAAGCTATTATTGAGAAAAATGAAATCATGAAAGTCTTTAAAATCGAAGGTTTGAAAACTGACAGAACTGAAAAACCTGAGGTTATGTTTACCAAAGGTAATAACAAAAAGGGTAATAAGAACAAGAAGGCTAAGAAGGATAAGAAGGAAAATGGTAAGGGTGATAAATCCGAGAAAACTGACCCAAATTCTAAGTGCAATTACTGTGGTAATTTGGGACATTGGGTTAAGGATTGTAGAAAGAAAAAAAGAGTTGAACAACTTGCTAAATCTAACCATACTGAATTGTCTGCCTCTGTCTTGGAATGCATGAGTGATTGTCCTGTTGAGCTTTTTATGTAAACTGAATCTTTTGCTGACTATTGTATGGGTAAGTCTCTTGAAAACTAAAGACCGAGCTTTTGAAGCCTTTAAAAGGTGAAAAGCTATGGTTGAAAGCCAACCTGATCACAAATTAAAATGCTTTAAAACTGATAATGGATTGGAATTTTGCAACAAAGAATTTAATGACTATTGCCAACAATTGGGGATAAAAAGACATCTAACTGTCCCTAGCACCCCGCAGCAAAATGGGACAGCTGAAAGAATGAACAGGACCCTATTAGAAAAAACTAGGTGTATGCTTATCTCCTCTGGGTTGAAAAACACCTTATGGGGAGAAGCTGTTCTGATAGCAACATACCTAATCAACATGTTCCCTTCTAGTGTGATAAATTTTCTAACACCACACCGAAAGTGCACTGGAAAAACACCAAACCTTGATTACCTTAAGCCCTTTGGTTGTGGAGCATACCCCCACATTTCACAGGGTAAGCTCCAACCTAGAGCTGTCAAGGGTGTTCTTTTAGGATACCCTGATGGTGTCAAAGGTTATAGGGTTCTCCTTCTTCAAGCAGGACCCTATAAGGTGATCACTACTAGGAGTGTTAAGTTTAATGAGTCTGAGTTTCCCATGAAAGAAAAACTAACTACTCACTTTGAGCTTGCAGGTACCAAATCAAGTTGATGGATGGATCCCAGTTAAATCCACCACCTCATAAGCTGATGAAGATGAATACGACACTGGTAGAGTCTTCAGACCAGCAGGAAAGCAACCACACTCTACACTACAAGGGGCAAATGAAGGTGACAAGCCTATGGAGAACACAGAAGTTGAAGAAGATGGTGACGAGGCTGCTGACGAAGAGGACCCTGACTCCTCCTCCTCCCCTAAGTCTTATCCTCTCCCTCTTCTCTATACTTCTTCTCCTTCTCTCCCCTCTACTTCTGCTATAAGTGATGTAAATGGCATCTCTATTGACTCCCCAGTGGAGTCCTCTGTTTTCTCCTCCCCCCATTCTTCTGATTTACATGCATCTACTTCAATTGCTCCTGCATTAGCATCTGCATCTGATTTTCCTAGCTTGCATGACTATCAGTTGACTAGAGACAGGGAACCTAGGACCATCATCCCTAATAAGAAGTATAGCTATATTGTTGAGTATGCTTTTCTGACTGCTGATCATGTTAGACAACCTACTACTCCAAATTCGTATGAATCTGCTGATAAAAGTGAGCATGCTAGGCAATGGTTAGAAGCTATGAAAGATGAGATGGGGTCAATGTATGCCAACCAGACTTGGACATTGGTCCCTAGACCTCCTAAAACCCGGCTTATAGATTCCAAGTGGATCTATAAGCTCAATGAAGGTCTTAAATCGCATGATCCCCCTAGGTTTAAAGCCAAATTAGTAGCCAAAGGGTTCTCCCAAATCGAGGGAATAGACTATAACGACATTTTTGCACCCGTAGTTAAGTATAAAACTATGAGACTTATGCTTTCTATGTGTGTTGTCTTTGATTGAGAACTAGAACAGATGGATGTTAAAACTGCTTTCCTGCATGGTACCTTAGATGAAATCATATATACGAAATAACCCAAAGGCTTTGTCGCCAAGAGCCGTCCTGATCATGTCTGCTTACTAAAAAGGTCCATCTATGGGTTAAAACAATCCCCTTGAGAGTGGAACCTTAAGTTTGACGGCGTGATTAGGAAACTTGGGTTTCATAGGAGCAGTTATGACACATGCCTTTACTTTAAGAATATTTCTTCTAAATCTCCTTTATATGTGATGTTATATGTTGATGATATTCTGCTTATCAGTAGTTCTATTATTCTCATTAATAGTGTTAAAAAGGACCTAAAGAAATATTTCGACATGAAAGATCTAGGTAATGCCAAGAAGATTCTTGGCGTAAACATTGTTAGAGATCGACCCAATAAACAATTATGGTTATCTCAAGATGACTATATGTTAAAAGTTTTGAAGATATTCAATATGGTCACCTCTAAACCTACCTCCATACCCTTAGGAGGGCACCTAGAGCTTACCAAGAAAAGTTGTCCAACCAAACTCGAAGAGATCAAAGAAATGGCTAGGATCCCCTTTGACGTAGCTGTAGGATCCGTTATGTATTCCATGCTTTGCACCCGCCCTGACCTAGCCTTCACTATCAGTGCTTTAAGTCGTTTTATGTCTAATCCAGGGAATGACCACTGGACTGCTATGAAATACTTGCTTCGTTATCTCTCTGGCACCAAAAATCTGTGTTTACATTATGGTTTGCATAGCACTATACATCAATTGCATGGATTTGTAGATTCTGATTATGCCAGTAATAAAGATAATCGTAAGTCTACCACTGCCTATTATTACACTTGGGCTGGGAATTGTATTTCATGGAAGTCGTAGCTCTGTCTTCTACGGAAGCTGAGTATATGGTTGCAACAGAAGCTGCTAAGGAGGCTATCTGGTTAAAGAGGATTTTGAAGGAAGTTCTTCAGAGAACTTTAAAACCTGTTCTGCAGATGGACAGTCAGAGTGCTTTATATCTCTGCAAAGATCCGATGTACCACGAACGCACTAAACACATCGATGTGCGATTCCAATTTGTAAGGAACATGGTTGCTGCAAATGAGATGAACGTCAAGAAGATCAAAGGAGATGTGAATCCAGCTAACTTTGGCACAAAGGTTGTACCCCCGAGCAAATTTCTCTTTTGCAGAGACTATCTACATCTTGGAGATCCACCATGACGAACAGGTATAGAGTCGATGAGGATCTAAGGGTCGAAGACATGAGCAAAATCCACTAGTGTTGAAATTGGAATACAAAAGCCTAGAACCTAGATTAGGAGGGCAAATTGTAATGCTATACTTAATCATGGTTCTAGACTTTAGGGGCTTTGGTTATCCTAGAACATAGTCTAGGGGCTGATTATGATTCATACTAGCATATATTATACTCTCCCAATAACATATACATATTATACATTAGCATTGCAAGTATTAACTTGTGATCATGTATAATATGACTATGCTATGGTAGAAGAGTTAAATATGTGTTATAACATAAATGTCTACATTCGGACATTATGGTTTTGGGCCTAATCCGAAAGCCCATCCCACCTGAAGCCTAGCTTACCTCCGTCAGCTTGATAGTTGCCCTAGCTGGAACGCTGCGTTTGAGCTCTTGTGGCACGCCTATATAAGTGGAAGAGGTGGGCTAGGGTTCTCAACTTGTTCACTCGGCTTCAGGTAATCCAACAGAGAGAAAGAGAGAGAATAGAGCGGCGGCTAGGGTTTGTAAGGCGATCTCCCTTCTTCGGCCGATCAACTCAGATCTGAGGCGCATCTCCGAGCGAGACCTCTAGATCTGACTCCGAAGAGCGACGCTACGCCTGTGTCCGACACCGGTTGTCTTCTCCGACGACCTCCGACTCAGATCTGGTTTCCGAAAATCAGATCCAGGAAGTTTCTTCGAAGCGCTTTGCTATTTCTCCTTGTTTCTTTACTTACTTGCGATTACTTGTGTATGAGTTGTAATAAGCCCTAGATCTGTGTTGTAGTTAACCTAGTCCTGTAAACCTTCTTTGACCTAGTGGATTGAGCTCGAGTCTCCTCTTCTGAGGCTCCGTGGACGTAGGGATCTTATCCCGAACCACGTAAAAATCCTGTTGTGTCATCTCTTGTTTACTGTTCTTGTTGTTACTACTTTCGATCTAGATCTCGAGGTTTCCGATCTGTGAAATCTTTAGTCTACAGATCTACAATATACAGTCCTTCGCATTTAATTTTGTCTTTCAAAACGTTGCTTGGAGTGCATGCCGAAAAAGTGTTGTTTTGTACTTGTTAGATCTTTCAAAAAACACTCTTCTAACTCAGCTGGAGAATGAGTTTGTACATTGATCTCGAGTCTCCAGACCTCGCAGCAACGAGATATCGTTTGCGATATCTCTTAATTTACAACAGGATCAATTTAAAGTATAATTATTTCTTAACATAAGTATATGATTTCCAATAAGTTTTTTCAAATTTAATCCCGATTTAAATAAATTTATAAGATATCATATGCGACTAAGCTAGAATTGGTGTATTTTCGACACTTTTCAAATGTTGAGTTATTTCATGCAATTTTTATCTATAAGACATTATGATTCTTGTCTTATTCATACAACACATTATGATTTTTAATTAGTTTATATAAATAGGACATTAATTAGCCAACCATGATTAATTTATATGAATAGGACATTATATTTTATGAATATGAGGCCGGGGTGGAATTATGTAGTGCAAACGCAAACTGTACCAATTAAATTATGATGCACAATATATGGAATCCAGGATAGCTTTGTTTTGTTGATTTAAATTAAGTAATGGTGGCGTTGGGAAAGCTTAGAAATATAAAGCCACAGCTGTGTATGAATAGATCCTCTCAACCACCTATTACAGTACGTACCTGGCCTGTCACCTTCTTTCGTTTTATATAACGTCTGATCTACTTTGCATCAAGCTAAACAAGCCATAGAAACGAATATCTAATGTCGAGCCTCGACCTTAGATAACTGATGGGAGTGATGGTCTTTTCACCTCAACCGTCGAGTTGAAGGGGCCATCATTTAAAATTTAAGTCGGTTTACAAATTGAAATCTGTACAACTACTAAAATAACGTAAACTAGTACTTTTCCCGCACCTTGTACGGGTGAGTATTTTTATTGAAATTTACCGTTTTAGTTCCCCCTTATACTATGAATATATTTCATTTCATTTGAATTATTGTCATGTTATCAATTATAACATTCGTTATAATACAATAACCCTTACAATTACAAACAAAAGTCTCATAATTACGGTCAAGTTTGATATCTTAAACAAAATATTCGACACATTAATTTTCTACTAACATATTGCTCTTGCTTCTTGTCATGTTGTTCTTCGAAATCTTTGATTATCATGATGAAATACTTTTTTTATTGAGACAATCGATACTTCAAATTTGACAAAAAAATAGTAAATCACCCGCTTCTACGCTTCTCCTAGTATCCATCCTAATTGAAGACAAAGAAAAGAAACCTTATAGTTTTTAGCTTAAGAAAGCCGAATTCGGATCCTTTATGATATTTTATCTATTACACATCATTCTACACTTTTTAAATTGATCTAAATTATAAACCAATTTGATAAAGATACCCTAAGTTTAAATGTATAAACCCTATATAGCTAAAGAATTTTAAAAATGATATTTAGTGTGTGTTTTTATAATACTTAGACCCTTAATTAGAAAAAAAGGAACTCTATTTGTAAGTGTATAAACATTAAGAGGCCAAAACATTAAGGAAATTTATAGATATAAAAAATCAAGGCTCCAATTATTGATCGGAAGAAACATAGTTTTAATTTATAGATATTTTTAATTTTAAATTTCTGTAATTGTAATCTTAGAAATTTTTTCTTTTTTTACTAGCGACCCTCTGTGTAGGTTCATTCAAGTCATCTTTTGATGGCTTGAAGATCGCTGGGTCGATCTTCTAGATCGCCGAGTCGATCTACTTCTTGCATACTGTAAAAAAAAAGAGGCCAAAACATTAAAAAAAATGTTATACCTCTCAAATTGATGGAATGTGAAAATTAGTTGGGCATGACTTGTGTATGTAGAAAAAAAATTATGAGTACTCGGTTAGGTTTTAAATGCAAGAAATTGATAGATCGTAAATGATAACTAATCAAAATAACATTCTTATAGTTGGTGTTTTGTATGAAAGATTTGACAAAAGACTTGCACATATAAGGAATTTTTTTTTGCATCCTTATAAAATTAGAAGCAAATTCTTTACAAAAAAAAAAGGTCCACGTGTCCCTTTTTTTTAAAAAAAAATTAGCATTTATTTTTACATCAATTTATCATCTCACGTTCTCAATGAATTATTAGGAAACCATATTCACAATTTATTTGTAAAAGCAATTTATCAAATTCTCTCAATTTCTTCCATTTTCACCATACCCATGCTTAATAATCGTCGAAGGAAACGATTCAATTCAGCATCCACAAGATGTGGTTATGAGATCCATTCAAATAAGACTACAATCACGAGGAAGAAGTGTGGTGGAGATGGAGATTGCCTCAGAATCACGACATTCGTAAGGGTGGCGACAGATGATTGATTGGGGCAGAGTTCGTGGTAGAGATTCAGCTTGGCTAGATCTCGCTCTCTCTCAATGACGCAGGTACTCAATGGAGAATTTACTATTTAATCAAGCCCAAAAATAAGGAGAAAAAAATTAGCTCCAATCCAAAATAGAAAGTAATACCAATCTCACTACTTACTAAATTAAAATCCAATGGCAAAAAGAAAAATGGAGACCTCACATCAAGGGTGAGCATCCCCAACAGTTTCCCCAAAAATTTTAAAAAATAGGGAATCAAAACTCATCTTCTCCAAATATTATTTTTGTGTGTCAATTCCAACAGGTTCTCCATTTTAAAAATTTAAAAATTAATTTTTCATTGATTTTTTTTTTGTGTGTGCAATTTTAATTGAAAAATAAACATACAACGGAAGAAAAGATGGACCATTGTTCCACTGCTATTCAAGTCTTTGCTGCGAAAGTAATCACAAGGAAGATCTTATTCTTTTTCTAGCTACTGAACAAATTATATGTATACATAAGATTATGTAATTGCCGACATCTTTATATAGTTTTATTACTAATTAAAACTCACAAAACTACATAGTAGGTGATCACACCATTGAAATCACACACAGGAATCACAAAATAGCCTCAATCACACTCTTTCTGGAAGGTACTGAACAAATCATATGTAGTTTGATTTACCGGGAAAAAGAAACTAATTTCAGACTCCTTGTGAATTAGTCTCATGTGATGTTGTTGCTCCTTGTGAATTAGTCTCCATGTGATCTCGCAATAGTCTGATCCTGGAAGTGCGGAATTAAGATAGCTGCATTCTTCCTTAATTTGATCTTGCTGGACAAACCTTGACTGTCATAGCACACCAATTGCACAAAAATTGAAAGAAAAATGAACTCCTAACTCTAATGAAGCATGAAATTGAAGGAAAGGAATCTCAACGGTGCAGTGCGTCTGAAGCATTGAATGGATGTCGTCGTCGGTGGAGGTCCAAGGCGCGACAACCCTGGTCCGAGAAGACTCTTCTGATTCCGATTTCGATTCAACGACTTCTCGTAGGCTGAGTGGCGGAGGCAGGGGAGCGATGGCAGCAGGGGAATTGAGACGTCTGAAATTGAAAATTGGAGGAAGAGAAGGCGGCGGAGGCGGTACCCAGATCACCGTCACTAGTAGATAATGAGTCGGCAAATTTTTTGGCGATTGCTGCAAAAATAGGGAAGATGCCCTACTTTTCATCCTCCATCTCTATTTTAGAGAATGGGTTGGGGGGTTGGGGAATCTGTTGTTGCCTTGTTGGGCTGAAAATGAGCCCAATATTCTCCAAAAGTCCAAAATTATCCATTTTGGAGATCCTGTTGGGCATGCTCTAATCCAACTATCTTTTACCTTGCTTATAGCTGCTTTGTGTTATATTTATCCATCAATTGTCTCGATTGCGCAACCTGCAGCCCTAGTTTTGGTTTGAATTTGTGGATGATGGCCGCATCGCTCCTCCAAACAGCCACCTACTGGCTGTCGAAGCATCCCTCCATCGTCGGTTTCCGTTGGAGCGCCTCCTATTCATGGGGATCCACCTGGTCCTTCCTCCTCTCCTCTGTCTCCCTCTACGTCGCCTCCTTCCTCGTCCTCCACCTGTTCCTCCTCCTCCTTGGCCGCCGCCGCCCCGTCCCCCTGGGCCCCCTCCCGGCCATCCACTCTCTCCTCATGACCCTCCTCTCCGCCGTCATCTTCTCCGGCATCCTCCTCTTCGCCGCCGCCGAGATCCGGGAGACCCGGTGGTTCTGGAGGCGATCCAAGACCCCTATCCAGTGGCTCCTCTGCTCCCACTGGGGACCCGCCCATCGGGCCGAGTCTTCTTCTGGTCCTACACCTTCTACCTCTCCCGCTTCCTCCGCCTCTCCCAAACCTTGTTCTCCGTTCTCCCGAGGCGCCGCCTGACGGCCTCCCACCTCTTCAGGCGGTCTGTGGTGGTCCTGATGTCCTTCCTCTGGCTGGAGTTCTCGCAGTCATTCCAAGTCCAACGATTCTTTGGAAAACCCAAACCCTAAACATTTGTGGAAAAAACTGGCGGAGAAGATGAAGGTGAAGTGGTCGACTTTAATAAATTGGGAGTGGAACTGTATTGGGAGAACATGGAAGTAGAAAAGAAGAAGCAGTTGAGGAGAGAACGTGGGAGAAAGACTGCAAATTAGGGCTTCTTAGTTTTACTCAGAGATTGAAGCGGTTGAGGAGAGAACGTGGGAGAAAGGCTAATTTCTTAGTTTTGCTCAAAGAGAACACGTGGCTCATTCTTTTACAAAGAGTCTGCTTCTAAAATAATAAGTATATGGGGTGGATTTTAAATAAAATATCTTATAGATTGGGTTAATTTTACTTTATGATAAACACATTTTATAATGTGTAATAAAACAACTATTTAAATATTTATAATTAGAATTGCATTGTAATCCTAATGCTTTCGGAATCCAAACACATTCTCTTGGCATATGATAAATGAACCCGATTGATGGGTTGAAGTTCGGCATATTTGTGACCATATAGCCAGTTGTTATTAATGGGCTCAACCAATTTGGTTTCGGACTGTAGGCCCAAACATTCCGGACGAGAATATTGAACCAGTTGGCCCAGCTCACTTTATTTTTTATTCTCTTAGACAATGTTCATTTGTGAGCCCGAACCCAGATTCTTAACTTACCATTTCTCTGTCATATTAGCTTAAGGGTGCCACCTCATCTTTTTATTCTTTGCACCCTCATTCGCGAGTCCGACTTTCGAGTCCTTAAGTTACTATTTTATTATTATTATTATTATTATTATAAGACTTTATTATGATGAAAAAAGATTTACATAAAGTTAGTTGGAAACCTCGTAACAAATTGAGCTCCAACCTCTTTTTGAATAGTAAAACCAATTCTATGAAATATAAAATCGTCTTTATCCGATCCTGCGTTATGACTCCTCGTAACCAATTGAATCCGCTTCATAAAACCAATAGCATCACCTCCTAGTTCTCCAAAAGTAGAGAACGCAAATGCCATGAAACAATATCCCTTAGCGGCGCAAATATCTGTGTACTTCTTCTCCTTTCTCTCAGTGGCTTGAGAGACCGCTTTGCCTGGTACAAATGAATCATTGGCTCTAGTTGTGAACGGTGAAGCCCAAACCACATCAACACAAGTGTCTCTACCCTTGTCCCATCCATAAACCAACAAATCTCCTGGTCTGAGCTCAACACCATTGCTCATACCCGTACGCGCTTCCTTTTGAACCGCGATTTGAGCCCCTATATCGTGAGTCTGGGCAAATTATTATAATAAGAGTTTACAAAGAATTAGTGGAGAGCCGAGAGACAATATGGGCCCCCATTCCTTTAGCAATAGAAAGCCCCACCCTAGTGAAAATATGAGCTGCGTTATGAGCCCTTATATCGTGAGTCTGGGCAAATTTCTGGATCCTCTTTAGAAGGCCTATAGCGTCCGCCTCTAGTTCACCCAATGCAGAAAAAGAAAAGGGTAAGAACCCATAACCAATGGCTTTACACTTATCATGATACTTGACCCGCTTTCGATGAGCCGCCTCGACCACCACCTGTCCTGGAACAAAATCAACCATCCCAGATTGCGTCAAAGGGGATGACCCTGTCAAGTCAACACAAACATCCAACCCTTCATCCCACGCATAAAGAAGCATGTCCGCAGGACGGAGGGGTTTCCCGTCTCCCCCACACAGGCCAATATCAACCTTTTTACCAGCTGAGATCCCAGAACAATAACAGACATTCACCAAAGTGTCACGAACAGCATTATGACAATGTTTAATCCCCACAATACCAGCACACGACACAACATGATCTCCAAAAATGTCTCCCTCAAATACTCTGGAGCAAGCAGAACAAGGCTCCGAAATGGAAAACAAAGGGATGCCTAAACGATAGCACATCACACAACGATATGTCTTACCATTTATAGTCTGACCCAGACCTGAGATGGGGACAACCCTAAGCCAATCAGTGGCATGGTCTTGACGCTGAGAACTCCACAAAGCCATCTGAAGCAGTGATAAGGAAAAGGTATTCTCTGCATATGTCGTAATCTGTGTGAAATATATGTCTGTCAGCTTCTTCATGAGTTTGGGGGCAGCGATCTCACTTGGATTACTCAGAAAATCAGTCCCTACCTTTTTATTGAAGACACGCACGGCGTCATTGAAGGCATAACCAGGTGCTGCGACATTAGTATGCTGGAGAAGTTTAATCTGCAGGCTAGCTGATTGCAACAACGAAGCTAGAAAAGAATAAAAGAGAGCGTCACCTGCAGAATAAACACCAAGGCCCCCAAACCTGAAGGGCAATGTTGAGAGCCTCCACTGCCAACTGCCAAAACCCGGCCCAGAAGCAGTGATAATACGTTCTAGGGAGCGTCAAAGGGGTAGATCAAACTTAAGTTGAGCAGACTCGAAGGCACGAGGCGGACAAGTACGCAAAGCAAAGTAAAGTTTGGAGACCCCGTTATAAGCACGCAGCAACAATAGCTCACATTACGGGTCCCCAATCTTAGCAACTGCGTCCATAAGTGCGATCGTTTTGTCCACTCTCTTCATCACAAGCTCGCTATTGAACACATAACTAACACTGACGGGTCCACCAAGGAGCTTAACCCCATGCAACGGCCTAGCAATGTTAGGTGGAAAAACATCAACCAACCAACTCCTCGGATCCTCTCTCGGCCAAAAGATTTCAGTTTTATCAACATTGAGGTGTAGACCATAACTTGGTCCATCCTCAATAATCATCTGCAAAACCTTCCCAATGACCAGAGTATCTCCAACAATAGTACCGTCATCCAAATACCAAGCCTGAAAACACACCTGAAACGTATCCCAGATTTTGCGCACTAATGGATGCAAAACTAAGGCAAATAGTAAAGGGCCGAGAGGATCCCCTTGTTGCACCCCTCGCGAGACTGAAGAGTATGATCATCATAATACAACCTAGCTGGATTGGAGTAGCAAAATTCAACCCAACGAGAAATGGCAGGGCAATGAGTGCGGACTTCACGAATCATAACTTCCCGATCAACCATATTGAAAGCATTTTTAAAGTCCACCAGCAACATAGTAAGACCCTCCTTATTACCGCGCTCTTCAACTAAGCGATTCATAGCATGAAGAATGGCCTCACCCCCACCCGACACTCCTACCCCAAACTGAAAATCATCCAAATAACCACTCAAGGAATGCCCAATCAAGGAGACACTAACCTTGGAAACCAAACGCCTCCAGATCGTACCAACAACAATGGGGCGAATACCTCCGCCCGGCTTGACAAGCGGTGTGAGAGGCGCACTAGCAATGTATTCGCCTAAAACCTTAGGACATTTTCCCTCTAAAAAAGATTAACCACCTGGGTGATATCATCGACTAACTCATTAGAAACAGCAACTGCAGCCCCACTCAAGCAATCCATAAGGTGTTAAACACGCAAACCATCTCTACCACATGATGTACCACGAAGAAAACTCTTAATTCTATCCAAAACAACCTCTTTAGATGAGAATAAGTTATTATTATTATTATTATTATTATTATTATAGAATAATACTACCTCCGTCCTAAAATAAATGAGTTTTTAGCATTTTGCACAGGTTTTAATAAAAACACTTTAGTTTTAAAACAACGTCATCATTGCACTAACTTTTTCATAAATTTTATTATTTTTAACACCCACTACACATTTTAACCAATCAAATTATTTTAAAAAGTCAACAACACACAAATCAATATAAATCAATACAATTTCCTACATAGAAAACATAAAAGCCCATCTATTATTGGACAAAAAATCACCTCTAAAAACCCATGTATTATTGGACGGAGGGAGTAATAATTACATATTACAAGAAATTAGTGGGAAGCCGAGATACTATCTGGGCACCCACCTCCTTAGCGACAACAAAGCTAATTCTAGTAAAAATATAAGTTGTGAAATGGAGAAAAAATAAACAAAACAAAACATATCATTGAACTTGAAACAAACGTTTTACGATACAATGATAACGTCCCAAGTCGAGCCTTCAAGTCAGCCCATATGGCGAGCTTACGAACCATCTCTTCCGCTTTCATCTTCTTTTCCTCCCTCATTCATTTCTTAGCCTCAACCGTTGCAACTTTCATTTGAATGTAACTCTACCTCTGCTCCCACTCTTGTCGTTTCATAGCTAATTCCTCTTTCTTTAGCTCCTAATCTAGGTTTCTTGACTCTAGAAGCTCAGGATGAATCTTTTGATGGCCATCAAAGTTGATGACATGCTCGTCGTTAGGCGACATTTGTGTCGAAACACGCTTCCCCGCCTTCTTAGAGGCCCTAACGCTGGGAGGATGAAGGAGGAACTGACTGAGAATCCTTAATTTGTAGGAGTTTCTGGGTTTGGGCTTGAAGTTTATGCACTAGTCTCATTCACCTTGGATCTCTTCAGCCCGGAGCTCCCTCTTGCAATAGTCGGAGGTTCAATAGATTGAGCCATTTCAGTTCATTTCAGAGGAGATGACATGCATGTTCATTCTTGAACTTCTTCTTGTCCTTACTATCGTCCACATAAAGGCGACGAGTAACATTGATGACATCATCTTTAGATTGGCCCATTAGCCCTAGCCCTTTGTGCGGTGAGGTATAACACCCAACCTATAAATTTAGAAACAGTAGCACAAATCCTTCCATAGTGGGACTTTCATTATTTTACGGTCCTCTTCACGAGAACCCCCCTTGATTGTAGTAGTCTACAATTCTTTCCTAGAAATTGGCCATGGTTTGGCCTCTTCACGTGGCCACATCTTCACTTGTTTTGAGGCAAGCATGCAAGCAATGATGAGCAAATGGTCTTCCTCGTTACTCCATTTGATTCGGCAGTTGATGTTTTAAGTGGGAGCCTCTTCAACATCTTCATCTTCACCCTCTTCCTCCACACCAGCTTGAGGAGGGGTGCCATTTGGATTAGGAACCACATTTGGGGTCGGTTGAATAATTTGATTTGGACCGACAACCCCATATGGATTGAAGTAATAAGCTTGAGGAGGGTAGTAGAAATTCTAGTTGAGATCCATTTCAGAAAAAAGAGAGAAGATAGTAAAAGTGGATGTGTGAAAAGTGGTAGAGATTATGGCCTTATAGGTGAAATGGGTGGAAAAATTAGCATTCTATATGGTAAAAATAATAGTATATTAGTATTGTTGGCATTATTTTAAAAAATATGTGTAAAATGGGTGTCTATGGGTACACAAAATTAATTTACACTTGAAAATAATTTTTTATAGTAGAGTATAACGGCAAGATGACTTTCATCTATTGGTAAGACGAAAATTATGTATTTACGCCGAGGTCCTTATCATTTGTGATAACATAATTACGAATTGGCCAGTGAAAAAAAAAACTGAAATATCAAAGTGTCAAAAATTGCATCATTCTCGTTAACGTAATAAAAACTTGTAAATAAGATTTGATGTGTGATTTTTACATTGAATTTGGTGGGTTTCGACAGTTTTTTTTTGGTTTTCAGCGTATCTCGGCAAAGTTATTTGAGACTTTACTATTAGGTCGACACATATCATTAAGGAAACTATGTATACGCGACCCAGTTAACCGAGGCTAAAACATAAACTTTGGCTAACTTTTATGAGCCTATTACGAGGAAATATATACTAACGCAGAACTCAACCTAGTTGGCCGAGTCTAAGAGCATCCACTTTGGTGACACTCAAGTTGAGTGTCTTAATCTTTTTTTATTAAAAAAAAAATGTTAGAAATTGCACTTGAACCAAGAAAGTGGGTTTCTTCTTCCATACACTCTCTCACATTGGTTCTACAAAAAATCTGACTTTTATTAAATATTCTGACATTTTTTTTTTATTATTAATTTTAAGACACCCACAATATGTGGATTGTGGATGCTCTAACGTATATATTCGACTATAATTGCCGAGCTTAGACCCTTTCCTCAGTCTAGGTTGTATAGCTCATACTGCCTCCTCAGCCGTGTTGACGGCTGCAATTTGTTTGGTGATACTAAGTTGATTTTAGAGATGTTGATACAGTTTATACTTTATATGCTTATGAAAGTGCAAACAAGTTGTAAATAATGTGGCTTGCGTAGTAATGAAGATGGCAGGACTATTCAATCATAAAAATATGAAGATTTTATTACATATCGTTGTCAATCTATATATAAAATATTAAAACAGTGGTCTGAAACGATCTCTGGTGCGATTCACATACGTGATATTTTCTGAATTAAAACGGTGCTATTTTTACATACGTGTCATATTCTATACTCCATCCGTTATTTAAAACTTGTCATTTTAGAAAGAGTGTTATTTACACCCAAAATTTTTAGTATTTACACCCAAAATCAAGGTTTTTTAAAAAAAATAAATTCTACGTCTCTTGAGTCATAGATGTGGGACTCAAGAGAGACATGGTATGTATATAGAAAAATACAGCTACACCTCTTGAGTCACACATCTATGACTGAAGAGGCGTATGATTTATTTTTAAATAAAACAAAACTTTGATTTTGGGGTGTAGATAGTAAAATTATAAGTGCAAATAACAACATCTTTTCAGAAATCTACACACTTATTAAGAAAATAAGCAAAAATACACTTATACCCCTAATTATTAATTCACTTTTTTACTTTCTCAAAAGTTACAACTAATAACTATCTAATTATTACAAGAGCAATTTCGTAAACTGGATGACAGAATATCTAAAATGATAAGTTTTTCTTAATAAGATTTACTTCCTAAAACGAGAAGTTTCAATTAACGGATGGAGCATTAAATTGGTACTTTCTCCAATCGAAAATATTTGATGTTTTAGAGATATTCACACAGATAAAGAAATGTCACTTCCACCTTTAAATACCCCATCAAATAATTTTTACTCCCCCATCGCATTTATTATGCACAAATGTGATTGGTTAACCCAATAAAAAAGTACAAATTTTATTGTTATTAGCGCAAAAGTAAAAAAGAGTATAATTATTACTTATAAAACATCAAATGATCAAATTTCACCTCCTAAAACATCAAATATTTTCGATCGGATGGAGTATTATTTTTTGAGCTAGATCAATTAATAAGCCAATATAATTAGGTAAAAAAGTTATCTTTTTAGATCAAATAATCTATCCAATTATCTTTAATGATTTCTAACCACCTACGTTTTGACTTAATTTTTCTTCATTAAGGTGAAAATGATGTTAAATTCTGTTAAAGTGAATGTTTTACTTTATTGTTTTGTTAAATCTAATAAAATTGAGTATAATATATCAATTTGTGCTTTAAATTCCAACAACCATTTATCAAATTATATGATTAATCTAGATTCAAACACATGTTTACATTCTCAAAAACATAACACAATTGAAACTATATATTTAATTACTTTATATGGAGTAGTAATTTATATTAATTTAAAGATGTTTTATATAATAAAATTTATTAAGAAATCGCACAACGGGCGAGTAATAAAACTAGTTTGTTATATAATTCCATCCGCAATCGGGTGCTCATTTTCTTTTTCGATTTATTCGTGTCATAGAAGTCGTGTCATCAAATATTAACCCACCTAAAATACTCTAAATAATTGCATTTGGGTTTAATAGTTAAAGGTCAATGAATATATATAAAGTAGTCTCTGTTTTTATACTGCCACATGATAATTCTCATGAAATAAACGTATTTTGTTTGGATAGGGCTCCCTTGCCTAATTAGTACAATACATCAATATCCAATTCACAGATTTAGATCGAGTCTCCAAAATCCAAAGAGAAGTTGAAGGAGAGAAAGAAGGCATCTTGGTTTCAAGATTTGAATAGTTAAAATTCTTAGAAAATATTATATAGGCAAGTGTATATTTTTACAAAGTCTTCCGCTAGCTATAATGTTTTAATGTTTCGAATATTTGAATCCTAAAAGTTTCTTTAAAATAATATATTGTGCTCCAAGTCTTCTGCTATTTGTATTTATATTTTGTTACTTCTATGAGATCATGATTGTATATCCCTAACTATCAATCTAAGGTAGTTAGGGCAAGTTTAACAGGATACTAGGGGAGGATACTTGGGTTATTTTATTAATATAATATTAGAGAGAGTTCAAGATCCCACATTTCGGATACAAGAGGTAGTATTCTTGTTAGTATCTCAATTGTGGGGTCCATGTGGGCAGCTTTTATTTTTTGAGGAGGGGAGGGGGACAAGTGTCAAGCGATGGTTGACTAGCGATTGGACGATAGGGTTGGAGAGGTATGGACGGTCCAGATTAAACCTGCCGTGTGTAATTTAGAATTACAAATTGTGATTTTTAACAATGAAAATGTTAAAAAAAAAATAAAATAAAAACTATACCAAAATATTAGATTCATTTTTCCATACACATAAACATCAACTTTGAATATATTTGATTATATTTTAAAAAAATTGTCAAATACAATTACATGTAATAATACCTTAAATAATATGATCATTATATTTTATTAATAATACAGTAATTTATTATCATTTGAAGAATTTAAAATGTTGTTTAATAAATAATATTAATTTATGAACAATAGTTTTTAACGGGAAATGAATATTATAAATTAATATAGATTGGAGAAAATGAGTCGAGAGAGGTATAAACGTAAATTGCTTTGCTAGTAAATAATGGAAATAATTATGGGAGAGGGAATAATTGTAAATTGAAATGATAGGAAATGGTGGGTTTTGAGATATTAGGAATGTTATTGATAAAGTGAGAAAAGTAAGAATGAGATCCTAAGATGATGTGACGGAAAGAGAAAAATAAAATATTAGTATTTTGAGTATCTCTGGTATCCCTTGATAAACATGACCTTATAAACACAAGTCCGAATAATCATTGACATTGCAATATTCAGATTCTCTTATTTACAGGAGAGGGTGTTACCGGAATTTGACGTACGTTGTAATTAATTAACAAGATCATCTCTGTTCACATTGCTCTCGTTCTCTTTCTTTCTTCTTCCTCTCTCCTACTCTCTTTCTCTACTCTATTTAATTAATTTCTAGCACACAAGAAATGATCATCATTATTTCCCTAGCTATGATCTAAACTATCTTAATTATTCTCCAATCTTTCCAAATGTTGAACAACTTCCCAATATATTAAATTAAAGGTTGAAGTAGTAGCTATAAAGATACATCCTTACATCCTTAAATATAAAATAATGCAGTGTTCAATACGGACTTGAAGATAGGTTGGGGACGAATTAATTAAGGAGGAGGAGGAGGAGGAGGAGGAGATAAGACAGGATCATGTGTGGGGTTAGGACCAGTGGGTGTATAGTCATCGATTTCTGCCTGCAGTAACTTCCTCCCAATTACTACTTTCCCGCTCCTTTCACCATCTGATGATGATCTTCCTTCCTTTTCAATTTTCCAGTTTCCTCTATTTCCCTGCAATCATTCACAATATATAGTTTATCAAATAATGTTCAAAACAAATCGATCCGACCAAGACTCGATCTCCGGATCATTGAACTATTCAATGATCCGCTCCACAGAGCTCACCCTCACACGCTTAGCCTGGTCCCCCAATCAATGGCGGCCGGACCTAAGGGAGGCTCGGGGTGACTAACCGGTTAGTCAAACCCGAAGGATGAGATCACGAAGATCTGAAGAACAATTTTACTAACTTTTGTTATAAAAGAGTAAAAAAATTACAAAAATAGTTTAGCTTAGTTCGTAAGGAGGGGTGTTTATTTCATTATGATCACGGGGTTCAAAGTTCAAACCCTTATAATCTCACTTTTTTTTTCCATCTTAGTTTTCTTCCACTAAAAATGATTAATTAATTAAATAACAAATTTAAGATTTTGTTCAATATATTTAAACAGAAATTCCTTTTAATATATACATATAAAAAAATTCTCATTTTTTGACATATTTTCTTAATTTTAAAAATAACTATATAAATCATAAATTTAAGATTTTTCATAACATATTTAAACAAAAAATAATAATTTTCATATGTACACAAAAAAAAATCTTAAAAAAAATATTAAGCCCCCCTTAAAAATATTTCGGGGTCCGCCACTACCCTCAATAGTAGAACTTCATAAAAAAAATATTCAACCAAGTAATGCACTTTTGGGCAGGTTAGGCTGGTCATAATGATAGGGATTCAGGGGTTTCAACTCTCTTTTCTCTAATTAGCCTTGATGAACCTAAGGATATGAAGAAGAATTGATTAGTTTATTGCAAATACAGGTTTAGTGATCCAGGAAATGATATAAATACACTTTAGTGTTTGATATCTCAGGTAAGACTCTTGACCAAATAATAAAATAATCTTGACTGATCCGAACCCCCTTCTGGAACGGGGTTTGACAGTTTAGGTTTCATCACTAGAATGCTCACGATGGTCTGAAGATCCTTGCTCTTCAAGGTTCTTCTTTGGAGCTCTATAGCTGGTACTGAAGTCGACGTGTCTTAGTTCAAGCCCTAGTGGATCAGATCGGCGACGACCATGAAGATTAAAAGGCTAGGGAGTTTCCTTATTTCCTTTGAACTCTTGACGCCTATTGTCTAGCTTACTGCATTCCTTAGGATTTTGTACTCCGATTGCCTTCTTGTATCTCGATTGACCTTACATAGTAGATTTAGGATCTCGACTGATGAGGCCCCGCAGCCGTAGGTGCAATACCCGAACCATGTAAACAACCTCCTATCTCCCTTCGTTTTTCGTTTTGGTTTTGTGTTGTTTTTGCTTCCGTTGCTTCAATTGTTAGTCTCCATTTGTGCTCATATGATTTCAAGTAGCTGATAAAATGAATAGATTTGTGTGTATAAAAATGAAAACTTTTAAAAGCTTGGGGTGTAGCTATTGAAAATTCAATTCCAAAACGCTAATTAAAATATAATCTTAACTTTATTCCATTTAAAACTATACAGTATTAAACCAAAAAGCTTTTAAAAGCTATTTATGTTGACAAACACACCCTTAAAGTCCCTAGGTTGGAGCAGTATTTATTTTTATTTTAGATAGATTCAATCGGTGAAACATTACATGAGTAAGTACATTGATTAAAATATTTTTTGTAGTGGTGATGGTGGAAAATGACTTTATTTATCCACCCCCTACGAGTTAACGCTTAGGCCTTACCTAAGGATGTTGTTTGGTATAATCTTGAAATAAGAAATTTACAAACACCAAAACCTAAAAATACACCAATTCATCCTATCAAATTCAAAATCACACCTATTAAATGTCTAAAATTAGGAATAACCAATACACAAACCACACAAATTTTGAAATTCATCTCACAAATTACCAAAATAATAATAATAATAATAATAATAATAATAATAATAATGAAAAGAGAGGTCTAGGCACGCTGGCATTGTATTAAACTGGAATGAGGAGGGAGGACTGGGAAACGACGGTCTAGCAGAACGAGGAGGGAGGGTTGGGTGGCGGCGGCAACATCTGCATACGGTGGCGGCAACGTTGACACATGTGGTCGGAGAGAGGCGAAAATCCCTGGTGGTCGGGGGGAGAGAGAGAGAGAGAGAGAGAGAGAGAGAGAGAGAGAGAGAGAGAGAGAGAGAGAGAGAGAGGCGGACTACAGACGGTGGCAAAGCAGTGACATCGGGGCAAATCCCAAATCTTAGCATAGGGGTGACACCAGCGATGGGCAATGGCGACGACTACAGACGATTGTGGCAGCGATGACATAGGTGGTAAGAGAGAGAAGCAAAAATGTCAGATCTGGGTGACACCGTCATCGGATGATGGTGGTGGCTGTGGACGAATAGATGGTGGCGGAGTTGCGACAGTCGATGGTGGTGGCGGCAGCGACAGACAATTGGAGGAAGATGAAGGTTAGGGTTGTTGGGTGTGTGAGTTGGGGAGGGTAGGAAATTGGAAATGGCTCATCCCTTGCCTTTAGGTAAGGAATGAAAAATGCCAAAAATTGGGAATAAGGGGTATACCAAGAAATTGATTTCATTCCGGATTTTTGTCATACTAAAACACGAAAACCGTAAACACACATTTCGATCAATACCTAGATTTTGATTCTCGATAATCGATATCAAACATGGCCTTACAGGTTGAATTAACTAATGCCACGTGGAAAAGGATTAGATTTTTTTAAAGTCATAAAAAAGGGAGTATTGGAGTATTTATGTAATGTATATTCAAGTGGGAACTGATTTGAAAGGAAGGCCCATTGATTAGATGGCGTAATCAATCAGTACTAACTAATTACCGGATATGATTAATATGAAGACAAATCTTGAAGGAATCAGAAACCTAAACACTCATTTCTTATCAAGAAAACTTTACTAGCAACGTCGTCTCGTTCCACAAACTTCCAAATAAACAAAGACTGTACTCCATTATCCATCTATGTAGAGTTACAAAACTTGACCCGATTTCAAAACCCAACCCGACCGAATTCAGATCCGACTAATTAAAAAATATGAGTATAGTATTGTGTGTAACTCGAATTTGAAACCAAGCCCGACTGTATGTATCCATTTTGATTTAATGCTCAAATAGGCATGAATAAAGATAGATCCGATCCAACCCGATCAGAATAAGACTTAACTCATCCATGTAATCACTTTAATTTTCACATTTTTAAACGTAATAATAATGTGAATTGCTTAAAATGAGATATAATATAATTAAGAAAAAAGAATTTCAATAGATACTCCCGAATAATAATTAAGATAAAATTTTAAAAAGTCATCATTTTATAATAAAACAAGATGTGACTCGCCTTCAAATTCGACCTGAACAACTCAAAATCCATTTTGACCCGAACTTACCCAACTCAAACCCGATCCGACTCGGACACACAATACCCAACATTTGACATGACCCGACATTCACCAAACCAAAACCAAATGGGTATAGTCAATTTTTTCTTATTATTTCTTTTTCATTTTTCTCGTCTTCTCTTTCATACATATACATTTTTTCCATTTTAATTTTTACCCATTTATTAACCATCTATATATCTATCATATTTAAATTTAGAAGATTTTTTGATGATGTGTCAACGTTTTTTTAATTTAAGGTTTTTCAACTAATCACAATTTTCTCTTATTATTTCTTTTTCTTTTTTCCCTTCCTCTCTTTCATACATTTACATTTTTGGTAGGAATAAAAGTATTGCAAAGATATAAACAAAAGATTTGAACTAATGACCTCTTGTAGTATTTACCATTCATTTTCTTTATCACCTAAGCTAAATAATCCTCATGTTATTTTCTTTATTTTTTTTAAAAAAAACTTACCTTATTTTTCAAAAAAAAAAAATGCTGCATTTTTTCGCTGAAAAGGGCGGCCGCGCCACCCCTGTCCATAATAAACATTAAATTTAAATATGTGAGATCTTATCAAGAATATATCTGTAAATTTAAACAAAAAATCTGGACCAGCAAACATACGGAGTATCAAACCGGCGTAAATATTTTATGAAATTACCTGGATGTATAAATCTGGGACGGCAGCTGCATCACTATTAACGGATATGACTGCTTCATCTGTGCGAATAATTAATTTAATTTAAACTACAGTAATTTATAGATCTGCTAAACGAAATTTTGATTAGATGGACAGAAGTTGGGGGCTTACTTGAGTTATGAACGGCAAGGGCGAAGGAACCGGTGGTGGTGGAGGAGGGGCGGAGGAGGAAGCCGATGAGGAGAACAGCAGCTAAGAGGGTTTTGTGTTGAGTTTCCATTTTTCGTTTTTAATTTTTATTTCGTCTGAAATAAGTGATGAAGGAAGAGAACAACATGGAGTTTGAAGAGCATTTATATTGATCGAAAAGGACAAATCCTACATATTTATGAGCTTATCAAGTCAAATATTTGGACTATTTAACGTGTGAAGTATCTTCATTCCAGATAATGTTCAACTTTTTTCTTTTTCTTTTCCGATATAAGGAAACAAATTCGATTATTTAGACAAGTTTAGAGAAACCGAGAGTCCGAACAAGTCGAGAGATAGACTAACCATCACGTAGAAGAAGAATCAAATAACGGAAGCAAATGATTGAATGGAAATAACAAGAAGCAAATGACGGAAAGGAAAATGCATAAATAAAGTACAAGTCATCCTACACTATAAACTACAAGCTAGTAGAACAGCGAACCGATCTAGCAAAAAGAAGACGCATATAGAGAACTCTGGGGATCACTAGCGGACACCTCAAATAGGACTCCAAAACAGAATCAACTTGAATCGATATATCGCATTTCCACGACGTCTATTAGCTTGGTCAATCAGCTACCGTTCACATGAAACATATACCACAACAAGAAAAGCAAAGTAGACCAGCAGCAGACCAAAACTCTAACCATATCATTGCCAAAACAAACCCCAAAACCTCACTCACCCTCTCAAGGACGATAACAAGATTGTAATAGGCTGCCACAAGGGTAACCAGATAATGTTCAACTTTTTCCTATAATAGAAAAATATAACATTAACTAGTACAAGTCTCGCGCCATGATGCAATTTTTTAAAAATTCAGGTATGATTGACACACAATTATAAAGTTTTCTAAATTAAGAATATATATAGATATATAGATAATAGTCATTAAATTGAATTCAATGTTTTGAATTAAGCTCCATTGTTAGTAAATGTGTTCCAAATAAAAGAAAACAAAAAGGAGTAAAAAAAATTGAAATGAAAAAATGTACTTGGTGGAAATTTCTAAAATGAAGGTAACACAAGCATAAAATCTTCTAAATTAATAATATACTAGTACGATTCTCGCCCCATGGCACAATTCTTAAACTAAAATCTTAATAATATAAAAATATATATAATATTATAAAATATTAATAAAAGTTAAGATAAAATTCATACAAATCTTTTCTTAATATAGAAGATAGACTTTCCAATTTGCATCCAGCGTCAAAACTCATTGGCAACGACTCCGCTCGCTGGTAGCGAGTTGTCTTAATGGTAAAACTCTCTGTTGGATTCTCGCTGGCAGCGGACATATTCAGCTGGCGCGAGTCCTCATGCCTTTGGAGCTTGTCAAGTTGAAGGCAAGATCAAAGAAAGATACATTAAAGGTTATAAGACGAAACATATATCTCCCAAATTATTCTCCAATCATGAACTCCAAGTTGGAAGCAAGATTGATGTCCAGAAGGTTGCATCAAGTGAAAATCTGGCAGATTTGTTCACTAAAGCTTTGCCTAAAACGATATTCAAGCGACTCGTACAAAACATAGGGATACATTGTTTGAAGGATGTATGCAAAGTTGTGGGGAGTGTAATTCACAATAGTATTGTACACTTTTTCCCTTGATCTTGGTTTTTGTCCCAAATGGATTTTTCCAGACAAAGTTTTTAATGAGACAATATGTAGACTCCGAGGTGCACATCTAAATGGGAGTGTTATAATACATAGTTGATCGAATTGGTGGATGTTTCACGTCCCATAACTCATACAATTATAGCTTTATTTATGTATCTCTTCCTATCTTACCTATATAAGGCCTTGTGCACTTGAGAATACACACGAACTAAGTTGATCTCCTAACCCATTGTTGTTATTTCACCAACAATTTTTTATGTGTTGATATGTTGTTATTAAAGTTGGATCTATCTAGGATTTGCCGGTTGATATTATATACATGGCCATATATTTGTCCTTGTTATAAAACTAGGACAAAGAAAAGAGGGGAGAATATGAGATTGTACTCAATTGATCTCTCTTGTGGAGTATCCACCAATACAATATATAGGAGTCATATCCTTAAGCTCCAAATATAAGATAAATATATATAAAGAAGTAAAACTCTATCTATGTAAAGTGTATATCTTTGTAAATCCACATAATAATATTATAACACTCACCCTTGGATGTACAATCTGTGTTCCGCCAACTGCCTCGTTAAAAACCTAGCTAGGAAAACCCAATGGGACAAAACCATAGCATAGGGAAAAAGAGTGCAGCCTTCTATGTAAGCTCTTGTTGTTCTGCCTCATTAAAAACCTTGTCAGGAAAACCCAGTGGGATAAAACCCGATCAAAGGGAAAAAGAGTGCAGTGCGTGTATACTCCCCCTGAATTCAACATCCTTCTTGAAGTCTTCTCATTCTTCTTAATGTCGTCGTCTTCATGATTAACCTTGACGCGCTTGACTTCCATGTATTGGTGTTGAGCTGCTTTGGATGCACAAACATAAGGTACTTCAGGACCTAGTGTGCTTTTCATTGTTGATCTGGAGGATCTGATTTATTAAATGATGCTTAAGTTGCCTCGTTAAAAACCTTACCTTGGAAAAACCCAGTGGGATAAAAAACAAGATTAGGGAAAAGAGTACAACTTTATATGGTACTTCAGGAACTAATAAAATGTCACCACTTTCACATTTATAGGTAATTCAGGTACTCTAATAAGAATCTTTAACCAACTGCATGTAACAAGACTTCGATAATAATGCTTCGGGCATTTTCAATTGATTCTTTCCATTTATTTGGGTAAGCACCTACAATGTCCGTCATTTACATTTGGAGTCACAATTATACTCACTCCTGGTGAATACACTATTATGTAACCTTTAATAGGCTTTCGTGCAATCAATTTGGCTTTATATTTTCCTTTGTACGAATACCCACTTAAAACCAACTAATACTACACTTTTTAATGTTGGAGCTACAGGTCCAAAAACTTCATGCTTAAATACTCCATCTTTGCATGAATTATTTCTTTATAGACTTTGGAATATACAATGTATCATTATGAGGGGAGTTGCCTCGTTAAAAACCTTGCTTTGGAAAAACCCAAATGGGACAAAAACCAAAATTAAGGAAAAGAGTACAACTTTTCTCCCCCTCAATTTAGCACATAAATCACCAATTTTATAAAGACATTGTACTTCTGGACCCTTAATATCCTTTCACAATCTAATCAAAGATGAAAAGATCATTTGTCTTCATATCGTAATATATCTCCTTTTTTTTTTAAGAAATATCGTGTTGATAACGTGTTATAAAACTAGGACAAAGAAAAGAGGGGAGAATACGAGATTGTATTTAATTGATCTCTCTTGTGGAGTATCCACCAATACAATATATAGGAGTCATATCCTTAAGTTCCAAATATAAGATAAATCTATATAAAGAAGTAAAAATCTATCTATGTAAAGTGTATATCTTTGTACATCCACATAATAATATTATAACAGTCCTCCTAGTTTTCTTCAATTATTAGATGCATTTTTATATAAATCGAATAAGTTAAATCAGATAACTTCTTATTTTTATACACTCCGTAATAACATCATAGCTTAAATGAGATTGTCTACTTATTTTAAAGAGGTATGCAATTTTGATTTGTACGTTAATCAACAAATTGACAATGTTGGCAACTCGCGAGAATATTGTTAACTGAAATTGTTTACTGATTTTTTTCTAGGTAACTCTGTGGTATAGTTTAATTTGGGTGGTAAATAAGAATTTTAAAGTTTTCTTCATGTAACATGTAGTTTCAAAACTTTTTGTCTCGTGCCCAAAACTTGTCTTTTGGTTGAAATTTTTTAGTTTCAACTTTAAAAGGGCTATATTGTGTAATAGTGAAAAAGTATTGGGTTTTTTTTATAAAATAAAACACATTTTCTTCTAAATTAGTCATCGGCACAGAGGAAAGGCCAAACAGAGGTGATTTGCAAAGGGCGAACAAAGGTGAAGAAGAAGGTGTGGTTGCTGGCGATGACAATGGCGACGGTGGCTCCGAAGGGCGGTGAAGGCTTCAGACCTAGCAACGGCGGACAAGAACACTTCAAAGTTGGCGAAGGTGGCGACAATTCCTAACATGTGAGTTTTGCAAACTGAATCGAAGTATGTCGATTAGCTCCATTTTTGTACCGATAATTCTTTTTTATGTGTTCAAATTGATTAAGATTAATAACTAGGTATGAAATAGGGGTCAATTGTTACTTGAATGTTTCTTATGAAATTGGTCGAAAATGTCCGAAAGAAAAAAGAAAATAATAATAACAAAAAGTGCGGGAGGTTGAAAGGGGGCATGTGTCCTGCATGTCCACAACCCATAAAAGAGACACGTGTCTTCACCAAGATGACAAATGTCAAAACTTGAAACACGTCGCCAATCACTATAAAAGGGTGAAGCAGAAACAGTAGAATGGACACTAGGGGCCCAGGAGATCGACAAAAAAAAAGAGAAAGATAGGGAAAGAGAAATCAAAATTGAGCAGACACGGTAGACCACGAAATCCTAGGCTTGGAGAAACAATGTGTGATCTTCGGTTGCTCCGCGGGGAAAAGGTATAATCACCCGCGTCCAAATAATAATTGAGTTCTGGGAGTCACAAGTCAGGGTAGGGGAACCGTCAGCCGCGACAACCTTTACTAGGACAACCGTTCGTGGCTAGGTAAACGAATCCTATCCCAAAAATCTTGGGTGATCCCCATAAAGGAGAAGGCGTGAAAGGCTCCAATAATACGTGTCCACACGGCACAGGTTGGGCCGCGCAGATGTTCTCTACGCGGGTCAGGTAAGCCCGTGAATGACGCAAGAAGCCTCAAACGTCCAACCCCTGAGTCCCATGATAAATGAGACTTTTTCATTTAGGGTTTCGTCAGTTTCGAATTTGAAAATTTAGGGTTTAGGGATCCGAAAATTTGGAGTTTATTGGATTCTGATTTAGAATAGTCTTATCTTTTTTTTTTATTAGGAAAGAATTCGGTTAGGGGATACCTAACCGATAGCATCCTGACGGATGAGATCAACAAGACCTGGATCATTGGCTAAACAACCACCCCTGGCAGAGTGGCAAAGATGTGCAACCTTATCCGCCGCTCTATTACCACTACGGGGCACATGAGAGAAAGAAACAACTCTCGTATTAAGTAGAAGAAGTTTAATATTCGACATAATCAATTCAATTTCCCAAGGGCATTGTATGTTGTTTTTTAGAATAGCCTTATCTGAATTCACATGTGCTAATTGAGTTTGATTTCCAACTGATAATGATGATGGGCTTGAAGACGAAGAAATGGGAATTGATGAAGAGGATGGAGATGAATTTGATAACATTAAACTTCAAAAATTGGCTGCACAAGTACAAAATCAATTACTAGGTACTTTTGACCCAAAAAAAATCAATTACTAGGTTCTTCATCGCTGCACGGGTTACTTGATGGGTAAAAATCAAAAGTATAACCATTGTTTTTGTTAGCAGCGAATCTTTATCGTTCTTTGTTGTAGATAAGTTGTTATACTTGATATGCATTTCTAATCAAGTCTTGATGATATATATTGAGGTGCCAATTTGATTGAGCTGGATTGTTTATGAAGATGAGGTTTAACTTTTATTTGTCAACTTTTATACATATGTTTATGAGTAACTTCTTCTTTTCTGGATGATGCTTTTTCCCCACTCTCCCTTTATTGCATTGGAAAGTTGATGGTATGTAGTTATGTTTGCCATATTGTCTACAATTTTGAAATTTGATCTCCTTGTTGTTGATTGGCCTACTTTCTTTACTCGTGAAATTGATAGGCCAAGTGATAAGGCATATTTTTATAGGTGTTATAGAGTAGTTTTAGTCGCATTTTATAGGTGTTTGGTTAAGTTTTAGAGTTAATTGCGTATTATGCTCTTTTAGTGGTAGAGTTCGGAAACCACGCTATTTTATTGGTTTTATGCAGATTCGTAGTGGCAACATGGTGAGAATCTTGGAAGATACCAACGAGGATGTGAAAAGAGCATGGAACGAGATAAGGAAGGATTAGAAGGTGATTTAGGAAGCTAAGGAGCAAAAGAACATGAGCGGAAATGGAGCATATGGAGAAATCACATCTTTGAGGTTCTGAAAAGTTGGATTCATCTTCTGAGTTCTTCATGAGAGTTGTATTCCTTGAAAAGAGCTTTCCAATGCATATTCATATGCGTTAATCGGACGAACGTCGACTCCAGAAAGTGCATTACAAGTTCAATATGCGAAGCTATCAAGGCGGCGCCCGCCGTGGTTTAAGCGGCGCCCGCCGTCCCTTCAGATCCAGATCTGCGCAGGCGGCCTAATTTCTATCTTTATGGAAACTATAATCTAGGGTTAGGCCGACGTCTTTAGGCTTTATAATAGGTTTTTCTCTGCTGTTTGGAGACTCATCTAACATCAAACTAACACTCTGACATTCAGCCGTTTTCTCTCTTTCAACCAGTTAGTTTTGTTTTCCATTCAAGAGAAGGGATTTAGGTAAGCCATGCTTGGCTAATTCTCCATTGTTTTCATTTACACTTGCGAGACTTGGTTGGTTGATTGTGAGTTTCTGATGAAGTATTGATTCTCTCTTTAATATCTTTCGATCTCCCTTGCAATTATTGTTGATATTATTGTGATTAGCTACCATGATAGTATCTTGCTAGGTTTTTGTTCTTTCGTCATTGAATGAATTCCGTAGTAGCATGTTTAGGATTGTGAGAACCTTCGTTTGATCATGACTAAGTAGGGATTTCGACATGTCTTAAACATCGGTTACCTTGAATACTTGGTGTTATTCATATACCTAGATTCTTAGGAACTTGTGCTATGTATATGTTAAATCTTTGTATGTGCTTAGGTTGCATAAAGGTGTAAGGGATTAATTGTGCTTTTTGTGATTTAATCTATTCAAACTAAGATGAGAGAAATTCGTAGAGAACACTTCAATTGGATTTGACGACCAATAAAGCCAACCAATGTCGAGAATTTGTGGATGGAAACATATCTTTTAACTTTCACTTGCTTTTGTTTAGATTGGGTTTTCTATTTACTTTATTCTCATAATTTGTCTTTCAATCAATAAATATACAGCTCTTGAAAATACTTGTTTCTCTGTGGGATCGACCCCTTACTTACATCCTATACTAGTTTGTTTGTTTGTTTGGGAATTATTTTGATAATGGAAATCAACGACCCCTTCAGTGGTACATGGTAAAGGAAAAAAAAAAGGAATTGGTAATGTACCAAGTCAAAAGATGTTCGAAGTGATTGATAAGTTGGTACAACTCCTTCACTGGATGATAATGATAGGGGTATTACGATTATCAATTCCAATTGGTTGGTACATGGTAAATGAAAAAAAGAATTGATAATGTATCAATTCCGCACCTAATGAATCCCTTCACAGCAACTATAGGGCCTCTCACCTATATATATTCAAAGATAAGTTACATGTGTATATTATAGTAAACTAACTAAAACAAAACAGTAACATTTTCAACTAACCTTATTTTGGCCAAACACACCTCAATGATACTTAGGATCGGATTTATAATTGTCTTAATTGGTGATAAGTGGGAAGAATGAAATGCCCCTTTCCAAAGACACTGCTTTTACACGGGGATTCACCCCATCAAAATCAATAATTTGTTGCGGTGACAAATTTTACAACTTATTTCCAAAACCTTCTACTTTGTAAGCTACTTCAATTGCTGCTAAATTTGCGAATACTTGGCAACTTAATGTTGTTAATAAAATCACAATTAATAACAATACTCAATAATGATTACTAATAACATTATAAAAACAAAACTTACTGTCTTTTTGGTCTTATACAACGGCATTAACAAGCCCCAGATCTTACATCACTAGTAGAAAAAGGGCCTTTGGCGACAGGGCAATTACCACGGTTCCGTATTTCTCCGAGGTATTTTTGAAAAAATGCAAATTCCTCGGTTCTGAAGGGAACCGTGGTAATTCAGCATTAAAAAATTACTACACAACATGGTAAATATGGAAATTAGGTCTATTTACCACGGTTGTCTTATTAACCGTG
The DNA here is from genome assembly GCA_037127255.1 of Persicaria tinctoria. NCBI lineage: Eukaryota > Viridiplantae > Streptophyta > Magnoliopsida > Caryophyllales > Polygonaceae > Persicaria > Persicaria tinctoria. Next base: position 17,157,465 of record JBANSL010000020.1, on the reverse strand, counting down.
GTAATTTATGAAATATTTTTTTTGTTTTAAATATTTAATTGGGGTTTTAATTAAAAAATGAATCTGAAGTAATTAAACCCTAACCCTCGTATCTCCATTCGAAGAGCAGATCGAGCTTGGAAGCGATCAACTACCATCGATCGCTTCTTCACTCTCGTTCGTCGTCGGCATTCATCGACGCTGCCCAGCAATTACAATGGAGAGAGACGATTGTGCTTGTTCTTCACTCCCTTTCAGCGGTCGGTCCGTTCACTCCCGTTCAGCAATCCTCGTATCTCCGTACATTGCCGGAATTCGTTTGCACTATCCGGGTATGGTGCTAAATTCAAGTTCTTTATGGTTCATAAAGTTTCAATCTCTGAATCCGGCCCTAATTTATACAACAAATACTCTGCTGTCTACTTAATCGACCCCTTAATTTATCCTTCATTTTTTTTTTCACTATTATATATATTCAAATGAATTTAGATGCTTATTTCTTCAAGTAAGATAGGTTTTTGCCTACATTTACTCTATGAATTTGATGAATTGTCGGTTGAGTTTTTTAGATGCCATGTTTAGTTTTATACTCCTTAAGTTGTATCTTTTCATGATATATATGCATATTGTCTCTTTTTTTTAAAAAAATATAAAAATAAAAATACCCATTGATCGATTGGACCACGTACATACATGTGCGGTGTGTTTCTTTTGTGCATGATGCGTTGGAGCGGTTGAACAGGCTTTTAGTCGTTGGTTTTTATTTATTGCATGTTAGGCTAGTACATTGTTACAAACTAGAAAGCATTTGCCTTGGCTTTGATGTACCTCCTAAAATATTTGGAGGATTGGGGTTCGGAGTAATTTATTTCCTCATCTTAACTCACCCTATTGATTTAAATTGAAATTATTTAGTTGTATTCCATTTTTCGCTATGGTGATCTTGATTGGAGATGCAGGAAATTTTGTATTTGTTTGTACTTGATGTTGGCTTTAAGGCTTCAGAAGCTATTCCATACTACCATAAGGGCAATATATGTTTAATTGTAAGTTGAGGATATACTGATATAGTGACTTGTAGGATGAGGGAAGCAGCCATCTAATGTTGATGGCACTAGTAATGCCCTCACAGATGAAGAGATTGAGATTGAAAAACTCAAGTAATATGTTGGGTCGGCTGGAGAAGAAGGCAAATAATACCTTATTGTACCTAGTCATCGATGTTTAATATATAATTGCAATTTCTTGGCTGATGGTTTTTTGTTGCCTTCTTCTAGCTTGAGGATTTGCAACAACTTGTCGTGAACCCATATGATATACTGGGTATAGTCTCTGCCATGGTTCTTTGCGTGAGTTCTTCTAGGATTGGGGAGCTCCTCAAAGCCAAGGAGACTAATTTGATTCTCCACCTATGTCCACTGCTTGCACATGGAGCTCTTGTTCTTTCAGCGTTTTGCTTCTACTGTAGCTGAGATTAAGGGCTTGTTTTACGTTGTTGGTGGATATGATGGAAATAATAACACAAGGTAAGTTGCATTCCATTACATAACCCTTGCTCTTTTCTTTGTATATTCGATTTGGTTGCATATGGATGTTTATGATAGAAACCACATGTCATCTTATCCTCCTGATGTTGACACTGATTGAAACATAGGAAAACCAAATGTATTTTACAAGGTTTTGAATTCTTCCTCTTATATGCATAAATAATTTGAGAGGAATGCTTCTATATATAACTCATACTAAAATAGTACTCGATTGCATCAATGGTCATATATTTTTATGTGAATTGGCCAATTAGAGTCAAATGCATCAGTGGTCTTACAGAAGAGGGCTAGACTGACCGATGTCGATGCAACTTGATGAATTGTCACTTGTATGATTAGGAAGGATTTTAGATATTCTGAACAACATGTTAATGAATTTGTATTAATTTAGAGAGTTCTTTAAGGAACATATAAATCATTCCTTAAAGCAGGAGCAAGTATGAGCTCTATCGATTCCTTTCATTTCTATGTGTTAACATAGTCTATCTTATTCATGAATGAAATAGTCCTTCATTTTAGTCTAGCTTGCAAACTTTAAAATGACTTTGTATTTTGAGAGTTCTTTGGAATTTTCATATTTGAATTGATCTACATTTTTGTGCCCTTTACCAATTTTCTAAGAATCAATAGATTTGGAGTTTCACTTCATTTCATACTGTTTGGTGCCTTCATTTGGAACTCTTTTTTAGCTATGAAAAGTGTTGAAAGTTGTTTTTGTAATCTAAAGCGGTTGATCCATATGGGTGTTGTTCTCTTGACAAGCAATTGATGGATTTTTTATTTGTTTGATAGGTTGGAGAAAGTGAGCCATTTGTACAAAGATGTGTGCTGTTCAGTTACTTCTTTCACATGGAGGTACTAATTAATAGATTACTTATTGTTCTTTATCTTAAGTTTTTTTTACTATAGTTGTAAGCCTATTAGCTCATATGGTAGAGCGATGTGTTTATACACAAAGATGTGGGTTCAAATCCCACATAGGCTACTATAATAATCATGAAACAATTACCACAATACATATTTACTTCGGTTTTACAATTTACCACGGTTCAAAAAACAATCACCACAATACATATTTACTTCGCGTCAAAACACAATTACCACGGTTCAAAATATTTACTACACGACCTATTTACCACGGTTCCCACATTTACCACGGTTCCAAAAACCTATAACTACGAACAGATTTACCACGGGTGGTATGTTTTACCACGGTTATGTTCACGTGATAAACAAATTTACCATAGCCACTTTTACCTCGGTTCAGAACCGTGGTAAAGCTTGCACACGAAACCGAGGTAAAACCGGCTTTCTCTACTAGTGCATGTTCGGCAGTAGCAACTCGAGATTAATCCAGAATTAGGGTTTCATTCAGCATTTATCACAAAGACATTGAACAATTAAGCGAGAGATAAGGAGTAGAAGAAGAATGTACCTATCACCTCCGCGAATTTCCACCGGAGTAATGAATTTGTGAGCTCCTAAAGCTTGTTGCATTGAGAAAGCCCCGAGAATAATGAGTTAGCCCAACCGAGACCTAAATCACATTGAAATCCATCCAGCTTCAAAATTTTGAAATGATCCCCTCTTTTTTTTTATATATATTTATACAGTAAGAATTCTAAATCGGGCAAGCTTGATCTATCATCAAACACTTGCACATATTCTATTATCAAATATTCAAACCACTAGCCACTCCCTAGCCATTAACTCCTAGTGCTCCCTAAGATCTGAACGATAAAAATTCAAAAATCTTTCCGGATTTCAAAATTCCAACATAGCCAAAACCCTTCGGGCCCTTTCCACATGCTATTCGGATGAATCCCTTATAGCACCAATTTCCCCCAACTATTCTTAGATAGCCAAAATCCCTCCTTCTCTTTGGTTTCTCCAAAACCAACAATAGCTATACGGCGATTTAGGTTTTCACCATCGGGAACATCCATTGCACGTTACAACTTACGCTATATTGAAAAAAGCAAAGAACATACGGTACAAGTTAGATATATACATGAGTTATCTAAAATATACAAAAGAATCTTTGGAGGGTTATTACCTTGCCATGATTGTTGAAGTAATCATTAACCCAAATTGCTGCAGAAATTACATAACCAAGGTTAAGTGCATCAATAAAAACTTTATCGCTTTCTTCCAGCTTCATAAATCCTTCACATCAACTATAGGGGCTCTCACCCAGAGGCAGAGCCAAAGGGGGTGTAACACCCCCGTCCCACATTGAATATCGTATGAATGTACGGAGTGATTTATAAGTGATTCAAGCTTTACTCACGTCACAAGCCCAAAGGGGGTGTAACACCCCCGTCACAAGAGCTCTTTCTTTCCGGATCTCAAAATTCCAACATAGCCAAAACCCTTCGGGCCCTTTCCACATGCTATCCGGATGAATCCCTTATAACACCAATTTCCCCCAACTATTCTTAGATAGCCAAAATCCCTCATTCTCTTTGGTTTCTCCAAAACCAACAATAGCTATACGGTGATTTAGGTTTTCACCATCGGGGGACATCCACTACATGTTACAATTTACGCTATATTGAAAAAAGCAATGAACATACGGTACAAGTTAGATATATACATGAGTTATCTAAAATATACAAAAGAATCTTTGGAGGGTTATTACCTTACCATGATTGTTGAAGTCAGATAGCCAAAATCCCTCCTTCTCTTTGGTTTCTCCAAAACCAACAATAGCTTTACGGTGATTTAGGTTTTCACTATCGGGAACATCCACTGCACGTTACAACTTACGCTATATTGAAAAAAGCAAAGAACATACTGTACAAGTTAGATATATACATGAGTTATCTAAAATATACAAAAGAATCTTTGGAAGGTTATTACCTTGCCATGATTGTTGAAGTCATCATTAACCCAAATTGCTGCAGAAATTACATAACCAAGGTTAAGTGCATCAATAAAAACTTTATCGCTTTCCTCCAGCTTCATAAATCCTTCACATCAACTACAGAGGCTCTCACCCAGAGGCGGAGCCAAAGGGGGTGTAACACCCCCGTCTCACATCGAATATCATATGAATGTACGGAGTGATTTATAAGTGATTCAAGCCATACTCATGTCACAAAAGCTCTTTATTTCCAGACTTTAAGTGAGGACAATGAACCTAAGAGGACTAGGTGACATGGATTGACGCTCCTTAAAACCCCAGGTCTTATAGATGGTATTAGAGCCGACTCCAGGCCAAGAGGTATTTCGAGATCGGGTACGCTCCACCCGGAAGGCAATCCATTGGGCTTGATGGGGTCGTTAATGCTTTAAGTGGGGGAGATTGTAACACCCCTCCCACATAAGATATCATAAGAATGTACATAGTGATTGATAAGTGATTCAAGTCCTACACAGCTCACAATTCAGCCCCAATCTCACAAAACATAAAGAAGCTTTGCAAGCATACCTTTAGCAACAGACATCAAACGTCGTCTAAGGGAGACTTCACCTAGGCATGGATACCTACTTTTTATTAAGAGCAACTTTTCCTCCTTTGCTTGTATGTTCCTCCAGATGGGCAAACTGCTGCTTAAATCAGTCTACTCCACTGGATAAACAAAAGAAAGGATTTAGGCTACGAGCGTAAACAACAAATTGGAGTTTCTAACTACATAACTAGTCAGACTCGATCAGCTTAAGCTTCTTAGTGACATTAATAACTTTCGCAAGAGAGGATGTTCCTTGTATATACTCATTTGATTATAGAGTTCGGGTTTATCTGTCAGCTAGCATGTCTCTCCTTGAAAGAAGATTCACAGTTTTTAATCACAAGTTATACCCATCCTAAGTGTTTATGCAAAACTCTTAATTCCTGTACAAACCACCCACATAAACTATAAAGTTGCAAATGAGGAACAACACCGAGTCTATAACAAAAAAATACCGATCGAGCTGAAATCTCTTTTTCAAGGACTATACACTTGTACATGTACCAATTTGTCTCACTCAATTATCTATCCTATGTTAGAAAGCAATTAGGCGCTTTAAATGTAAATTAATAAGCTCAACAACAACACTTGGAACCAAAGCAAAATAGCAGCCCACTTCAAACCTAAGGCATAAATTGACTATTTCCTCGGCTCATAAAAAGCCCAGATTCCCTGCATCTTCTTTTGCATCTTGGAACCAAAGGAAAATACTGAAGTTAAAGCCAAATTCAGCAACAAAAAGCAATCTATTTCAATAGTAAAAAGAAATCGCAAACCTGCCATTGCACATCAGCTTGTTGATTGTCAGCTTGTCGATTTCTACTGACATCGACCAAACATCGCACATCGCCTCCTTCGATTCCTACTGACATTGACCAAACATCGCCTTCTTTCTCCTCCGATTGTCTGCTTATCAATTGTCAGCCACCGATTTCGATGGACTACTCTCATGTCGGTGTTGATGCGTCTTACTAAACACGAAAGTCTCCATCAACTCCGCATGTTCGAGCACATGCAGTCCTTGGCCATCACGACAAGGGGGAGCGGACAATTTGCCATCGGAGAGGGAGGGATGAGCGACGAGGATGAGCCATGGTCACGGCTCAACCTCGTCCTCTTCAATGGCGGCTCAGATCGACGGGGTTTTGGTAGGCTCCCTCTATTCGTCCCCTCCTTCTCTTGTCCGCTGGACATTTGCTTAATTTGGACTGCCGATAGATATTTGTTTAATTGAGTTATAGAAAGAAAAAAAACCATTTAAATAAACTTAATTCCTTGAATTTAACTTCCATGTTGATGCAAGGGATTAGACCAAGAATGCATGATATCGTGAAGATGATGGACTTGAACGGACTCGAATCAGTCAGTCAGTCAGCCAAACTCATTCGATTGAGGGCGGCAAGTCAGCTACACCTAGCCATGTCCTCCTGGGAAATTAATTTTGCAGAGCAATCTTTAAAGATAATAAAAGGGGGCTAAATCAACCTATAAGTATAATGTAGGTGAGTGAAACAAGTTAAAGGATGAAAAATACAGTACGTGGTTCCAATAAAAACTAAGGCTATTAGTACCAAGATTTACTCTCTCTTGATTTGCTCAATCAAAACTATCCATCAAGTGTATATCTTTTTCTTGTAACAAGTTTCGGGTTCCAGGGCAAATGTGTATCCAGCCGGCCAGTTATGACGACTGCTTGTTGTTGGAAGGGGCGTGTGGATCCGATTGAGAAGCCACGGAGTTGGTGATCCTCACAGGCTTTTCGTGGTTGTGCTTTCCCTCGTACGTTGTGATGAAAGCTCCCGACCCCTCAGATACTCTCTCTACATGCTTGCGCACGCTGCATTTGATGCTCGTGCATTTGTAGTAGCTCCTGCATTCATTAATATTGCACCCGGGTTAACCATATATGTCGATCATGTAAGGCAAAAACTTGCTACAAAAATTATTTTGTTATTGCCTGCTAAGCCCTTTCCTAACAAATGTATCTTAATTAGACAAGAATCACAATCGAGGAATTGCGTCACTTATCACCCCAATCTAGGAGATTTTAATAATACCATAATCCAGTTTCAGAAAGGGGAAAAAAAAAGACATTTTCTTAAGGTAATGTGGAGGCTTTGAAGATGACAGTAAGCAGGTGAAGTTGAAATATATTGTTGAGTATAAGGCACCAACCTAGGATAAGGATTCCCCTTGACAACTTTTTGGCCATATTTTCTCCAGCGAAATCCGTCCCCAACATTCTCAGGTTCACCCACATTTTGCACTGATATTCGAGGCTCTAATTGGATCATCGACGTTCCTTCTTCCATTATTAGATTTACGCTTTTCCTGGTGGAACAAGACACAAATCACACTTCAAGTGAATGCATCTTACTTGAGAGGATCATATAAAATATGATCATGTATGTAAATGTGATCAGAAGCCAACAAGATTTCTCTTTTACCTTCTCTTGCTCCTGGGCTCATCGTCGTCTACCTCTAGCCCCTTGCTACCTTCTTCACAGACTCCACTACGAACGTCATCCAGGACCCCGCCACTAATGCTATATGCTCCAGCAGTACCATGATCATGACGTAAAAGTCGCGACTTTTTCAGGTAAGTTGATTGACTGGGTAATCCTACTCCACTGCGATTCTCTACATGGCCTTCCGAACCCTCATTTGATTCACTCATAGTGTTACTCGACTTGGGATTGTTCGTGTCATGGTTGTATCCTGTCTCTTCACTCCCTAGACCTTGCCCTCCTTGAGCCCCAGACGAGTTCTTCTTTGGAGGCTGTGGCTTTTGGTGGCTATGCTCTCCTTTGTAGACGATCTCCGCTATCTGCCCATCAAATGACCTCTCCACTTTCTTCTTCACCGGACAATTTGGATGCGTACATTTGTAGTAGCTTCTCGGATACTCACTTCCTTTGACTTGCTTTTGCCCGTATTTTCTCCAGTTATATCCATCGTATGAGGGCCGGTCTACATTTGCAGAGGCCGTCAAAGGCTTTGGATCTTCGGATACCTTCTTGGGAGGCTCAGCTGCTGGTTGAGCCTTTGCAGCTTGTATGGGAACAATAGTACTAAAATTCCGATTGGTGATTGGCCTGTTTATCACATGAAGCTTACTCGGATTCAAGTGTTGATTACGCGCCTCAATCTGTGCTAGTACTTGTTGATGAGTGATATTCGGAGCTCCCTGCTCAAAGACGGAAACATTAAATAAGTTGCATTGAAACCAAAGTGAAACAAAAAATTGCTTTTCTTCAGCATAGTGGCACTGACCATACTAGCCAAGAGTGATACAGTCGCCTTCGAGACAACTTTTGCCATCGGCTTGTACAACACCGAGGACTTGCATTCTGGTAGCTTTGAGATCAGATCAGTCCCTGAGGCTTCTCCCTGAATTCATCAATGACATACGACAAAATGAGAAGACGAAGATTTAGGAGAATAATCATTGGACCAAGAAGGTGAGAAAGTACCTGAGATGAAAACGTTGCAATAGAAGATCGGTTCACTGTTGGCTTCACTCTTATTGTCTTTGGTCTAATCGCAGTCATTGCAGTCTCTGTGCATATATTGGCAGGAGACGGGGAGGCGTTGATTGCACCAGCTAGTAGCTCCGAGAAAGACCTGAAGCTTGAAAAACTGGGCTTTGAAGCAATCGGTTTCATGATAACTACTCTCTCTACTTCCTTGATCTCCATCACTCAAAAAAATGCACAATGTGCAGAGGTTGACTAGAACCACAATTTTGTGTATGAAATCTTAAAGTGCAGTCATTATGCGACTTGTCCAAGTCGAAGGAGAAAGTTCTTGCAACATGGTAGAGTAAACATGAGGATAATTTGGAAACAAACGGGTGGATGGCCGTCTTCAGAACCTTGAAGCAAGTTTCAAAACGCCTGCAAATTAACACGCGTAATGTATATTATGAGTATGAAGAACTGCACGAAGATAGAAGTCACCGTGGTATTAGTTTCCCATCAAAACCTTGATGAGATAAGACAAGTCTTATTAAGATGGTATAACACAAACCAAGTTACCCTGGGGAGGGAGCTATATGAACAACAACTTTGCCCGTTTATCCCTCTTAAGCAGTTCTAGGGTCAAGTTGTAGTGTTGTACACACTCTTTTCTTACTTAAGTCGAAAGGGTGTTTCCGAGTGGCCCAAATACTGAGAGAGAGCTATCTATGATTAAAGAAGGTACTAAAACCGTCTTCGAATTGATTCAAAATGCTACTCTTCTTACAATGAATCAGCAAAATTATCTAGTATCCTGAACCATAACCTCTGTCTGGGGGATGGAACATAAAAATCACCCTTTATAAAGGGTAATTTTGCCAAAAAGGAATATATATAGACGGATTGTGTAATTTAAACTATTGGGATTCCTCTTGTCCCTCAGCCAAGCTTGCATCAAAACTACATAGTAATAGAAAGCACCCAAAGCATTTTAACACGAGAGTACAAAAAAAAATTCACTATATTGATATTATTTCACATTCAAAAGGAAGGGACTCAACAGAAGAGCTTCATTTTACTTCATAATGGTGTTTAGGGGAATCCATGGAAGGCAAATTCAGGACCCTAAGAAACCCAGAAAGAGGAGGCAGAGTTCAAATTACCCAGAAGAAAAACAGTATATAATTATAAAAAAAAAAAATCAAATCAAGTAATCCAAGAATCATCCAGAAAAAGACCATACAGAAACAAAACTTGATGGAATACTAAGTTACTAACCAGCTTCAGTAAACAGTCCACTGAAGTCTGAACAGTTCATACGATTGAACACCTTCTGCATTGTAAGAGAGAAAATGGGACAGAAAAGAAACCTCTTTTATCCCTAAATTGACAAGGAAAAAGACACACAGAGAGACCCAGATGAAGATTTCTGCCCAAAATCATCAGCCCCAGAAAAAAAATTAGCCTTTAAAAAGTTGCCATGATGTAAAGTGAAACAAACATAAGGCCTAACTTTCAGGAGCTTAATTAGGTTTTAGGGTATGGGTATACTACCTTCTTGGAGGTGAGCTCAGTAGGAAAAGATGGAAAACAGAGGACAATGGAATGAGTGAATGAATAGAGGAGGAAAAGATGTGGGTTTCTTTTATGGTATGCAGATTCCAAGCTCTGACAACCAAAATAGAAAGGCCTGATTTTTCCGTTTTAGGTTACTGTTTCCAATTAAAAAAATTAAAAAGAGTTGAATTTGGTGGAGTTGTGAAATTTATGTAAATGGGGATAAGTGGGTGGTGAAAGATATGTTGATGGTTGAATTCTGGTTTGGGTTGAGACTTTTGAGAGGTCCATTGGCCATTCCCCATTGGCCAGCTAACCTCCGTTGTTCAGTATTTAAGATGTTTGTACTGTATGCTGTATCTACACAACAACTTGTATCATAGCTCTTAAAGAATTTCCACCGATGAATCAATCAGTAAAGAGGTGTCACTTCTTAACAAAATGTTTGTGTTTGATTTCTATTGTTGATGAATGAGGTAATGTTATAAAGTAGTTAGTTAGTTTTGGAGGCATAACGGACACTTCTATAGATGCAATATATATCTCTTAATTTAATTGATATTATGTGTGTGAAATCTGATCGCAAACTCATTGAAGTAATATTGATAGCGTTGTTTCGGATTTGAAAATATAAGTTTAGAGTTAATTTTCATACCATATTTGTATCCTGTGTTTTTTCAGACTATTGTGTTCCTCTATTATATCGCATCCAGGGTATATAGTTAGACTGAGTCAAACCATTCGATCGTTACGATCGTGGACGATCTACTCTCATGTCTTCCGAGATATTAATCAAGTTGCAGATGAGATGACTCGCCTCAGACACTTCATGGACCATGAAGCTCTCATTTCCCACCCCCGAGAGGACATCATTGGGAGGTAGACTAGTTAGTAGAGTCTAACACCTCCCAAAACTTTGCCTTGTAAAAAAAAAAAGTAATGGCTTATGGGATCCAAAGTGATATTTAAGTCAATGGCAATAAATATCAATTATGAAGTTCAATTAATTATTGAGTAGGTTAAAAGGTTTCTGATCTAGGGTTTAGCGTGTGTAGTATGATTCTAGGATTTAGGTCTTGGGCTAGATTTATGGAGTAGTTTAAATTTTAGAATTGAGCATATTAATTCATACCACTCTTTCAATAAGTATTAATACGATGTAATAAATTGCTCAAAAAAAAATAAGATGTAATAAATAGATCGATACTTGACAATCACGTACAAAAACAGGGCTTTACTTCAACAATTAACGCCTCTAAAGTGTATTTATAATTGTTATTTACTCTTTATTTGTTCAAAGTTGTAAATGTAATTTGTTAATAATTGCCTAACAATCAGATAACAAAATCTCTTGTATCCAAAAGACACAAGTCGACCATATTGATAAGAAGAACTCTCGACTTCATGTGATGTGAATAAAACAAATTTTAAATATGTGATAGGATATCCAGATTGAGTTGCCGGTAAATTTGGGAAAAAAGAAATACAAATTCCTACAAATGGAGAGGCTAAATAGAAAGTGGAAATAAGGAGTAAATTTGGTATCCAACGATTCCAACCTATCAAATAATTCTCTGACATATCAATAATTTATTTGCACCTCTAACCCGTTCTATCTTTGAGAATTGGTAAATAAAGAGCGGTAATTCGGGGTTCGAACCAGGGACCTATGGGTATTCCTCACGAGTCATTTTCGGTGAGCTATTCCGGAATGGTTCTAACCTGTTCTATCAGAATTTATGAATAACTAGTACTCCGTATTTGTTATCTGTTCTTTTGTGTGTTTTGTTAATAAATTATATTTTATTATTATATTAATTACTTTTTATTAAATTTTATGTGAAGCTTTAAATGGTTCATTTGAAATTTTTTAATAAAAAATTTCAAGCAATCATAAAAATAATCGGTTTTATAACAACTTAGGATATGAGGTTGAGAATTAATATAAATATATTGGTGATAAGATTTTATTGTTCAATAAATAATTAATTAATAATAAAATCTTATTATTATATATAATGAACTAAAATAATCAATCTTAATGTCTAAAGATAAAATAATTCAACGTACAATATTTATAATATAACTCATGGTAAAATGATAGATTTTGTAACCACGATATTAAATGGGCACATAGGATAACATGTGGATAAAATAGATGATGTCATTGTTTAACATGAATTAAATATATTGACTCGTTCTTAATTGACGCGTCAAAATATTCAGGTCGAATTGCACTAGGAAAGTAACACACAAGCTAATTATATAAGAGAAGACTTCAAATCTATGTTTTAGTATATTATGTAGATTTTTCTTAGATAGTTGTTCAACTAAATATGAGGCAAAATATTGACTCATTTGCCATCTAGAAGACTAGAACGACCCGTGAAGTGAAAAATATGAGGCAAAATATGATTGACACGGGTTATTCCAAATAACAAACTATTTAATCTTTACTTGAAAAGTTATCATGAATGTGAGATTAAGTGTTAGAAACGTAAATGAATAGTTTGATAGATTAAAGACCAACATTATGATCAACCAATAAATCTAATTAAAACAAAATAGGCAAGTGGGACTGTGGGAGTATTAATATAATGAAGCAGGGTAAGTAAAAAAAAAAAGGGATTGGAGTAGATTGTACAACAACAGTAGTTACTTTAGTAGTGTGTATAATGTATGTATGAGTGTATGTGGAGAAGCGAGCTCATCTTGTCGGGCCTCCGTTAGACTTTTTCGGAATTGGAAAGTTAGTTGAGACCTAATGCCCCCCACGTGCCTCACGTGACCTCCCCCCACCTTACCATTCCAACCCCCGTTTTTTTGCCTTCCTTGACTGGTAGGTATGTTGTGTTGTACTGTTGTGTCATTCCTATCTCTCTCTCTCACACACACACGCATACATACACACCCCACAGGCCACAGCAGCGATGACGAGCCTATTTAATATTTTACTCTTAACATCAATTTTGCAATATTGAACGTATTTATGAAGAAAATAACAAATCTAAACTTATTATTAATACTATTAAAAAAAAGATAAAAAATTAAAGTGGGAATGGGAGGATTCAATTATTTTCACGCTTCTGCACATTGATTGGATGTGTCATACTTGTGGATTGAGTTGACGAGATTTGACTAATACATTCGTGGGTGGCGTTTCAAAAGGACATGGGAATGAAGATCTGGCTTCAGATTTTTCAGTTTTTAATTGTCCTTGATAAATCCGTTTGTGCATTATACGTTTTGATGAAGAAGAAAATAAAATATTAGTCTCCATCAGTAAGATTTAAAAAACAGCAAGTCGGGGGGTGATAAAGTAGTAAACTAATCAGTCTTGAAACCTGAATCTCCGCAAAAGCTTGACCCAAGTTAGCCTCGAGATCTAGATGATTGACTCCGAGAATAACTGGATGAGGGTACCTGCAAAATGTACATATATATAAACCCCTGTCATCATATAACAATTATTTACCCACCACCAAAGTAGGTAGCTTTGGATCTTTCATCTTTGACCACTGGCTTCATCCGCAAACTCTATTTTATTTTTAGGCCTTTTCTGAATTTAATAGTTTCAGTAAGGGGTTAATTAAACCTTAATCTTAACCTGTTACAACCCCAACCCATGAAAAAAAAGATGGAATCTGAAAGCAAGAATCTCGCTCCTAGGATTTGATAAACATCTGAGATGCAAGTATCTCACAAATCAGACAGTTGTTGTGGAATCTCCAATCATATTCAGTTTCTAGTCTCCCCAAGTGTTAATCCTCCTTTTATAATAGAGAAAACAAATTACCTAACTCGTAATGTAGAAAACATAGTAAATAAAATGCAGGCAATGGGAAACACCATGAAAAGACCTAAAAAACTAGCAAGTGTGTATCTTGATAAGGAGGGAAGTAACGAATAAATGGAAAACGACTAATTATCATGTTATAACTAATAATATGGGTTTGAATCATCCCTATAACTTTTATGTTGGGTCAAGAATTCATATATTTAAGTTATTTTGAATTGTTTTTTTGCTTCTTCCTTTTTTCATATTTAATCTAGTTCATTTTCCAGGTCTAAAAATTTCCATGCCAAAACCTTTTATACGAAAATCGACGTTGTGAGTTGTGACCTATCTAGTCTCCAACTAAATGATATGCAAGAGAGGAAAGACAAACAAACTGAACAATGGAAATCAAGTGTCCTGAAATTCTTTTTAAAGAGATTCTTATTAAAGCATGCAGTGATATTTACTTGAGATAGTTTTAAGAATTGATGCACAGGAGAGACGGATAATCCTGTGATAAGGCGTACCTGGTAAGTCCGAGGTCCCTTCTTGATGAGAAAACCGACGCTATTCAGGTTTTCCACAAAGGTATCGATATCAGGAACTCTTAAACCAATCCTATCTGCCAAGCCATATATTTCCTGCACACGAAAAATGGTCGTTTCAATGACTTTAAATGATAAGGAAAGAATGCTGCATATTTCAGAATGCCTTGTGGATTTGGGTAGTTTCATACTGAAATAGAAAAGCAATCCTTCTGGTCCAACTCTGATTGCTTATTGAGGGCATTCAAGAATCTCTTGGCTTCTTTTTGCTGACTCATGCCACCACTTCGACCAAAGTCAATGATGCCATGCTCATCGACGTATTTGTCATACAAGGACTCTTTCATGATTTCAACAGCATCCTGCAAGGCAAGGAATGGAGTTCAGCTGATGCTCAGGATGCATTTGATGAAATGAGAAATACATTCTTGTTGTTTGATTAATTATAATGGGTATTTCAGATAGCCTGGTTTCCGTATGCCCTTTTAATTCCAATCGAGTTACAGGATTGTTGGCATCAGTTTGCTTTGACAAAGATTCAGATGATTACAGACGTTTCCATTTGAACTGGGCACTTGACTACTTATTCATATGAAATACAGTTTGCATTTTCTATGTGAACACTTCATGTGCATATGACTGCATGCAGTTTTTTCTACTCATTGTCAAAAATCATCCCAATGCCACAGATAGTTGGCATGGGAATTTAATACTACCAATATAAAGATAAAGAATTTCATAGAAACAGAAAGACTAAATCCATTATTTTTCTTTGGAGACTTACCAAAGCATCTTGCTTTGATATTTCTTCTCGTAGATCCACTCTGGCTCGGGCTTCAGCCAGCCTCACTAGGCTTTCAAGTTGTCTTGCAGTTATTGGTGTACCATCTGCTGAAGTGTTATGGTCTCTCAACTTTAGGTAGAAATTCTGTAAAATATCTGCTGCAACTCTTGTCATCCTGACAGGTACCACAGCTTAGCAAAGGCAACAAATAAAAACTGCTAGAAAGACACACTACTAAATGGGATCTGAATTACCTTGGGAAGATATAGGTTCTAGCATAAGAAATATATTTTCGAAGAAGCGGACCAGGCAAGGGGGCAAAGTCAGTGTCCTTCGCAGGATCTAGTCTTAGGCGTGCAATTAAAGAATCAGTTCTCGCACAAATGTTGATCTCTCCAGCATCTTGTGTTGCTGCAATTGAAACTACACAGTCAGGAAGTTCACCATGTTACTCTAGTATATGTAATAAAAATAACGCTGGCAGCAAAACTCTACACAATTTTTTAGGTGCTGGTGAATGCTCCCCATATCCAGAATGAAGCTGCAAGGGAAAAAATATGCAAACTCTCTTAGCGACTGTAATGATGATGACAGTGACAGTACATAAGCCCTTCTATTTGCAAGCACAAATGCACAATAATGATGGTTGGACATCTCATAGTCATAAATTAGAAGAGTCTCGATAAGTTGTGTAAGTGCATTACTTATCCTCTATTTGTAAGAAGATTTGGCTTTAAGAAAACAGAGAACCCAGTTGAACTGATTCTCACCCATCTGTTTACTTTCTGCGGTGAAACAGAACAATTTTTAAGATGACAAGTTGCATAGCTAAAAGTTTTCTAATTGTATTGTAGCCCCATGCTAGGTATAGAAAGAAGATCTCACTAGCAACTTAGTAAAACCCATCACTAGTCCGAGTTCTAGCTAAAAGTTTTCTAATTGTATTGCAGGCTGTGAAAAGAAGCTGCTGTAAGGGAGGTGTTTTTTAAATTTGGATATCCATGAACATTGAAGAATTTTTCCTGTTCCTTCCAAAATTTTTACACAAACAAGTGGATACAGGTTTGAAAAACCTAAGCGGTAAGCTGGGTTTTGAAGCTTCTGTTATGGCAGTCTTCTTTAAGGAATGGGCAAGAATGCCGGCTCCCTAAACTATTATATACATTAGTCTATGCATATAGACCTGATGTTGATGATCACAAGATTCACAACTCAGAAGAATTGAAGGATTAACGACAGAAGAACTTATAACACTAATTAAGTAGATAGAATAACTTACTAACATAATGTGCTCAGAGACCCTCTTATCCAGTAGTTCATCAGGTCGATCAAGCAATATAAAGACCAAATCAAATCTTGAAAGGAGTGGAGCACTCATCTTCAAGTTTTCATTTACAGTTTTAGCACGGCTGCATTATCACAGTCAGTTAAGTTTTGCTAAGGTAAATTTATTGCTATTACTAAAATGTTATACGCACAAGTCTGGAATTTGATGGCTAATATAAGCTACGTAGTATTAAAAATGGTTAATCTGTGAAAATATTTCATGAAAGTGGAACTTATATAAACATGAAAAACATCTGATACTTTGAGCTTATGTTGATAAAATTAGTATCTGCTGTTATTTGATCGAGAATAAAGAGGAAAAAAAAACTGACAGAAATAAGTCAAATAACCCAAAAACTTTTGCAGTCAAGAAAGAGTAACCTAACTAGGGGTTCCATGTCCATCATAAGACTAGCAAAGTGAAAAGATTGATGTGGAATATAATTGGATAGTGATTGTTGTTTCGGTTTTATATTAAACCATCAACAACAGATCCTCGTGAGATTATAGAGCACAGCAGTTTATATTTCAACATCTGGGAAATATATCATTCAAAACAGAATCAACTAAAGCCTGTAGACTGGAAAAGAATAAGAAAAAATATACTTGTAGTGACCACCAACAGGGTTTGCTGCAGCTAATACAGAAGTCCGCGCAGATAAACTTGCAATAAGCCCAGCCTTTGCAACAGAGACGCATTGTTGCTCCATGGCCTCTAGGAGTGCCTGATGAGTGAGGACTGGTGCTCATTTTTAAAAATGTGTAGAGGCACTTGTACTTAATTAAATGTAATCAATTAATCAGGACAAACCTGATGTTCAGCAGACATTTTATCAAACTCGTCTATACAGCATAATCCTCGGTCTGCAAGAACCATAGCACCTATAGCAGGAAAGAGAAATGACTCACACTATTGTAACAAGTACAGGCACAATGAAGATTAACAATAAAACATATGACAGAGAAAGGTTCAAGATTTAGTACTTAAAGTTGCAGATAATAACATGTATCATCCATAGGTGCCATTAAGCACACTACAGCACAACTCATAGCACCAAACCTAAGCTGTCTCATGACACATTTATGAACAGATTATATGGCTTCAAACGCTCATTTCCTGCTGAAGTTCATAAATTCCCATGATTATAATGAGGAAGATGGAAATATTCTGCTTGAATTCACTTTGATATATTATATTATTCTTAAAATGACAGCAAGCGCAGGGTCCAAAGTATCGAAAAAAGGAAGCTTTACACATTAAAAGTAGATGGTGGAAGGAAGAGACAACAAAAGCAGATGAGAAAACCATTTTTTTGTCTGCGAAAACAAAATAAACAAAGAAATTATTTGATAAATAAAAAAAATACAATAAGGGAAAGGGGCTAAAAAAAATTGTAAACCATTATATGAAAGAATATGATGAACAAACTTTTGGGCAATGCACTAGAGACCAGAAAAACAAGTTCATAAAAGATGCATGTAGAGTGGTTGGAGTAGCGAAGCTAAAACAGAACTGCTTTTTTAGAGGATGTGAAGGAAAGTTCAAAAAAGACAGCAACAGAGAATAAGTGATCATCTCCTTAATACATTAAAAAAAAATTATAGAGAGAAGACACAAATATATACAAACATGTGTGACTACAACAACAACTACAACAACAACCCAGTAAATCCCACGATGAGGCAGGGTCTGGAGGGTCAGGATGTGTGACTGGAAATTAATATTTTTTGGTCCTTTAGAAATATTCTTTCATTTTTTGTTACAATGACCCTTTATTGGATTATTGTGTGTTTGAACTTTTTAACTTCAGCTCCTTGGAATCAAATAACTAAATGGATGTGCATTAAGACTAGTTGCACACAGACCAAATGCTTCACTAGAAAGAGGTGAAGTAATTTAGTACCAGCTTCAAAGGCATAATCATTAGTCATACGATCCTTAACAACAGCCACAGTTAGACCCGCATTTGTTGTTGCATTGCCGCATACATATATTCCACGGGGAGAAATAGCAGCTGTAGCTTGAAGCAGTTGACTTTTACCCAGTCCTGGGTCACCTGAAGAAACGACATCCATCGGAAATCCTTGTTCTTATTGACACAGGAAAGAAATTAGTCTACCAATCTGGGGAAGCTGAATAAATAACTTGTGCATACCTACAATAATGACATGAATATCGCCTCTTACGGGTACTTTGTTCTGGTCCATTGCATGCTTGCGTACACCTCCAAATAGTGATAATGTTATTCCAGCTGCAAAAGAACCATACGATTAGCATAAACCAGAAGCAAAGTTCGAAAAATAAAAACAAAAAACAATTATTTTATAAAACCAACTAGGATTGATCTGCTATTAGTTCTCACTTCTCACAGATGTTAGTGTTCACTGCAGTTTAATAGTTTATAACTTATAAACTTATAATAGCCATTACTACTATGCCATTGGCAAAATGGTGCAGAAAATGATATCCACTAGATAGCAAGAAAGATTCTCAGGTAAAATTTAGAGAAACTTTTAGTTCCTTAAATGATTTGTTCTTGAACGTGCTGTTAATTAACTATATCTAGACTACAGAACATCTTAGTGATGAAGTAATAATGAATTCAACAACTTACGTATGATGCCAAAGAGAAACAAATTTTAAATACAAAGGATAAGCAGATATGTCCAATAGTAGTTTTCTTTCTTTCTTTTCCTTATAAAGAACCCAATAGTGGCTTCAGAAAAGAACTAAATAGATAGTGTGCAATAGGTCTGAACTGAAGAGTACATGAATTAGGAATTCAAAATGCTGAATAATTTTTAGGAGAAGTTGTAGAAATCTGACAATTTTGTATGACCAAGGATCAATCCATTGCCAATATATATCCTTGTTAGTGGTCAATTTAAACATATCCTATGAAAAACTCCGTGGCCCATGTTGATGGAGAGCAAAAGACTCGACAAGTGGAAGTTTAGCAAAACAACATTTACAACAATGAAGCTGGAATCAAAGACATAAAGATTACCCTTTTGACCCAGCACTTTACATAAAGATTCTCATATACAAGTAGATGGTACATTGTGGATAGTACTATCATGAACCAACTGACAAGCAAACAGCTAAAGGGGACATTATAAAATGCAAGAGAGACACAATGCAAACCAGTGCCAGCAAAAAATAAATTAGGAGATGTGATACTACCTTTCACAAGTTCATGACCATAGATAGAGGGGCAGATAGACTGAACGATTTGACGAAAGATATCTGAACCATGTTCTTCCTTGAACTTTACAATAAATTCCAGATCTCTTGGGGAAAACGAGAATAAGTCTGACATCTCCGTAACTCTGACATCAACATCTACATCTTGGGAATCATCCAGCGTTGACTGCAACTTAGAATTCTTTATTGAGATTGCTTCGATGTATAAATAGTACAATCCTTGGTTTTTGCTTTTGGATTTACCTGAAAGATGTTTAATTTTGGTCAAGGTGACATGTACAAGTAGTAAGTACTGAATATTGAGAAAGATATGTATAATACTATTTATATTATTATTCTCTGATACTGCATATAAGTGGCAAGTAAATAGAAAGCCGATGCGGCTAGTTTCTCCAAAAATTGAGAAAGGACAATTACCGGGATCACAAAAGTGAATAGAATTTTTAGGAAACTCAAGAAGGCAACAAACTTTTATGCTATAAATAAAAGCTTTGTATACCCATTACACATACATAACACTGAAGCTCTATTAGTCAAACAAACTCATCTCCTAGACGAAATCCCAGATTAGAAGAATGTGGAAGGTATGTACAAATTTTTACTTTTGAACGAAGACCTTAAAGAAGAATGTGGAAGGTATGTACAGATTAGAAGAATGTGGAAGGTATGTATAAAAGCTTGACCCAAGTTTAGAATTATTTTTAATTCTTTTCCTTGATTATTTCATTTTATATATATACACACACATATAGATGATAGATCATTTGTGAATAGTGTAATCTGTGAACAAATATGAAGTATTGGATTAAAAAGATCAACGCATAACAGGAAATTTTGAAAAGAAAAATTATTCATTTGTGATTATTCGTACAAAACTCTGCGAATAAGTACAAATAATCATGTTACAACAAACGAATAATTTTCATATGAAAAAACTATTAACACATATGAATAATTATATTATGTCAAACGAATAATTATGGTGTTACCTATGAATAATCAGTTTTTCATGGTTCACACAGTAGGAGGTGTTCAAACTGGATCCATCCTTTATATACACACAGATATATATATTGGAGATTCTCCTTCCGTTATTGTGTGAGATATGTGGATACTATTCCACTTACCAGGTTTCCAAACATGCATACATATCTTTTCGACTCTAGACAATAATAAAGTCTACAACAACTACCTACCACGGGGATTACCAGCCCAACCCTGAGGATAGGGCCAGGTCTGAGAGACGATAATAAAGCCATGAGGAATATTACTGCTGACAAAGAGCCTACAACTAATTGATTGTGGACAGTAGTGTTTTTGTGCACTTAAAAAATACAAAGGACAGATACCCTTGAATGTCCATGATACCTCCTCCAATGTCCATGTAGTTATTCATCTGTCTTATGATTCCAGTAACAGTCACAATATCCCCAGGGATACAGGCATCAACAAGATCTTCATTCAGTTCACATTCAACTGTCCGAGGAACCCGGCCTTCTTCGTGATTTTCAGACTTCTGCTGCTCCTGCAACCTGGGAACCAACAAATAGATTATTCGAGCTCATATACAAAGAAGTCCCATCACACTCCTTTGTAGATAACCTCTCTTTGATTCATTTCACTGCTTCAATAACATAACAATGAAAAAAGGACTGTAGCGGAAAGGTAGTACGAAGCAGAATCAACAATAAAGCTTACCTTATTTTCTGAAAATCAATTGGTCTTGCAGTAGATCGTAACGGAGCAAATGTTTTCCCTTTACAGCATTGCATAATACATTTTGATGGTGGAGAAAATTTCCCATCGGGAAATGAGCGCATTATGTCAGCTCCGCACAACGTACATTTAAAATTCATCTGAGTCACAAGAGGTTTAACAGTGCTAACCTTGATAACAGTACCACGTACAGATACAAGCCTGTCTGCCATCTCCAAGAAAAAAGAAAAGAATCATTCGTTGACATCATATTATAAGCTATAGATTATGGAATTGACTCCTGATGGACATATATCTAGGGAGATAATAATATATCAGACTATACCAATATAGGCAGCTCTTAGATTCCTTAAAGCAATCATAGATTCTGGGTAATTGTGTAATCGGATATTTATTTTCCAATCACTATCCATTGTTAGCTTCTCATCCTGGGCCAACATAACCTGCAGACACATATTTGAACAAAATTATAGAGAGTGGCTAGATTTTGTAATTATTTAAAAAACAGTAACAATGAGAGCCTGGAACCTTATGAATAGCGGCACCCATACACAAAAGAGCTTCTTTAGGATGTTCTTCTAAGTTCAAGTAAAAGCACTCCAGATCAACAGACTTCCTGAACAGTTCAAAATCTAATGGAAGAGAAAGTATTCCACCGTCATTCTTAACCTGACCATGCAACAATTCAAACATTTACACTCTTCAGAGTTGTGAATATTAATATCAACTTATCAAAAATACTAATTAGTTTAACAGCAAAGAAATAGTTATACAAATGTATTCCCAAATTATCTGGAAACATTGCATAATAGAAACTCCAATTGGCCAGACATATCCACAAGCTCACAAATCACAAAAGAAGGGTCCACTTTTCATGAGCATCTGCAACTCTGATTCTCTCGGGTCATCAACAAAAGGGGAAAATCATAACAGATAACATATTTCCCCGAAATCCATATACAATGACACGGAACAATACACAGCTGTTTTCTCAAATATGCAAATCCTTCAAAACTATCCCAGCTACTAAACTCAAAGCCACAAACAGCGAACTGCCCTTAGTGCATCTCCCAATTTCCGCAAATCAAAGACCAAGTAAGATTTCTTCTAGACAATTCGCGACTTTCTGCTCGACAATACACTTAATAGCAAATACTTCACACTAAACACGGAAGTTCGAATCAAAGTATCAAACCCTAACACTCCCGATTGGGCGGAAACAGTAGAGTGACGAGCTCGATAAGGAGAGAGGAAGGGAAATAGAGACCTGAGAGACGAAATTGTGACCTCGGGGTGTGGCGAAGAAGCAAGCGAGCTTGGAGATGAGGGCGCACTTCCAATCAGTGGAGGAGAAATCGCTGCCCGGGAAGTACGCCGGCCAGAAAGAGTCGATGTCGCAGTGGCCGTCGCCGGGAAACGCCATGGCAAGACGCTGCTTCATCAGAGTACCGCCTCCGTTGGGTTCGATCATCTCTCCTCTCTCCGCCTGTGGAGTTGTAGTGGCTTGAGGAGAGAAGGAATGACCGCGGCGCGAAATAGGTTCTTCGATTTGCTTCTCATCTCCAAAGCCCTCCTGTGGCGGGAAGATTATAGGGTTTTCTTTTCCTTTTTTCAAAAATATGAAAATTATTAGACCCAAAAAAAATATATGAAAATTATCGATGCACCCGATTTTAAACTTGGAAAATGGATTTATGTTTTTAAAAATTACAAATTAATACAGTAGTAGCAAATATTATAGAATTTTTTTTCAAAATATTCACTCAAAAATAATTATTTACCGTAATATTCTCACATTCAAAATCTTTACAAAGATAATCATTTTTTGCAAGTTTGACATTTCATTCAGAAGTTGTAAAATTTGAAACGGGAGAAAAAAGTGGGTGAAAAAATGAATAAAATGCGTTTGAGCATTTTAATCTTTTTTTAAAATGCCAAATAAAACAAAAAATATATAATGAAATAAAAAAAAAGGTGTATTTGGATTAGGGTGTATTTGGATTCCAATTGCATTATGTGATGGAGGACCATCCCAAGAACCACCCAATGCACCTTGTTTCGGAGATGGACATGGACCTATCACAAGGTCACGAGCTAAGAAGATAAGAGATGAGCTTAACGTTTTCATCATCCACCATATGAAGTTGGTGCTACCAAAGGAGCCCGAGGATGACATCATCACATTGCTTGAAACCGCACCATTCTCGGGGTTGACTAAGGATGATTCAGCCACCCCCATACTTAGCATTTCATTTGCTTGCTTGTTTTGGACTTAGAGTTTTGGGCCTTTGTTTGGGTTTAGTAGGACTTGTTGAGACCTTGTGTTTTGGGCCCTTGCTTTTGGGCTGATTTACTCTCCTATTATTTAAGGCTTGTAAACTCTCATTTGAAGACACTTTTTGAATCTTGTTAATGAAAACCTAGTTGGTTTCACTCTCCAAAGGTGAGAGCTTCATGCCTTGTGTGCATGTGTGTTGCATCTAGTTCGGTTGTACTTGGTTTTGTCAATTTCCCGAAGATTGGTGATTCCGAGATGAGCACGAACCTCCTCCTTGTGCTTCCATGGCCAGCCATGGTTGTGTAAGGTTGTATAGGGTTGGTTTTGGTGTCATTCAAGTTGGTTCTTGGTGCATTGTACCAATGAGTCTTCTTGTTGTTCATCAAGGTTGATTCCTCCTATCTTTCCTTTTCATTTTTCCTTTATTTTGTTATGTTTTCTCCTTTCACTTGATCCAGCCTTGCTCCCAAGGTTTAATCCCCCCTTTGCTGCGTTTTCTTGTCTCACCTTTGCCATTTCTTTGTGTTCTTGTGAGTCCGAGTCCACAACGTCAAGAAGGACCGGAAAACAACGGCTAACCCCGCATCAAATTGGCATCAGAGCATAGGTTCACTTGGCGTTGTTTGAAACAAGAACGATCAAGCCAAGAATAACATTCTCTTGGTAAGTTTTACAAGAAATTCCTTGTTCAATGTCTTGATCTTATTCTATTGTGTTGATTTTGTAGTATTGGCGCTTGTGCATGCAATTTCCCATTTTCGGCCACCCTACCACCACCACAACCCCACCAGTGCACCACCACAGCCCCCATCTCAGCCACCAGTTAATCAGTTGAGCTTCCTCAAGAAGCTTGTCCTTGGAACTTCCACAAAAAAAAATCAGACCTTGTGTTCCCCATAAAGTTGTCCATCTTTTATTGTTTATCTAAAAAGTTGTCTCTTGTGTGCTTTTTCAAGAAGCATTGACATTTTATTATCTTTTCAGATTTTATTTTATTAATTACCTTTTCATATTTGTGTTAAGAGAGAGAGAAAGGTAAAACCGAAATTAAAAAAAAAAAGTCAAATTCGGTTTTTCTGGAAAAAAAAAAGAGAGAGAAAGGAAAGAAAAGAAAAAGAGTGACATCTTATGCATGTGTATTGAAGTGTTTTAGTTGATATTCATACTATAACATATGCACTTTATCTTAGTGTTGCTTGGAAAAACAAAGCAAAGCTTTTTGGCTTTTTGTGCTTGCTTATTGAAATCAAGCCTTGTTTGCATTGTGTTAGCTTTCTCATTGTGTTGGAAACCTATTCATTGAGCACATTGCATCAACCCTTCGCAGCCACTACCTACTGATTTTTTAGCCTAAATTGCACCCCCTTTGCACGATATTGATACATGAGAATAAGATAAGGGGTTGAATCTTGTAAAACTTGGTAAAACACTTATTCTTAGTAAAAAAAGAGTTCATTGTGTCGATCGTTCATAATTGTTTCGGGTGTTTGTTTAGCCATAATTCTATTCATTGAGTCTCTAGCCGCACCTAGAATCTGCGTGTTTGGTATTAAGATCAGCCCTTGTTGTCGTTGTGCTCTTTAAAGTTTGCTAATCTTGTGGTTGATTATTGACTCTACCAAGGCAAATTTGAAGCTAGGTTGCAACATTCGAAGAGGAGTGAAACACTTATGAGGCTGATTTTTGCTCTCACTAACCTAACAAGTTTGTTAGTGTATTTGAGAATGTCTAACGCATATCTTCCACCTTCGGACCATTCTAATGGAAGCGGGTCCGAGCCAATATCCTCGGAGTTGTTTAACGTGCTTAAAACCATGGCGGACAACATTGGCCAGCTCACGGCTCGAATGGTGGCTTTGGAGACGCGTACACCACCCCAACATGTGCCAAACGAGCCCCACCAAGAGCGGGAGCAACCCTTCACAACCCCGCCAATTGGCCCTCAACAAGGCCCGGTTCCCCCACGAGAAGGTAGACGTTTTGGTCCTAACAATGATTCTCCTTTACATGATTATCGCAGGCCTCCAAGAAGGCAATATGGCTACTTTGAAGAGCAAGAGGAGGATTGGGAACCACCCTGAGGCCCTGGATACCAACAACGGAGAGCTCGTGAACAAGAGCAAGATGGAATAGGCAAAATAAAGGTCAAAATTCCAGCTTTTGAAGGGAAGTATCAGCCGACCTTTATTTGGATTGGGAGACAAAAATTGAGCAAAATTGGAGCTGCCACAATTTCTCGGTAGAGAAAAAGGTACAACTCGCAGCCCTTGAATTTACCGGTTATGCACTAATTTGGTGGGATACTCTTGTGAAAGAAAGGAGGCGAGTTCTAGATCCGGTCGTGGTCACTTGGGACCAAATGAAGGCCTTGATGAGGTCTCGATTCATTCCTCAACACCACACCCGGGAGATAAGACAAAGGTTGGAAAATTTGAAGTAAGGCTCCATGAGTGCGGAGGAAACATACAATTCCATGCAAGTGGCAATGGTAAGAGTCAATGTGGTTGAGGACGATGAAGCCACAACGGTGAGGTACCTAAGAGTTCTCAACCCTTCCCTAGCTAACGAAGTAGATTGCTATCCTTATGAGCTCATGACAGATTTGCTACACCTAGCAATCAAAGTGGAAAGAAAGCTCAAAGCTAGGAATCAATTAAGGAGGAAGGACCTCGAATGGCTACCCTACTACCTCATGGAAGGCACCAACTCAAAGCTGAGGGTACCAGCCCATGGGAGGGAAGCGGTGCAAGGAAAAGAAAAAGGAGCCAACTTCAATCATCAAGGAGAGCAAGGTGGTCATCGCAAAGGCTACCCTACAAATGCACCTTCATCATCATTTCGGCCATCTAATGGGGTTTCTGCAGCCCCACAAGGGAGTAACTCTAACCCCTCTTCTAGAACTAGAGATATTGTATGCTTTAAGAGTTTAAGTGTCAAGGAAGAGGTCATATGATGAAAGATTGTCCTAACAAGAAAACTCTCATGATTAATCATTTAGGGCAATATGAATCTGAATCTGATTGTGATGATAATGTTGTGTGTGATGATGATGTGAATTTGCATGCTTGTGATGATAATAATGATGATGGGATTGAGTTTGAACATGGTGAATCTTTGATTGTTAGAAGAGCTTTACATGCTATGCCTTCTTGTGATGATAACCAAAGAGAAAACTTGTTCCATACTCGTTGTCTCGTTAAGAAAAAGGTGTGCAACATGATAATAGATGGAGGAAGTTGTTGTAATCTTGCCAGCATTGAAATGGTTAAAAAATTACAACTTCCAACATTAAGTCACCCTAGAACCTACAAATTACATTGGATGAATGATTGTGGTGAATTGAAAGTGAACAAGCAAGTTAAGGTTGTCATAACACTAGGACATTATGAGGATATTGTTTTATGTGATGTAGTGTCTATGCAAGCTTGTCATATACTTTTGGGTCGTCCATGGCAATATGATAGGAAGGTCATTCATGATGGTTTAAGTAATCGTCATTCTTTTGTGTTTAAGGGGAAGAATGTTGTCCTCAAGCCCATGACCCCAACCCAAGTTGCCGATGAGTATGAGAAGAAACGTGGAAAGGGGGAGAAGAAAGGGCGGGAGGAAACTGAGTGTCCGCAGCCCAAGACCACACCGCACCCACCATCATCCATTGAGCCGAGTCAATCTAAGGGAGTTCTTCTAGCCTCTAAGCAAGACCTTAAGGAGTACCTTGACCCCGAGACCACTCTTAGTTGTTATGTAAGGAGCTTGCTTTGTTGAGTGATGATCTTAAGGCTACCCTACCTAATAGGATTTTGGGGCTACTTGAGGAGTTTAAGGATGTGTTTCCCAAAGAGATTCCAGCTGGTCTACCACCTATCAGAGGCATTGAGCACCAAATAGACCTTGTTCCGGGAGCCACCTTACCTAACCGCCCAGCCTATAGGATGAACCCTAAGGAAACCCAAGAGATCCAATCCCAAGTGCAAGAGTTGTTGGATAAGGGTTATGTGAGGGAGAGCCTTAGCCCATGTGTTGTTCCCGTACTTCTAGTGCCAAAGAAGAATGGTTCGTGGAGGATGTGTGTGGATTGTCGAGCCATCAACAACATCACGGTGAAGTATCGCCACCCAATACCCCACTTAGATGACATGTTAGACGAGTTACATGGAGCCACTATCTTTTCTAAGATTGATCTAAAAAGTGGGTACCATCAAATTCGTATGAGGGAAGGGGATGAGTGGAAAACAGCCTTTAAGACCAAGTTTGGTCTTTATGAGTGGTTGGTTATGCCTTTTGGGCTTACCAACGCTCCTAACACTTTCATGCGTCTTATGAATCATGTTCTTAGGCATTTCATAGGGAAATTTGTTGTGGTTTATTTTGATGATATACTTGTGTATAGTAGATCCCTAGAAGAGCATGAGTTACATTTACGAGAAGTGCTATCTACTCTTCGTCATGAGCACCTTTATGCTAATTTGGAGAAATGTGAGCTTTGCGCTAATTGTGTTACTTTTCTTGGTTTTGTGGTCAACTCACATGGATTGAAGGTGGACGAGAGCAAGATCAAAGCAATCCAAGAATGGCCTACTCCTACATCAATTGGCCATGTTCGGAGCTTCCTTGGATTAGCTAGCTTCTATCGCCGGTTCGTGAGGGATTTCAGCACCATTGCAACCCCTCTAACTGAGATTACCAAGAAGCATCACCCATTCACATGGGAAAAGGCCCAAGAGAAGGCTTTCAACGCCCTAAAGGTGCATCTCACGCAGGCGCTGGTCTTAGCACTTTCGAATTTCAACCGGCCCTTCGAAGTGGAGTGTGATGCATCGGGCATAGGCATTGGTGGAGTTCTCATGCAAGAAGGTAAGCCCATTGCCTATTTTTCAGAAAAATTGAAAGGAGCTTGTCTTAATTACTCTACTTATGATAAAGAGTTGTATGCATTATTTAGAGTCCTTAAGATATGGCAACATTATCTTTGGCCTAGGGAGTTTATTTTGCACACTGATCATGAGTCATTAAAGGATTTTAAGAGCCAAGACAAGTGGGATAGGAGGCATGGTCGTTGGATGGAGTTTATAGAAACATTCCCTTACGTCATTAAGTATAAGAAAGGAAAAGATAATGTTGTCGCAGATGCCCTTTCGAGGAGATACATGTTGTTGTCTACATTAGACTCAAGGATCTTAGGCTTTGCATATATTAAGGAGCTTTATGTAGATGACCCTGCTTTTGGACAAATTTACAATCATTGTGTGGCTAAATGATCCTTAGATAAGTACTACTTGTTTGATGGATTTCTTTTCAAGATTGATAAGGTTTGCATTCCCCGTTGTTCACTTAGGCTCTTGTTGGTTGAGGAAGCCCATAGAGGCGGATTGATGGGACATTTTAGGAGGGATAAGACCTATCATATGCTACACGCACATTTCTTTTGGCCTCGCATGCTTCGAGATGTAGAACATTTGGTTAAGAGATTTGTTGATTGTTTGAAGGCTAAGTCTAGGTTACAACCCCATGGCTTGTATTGTCCATTGCCCATTCCTGCAGCCCCTTGGGAGGAAATATCCATGGACTTTATTGTTGGATTACCTAGGACTAAGAAGGGGAGGGATTCGATCTTTGTGGTTGTTGATCGTTTCTCTAAGATGGCTCACTTTATCGCTTGTCATAAGACCGATGATGCCTCTAATGTAGCTAACCTTTTCTTTAGAGAGATTGTTAGACTTCATGGAGTACCTAAGACTATCGTGAGTGATCGGGATGTGAAATTCCTTAGCCACTTTTGGAGGACTCTTTGGGGTAAGCTAGGGACGAAGTTGCTGTTTTCCACCTCTAGTCACCCACAAACAGATGGGCAAACGGAGGTAACCAATAGGACCCTTACTACCATCCTTAGGGCCATCATTAGGAACAATTTGAGGTTGTGGGAGGATGCTTTGCCTCATGTGGAGTTTGCTTATAACCGGACTGTGCATTCATCTACTAAGCTTACACCATTTGAGTGTGTTTATGGTACTAACCCACCAACCCCTTTAGATCTTACCCTATGTCCCATGAGGGAGAAAGAAGACTTTGATGCAGGAAAACAGGTGGAGTTCATTCGGAAGCTTCATGAGCGTACTCGTGTCCGGCTAATTCAAAAGGCCGAAGAGAATGCCAAACGAGCCAACAAGGGGCGTCGCAAGATGATTTTCCAGCCCGGTGATCTAGTTTGGGTGCATTTGCGAAAGAAGAGATTTCCAAAAATGCGCAAGTCTAAGCTCGCTCCTCGAGGAGATGGTCCATTCAAGGTATTGCAACGATTCGGGGATAATGCCTACCAGATTGACCTACCGGGTGACTATGGAGTTAGTGCAACCTTTAATGTCGTCGATCTCACCCCCTACCTAGATGAGGTTGAAGACATGGATTCGAGGTCGAATCCTTTCCAAGAAGGGGAGAATGATGGAGGACCATCCCAAGAACCACCCAATGCACCTTGTTTCGGAGATGGACATGGACCTATCATAAGGTCACGAGCTAAGAAGATAAGAGATGAGCTTAACGTTTTCATCATCCACCATATGAAGTTGGTGCTACCAAAGGAGCCCGAGGATGACATCATCACATTGCTTGAAACCGCACCATTCTCGGGGTTGACTAAGGATGATTCAGCCACCCCCCATACTTAGCATTTCATTTGCTTGCTTGTTTTGGACTTAGAGTTTTGGGCCTTTGTTTGGGTTTAGTAGGACTTGTTGAGACCTTGTGTTTTGAGCCCTTGCTTTTGGGCTGGTTTTCTCTCCTATTATTTAAGGCTTGTAAACTCTCATTTGAAGACACTTTTTGAATCTTGTTAATGAAAACCTAGTTGGTTTCACTCTCCAAAGGTGAGAGCTTCATGCCTTGTGTGCATGTGTGTTGCATCTAGTTCGGTTGTACTTGGTTTTGTCAATTTCCCGAAGATTGGTGATCCCGAGATGAGCACGAACTTCCTCCTTGTGCTTCCATGGCCAGCCATGGTTGTGTAAGGTTGTATAGGGTTGGTTTTGGTGTCATTCAAGTTGGTTCTTGGTGCATTGTCCCAATGGGTCTTCTTGTTGTTCATCAAGGTTGATTCCTCCTATCTTTCTCTTTCATTTTTCCTTTATTTTGTTATGTTTTCTCCTTTCACTTGATCCAGCCTTGCTCCCAAGGTTTAATCCCCCCTTTGCTGCGTTTTCTTATCTCACCTGTGCCATTTCGTTGTGTTCTTGTGAGTCCGAGTCCACAACGTCAAGAAGGACGGGAAAACAACGGCTAACCCCGCATCATTATGTTTATAATGCAAATATATAAGGTGGTGTTTGGTTAGCATAATTTAAGGTGTTTTAATTTCAAGCGTGTTTGGATTCAATGATGTATTAAATATAATGCAATTATTTTAACAGGGATATGTACTAAATAGACCAAAAAATTGGCACATTTGCAAAACTAGACCATGAGGTCCAAAATTTGCAAAACTAGCATTGGCCCAAATTTTTGCCCAAAAAGAGTCGGTTCCCTCTATTACGGGTACTTTGAACAATTGGTATGCCAGTTGTTAGGATAGTTTAGTTACAACAGAATTGGTAGGACAGTTGAATGAAATTGGTAGGATAGTTTTGAAAAGTTGGTATGCCAGTTTTGAACTAAGTATGCCAGAATTGTTTTAACGCCGTGACTTATTAAAGAGGGATTTAAAAGGGATTACATGTTTGATAACGACTTTTGGACAATGGTATTTTAACGGGAAAGTATTTAACGGACTGACATAACCTAGACCTGATTAACCTTTGGACCTATTAACTGGACTATTTGGACTTTGGATTGGGACTTTGATCTATATAACTTGACTTGTGAATATGGCTTGGATTGAGAACTTCATTGGTATTGCGGAAATTCAGAATGTTGGCATGACATAATTGGGATGAGATGTTGAGTAAAGATAATGATGAGATAATGTTGGGATTATGCTAAGTGTGGCGATGAGATGTTTAACTTATATGACTTATGTGAAACTTGTGTGTTATTAGATATGCTTTGTGTAGCTTAAACATAGACTTATATGTATTACTTATTGATTTCTAGGTGATCTCTTACCTGTATAGATTTGCTTGCTATTGCTGTGTTGCTTGGATTCTACACACCTTGAGGTAAGTAAGTTCTTATGGGAAATTACTCAAGATCCGGACTTCATGCCTGATGTCATATAGTGTGTTAGGTGTTGCATCCGCATATCATGTAGTAGCATGCTTAGGATTTGCACGACCGATTGAGCATGTGTTTTCTCCTTGCATATGGTAGAAAAGCCATTAAATTGTGAGTCTTGCCTAGAGTCATTTGCTAGGGTCATAGGATGACCTAGTCCAATCGGGTTTGTTCCTAATCGAGTCTTTATGATTATACCATGGGAAAGAAAAGAAGCATGAGCATGACATATGAGATGAGATATGAACATGAAATGATATATAAGATATTGAGATATTGCTATATAGTATCGAATGCGGCCAGTTCCTACACTAACGAGAATGGGTGCGGAAGTAGGAGAAGGATATGCCAATTCGCATTCTGTGAGCGCCTTTACAGTTTTTCTGCATATTATATATTGATCAAGCATGCTTTATGTGTTTACTTTTCGCACTGCATTAGAGCATACTTTATTTAAGCTTAGGACATATTACATGGCCTCATCGATAGTAAAAGTCCTCATTCTAGTCACGCCTTTATGTTTAAGCTAGAGTTATATTCTGAAAACCCTTTAAAATTTTGGGATAAAGATAAATCATTTGCTACCATAGAATCAATAGACCCAAAAGTTGTCATCAGAGTAAAGCAAATGGTCTATACTTACAAAGATCAACATGAGTTTAAAGAACAAATTGATGAACGATTAAAGAAAGGTTTAATTAGAGAAAGTAAAAGTCCTCATTCTAGTCACGCCTTTATGTTTAGGAATCATGCTGAAGAAAAAAGAGGAAAAGAAAGAATGGTTATCAACTATAAAAAGTTTAACGATAATATTGTTTTTGATGAATATTATATCTCAAATAAAACAATTTTATTTAATAGAATACATGAAGCCACTTGGTTCTCTAAAATGGATTGTAAAAGTGGTTATTGACAAGTAAAAATGGATGAAGAAAGCATTCCACTATTTAGTGCCCCACATGGACACTATGAATGGATAGTCATGCCATTTGGTTTGAAAAATGCACTACAAATATTCCAGAGAAGAATGGATTATGTTTTCAAATAATTTAAATATTTTTTTATCTTGTTTACATTGATGACATCTTAATCTTCTCTAAAAATGTAGAACAACATAAGCATGACTTGAAAGTTATAACTAAAAAATGTATTGATCATGGAATCATTCTAGGACATAAGAAATGCATTTATGTTGAACCGGAAATTGAGTTCCTAGGATCAAAGATTAAAGCATGTCAAATTGTGTTGCAAGAACACATCCTAGAAAAGGTGGAAAAATTTCCTGATGAAATTAAGGATAGGAAACAACTAGAAAGATTTCTAGGATGTCTTACTTATCATTATGATTTTATTAAAGATTTAGTCAAACTAAGAAAGCCTTTACAGATAAAATTAAAGAAAGATCAAGTTTGGAATTGGACTCATCTAGATACTAGGATAGTCCAAGAATTAAAAATGAGATGTGAGAAACTACCAATATTCTTTACCTAATGAAGATGATGAATTAGTTCTTGAAACAGATGCCGGTGATTATCATTGGGGCGATGCTTTGAAATTAAAGAAGGATAACAAGCTTTGCATGTATAACAGTGACAGTTTCAACAAATCATAATACAATTAAACGGTTATGGAGAAAGAGATTCTGGCCATATACAAAGGAATACAAAATTTTATAATCTTCTTAGCTCTTATACCTTTCACAATCAGAACTGATTGTAAAGGAATTTGGGGCTTTAGAAACAATATTCTTGATAACATGAAGGCACATGGGAGACTCATGCGTTGACAATTAGCCCTTAACCAACTTAAATTTACTGTCAAACATGTGTAGGGATCTAAAAATTATCTAGCAAACAGTCTCACAAGGGAGCTAGCTGGAATCACAAATGGAAAGCAGACAAGGGTGACCGAACATGCCTACCTGGGCACTCGACCCTGCGGATCGTGAACATCTCCAATTAATAGGAGAATATCAAGGATGGGTTAACCCTCCCGGTAAAATTATTTCAATTAATTTTTGGAGAATTTATGCAAAATAGATACCCCCGTGGGCTCTTAAAAACTAGGCATATGACAGTCGAAAGACTGTTACATTGGAAATTATTATTGCAGTATTAAAGTTACTAGCTGATGTCCAAGAGATCATTTGTGAGAAATGGAAAATCGGAGACTTTCCATTCTTCTATTGGGAACTAACCGAGGGATTCAGGAACAGATGGGTAGAACAATACCACCCATATAGAGCATGAAGAAGAGAGTTCCTCATAGATAACAATGGAGGATTAGGAGGAGTAATGTTACCCCTCGATTCTCTCAAAAATGAAGATTTCCTCGTAGCATGGAAATATGGAATATTTTCTAAACTTTTCATCTCTGATGAATGGCTAAGTTTGAAAGCTTCCTGTTCCAGTATATGGCCAGTTCCAAAGAGAAATCATCACAAGACTGGCAACTTGGGAAAACATCAACCAGATTAAATTGTGTGATACCAATGTGCCTGCATGGAGGTTACCCAGGGGAAAACCCAAGTTCCTCATTAGTTATTTAAGGGAAATTCCGTTTGGTGCCCCTGAGGTTTTGACAATTCCGCTTGGTGTCCCAAGGTTTTTTTTTGTCCGGATAGTGCCCCTGAGTTTTGTCAAAAGTTCGCCTCATGCCCAAAACTCATATTTTCACTTTTTAAAATGAATAAAACGGCCCATTATTTTTTCTTATTTCACAAGACCACCTTTATTTTTAACAATGAATAAAATTAACCATTATTTAACTAAATCCAACATAAAAGTGAAAAAAAAAACACCTTGTATATATTTTTTCAATAAAATCACACATAATTTCCAAAATTTTAGCAAAAACTCACCCATTGTTACAAATTTTTTTTTGAAGAAAATCAACATTTATTTTTAACATGACATAAAAGATTCATTATTTTAATATTTTGCAAAAAAAAAAACTCATTATTTTCCAAACATTGTACATACATAACATACCACTTATTATTTATAAACAATTTGCATCAATTCCCCCTTATATTTTTTGAAAAAAAAATACCACTTACTGTTTTATTTATAAAAGATTCATTATTTTAATTTAGAGGCCAATTTTTTTTTTCAAAAAATTGGCCTATAAAGTACAAAAAGAAAAAGAAAAATCATAAAACCATACTTTGGATAAAAAAATCTTCTTTATTCTAATTGAGTATTGGGAAAAAAAAAATCAACCCTTTATTTTTTACATTACTTTTTCTTTTTCAATAAAATTCTAATCAAGTATTGGGTTAGATTGATCAATTAGGATGGTTCATGGTGGGCCAATTCGATTCGATCCGACATTTTTAGGTCAGGTCAAACCCGAAGACCGAATATTAAAAGAAAACGATAGTTGTAATGTATTTCTTTCTTGTACAATGAACTATTGTGGCTAAATATTAAATTACAAAAAAATAAGTCCGAGTTTACGCATCGACCCGAAAAAAAAATATACTACCAAAATATTAAGCCACCATATGAGCAGCCGCATTTACAATTGTTAAAATTTAGTGAGTTATAGGTAAAATATTATTTTGGAAAATAATAGGTGTTAAATATTTGTTTGGAAAAAATAACGAGCGTTTTTATTTTATTTTTTCAAAGTATGGAAATTGGAAACTAATATGTCTTTTGTATAATATTCACAACCCCATAATTTTGTTTTAAATTTTTTTGGAAGAAGGGTGATTTTGTGATAAAAAGTTTTGGAAATAATATGTGATTTTGTTAAATTTTAGAAATAAAGGTGGTTTTTTCAATTTTATCTTGAACTTAGTTAAATAATAGGTAATTTTGTTCATTGTTAAAAAGTAAAAGAGGTTTTGTGAAATAAGGAAAAATAATGGGCCATTTTATTCATTTTAAAAAGTGAAAATATGAGTTTTGGGCATGAGGCGGACTTTTGACAATACTCAGGGGTACCATCCGGACAAAAAAAAACCTTGGGGCACCAAGCGGAATTGCCAAAACCTCAGGGGCACCAAACGGAATTTCCCATTATTTAATTATGTATGTTGACAAGGAAGAACACTGGTTCATTGAAGATCCCATACAGACTCGGCAATCATGGATCAGAACACAAGGAATAGCCGGGGCGATGGGTTTCTTCTATATCATATATATCTCAATTCTAGAAGACTGAATGTGGCATATTCAAGGTCGTAAATACAACTTTCATAGTCTCACCAGAGCTCAAAAGGGCTACTACAACAACCCTTAAAGAGATCAAAATCCATTCAAGAATATCTAATAAAAATTGAAGTAGGGAAGTTCTTGTCTAGGGAAGGTCATGAGAAATTAATTGAAGAACTTGTCACTTGAAATAAAGAATATTCAGGAGGATTAAAGTTAGAGCTAGATCTGGATAATCAAGATGACTTAGAGGTGGATTATGATGAATTGATGATGGTGACTTAGAGGCCAATATAGGAGAAGAAAGATTCTGGAATCTAGACGAGTGCATCTAAATCATCACGTGAAGAATCCTACAACCTTTGTCTTTTTCTTTATGCTACTGTTTGGCATGTCAAGTCAATAATGTTTGTATGGCGTGTGTACAGTTCTGATTTGAATAGGCCAACTTGTCGGCCATTAGCTTTTAGCCATTGAAGAAGCATCAGCATTCAATGCCCTTCGACCAGCTCTATAAATAAAGCATTCCTCCAGACTTCAAGGGCGTTGAATTCCAGGGAGAGAAAAAACTTATGCAAGAAAGAAGAATTGAAGTCTTGTAAGACAGAGAGAGAAGAGAGAAGTATTTTTGAAATCAGAGTAGATTGGTTCTCTATCACTCAAAAGTTCAACAATCATTCGATAGATCTCTCTCATACGAGTGTTAAGAGTGTTTAAGTGTTTTTATTTTAGGAGTACTTGTGTGTTGTAATCTTTCAAATTCAATAAAAGTTTATTTTAAGAAAGGGAAAGCTACTTAATTGAACACTATGTTCTGAATATTTTGTTTTATTGATTCCAATCCTTTCACCCTATCAAAATCAAAAACCAAAATTAAAGACTACGATCTGAGGTAGGAAACGAAATAATCTGTGCTCAACCTGGACTAGGAGAGGTCTAGTTGAAGGTTAGCCATCTCTAGAAAGTCGGAAGCTACATGAACACCAACAACCTAGAGTAACTACGTTCAGATATGGGTCAAACCTCTCTAGCTTGAATTTTTTTTTGATTAGGTAAAAATTTGAGGTCAGACATACCTGAACCTCAAAGGCCGACAAGTCAGCAGACGGAAAACCACAAAAAACTTATTATTCATAATATAGTTAATAGATTATGGTAGTTGATGTAGGAGGGAATCAGGTTCGATCCATGAAGAAGCGGGTCAACGGATCCCAAATAGCCAGCAAATCACGTTATGTATCGACTCAGAAGTTTACTCGACGTCGAGTGAAAAGTCGATGTCGAGTAAGTGTTGTAGTCGATCTCGGTTCAAGCTCTTGCAAAATCCAAGGCATACTCGATGTCGAGTCGGACACTCGATGTCGAGTGATGATGACGAGTGGATATGTCTTGTCTCGAGTCAACCTGCAAAAACAGACCTGACGTCGAGTTGTGGACTCGATGTCGAGTGGTCAGCAGTATACGTCGATTGGCTCAGAAGACTGCCAGTCGACCCAGTAACCTATGAATGTCGGCAAAGGGGGCCGAAGAATGAAAGGATGGAAAAGAATGATGAACATAAATAAACCAGGGTGTTGAGTTTGACGAAGACCCAACGAACGACAGTATAACGGTTGTTAACAAATACTACCTCCGTTCGAAAAAACTTGTCACTTTACTATTCACGCACGCTTTTTTAGGAGATAAAAACTATATAAAATATCTAGTTTTTTAATTTTTTTTTAAACAATTTCGTAGCTATTATTAATAAGTACAAACTTGTTAAAAAAAATTTATAAAAAAATAAATATTTTATATAGTTTTTATCATTCTAAAAAAGCGTGCGTGAATAGTAAACGACAAGTTTTGCCGAACGGATGGAGTATGAAATAAAACTTCCAAAGCCAGGGCTTACCACAACGACAACCATGCAAGTGAAATAATAAATTGCAAAGCCAAGAACTTTATTGATACAGAACAAGACTTTCACCAAATCCGGCAAGTATGAATATAAATCTTTCAATAAATAATCCCAATTGCGTCTATCCCTTTCATAGTCATAATTAGAATTTATAAACTTACGAATAGAAACCCTAATTAATACCCAAGTTTCACAACATGAGTTCCTTAACTTTTCAAGTAAAGACGAAGCGCAAAAGATAGAACAAGATAAAATACCTTCCTTTCGCAATTCGTCAATCCACCGGTATGGCTATCGTCGGGCTCACCCCGAACCTAGAAGTAGGGCGACTATTCGCTCATCACAATAGAAAACATGATTGATGGAAAATAAACTTGCATAAATCTAAATCAAAGTCTTTACAATTCCGGCACTCCAACTTTCGCAAAAGCGTCAAAGCCCTAAAACCTTTGAAAACCTAAAACTTTATGAGAAGTGTTTGCTCTAAAACTGAATGACTAACTACTAGTCCATAGGGCTTTATTTATAGACCAAAATCCTTGCTACCCAATGAAGGGAATTTCTATCTCTATCTCTATCTAACTAAAAGATCTAATTCTTAGATAAAAGGGAAATAAATCCAACTAAGTAAAATAAATAAATCCTTTAGGGTAGATAAATTGATAAAGGGATAAAATATCTCTATCTTCACTTGCAAGGAATCTTCTACTCGGAATTGATCTTCACTCGAA
The DNA here is from genome assembly GCA_037127255.1 of Persicaria tinctoria. Classification (NCBI taxonomy): domain Eukaryota; kingdom Viridiplantae; phylum Streptophyta; class Magnoliopsida; order Caryophyllales; family Polygonaceae; genus Persicaria; species Persicaria tinctoria. Next base: position 17,118,844 of record JBANSL010000020.1, on the reverse strand, counting down.
ATTGGATTAGGACTCAGAATCACGTCGGCTCGATCTGGGGACTCGGTCGATACCGACTAATGTGGGTCGATATCGACCCGTGTGGTCGGTTCCGGGTTGCAGCTCCCACTGGTGTCGGGTCGATCTCTGGATTTCGAGTAGCTCTCACTCGATATCGACTATGCAAGGTCGATATCGAGTTATCTTCCTTCTGACTCCGAGTCTATGTGTTGTGTTGAGTCAATGTGCAAATTTTGACTGGTCTTTAGTCGATATCGACTGAGTTGTGGGTCGATATCGTCTCATTTGTGGGTCGATATTGTCTCATTTGTAGCTCTATCTATTGTGCTTAGCTACGCTCGATATCAGGTGCTCTTCTGTCGATGTTGAGTCCTTCAGTAGACATCAAGTGCATTTCCAGCGCTTCTTGGTTTCGCTCCGAATTCGCTCCAAGTTCTGCAATATTAAACAGAAACTTGTATAGACCTATATTTATCTCAAATATGCATAAACTACAAAAATTCGCTATATTCCCAACCCAAAATATATAAAATGATGGAATAAGGAGCTAAAATAAGTATAGAAACATGGTATAAAACATGGACATCAGTAGTTAGTACCACCAAAAGTCATTTATAAGCAATTAGTGATAGTTAATGGAAAAAGCCCGCCGACGACTTTGTCAAACTCAATTTTGACGGTGCGATGGTTGGTTCGGGCATTGCTGCCTCTAGGTTTGTTATTCGTGATAGCCAAGGGCTAGTTCTCTCCTGTGGTGACATGGACCACGGTAGGGTGTCTTCGGATCAAGCTGAGTGTCTTGGTATTTTGTTTGGACTACATGAAGCTAAGAAGAGGGATTTCTCTCGGCTTGGGGTAGAGGGCGACTTCTTGATGTTGATCAATGTTATGAAGGGGATCTGGCGGTGTCCTTGGGAGATTGAGATGTCGATCTCGAATGCCCTCAACTTCTGTCGTGCTTTCGAGAGGGTCTCATTTTCACACATCTTCCACGAGGGGAACCAGATTTCTGATAAGTTGACGCATATCGGTCTCTCTTCGTCGTTTGTCGTTGAGTGAGTTCCTGCTGACATTGTTGACGTCGTTCGTCTGGACGCTCTTGGACGGTGGGTCAACCGCGGTTGACCACCCCCAAATCCTCTCCTTGTATCAATTTTTTTATATATAAGCAATCAATATGCATTGAGGCAAAGCAACTTCTTCGACTTTCTCAGTCTTGTTAACGGCGCATATGACTTCAAAAAGCACTCCGGCCGTTTATTTGATAAGTTTTGCCGAGTTGAGCTCTATCGACCCGAAGAAATTTCAAATAATATTTGTAATTTAGCATAAATATAAATAGCTTTATATAATTAAAAACAAAAAATCACCACTTTAGGTTATTTTTCTAAATAGTTTCAAATTTTGGCTGGTCTCTTAAATATTTTTAGGGCTATTTGCACAAATATACACTTTTTTTGCCGGGTTTGCACAAATACAACTTTTTTAGAAAATTTGCAAGAATACCATATGTGGTATTAGTGCAAATAGGAGGGGCAAATTGTTTAGCCGGTTGCAGGTTGTCCCAAGGGGAGAGAGAGAGAAAGAGAGAGAGAGAGAGAGAGAGAGAGAGAGATGGGACATTGGATTGGGTGGGGGATTTTGGCGCCAAAATTGGAGGAGGTGAGGTGATGGGAAAGGGTTTCCCTCCATTTTTAAAGTGTAATAAGAGAGGAGGAGAGAGGCCATCATTTTCGGTGTCCCTGTGGAAAACAGAGCTGGAGAAGAAGGCCACCATTGTAGAAGAACCCATCCGCATTAAGGTCCAGTTGGTGAGCACGTGTCGGGCTCTTAATTAGTTCGTGTCAGTGTTCGTAAACTTCCGTGTCACAGAGATATCTGAGAAACCCTAATTCTCAGTTGCAATGGGTAGGCTTCTCTTCTATTTCTCCTCATGTTTCGTGAAGAGTAGATACCCATTAGCAATGGTGCTGAGCCGAGTTTTGAATTACAGGGCAAAACGCCAAAGTATGTGTGACTGTCAACTTCAACGGGCGTTGGTTGGTCGATGGTTCGGGGTGGGTGTATTATGGTGAAACAGAGCGGAAAAATGTGATAATTGAAGAGGGCATCGAGTTCGCCTCTCTGACTCAACTGTTGAGGGGGAAGTTCGGCCATGACTGTTCACGTGAAGATTGGCGGTTATCTTACATGCCAAAAGGGGAAGAAGCGGGTCATCCGATAACAATAGGTGATGACGACGACCTTGAGGCTTATAAGTTTCTCAACTCGATGTCTGGGGAATATCCATGGCCCATGGCGATATATATTGGTCCAGTGGTGAAAGAGAGGCTTCAAGTACCACAACCCGGCGTCGGGGAAGAATGCTTGAGTGGGCCTCGTAACTCTCAAAAGGTGGACGAGCTGGAGGCAGAAGTTAAGCCACAACCAAACCCTATGGTTGTAGATGTGGGGTTATATGGTGGAGGAGGGGTTAGCCAGTCAATAGGGATGGCGAACGATATAAGGGTGAAAAACAATGTGGAAACGGGGTTGGGAAGGGGTGACAAAGATAAATGTGAGGGTGACAAAGGTATGGGTCCGGAGGTGATCCTCTTGGATGAAGTCATAGGGAAGAGGCAGGATGACGTTACTGAAAAGGGTTTTGGAACTGGTGATAGACGTATTTTTGAGGGTGACAAGGGTAAATGTCCAGAGTCGAACCACATGGATGAGGTGATAGGGAAGAGACAGGAGGACGCTACTGAGAGCGGGTTTGGAACTGGTGAAAACCTTAAGAGTGTAGGTGACAAGGTTAAAGGTCCGAAAATGATCCAGTTGGGTGGGGTGATAGGGAAGAGCCAAGAGCACGCAGGTGACATAGGGTCTGGAACTGGTGACATGGATATTCTTGGGGATGACATGGATATTCTTGAGGGTAACAGGTGTGATGGTCTAGATGTTATCCACTTGGGTGACACGGACTCCTACTCAGATGACACGGAAAAATATGAAGGTGACAGGTATAAGGGGGTGGATCTCATAGCCATTAGCAGTGAAGAGGAGGACGAGGAGGAGGACTTCGATTCCGGAGTGAAGAGGGAAGAAGATTGTTCATATTATTATGACTAGGAGGATTATGAGGAAGACCAGGGTATGAGGGTGTCGTCGGAGGAGGACGAAGTTGAGGAGGAGGTGATTAGGGAACTAGAAGATCGGGTTCCTAGGTCCAGTACATCCCCACCGTCGATGGAGAACGTAGAAGTTATGTTGGACAAAGCAACGCCTCGGACCCAGGAACCACGACGGAATCTGACAGAAATTTTGGAGGGACAAATGTTCAGCTCAGAGGTAGAATTGCAGACTTGCCTGAAGTGGATTGCAGTGCAGAAGTGCTTCGAGTTCGTAGTGAAGAGGTCATGTAATAAAACCTATTTAGTTGGTTGTTTGGACACCAAGTGCACGTGGATGTTAAGAGAGGCTGGATTCCAGAACTGGGCCCGGGCATACTTCTTGGGGATGCGCTACAACATATTGACGACGAACAACTCCGAGTGTCTGAATTCGGTGTTCAAGGAGGCCCGCGACCTACCCATCACAGCCCTGATTGATGCTGTCATCGAAACAATATCCAAGTGGTTTAACGATCGACGGGAAAAAATCACCAAATCGGCGGCGACGGTCAGCGATTACGTTCAAGGTGAGCTGCAAACGAGCTATGCGTTGGCAACATTCTTGGATGTCAGAGCCCTCAGCTCACACGAGTACACTGTCCGCAGAGGGTCCGCCACCTGGGTTGTGAACCTGTGTGCCCGGACCTGCACATGCAAGCGGTTCGACAATGACCAGTTTCCGTGCCAGCACGCCATAGCGGCTTAAAGGTATCGAGGTAGCAATTTCTTCTCTCTCGTCAATGACTTCTACAAAGTCGCCGCATGGAAGGCGTGTTACGAGAATGTGCTATATCCGGTTCCTCCAAAAAAAGAGTGGCGAATCCCCCCAGCCATGTCCAGCGCGGTGTGTCTCCCCCCGGACGTGAAGCGACGCCCTGGTCGCCCTAAGACTTGTCGATACCCATCTCGGGGAGAATTTAGCCGTTCGAAGCGCCGTCGTTCTTAGATGTGTTCCTCCATTGGTGGTCCAACGCCTTACCTCAGCAGCTGGGTAGTCTTTTGCATTTGCCGTATCGGGTCAATGGTTGGACCATTCTCCGTCTATGTTATTTTTTGAACAGGAAACGTATTTGGTTGTGTAATTACGCTGTTTGTGCATATGACAAACTGTAAGTAGTCTGCTGTACTTTTGGGAAGGGTTTCCACACTACAGTTGAGTGGTGAAGAAATTCGTAGTACTTTTGGGGATGGTTTCAGAACAAAAACCATGTCACCCTATTTGTATTCCCGTGTCAGGTAGAAGGGGTTATCATGTCACAGCTTTCAATTTCATGGTAGACATTTCTTCGGTTGAGGCTATGATAATGAATTGAACAATGGATTGGCACTTATTTGACAACATGTTTACAGTCCTGAGTGGTTGTGGTAGTGGTGTTAGGAATTCACCCTTGTGAACATATTGAAATCACCTTCATGACAATGTTGAAGGGGTTATTATGTAAGGTGACACTGGATTGTACGTTGGGTGACACGGGCGATTTCCTGACAACTTATAACCAAAGTTTCGACAATAATAACTTAGTCAACCAGTGGTCAAATATAGACCAAATTTTGCCCAAGCTTGCATAAATAGCACAATTGGGGATAATTTGGATAAATTGACCCTTCCCCATTTTGGTCGAAAAGGTTGCCCGTAGCTCAAAACAAAAAGAAAACAACAAAGAATAAGTTGACACGCGTCCCAGATATCACCCCACACTGTGTTTCTGTATTCATCGGGACTCCATCTCTAAATTTCCATAACTCAAAACCGTTCGAAAGGGGGAGGAAGAAGAGACACCGGCGACGAAGAACAACGGGTCGAAGAAGATACTGCCGGGGACCGTCGGATCAGAGAAGAACGCCGCCAGGAAACTCAGAAGGTACGCCCCTATCTCTGTTGTCCGTTATCTTCGAATCTGGGGTTCCGGGTGGGTGGATGGAACAACCTACTATGGTGGTAAGGGATTGAACGTTAAGGAGGGCGGTTTTGTCGATGGTGGAGGTGGTTGCGAATGAAGGACAAGGAGCCGGGTTTTGGGGATTGGAAAACCCGCGGTTAGGGTTTTGTAAGCCCGAACAGGATGCCTACGGTGGGGGTCGAAATAGGGAATGGGGTAGATTAGGGGTTTGATTGGGAATGGGGACGATTCGGGGTTCTATTATTTTGAAATTCAGATTTGGGGAGTTGATGTGGAATGTATGTCGTCATTCGTTTAGGAACGTTCTGACATTTGTGACATGGGTTTCCAAATTGAGTGACATGGGTTTACAAAGCTAGTGACATCGACTTTAAAATTTCTCGATAACTTATGGTTGCTCTTAAACTGCAGGAAACAAATGGCTCGGACAAAATTTACACATCCACAGAATCAGCGCTTACGCGAACGGGTAAACGAAAGGTCGAGTGTGGCGATGCTTGCCACCATCGCCAAATACGTCGAGGAGACAGACGCCGGTAGGGATGTCGTGGGGAGGACACTCGAGAAGATTATGGATACCTTGGAGAAGATGGATGATAGGGTACTTCAGTCTTTCGCATTATTCACTCTCATATTGTTCTTAAGTTCAGTGACAACGGTAAATAGAATAATGACATGGGACTTACATTATGTGGAAGTAACAAGTTCTTGTGTGCAGATAAAAGTGTTGGAGGAGAATGTCCATGAAATACGGGATGGAAAATTTATTGGAAGAGGCAAGGAACAAAGAGTAAGGGATAGTGAAAAGGAGTTTGTACATGTTGGAATCCATCTAAGTTGAAGATCGGTTTTGCAAGTTGTTGATGTTGATGTACCAAAGGGAGCTCGTGCTGAAGCTGTGGAGAAGCCCCGACAAGTTGCTAAGGTACGCTCCTTGTGGGTCGTGCCATTCATCCGTTATGTTTTCAATAGTGGCATGGGGATGTTAGCTAGGTGACGGGGGTCGGTTTGTTATGTGACATGGGAAATGTTTGTTTGCATTCAGAGGTTGTTCGTGGACCAGGAATGTGAGAGCAAGGCGTGGAAGATTACGAAACCGCGGGCCTCTAAACAGAAGGACGCCATCGTTCCCGGTAAAGCCGTTGCCATGGGACTAGTTTCTGCGGCCGACTATGAGGCCCTACAGGGGTGGCTCGCAAGGTAACCCATCGTCTCATTTCAGTCTTCATTATACAACACAGTAACCCTTTCATTGATTTCACTCAATTGTACGGTCCAGTGCCGACGGTGAGAACCTGTCAACGGCTTGTGGCAAGGACCTGTCGAAGGAGTTTTTTACCACCCTCCAGACGCCCCGCTATTGCATCAACTCAGAGGTATATTGTATTTATCACATTTTATTATGATTGCCCTTGTATACGCATTTGGGTTGTTGTTGGACTATGTTGTGGGTTGTCATGGGGGTTAACTTCACACAGCACTTCGAGCAGTCATGCTACCTGCTACAGAAACAAAGCGCGGAGAGGGGTTACGGAAATGGGCGTCGAGTCATTGTGTTGGACTCCTACTTCTCCAGCTTTCTGGAGAGGGAGTGGAAGGAGTACAACTCAGACGTCGGGGGGTATGAGGCGAGTGGCATACTCCTCTCATACTTCGACGGGCGGGCCCCGACGCCCATGGGCCGTCCGTGGGCAGGCGGGGACCTCGTCCTCCTACCCCTCAACCTGAGGGGAAGACATTGGGTTGCCGTTGCTCTTGATCTGAATGAGTGGCAGTTGAAGTTGTACGACTGCGATGTGCACTGCGTGAGAGACGCCGAACTCCCACCTCTGCTGATGCACGTTACCCACCTCCTCCCCATCATCATGGATGCACACGCTGAGTTGAAGGTGAAGTATGCATCGAAGCTGCCAGGCCCGTTGCGCATAGTCCGCGACAAGCGCGTTCCGCAAAACAAGCTCAGGTATGATTGGTGCGACCCCTGTATTTCATTTTACTTGATGATATCTCCGCCTCTGTTTTGACAAAATCTCCGTCATTGCAGTGGTGAATGTGGCCCTTACACGATCAGATTCATGGAGCTCTTCATGGAGACCGATCCCCCCTTCGATGGGCTGGACGACACGTTTATTGGGCCGTACAGACAGATGCTAGCGGCTGCCATCTTCAATGGTCGGCTCGGTGGACGCATAATCTGATCGTCGTTTGGGTGTAGGTATGGAACTGATTGGTTGGCTTTTTGTTGTGAACAACGTTGGTTTCAGTCTTGTCCTTTGGTTGTTTGGATACATTTACTTTTGGAAACGGGTTAGACTCTAGTGGTAAGTGGTAAAGAACATCGCAGTACTTTTGTTGATGGATTCTGTAAAAAAAAACCTGGCACCCTCGTTGTGTTACCGTGTCAGGTTGAAGGGCTTTTCATGTCACCGGTTGTAATTTCATTATGGAACTGATTGGTTGGCTTTTTGTTGTGAACAACGTTGGTTTCAGTCTTATCCTTTGGTTGTTTGGATACATTTACTTTTGGAAACGGGTTAGACTCTAGTGGTAAGTGGTAAAGAACATCATAGTAATTTTGTGAATGGATTCTGTAAAAAAAAACCTAGCACCCTCGTTGTGTTACCGTGTCAGGTTGAAGGGTTTTTCATGTCACCGGTTGTAATTTCATTATGGAACTGATTGGTTGGCTTTTTGTTGTGAACAATGTTTGTTTCAGTCTTCTCGTTTGGTTGTCCTGTCACCCTCTTTGTATTACCGCGTCAGGTTGAAGGCGTTATCATGTCGCTGTTTTTAATTTCATGTGTATCAATCCGGAGGTGACACTTACTTTCAGGTCATGTTTAAATCTTGTGAGTGTATGTCGTACATGTTTTAATACCAACCTTGTGACCATATTGAATTGTATAATTGTGCAAATTGACCTATATTTCTAGTTCAAATCTACCAAAAAACATATAGTTTCTCAATTCTACCAAAAAGGATATAGTTTCTAAATTCTACCAAAAAAGATAAAGTATCTCATTTGATCAAATTTTTATGAGCTCCAATAGATCATATTTGGATACAGTAACAATAATATCATTATATGTTATAATAACACATTAGAAATAGTACCAACATTAACCAAACTTAATAGACCGAACACATGTGCAAATTTTTATTCCACCTTATATCGTGTAATCCACTGAAGCATACCCTCGACTAAACCACACTCAATTGTGCACGTGCATTCCTCACAAGAAAGAGCATCATCTTTATCCTTAGCAAGGAGCTGAAATTTTTTCCAGGGGTCTGATCTTCGACAACTCCGAATTGCTGTTCCATTGGTGATATTTTTACATGTGTTCGGCTTCCATTTGAAGGAAGGTCTTCGGGCAATGACGATAATATCATAAAAAAGATCAGCAACTCTCCGGCGACACGATATTATTTTATAACCCAACTTATGTTTCACACTATTAAGTAATGCAAAGCCTTTGGGTTTGAGGTCTTCAGATCCGCAACAATACATAGCTATGCCACAAACATAGCTTGCCACGTCGTGTCCCAACTTCGATGCCTTTAGAAGATATTGAATGCCTACTTCGTGATCGCAATTTGTGAAGAATTTAAACTGCATTTTGAAATGAAGCTATGAAGAACTATGAGTAAGCATACACCGAACCAATGATCCAGAATAAACGTCTTACCATTCCTTGCTGAAATATTGCCTCCGGGTTTCCCGCGTTGACGCACTGATTTAAAAAGCTTCTGGCATGACTATCGTTTCTCGATGCCACTACAACCGAAATTCCCCAGTCATCCTGGTACTCAATTGCCATCTTCCCAAGCACATAATTGTGTTTTCCAACCAAATCAAAAGTTTTGCAACTGCATCACACTGAAGTGAATCAAAAATCTTTCCAATACATAAATTCACAAAATCCAAAGTGGAGGCAATACCTTAACCGTAATCTGAAGACATCTTCCATAGATTGAATTGCTAATCGACCGACAATATCCAATAGGATGTCGAATGGCAGTGTTAGAAGCGTCAATGCCTCTGATGTCCTTGCCCTAACGCTCTTTCCTTCATCCATTGCAACTATCTTAATTGCGGTTATAGTTGGTAAGGGAGGATGATGCAATTGAAGGGAATGGGATGATGCAATTCAAGGGAGAATGAGTTGGCTATATATAACAATGCAATGGAGAACGTAAATGCCACCGGAAGAGGAATAGCCGAGACATGTGCAATGTAATTCAGAGGAAGAGACGTGTGCAAGTGCAATGTACTTGAAACGCAATGGATGTGGATGCGGAAGTGGAAGAGGAAGCGGAAGAGATTTTCAATCGTAAATAACTGCCGTGGTTTTAATATCATTCTATTAATTAATCTTCTTCTTATATTATCTATTTCATCAATTAATTGTCGGTTAGAATCTTGATATGTGATATTTTTAACAAATATATTATACAGGAAATGCTACTAAAAACCACAAAAATTAACGGATTAATTATTCAGGGTTTTGTATCAATATATTATCAATATATTGTTTTTACAAATAAATACGAAAGTAGATATTAGTGCAAATTTACCTATATTTAATGTTGAAGGCAAGGTTATTAGGATCGGGATTATAGGATTGATTCACAATAGGGTCCGTGGATCGGATCGTAAGATCCCATTAGGGGATCGTAAGAACCTCGAAATATAAGTACAGAATAAATTAAAAATATATATAACATAGTTTCTGAATTTAAAGTTCTATAATGAGGGAAAAAATGTAAATTACACAATATATTTTGTTTTTAAGACACAAAAATCTACATTTAAGACCTTAGACATTGTCATATTGGTTAAAAGACTCGAAAATAATTGTGTCTAAGCTATTTTTCACGTTCCTTACCTGAATGTTTTAAAAATTACATATTGTTAATAAAAATATGATCTTTAGGATCGTGTGGGATCATAAAATCCTATCCATCCATTAAGATTCTAAAGATCCCATTGTAGATCCAACACAAAAAGATCCTATACATATATCCGGATCGGGCCCCTAGGTAGGATCGTAGGATCTTAAGATTCTAAAGATACGGATCGGGATTCTAATAACAATGGTTGAAGGGGTTATTATGTTACTTGACACGGGATCCGAAATTTGGTGACCCTCACCAACCCCCCCCCCCCCACCCATGGAGCCCCTCTCTCTTCATAATTACCACCACTCCATCGGTCATTTCACTCCCACTCTTCCCTTGCAAGCCACAAACATTTTCCAGAAGAAGAAGCGACGCCATCGTCTCTTACTCACCAGTGGTGGTCATCCTCATCCAAAAGCTTTCAATTCCAAGTAAGTACAACCCCGATTGCCATATGTGTTGAAAATTAAGTGTTTGTATTTTAGGGTTTTCGTCGATTATAAGTTTGTGTTGAATGAAATCCGTGTTGTTACTACGGTTTTGGACATAGAGTACTAATTGACGACATCCAAAGCTTTATGATTAGGGGCTACGAGTTATGCCTGTGTATGCTGCATATTTTGGGTGAATTTGTCCATGGCTCACTATTTTATGGTTTGTGCCTTGTGCGGTGAAAATGTCCATTTGTCTCTTTTCTTGCATGTGCTTAGTACATACTTAAGTTGAGTAGTTACTTGGAGTTCGTATACGTGTTTATTGGTTTACGCTTCATATATGCAAATATTTTGTGGAATTTGCTAAATTGGGCCTGAGAAAGCAGCCAGTCAAGTATATGTACTTGGTGACAAGGGATTACAACTTTGGCGACACGGGTGATTTCTAACCACCTTTTTGTAATTGGTCTTTGCTTGCAAATAATTCCGTCCTTATCAAAATTATAAGGTGCTTATAGCAATTTAGCTTATATATTACATCGTTCTTTAGTTTTTTGGTGACATATCATCTCCCTCTCCCATTCATCTTCTTCATATATACGAACTTGTTAGGATTGAAAAAGAAATAACACATTTAGCATCTTTTCTGTGTGAATCTAAAGCATAAATATGATTAGGCCTATGAAAGTTGCAACCTTTGTCTTTGTCTGTGAAGGTTCTTAGTAGGATGTCTGCCAAGTATTTCTAATTGGTGACACGGGCTTCAACTTTTGGTGACACGGGATTTCATATTTGGTGACACGGCTGATTTCTTCCATTTGTAACATAACTTTGTCAGAACTTTAATTCATTCATATGAGTTTCATATTCACACTTGTATTTACCATTTCCAACTTTGCTTGCACATAGATCTGTCCTTCTAAACATTCTAAGGTCCGGACATTATTTTACCTTATATTTGACATTCTCCTTTACTTGTCTCCAATCTAAAACATGCTTACATATTTGTCATAGGTACGTATGTTCTTGTGTTTGGTTTTCTTCTGCCATCTGACGTTTATTTTCCCTGGTACTAGTAGGAATAATGTGGCCGCACTCAGATAGCGACATTGAGACAGACTCCGACAGCGATCGGAGCTATCAGAGTGGCGACGACCGTAGGTACTTCTGGCTCCGTTCAGATTACGACTACGGGAGAAGCCGCCGTGACCGTCGTGATGAGGACGATGATGATGATGAGTCACACCCCGACCAGGTTGCTGAGGACAACACGCTATTTGACTTGGCCGCCGATGAGCTCACCGACCTTCGCCAGCGAGTCCAAAACCTGCTCAACCGGGATGCTGCCCGGAAGGGAGTTTTGGCCGCACAGCGCACTGAACTTGAGGCCGCCCGCACCCATGTCCAGACAACCACACTTCAACTGCAGGCCACCCAGTCCACCCTGGAGGCCACAAATATTGAGTTGGAGTTTACCCAGAGCTCGCTGCAGGCGACAATTGATGAGAACTTGGTCCTCGCCAACAAGTTGGTGAGGAGTGAGGCTTGCAACAGGCACCTGGCACAACGGTTGGTCCAGGTGGGCTCCTTCCTATGTGGGAAGTAGGTCGGCCACGCTAGTAACCAGCTCCGCACCAGACAACTCACACGATGGAACAGGCTGATGGGGTGGATTCTCGTCCTGATGATGGGAGTTATGGTGCGTCTGGTCACCCAGGCTTAGGAGCTTCGAAGCTAGTTGTCTTTGTTTTTTGCCAAAACTTGTGATTTTGTTGTAGTAGTTGCCAAATACTGATGTGATCCCAAACAGCTGTGGTTTTTTGGACTCCGCCAGGACTCCGTATGTGGCGGATGGCCCCCATTTGTTGCAGTTAGGGGCCTATGTAAGGGTAGTTACAAACAATGTCTCACCCACGCTCGGTTAGTTGTCGTTTTTTGGAAAGCCGAGTGTGGTTGCACCATTATGAATGGTGCCTGTAGTATCGGATATGGTATGTGTAGGGCAATGACCCTCCTATATTATGCATGTCTAGTAGATTTCCACTTGTTGGTGTTATGCATGTGTATTACATTCAATCATCCATGAGGAGACAAAATGTCAAATTATGTGGTTCCTGTGACACGGCGTTGTGACAATTCGTATATGAACCTATGAACACATAAACAAGGTTAGGAAATCACCCTACTCACCAGCAGTGACACGAGCAATCACGTCAGGTGACACGGGATTGCAAGTTCGGTGACACGGGATATTTCCTTACAATTTCTATTATGCCTTTCAACCGACTAACTTGGTTGCTACATGACATTCAATCATCCACGAGAACATGAAAAATTATGCGGTTCCTGTGACACGGCGTTGTGACATTTAGTATATGAACCTATCAACTAATAAACAAGGTTAGAAAATCACCCTACTCACCATTAGTGACACGGATAATCACGTAAGTTGACACGGGAATCCAAGTATGGTGCCAGGGGTCATTCTGAACTAATTATAACCAATGTTTGCACCATGCCAACATGGTAAGTAACTGCTTACAAATTATCATACACATAATGTAAAGGTCCGCAACACATAACCACTCACCGAAGACAAACAATGCGAAATAGTTCAAATACCAACCTACTGAACTACCGTCCACAACTAAATGTGAGAACTAGCAACCATGTTCATAACATGCATAGACCATAACATAAAATTTCATAACAATGGCCAATGGTGATCACAACTGAGATCATAACCGTGTACCATTGAAGATGCGAACAACGAGCATGTGCCTGTACGCCCCGATGAATACGTCGTCAAGACCGTCGTAGGTGGGGGCGTTCTTCGTGAGGAGTTGCATGAACCTGATCGTGTATGGTCCGCAGTCTCCACTGCAATAGAGAATCGTCGGAGTCATATTCATTAAAGGCGGATGCAACTATGAGACGAAGATATATTTAAGTGTTGGACATAAATTACCTCTGCTTGTTTTGCGGAATCCTTTTCTCGCGACTAAGGGCGAACGGCTTTGGCAACTTGTCGTTGTAGGTCGCCATCAACGCGGGGTGGGCATTCATCAGTACGGGGATAAGGTGGGTGATGCAGCTTAAGTGTGCCGGCAGATGGCGGTCCCTGACGATGTAGACGTCCGAATCATAAACCCTTACCTGCCACCCCACCAGATCTATCGCTACAGCGATCCAGTGAACACTGTCCACGTTCAAAGGTAGGAGGATGAGTTCCGCCCCTTCCCACGCCCGGCCTATCGTCGCCGGGGACCGCCCGTCGAAGTAGCGAAGCAGCTTCTCGTCGGCTTGGTAGCTATCCGCATCGTTGTTGTATTTGCCCCACTCGGTCTGCAGATAGCGACCGAAATATGTGTCCACAACGACAACTCGACCGGCAATGTCGTCGGCCCTCTCCGTTACCCCTTTCCGAAGAAGATAGCATGCTTGTTCCATGTGCTGCATCGATTACAACCCTAGTCAAAATCCAAAAATATTCCACTACCTTTTACAGTACATACCGTGTCATTCACAAGACAAAGATAGTCAGTTAGGCAGGTTTCGTATCTCAGAGTTTAGCCAAACTGTGGGCGTTTTTAGTGCGGTGAAGAACTCCTTACTCAGCGCCGTGCCGTATGCAGTCTTGCAGCTGTCCTCATCCCCGCTGCACAACCACAACCACAATGTTAGGGGATCGGAGTCATCTATGCAATAACTTGGGTACGTCTGCTGGTGAGTGTCACCTATCCATCCAGCGGAGGAACCCATCGTTGTCTGACACGGAAACAAGACCCAACTTAATCGCGACGGCGCCTTCGACAACGTTCTTCCCTTTTCGGCCCCGCGTTTTCTTCTCAGGTGGGGGCTTCACTTCTCCTTCACCTCCTTGACCTCTCTTACTCTTCCTGCCTCGAACGGGCTCCGCTCTTGCAGGCTCTGGGATCTGCCAATTGGTCAAACAGTTTGAACGGTGATGGAAAAAAAAATTTCAACCCCGTGTCACCCTGATCTGTACTCGTGTCGGCTAACAGTGATACACTTGTCACTTACGTACTACTATAGATTAAAATGACAGGAAATGTAACAGGCATTTTACCTTGTTCTCATCCTGTCCTTCCGGCGTCGCTTGGTCGGTCACTGTAGGTGGTACAACCGTTGTACCGGCTTTACCGCTTTTGTCCTCAACATCCCTATGGTTCCCGACCTTCTGGCCACTGACATCTCCCCCAGTTCCTCCAACGGTGTCGTCTTTGACCGCCGTTGAGATCTGGCAATTGGTTACGGTTATGTCAACTGTGATTCAGATCATATATTTGTTCCCTTGTCACTTGACATATTAATACGTGTCGATTCACTTTAACAACCGTGTGCCTTGTGTGCAAAATATTGACACATTAAAAATTGCTGATTCTATAACCCCTACACCGTGGATTCAGAAAATACCATGTCAAGTAACAACCAAATTACCTCCTGTTCTCCTTCTGGTGGCTGGTCTTCCACCCTAGTTTGTCCTTCTGTCCCCCCGTTCTTTCGGTCGTTATCCTCTCCACGGACATCGCCCATTGGTTTCTGCTCACCTCCTGCATTCGACTGCCCATCTCGCATCCCATTCACAAAACCTTCGAACACCTTCATCTGATACACAAAGTACATAAATGAGGGGTGGTTAGCAAATGTTATTCAGCATTGGGAGATAAGTAACCCGTGTCACCTTTGACAATTATCCGTGTCATATATAAAATATACTGGTGTCACAAATGCCAGAAACGTTACACGTACCTTCTCATCCATGCTCCGCATCCAACTTGACATGGTTCCCAGCCTCTCCAATATCAGTTCTACTGACTTCCCCAACTTATCCTCCCAGGATTCACTTGTCCCAACTCGTTGCTCCGAACTCGGGCCGGACTTGCCTGAGCCTTCACCGTAATAACTCGGTGCCAACGCAGCCTCAATGTCATCAAAGTAGAGGTCAGCCTCCTCATGCTGGTAGAAGCACCCGAGCATCAATTCATACTCGCCGCCCTTCGGTACTAGTATCGGGTTGTCTTCGACCTTGATTCTATCAGATTTTTCAGGGTCCATGCGGGACTGGATCGTCTCATACATTAGATTGTCGTCATCGGCTGTCCACCTCAGCATGCGAGGCAACGCCGTGTTCGACACTCGGTTCGCGAACGCCTCCCCAATCCCCGGCACAGCTTCGTACAGCCAAATCTAAAACAACCACACATGTCACTCGAATGAGTACATCAATTGTGCGTACTAGTTCAAGCATAACTTCGGTCAAGTAGCTTACCTGGAACGCATACGGAAAACCCATAAGCCCATATCCATATCGATCGTCCTTGTCGTTCGCCTTCGGCTTCATGTCAGCGACACGTCATTCTATGACGTCCGACAGGGACTCATGGGTGGCCTCGTACACAACCCTGCCCCAGGGGTAATCCAGAAATCGATCAACGTTCTCCACAAGCTTCACAATCCACCCTCGTATGGATTTCCTGGGTTCTTCCCCCAGCAAAACTCCTTCGACGATGAGTAGGAGAGCGATCTTAAAACGCTTTCGAGCACTCGGCTCCTTCAAGATGGAGTTCTTGAAGGCGTTCTCCAGCTCACCGACCTTCATGTTGTCCGTTCCGAATAAGTCCTTGAGAGCCTTCTTTGTCTTCTTGTCATCCTCCGTCTCTGTATCTTCCCCCCGAACTCGACCACACCGCAGTCCAGTCACGAGCGCAAACTCCTTGATAGAGAATCTCCGCAGCTTGCCTTGAAGCATGTACCAAGTCTCCCACTTCTTTTCTGTCACAAGCTGCCTTTGTAACACGTAATGCAGTAGTTGCGACGAGAATTGAACCCGGTTTGCCATTTGCACAATACCCCCAAATTGGCTTCGCAGCAGCTTCTCCTAGTCGACGGGGTCAACCCAGCCGTCCATGTTGACGAGCAGAGACACTTTGGAACACTGGTTGACCCGGCCTAGGAAATGCTTCTCTTCCGGCACTGCGAGTCGGGGCTCCACCTTCTTAGGTGCCCGGACACCTTTCCTCCTCAAATTCTGGGACCGAACCATGTTCTTCCTGCAATTAAGTGGACATGAACATTATCAATATCCACACAAACTCACCCCCTTCTGAATAAGTCTGTCTGCGACTGTTTCACGAGAACAGGCCCATGTCACCTACTGAAGTAACCCTTGTCACCCAACATTATAGCTCGTGTCATGAATGTCAATTGTCTTATCCCAATTGTCCTACAGTACCTGTTTCTGACAGGGGTTTTTCTCCACTCTCACAATCTAGGTAAAAGGACCCGCAAGCCTCCCACGCTCTTCTTCAACCTCCCTTGCTCTTGTCTGTCAATTCCTCACTTCCCCACACCCCTTTTAGCCCAGATCTGTATTTCCCCATATCCCCAATTCCCCAAATGACAGGAATTCCCCAATTCCCCAAATGACAGTAATTCCAAATCCCCAATTTCCGTTTTTTTGTTCGATCCCAAATTGCATGCCTTACAACGAAACAGTCGAATAATGCAAATGAAGTGGGCAAGATTGGAAATTAAGTGAAGATTCAGAATAGTAGAGATGGGTAGGGACAGATTTCAATAATCAATTTAGTTGTACCTGTATTCCTGTGCCTTCCTCTCCGGTACTGCCTTCTCCGACGTCTTGGTCCCTTTTCCGACGACTACCTCTCTATCCGGTACGAAACAATGGGAGAATGCAAATTAAGTGGGGAAGATTGCAAATTAAGTGAAGATTCAGAGTAATAGAGATGGGTGAGGACGGATTTAAAAAACCATTTGAGTTGTACATGTTTTCCTGCGCCTTCCTCTCCAGTACGGGCTTCTCCGGCGTCTTCCTCCCTCTCTAGTACGGGCTCTCCCCTTTCCCTTCACTTCACAACCGCCTCCCTTCACTCCTAATATTCGGTCTCTATCTCTCTCCCTCCTTCCTTTGTGTAGGTGGTGGTTTTTTTCGCCAACTGCAATGAATGCAAGTTACTTACTATTGTTTTGTTTACCTTGTTAATTTCGAGGAACACAGCATTTTGTTTTCTTTTAAATTTTTTTTAAGTAGGTCAATGGAACTGTGCAACCAACTGCCACCCTGGGAAAGATTCCTTTTCCTTTGTCGTTTTGTTTTGTTGTCCCAGTATCGGGTCCCGTCTTTCCATGCACGTGTCACCTGACAGGTTTTTTCGTGTCACTATTAACTGCCTCATATTCCTACGTATAGTGTAAATGACCCATGTCACCCCTTTTAATCCTCGTGTCCCCTTACGACAAATACCTTGTCACCAAATTGGATAGATACATGTAGCTACACTGCCAAGTTTAACATGTCCGCATATACAAAATTTTCACATTCGACAACTACCAAGTTTTGCAAAATATCCAAATGTTTTACTTCCACTATTACAGGAGGGTGTTTATGATTGGAGCCAAGTGTTCAACTGCGAAGTCTAGCATCCGAGTCGACCATGGAATACCCCAACAGCTAGCATCTGGCGGTATGCCTCAATGTATGTGTTGTCCAATCCATCGAAGTTAGGGGCGGTCTCCAGCAGGAGGTGCATGAATCGAATGGTGTACGGGCCACAATCACCGCTGCAAAGAGGAACAATTGGTCAGAACGCGGACACCGATTCCCCATCCAATCAAACGAAATTGAACCATGTCATCCTACTTACCATAGCTTGTTCTGTGGAAGCCTCTTGTCCCGGCGAATGGCAAACGACCTGGGGACCTTATCGGCATACTTCACCTTCAGATCTGGGTGTGCACGCATGACAACAGGGATCAGGCTCGTCACAGGCATTAACAGGGTTTGGAGTTGGCGTTCCGTCGCCATGTGGACGTCGCAGTCATACACCCTTACCTCCCACTCCTTAAGATCGATGGCAAGGGCAACCCAGTGTTTGTTCTTGACGTTGAAGGGGAGGAGGATGAGGTCCGCACCTGACCACGCTCGTCCCAACGGCTTCGGCGACCCCCCATTTAAGTACGCCATCAATGCATCACTAGGCTCGTATGCTTCTGGGGTGGCGATGTACACCTTCCATTCCCGAGGTAGATACATTCCTGCTAAGCACGTATCGACTACGATGACTCCACTGGCCATGTCACCCGTTCTGTCTGCGACCGCTTTGCGCAGAAGGTAGCAGCACTCCTCCATCTCCTGCATGAAGTAAACCGCAATTACAATCCATAATCCTGACACGGGAAATTTTAGAGGTGACAAGTCGTCATACCACAGTTCCAAACCAATCCTGGGGTTTCTTCAGACGGTTGAGTAACTCCTTCGTCATATCCACACCGCAGGGTGACGTGCGCACCTCCGCATCCCCACTGCACGTTAAGTTTCTGTCATGTATTGTGGACGTCCAACTATCTACCTTCGTCGTCTATTCGAGTGTAAGACACATAACCTACGTACCTTGCCAACCAACTTGTCATGGCGTCGTTGTCCGTCGCTGACACCATTCCTAGCTGAACAGCATCGGCGGGAACAGTGGCTGCCTTCTGGGGTCGCGGTTTCTTCACCGGGGGAGGCAACTCCTCTCCAACAGCCTTCCTCGTCTTCTTCACCGCCTTAGATACATAAACCTGAGCTACCCTGGGCATCGGCCTCTCCTCAACTTCAATTTTCTTTCCACCTTCCTCATGACCAGACGCCTTTAAACCAACCTCTCCCAACTGCAAACATATCAAACTTCAGCTAAGATTTACACTTTCCCTTGTCACATAACAGATATACTCATGTCACTTGACCTATACTATCATGTCACATATAAAATCACCTTTTTTTCATAAATAAACCTTACCTCGTTGGTCTTTCCTTCCCCCCCATCCCCTGCCTTCACAGATTCAGCTTCATCATTCTTGTCCCCAACATCATGACCACCTAGCTTGCTCCCTCCTGATATCTCATCCCTTGCCTTCACAGTTTCAACTTCTGTGTGCTTATCCCCGCCATCATCCACTTCACTTCCCTTCTCAACAGCACCTCCTAACTGCAAATGAATTCAAATTTGAATTATGGCTCAATTTTTCCAGTGTCACTTAACATAACAAATCATGTCACACAGCTACAATATTCCTGTCACATTCTTCCAGTGTCGCTGAAAATAACAAATCTTGTCATGTTTACCAACAACTAACCTTACCACCTAGTCCACCCTCATCGGTTTTACCCGCAATTGACTCTATCAACTCGTCAAGTTCGGCCTGTAAAATATATATTAACATTTGATATTGAATCCCCCATTTCAAACAGGACTAAACATCGACACGCATGTCACGCAAATATAAACTTACAAACTCATCCCGTTTTTTCTCATCTCCACCTTGTTCTTTATCGGTTGCTTCTTGCCAGGCCGTCCCCTTACACTGAACATCCCGCAGCTCAGTCACGGCCACCTCCAATAATTTCAGCTGCAGGTGATCAAATTATTGCTTCATATCACCATAAGGTGAGAAAAATCAACACAATTCACCCTTCATACCACATTCGTTTATTATCTACACTACTTGTCACTTGTCCAATTTCACGTGTCAGGAGTCCATTTACCCTAGTTCACAGTTATCCCCAGTCTCCACAGAACAAATAATTGGGAAGTTATTGCGTACCTTTTCATCCATCTTCTCCATCCATGTTGACATTGTCTGAAGCTTGTCCATAACTTATGCCAAAGTCTTGGCCATGTCCCCCACCCAGCCATCCTTCTCATTGCCTCCTCTTCCCGTCCTTGGGGACCTCCCACCAGGGGCTTCGAAATGTCTCAGGAACGGTGCAACTAGGTCGTCGAAAAAGGGGTCGGACTTCTCATCATCGTACACACACCCATCCATCAGCTCCAGCTCAGCCTCCTCTGGTCTGAGTATTGGGTTATCATCAATCTCTATGGCCTCCTCTCCCTCAGCTTCGGTGCGGCTGGCTATATCCTTATAAGCGAGGTTCTCGTCCTTGAGGGCCCATCTCATGCAACGAGGGAATGCCGTCGTCGACACCTTCGTCGCAAACCGGACCCCCCATTTCGGCATGGATTCCATCAACCAAATCTGCACCGTATCACCACTTAAATTAATACATTTTCAGCATATGATTTACAAATTGATCATGGGTGTGGTCGAGAAGGTTACCTGAAAGGATACCGGATAACCCATCAGGCCATAACCATTGCGCTTCTTTCGATCTTCTGCCTTTATCTCAGCCTCTCGGCGCTTTACGGCGCCGTTCAGCGACACGTGTGTGGCAGCATAGATGACCCTCCCCTATGGGAATGCCAAAAACCTATCGACATTTTCCACCAATCGGACGATCCAGCTCCTCAGCCCCTTCCTCTGGTCCTCTCCTAACAAAACGCCCTCCACAATGTACAGCAGCACTAGCTTGAATCGTCTTCGCGGGCTCCGCAACACCATTAGTGAGTTTTTCAGCTCGGTCTCGAGGTCACCAACCGTCATCTTCTCGTTTCCAAAAAACTCCTTGATAGCTTTCTCGTCCTCCTCCATGTCACTAGCTGCTGGTTGACTGCACCGCAGCCCGGTTACTAAGGCAAACTCCTTGAGGGAGAACCTCCTGAGCTTCCCCTTAATCCGGTACCACGTTTCCCACTCCTTTTCGCTTGTAAGCTGTCGCTGGAGTGCATAATGCACAATTTGTGAAGAAAATTTCACAGTGTGCGCCAGCCGCACAACCCCACCAAGCTGGGAGTCCAGCAGCTTCTGCCAGTCCCTAGGGTCAACATAATCGTCAATGTTGTTCAGCATTGACAGTCTTGAGCCCTGGTTGACCCGGGCCCGGAAGTGCCTAGCTTCGGGGACTAGGTAGTCAGGCTCTTTGTTCTTCGCGCTCACATTCTTCGTCCTCACCATTTTTCTCCTGCAATTTCCATCACACGAACAAACTCAGCTTCTGCCATTTATATTCGTCTCCCTCTGTCACCTAACAGACTAACCCATGTCACTCTACCCTTGTCACTCAGTGTGAAACCCATGTCACCCATTATGAATCGGAAGCCTATTATAACCAATACCTCAAACCTCCTTCAATAGGACACCTACGACATCCACATATCCCATTTTCCACAGCTCGCCAATTCTCGTATTCCGCCTACCACAATACATTTACAAACCCTTCTCTCCAGATTGGAAACCCCTGCCAGCCAATGTCAAACTCCTGTCACCCAATTCGAACCTCAAACCACCAATTTCCCCTATCCATAGTTCCCCGACCGTTGCCCTAACCCATTCCAAAAACCACTGTCACCCAATTGGAAACCCTAACCACCGATTTCCCCTTTCCATACCCGAAAACCACCCATGGCACCACCACCCACCATTATCCAAACAAGAAAACCACCACCCCGACCCACCATTGAGGCCGCCATTTCCCTAACCCCTTCACCCACTGCTTCCCCGACCCACACCCGCGCACCCTACCACCAAAGGGAGAAGAGTAAAAGGGCGTACCTGTTCTGTATGTCGTTGGGTCGTGGCTGCTGTGTCCTTTCCGGCGACGATGGACTTCCCCGCTCTCTCTCCTTTGGTGTATGCAAGAAGAAACCACAACCGCCCTCTCTCTCTATCTTCTGGCGTCTCTGCAACTGCCTCTCTCTTTGCTATTGTATCGGTTTGTAAGGAGAAGAGAGACTAGGGAGTTGTTTGAGTTCAATTTCAGGTGCCTGCACAACAGATGGAACAAGCACTTCGCTGGGAGTCAGTAGATTGGGGCCAATGCCCAAAAGATGTGTAAAGAACTTACCTTTTACATCCATCTGGGCTACTAATTCCTGCATGTTAGATGTAATTGAAAAATCTGTATAGGACTTGTCAATCGCATTCTCAATAATTGACTGCAACTCATCTTCGCTAGAAATATCAAATAGATCTTGAGCTAATGGTTCAATTACATCAATAGAGCACAGAGAATGGTCATCAACAGGATGTTTCATAGGCTTGTATAAATCGAATTTAACCTTTTCTCCATCAAATTCCATTGTTAGTGTCTCAGAGACACAATCAATTTTTGTCCTAGCTGTTTTAATAAAAGGTCTACCTAATAAAATAGGCGCATCATGCTTATCATGTTCCATATCCAGGACAAAGAAATCTGCAGGAAAAATCAGTTTATCGACCATGACCAAAACGTCTTCTACTACTCCTTTAGGGTATTTATTAGACCTGTCAGCTAGTTGCACAATTACTCCAGTTTCATGCAAAGGTCCTAAATCTAGCGATTTGTAAAGTGAGTAAAGAAGTACATTTATGGAAGCGCCCAAATCAAGCATAGCTCTATCAAATTTTACATCTCCAATGACACAGGGGATAGTAACCATACCTGGATCAGTGCACTTTTTCGGCATTCTCCTCTGAAACATAGCGGAGACCTGCTCACTTACTTTCACTTTCTTTTTACCTTTCAGCTTCTGATTTCTCTTTACCGTGCAAAGCTCCATCAAGAACTTGGCGTACTTGGGCACAGTTTTTATCATTTTCAGCAGAGGAATGTTCACCTGGCACTTGCTAAATGTCTCGAAAAGCTCTGAATCATCGATTATCCTCCTCTCTTTGTGTGCCTCAGGGAACGGAGGTTTTGGTTTCTCCGACCCGAGAGGGGGAAAATCCGGTCGTACATATGTATCGACATAGGCCTCGGATTCAGGCGAGATCTTGTTCTCAGGTTCAGGACTCGACGTGGGCGCGCTAGTACCCCGCGCGGGCGCGCCAGTGTTGGGCGTTGCCACGTCGGAGACCTGCGTGCTTTCCTCCTCTTCTTCCTGACTTTTCAGCTCTTTTCCGTTTCGAAGAGTTATAGCACTGACGTTTTCCTTTGGATTGACCACCGTTTGAGATGGTAGACCCCCTGACGTCTTTGCCTCTATCCTCGTAATTGCTTCAGCAGTTTGCCCCATTTGTTTCTGTATATCTTTTATGCTCGATTCAGTTGTCTGAACATGCGCAGTAAAGTGCTGTGTCAGAGTGTTGAGCATGGACTCAGTAGAGGGAGCGTTACCCTGCTGCCTCTGATTGTAGGGAGGTGGCTGTTGCTGTTGTGGTTGGTTTGGTGGATCCCTCCATCTGAAATTTGGGTGATCCCGCCACCCTGGGTTGTAGGAGTTTGAGTAGGGGTCATGTCTGGGTCTCTGAGGTCCATTTCCACCTATAGCACTTACTTCAGCGGTGTCTTCCTGGAGTGTAGGACAAGAATCAGTTGGGTGGAAGTTATCATTGCAGATTCCACAAGCCTTGAGTTGTTGAGGAGTCCCTTGCAGAGTGAGCCTCTTAACCATTTCCTTCAATTCAGCAATATCTTTGGATTGGTTAGAGTCTACCGAGTTGACTCCTTTCTTTCTGGTGGACTTCCCAAAATTTCTAGTCCCCTCAGCCATTTCCTGAATCTTCTCCATGGCTCCCTCTGGCGTGGCATTCAGAATGTTTCCTCCGCAGGCGGCATCAATCATTCTTCTATCAGATTCCAGCAACCCCCCATAGATGTATAGGACTAGGTCCTTAGTGCTGTAGCCATGGAAGGGGCAATTAGCGCAAAGCTTCTTGAACCTTTCATTGTAATCGTAGAGGGTTTCATCATCTTCCTGCTCTATATTGCTGATCGCCTTCTTCAAGGTGTTCTCCTTCTTAGCAGGAAAGAATTTCTCCAGGAAGGCCTTGTGGAGCTTAGGCCAAGTGTCGATGCTCCCTGTAGGAAGACTGTAGTACCAGTCATCCGCAGCATCGACCAGCGTGAACCCAAAGGCTCTCATCTTTATCTGTGCTTCATCTATATTGGCTGGTTTCATGCTCATGCACACATTATGAAACTTCCCCATGTGCTTGATGGGGTCTTCTCCAGCCAATCCATGGTATTTGGGCAGTTGATGAATCAGCCCAGACTTTAGCTCAAAATGGTTGTCATCCCCCAGAGCAGGGATTGTCACAACAGGTGCCTGTTGTGTGATGTTTGATGCTGTCAGCTGTCGCAGCGTCTGATTTACATTTCCAGCCATTGGATCAGGTTGTTAGGAATGTTGGTGTTGTTCTCTAAGGCGGTGGTGGTATGTCCTGTCAATTTCCCAATCAAAATCAACAAGATGGGGATCAGTAGCACGAGTGCGAACCATGTAAGAGGTTCGCACCCAAACAGGTAATAAGACAAACAAGAACAAAGATAATCCGTTTCCCCGGCAACGGCGCCAAATTTGACAGGCCTATTGTCGTTATGCCAAATCAAAGTAAATTCCTAAGGTGCAAACTATAACAAGTATAGTAGGTAAGTTAGGGTCGAACCCACGGGGAAACAGAATCAATTGTAAGAGCAAGTATTATTACCCAAAAGTAACCAATTCAAGGGGGAGTTTTGTGTGTAAGCAATAGTGACAGAACAAGTTGCAAATAGAGGTTGCGAATATATGATGGAAAAGTATTACACCAGGTAATTATCCGCACAACAATTGAGATGGTTTATCATCGAATTCTATAAATCTCAAGTTCTAATGTCCAGTAATTGTTCTCAATTCAGATCGTGTAATAGCTTTTAGTCCTACCAGTCCTAAAAGCGCTTATCACCAAATTACAAGGGGAAACCTTCACCGAATAATAAAGCAATAGCATTCAAACATGAATTATAATGAGATACAAGCGATTATAACAACCCGTTAAAATAGCCTGTAATCGAATCTCCTTCACAATCTGACACAAGCAACCTACTTCTGACGATTGTGTTTGCTACAATGGATCTACAACCCCAAACCTGGAATTGGAAACCTTAGCAATATGACTAGTATCGATAAACCTAGGTGATCAATCCAGATTAACCAATAATAAGCAATCAAGCAATAAGCTCAAGAGATCGAAACAATTAACAAAGGACGAACTAGAGTAGAATACTCACAACCAATTCAATCGAGGGCTTCAAAGAACCAAGTGTAACAAAGGAGAGTTAGTTCTCCATAGGGTTTGTGAGATGAAGAAGGGAAAAATACGTCTCTGGAAAATAACCTAATCAAACTAAAACTGCCCCCCTCCGGAAATAATATATCCTAATTAAAGGGTTTTTAAAATCCCCTAAAAATATAAATTAACAACTAATATAATAGGGGAAAATCGGATAAGAATCCGTCTCCAGGGACTGACGCGGGCGCGCCATGTAGCAGCGCGGGCGCGTCAGTGAATGTTTGCTACTTCTTCTCTCTGGGGCAACGACGCAGGTACTCCCTCCTAGCAGCGCGGGCGCGTCAGTAGCAGCGCGGCCGCGCCAAGCTCGCCTGATTCCAGCTGCTTCCGAATTTCTTCACTTCAACTCTTCTATAACTTGCATGATCCTATGATTTCTTCAACTTCTTCAACAAGTTCCAAATCACCAAGTTCATACAAATATCCCTCACAATGACATGTAAATGATGACAAAAACTACTAAATGCACTATAGAATATATCGCATATCAGTGGTATTCAGTGTTATTTCCTGATATTTTTAATTTTTTGTTTTTCTAGCTAATTATTTCGAACAGAGTATTTTTCTAGATTCTACATGGAATTCAAAAAGGCTTTCTTTTCACATCATTTACCCACACGACATCTAAGAGAGTAAGAGTCCGACCCGATTAAAAAAAATCACACGTGTAAGCAAGCGGCACCCGGCACCTGAGGACAAAAGATATTCCCGTTGCAGCCGCACTGTCTCTTGTTTTCAACTTGCCTTTGCCCAGCCAGAGCCAGCCCAAAAGGAGAGGAGATGCCCTTGCTTATCTGTAATCAATAACCATCCCACTAAACACTAATCATTTCTTAATTAATCCTCATTAATTAATTTAATCACAATTACTCCGTCCAAAAATATAATTAAATTAGAACCGCTGAATTCAAACGCAGTGACAGAAATGCAGTACGGAGAAAAGAGGAGAACGATCCAAGAAAGAAACCCGCTGGGCCGGTTGCCAGTAAGTCTACTTTAGGTTTTCAGTCACCTCTTTATCCTCGCTTGTGTGGCCGCCAATACTTATCGTTTACCGGCTGGTCCGGTTGCTTTATACCCTCTTCATTTCTCCATTTCCTCCTCTTTGTTTCTCCCCCGTTTCTCACTGCTGTTGTGCGTTGTCTCTCTACACTGCTCGCTTTAAGGTGAAGCTCTCTTTCAAACCCTAATCTACTGTTCTTCACTTCGGTTTGTGTTTTGCGTTCTTCAATTTTCGTTTAAAGCATTTGTAGTGGTCTATATTCTGCCGAATTTACTAATTCATGTCGATACTGTGTTGAATTGTATGATTATTTTGCATAATCTCCATCCGTTCGGAGTTTCTTCGTGTTCTTGTTATCGGCTCTTTGTTTGACAAAGCATGAATTTAATTGAGGACAAGAATGAAATTTGTATGAGAAATTCATAACGGTCAACTATTTTTGACCTTTTTCTGGTTCTGAATTTCAGTCAAAATTTACAGTCCCCGATCCCCCAAACAAACCTTTTTCCTTTGAGTGGTTTGACTCTCGAATTTAAGTCAAATTATCTCTCAGAAATTCCATCAAGAAGAAATAGTACTATCAAACTGTGAAACATGAAAGTGAATTCATGAATTGTGTGTTTATTGTTTTCTGTTATTTGTGCAGATAAACGATTACGATTACGATGAAGAGCAGTAGGGGTAAGGGAGCAGCGAAGGAGAAGGAAGTTTTGAAGGTTGCAGATGACAGGTTAGCTAAATAAGATCTCTTCACCACTTGACAAAGTGCTCTGAATTGTGATGCAGAGTGTTTGTTTCTTCGTGATCATAGATATGATATGGCGTGGTCTTAATGCTCTAATGAATGAGTTTGTTTGTGATCAAGATCTGATTTATTTATATTCATTGGTGTGTACAGAGTTCAACAGGAATATTGTAGTGATGGGTATCATGTGTATCTTTAATTCTTTTCAGAAAGGTTGGCAAGCGGAAGGCTGCTGCCCCGAAGCCAGATAAGAGCGTCAAAAAGGCCAAGAAGGTGCCGGCTAAGAAAGACCCGAACAAACCGAAAAGGCCTCCAAGCGCCTTTTTCGTGTTCCTGTATGTATCCGCTTTTTGTCTATTGTGTATTATCATGATGGGGTTAGTAATTGACCATAGCAGGAATTTGCATTTTTTATAATTCTGTTTATTGTAGGGAGGAATTCAGGAAGACCTTCAAAAAGGAGAACCCGAATGTGAAGGCTGTTTCCGCTGTAAGTCTAATTAAGAATAGTTCCTAAACTTGGGCATCCGCTTTGTGATTTGTTATACGAATGAGATTTGGATTGGAGATTCATTTGGTTATTACGTGATGAAGGTTGGGAAAGCTGGAGGTGCAAAGTGGAAGTCCTTGTCCAATGCTGTGAGTAGAAACTAATTTCACCATTTTCTCATCGAATCTATCGTTATCTAAATCATACAAGTAGATTCCTTGTCTGTCAATACATAAGGTTGGGACATGTTCTACTTATCGAGTATTTTGGATCTCTGGGACAGGAAAAAGCCCCGTATGAAGCCAAAGCTGCAAAGAGGAAGGCCGACTATGAAAAGGAGATGAATGCCTATAACAAGAAGCAGGTAAAATGTTTACATGGACAATTTGCTACAGAAAATGAAGTGCTAACTTATCTTACTGATACGTTCATCCCGTCTTTTGTCTGCAGGAAACTGCAGATGATGAGGAAGAATCTGACAAATCGAAGTCTGAAATCAATGATGAAGATAATGAAGAGCGTGCAGAGGTAGCTACTGCCTTCTACTTCGACATAGCTTATAGTTATAACTTATATTGATGTCATATTTGACACGACTGTGGTTTCTCATGAAAGCTTCCACATATGTCTGTTGAGGCCAAAGATAAGAGAATAGGTACGAACTAACGTTTTTACAACATGTGTAATCTAGGACGAAGATGGGGAGGATGACGAAGATGAAGAAGACGATGATTGAATGCTGGTAAACATGACCTTGGGGGGCGCAGGCGTCAAGATATCGGTCCGGGAAAACTTCTGGGCGTGTATGTAATAAGTAGTTTATATATCACATATATGTGGTGGCCTTTGGTGGTGATGGTTTTTCCCTTGTGCTTCTTTCTTTCCCCTTTTGTTGTGTTCTTGCTGTCCGTTTTCGAGTTGAAGGGGTTGTAGTCTAAATTGGCAACTTAACTGATTCTGCCTGGTAAAGGGGATGGCCTGGCAATGTTTTATGGTTCTGTTTAATTTCAGGGCCTCCATTGCCCTCCACATTTGCGAAGAAACTTTTGCCTTGTTGTTTCTTGTTGCTAGACCTGCTAAAATATGTCTGACTACAAATGGTAAAGGATACTCTAGTAAAATATGTCTTGACTATAAATGGTAAAGGAGGTCTCGGGTTCGACCCTTACCTCCGTCCCTTTCCTTGGATGAAAATCCAAGGTTTGCCTTGTTCCTTCCGATGGGTCGAGCCGGTCGGCGCAAGTCGGTTTACCTGGTGCGTGGCTCTTGCTGGCTGGGTCACGTGCTCGGGATTTGCCACAAAAGGTGGGTTTTTCGTCATAAAAAAAAAAGTCACAAAGATATGAAAAATTGCTTCGCAGCTAAAAACATCATAGATGATGATGTGATAGGGTGCAAGAGTGTTAGACGGGCATATAATCGTGATACAATGAAAAACAAAAGACTTAGACCAATCCACAATCAATGAACCGATCCATCAAAGTAACATGTAGAAAAACAACCCATAAATTATGAACTATGAAGGAGTCGAACCGAGCGAGGACGAGAGACTCGACAACATGACGTGTATAGTGAGCTTATGGGAAAACTCATATATAATAGTATTCGCTTTCAAGGGACATGCAATGCATTAAGTTAAGAAGTTTCTACCACATAAAGCATCTAAGCAATATTGTTAAAACTTAAAATAATATAATTTGGGAGAAATTTTTTCAATAAATTCTCTTATTAGCCCTAAGATATTAAAATAAGAGCTTTGAAAAAACCCCTAATTGATACATAATGATAAGAAGGGAAGTTTGTGTGGCAGTGAAGTCTCATATAAATATCCCCACCAGTTGGACCTAACAAAGATAAATACTAGTTGTATATAAAAGTTTGTTTGTGAAGGCTGTTTATTTAGGAGAACCAAGTTGTGAAATGGGAAGATATCAACATCAAGAGATTAGGTCTACCAATCAACAAATGAAAATCCATATATATAAATATAAATAGTGGGTATCTGGGGGAGTAGGAATCGAATCAAAAGGTTTTGATAAGGTGGACCGGTGTCATTCATCTTCTTGTTTATATGTGGAAGTTACTAATTAAGTAATTAATAGATGGGGTATCATCAAACCTAAGCCTTGTCTTCGACGAAGATAAGACTTAGGTTCTTCGATATGCTTTTTTGTTCTTCCCTTTCAACATTTTTTTTCCAAGGAATATTTTTTTAAATCTTTCCTAAATGTGGGGTATAAAAATCCATTTGGAAGAACTATTTCACTTTTTGAGTCCGACATATCATATTCCATGTATCCGATTCGATCAAATGGTAAAAAATTATTCCTATTCCTATTCCGGTTTCTTTTCCTTTTCCATGTTGAGGAGTATAACTTAATGGGATTTGGCTCTCCTAAAATACTGTAAGGTGAAGTTCAACAAATTCTAAACATTTAAAAATGGGTGTGTGGTAAAGATTGCCCCCTCATATGAGTCCCACCCCAGTCTAATTAAATTTTTATTTTTCTAAAATTAAAATTTGTGAGGAGAAAACCAAATTGACGGTACAGTACTGCACCGAAATCTTCAAGGGCGATTATTCGAATCAAAAGAGGCAAGTATTAGTGAATCATACTCAATTAATTTAGAAATGAGTCGAGCTTACAAATATATTTATACTCGATTCGTTTAGTAAATAAATGAGTTTGAATTAAGTTTTTTTTAAGGACAGAGTAGCCATGTTCATGCTTGCATCGAGCCAAACATTTATTTTATTTGAGTTTGAAACATACTCATTTGGTAAATGGACGAGTTTGAATTGAACATTTTTCGAGGCAAACTCAAGTCGAACTTGAACCCCTACAAGAAATCGTTTTTTTTTTTAATTCTTAAAAATGTTAATTAGAGCAACCCAGCATTTATTGTAAAATTTCTTTATAATAGAGATCAAAATACCAAAATCTCTATAAAAAAAAATATTACACTTATAAATGCATTTATTAAGGAAATTTAATTCTACACTTATAGAACATCATTTAAACTACAAATTAGCAGGTAAGACATTCAACTACAACAGGGAACATTCAACTATATATAAATCAAGAATTTTATGCAAATGCAATATCTCTTGATAAGCATGCATGTTTCTGATTCAAGAATTCAAATTAGCAGGCAAGTAAGCAACTTGAATTGACTGCCTTCTATAGTGCTTAAGCAGTTCAAAGTAACTGCATCAGTAACAGAACTATATATTTACATTATCCATGGCGGGTTTGGCATCAGGCATGTCTGAAGATTGTGGTTCAACAGACTCACTCAGGCATCACTGAAATTGTGGTTCCTCTTCATATTCTTGGCTAGGACTTTTTCTTTAACCAGTTTCCTCCTCTTAAGATCAAGCAGCTTGCAAGTTGCTTCTTCCTAATGATTGGCTTGCGATACCGATAAGCCAATCATTAGGAAGATCAAAGTAACAGTGGTGATGCCCTCCTTTGGTGTCCATGAACATGAACCACTCACATAAAAAAAATGTGGAGAGGGGTGCAGTTTGAAATTGAATTGTTGTTCAACACCACCAGCAAAATCATTTATGACAGCAATTCCAAGCAAACCTTTAATCTAATACTTATAAAGTAAAATTTTGTCAAAATATTAATTTTCAATTTTTTTAAAACAAAAGTGGAGATCTTTGTGATGTAAGACATTATATATTAGACATATGATCATGGTGGCTAGAGGTGTCCTTTAAGACATCAATGCCTTCCTATAACTCTCCTTAACTGCCAATGGAATCAACGACTTATCGATCAAAGCAGAACAGCTTTGAAGTTTCAACACAAAAAGAAGAAAAAATTAAGGCTCATCTCCTTATTGCCAAAGAAAATTAGATGATCGACCGAGATACATTCAAGTTGAATCCGATAACTCAGTCGAGAAAACTAGATTCAACTCAATAACTAGAAACACTATTTCCATTGGGAAAAACAAAGCTCTCGACAATGTCATAATCAACATAGACGAGAGGCTGGAGTACGATATGAGGTTGTAGAGGGATGCAGCAGCTTCCATTGGAATCATATAACATCAGTTGCAATATTGTATTATCAAAGTCCTGGACTGATCCTAAAACCAAGGCCGGACCTTGTACAACACATAAGACCCCTGAACCAAAAGCCTAGAATTAAGGTTAAAGCTGAACATCTTACTCAATGATCCGTTTTGCATCGACCATATTAAATCACAGTTAAGTGGAGGATCCTCCCAACATCTCAAAATCGAAACAAAGTGTTGCCACTAGCATACAATTAGGCTATTTATATCAATCCACTGCGTTGGACGAATGTCTAGATAGTCTGTCATCCAGTGAGCCACCCCCTGTTGAATGATGGTTGCTAATCCAAGGTTCAAGCAAGCTGTGAAGCTCTGCTCAGCTGGATGTCTTAGGCTTTGTCGAGATCGACTTAGTTTGTCGAGATAGAACATCAGTAGTGTGTGTTAGTCAAGGGTGTTAGTTGGTTTGTCGATATTGACACAGTTTTGTCAATATCGATTAGTAAGACAGTTAGAGTTAGTTTCTTTGTTTTGAATCACTTCCTAGGAAATGTGTTAGTGGGGAAGTGGATTAAGATGTCAGTTTTATGCAGTTATCTTTGGTTTGTATTAGTCTTAGTAGTTGGATGTGAATCAATGAAGGAGTTGTGGTTTTTGTGGAAAAACTGTCAAGTGTGTGTGGGTGTGTTATCTGTTCTTCCTAGTACTCTTGTCCTCGAATCTGTATTGGGTGTGTTGTGTGATCCACAATCAGTGTTCCAACAGTTGGTATCAAAGCAAAGAGCAGTGCTCTTGCTGGGGTTCAGTGTCGGGTTGAGTGAAGTAAGGCAAACACAGGGAAACACAAGTTGTGAGAGACATTGTTCAATATGCAGAACAATGGAAGTAGTGGTGTTGGCAATCCTCAATTGCCTATGTTCAAAGGTGTGAACTACCACTTTTGGAGCTTGAAGATGACAACCCTCTTCAAGTCTCAGGAAGTTTGGAACTTGGTGGATCAAGGTTTCGAGGAAAATGCTGTTGGTGAGCCAGATCAACGGCTGAGAGAGAAGAGGAAGAAGGACTCCAAGGCCTTGTTCATGATACAGTCAGCCTTGGATGATGAGGTGTTCCCAAGGATAGCAACCTCTCAGACAGCACATGATGGTTGGGATGTGTTGAAGCAAGAGTATATGGGTGACAGAAGGGTCATCACAGTGAAGCTTCAATCTCTTAGAAGAGATTTTGAAACCTTGGTGATGCAAGACAAGGAATCAGTGCAGGCCTATTTGTCAAGAGTCACAGGTATTGTGAACCACATGAGAACCTATGGTGAAGAGGTTAGTAATGAGAAGGTTGTGAGTAAGGTTTTGAGGAGCCTTACAAAGAAATTTGATCATGTAGTAGCTGCAATAGAAGAGTCTAAGGACCTGGCAGTTTACAGATTTGAAGAGTTAACTAGCTCTCTTCATGCACATGAAGAAAGGCTAAGTAGAGGCAGTGATGTCAAGGAGGAGAAATTGCTTCAAGTCAAGGATGATAGTTCAAAGAACAAAGGTGAGAGCTCTTCAAATAGAGGTGGTTACAGAGGTGGCCATAGAGGAAGAGGTGGTTACAGAGGTAATGGCAGAGGTCGTGGTGGTAGAGGTCAAGAAAGAAGCTCTTCTAATGGTCAAGGAAGAGGTCAAGGAAGTGAGAATGGTAGAGATCAGTGGAAGGATTCCTCAAGAGGAAATCACAGTGACTCAAGATCTTACAGGAGTAGCATTAAATGTTACTATTGCAAGAGATATGGACATAAGGAAGCTCAGTGTTGGGACAAGCAAGAAAATGAAAGCAAATGGGCAAATTTCTCAGAAAATGCAGACAAAGAGGAGAAGTTGTTCATGGCTCTTACCACCACTGAAGAGAAAGGGTCTGCTATGTGGTACTTGGATAGTGGTTGCTCAAACCACATGTCAAGCTCAAGAAAAATGTTCAAGGAGCTTGATGAAACCAAGAGAAGTAAGGTGAGACTAGGAGATGATAAAGTGCTGCAAGTTGAAGGGAAAGGCACAGTGACAATTGCTAGTGTGCAGGGTGGAGAAAAGGCATTATGTGATGTTCAGTTTGTGCCTGGTCTAGCTCATAATTTATTGAGTGTTGGACAGTTGCAGCAAAGTGGTTTCTCCTTGTTGTTTGATGAAGATAAATGTGTGATCAGAGAAAAGAAGACAGGTCACATAGTAGTTAGTGTGTCAATGACTGCTAATAGGATGTTTCCTATTAACTTGGCTTCAGATGTGAGCAATGCAATGGTAGTCAAGAGTGTAGAAGAATCTGAGTTGTGGCATCAGAGGTATGGACATCTAAATATGCAAAGTTTGAAGATGTTGGGTGCAAAAGAAATGGTTCAAGGTCTACCTAAGATCAATGATCTAGAGTTTTGTGAAGGGTGTGTGTATGGTAAGCAGCTCCGAGGATCCTTTCCAAGTGGATCAGCTTGGAGAGCAACTCAGTGCTTAGAGTTGCTACATGCAGACCTTTGTGGACCAATGCAAACATAATCTATGGGAGGAAGTAAGTATTTTTTGATGATAACAGATGATTACAGCAGGATGAGCTGGGTGTTTTTTCAAAAGCATAAGTCTGAAGCTTTCTTAAACTTCAAAAGATTTAAAGTGATGATTGAGAATCAGTTGGAGAGCAAGATCAAGGCTCTCAGAACTGATAGAGGAGGTGAATTCTTA
This sequence comes from Persicaria tinctoria, assembly GCA_037127255.1. Taxonomy (NCBI): domain Eukaryota; kingdom Viridiplantae; phylum Streptophyta; class Magnoliopsida; order Caryophyllales; family Polygonaceae; genus Persicaria; species Persicaria tinctoria. The sequence goes on along the minus strand of JBANSL010000020.1, from coordinate 17,084,525 downwards.
TCAAATGAATTCAATGAGTTCTGTTATGAGAATGGGATTAGAAGAGATTTGACAGCCCCATACACTCCTGAGCAAAATGGAGTGGCAGAGAGAAAGAATAGAACTGTTGTTGAGATGGCCAGAAGCATGATGAAGGCCAAGGGAGTCCCAAACAAGTTTTGGTGTGAAGCAGTAGCAACTGCAGTGTACTTGTTGAATATTTCTCCAACAAAGGCCGTGTTGAACAGAACTCCATATGAAGTGGTGAAGGGAAGAAAGCCAAGAGTTGATCATTTGAAAGTGTTTGGCTGTGTAGCATATACTTTGGTCAACTTGAGACAGAAATTAGATGACAAGGCAGAGAAGTGCTTGTTCATTGGATATGCTTCACAATCAAAAGCATATAAGTTGTTCAATCCTACAAATGGGAGAGTAATTATTAGCAGGAATGTGGTTTTTGATGAAGGCAGTAAGTGGGAATGGAAGAGAGGTGAGAAAGGAGATGGGTTGCACGAGTTGATCTCTCTAGACAGTACAGATGAGGAGACTGATCAAGGTGAAGAGTTCAGTGACAGTGATGGCTCAACTCCAAGTACACCAGCAACACCATCAACTCCCTCTGATCTTGCCAGTTCATCAAGCAGTCATGGTGGTTCTCCTTCAAGTTCTTCAAGTGACTCTCCTCCTAGAAAAATGAGATCACTTGCTGAGGTGTATGACAGAACTGTGAGAGTTGGCTTTGCATTGCTTGCAACAGATTCAGTGAGCTTTGATGAAGCAAAGGGTGAGAACCAGTGGCAACAGGCTATGAATGAAGAGATGAAAGCCATTATAAAGAATGACACCTGGGAGCTTAGTGATTTGCCTGAGGGAAAGAATGTTATTGGTCTTAAATGGGTATTTAGGACCAAGTACAACACAGATGGAAGTATTCAAAAACACAAGGCAAGGCTTGTGGCTAAGGGATACTCACAGCAAGAAGGGATAGATTATGAAGAAACCTTCTCACCTGTAGCAAGGTTAGAGACAGTAAGAGTTGTGCTAACACTGGAAGCTCAGTGGAAGCTACCTATTTTTCAGTTAGATGTTAAATCAGCATTTCTGAATGGTGAGCTACAAGAAGAAGTGTTTGTGGAGCAGCCTTTGGGATATGAAAAGAAAGGTGATGAATTCAAGGTGTAAAAATTAAAGAAGGCACTGTATGGGCTCAAGCAAGCTCCTAGAGCTTGGTACATCAAGATAGATGATTTCTTCCTAAGAAATCAGTTTGTGAGAAGTGAAAATGAGCCAACCCTTTATGTCAAGAAGGGAAGAAAAAGAGAGTTCATTATTGTGTGTTTGTATGTAGATGACATCATCTACTTGAGCAATTCACAAGAGATGTTAGAACAGTTCAAGAGTGCCATGATGAAGAAATTTGAGATGACAGATCTGGGATTACTTCAGTATTTTCTTGGGCTAGAGGTGAAGCAAAGTGAAGAAGGTGTGTTTCTGTGCCAAGAAAAATATGCCCGAGATCTCTTGAAGAAATTTCAGTTGGAGAAGTGTGAGATTGCTCACGCTCCAATGAACATGAATGAGAAGCTGCAGAGGATGGATGGTACTGAGAAGGCAGATGAAAAGTGCTACAGAAGTCTTGTGGGAGGCTTGAATTATCTTACTCATACTAGGCCAGACATTGCCTATTGTGTGAGTGTTGTATCAGGTGTATGCATGAGCCAACAAAGCAGCACATGGGAGCTGCAAAGAGGATACTAAAGTATGTTGCTGGGACCCTACAGTTGGGAATTTGGTATGAAAATGTGAAAGATTTCAAGCTGCAAGGTTATACAGACAGTGATTGGGCAGGCTGTATAGATGACATGAAGAGCACTTCAGGGTCTGTGTTTGGGTTTGGATCAGGTGCCATCACATGGAGCTCTAAGAAGCAAGAGACTGTGGCTCTATCATCCCCAGAAGCTGAGTATGTAGCAGCTGGTGCAGCTGCAAGACAAGCATTATGGCTAGGGAAATTGTTGTCTGATTTTGGAATTGAGCAAAGTGAAGCTATGGAGATCTGGTGTGACAACAAATCAGCCATAGCCATGACAAAGAATCCATCTTTCCATGCCAGAACAAAGCACATAGATGTGCAACACCATTTCATTCAAGAATTGGTGGCAAAGAGCAAAGTTGTGTTGAAGTTCTGTGGAACTAATGAACAGAATGCAGATCTGTTCACCAAGGCTTTGTGTGGAGCAAAGCATGAGTATTTTGTCGAGAAGATTGGCATGAGGAACCTTGAATTAAGGGGAGGTGTTGAATGATGGTTGCTAATCCAAGGTTCAAGCAAGCTGTGAAGCTCTGCTCAGCTGGATGTCTTAGGCTTTGTCGAGATCGACTTAGTTTGTCGAGATAGAACATCAGTAGTGTGTGTTAGTCAAGGGTGTTAGTTGGTTTGTCGATATTGACACAGTTTTGTCAATATCGATTAGTAAGACAGTTAGAGTTAGTTTCTTTTTTTTGAATCACTTCCTAGGAAATGTGTTAGTGGGGAAGTGGATTAAGATGTCAGTTTTATGCAGTTATCTTTGGTTTGTATTAGTCTTAGTAGTTGGATGTGAATCAATGAAGGAGTTGTGGTTTTTGTGGAAAAACTTACAAGTGTGTGTGGGTGTGTTGTGTGTTCTTCCTAGTACTCTTGTCCTCGAATCTGTATTGGGTGTGTTGTGTGATCCACAATCAGTGTTCCAACACCCCCTCCAGCAACTCAGCGAGCATGGCGTAATGGGTAGTAGTCATGTCGGATGTAGCCCACACCAACTTCTTCACAAGCCTGTTTCCTGGACGAGTAAAGTGGCGCCATTGTAACACCTATACTAAGCCTAAATTAAAAAACACTTTGAATTCATTGTTGGAAGGATCAATCCAGAATCCGCAACCATTACAACGGTTAAACTTGACACAGCATTGTGGAATCTTCAGGAACTGACGGATTGAAGGGTTCCAAAGGATGATGCGATGAACACTGCTAACAGCGCGGAGAATGAAGGTTTTGGGCTATAATAAGACAGGGCCTTTGGATGGCAAGATGCTCTAGAATGAGGGTTTTGGAGGCAATCAGTTGCTTCCATGATTTGCAGACTAATGAAGTCAACTCCTAGTTAGTTAGAAGAGCTGCAATTCAGTTATAACCGGTCATGACGTGTGCCTCTGTGTGTGTGTGATATGTGCTTATAAATACTCAGCTCCTCCATTGTAACAACTTGTTTTTCAAAGTAATAAAATTCTATATTTTTTTAGAGTTCAGTTTGTTCCCTCCCTTTCATTCCGAGTGTTCTTGAGTGATTGAACAACATGATTTCACAAATTGAAGAATCAATATGGTATCAGAGCTCACGGATTTTGAGTTCTCGATTGTTCTTCACTTCGGCGGTGTTTGATCTCAATCTCTGTTTGCAATCTAGAGTCGCTTTTGAGGTGGTGGGCGATTTCTTTTCTTGATTCGCAATCATCGATGGCGACTGTTGCAGAGGATCAAGGATCACAATCATCGGAGAGACGACGCCGATGTGATCTGATCTATGTTACACGGACACGGATACGGGTGCGGGAATACGATACGGATACAGGGATACTGCAATCCAAAAAACATATGATACCATACGTCGGGGATACGGCGATATAATTTATATATTGTTTTAAAGATCTAAATATAAATAATAGATATAAATCATTTGAAGATACCTAAAATGAATTATATCAAGACTATTCAGTATTTACAATAGCTAATTCATGAAAAATCAATAGAAAACACATAATAGTTGATGCATTCTTCCGGAAAAAGCTCATTTCAAGTAAATGGGGAAGTAAATAAATGAATAAGTAGAGTGGAAGACATAAGTAGAGGGTGAAGAAAGGAGGTATCGTATCCGAAGTGTATCCGAGTATCGTATCGTATGTCCCGTATCGGATACGGATACAGCACTCCCCGAGGCGTGTCCGGGTATAACATAGGATCTGATCTCAGCTATGGATTTGCAGAATCCCTTATTCGTCCATCCATCAGATAATTCAGGTATTGTCCTCACCACAATTCAATTAACTGGTGAGAATTTTAGACGATGGATTAAGGTGATGATGAAAGGGCTTTCTGTGAAAAACAAAGTAGGATTTGTAGAAGGAAATATGATCGAAAGTTATGAGAATTCAGTCCTATGGAACAGGCACAATGACATGGAGTGTTCATGGATCTTGAACACCGTGTCTAAGGAGATTTATGCAACTTTAGATGAATTTGATACAGGTAAGCAAATATGGGATGATTTGCACAAAAGTTTTGGCCAGAAAAATGGTCCTATGTTGTTTCAAATCAACAAAGAGTTTCAAGATTGTGAACAAAAGAATTTGGAAATCACCGAGTACTTCACAAAGTTGAAGGGTGCTTGAAAACAACTTGCTGGTCTCTGTCCTCCGATTAGATGCACCTATGGCAAATGTGATTGCAATCTCAACACCAGGATTGAAGCTGCTGAGAATGAGGAGAAGTTGATGAAGTTTTTGATGGGGTTGAATGATCAATATGGTGCAGCACAAAGTCAATTTCTTTTATGTTCACCTCTCCCAACAACAAGCTATGTGCACTCTTTATTGATCCAAGATGAGTCAAGAAAGAAATGGACTAACAAAGCTTCGTCCTCTGCTGTTGTCACTGCTATGTTCAGCAAGAAAGATGGCAAAGAGAGTAAAGATAGTTATCATCAGGGCAGAAAGAAGAAGTGCACTCACTGTGAGGGCTATCACCCATCTGAGAGGTACTGGGAGGTTCAGTACTGGCGGCCGCAGGATCCTCCGAAAGGTGGGGCGAAATTTTCTAGTGTGTAATGAGATATTGACCTTGAATAAACTCCTTTACCTAAAGCTACGATTTTCAACTTAGCAGTGGATTATAGAAAAGTAGGCTTACATTTGCTTTGTTGCTATGATAGTTGTTTCTCGTCATTCATTGGAAATTCAGACATTTGTCATATTTAGGAGTGTAAACTTATCGAAATTCAATCATGTTAAATTCAAGGCTTTTGCATATTAGTTAAGATTGTAAACTTACCAACTTTATAATATCTTTTGGTTCCCAAAGACATGATAGAAATTGTGATTTGAATATGTAGGTTACGAAAATACAAATATTGCATAAAACTTCACAAATTCAATTCACAAACCCCAAATTCAATTTATAAATTTCATTCTCAAAATCACATACACAATAATTAAAACACAAAATTTATTCTCAAAATCAAAACTCTAATGAAAATTTCACAAAATTTATTCTCATAATCAAATCATAATTTCACCAATTTTATGGGGTTTAATTAGTTTATAGCTAGATAATTTGTATATAGTAGGGAGCTCGAGAAGTGGGAACATAATTAAATAAGGGGTAGAAACATAGAGAGTAGGTGCAAGTTGAACAAAGAATAAAAAAAAAACTTTTTTGAGGGAGGCGAAATTTGTTTTTATATAAAAAAAAGAGGCTAATTTCACCAATTTTATGGGGTTTAATTAGTTATAGCTAGATAATTTGTATATAATATGAAAGTCGGGAAGTGAGAATATAATTAAATAAGGGGTAGAACCGTAGAAACAAAGAAAGTGGGGTGTAAGTTGAACAAATAAAAAAAAACTATTTTTAGGGAGGTGAAATTTGTTTTAAAAAATGTGACTAGTGGGACTTGAACCCCCAACACAAAATTTATTCTCAAAATCAAAACTCTAATGAAAATTTCACAAAATTTATTCTCATAATCAAATCATAATTTCACCAATTTTATGGGGTTTAATTAGTTTATAACTAGATAATTTGTATATAGTAGGGAGCTCGAGAAGTGGGAACATAATTAAATAAGGAGTAGAAACATAGAGAGTAGGTGCAAGTTGAACAAAGAATAAAAAAAAACTTTTTTGAGGGAGGCGAAATTTTTTTTATATAAAAAAAGAGGCTAATTTCACCAATTTTATGGGGTTTAATTAGTTATAGCTAGATAATTTGTATATAATAGGAAAGTCGGGAAGTGAGAATATAATTAAATAAGGGGTAGAACCGTAGAAACAAAGAAAGTGGGGTGTAAGTTGAACAAATAATAAAAAAGCTATTTTTAGGGAGGTGAAATTTGTTTTAAAAAATGTGACTAGTGGGACTTGAACCCCCAACCTTTGGTCTAAAATTGATTTCCTTCCTTCCCACCAACCAACTAAGCAAAGTAGATTAATTGATTTTATACTCCCGGGGCACGTGGGTCGAAGGGTGGGGCGGCCGCGTACGCTCGCCCCACCCTAGGGCCGCCCCTGGGGAGGTTATAGGTTACCCAAGCTGACATTCCAAGAGCAAGTATAAACCTCAATTGCCAAGGAATAACAATGACTCGAAGAAAAATGGCAATGGAGGCTACATGGCCAATGCTATCACTGAGAAGGCCCCAGAAGAACAAGGAAATTTGCTCCATGACTATGGACCAACAGAAGATGATGATGTCGTTTCTAAACATCATGAGTCAAGCACATCAACAACAATATAATGAAGTGGTTCTTGCAAGTACCTTATTATGTGGTGTAGTGTCTCCTCTTACAGATTCTTGGCTTTTAGATAGTGGTGCAAACTATCACATGACATGTGATTTGAAATATCTTACCAATATTGTCCCTATGATTCCTTACTAGCCCACCTACAACTTGTGGGCTCAAGCCCAGCAACAATATAGATACAAATTCTGTTACATAGCCCATGTTTATCTATTTCCTATACAGCTGTTCACAGCAAGTCTCACGAAGCTTTCAATAGCTTCCCCTTGTAGTATATATATCTGTAACCGTTATTGATCAGATATGGTGGAATGAATGGTGGTCTGCAATATTACCAGAATGAAATACACCTCCATCGAGCATTCCTCCATCTAAAATTCACTTTTCAGATGGACATACAAGTAGCATTACACACTCTGGTAATGTTTGCTTAACCCCCTCCTTGGCTCTCACAAATGTTCTCTATATACCTGACTTAAAACTAAATTTGGTATCTCTAACTGAAGAACTGAGTACTTCATATAAATAACAATAAGACAAATACTCTAGAGGGGAGGGGGTTTGAATAGAGTATGGTTAATTTTCGCAAAGTCTCCTGCAGCAACAACTTCAAGGGCTTTAAACCAGATCTCAAGGCCTTGAGTTGGACTTCAAAGGTTTTGAAACTGAATTGAGTCTTGCTGAAGCTACCACAGATTAAAACAAACGTAAGTGCAAAAATAAAATATGATGAACATGAGAATTATTAACGAAGTTCGACTCTAAACCAAGCTGGCCCGAACCTACCATGACCCTTGACCCGTCTGATCCGAACCCGCCGGGTCACGTGGATAGGCCTATCGAGGAGAGGTGGCAATAACTGATTGTATATGGGGTGTGTGGAGTGTTTCGTGTTCAAACCAGGCTGGGGTTGCGTTGCGGCAATGAGATCCCCTCTCTCCATATTCTTGTTGTGTGCATTTGGTGGATCCAAGAGTGTAGGATGAGTTGGTATGGCATTATGAGAAGAATGGTATATACACGGTCAAGTCGGGGTACCATGTGATGGCTAGTAGGAGGGGGTAAAGAGGGATCAGAAGCAGCAAAGAGGGATTTTGAATAATATTAAGTACAGATCCTTCAAACAGGCATGTGTTCAAATAGTGTTTGTTCGTCCTACCCCATCAACATTGCTAAAATCTGTTTATGTGTAACATCTAATTTAACTATAGTGTTTTACAAAATCTAAATACAACACGTGATATACGTATCCAACATACCATCACCCATCATTACACAAAGAACATCATCAACAAATGGGTAATGGCTTGCTTTCTTCGTTTCGTAAATGAATCGCTGAAAGGCCCAGGATGCCGAATCAATGGCTTCATAGCTCATCTACATTGTCAGGCTGCAGGGTCCACTCATCGGAGTAGTAAGAGTTCGGCAACCCTAACCAAAACTTGAAAGCCTCTGCTGCCCTCTTCCTCCCCCTCCTTCGGTCCTGTCTCGCCTGGGATGCGTGCTTGCTCGTGAACATCCTCGAGTGCATCTCAACGTAAATCCTACTGTACTTTGTCTTATTAGGCGGTATTCCATACTCTTCCATACAAGCCACAATCTCCAATGCCTTCTTGAAGAATGCAGCTCTTACACAGATGTCAGCCAGTGTATCCAGCAGGCCTTCATCCGGCTTTATCAGAGGAGGCAATGAAGTCGGATCAGAGCCCTCTTCTTCCTTCTTCGTTGGCTGACACCTCTCCCTCACCTCCTTCCAGAGCAGCAGTGCCTCCCCGGGCTTTCGGGCAACTGCAATTGCATTCGCAAGGCTCCCATACGTAGCGACATTGGGGTAAAACCCGTGCTCCCTCATCCTCTCCACGACTTTCTTCGCTTCCTCGATCAAACCCATCTTGCAGTACCCCTCAACCAGCATGTTCCAAGCAACCTGATCAACCTTAACTCGAGGGTCCTTGAGCATCTCATCGAACACCTTGCACGCCAGATTCGGCTGACCAGACAACGCAAAGGCTTTCATCAAAGTAGTGTAGCTGATCTTCGTGGGTGCGAGTCCTCTCGCTCTCATCTCATTGAAATAAGCAAGCGCCCCAGAGCTGTCATCAGCCAATATACATCCGTCAATCAGCGTATTATACGACACAACATCCGGTAAAATGCCAGCCCCAGTCATCTCTCTAACCAACTCCTTTGCCCTGACAATTTGCAGCTGTTGACAATAACCCTTAAGCAGGATGTTGTAAGTGACCCTATTTGCAGGCACACCAACCCTTGTCATCTCAGCCAGCACTTGCCGCGCCCTATCCATGGACCCGGCTTTGACAAAAGCTGAGATCACCGTGGTGTAAGACACATGATCAGGGTGGCTAGATGCATCCTTTTGGTGCCTCATTGCCTCTAATGTTCTCACTGTATCCGAAACCCTCCCTGCTTTCATATAACCCTTCATAAGGGTAGTGTAAATCCGAGAATCAGGTGCGTATTCCTTCGGTAACAATGGTGGCACAAAATCACTCTCCTTAAAAGCCAGTGGAATCAACTTATCAAGGATTTCATCCTCCTCATTGGCATTGCAGGTTTCAATGTCATCTCGATACTGAATTTCATCTTCATCGTCTTCCTCATCATCATCATCTTCATCTTCGAAATCATCTTCCTTCTCATCAAGTCTCTTCAAATTCGCGTCCCTAAGGACTCGACAAACGTCTTCTCTCCCCTCCCGCATCGCCTGCACCAGCTTCTCGGCGGTGTCCAAGTCCCCAAAACCGACATAGGCGGCAACGAGCGAATGGAAAGTGGTAGCACAGGGCTGGATGCCCTTCATGAGGAGCATCTCCAAGACAGAAACAAGCAAGTCCTTCCTACCAGCTTTACCACACATCTTGATCAACACATTGTAAGTCAAGACATCAGGAACCACACCCCATTGAGGCATTTCGTCGAACACCTGGCAGAACCTTTTCACATCGCAAATATTCGCACACGCATTGAGCACAGCATTGAACGCGGCCGTATCAGGCCGGGAATCACTGGCCACGTCGAGGGAGCGGACGCGGCGGGTGACGGCGGAGAAGAGACGGAGGGCCTCGATTGGGCCGTCGTCGTCAGCGGATGCGGCGAGGCGGCTGACGACGGCGCTCCAGGCCTTGACGTGCGGGAGGAAATTGGAGCGGAGCATGGACTTGATGACGGAATTGGCGTAGCGAGTGTCGCCGGACTTGGCGGCGGAGGCGGCGAGGAGGCCGAGGGAGTTGGAATCGAGGCGGTGGAGCTGGCGAGCATGGCGGAGGCGGGAGAGGATGGACTGGGCGCGGGAGAGGGATTCAGGGGTGTTCTGGTAGGAGAGCTGGGCGACGAGGCGGCTGAGGCAGGTAGAACTCGGGAGGGTGGCGGTGACAGTGGCGTTGGAGTACAGGTTCCAGGCTTCGTCGGTCTTTCTCTGCCGGAGGAGGGAGAGTAGGGTTTGGTCTTGATTAGTGGTGGTTGGGGGGAGAGAGAGTGGGGTGCTGGCTTGAGCGGAAAGGGAGGGTAGGGGTTTGGGGGTGGCGGTGGTAGTGGTAGTGGTGGAGGCGGAGGAGGGGCGGAGAGTGGAGGAGAGGAAGGAGGGGGAGGAGAGAGGGAGGGAAGGGGAGGAGGAAGGGGATAACGAGGAGATGGTCATTGGGAGAGAGAGGGTGAAGACAGGGGTTTGGATTGGGTTTGCATAATTACAGAATCCAGAGAGAGAGAGCAACACAGAGGAAGAAGATAGGGGAAGGAAATGGATGGAGAGAAAGAGAGAGATTTGAATCTCTTTCTGATGAATGGGTGGAGATAGAAAGTGTTACGTTTCAGATCTATTGTTCTGTTGTTTTCTGTGAATGCAAAGTTGGACAAATTCTCACGTCTTTTCTTCTGATGATTTACTCATTTCAGTTTCGAGTTATGTCCAAATTTGATTAATATCGAGTGTAGCTATTTGAACCTAGAGAGAGGGAGATTCAACCTAGGCTTAGGTCATACTAATCTAGCTTCGGCCGCCCCAGTGACGATGTGGTTCCGCCACTCCCTAGCTCCGGCTTCATACCAGTTGTAAATCGAATTTGAAGTAACCTAACCTCGATTCCGTTTGTGGTTTTCAACCCAAATCCCAAATTGCTTTGGGGCTTTTGTGAATCTGAGTATATTACTTCTCATTTATACTCATTTGGTCTGATTTGTAAGTGTTTGGAGAACTGAGTCCTTAACGGATCTCAGAGGCCTACTCCTGTATATATATCAATGGGTGAAAACCCGAGGGTACAATGGTAACTGTACATGTATAAACAATATAATGCTAACATCCTCCCTCAGTCGCCGCTAGAGGTGAGCGAATAGCAAGACTGGAACGAAAAGAAGTAAAAAGAGGAGTAGGTAAGCCTTTTGTGAAAATGTCCGCATACTGATGTGCAGAAGGGACATGAAGAACTCGGACCTGGATGTCAATTTCGATATGCTTCGTCCGTTGGTGCTGAACTGGGTTCGACGACAGGTAAACAACGGAGACATTTTCGCAGTAGACCAGTGTAGCCGATCGAAGGGGAACCTGGAGTTCGCAGAGAAGGTTGCGGAGCCAGCAGGTCTCAGCGACGGCGTTGGCAACACCACGATACTCAGCCTCGGCACTCGAGCGGGAGATGGTGGCCTGACGCTTGGAGGACCACGAGACCAGATTGTCGCCCAGGTACACCGCGAAACCAGATGTAGAGCGTCTAGTTTCAGGACAACCCACCCAGTCAGCGTCAGAATAGGCGGTGAGGGAGTCAAACCTGCTGCAAGCGAGATGTAAACCCATGTCAGAGGTGCCCTTGATGTACCTGATTATCCTCTTGAGCGCCTGAAGATGGTGCTCGCGGGGATCATGCATGTATAAGCAGATCTGCTGTACGGCGAAGGCAATGTCCGGTCTGGTGAATGTCAAATACTGGAGAGCACCGGCCAGACTGCGGTAGGCTGTAGGATCCTCAACCTTAGGACTGGAGGCAGCGTCGAGCTTGGACTTGCAGTCGACAGGGGTGGTGGCGGGTTTGCAAGACGTCATGCCGACCTTGTCGACGATCTCAAGAGCGTACTTCTGCTGATGAAGGAACAGGGTAGTAGGAGTGCGTGACACAGAGACCCCAAGGAAGTAGCTCAGGGAACCGAGATCAGTCATGGCGAACTCTGATCGCAGCAAGGCCATCAACCTTGACAGGAGCAATGTAGAGGAAGCGGTGAGCACGATGTCGTCAACGTACAGGAGAAGATAGGCAGTGTCAGACCCTGAGTGGAACACAAAAAGGGAGTGATCAGACTGACTACCCTGAAATCCAATGCCAGTGAGGTACGTGGCGAACCGCTGATACCAGGCGTGTTTCAACCCATAGAGAGACTTCCGGAGAAGGCAGACGTGAGATGGGCGGGTGCGATCATAGAAGCCTGGCGGTTGATGCATATACACAGTCTCCTGAAGGTTGCCGTGAAGGAAGGCATTCTTGACGTCAAGCTGATGGATAGGCCAATCCTTAGTAAGGGCGATGCTCAGAACTGTGCGGATGGTAGCCGGTTTGACGACCGGGCTGAAAGTCTCATCACAGTCAACCCCAACCTCCTGTGACTTGCCGTTGACCACTAGTCGAGCCTTGTGTCGCTCTAGAGTTCCGTCTGACCTGTACTTATGCTTGAACAACCACATGCAGTTAATGATATTAGTGTTCCGAGGCCTTGGAACGAGGTCCCACGTGCCATTTTTAATAAGAGCACTAAACTCATCCATCATGGCAGCTTGCCAGTTCGGGTCCTGTAAGGCCTTGTGGGGCGATTTGGGGAGAGGAGATATGTCGGGAGACGGAGTGAGAAGGTTGTATTTGGGGTTAGGTTTGAAGATGCCGGACTGCGACCGGGTCTTCATGGAATGGGCGGGGGGTGCAATCGGAGGTTGGTGGGTAAGAGGGGTTGCCTGCTGAGGGGGGAAGAGGGGGGGCGGCGGGCGCTGCCACGGGGGTGTACCCGCCGCAAGGGGTGCAACGGGATAGGCGGGGGGTGCGGCGGCCGCTGCCAGGGGGGGTGTGCCCGCCGCATGGGTTGCGGCGCCCGCCGCCAATTGATTTGGGTGGGGGTTTTGGGCGGGGGTTGGTTCCGGATGATGCTTGTTGGAATAGGTGGCGTAGGAGGGGTAGGAATTCGTCGGAATTGGGTGGTGTGGGTGGGTTGGGGACAGCAGGGGTGGGTGGTGTGGCGAAGGGGAAGGTCTGTTCGTCGAAAATCACATGGCGCGAAGTGACAACCCGATTTGTATCCAAGCGAAGACAACGGTAGCCTCGATGGTGTGGGGAGATGCCCAAGAAGACACATTTAGTTGATCGTGGGGATAGCTTGTGAGGGGCGGTGGCACTCATGTTGGGAAAACAGAGACATCCAAACACTCTAATGTGATCGTAAGAGGGGTAGCGCTTGTAGAGTGCCAAGGTTAGGATGGAGTTGCCAATGGCTTTGGATGGAAGTATATTGTGGAGATAGGTGGCTATGTGAAGCGCCTCAACCCAAAAGGGGAGGGGGAGAGAGACGTGATGTAGGAGGGTTCTAGTTTTGTCATTGATGGTGCGGAGAATACGTTCCGCTTTGCCATTTTGTGGAGAGGTTTGGGGGCATGAGAAGCGGAGTGATATCCCATTTTGTTGACAAAAGGAGCGAACAAAATTGTTGTCAAACTCTCCTCCCATGTCGCACTGAATAGCCTTGATGGGCAAAGTGAATTGAGTGCGGACAAATGTGTGAAAATTGACAATGTGACTTTGTGTTTCCGATTTGTGACATAGGGGAAAAACCCAAACAAAATTGGTGAAATCATCAAGGACAACCAAATAGTATCGAAAACCACTAGCACTTAAAATAGGAGATGTCCACAAATCACAATGCAAAAGATCAAAAGGTGCAAATGTACTGGAATGAGAAATGCTAAAAGGGAGACGCTTGCTCTTGGCGATTTCACAGGAAATGCAAACGCCAGAGGCTTTATTACAAGAAATTAAATGACTAGTGCGGAGACATTGAAGCACGTGGTCGCCGGGATGGCCAAGACGAGCGTGCCACAAGTCAGAACGATGGGTGACGAAGGCGGTGGGGGCGGTGGGAGACTGTGGGCGAGCTTTGGTGATGGGGTAGAGGTCGCCAGAACTATTGCAGCGCATGATTGGGGTCCACGTACGAAGATCCTTCACAAGAAAACCAAACAGGTCAAATTGGACAGCCACGTGATTATCGACGGTAAATTGACGAACAGAAATGAGGTTTTTAACAAGGTCAGGGGCAAGCAGGACTTTGTTGAGGCGTAGGGGTGGGGCATTGGGAAGGGTTGTGTGACCCGAACCGACAATTTTAAGAGACTCGCCGTTTCCGACATAAACAGACGGTAAAGTGCTCGAATTAAAAACAGTTTGTAGGTTACCTGGTGCGTTCGTCATGTGAGAGGAGGCCCCGGTATCCATGTACCAATTGTCGTCCGGCTGCTGGAGTCCCATGGTGGAGAAAGCGGCGGAGAGGTTGGTGTGCATGGGGTGCACTGGAGGCTGCTGTGAAGCGTACATCGTCGGGGATGGGGCCCGCTGCTGTGGCGGACGCTACGTGTAGACCAACTCTGGCGGGGGGTATCCCACCCACGTTGGATAAGGGCAGGGCGACGGAGCGGGGGACCATTGCTGCTGCGGGTACCACTGCCCAGGCGGCGGCCGCTGCATGTTGCCGCCTCTGTCGCGTCCTCCGCGTTGTTGGGGTTGTCTGGGTTGGGTGTGGGGAAGGGGGTCCGGGGCTATGAAATCCTTGGAGGAAACAAGGACATGGGAAGGGCCCTGGGGGCGTCCCTGGCGGCTCTCCTCCCTAGAGAGCATGCTGCGAGCCACCATGAAGGTCGGAAGTGGCGATGTGTTGCTGATCATGCCACCGACGACATCAAATTTGGTGGAAAGGTCGTTGATAAGTAGAAGAACAAGGCGTTCTTCGCTAACTTTGTTCCCAACATCGCCTAGTTGATCAGCAATGGCTTTGATGGCGAGGCAGTAGTCAGAGACGGTGGAGAAGCTTTCCTGACGGGTGTTGATGAACTTGCCCTCAAGATCCGCTGCCCTAGCGGATTGATTATCATGGAAGAGGCCCTTTATGCGGAGCCAGACATCACGGGCGGTAGAGTTTGGTTAGAGGACGGTAATCAGGACGTCCTCAGAGATGGTGGCATAGATCCATCCAAGAACGATGGAGTCAAGGCGGTTCCAGAGGGGCTCAGGAACATCAGTCGGACGATCAGAGCCGTCGATGTGGGTGATGACGTCGTGAGCCTTACAGGCGGTTTGGAAGAGCTCCGCCCATGTGTGGTATTGGACCTTTTTAAGATCTAGGGTTAGGGGAATTTTATTTTTGATGTTGGTGACGGATTGAGCGGAATGAAAGGGGTTTTGTGGTGGTGGTGGAGGGTTAGGGTTGGGTGGAATGGGGTTAGGGTTGATTGGGTTGATAATCTCATCGGTAGACATCGAGAAGGGGTGGGAGATTGCGGCGGAAGGGAGAAAGGAGGAACAGGGGGCGGCGGCGGCGGCTGTAGGGAGCGGCGGCGGCGGCAAGAGGGGGAGGCGGCGGCGGCGACTGGGCTGGCGCGGCGGCTGGGCTGGCGGCGGCGGCTAGGGCGTGGCGGCGGCGGCTATGGCGTGGCGGCTGCGGCTTGGGGCTGCGGCGGCTTAGTGGATCGTTAGGTGTGAAACAAAAATTAGGGTTTCACACAAAAGCTTGATACCATGTAAGTGTTTGGAGAACTGAGTCCTTAACGGATCTCAGAGGCCTACTCCTGTATATATATCAATGGGTGAAAACCCGAGGGTACAATGGTAACTGTACATGTATAAATAATATAATGCTAACATGATTGTGCAAAACCTCCTCTCGTTCTTCCCTGCGGATAGTCCGTTCAGGAGGTTTTCGTTTCCGATTTGATAATCCCATCGGCTGCCACTCTCCCCTCGGTGGTAGCGTGGTGTTTTTATTCCTGGTCTACCTCCTGTCAAGCCGGATTGGTGCCGGTCCTCTCCTCCCCTTTGGATTCGTCTCCCCTGGTGGCTTATTGCTGGCCCGGCTGGTCTGCCTCTGTGTGCTACCCGCCCTTCCGGCACCTTCACTCTCTTCGCTTCCCCTCTCCTTGCCGACCTGGCTTCTTCCACCATCCTTATCCCTCCTCTCCGACCTCTCCCCATCGACCCTGCTTCTCCTCCGGCCATCCCTCCTCTCCGGCCGTTGCGGCTTCGGTGGGGTAACCTGAGTTTGATTAAGTTTTCTCCTGATTGGCTGATTCCATTGGCTTCGTGGGTAACATTTGGCCCGTTGGAGGCCCGCTATTTGGGCCCCCTCAAACCTCATCTTCGACCTTCGGTCGTCGTGGTTTGCCCCTTCTCGATGTTCCTTGCCTCGGTAGTTTGGTGGCCGACCGGCGTCCTTGTCATCATCGTGTTCATCTCGCTTGCCCATTTTTCTCCTTGGGTTGGATACCCGAAAGTGTTTGACTAAATCCCGCATATTCTAGTAGGTGAAATCTTGTTGGCGTTTTGTTCGAGCAGCTTGCGGCTCTGCTTCCGGTGTTTCTAGGAGGTCTTCTGCTTGATTGGGGGATGTAGAGTTTGGAGTCGGGACTGGCTGGGGTCGTGGTGGTGCGTTCAAGGTGACTCCGTATCCAGGATTGAGTTTCCTTGGAGTTCGTCTGCATTACTCACAAGAGATAGAGTCTTGCTATACCGCTGGCCCGCGGTGCCGTTGTTCGGTGGTGCTTGGCTTCGTTCTCCGTCGGCTTTCTCAGCTTCTTGGGAGTTGGTCTTCTTGGGTCGTGAGGTTGTGAGTTTATTTTCTGCTTGTTTCATTTCGCTTATTGTCTGTATTGCTGTATTTTTAGGTTGTACGTTTGATGGTTCGCCGTCTGCCGAC
Source organism: Persicaria tinctoria (assembly GCA_037127255.1). NCBI lineage: Eukaryota > Viridiplantae > Streptophyta > Magnoliopsida > Caryophyllales > Polygonaceae > Persicaria > Persicaria tinctoria. The sequence continues at coordinate 17,068,040 of JBANSL010000020.1, read as the reverse complement.
TTTGTCGGCCTATCGATGAGTCAGGCATCTCTAACATTCAAATTTTTACCTAATAAAAAAAAAATGCTTCTATCAAATACCATTGGATTTTCGGGGAATTTTTTTCTAAATATTCAAGTTTTTAAAAATAATTACCACAATATTCAACCTTTCAAACTATTTTCAAAAATATTCAAAGATTTCAGCTTTTTGTTTTTGATTTTTCAAAAGGTACCCGTACTTTATACTAAATTACAAACTTGGTTATTAACTTTCTAGTTTTCGACAATAATGCTCGAGATGCAATATAGAATACTTATAAATGACTTTTGGTGGTACTAACTACCATAATCTACTAACTATATCTCTACTAAAAAAATAATCTACGAACTATATTATGAGTAATGAATTTTCTATGGTTTCAAGCCCACCACGCTCTGCAACTTAAAAACTTAAAGATAGAGAGGTTTGACGATACCTGAACGTGGTTACACTGGACCACCAACGTTCCTTAGCTTCTAGTTTTCTAGGGGTGGCTAACCTTCAACCAGGTCTCCCTTAGTTCAAGCACAACACAGATCTATTTCGTTTCCTACCTCAGACCGTAGTCTCTAACTCTCAGTTTCTTGATTTTAGAGTGTGAAAGGATTGGAATCACGAAAACTAATTATTCAGAACATAAAGTACGATTAAGTAGCTTTTTCCCTTTTTTAAAAGCAAACTGTTATTGAATCTGAAAAATATTACAACACACAAACACTCCTAATTTAAAACTTACAAACACAAAAACATACTAAATTCCCACACCAGAAAGATCAATCGAAGGATTCTTGAGTTTTTGAGTGATGGGAAACCAGTCTACTCAGAACTCAACAATGCTTCTCTTGCTCTTTCTGTATTATAAGATTTCTCTCTTCTCATGTGAGTTTTTCCTCTCTAGAATTCAGTGCCTCTAAGCTCCAAAGGGATGCTTTATTTATAGAGCTAGTTGAAGGGCATTGGATGCCTATCCAACGACTAAAAGCAAGTGGCCAACAGGGTGGCCTATTAAAATCAGAAAAACAAACAGTAAAAGAAAACTGGAAGGTACACTAATTGTGCTGGCGCTTGATGATGGTTTTCAATCATCCAGGTTCTGGACCCCTTCTTCTCTCATATTGGCTTCCAAGTCATCATCATCATAATCTTGCATTAAATCTAGAGTATTATCAATCTCTAGATCTTGATAATTGTCTAAATCGAGATCAAGCATTAAATCGTCAATGTATTCTCGATCCCATGCAATTAGCATATCAAGCATCTTCTCGTGACCATCTTTAGCTAAAAAGTGGCCGGCTTCTATTTGTACTAAATAGAGCTCAATGGACTCGAACATGTCTATATCCTGCTGCATAAATGGCTTGAGTTGTGGAGTTACGATGAAGGTTGTATTTCCAACTTTGAATATCCCATAGTCAGTGTGTCGATACTTGGTGATGTAGTAGTAGATGTAAAAGAACCCTTTTGCTCTGGCCACCCATGGATGCCTTACTGGCCCCGGACTTACCTCTACCAGATCCTTCACGAACCAGTATTTTTCTGAGAATAAAATGAAAATCAAATAATGTGGTAACCGGGTTTTGCCCTGGTTAACATCCATACAGGAACAGTGAACTCGACATCCTATTATCTTCTCCATGTGTTCGAACTTTGCTGCTCTGAGGAAGACCTCCTTTTGAAACTTGGTGAAGTATTTGAGCATGATGCTCAGTTCTTCTTCCTTTGGCCACCATCGATTGATTTTATAGAGTCCGCTACATATTCCATATTTCCATGACTTTAAGTAATCTGCATCTTCAACTAACATGATGAGCAATGATATTCCTCCCAATCCTGCATGGTTGTTTGTTACAAAGTGTGTAAACCATTTGTCTATTACTCCTCATGGCAGTCTTTTGACCCTTTCGGTTACCGTCTAGTAGAAATGTCTGAAATCTCTCATCCTCCATCTTCTACAGATTTCTTCCTGAAGTTCAATAGGTAGCTGAAGAACTTTTATTATCATTTCCATAGTTAGGAATCGTTCAACCATTCTGTGTCTCGTTTGTAAGAGCCCACGACGGAATCTGCTTTGAGTAAATTTTCCAAAATCAACAGAAACGTAAAAACTTGAAGGGGAAACCCATGTCTGGTATCCTCTCTTATTTCGCCTAAGAGATCAATATCCCATAGGTTGGTTACCCATCGGGGATTTTCCCACCAAGTCTGATTTCTTTGGTCCATCAGCTAATTCTCTAGTTAAGCTGTCTGCTAGAGAATTCTTTGATCCCTGCACATGTTCGACATTAAAGGTGAATTGGTTAAGGGCTAATTGCCAACGCAGGAGTCTTCCATGCACTTTCATATTATCAAGATTATTATTTATAAAATCCAATATCCCTTTACAATCTGTTCTGACTGTAAACGGTTTAGGGGCTAAGAAGATTATAAACTTCTAGATTCCGCGATAAATCACAAGAAAATCGTTTTCCATGACAGTGTAATTATATTCAGATTTGTTAAAACTGCCACTGTTGTACCTGCAAAGCTTATTATCTTTCTTTAGTTTTAAAACAGCTCCCCAATGATAATCGCTAGCGTCTGTTTCGAGAACTAACTCATCATCTTCATTAGGTAATGTCAATATTGGAAGTTTTTCACATCTTCTCTTTAGTTCTTGGAATATAGTATCTAAATGAGTCCAATTCCAAACTTGGTCTTTCTTTAATTTTACTTGTAAAGGTTCTCTTAATTTAGCTAAATCTTTGATAAAATCAGAAGCATAAGTAAGACAACCTATAAATCTTTCTAGTTGTTTTCTATCCTTGATTTCCTCAGAAAAAATTTCTACCTTTTCCAGGATATGTTCTTACAAGACAATTTGACCTGCTTTAATCTTTAATCCTAGGAATTCAATTTCGGGCTCAGCATAGATGTATTTCTTTTGTCCTAGAATGATTCCATGGTCAATACATTTTTGAGTTATAGCTTTCAGATCGTGCTTATGTTGTTCTATAGTTTTAGAGAAAATTAAGATATCATCGATGTAAACAAGACAACAATGTTTAAATTCCTTGAAAACATTGTCCATTCTTCTTTGAAATATTTGTGGTGCATTTTTCAAACCAAAAGGCATGACTACCCATTCATAGTGTCCTTGTGGAGCATTAAAGACAGTAAGTGAAATACTCTCTTCATCCATCTTTACATGCCAATAACCACTTTTACAATCCATTTCAGAGAACCAAGTGACTCCCTGTATTCTATTAAATAAAATTGTTTTATTAGGGATATAATATCCATCAAAAACAATATTATCATTAAGCTTTTTATAGTTGATAACCATTCTAGCTTTTCCTCTTTTTTCTCCAGCATGATTTCTAACCATTAAGGTAAGACTAGAATGAGTACTTTTACTTTCTCGAATTAAATCTTTCTTTAATAGCTCATCAATTTGTTCTTTAAATTATTGTTGATCCTTGTAGGTGTAAACTATTTGTTTTACCCTAATGACGGCTTCTGGATCTATTAATTCTATGGTAGCAAATTATTTATCTTTTTTCCAAAATTTCAAAGGATTTTCATAATATAACTCCTTACACATTTTTTCTTCCTGCTTAAGGATTTTCTCTTTTAAAGTTACCTCACATTTAGAGAATGCAAACTCTTTTTGCGTAGGAAGAATATACTCCTCACCACGCTTAGAGCTTCTTCCCCCGTAGGCTAGAATAGCTAAGGGAAATAGCCTATCAAAAGAGAATATTCTATAGAATATTCTCTTTTGGCCTATTAAAATGGTTTTGTTGTTCCCACCGTAGGCTATATTTGGCAGGCAAATTTTCTATAAATACTCATGTAATTTAGAACTTTCACACTCATTTCCGTCACTCGATTCTATCGTTATCCTTTCGATTTGAATCAACAATGAATTCTTCTCAAATATCATCATCATTCAAATATGTCAAATATTATAATCAACATGATTCAATAGTTGGTTATTTCATTTTATATTTGATTTTTCTTCTTTAGTACTTTAAGCAACTTAATATTTATTTTTTATTATAATTTTAATGAATCTATAATAAAAAAAATATTAATGTCATTTTCTAAAAATATTATTTATGCAATAATAATTCAAATATGTCAAATATTATAGTCATATCGAAGAACTCTTGAATATCTTAACAATACTACAAATTTTATTTTTAATTGGAAATCATAACTATATAATATATAGATTTATAATTTTATCATTTATAAATTTACTTCATATTATGGTTTTGATGTGTTTTGGGATTTTTTATTATTATTTTCAAATATAGTAATTTATGCAACTCGATATTTATTTATGAGATATGATTTTGATGAAGATGTAATAATATAAAATGAATATGTTTTTCTAAAGATTTTAATTATTTATGCAAATATAATCCAAACATATTAAATATTATAGTTATATCAAAGAACTCATCAATATCTTTACAAACTAGTATAACTTTTAGTTTTGATAAAAAATTATAATTAGACAGTTTATATACAATTAATTGTGTGATTTATAAATTTATATTAATAATGAACAATTAAAAATAAATAAATAAAATGGTGGAATTCACATTTGGTCTTCTAAAATTTCAAGCCAAATTTGGCCTTCATTTTAGAAATAGGCCAAAAATTTTTTTTGACCAAAATAGGTTTTGGCCTATGATGGGAGAAAAAAAGGCTAAAACCCATTTTATAGCCTACGGTAGAAGATGCGCTTAGTACGCGTAAATTCTATTGCTTTGTGATTTTGAAAATTCGTATTATTTTGTATTCACATCCGAAGTACAATATTATTTTTTAGTCATTTTTCTTACAAAATAAAGGGTAGCTTTGCTCAAAGGAGGACAAATGACAGGTGATTTTGTGAGTCCGCTGGTTTCATCTTCAAAATTGGAATCTCTCTCTCGGCCGCCCGTCGCTACCACGCCCGTTCGTCGCCCTTGGCTGTGTCGATGGGCATGGTGTGTTTACTTCTACCTCTCGTGCTCTTATTGCCTTTACAGTTTGATTTCCTACTGAGTTCCTACAAATTTCGCATATATCTCTTCGTAGTCTAGAGGATGCAGATTATGAGAAACCAAAGGAAAATCTACGCATCACATTTCTCATTTTCTTCTTTTGCAGATTACTTCATTCTGAAACCCTAGAAATCAGGAGCCTTTTCTAGTGTATAGACTTTACTGTCTACTTCATCCTATTCAGATTAGTGAAATTCCTCATCTAGTCATCTTTGTCTTGGGATTCCATTTCAATTTGTGGAAGTAGAACTTGATTAGCATGGTTTGTCTGTTGGGAATGCTTGTTCACTCTAGCAGTGCATCTTGGAGCTCATATTTTTCATTGCCAGTGAGTAATTTCTGTCTTTGGTTGGCGGTTCGGTGCTGATCTCGGATTTTCTCTAGAATTTGGCTCCCTATCTTGTGTTGTGGACTGAGATAGTCAATTTTACAAGTATGGCAATAAGCGGGCACAACAACCTCTACCCTCAGTTTCTCCAATGGAACCCGAAATCATCCAAGGTGCTTTCTCTTGGCACTCACAATTGTGTTTTACCTTGTATTAAGAGTAGTCCAGTTTCTTCTAGGTGTAGAGCTCAAAATTTTATCAATTTAGGCAACTCGTCTTCGGTATCAGCTGTTGAGTGTGTAAAGGAAGGTCAGCTGTTAGTCGGAGGATTATCAGGGGATGAGTTAATTAAGGAGCACACTTTTAATGGTGCCTTTGTTGATGCTATAAGAGTTTATCTTGATATGCTTGAGAGTGGAACAAATTTGGTTGACGTTCGTTCATTTTCGGTCTTGGTTAAGGCAATTGGCAGGCTTTTTGACATAGAGTTAGGTCAGCAGATCCATGGGCATTTGTTGAAATTAGGGGCTCTGGATGACATATTTGTAGCTAATTCAGTTTTGGCAATGTTTTGGAAATCTGGGAAAGCTGGTGATGCAGTTAAGATGTTTGATAGAATGCAGGAGAGGGACTCGGTATCCTGGAGCAGTATGATATCGGGATTTAATCAATCAACACGGCATTATGATGCATTAGAATTGCTTTTTAAGATGGTAAGGGAATTTGGAATGTACCCGAATCGGATTGCTTGCCTTTCAGCTCTTTCATCCTGTGGTTCAATCGGATCTTTAATTTATGGGCGGGAACTTCATACTTTTGTGATTAAAAGTGGCTTGGATGTGGATGATTTTGTGGTAAATGCATTAATTGATATGTATATGAATTGTGGAAATGTAGGGAGTGCTGAGCTCGTCTTTAAGAGAACTCCTGAGTTTATGAGGAAAAATACTGTGCTATGGAATGTCTTGATTTCAGGTTATGTGAATAATGGCTACTACAATGAAGTGTCGTCCTTTTTTATTAATATGATGCTGTCAGGGACCAATCCAGATTCTTCAACAATGGTTACTATGCTAGTCTTATGCTCACAGTTGTTAAATTTAGCCCTAGGAGAACAGATCCGAGCACTTGCTCTGAAGTTTGGATTGGAGATGGATATTAGAGTAAAAACAGCACTGATCGACATGTACTTCAATTGTAGTGATGTTGAATCTGGATTGCAATTATTCAGAAGATCTCACAAGCGTAACATGGTGATGTGGGGCACAGTTATCTCAAATTGTACTCGATGTGGTTATTACAGAGAAGCATTAGATCTATACCATGAGTTTAGATTTGATAATGGCCTTTTAGATCCCGTGATGCTATTGGCTGTATTACGAGCATGTTCTTCCATGAGACAGAAACATGAAGGCATGGAAATCCATGGATTGGCATTGAAGCTTGGATTAGATGTTGATGTTTTTGTTGGCGGTGCCTTGGTTGATATGTACACAGAGTGTTGTGATATAGAGTCTGCCGAGAAAATCTTTTTAAGACTACCCATAAAAGATGATGTTGTTTGGAATGCCATGCTGTGTGGATATGCTCAGAACAGTTGCATGGACGAAGCTCTCAGAACATTCTTTGACATGCAATCTCAAGATATTGAACCAAATGCAGTGACAATCGCCACACTGCTCTCAATCTGCTCCCGTGTATCCACAATTTCAATCTGCAAAGAGGTTCATGGTTATGTAATTCGTCAAGGTTTCATGTCCAACATTCTTGTAAACAATTCTCTATTGGCTGCATATGCTGAATGTGGAAATATGAATTACTCCCTGGATGTGTTTGAGAAGATGAACTATAGAGATAAGGTGTCATGGAATTCCATTTTAAAGGGGCTAGGAATGCATGGTTGTGTTGACGAATTGTTTCACTTTTTTAACAAGATGAAAGAATCTGGCATGGAACCTGACCACATAACATTCACCTCCATCCTCACAGCTTGCAGTCATGCAGGACGATTGGATGAGGGATTTAGGTGTTTTAAAATCATGGTTGAAGAGTACAAGCTTGAACCTAAGTTGGAGCAATATACATGCATGGTTGATCTTCTAGGTCGTGCTGGGTATCTGAACCAAGCCTATGATATGATTAAGGATATGCCTTGCTCCCCAGATGATCGTATTTGGGGATCATTGCTTGGATCCTGCAGAATACATGGTGAGGAAAGGCTTGCAAAGCTTGTTTCTGATTGTATTTTCAAACTTGAGCCTGCTAGTGCTGGCTACCGTGTTCTGCTTGCAAATGTATATGAGGATGCTGGCAAAAGGGATGAAGTTGTTAAGATAAGATCCAACATGAAAGAAATGGGGCTCCAAAAGACTCCTGGTTGTAGCTGGATTGAGGTTGACAATCGGATTTATACATTCACTGCAGGCGGGCATTCACATCAATCAGGGGAGATGTATGACTTGCTTCGAAACTTGAAAATGGAGATGAAGAGGGCTGGCTATACAGCTTTAATTGATTGAACATATAGGAATATCAGCACTCGCTATCTTTTTAGGGCAGCAGATGGAGATTTGTGATGAACTACAGATAACTCCTAGTGAGCTACGGTTTATGAAGCTGCGCTTGGGATTTCACTATAGTTTCATTCATCCAAGATGGAATTAAAAAACACACACAGCTGGTTAGTGTGAAGTTGATTAACTTGTTGAGGGTCTTTACTCGCTACATAGATTGATGGATGAATTTTATATGGGAACTTTATTTTAACCTAGATTAGCTGGAAAATATGAAATTCGTCTCACCTGCAAGTAAACACTTGGGTCTTTATTCATATGATTAAATTTAATTAAATTATTTACATTTGTAGCTAGCTGATGGCTATGAAGATCTAAGTTTTGTTAAATTGGACGTAGAAAATTGACATGTTTGGATATGATCCTAATTTTAATTACACTTACCTTTGCATTAACTGCGGCATGAAGGAGCTGCTCACATGTAAGTCGATCTCAAAGAGGAATCTCCGGTCAGCTGTGTATATTGACGATGTGAGGAGGGAATTCACAATTAAGACGTGCTTGCTGAGGAGGTCAAGCATTGTGAGGATGAGAGTGATGTGCACCTTGTGATGGAGCTGTGTGAGGGTGGGGAATCCTTCGATCGGATCGTTGCTATGGGGCATTACGCTGAGCGGGTGGCTGCAGTGGTGATGAGGATGATTGTAGAGGTGGTTCAGCACTTCAGCTGTCCCACAAGCCTGGTGTGATTCACAGGGACTTGAAGCCGGAGAACTTGTTGTTTGCTAACACCAAGGAGAATTTGCCTCTCAAGGTCATTGACTTCAGGCTGTCCATTTTCTTAAATCCCGGTATGCTCCATTTCACCTTGCTCTTTTTGCTTGGCTCGAGCTCGAGTTTGATCGATTTGTGTCTCCAATGTCTATTTTAGTAGCTGAAGGGAAATGTGGGTTGTAATTTGGGGCACCCAGGTTTTATTTTCGTTATCTGTAGCCGAGTAACACAGGGAATGAACTGACCTGAATGTGAAGTACTGATATTTTGGTCAAATATGGGTAGCAAGGGAGTTTTGGTTGTGTGAGTGGAAGCCGAACTTACATAGCAATTGGGTGACTTCCTATCTAAGCTCCTAAGGGTTTGTTATTTTCTCTGCTTTTTCCCCTGTGGGTATCCTGGTGGAAGGAATTGCTAGGTAGATGTGGAATTTTTTATCATCTCCCACAAGACGAGCAGCTGGGATTTTTTAAACCGTTGCTTTTGAGGAAAATTTTATTTGAGCTCAAAGAAAATTTTGGTCTTTCTTGAAGTTTGAGCAAAAAGAACTGTTCATAGGAAGGATTTTCCTGGGTATGGATCTATTTCTGAATTCTAGTTATGTATCCCCAAGTATTGGATCAATTCATTTTCCATGTGTGGCTAGATACGTGGAAATCTGTGGCTATGAGCTTGTCAGATTGATCAACTTATTCAGCATTGCTCTACTTGTTGATAAAAAAAATGGCATTTTGATAGATTTTATAACATGAGGATAAGTTTATACCATCTAAAAGAATGAGCAGTTTTAGTTGGGATACAAGAAGTGGGCATACAACATTGTCAGGCCTCTTGCATTATCTAGGAGGAGTGGTCATGACTCAGGACTCATGCTTGTTTTGTGTACTTGTGATCTTTCTTTCTTCTTTATACTCGCACCAATTATAGAAGCACACTCTTTGGGGAAGCCTCTGATCCAAGGATAATATATGCTTCCGCACTCTGCATTTACAAGAGGTAGTTGTATTGAATGAGCTGATACTGTCAGTTGATTAAAATTTGTCTAAAGATTATTTAGGAATTGAATCTTTAGAAAAATCCCAAACATTTATTTTAGATTCACATTCCCCAAGTAAGAAATATGGCCACGCCATAGATACTTGTTATATACTCCGATGTTAGTGAAAATATATCATGTGAAGGACAATTTATAATTCCTTTCCAACTTCCAAATGTTTGAAGTTGAAATTACTTACATTACATGTCTTGTTTTCACGGAAAAGAAGGCTATTAATTGTTAGTTTGGCTGTAACTTTAAGGATTGTATGTTGAATCTTAGGGGACTGAGGGAAAGGATAGCATGGAGTTTTTAAATGGTTATTGGATTTGTTATGTAAGAAAGAAAGAAAAACAATTGGAATTATTTTTATTGAGGGAGGATCTTCAGTAGAATATCTGAAAACTTTTGGTGTGATTGTTGCTTTTGATTCTTAGTTTGGTTTGTTTTCAACTCCCTAGTCCCTTGTACTTGTTTTGGATGCCATGGTTTTTTTTACCTGTAAAAAAAAAATGGGGAGGATTTCTTTGCAAAGACATGGATGGCTATTGCTTTAATAGTATGAGAGATACTTCTATTTCTATATCTTATGTGAACAATCTGACTGCACATTTGGCATGTACGTCTGGGTTATTTCTCGCGCACTCTCACTCTGCTCTCTGATACGTCTGGGTTATTTCTCGCGCACTCTCACTCTACTCTCTGTGCATCTTTGTGATGGGTAAATTTCCATTAAAAAAAAAGGGCAACTTTCGTGTAGTATGTGATTGGATGTAACTGTTCCAATTCAAAAAAAAAAAAAACAGAAGATACCCCACTTTATAGTTTCGAGACACATCTGACCGTCACCGTCAAAAGCTAGAAGCTTCCACCTTCTTCCTCTCTATTTGTCCACATGTCAACCACGCACCATTGCCCTCCCCGCGCCTTTTTATACCACTGCTCGATCAAGCTCTGCAACCTAACAACACTAGCTCCATTCGCTACGAAAAACTCCATTGCAGAAGCCCGATCGACCGATCGTTACTTTAGGTAGCTTTTCATTTCTCGGCTTTATCTGATTTTATTCTCGTTTCTGTGAAACCGTGCGGTCTTTATCACCTTATGCTGGAAATTGTAGGAGGAATGGGGAAGTCGTATCCAACGGTCAGCAAGGATTACCAGAAAGCGGTGGTTAAGTGCAAGCGCAAGCTCAGGGGCTTAATTGCCGAGAAACACTGTGCTCCGATCATCCTCCGTTTGGCGTAATTTCTCATCTGTTTTACTTGATTTCGCGTTTGCAGTTCATCCTATTGCTCATCTCTTCTTTTTTTATGACTGATTGAAATGTATCCGTAGTTTAGGTTATATTAATCTGAACACTGATTTTACTTGAGTGTAGCTGTACTACAGTGATCGTTGATTTCTCTTTCATTTTGAACGAGGAGGAGATTTGTGGTTGGTTGTGGAGTTTGATTTGTTGCGTTTGATTGGAGTTCGATCAGCTGATTGCTTGGCACTTGGTTTGTATATAGATGGCACTCAGCGGGAACGTTCGATGTGAAGACGAAGACAGGAGGGCCGTTTGGGACTATAAGGCATCCAGCAGAGCTCGCACATGAAGCCAATAATGGCCTTGACATAGCTATTAGGCTGCTTGAGCCGATCAAGGAACAGTTCCCCATTTTGACCTATGCAGACTTCTACCAAGTAATTTTCCGATCCTTGTATTTGTTGCCCGTTTCGATCTGCTTGATTTGTCCTTGGATCAGGTCTTGAAATCTCGTTGATCTTCAACGAATGGTTTCCTTGATTAGTTGGCCGGAGTTGTTGCAGTGGAGATAACCGGAGGCCCTGAGATACCTTTCCACCCTGGGAGACCTGTAAGAATAACTCAGTCTCAATTTTTGAATGTCGATGTTTGGTTTGATTTTAAGAATGAAATAGGAATGGTTGATACTGATGATTTGGTGACATTTTTGGTTGGAAATCACAATGGGGAATGGGAATGTCTTGTTTCTGAAATGAAACTGATAATCATGGGCGCACATGCACTAGTAGCCTAGCACACAAGTCGAGTGGGGTTCCATTCTAAAACCAATTGACAATAGAAGGAGTAGCCCACCGACTCATATACTAGGGCTTGTTATGTTCAATTTTCCGATGTGGGACACTTTTGATCACATTCACATCTCTAACAATAATATTATTTGTTATCATTGGGAAAGGGCTTAATAACCATTCCGGAATGGCTCACCGGAAAGAATTTGTTGGTATTACCCATAGGTCCTCCAGTTCGAACCCCGGATGACCGCTCTTTATTTACCAATTCAAGGGAAAGGGCTAAATAACTGAGAATGAGATAATGAAATGGAAAATACAGCATAATATGATGCTTGAGCAAGTATCGGCTAAGGATTCGCTGTGGAGTGTCCTCTTACTAAGCTTGACATGTTTCGATCTTACTAGGGAGCCCACTGATAAAAGGAACTACTTGCAAAACAAGTGTCTGATTCCGGTTCTTTTCACAGTAATTCTTACAAGTTTCATATATCTCACTTCATATGAACAGGACAAGACAGAGCCACCTCCGGAAGGCCGCCTGCCTGATGCAAAGAAAGGTTTGTGTTAACTGTTTTACATCTCTGTTAATGTTGCGAGTTACACTTTAATGAAGTTGCTAAGCAGCAACAGATGAATGTGAGAATAAGCCTCTGAAACACCCTGCGTCAGGTACTGACCATCTGAGGGAAATATTTGGTCATATGGGCCTCTCTGACAAGGATATTGTAGCTCTTTCTGGTGGACACACCCTGGTTAGTATGAGTGCATGTTTGGAATGATGAAGTTACGAAAAGTTTGCGGCATCTAGTTGGGCATTCATTTAACATCTTGCTCTTTCAACAAATACTTAACAGGGACGGTGCCACAAAGAGAGGTCTGGTTTTGAGGGAGCCTGGACGCCGAACCCTTTGTACTTCGACAACTCCTATTTCAAGTATGAAACTTCTCACTGATCTAGATTGTTTGATCACTGACCACTGTATTAAACAACCAGTCAAAGAACCCATCATCTGTGAAAATGTGATTTTGTTTGTTGCAGGGAGCTACTTAGTGGGGAGAAGGAAGGTCTCATACAACTACCTTCGGACAAGGCTCTCCTAGAGGATCCTGTCTTTCGCCCACTAGTCGAAAAATACGCCGCCGTATGATTCTTCACTCTCACACTTTTTTGTAGACCACCCATTGCTAATTGCTTCATCATCTATTCATCATCTATTCACATGCTAAGGTGAAAACTCGGTTTGTGGGTGTAGGATGAGGATGCTTTCATTGAGGATTATGCAGAATCCCATTTGAAGCTTTCAGAGCTAGGGTATGTTGCATACATTCTTCCTTTCCACAACATTGCTGCCTTAACCTATATTGATCTCTTCCTTCCTCGACTCCTCCGACTCTGACATTCTATCCTATGCTTCACTTCAGATTTGCAGATGAATAATAAACGACCCGGGGTTCATCACTCAACTTGTACCAAGATGGTGTGATCCTTTGTGTGTTGTACTGTCCTTGTCAAAATACCAATGTTTGTTACACTATTTCTATGGCTCTGTGAATAATACTGGATGGTAACGCTTGAAACAGAAATGATGTTGTGTCTCTATATGTACGCTCGTTAAACACCGTATTATTATCTGTAATGTTGTGGCTACATAGACTTACACATGTCTACTTCTCAGATTATGCAGAGTATATTTGTGGAAATGAATGTTCTTATATGATATTTACACTGGCATAATACTCTACAAGGAAAATGAATGTTCTTACATGACATTTACATCTCCTTTTCCCGTAACCAATATAATACTTCATGCAAAGTAGGACCATTTATGGAGTAAGACTGGAAAATGCTTTTTTACAGGTCTAAAAGGTTGGCAAGAGCCAACTCATCAGGCTAAAATGATGCAAAAGGCCAGATAGGAATCTTATCTTGAAAAAAGGCATCAGTGAGCAAATAGGATGCAGCAATGTTACGTAAAACTGTCAAAACCAAGAACAAGTGAGGAACTTATATACATTCAATCAGGAAGAGAATGTCAAAAGCTCAAATGGCAATGAAAATTGATACTCGGGAAAGATGACAAAATAAATAAATAAAGGCTAATGAAAAAAAAGAATAGAAATTGAAGTAGTTACTAGCTAGATAGAAATAATAAACTGGACTCATTTAATGCACAACCTTTTTTTACACAGTGAGAATGACTAACACAAACTCATCATAATTGAAAATGGAAAACAAAGATGATCAAACAGAAGAAGACAGATTAAATAACAGATGACGCATAGGAATTTACAGGCTAGTAAATTCAATTAGCAGGAATCATTTATTGTTTCCATGCATAGAGGTGTTTATCGGAGAATGTTTAGTATACCACGAAGGTAGTCTACCACCCTACCTTTTTAATTAATGTAAAGTAAAAAGTAAAACACTACAATAAAACACCTATGATGGCATTTAGAAATTAGTTAATTAGTTTTTTTTGTTGTGTATAACAATAAAATTTTAAATTTTATTCAAATCATGTAAATTGAATGTACAATTGTTAATACGATATATATACAAAGAAGACTACACAACATTTCCTTTCCATTTTTTTTCTAATTTACCGTATTGTATAGTATAAGGGCTCGTTTGGTTGGCAATAAAAAAATCCGGGAAGTAAAAAATCTCATATAGTCGAGCTAATATATGTGTTTGGTTGATTTTTTTATACTACCTACTTATTACACTTAATGAATTTAATTAAATTTAAAAAATGTAAAAACAAATGAAGAAAATTTTTTGTATGTATTTTTAAGAACCGCCCAAATCCTCTTTGAGTAAAAAAGCGTTTAAAAATATCAGTAATGGTTCCCCTGTCCCGAATAATTTCTTAATAAAAACAAAGTGTTTAAAAATAGATAATGACTATCTTATTCTTAAATATTTTGATAAACTTAATCGAAAGTTTGATAAATATAGAAATATTTTAATTTAATAGATATAATTATAAATTTAGAAAATTAAAAGTATATAATTATTTATCGACACAATTTCGTGCACGACCCTTAAAATGATTGGCACGGTCCTAGATCACCTTATCCAGAAACCCCCTTTAACTAATATATCTATTGTGATTTCTTTCATATTTTCTTGTCCGTTGTTTGGGTATTTTTTTTATAAAGCATCTTTAGTGGCGGTATTGGGATTGAGTATCATAACTATTTTTTTAATAATAAAATACTATAAAATGAGAGAGAACCAATAAAGTGGGTATCATATTATGATACTCACCTCACATAAATTTCTTGGGTTAATAAAAAATATGACATTTTTTTTAAAAAAAAATTATCTATGGTTCCCCGGCCCCACTGAAATTTAGGAAAAAAAAAAGTAAATCCCTTCCTGGTCTTGTCCCGCAAAAATTATGCAGGATGGGATACGGGACGACCTATCTCAATCCTGCAAATCTTGTCCCGCATATATATAAATATAATACTATATATATATAATATATTATCTTATACTCCCTCCGTTCGGAAATATAAGTCCATTGACTTTTTAGCACGCTTTTAAAAGAGTAAAAAACTATATAAAATAATATTTTTTTATTAATTTTTTTACATAACTATATACATATTAGTCATATATATATATAAGACTATGTAAAAAATTAATAAATTTTTTTTATATTTTATATAGTTTTTAACTTCTTAAAAAGCGTGTAAAAAAATCAATGGACTAATTATATTTCCGAACGGAGGGAGTATATTATATATAATAGATATATATAATAGATATATAGTATATATATTTGATTCATATGTTACAATATGGAGTATATTATATATGGGGTATATTATATATAATAGATATATAGTATATATATTTGATTCATATGTTACATATGTACAGTGGGTACATATATATATATATATACACACACCGTAAATGACCTTGTCCTAAACATTTTACTTTTCATTAATTGTAGTATTTTACTTTTTACTTTACATTAATGAAAAAGGTAAGAGGGTGGACTACCACCTGGTATACTAAACATCCTCCGTGTTTATCAATCAACAAATAGAAAGAGTCAGAGTGGTATTCTTTTAACCCCCATTTAAATCAACCATTGATGAAAACAAAATCCCTAGATTCCTACCATCATATTGCTTCTAAACAGATTAAACTAATGTAACTCCGCAGTTCCAAGAATTAGCTATAGGCTATATAAATTCAAACTCATGCAACTGATTATGACAGATGACTTCAAGATCACATGTATTGGTACTCAATTCCATCAAAATACAGTCTACTTGCTTTTCCTCAAATGGAGAAGAAACTTGAGAATTCAAAAACAAATCTATTTGTCTCAACCAAAATTGACACCGGACAAAACAGGCAAATGATTCAGAATACATACTATTTTCTATTGAAAAAGTTCAAATGCAGATAAACTCATTACTGTGTAACTCCCAACCACTTAGTGAAGTTCTCAAACTCGGTGTAGTCTGAGTCTGAAATCATTGTCCTGTAGAAAGCCTTCCCAGATGCCTTCAGTTTAGATTGCTCCTCCTGATCACACAAACAACAAGATCAGTCAAACTACTTTCCATCAAGAACAAACAACATTATAAAAGAGCACCAGAACAACACAATCAATCACCAATTAGTTGTGATCTGTGTACTGTAAGAAATCAAATCATGTCATATGGAAGTGAATTTCCAAACCCTAAAAAATTCATCTTTCAATCCAGTCTTCATCCCTCACCTAATTCCCTCCCTTGCAAATCATTCAACCACATACTAAAGTAACATAAACATCTACTAGGCAATTCAGTATCAAACAAGCAACATAGAGCAAACACATTCACAACTGCACACGTAAAACAAGAGCAACAAAATCAAAAGGTAAGTACCTTAGAAATCTGAGTCCTCTTCTTGCCAAGCTTCTCTTGCTTGGCAATAACCCTCTGCTGCTCAGCCAACAGACACATCCTCTTAGCGATCTTAGCATACGGATTGAGCTTCAACATGACATTCAAGTTCTTCAGAGGGTTCTTCTTCAATGTAGCTCTCTTCACCTCCTTTTTCACTGGCCTCACCACCGATTGGATCTCATCGGAGTTAACAATCCTAGCAAGGTCCCCGTTCAGCATCTTCGGCCTTGGGAGCAAATAGTTCTTCTTCTTCTCCGAGGCCTTGTCAAAGGAGCCATAGATGGAGTCCAGCTTCTCAATTGCACTTTTGGTCCAAATCACGAACCTCCCAAGGTGACCACCGGGGGCCAATTTCAGCAAACTGAGACGATCGACATGGCAAATGTCAATCCCAGGGATGTTCCTAAACGCCTTGACGATCTTCGCCCCCTCAGCAGCGTACACAACAAGCGGCCCCTTCCTGTTAACGTACCTCCTGTTCCTCATCTTACCCTTACCAGCTCGAATCGCTTGGCTATCCTTTGCCTTCTCTGCATCAGAGAAAGCTCCGACCTGCTTCAGAATCTTGATGGCAGCAGAGGTCTTCTCGACAGCCTCGGCGGCATCAGAGACGACCAGAGGAAGCTCAGGGACGGTCTCGATGCGGTGGCCGCGGGCCATGACGAGAGAGGGAACAGCCGAAGCGGCGATCGCAGAAGCAACGGCGTAGCGCTTCATGTTGACATTAACGCGGCGGTGCCAGCGGCGCCAGATCTTGGTGGGAGCGAACATACGACCGCCACGGCACATGTTGCCGAAGGCTCCCTGGCCGGCACGGTGAGTTCCACCTCCGGCGACACGGGGGATACGTGACACGGCACGTCCGGTACCCCAGGACTCGGCGGAGGTCTGGTGGCCGGCGCGCTTGGAGACTGCGTATGGTTGGCGAGAGTTCTTGGAGATGTTGGAGTGGACGAAGTTGACAATGTCAGGGCGAATCGGGGCCTTCATGACGTCCGGGAGAGGGACGGTTGGAGATGAGTCAGTGGCCATGTCCGATTCTAGGGATTGGACTGTGATGAGGGGGCGAACTGCGGCTGCGGCCATTGTTGGAGATGAAGGGGAGGAAAATTTAGGGTTTTTGTGTGCAGGAGTGACAGAGGGTGAATTAGTTGGAGTTGAGGATTATATAGTGAGGGATCATTTATGATATTGGGCTTGAGCTTGGGCCTTTGATGCAAATAATAAGCCTTTTTTTTCAGGAAAAATGGTTGTGAATTGTGATGAAGGCTCGTTTTCCAAACATTCTTCTTGTTGTAAACCGGAGATTGGAATCACTCGTAGTGCTATTATTTGAATTTAAGAAGCTTAGTATTAATTGTTTATATTCCGTTCATTTAATATATGAAAGAGCTCGAGTCGAGCCTAAATTTTGACCGGAGTTTAAAAATGTGTTCATACTCGGCTCGATTAGGGAATGAACGAGCTCGAGCCAAGTTTTTTTTGAGCTTTAACCAATTCTACTTGCTCGTTATACAGTAACTTAAATGAAAATTTAAAAATTCCATAAAATTCGAGTTATTTAAGTTTAATTTGAACAAATCGAGCTTTGAACCAAACTTAAAAATATGCTCATACTCAGCTCGTTTAGAAAATGAACGAGCTCGCGTCGAGTTTTTATCGAGCGAGTCCGAGTCAAATTCGAGATACTCCTGTTCACATAACACCCCTACTCACTCCTATTGGATGTTCTAAGAAAACACTCGGTATGTACTTGGTGATAGGGTAGGATCAAGGGTCTTTACGGAGTCTACGGAGATTTCATGACGAGTCTTTGTAGTCTAGGCAGATGTTAATGGTTTTTTAGAACAATGCTCTTATGTGATGTTAAACAGTCCAAAAGGTTCGGTTAAAATAGGTCCAAAGTTCGATGATTTAGAACAGTCCTTTAAAATAAGGTCTGATAGGTCAGGTCAATCTGTTAGAGTAAAATTCGTGAAATACAGTTATCCCAAAGTCATTCTCAAATCCTTAAATCTAGTTAATTCGGTCAAAGTTATATCGTTAAAGGAATCTCGACGTCTCGGTTTTAAAACAACAAATCCGTTTGAGAAAACATTTCCAAATGCAAGCTTATAGATAATTATCGAAAATATCAACTATGGTTCAAACATCTTTTCAAAACATTTTGAAGGACCTCAAAACCTTTTAAAACAATATATCAAACAATATCTAAACTAAAATAAAACACTAAATCATTCCATTTTGAATAAATCACATTTATAAATCAACACTAATATATCACATTGAATATTATTTAAAACACACATGTAAAATCATCATATAGTAACATAATATATCCCAAATAATTCCACTTTTAAAACAACTTATAATAAATAAATAATTTAAAGAAATTATTAATTACATCAATAAATCAAAATAATTATAATAATAGTAGTAGTAGTTTAATAATTAAATAACGATTTATATAATAATTAAATAACACAATAGGTGAAATGTGTGACAAAACTCTTAACACACCCAACAGGCCAACCCATAACCCAAAGCCATACCCGGATCCGAATGCACCCAGAGCCCATACCTAGAATCTCAACCCATTTCAGCCTTTTAAGTGAACTTGAAAAAAGGGGTGAGCCAGGGGGAAAGGGAAAAGAAATGGGTGAACCGGAGGGCACTGAACCCATCTCCCTCAAACTAGGCCAAAAACACTTTTTATCCTGGTTTCGTATGGCCATATATCTTGGTTTTTAACCGACTTGTTTTGTTGCGGGATAAAAAGAATAGGGTGACAGAAACGGGATAAAAAGAGGGTATATATCACGGTTAATAACCATGATAAAATGTTGGCGTACACACTAATTGGCTTTTACATCTCGGTTATAACTGTGATATATACTTTAACACATGTGATATATGGTCCAATTTCGCATGTGTTCAGCAGTCTATATATCACGGTTATAAATATAACCGGGATATAAAATAATATTTTTTATATAAAAAATCGGCTCAAAGAACCGAACCGGATCTTTAAACCGAGGTAATACAAAAAATACACATTTTTTCATGATCACCACCTGTCGGTCGGCTAGCTCTAATGCTCCTTGTGTCTATTTGCACATAAAATCGTTCTCACTCACATTTAACCACACACACAATAAGCCAAATTTACACAAATCTTATGATTTCAAGCGTCAATTCAAACTCTATCTAACAAGGCTCGAAACACTTAAATTCTATACTACCAATAGGTTTACAATAACAAATTGATGTTTAAAATACACTCACTTTCGATAAGGGCTCATATTTGAAGATTTCATGTACGATCATTGATCGATCGCTAAATAAATATATGCAATTTGTGGAATGACAATAAAAGAAATACATCACAAACCACCATACATAATAGACAATAAAAGTTAGGGTAAATTGCAACTAATATCCCAACCTTTAGAGATAGTTGCTTTCAATACCCTAACCTTGTAAAATTTCACAAAATATCCTAACTTATACCATTAGTTGCAATTGACACCCTAAATGAGTTTTTTAAACTAAAAAAATTACCCACATCAAACAAAAATTACAAAAAATCACCCATATTCATAAAATGTTTTCAATAAACCCCTAATACATTTAAAAAATGAGAATTAAATAAATCTCTTACAATTTAACCCCTACCCGACCCATCATCCAAAAATAATTATAATAAATATATAGAATATACACCTTTAAAAATATAATATAATTACTTTAGCGTCTACTCATTCAAAATTTTAATAAAATCAATCAAATAATTAATTATTTATCTAAAAACATACATTATAATTAAAATCTAAATTTATATAAGTCTGTCTCGATACATGCCGATTTGTACATCTATATATTCCCTGTATATTATTTGATACGAATATACGATATATATATTGTCTTTTTGGTTATTATTATGGTATATATACTAAAACTAATACATAACAACTTATAATGTAACACACATAAATTCCATTGTATTAAAAAATGATTCTATAAGAAATGTTTAACACAATAGTTTTACAAAAATAAAATAAGATTTAAAAAAATGAATGGTAAAAGATATGATAAGCATTTTCAATAAATAATTATATAATAAATATATATTAAAAATAATATGGTAAAAAAATAAGTTTATCATATTATTTTTAATATATTTTTATTATGTAACTATTTATTACAAATGATTATCACATCTCATTACCTCATACCATTTATTTATTAAAATTTACATTATTTATTTTTGTAAAAGTATTATTTTTAAAATAAATAATTAATTTTTTTGAGTAATTATATTAAAATATTAAATGAGTAAGTGCTAAAATAATTATATTATATTTTTAACGGAGTAGATTTTATATAGATGTTATAATTATTTTTGTATGGTAGGTTGGGTGGGCTTAAATTGTAAGAGATTTTTTTAATTTCAAATTTTAAAATATATTAGGAGTTTATTGAAAATATTTTATGAATATAGGTGATTTTTTGTAATTTTTGTATGATGTGGGTAATTTTTTAATTGAAAAAACTCATTTATGGTGTTAATTGCAACTAATGATATAGGTTAGGATATTTTGTGGAATTTTACAAGGTCAGGATATTAAAAGCAACTATCCCTAAAGGTTAGGATAATAGTTACAATTTACCCTAAAAGTTATTATAACCAATAGGTTTACAATAAATATATGCAATTCTATACTACCAATAGGTTTACAATAACA
Source organism: Persicaria tinctoria (assembly GCA_037127255.1). Lineage (NCBI taxonomy): Eukaryota > Viridiplantae > Streptophyta > Magnoliopsida > Caryophyllales > Polygonaceae > Persicaria > Persicaria tinctoria. Next base: position 17,046,627 of record JBANSL010000020.1, on the reverse strand, counting down.
AAAATGAACAAAAATTATATGTGTGAGATCGTAAAGTTATTATAACCACCACAAACCACCATACATAATAGACAATAAAAGAAATACATCACATGTTTATAAAAATCAAAGTTAAAAGAGTGTCATAGCATGGAGTCACTCATATATGCACAAAAATGAACGAATGGCCAAAATCAAATTGGATAGATCCCGTCCCCCAGAATCCATTTTTAGCGGTTTAGATTGAGAAAAGAAAATAGTAATTTATCAATATCAACTAAATTCACTGTTAATCGAACTAAATATATTCGAATTTAGCCAAATTTAAGAGGAATTTAGTAAAAGAGAACTGGATTGAAAATAACCTAATCTGAAATAAGTTGAATGAAATACTTTACCTGGAACTCGTCAAAAGGGCTTAAGAAAGGGTTGTTGTAGTCTAATACAATCACAAGGCTAGTGGATACATGTAGTCCACCTATAATATGTATCTTTGAAAATGGAAAATACACAATTCAGTAACATAAGTTAGTGGTAAATACATAGCTATATATATATATATATGCACAACAAAGTCTAACCTCTAATCAAACCTTTAAAAACGTCTAAATATTTTTATTATTTGATCTATCTAGTAATGAAGCTTAAGCTCAACAAGTGGCAACATAAGACAGAAACATAAATTTCATTACTACTATAAATATATCCTATTGACTAAGGAGGGTTAAGTTCTTCAAAAGTAAAAACACAAAACCTAAATCAGTTGTACGTTCCAATAAACAAGGAAAAGAAGATGAAGAAGGGTGCATACAATGAAGGAAAAAAAAGTGTAATAGATATATAGGTGCAAAGACAAGTCCAAATTGGCATACAAGACTACATACAAGACTACAGTAGCAGCAACAAAGAAAAGGTGTCATCAACAAGGCAAAACTTCTCTTAGATAATTCATCAAACACCAAAAGTGCATTATTAAGATGATCATCGTAAAGCAATTCACAATATTCTTATCAGTGCCTAACACTATCATCCTAAAACAAGGCATTGTAACCTCCCAAATAATATTGTATAACTTACAAAGCATTGGCAGTTGGACTTCGAAGAGTTGGCGAATCTAAGAGAGCTGAAGGTGCTGCACTTGTGCGTGGTGGCATGGACAACGTGGTTTAGGATGTAGACGGGTCACGATTGCATGGATTGGGTTAGGATGTGAAGCTGAGACAAAAATTACGAGTTGGGCTGGTCATGAAGCCTATTAGAACACAATCAACTCTTAAATATGCAAGTTCAAATCCACAATGTCTATTGTATAGAAAGAAAATAAAGAAATAACCACTAAGTAGGCATACACTAATAAAAACAAGGCTATTATTGAGCGAATCAAAGTATCAAACCTATTTAAATGTTCATATATGTATAAAAACACATCCATACAGTGAATTTCACATTTAAGCTAAAACCCTCACGAAGTTCAATTAATCCACTTATAACACAAAATCAGATTAAGAGGTAATGAAATTTTCCAACTAAATTCCCCAACACAAAATCAGATCAAGAGGTAATGAAATTTTCCAACTAAATGCCCCAGTTTACACTTGGCAATTTCTTTCATAAATGCCCAAAATTTAACTCAGTCACAATGGCAAAATCTCCAAAAATTCCAAAAATCAGGTCATCAATTCCAACCTTACTCACCCATAAATAAATATAGAAAGGGCAAGGAGGCTTACCTAGAAACACGTTTGAGGATGGTAACGAGATAGAGGCTTTGATTGGGCAGTAGTAAATTGTCGACGCACCTCAAATGGAAGAAGACTTGCACATTTGAATTCCTAAATTAATTCTCAAATTTTTTTGAAAATTTGAGGAACAAAAGTACATGAGGATGGCCTCAACAGTTGCTGGCAAGTGGCGTCGGATCAAGTCAAGCGAAACTCCAAGCTCTTGACATTGCCGAAAATAGAACAGAGGGATCGACAAGGCGAGGGAGGAGAGAAAAATAACAAGGAAAAACGAAATTGGCGAATGGTGACGAACGATTAGGGTCGATGACATTGACCAATGATGGTCAGAGACGAGGAGGAGATCGAGGGGATATTGGGGATTCGGCGAAGAACTGCGGTTAGGGTTGGGGGTTCAGATGTGTTTGGAGAAAGTGGGAGAGAACAGAAATTAACGAGGGTGATTATTACAATATAAGAGGTCTACTAATATCACGGTTTGGCACAACTGGGATATATCTTAAGTGTGAACGCCTAATGCCGCCCTGTGGTTCCATTTTCTATCACGGACATGAGACACAACCGAGATGAGAAACTCTAAATTAACTTTTTAAGACAAAAGGCATAAAACCCTGCTCACTGTGATTTGAACGGAAAGAAGAAGAGAAGCAAGGGGCTCTCGCCGGCTCCTGTCTCACCCGACCCTAAGGTCCCTAACCCAACCTGACCGACAAGCTTCCCCGCCCCTAACCCACACAATTTGAACAAAACGCGAGCAAGGAGGAGGGAGAAAAAGGGTAATTATCGAGAGCTTCAAACCTTCAATTATGGGGTGCTCGAGGGCGGCTCCGGTTTCATCGGCGAGGGAGGAGTGTCGCTTTGTGCCTAGGAGAGTAAAGAAGTGAATAAAGGTGGACCTTTACGCGATTTGGATTGAAAACGAAAACGAATTTGAAAACCGATCTTAACGCGAAAAAAAAAACAGAGGAAGGGTTGCGTTTGGGCTCCGATGGCCAGCATTGGCTCTTCTCCTTCTTCTTTTGGCTTTTGGAAATGGAGGGAGTGTGGAGATACAGCTACTGGTGGCTCAAGCCCGTTGGAGGCAGTGTCGGTCCTGTAGTTTTATACTTTTATAGACCCGTGGCGGGGAAAAATTATGTGCCCTAATATTACTTTCATCTAATCCTTCAGAATTTGGGTTTTTGGGCACATTTTTGAAAACAAACCAATTTGACTACCAAATAGATGTTTTTTCGGCAACATTATATAAAATAAAAGTGCAAAAACAATTTTAACCCTAATACTGAAAATAAAGAACAACATAACTCGGTATCCAAATATTTGTAGGAAGCAAAATGTGTTATGCCAATGTGCCTGCTCAAGAACCATCTGCATCCAGAATTAAAATTGAAAAAAAAAAAACATTAATCAGATTAGGATTTAGGATTATTAGTTTATTACAATAGAACCCTAACATAGAAGATTACAATTGCCCCAAAATTAAAATAATAAAATCGCCCCAAAAAACATTAATCGGACTAGGGTTTTATTGTTAGAAAAGGGGAAAAAGAAATTAAAGAATTAAGGAAGGATTTCGCATACCGATTCAACATGTTCGAGTTGCCATCGCTGAATGGAGGACTTGAATCAACCGAAACCAGTTGTTAAACTTGAGCATAGAATGTGAAATTGTGGAGAATGAAGGGGGGTTTAGATTGAAAACTTGAGGAATAAATCAAAGAATAAATAGTATTTGATGATAGCTTCATTGTTGATTTAGCCGTTAGAAAGTTGCCTCTTCCCCTTCCCCTTCAAGTTCTTCCCCATTCCTTTTTTTCAATTAAAAATGAAGTTTAAAGTCAGGCCATTGAAGAGAGCAAAAGATGATGAAAAAGTTAAAAATGGGGGTAAATGGGGTACATCATTCAATGAAATTAAAGTCAATTATTTTTTTTATTTTTTTAAAAAAACTTCATTATTTCTTATTTTAGTGGTGGGCTAATTATTGAATGAGGGATTTATTGTCTAATGGACCTTTTTTTATCAACTAACAGGCATTTTTTATGTGGGCAATATAATATACATATATACCTGTATGAAAATGTATGAAAATATATATGGGCCCTATAAAATTTTGAGCCCTGAGCAGATGCACTTGTTGCCTTGATTGTTCGGCCGAGCCTGGTTGGAGGTTTCCTCTTCTTCTTCTTTCTTCTCAGCAAAACAGGGCAGGGAGCGACTATTGTGGCTTCTCCAACGACGACGACGGCGAAAATGTGGTGCTAGCTGGTGGTGGAACGGTTGGAAGGAGAAGGAGGGTGACTGGTGGTGGTTGAAAACGGAGATGGTGGAGTGGACGTGTGGTTTAGTAGGGGTTCTTCCTTGCGGTAAAACAAAGAGGAGGGAGGTGGATGGTGGTCCGGTGGAGGTGTGGTAGTGAGTCAGTAGGGATGGTGGCTTGAAGAAAGCTGAGTTCTCTGGGTCTTTTGTGAGATTTAGGATTGGAGAGAAAATGGAGGATTTTGGAGTGAATGGGTTAGGGTGTGTGAGATTTATAAAGGAGGGAGGTGTGTGTTGTTTGAAGGACGGTGAACAAGAAGACGAAGAGGGAGGGGGGAGAGAGAGAGAGAGAGGTCTCCTCAATTAGAAATTCAAAATCCCGGTAGAATTCCCGAAACCCTCTTGTGCTCCAAGTCTTTCATGTCTAATCTATATCGGTCTACCCTCCCTTTCTATAATAATATAGCCATATGAGTTCCCATATTTTGTAAAGTGGATCCATCGAAGTTAAGTTTGAATTTCCCAAATGGAGTTTTTTTTCCACTTTCTATTTGTATGTGTGTGATTCTTTTTTCCTTCTTTATTTTTTTGCTTAATGCTATCATGGTTGCAATCAAAGCGGTGAGGATCCTCTGGTCCGTAATCGTGGTCCCTTTTATAGTCCACCTTCTCTCATTGGTTGAAGTCAATTATACAACTACCCTATTTATTAGGATAAATAATAAAATAACTCGGCATATCCAATCAAGCGATACGGACCATAATATTGGACCACAATTGTGGACTAGATGATCTCCACCGCAATCAAAGACCGTGTCAAAATTTGTTGCCTAAGTTAAAGCAACCATTTAGGCTTGGACCAGGCTGTCAAATTCCTTGTCAGTTGGGATTGATGTGCATGCGAATGAAATTTGATTTTTGAAAAATCAAGTTGTCTACCATATAAATGCTAAAAACTTTTTATGCTCTTTGTCGACTCTAGTGACTATTAGATGTATAATTGGATGAAAATCCTGAGATTGATGAATTAATGATTGTATGTCCCAGTTATTTATAATGTTGATTACCCATTGTGTGTTATATGGTCTACATTTCAGGAATAGGCGAGCCTCATCTTTCTGTGCATAATTACATAAGACACATGTTGGTGGGACTATCATTCCCCGTTGAATGAGTCAATCTTTAGTCGAAAGATCCAATTAACTTAGTTTCTATATAAAGATTATAACTTTGGTTGGGTTGATTAGGTTAAAGACGCTTGTTGTTGTGAACCATCCTTTAGGCCACCAGTACAGTCTATCTTCGAACATATTGGTTGGTAATGGGATTGCTACAATGTCTTCAATAATCAATATTGTGGGACAATCTCTTTACATGGAAATAGATTGCGTGCTTATCCAGTGGTCTACCCAAAATTTTATTGATTTACCATTTATCGATCACCGACCATATGAGACCTCTTTTAAACTTATCAATTAATGGGTATAGCTTTGACCATTTCCATGAACTACCCCCTTTCCTCTTGTAGTTAGTTTTACCCATAGGTTTGTTTGTAATTAGTTTTACCCATAGGTTTGTTTGAGTATGCTAGTATTTTTCATATGAATTTCATTTGGAGTGCTTTATTCATCTCAAGAGATTCTCATATCCCTAATCCTATATATTTCTTTGGCCCGCGAATTTTATCCCAACTTATGAATGGACTATGTTGCATGTCTTTATTATTGAAAAACGTTTTGTTTACTTGATCCAGTTCTTTATGACCCATGGTAGCATGAAACTTTGCATAGAGTAAAGAGGTTTCGCGGATAGGTTTGCCCCTATAAGACTAACTCCAATGGTTGTGTGTAAATGTCTAAATGTGTATTTTTTAGACATTTTAGAACTCCATTGGTTGCTTTTGGGGTGTGCAAATGTGCACATTTGAGCATGTAATGTGCAAATTTGAGCACATCACATCCCCCATGTGTAAAAACTTTTTTAAAAAACAAGACAATTTTATTGGTGTATTTTTTATGATTTTTTTTTGTTTTTTTTTTAAATTAATTGTATTTGAATGTTGTGTAAAAAACACACATTTGACCATTGGAGCAAAATACCAAAAAGTAAGGTGTATTTTTACACATCTTGTGCAAATGTATACATTATAGACAAAACCATTGTGGATAGTCTAAGAGTCATCCTCTTTTGCTGGGAAAGGGTTTTTTCTCTCCATTTGGTGAGTTGGTCCTTTGATTTACATACTATCTCTTCAAAGATTTATTTACTTATTAACTCATTGATGATCAGGTAACCTAAATATTTTTTATAGCGTCTTGACGTTTGGGATGCATAAGTGACTTTCGAGTTCCACAATTTTGTATACTGAAATCCCAATTGTAGTCTAAAAAGTTGACTAATGAAAAATCACTTTTTGTCCCAAAATTTAACAGTAATCGTCTAATTAATGATGATTGTTTTGACTTTCTAGCAGGCAAAGATGCTCCCTTTTTGTGAAAATGATGATATCATCAACAAATGAGAGGAAAGGATTCATGGTCCTCTTTTTCCAAACTGGAAACCTATGAGTTTGTCGTTGTATGAGTCTGATGATAGTTTACATGCAAGCACTTCCACCCCTAGTATAAATAAAAATGGTGATAACGAGTTCCCTTGACGGAGGCCCAGTGTTCGGTGAAACAGTTCTATTGGGTCATTATTTTTTAGCACGAAGAACAACATTGTCAAAATGCATTCCTAAATCCAGCTTATAAAAGGTTAGGGTATTTTTATTACTTGAATTTGGTAAAATAAAGAGCGGCCATCCTGGGGTTCGAACCGGGGACCTATGGGTACTACCCACAAATCCTTTCCAGTGAGCCAATCCAGAATGGTTAAATAAAGGTTGGAGTATTTTTATTACATTTGAAAAGAGATGACGTATTTTTAATATACCCTCAAAGTGAGGGTATTTTAATTAGTTTTCCCTATGAGTGAGACTGTGAGACTATTGATGAGAGGTTGAAATGACTATTGACAAGATAATTTAAGTAAATTGCACAACAAGTCCTCATGACACAAAATGGAGCCTTTCACAATACGTCAAACTCCAAAAGACTTGCGATTTCTCAAAATTAGGGTTTGTGATTAAGGATTGTGATTTCCTCTACTAACTCTTACCGAGTTGTGCGGGTGTTCCATCTTCCCCAATATTGATAGTCGTTCGTTGCTCGGAAGCAGAAGATTTTTTTTTTTTGGGGGGGGGGGGGGCGTAATAGAACGAAAACATGAAAGGGGTTGAGGATCGATGACAATAATAAAGTTGTTGGGGACTTAGGTTTAGATATTCATCATGATCATCCTAAGTCCCTAGAGATTTGAACCCGAACAACATGCCAGTGTTGACACAATTAGGGCTTTGCAAAATCGGAGCCTTTCACATATAAACCACATATTAGTTATTGTTTTGCGAGTTTGTAAAATTAGGATTTATAATTTTCTTAAGAACTATGAATATGTCTTCATGGTGGTGGTAGGTGGTAGAGCATTGGTGGTTTAGTTGAACTTGCAATGATAGTAATCCATCCGCTTTGAGAAAGAAAAAGTTAATCATAACCCTTCTCTGATAGTTTAGTGCTAAATGGTAAATGACTTGAAGTTGCAATTTTCTTAAAATTATCTTGTCAATAGTCATTTCAGTATCTTATCAATAGTTCTTATGTTTCCCTATTTATAATTTTTAATATATACTTATGTTGGAAGAGACGGAATTTGCAGTTTTAGATTCTTGTCCCATGAAATTTTTACAGGACGAGCCTGAGACGAAATTCACTTTTATTTTTCATAATTTCACATTTCCACATGAAAGTACTATTGCACTACTATGGTAGGAGTGAGTTTATTGACAAGATATTAATCTTTTATTAACAAGATGATTTTAATCAAATTGCACACATTTTTTTCGCACTTTACAGAACAATTAAGAATTGAATTGGGAAAAAATAAATAACTCACCCGGCCTCAACCTCGCCGATGTCGATGTCTTGTTCCAGTTTCTATGCCACCATAACAACACTCCTTTTGAAGAAAAAGAAACAATTACCATTCGTAAACAAAGAAAGGATCTCCAATAAAAGGGAAAAGTATCAACACAACAACTTTCTCCATGAAATTAAAATTTGTACGGGCTTGATCAAGAAGAAATAAGAAAAGAAAGAGAAAATGCAATGTTTTGTTCATATTTGTTAATTATTTGAAATGATTTATGCGCTATATCTAAAGGGAAGAAGAAGAAAGAAAAAAGAAAGAACTGGTTGAAAAAAAGTGATTTACACTTTGTTAATTTAGACGCAAAATACATCTATCGAGAGTTGTACTTACTCCTGATCTCATTATTTCAATTTATTATTAACAACTTGGGTTGCAGTAACCACTACAGAGTGAAATTGAGTTATAATCAGAATAATAATTAGGGTTTGAGAGACCAAATCAATTTAAGGGATTGAGATTCGGTATAGATTATGTTGAAAGTATAGATAGAGTTTTGGTGTGCTCTCGACAAATCGGTAAATATTTTTAGAACATAAAGTCTATTAGCAACATACCTTTTGTCTATTGACAAGATAAATTTTAAATAATTACACTATGATCCTTTTCAATTTTTACAAACTAATTACATTTTGCACCAATATTGAAAAAACTCTAAATCGACACGAAACAATTGCTGTTTTTTTCACCATCTTCCTCCTTCAGATCACCATTGCTTTCAACCTCTGCCACAAATAATTCATCTAATTTATTTTTGTACAATTTCTTTATGAAATCTACACTAATATATCGTTACAAATATATGTTATGACATATAATCTTATAGGGTGTGTTTGCTAGAGAATTTTTTTTAGGGGGTGGAGATATTTTTGGGGGATGGAGATAATTTTTGGGGTTGACGGGATGAAGATTATTTGTAGTAAATAATCCCTTGCGTGTTTGATTGTACGAAGATAGGTTTTTTATGGAATGAAATGAAAAGACAATTTTCCCCCCTTCAATTATGTCATCCAATAACCCAGTTTGTACTGCATCTTTTCGACCCCAAATTTGCAAAAGGCAGATAACTCAGTTTCCAGTAAAGCATCATAGATACAGTTGGAAAATTGCTATCCAATCCATAAATCCAATAGCCGAGCGTTTAAAAAAAAATTCAATATCCGATTTCATCCTAAAGGTAGAATTGAACATTAGAGTACATTGCTAGGACGCAAGGTTAGAGTTTTTCTTGAGATGCCATGACAGGTGGGAGGAGATTTTGATCTGACATAGGTCGTCGGTTGAAACGGGGCCAGGACGCAAGGTTTGGAGAGAGACGAGAGCTTGGTAGGTATTCCAATGGCGAATTAATTTCAGAAATTGAAATTGTGCAGATGCATCCTTTACCTCCAGGCTCGACGACGGTGGACGAGAGAGCGGAAGTTGGGTGGCCCGACAAGGGCGGTGGTGGATGGGAGAGAAGAAGGCGAGGACCTGTGGGTCGAGGATGACGAAGGTGGGGGAGGGGGGGGGGGGTCGGGAACGATGAAGAGGACCGCCTATTGAGGGAGAAATGAGGAGAAGGGCAAGGACGAGATTTGGGGGTGGAAAAATTTCCCCACCCCCTCCCACCCTCTAATCCAAGGTGGGAAAAATGGGTGTTTCTCCACCCCCACCATCCCCTCCACCTCCATCTCTCCCATCCCGCCCCAAACATGCAGATCCGCTTCCCCAAAAAAATTTCTCCATCTCTCCTATCCCCTCCATCCCTTCCCAAACACACCCATAACCATGATTTTGGGTATAATTGACCTCTAAATTAGTTTTTTTTTTAAAATTTTTTGGTGAAGATACAAAAATATAAAATCTTCCAATAAGGCGGTACCTATTTCATCTCCAATTTAATCTCTTCACTTCTCCGGGTGCCTTCACCACATACTCGCTACCACTACCGCAATTGTCAAATTTTGCCAAATTAGATAAATTTTGATTAGTAATTTGATATTCATAACAGGGATTTCACACTGGTTCGATCTTCTAATATGTGCTCATTTAGCTGTTAATGCAATAACCGACTGATTTTATGTGCTTCTAGCCACCGCCTTGAATCCTCCTCCTTTGGATTTTGCTGTATTTCGAATATGATTGATAGTGTTTCTTTCCGAACTTGTTCTGAATTATTGAGAATTTCAGGTCTTATGTAGTTCGAGAGAAGATCGGTTGGATTTTGCTCCAAGATCAATAATAAATCTCAATTATCATTTGTCAATACATTTCAATGAGATTGAAGTTATTTTCGAGATTTCAGGGCTTCAATTTCCACCGCTTATATCGGGCCAAACCCATAATTATTTTTTAAAAATAAAAAGGATTACCTTGCAAAATATTTATCATTCATCTTGCTTATAGACAAATACCATTTTCTCAATAGATCTTAGTTTTTTTTGTCGTCTCTTAGACCAATTTATAATTATTTTATAAAAAATGAAAAGAACCCGAGCCGAGCGTAAATACATAAACCTCATCTTACCCATACACAAAAGTGATCTTGGTATTAGACTCGTCTTTTTTAGAAATAGAAAGGATTTACGTCCAATTTATTTGAAACAATCATGATAATAGACTTTTGCCATCTTGTTGATAGATTTTATGTTATGGGGGTCACCAAACAGCAAAGTAAAACGGTGTCGTTTGGCATACGACGTCCTCACACCTCACTCTCTGAAGCCGGCCGTGGCACTCACGTCAGCTGCGCTGCACATGATGGTCCCGATCCTCAACCTCTCTCAAGCAAACCCAACCCGGCCTGACTGACCTCCCTTTTTAAGCTCTCCGATCTCCTCTCTCTCCCCAATTTCAAGCCCAATCTTATCAAATCTCCTTCGTTCCCTTTCAGATTTCCATATTTTTTGTCTTCGGACACCAAACAACCAACCCCCTTATAACCAATCGCACACACATCTAACCCCTAAAACTTCTACCAAAAATGTCAGCGGCGTCCTTGAATCCACGAACAGTTGAAGAGATCTTCAAGGATTTCACCGCCCGCCGCGCTGGAATCGTTCGTGCGCTCACTACTGGTCTGCTTTTCATGCTTTTTACCTCTTCAATTTCATCCCCCCACTCTCAATTTCTCGCCTTTTTCTCCTTCTGGTCTCAATCTGAGGTTTTTACTCTTTTTTCTTTCCGTCTCTCTCCTTCTGCGCAGATGTGGACGGTTTTTACGGGCTCTGCGATCCGGGTAAAGTCTCGCTCGTATTTTTTTCTTAGTATTGAGATCTCGCTTGATTTCAACGTTCTGGAATCAGTGGGAGATGTGAGGATTTTTTTTTTACAATCTGGTTTCTTAGTATTAAAGCTAATGTCTTTTTGTTGTTTTGAGATTTGAAAATCAACTTTTGATTTTTCTTCACACGCGATTTGGGAAAAGCTGTTTGCATTGTTCAATCCTTCTCCCCAAATTCCCCTCCCCCCCCCCCCCCCCCCCTCCCTCCCCCCCCGGCATTTTCAATGGAAGTTTGTTCATTGTATTATTCACTAATTTAGTTGAAATCAATTTCATTGGGCCTTTAATTGAGTGTTTAGCGATTGCTTGAATACTAATTTGAGCAGTGAACTGATTAAGTACTTTGAATTACCAGGAATTCAATTTACACTTGTCTGTTTGTGTTTTCTCTTTGGATGTCAGAGAAGGAAAATCTGTGTCTTTATGGACATCCAAATGAATCATGGGAAGTCAACCTTCCAGCTGAGGAAGTACCTCCCGAGCTTCCAGAGCCAGCTCTTGGGATCAATTTTGCAAGAGATGGTATGAACAGAAGAGACTGGCTTTCGCTGGTTGCTGTCCACAGCGACTGCTGGTTGCTTTCGGTGGCCTTTTATTTTGGTGCCCGTCTTAACCGCAATGATAGGTAACCGCTTCTTGTTTTCTGTCCCTTGAAACGGTCAAGTTGATGGTGTTGATAGTGTATCATTTTGTTTTGTGGCTACTCTATTTCACAATATCATATCGAAACCCATAACCATATTATGTTTTTTTTCTGTCTAATCTGGACTTGGCAACTGCTTATGTTGCCCACTTGCCTGTTTTCCCAATCTCGATTTCTTACATAGTCATGTCATGTGCAGTAGGCCGTCTAGCCCACAAAGATGAAAAACGAGTTTGAAAGGGAGATTTTATTCACCTTAACCTACCCACTGTATCTCAGTGTGAACGAAAGAATAAAACCCATTCCATCTATCAAAGCGCTCCATTTGATTACTAGCGTTGCTTGCTAGCTAGATGTATTTGGTGACCTAGACTATTGCTTCTGACCAGAAGAGACGGTGCTTGCTTATGTTTACCTATACAATTTCGTCATGTTTTGCTTGATATAGTTTTGCATGCCATCCCTTGGTCACTTTCATGGATGTCAATTATGTGATTTTTTATTCCTGTGATGGTTGGTTGGTCACCCTTGTTTTCATGACGAGTAACTAATTAATGTCCGTACTTTATCCTTCATTAGTGTATTGATGTGGTCACTGTAAATAGAATGGAAGTTTCTCTTGATGCTTCTATTTTCGTAAAATCCTGTACCAACATGATCATGTTTGTGATCATATGTATGAAACAAGAAGTTCTAATTTTATTCTTCTCAGCAGATAGTGGCTAAGTTTTTCTCCTCAGTTTGGCATGGTGATAGGGTTTAAGCTAAAGATTCCAAGGTTCCGTAGGAGCAGGGTCTTTTGTTCGTTGGATTTTTTTAAAACTTGACCTTGCTTTGTGTCCTCTCCTGTGTTTTTTCATTTCATTGTCTTAGTGATGAGTCATTGTACTCTTGAATGTGTTCTAGAATTAGAGGATGAAGAACTAAATAAGAAAGTATGGTGACACATGAGATGCATACATTCCTTGCCTTTGAACCCAATATAATGCAACTTGGATAATTGATAGTGGACTTGCATGGATCTGCATTATCTGGATAGGTTGAACTAGGTTATTAATTTGTTTTCATACAAAAATTACTTGTTTACTAAAATTTTATGTTTTTGCTTCTTATGGACTTGCCTGAACTACAAAATTATGCCCCTTTCCTGTAGTTTACTTATATTTGCATCATGTGATTACTTTGCTAACCACACAATCATCTTTATCACTTTCTACCGTTTGAAGAGGCCAACTGACTATATATACGTGAATAGTAAAAAAAGATGTAATAATACTAACCCTATCCTATTTTTTTTTTTATCACTACATATTTTGATAGTTGGAAGAATTGAGATGATAGACTTGTGTCACTACTCACTAGAGCTAAGTTTTCATCTAAAATTTAATAGTTGAAACTTCAGTTGATAGTTGATAGTTGATACCCTGATTAAGTTGACAGCAAACATCTTTCTCCAAATGAGTGGCTAGAATTTTGGACTGATATGTTAGTTTTAAAAAAATTCAGAATGACATGTAAGAGAAAAGTTTTGAGTCAGTTCTTTTAACATCTCTCTTTTACCTTTATCTTGGCCCATGACCCCTGAGAAGTAAACATAGAAGGAACTGAATCTTGTGTAAATAGATGGATGGAAAGGATTGCTAGATATTTATACTCTTGTTCAATATATGTTCATTAGGAAGGGTTTGGTCATTTCTCGGAAATTGGCAGTCTGAGTCAGTATGATCTGAAAATAAATATATTAATATCTACATTTGAAGATCAAGTACTATATTCTTGCCAAGAAAAGTACCACCTTGTTTTGTTTCCCTTTTGTCCCCACATTTTTTGTGACCAAGCGAGTGCAATTGTTCTTGTACTAAATGTTTTTACTCCACTGAATGTGCACAGATTATAGTCTTCCTTCAAACACGTGCTTCTGTTGAGAGATAACCTCATATTTTTGGTAATATAGGAAGCGACTATTCAGTCTGATTAACGACTTGCCAACAGTTTTCGAAGTTGTATCAGAGAGGAAGCCTATGAAAGACAAGCCTAGTGTTGACAGTGGAAGCAAATCTAGGGGCAGCACAAAGGTGAGATATTTGGTTAAAAATATGCAACCTTTTTTTTTTTTTTATGTTAAAAAAATTCCAACTTGGTGAATAGTTTGTCAGGTAAGCGCCCTATAAATACAATAGGTTCATCTTGTTCATGTCAGAGTTTGAAATTCATGATACTGAATTGGTGAATATTTTGCCCTTTTTTTTTTTTTTAACATGTCATATATCACTTGCAAGGAGGCTATATGGGGTGGAAGCTGACAGTTTTTCAGTAACAAATTTCAAATAACTCACCAGTAGATATCATTCTCATAATGCTTCCTTTTTATAGATGAAACCATGGTTTCCTGAATTCGTTCCCCTCCCTACCAATTTCAAACTACAACGCAGCTTGTTCACAAACGAATTCGCTCGAATCCTCCCAAAGCCAATTAATTGTCCCAGAAATTTGCTTAAACCTTAACCTTGTTCCTTTTCCTCCCAAGTTGAAAACTGCCCCCAAACAAATTTACAAAATCAGTCCGACTTCCTGAATTCCACCTGAGGAATTCTCTAGCGAGCAGATTTCTCTCCAAGGAGCAGACTTTCGAATTCATACGACGTTTGCAAATTCGGAAGCCCTGGCTGAAACTACTTCCAAGTTGTTTTTATCTTTTTTATATAGATGAAACTGCTATATGTGGGAGCTCTTTAACTCAAATGGTCTTGTCTCATTTTTTCACAGAGGTCAAGTGATGGACAAATAAAAAGCAACCCTAAGCTGCCTGAAGAGAATTTCGAAGACGATGAAGATGATCAGGGCGAAACTTTGTGTGGCACTTGCGGTGGAAGCTACAGTCCCGATGAGTTCTGGATAGGCTGTGACATCTGTGAAAGGTGGTACCATGGGAAATGTGTGAAGATAACCCCAGTCAGGGCAGAAAGCATTAAGCAATACAAATGCCCATCCTGCCTCAAGAAAGGCACCAGGCAGTAGTATAGGGGCCGAAAGCACAAACCCGAAAACTCGGATCAAGAAAAGAATTGCTGTTTAGCCGGTGGATTGACATAGTATAGCATTTCACTATCCTTGATGCTTATGAAAAAGTTGTAGTTAAAGAAGTTTCCTGCTTCTGTGATGTTTGTTTATAACAGACTATGGATGAGTCTCAAGGTGATTTGGAGTTTTTAGCTTCCTCTAGAAAAATGTCTTTGTTTTTTTATGCTCCTCTGCGATCTGATTTATGGTAATGAATGCGAGTATAGCCTCATCTGCTACTCTTGCTCCTAGATATGAGTATTAATTGCTGTTTTGAATTGAAGTAATTGAGAACCATGTGATTCAAAATTCAAATAGCTGCTCATTTGATGAAAATGTGGTGGTTGTTCATCTACAGACCCAGAAAAAGAATTTCTTATATTTTGAAATTTAACCAGGTGGTTGCAATGCCTCAATTGGGAGAAACTGGATTAACCATATCAAGGATTATTGGCCAACAAAACATACACACACATAAGGAGAGAGGGGTGGGCCGCCACCAAGACCATGCCGGGGTGGTCGCGGTAGGACCCGAACTTCCTCGGTTTGATTCTCATATGGTTGCTCTCTATTTACCAAAATCAAGAGTTGCCCACCACCAATCACCATTGAGCAAAAAAAAAAAAAAAAGGAAAAATATTCAAGGTTTAATAATTTACTGGTTGTAGATATAAACTTTTATAAAAAGAATGGATAAGGATATTGAAAGAATTACAGCGACAACGGATACATCAGAGAAACAATTAAAAAATGTGGTTGCTGAAATCTTTTCAAAACTTACTAGAATCCAGAAAACATCCCTAGCAACTTGATGGTGGGGGATTTGGATCATAAGGAATAAAATAATATTTGATAATCAAAGTTTCACGAACATACAAAAACAAGAAGGTTTTCTGAGACAACACTTGAAGAATTGGAAACAGTCAAAACAAATTCATTGTGAGGAAGAAGAAATCAAAGAACCAGGGACTATCTCGAACCCTAGAAGAAGAAAAAACATATATTAGGAACCAACACCCCTCCCCCCTAAAGGTGTCTTGAAGATCAATTTTGATGGTTCGGTTTTGCTTACAGATTCGGCCGCGACAGAGTTCATTATACGAAACCAGAAGGAAGTGTTTGAGCCTGTAATGCCTTGTTAGTTGTAACGTGGCCCTGTTTCAGCCCTTATGGCAGAAGTGTTGGCCCTTCGCTCGGGCCTGGTTGCGGCTATGGAGATGGGGCTGGCTAGGATCACGATTGAGGGGGACAACCTGGCTAGGATCACGACAAAGGATTATGGACTTGCCCAGGAGAAATTAAGATGGTGATGACAAATGTTCTAATGCTAATTTGTGGCTTCGTTGAAGTGTCCTGTAACCATATCTTTCGTGAAGTCAACTAAGTGGTCGATAAAATTGCTCATCTCAGGTTCTCGATGGATGATGCTTCTCTTGTCGCTCACCCAGAGTTTCGTACTTTAGTCCACAAGGACACAAACTATTGGGTGGGTCAGCAGGTCTGACGTTACCCAAATCTTTTCCTTGTTTAAAAAAATAATAATTCTTAAAATATTTGGAGCGTGGTGAGTTAGTTGATAACTCTCCACCCTTAATGAGATGTTTGAGGTTCAGGGTTCGGATCCTGGGAACATGAGTACTTTCTTGTGAGCGAGCATTTTAACTTCCTTATTGGACTAGGCTAAATCCCATTCACCGAACCTACATGGTGTTCCAAAGCCACCTAGGCATTTGGAGCAGGTGACCAATTGACGAAGTAGGGATTTTTTTTTAAAAAAAACAAGCACAATACATTATATAAATATTTAACATTCGCAATAGAAACATTTAGAAATCTATCTATTATATTATATTTTATATATAATAAAGAAGAAGCCGCTTCTGACACATTTCACATTCTCCTTAATCGTAATAATATTAACCAATAAAAATATTTCTTTTCTCGGCTTAATGAATCTTAAGATATATAATAGTTTTTTCAATTTTCTAGATATGGATATATTTTGAAAAGTTTTTACCAAATTTTTGTAAGATTTCGATAATAATTATATATACATAATTTCTCATGCAATTAATCAATATGCATCCTTTTCTATCCATAATCCACGGTTTTTTTTACATAAAAAGTATCTATTGCATATTTGCATGATATATGAAAACTTTATAAAGTTAAAACAATAAGTTATCTAAGGCTTATCTATCTATATACATATACTAAAACCGATGCATAGTGTCTTATGTGATGTGTTATGATTGATCCTAAGAAAAAAAAACGTTGTCATAGTTTATAAAAAGTTATATAAGTCATAATCTATCTATATATATTTTAGGTAATTGAAAAAAATATAATTAAAAAATATTTCATAGTCATACTTACCAAACACATAAATAGATAAATATGTATTATTTGATAGGTGTTATTTTATTTATATCTAAATTATTTTTTGTGGAAATAATTATTTATATCAAAATTAATTATTAAATAATTGTTATTTTATTTATATCTATATTATTTTTTGAGGCCAAAATAAATTATTAAAATACTGCGTAGCCATAATATATAGCCACAATCCATATCTACATAGATATTTTAGTATCGTTCTCCAAGGGCTCCTGTGGATTCATTATCAGAAATCAAACAGGTACTCCGATTTTCTTAGGTGTTGGGCCTTCTCCTATCTTCTCTATTGCTGGTTCGGAGGGTTTCGCCCTGTGGAAAGAGATCATAGCGACACGTGACCTAAACATAACTAACCTAATAGTTGAGGGTGATAACCTCACAATTATCAACAACCTTAAAGGCCATAGGATGCCTATAAGAGATTATGAGATGATTGTCTTTGACAGTCTAGTCTTTCTAGGATTCCTTCGAACTTTTGAGATTCGTCATGTCTATAGGGAAGAAAACCGTGTTGCGGACCGACGATTCTACGCTTCACAATCTCATTCGCTTAGATGCTCTTGGCATATAGGGGCTGCCCTATTGTCAAATTTTTCCCGGTTAAAAAAAATAGATATTTTAGTAACTGACTTAATAAATATATACTACATATTTAATAAAAAATATTTTAAAAAATAAGCTATCTATTAAATTATATGGTTCATGGTCATTTCTCTTTCCAGTAAATGGTCTATCTTCTATAATAGAAAGAAAGAGTTTCCTTTACTCGCTACGACTAGACCCTGACTGGTTAAACCGCGACGATCAAATGCTTTCATATGGTTGGCTGCCTTCGATAGAAATGAAAGAGATTTAATTAACGATAGATTAGGAAAAAAAAACCTTTTACCGTATAAATGTGATTTTTATTTATATTTTAAAAGAATCTAAATAAAATATACTTAGATTATATAGAATCAAACTAATTTTATTTATACCTATATTATTTTTTGGTGGAAAAACTGACTTATATTTAGATTATTATTATTTTATTTATTTGAATCTATTTGGATTATTTATAATATTGCGTTAACGTATTCTCCGTGTAGGGGACGAGACCTATACTAGTATTATATATAATGAAAGATCAAATCATTTATGCCTATAAAAATTAAATAATCAACTATATTATCTAAGGTTTAACCTTTGGTTTATTTTGGAATCATATAAAGTATAATACGTATGAATGCTAAATTTATTTACATTCAAAAAATTAAAGAATATATATATATATATATATATATATATATATATATATATATATATATATATATATATATATATATATATATATATATATATATATATATATGCATATTATAGTACTTTCTTTTAATTCTATGTTAATTACGTAATGATTTGAAAGTATTGAAATAAATTAATTAGCTGATTGAATGAACATTAATAATAAATTTATTTAAAATTTTAAAACCGCACATAGCGTGAGTATTGAACTAGTATGAGTTTATATTCAAAGTCAAATAAATAGCACATACACTCTACATCATGTTACTTAAGAAATGCAAAATAAAACACATATTTTAAAACTTTTATGTGGGTACGCGAGACGAGTGAATGGGGATGGGTTTATGGATAGATTATTGGGGCGAGTAATGGGATAAAATTTTTCACCCACAATCCATCCATCTCCCGCTTCACCACACCCACATCACCCATCATCTACTTTAGTGCAAGTTTTCGACCACAATTTTAATGTAGGTGGAGTGGATGGATCGAATATATATCCACATGTTATTTTCAGTCCTACTATTCATCTGCCTGAGCGACCATGCTCCACGAGATGCAATTGGCAAAATGAACGCGACAATTTGTGATATTTATGACCATAGATATATGAAAGGAATTTTTTTAGTTTGTGATATCATCTCTAGTCATGAAGGTAACAAGGCAATTTCAAACTTGATAAATAAATGCCAATGTTGATATGGAGGAAATCGAACTAAATAAATATAAAATATAAAGAATCGAGTATATAATGTAAATAACAATAAGACAAATACTCTAGAAAAGGGGGGTTGAATAGAGTATAGGTAATTTTCGCAAAGCCTTCTGCAACAGCAACTTTAAGGGTAGAATCGAGTATGTAATGTAAAAAAAAAAGACAAATACTGTAGAAGGGGGGGGGGGGGGGGGTTGAATAGAGTATAGGTAATTTTCATAAAGCCTTCAGCAACAACAACTTCAAGAGTCTTGAAACGGATTTCAAGGTCTTGAACCGGACTTCAAGGGTCTTGAAATAGTTCCATAAAGCTGTTTGTTTCTGCATGCCTGTTAAGCTACGAAAATAAAATGTCAATTATAAGTGCTGAAATAAAATATAAAGGACATGTGAATTGTTAATGAAGTTCGACTCTAAACCGGCCTACGTCTCCGCCTAGGGTTATCCAACCCGTAGGATTCAAACAACTATTATTTCACTTCTTATGGATCATAGATACAACCGAGAAGATCTTTCCTTCTTCTAAACACTCGAAGCCTCACCCGCTTCTATCTAGTCAACTCAGATCTCTTAGAGTCCTAGATACAATTTAGAATAACAACCCTTCTCGTAGCCTCACCCACTACTATCTAGTAAACCCAAAACACTCGTGAAATAATAGCCCTAACCACATCCACGTGTGTATACGTTTGAGTATAGGAATACTCTTAGTATAACAAAAATGATTTATCCTATAACGCTCGTGATTTTTCTTCTCTCTCAACTAGAAATAAAAACAATTACAACGAGGGAGAGATAGAAAATAAATAAGCTTGAAGATGATTGATTTGGCCTTGAAGTGCTTGCTTGAATGATGTGCTTGTGTTCTTGTTGTTTCTTCACCACTTGCTCCCTCTTGTATAGGCTATATGGACTGATTTTTTGTTGTTGGAATTCCCAGATTTTTGCTTGAATTTCAGCTGGTTTAAATTTGAAATAAATCCCACCAAATCTGATTTTTGGTTGCACAAAAAATCAGCTGGTTTGAATTCAAAATATGCACCAAATTCTTCCACAAAATCAGCATATCTTCAACAAAACCCTCCACAAAATCTCAGCCACTTTTCAAATATTTGTTATAAAAAATAAAGCAACTAAATACGCAAATATTCAAATAAATCCGTTATGCATTTATTCAAAAAACAAATAATAGATTTGCTCAACAAAAGTTTCTAGAAGATGGCCGATTCGTCTACTGGTGGACTTACATGCTTGAGGCCGGATTTTGTTCCACAAAATCTTTACCAAAAAGTTAACCCTTGTGCCTTATAAAATATGCATATAATACTCCATGCACAAGACCAAAAACCAAGGCCCATAAAAAATAATAATAAGGATAAAATATAAATACATAAATTTTGAGCCAAATAAATAAAATAAATCACATAAATAATCTAATTGATATTTGTATAAAATAAATACTACTTTTCTTTGTCTTTCATCATACATACAATAACATATAACATTACTATCAAGATAGAGTCAACAATCTCTCCCTTGATGGAAGACAAAACAAATATCAATTATATACAAATAAATATTGCATTGCGGAACATCATATAACAAGCATAAGCTGCATAAGCATGAGCATCATATAGAATTTCTCCCCATTTTTGTCTTCCAACAAGTAAGGGAAGAAATCGAGTTTAAAAAAGATAACAACCAAAAAATTTGTTACAGTCAAGACCTTGAAACTGATCTCAAGGCCTTGAGATGTCAGCAGACAACATTATAAGAACTAAAATTCAGCAACCATTGCTCCCCCTACGATAATGCTTCCCTGTTCAACATATCAAGATCCAAAGAGAAATACTAAGCAAAGAGAATCATTAACATCACATAACAAATATCGTTTAAATATATTTAAACACAAAAATCATTTATCACCAAGAGAGATTGTTCCAGTCCATTTATGCTCTTTGATCTTAGTGACATCCTGTAAAACAAGAAAACTTCAACCTTTTCGGCTAGACCAAATTACAAACTTAGCTTCAAAATTGGGATAGACCATATCTGGTGGTCTTGTCCCTTTAGGAACCCAAATTTTCTTTACATGTCATTTTAAACATAACGGAAAAGTATTACGAATTATGTAAGGATCATTTCTACGATAAGGACAAGTAGTCATGACATGACCCTTTTTACAACAAAAGAAACATGTGGGTGTACGCCAATTCCCTTTAGCCTTTACAAAAGTGGTAGGGGCTTTCTTTGAAATTTTTTTGTTGTATCCAATACCACTTTTGTTGAGAGATGATTGGTGCTCACCTGACATCCTATCGAGATTGGCCTTGGAATGGGTGAATCGAACAAGTGATGCATACTGGTCTCGACACTTCTCATTCAGCTTGATCTTTTCAATCTCTAATTCACTATTACGGTGTCTTAGAGAAGAAAGATCATGCTTGAGATCGGAGTTTTCCGATTCCAAGGCCTTGACTTTAATGTCAAGGGCTGACAGTGAGGCTTTGAGATTTTTCATTTCTAGCGACAAATTACTCATGCTTTTCTCCTGTTCTAATAGCTTATCTTTCAAGGTGTTAGTCTCCAAAGTATAATTCTCTTCATTCATAATCATGTTTTGCAAAATTCAGACAACACAACAGTAGGATTAGAAATCAAATTTCTCACCATTGCTCCAAGACGTTTCTTAGGAGTTTCTTCTTGATCTGTCATCAAGCAAAAATTTACTGGATCATTTTCCGAGTTCATTCACTAGAGGAATCTGAATCACTCTTCTTTCGATCATTCTTCCGATGTTTGTCCTTCTTCTTTCGAGGACACTCCTTTGCAAAGTGATATGTTTCACCACATTCAAAGCAAGTTAGAATCTTCAATTTCTTACTAGGGTTAGAAGACTTACCTCGGTGCTTTGAAGATCCGAAATATTCTCGATTTGAGAATTGCTTCTTCATCTTGAGTATTTGTGCTAGCCCTCTTGTGATTAGTGCAAAGGGATCCTCCTCATCTTCACTCTTGCCGTCATCTGAGGATGCTTCTTCCTTCTTAGCTTTTAGGGCCAAAATTTTCACACTAGAGGCTACTTCCCCATCTTCCTCGCCAGGGATCATCTCGTGGGTAATAAGCTTACCAAGGAGATCATCCAGAGGCAAAGTCAATAGATTTTGAGCTTCATCTATTGCGGTTAGCTTTGGACCCCATTGCGCTTTTGGCAAGCCCCTCAAGATCTTTCTGACCTTTTTCTTCGTTGGTGAAGGTTTTGCCGAGAGAATCCAGGTTGTTCAGGATCTGTGAAATCTTGTAAACATTTCTTTCACCGTTTCCATGGGCAGCATCTTGAATAACTCATACTGACGCAGGGATATGCTTATCTTTGTCTCCTTCTCATGGCTCGTACCTTCATAGGTTACTACCAACTTATCCCAGATTTCTTTAGCACTCCTGCAAGATGAAATACGATTGATTTCGTCAGCATTTAAACCACAATATAATATGTTCATGGCTCGAATGTTTTTAGCCATATTCTCCAGAGCTGTCTAATTGTATTCTTCTTCTGTTTTCGCCACTTGTCCTCCTGTAGCACCAGGCTTCATTGATACGTGTGGTCCTTTCTTTATGCGCGCGCTCCCAAAGCTCCATATCTTGATCAATGATAAACATTTGGATCCAGGACCTCCAGTGCACAAAATTGTCGCCACATAAGAGAGGAGGACGATTAGACGATCTTCATTGAGCCAAACCACCTTCTCCTACAGTACTCATGATCGATCTCACAGATTGTTAAATCAAATAAGTGAGTTAAGCTTTGATACCAATTGAAGAATCGAGTTCGTAATATAAATAACAATAAGACAAATACTCTAGAAAGGGGGGGGGGGGGGGTTGAATAGAGTATAGGTAATTTTCATAAAGCCTTCAGCAACAGCAACTTCAAGAGTCTTGAAACGGATTTCAAGGTCTTGAATCGGACTTCAAGGGTCTTGAAATAGTTCCATAAAGCTGTTTGTTTCTGCAGGCCTGTTAAGCTACGAAAATAAAATGTCAATTATAAGTGCTGAAATAAAATATAAAGGACATGTGAATTGTTAATGAAGTTCGACTCTAAACCGGCCTACGTCTCCGCCTAGGGTTATCCAACCCGTAGGATTCAAACAACTATTATTTCACTTCTTATGGATCATAGATACAACCGAGAAGATCTTTCCTTCTTCTAAACACTCGAAGTCTCACCCGCTTCTATCTAGTCAACTCAGATCTCTTAGAGTCCTAGATACAATTTAGAATAACAACCCTTCTCGTAGCCTCACCCACTACTATCTAGTAAACCCAAAACACTCGTGAAATAATAGCTCTAACCACATCCACGTGTGTATACGTTTGAGTATAGGAATACTCTTAGTATAACAAAAATGATTTATCCTATAACGCTCGTGATTTTTCTTTTCTCTCAACTAGAATAAAAACAATTACAACGAGGGAAAGAAAGAAAATAAATAAGCTTGAAGATGATTGTTTTGGCTTTGAAGTGGTTACTTGAATGATGTGCTTGTGTTCTTGTTGTTTCTTCACCAATTGCTTCTTCTTTTATAGGTTATATGGACTGATTTTTTGTTGTTGAAATTCCCAGATTTTTGCTTGAATTTTAGCCGGTATAAATTTGAAATAAATCCCATCAAATCTGATTTTTGGTTGCATAAAAAATCAGCCGGTTGAATTCAAAATCTGCACCAAATTCTTCCACAAAATCAGCCCACTCTCTTCAACAAAATCCTCCACAAAATCTCAGCCACCTTTCAAATATTTTTTATAAAAAATAAAGCAACTAAATAAGCAAATATTCAGATAAATCCGTTATGCATTTATTCATAAAACAAATAATAGATTTGCTCCACAAAATCTTCTAGAAGATGGCCGATTCTTCTACTGGTGGACTTCCATGCTTGAGGCCGGATTTTGTTCCACAAAATCTTTACCAAAAAGTGAACCCTTATGCCTGAGATAGGGAAAATCCCGTCATCATAACACAAGGGCGTTCTCGTTATTTACCAATAAATTCGAGTATTCAATACGACATTGATGCTACCGTTTCGCTTATTGATTACGATAGCGGATTTGTGCATTAAGAGCGTTGACCGAATTAAATACGGTAATGGTTTCTATTATTTAATATCAAAACCGTTTCAATTCCGTGAATTAAATGCCTTGATCGTTTCATTTATGCTCAACTAATATAAATATGAGAAGAAAATTCTTTATGATAAACGAGAACTGACTTGAGCGTCGGAGGGTCATCCGGGGGAGACAAGCCCCGCCCCGACCTCTTTTGTTCTTATTTGACAGGTTACGGTTCGGGTGGAGTCGATAACAACTATGAGAGGGTCACTCAAAGATATAGCCGCACCAAGCAAATTGATTGTTGAAGGATGAATCAGAATGTTTACGGGCACGTTCTTGTTCACCTCGTGGCTTATTGTTCATCCCACAAACAAAATGGTAAAGTATATCGACAGTAGAGCGGAAGGTCGTCTTCCCGTTCTTGGAGATCAATTAGGTAATTATGAAGTATTCCTTCAAAAAGATTGTTAGACTGATGGCATATTTTTTTATTCAATCTTTCGAATGGTTGAACTTGCAGCTTATTCGATTCATGAACTCGTAGCGTATTAATTATTGATTGTAGATTAATTAGGATTGACCACCTAAAATTAATATTCCGTCACAGATCTCTAATTTTTATGTTTCTGTTTGTTAACTCCTATTTGCTCAGTATCTTTGAGTCTATATATATGATTTTCATCATCTAACTTTGCAAATATATGAATGAGTTTGAAATGTTACTTGGTTCAATAAAGTCGTTGAGTTCATTTGATCAAATCCCTGTTCGTATTGTACGAGAGGTGGTTAGTGTCTAGTGTTCGTCTTTTTGGCTTTCCCTGCTTGCATTTCCATTTTGGCATAGGTAACAATGGAAGTTGGGACATGAGCATGAAGCAATGACATGCCCACGAGACCTGGTGTTACGAACGACACTGGGGCAATGACGATCCCAATCTTCGGGATAACTCGAGGACATGAAGCAATACCAGGGGCACCGAACCCAAAATAGTTGAAGTTATCCTAGATGACCGAGACAATACTCTGGTTCAGCTCATGCAGGATGTATGAGGCCCAAAAGCTAAGTTTTCCAATTCATTTGTGTGTTTATATGATATAATATTGTCTCATCTCTTAAACCTAGTGCAAAATCTGGCATAAAAAAATCATAATATGCATTTCAATCTAGTGAGTGATGTTCTAGTAATGCAATAGCAAACTAATGGTTCATGAAAAAGGTGTTCATGCATTTTATTTCTGAAAAACCTAGATGCAATTCTTTAGGGTCAAAGTTATAAATTCATGGAAAATGATGTTTCAAGGGGCATTACGGCAAGCAAGGAGGATACACACAACTCATGGGGACGTTTTGACACGGAGGCCGTTGAATCCACGAGGAATGTTAGGAACAACATTCTTAAAAGTTTCAAGCGTTGCAATCGACACAAGAACACAAATTTCAGATGTGCCTCATATGGTGGCACCTGGGCGTACGCCCTCGAACAAGTTCACTTGTATTGTTATTTATCTGGTTTGTAGGAACAATAGCCCATTGAGCGCCTGGCTCAGATGACAAGAGCAAGCTATACAAGGGACAAAGAATTAAATAACCTTGCTAATTAATTGATTATAAATTATATATATTGACATGCAACATCTTTAGATTTGGAACATAGCAACAAAGCGTCATGTCCTCTGTCAGTGTAATGCTATGCATGAAGCCAAGCAAAGTGGAGGGTATACCCCTTGCACCTATCGACTTTACAAGTGTAGGCCCACCTAAAGAACATCACCACTTACGGCCACCGGAAATCGCCACTTACGGCCATTGGAATTCGCCACTTACGGCCACTGGAATTCGCCACTTATGGCCACCGGAAATCGCCACTTACGGCCACCGGAATTCGCCACTTACGGCCACCAGAATTCGCCACTTACGGTCACAGAAGTCGCCACTTACGGCCACCGGAAGTCGCCACTTATGGCCACCGGAAATCGCTACTTACGGCCAACGAAATCGCCATTTACGGCTACTCCGAATAGCCACCTAAGGCCAACGAAATCACCGCTTACGGCCACCGAGAATCGCCACTTACAGCCAATAGCCAATTACGGCCAACGATAGCCACTTATGGCAAATAGCCAACTACAGATCAAGCGACTAACGTTTACGGCAAAATCATTGTTCACTCGACAAACTTTGCCATTTACTTTTTTCGGCTTCCTTCATCATCGAGGCATTAAGAAGAAACCCGAGGGGAAATTGAGATAGGGAAAATCCCGTCATCACAGCACAAGGGCGTTCTGATCTTTTACCAATAAATTCGAGTATTCAATACGAGTCATATGACATTGATGCTACCATTTCGCCTATTGATTACGATAGCGGTTTCGTGCATTAAGAGCGTTGGCCGAATTAAATACGGTAACAATTTCTTTTATTTAATATCAAAACCGTTTCAATTCCGTGAATTAAATGCCTTGATCGACACCATAATCGGTTGTAGAGACATGGACACCATAATCGGCTGTAGAGACTTTTGCATCCACTGTGTGAAAGCGTTTTCCATTTATTATAAAACCAGTATGCGACATTGCATAAAATCTAGGCCCTTTCACAAGCAGCCTCAAAGTATCTGTCGAATGCGTATTTACACTAGGTTCTGACATAATCTGTACACGAATAAGTGTCATACAGATATCAGTAAACCCTTTGAAAAATGTTGTTGTAGTCATGAACATATGAACATACAACAAAATTATAGTTTGTCAAACCTTGGCTTGTAACCAAACGACGAATGTCTCTAGATGAGTTTTCTCTGGCAAGTTGATATCATTAGTTAGATGTGGATCTGAGAGAATCAGTTCCTCTTTGTGAATCCTAATCAATGAAAGTGTTAGTCTATAAATCAGTAATGCAAACTATATTTAGTGATGACATTCTTAGCATATACTTCACTTACTCTATATACGGTTCAGTTTCAGCACTATTGAGTAAAACACACAGATGCACAAGTTTGTGATCTGAATCTGAAAGGAGTACCGAACGCCCTTTTAATAGTGTAGACCCTTCTTCAATTGTGTCATCTTCAACTCCTTCATTGCGTTTCCTTTTAGAACTAATGGCATCTACTTGTTTCATGTAGCGACCGCAAAACCTCAAGCACTCGTTAACTAAATAATTTTCAGCAATAGAGCCTTCTGGTTTTGCTCGATTTTTAACATATTCCTTGAGCACTTTCATATATTTGACAAATTAAAGATTTTTTTTAAAAAAATTTAACCAATTAGGAAAATATCTTCTAATGAGGAATAATTATCTAAGAGCTTGAAAAAATCAATAGGTTACCTCTCAAAAGGGTACATCCACCTAAACTGGACAGGACCACACAACTTGACTATGGTCCGCCATTGAACTGAGTCATCTGGATGACGCATCATGGCATCTTGACTATGATGAGTAGAGTGCCATCTTAGCAGCTCACTTGTATATTCTGAAAGAAACATCCTCTTAATCCTCGGGACTATGGGAAAATAGCGCAAGACCTTTGCTGCCACTCCCTCTTCTATCTGATTCGTCCTCGGATTCACTCTCCACCTCGAAGCATTACATTCAAGACATTCATTGAGATTTTCTTTGTCCTTTCCTCTAAACAAGCAACAATCGTTGATACATGCATCAATCTTCTCGTACCCTAAATCAAATCCCTTCAAAAACTTTTTAATTGTAGAGAGAGATTCTGGAAAATTATTGACTTCTGGAAGCATGTCCTTAATTAGTTCAAGCAATTCATCAAATGCTTCATGAGCGATTCCATTTGAGGCTTTGAATTTATAAAAGATAAGAGTTACTGACAGCTTTGTATATTTCTGCTTACTTCCTCGATATAAAGGGACTTCTGCATCTTCCACTTTCTTCTTATAATCTTCCTCCGTGACATTACTTTGTAGACTTCCACCTTCATCAAAAAAGCTGGCATCCTTATACATTTGAAGCACGTCTGGAAGTTCATAGTCCACATCAGAAGGATCAACACATTCACTATCTAACACTTCGTCAAAAGGAACCTCTTCACCATGTGCACACCAAACATCATAATCAGGATCAACACCATAGTGCAACAAATGTACCTCCATGTCGTCAATCGTTTGCCGACTAAGGTTACGACAAACTGCACAAGGACATATAAGCATTTCTGGATTCCTTCCACGCCTCTTTGAATTTGAGACAAATTGTTTAACCCCTTCTCGATACTCCTCACTTTTTTTATCTAATTTTACCCAACTTTTATCCACGCTAAGGGACATCTAATATGATGGATCTCCTTACCTAAGAAAAATTAGTATTTTTTGAACAAAAGGAATGAGTAAACATGCATTAACCCAACCAGTAAAGACAACATAAAACTGAAATGTATGAACTTGAAATGTATAAAACTGAACTGTATTAACCCAAGAAGGAAAAATGGAAACTTGTTCCAATGGAGCAATGAATACTTCAATCTCTCTTATACATTTGAATATCCATTATAAGAATTTCTAGAATCATTCCACATAGAAGATCTAACTCATTTTTAACAAGACAGACATGAGTATTAAAATAACTTGATACTTTATACACACAATTATCCAGTATAGAAAGATAAGAGATAAGTAAGACAAGATCATTCGCATAAGAAGTATTAATATTACTTGGTAATTTTAAGATTTTCGAGAGCATTGATCTTTCCCATTCAGTTGGTATTTTTATAGGCAAGATTTACAAAAATCATCTTGTGGGAATGCGTTGATTTAGTTAGTGTTGTTTTCTAAGTTTTCCCATTCATATAATAAATTAATACTATAAAATGATAAGGAATCATCTTAAGAAAATGGTAGCTATATACGTAATTAATAAAGTGCTCAATCAAGTTAACGAGAGCAACTGATCAAACATAAACATTTCTACCACGAAGGCCCAAATTTCTCCAGTCTTAGATACCATTAAATCTGTCAATCTTGATTCACAATAGGAAGGAAGATAAACTACATAAAAGAAAAGGGGACTTTGATCATTCCGGCCTTATAAAAGATTAATAAACGGCTAAACAAATTTTAAATCTAAACAGAATAAGACTTCAAACTCTCACCAATTAATCGATGGAAAAGGTCAAATATTCTTAACATTCACCATTAATTACCTCTTTAAATCTTGAACAAATGTTTCCAGTTGTTGCAATCTCTTTCCTAAAGTTTTAGGCCTTGAATCCCCTACAAAAGATGAAATCCATCAAAATTAGGGTGTTTTGATATTGCAATTTAGTCATCTATTTACAAAACTAAAAACAAATGAAACTAAATTGGGGGCTTTTATGTTGCCATTTATTCAATTGGAAAACAAAATTACCTATGTGAAGAACATTTAGGGTTTTGATTGGAATCAATTGCTTGAAACTTTAGGGATTTGAGGATGAAGAAGCAACGATGAATAGGACAACGACGAGCAGCAACCGCATACGATGAACAGTGACAACGATGAGCAGCAGCCACGATGAACAACGACGACGCCGAGCAGCAAACCCGGCGAGCAGCAATTTGGCGAGCAGCAAACAACGAGACTCTGCAAACCCGGCGAGCAGCAAACCCGACAAGCAGCAAACCCGGCGAGCAGCGCGCAAACAACGACTGGCGAGGAGAAGTGGTGGGAACGCAGATTTGGGTATGCGAGCAGCGATTTCTGAGCGGAGCGAACGCAGAGATTTTCGCTCGGTGTTTGATTTAGGGTTTGGGTTTTGGCGAACGCGCAGAGAAAGAATGACTTGGTTATTTCCTTATTTTGCTGTTCACAGAAAAAAATTATTTCATTTAAAAAAATTTGACTCAAATTTTGACTCAAATATTTTGCGCGAAATAGCATCAAATTTGCGGGAAATTTTTTTCCGCCCAATACATCCGCCAACCATGGCATTTACAAACGCCATGCTTTTTTAAAACATTTGATAGATTTTTTTTATCCTATATGTCATTATTTTATGGTGTTTATAAACGCCATGAAATATTATGGCATTTTCCAAACGCCATTAAATAATGGCATCATACAAAATAATGGCATTTTTTTACAAAAACGCCATTAAATATAGTTTTAATGACAATTCATAAGCAAACGCCATTGTTTAAACGTCATTGATGACTACATTTGTACTAGTGATCGTTTCATTTATGCTCAACTAATATAAATACGAGAAGAAAATTATTTTTAATAAACGAGAACTGACTTGAGCGTCGAAGGGTCCTTCAGGGGAAAAAAGCCACGCCCCGACCTCGTTTGTTCTTGTTTGACAGGTTATGGTTCGGGTGGAATCGATGGTCAAGATCAATCCCTTTCAACCACTATGATGCGAATTTCATGCATCACAGTGCCTTATAAAATCTGCATATAATACTCCCGTTGTAGTGGAAGGGAATCAGTTCGACTCATGAGAAAGCGGGTCAACGGATCCTAGATAGCTCGTACACACGTTCTGTATCGACTCAGGGGCTTCACTCGACGCCGAGTGAAACAGTCGATGTCGAGTGTGTGCAATCGATCTCGGGTTAAGTGCCTGCAGAGACAAAAACAAGAGTTGCCGTCGAGTAGGTGACTCAATGTCGATTGATCAGCAACAAAGGTTAACTGGCTCAGAAGACTGCGAGTTCAATCCAGATGACTCGATGTCGACTCAGAACAGTCGATGTCGAGTGCTTATGTAGTAACCTAAAAACGTCTGCAAAGATGCCGAAGAATAAAAAGATGGAAACGAATGATGGACAGAAATAACAAGGGTGTTGAGTTTTTCGAGGACCCAACAAACGAAAATAATAACGATGTAAACAATATATAAGAAGATCTTCCAAAGCCAGGGCTTACCACAACGACAACCATGCAAGTGAATTTATAAATCGCAAAAGACAAGAACTTTATTGATAAAGGACAAGACTTTTACCAAATCCGGCAAGAAGGAATATAAACTATTCAATAAATAATCCTAATTGCATCTATCATTTTCATAATTAGAGTTTACAGACTTCCGAATAGAAACCCTAATTACTATCTAAGTTTCACAACATGAGTTCTTTAACCTTTTGATTAAAGATGAAGCACAAGATAGAGCGAGATAACGTATCTTTCTTTCGCGACTCAACAATCCACCCCGACCCTAGTAGAAGGGCGATTACTCGCTCATCGTAGCAAAAGACATGATTGATGGAAAATAAACTTGCATAAACTAAATTCAAAGTCTTTACAATCTCGGCACTCCAACTCTCGCATGAACACCAAAACCCTAAAACCTTTGAAAACCTAAACGTTACTAGATGTGTGTCTTTGTGAGAGATTGCTATGAATTGAATGAATGAAAAACTAGCCCATAGGGCATTTTATTTATAGGCCTAAATCCTTACTAGTCAAGGACAAGGATTCTATCTAAAACTAGAAGATATATATTTAGATAAAGAAAGATATAAATCTAATTTGGTAAATAAAAACTCTCCTTAAGATAAATAAATCTTCTCCCATAAGGATTGGACTTAGATAGATGATAGAAACTTCGTGCTTAAGTCTTCTTCTCTCAGATTTGGATCGGCCCAATTCGTGTCGGCCCAACTGCAATTTCGGTCGACGTCGAGTAGGTCCACTCGACGTCGAGTCATCCACTCGATATTGAGTCTTCAGGTCGATGTCGAGTCATTATCTTCAGCTCCCAGTGTGTTGTGTTCAGGTTCACTCGATGTCTGGTGCTCTTCAGTCGATGTTGGCCCTTACCGTGGCTGGTACCCCACTGAAGCCGATTTTAGCAACCTTGAAGTAGATAGCTATGACACGACAGAAGTTGATCTTCACATCGCAGAGACAAGTTTGCAATGCTAGGGAAAAGTTTAAAGCTGAAGCTAGAGGAGACCGAATAGTCACGCATGAAGCACTTCACCTATTGCGAGAGAGGGGCTACTTTTACTCTACAAGAAGAGCACATGACGATCCGAATAGGCTTCAAGATCTATTCCTCGCGCATCCAAGCTCTCACCACCTTCTTTCCATCTTTCCATATGTCGTCCTCATCGACAGTACATACCGGACGAATGTTTATATCTGAAACTAATAGTCCACCCCTACCGAAAAGGTTTTTAAAACTAAAATATGTCATGGTGCAGGTATGGGATCCCTTTGTGTGAATTCATTAGATTCACTTGCACAGGGCAGAACTTCGTCATTGGATTCTGCTTCATGTCGCACGAGAACACAGGTACATATAGTTGGGCGTTGCGACCGCTCGTTTACCTCCTATGAGGTAATTTCCCGAACGTTATTGTCACAGATCGAGAGTTGGGGCTCATCGCCGCACTGCAAGATGTTCTTCCCAGTCTCATGCATATGTTGTGCAAAGTGCACATCCTCCCCAGATGCGAAGAAGCTGCTTTCCAAAAGTCGAAGAATCTTGACGTTGCAGGGTGTTTCAAGAACGCATGTTATGGCCTGTTCGAATCCAGATCAGCTAAGACGTTGAACGCCCGAAGGAGGGGTATGCATGCATAGTGGGGCATTATCGAAGGGTTGATGCCATATTTGGAGGCGACGTGGTTGCGAGATTACTCGGAGAATATAGTTCGTGCATGGACAGATGCTATCCTACATTTTGGTATGACCACGACGAATAGGTGCGCCCAATTTTTCCTTAGCAATGTCATGCTACAAATAATTTGTTTACAAATATATGGGGATATTCACCTACGGGTCCTATTTTTCCTATAGAGTTGAGTCCGCCCATTTGGTGCTGAAGAAAACCTTAAACTCTGCAGTCGGTGATGTTACTCACGTGATAAAATCAATCGATTTGATGATGGCGGACCAAGTGAAGTGAAGAATACAATGGAGCGAGCGAACAAAACCTGAACGACAGACTCTAATGGCCTATGGATATTCGATCGGGTTCGACATATTGTGTCGAAGGAATGTTTCAACTTGTTGTTCGACATATACATGAAGATGGAAATTGATCCGTCATCGCAGCCATGCAGAGATAGATACAAGAGGGACGTCTACGTTCTGCCTTGCACACATGAGATGCAAGCTTATTGGGACGCGCAGATACCGATCAGACCATCCCAGATTCACATTTTTTGGAAGCAATTGGATTGGGATCGTCCATATGTTGATTGCATCCATGATAACACTCCGCTCACAAGAGCTAATGTCAACATGTCGGCTGTCGCGCATGATCACGTTGTTCCAGAGTGGAGCTATGGACGAGGATACTCGTTGGAGGATCGCCTTGGCATTCAACGATGGGGATCATTCCTCTCATATGTAGTTGACTCCACTTGACCTCGAATACCGTAGACCGACCCCTGTCAGACGAACCCTCTACCTTGGGAACCTGAGCGTGCTTGGGCCCAACGTCGAGCCGATAGAGAGGGGAGCAGTGGATTAGTCAGAGGTCGAGGTTGAGGTCGGGGGCAATCTTCATCAAACGAAACGGATGTTGCAGAAGGCAATGAAGAGGCCACTGGGTCCAACACAATTGCCGTCGACGTTCCTCCTAGTGGTCGAGGAAGAGGAAGAGGCCGGGGATGGGGTTGTGGGAGGGGACGTGGTCGAGGTTGATCGGCGTCGGAGCTTATAGGTGCCATGCCACCTACAACACCTACGACGCTTCCACCTTAGAATCTCTCTCACCTAGGTTTCAATTGGGGAACCGACAACATCGACAAGTTCATGATTACTTTCATATGAGCCGTCACGAATGTTGCAGGTGATGGTCATTGTGGATATAGATCTTTTGCTTGTCTTCTCAACTTGGGGCAAGACGCATGACCACGAGTTCGACGGGAGTTGGCGGTTGAGTTGCCGTTGCATGCAGATCGGTACCATTACTATCATGCCTTAGATGAGCTCATCATGAGGATCAATTACTTCGGCACATTGTCATGATGCTATTTATCCTTCTTTAGATATATTATATTATTTTTCTAAGATAAAATCTCTTCCTTGGAGGTTAAGTCTTAATTTCTATCTTTAAATAAAGCCAATTAGAGGCTAATTAGGATATCTATCACACACATTTGAATTACATCAGCAAGGCACGTACGTTTGGAGTTTTTGGTTGAAGGATATTGAACGTGAATTTAAGGTTTGGTTTTATGCAATTTGAGATTATGAATTCTTCCATTGTTTTTGCGTTTTTCTTTGCAATGAGTGAGTAGTCCCCCCATCTTCTAGGGTTGGGGTGAACCCAACAATGAGCATGTGTGTGTAGATGAATGAATCTATGTTTATTTGATGTTTTTATCTTATTCTACACATGTGCTTAAACCCTTTGATGAAAGCTTAAGGGAATTCATTGTTGCAATTGAATTGAAAGAGGAGATTGTTAACATTGATAGTAATTAGGGATCTTTGACGAAAGTAAAAGAGATCTAATTAAGAAAGGTAGAAACAAATAGGTTTTATGTGATCACCTCTATTATCTATTTGTTGAGTATGCGAAAGCTATATCTTTAAGATAAAAGCATGATTCCTTATATGATTTATTGATTCATACATGTGTTTATTGTTGTGGTAAGCCCTAATCTTGAAAGTTCTTTCTCATATATTGCATTCGTGTTATTTACTTGCTACTTGAGCCGAATTGAGTGAATTTGCTACCAATTACATCCACCACTTTTGCCCTTAAATCCCCTATTTTCGACCATAAAAACAACTAGGATAGAACCGCTGACATACTCCCTTGGATCGACCTTGATTTCCACTATACTATAGAGGGATTCGAGCATAAATTTATTTGATTGGAGTGAGCATAGGCATCGATCTCCCCTCACGCACGTCAGATTGCACGATATAACCTACCGCCGTCGAGATGGTAGCCGTCTGCTGCGCTAGTAGCACTTTTCATTTTCCTATATTTGCAGCCTTGACGTATGACATTTTCCAAACCACGTTTTTTATGATGCTTGCCATTTTCCAAACTCCGGTTTGTTTTTGTACTATATATGGTCTTCTGGTCGTTGATTTTGGTAAATATATAGCGGCCATATTCGGGAATCGAATCGGGGACCATCAGGTACTTCCCTGATATCATTTCCGGCTCAACGACCCCGACATGATTCTTGAAACTTCCACTATTAACGGTGGATGTTTCGATTTTCAACGAATGTTTGTGTTCTGATTTTTTTTTATTTTCTCCCACTTTAAATTATCATATAATGTCGTCGTTTTCAGTATAATAATTGTAGTAAAGGAAGCATATTCTACACACGCCTCTTTCAACAAGCTTCATTTTTTTTCGACTCACCGCATATGTTGGCAGTGGGTGATGTCACCGGTTCGGTCCGGTCCACAATTACACGCCCCTTTTTTAGTAACCTAATGTCCACCGCATATGTTGGCGGTGGGGTTCAAACGGAATAGAGTGGCCCACCGTTTAGTACAACGGTGGGTTCTGTATACCCATCATCCCACCGCTGTGTATAACAGTGGGCAACGAGACTCACCGTTACATACTACGGAGGCTTCGTTGACCGTCATTAAAATCACAACCAACCTATGCGGCGATTATCGATGAAAATAATAAAAATTAGCGGCGAAGATATATCAACACTCATTTTATACAATTGCGTTTTCAATTACAACGACTTACGGGAAAATAGTAAAAATTGGATCATTTATTAAACCCCATGTTGTCGAGAAAAAACAAAGATAGCGGTTTACTTTGATCCAAAAACAGGGAGGAAAGAAAAAACTCGGGATATCTGTCTAATTCATCCCCAAAAAAGGGAAATAAAGAAATCTATTTACTTTTCGGTGCACAGCGGCCATGGCGATCCTGAAATCCAAATCCAGAGGTACGCCCCTTCTCCGATTGCAATCCATACAATTTCTTAAAATCCCTGTTTAACGCATTCCTAGTTAGAAAGCCGTCCCGAGCTGACTAAATCAGCGTCTTTGATCAGGATTTTCTTGTGCAGTGGGAGCTGAGCGTCGAATCGGGGGTTGTTTGATTATTACTCCGTACCATGCTTTTTGAATTGTTCAAATCTTAGCTGCAAGTCTACCAACATAATAGAAGTATTAAACTAATTGTATTTGGTTGTTGATTAGAAAGTTGAGGGCGTATGATTGAAATATGGTTGTATTCCTAGGGCTTGGATTCTTACAAAATTGAAGTTCTTTTTACTGTAAATAAGCGTGTAATCCTTGTTTTCGGTGCTGCTGTTTGCTTGCTGATTCCATCCTGTTGATGCTTCTTGAGTTTGACTTAAATGCTGTTTTGTTTGCATCATTTAGATGATGAAGAGAAGCCTGCAAAGAGTTCTTATTTTCATCTACCAGCTCTTGATGTCCGTCTGGCCTTTCCCCAAGCGACGCCTGCATCAATCTTCCCCCCTTGTGGTAAGGATTATCTGTACTCTCACCATCCATCTTTTTATAAGGTGTTATGGAATGTGAAAAATAGTCCGGCATTTGTGTTTTCGGCCTCATGCGAGTCTCCACAATCTGTATGTTGACGGGACTTCTTTCTATCAACTGCCAGCATCTGATTATTATCAGTTTGATGATCTGCTTACCCCTAGCGAGAAATCTGTCAGACTGAAGGTTAGGGAGTGTATGGAAAAGGAAATTGCTCCCATTATGGCTGAGGTGTTTTTCTCATTTCATTAGCCAACTTTTTGCTTAGTATTATTGTGATATTTATTTACCAGATCCTATATTGTTTCTCTATTAGGTTGTGGTTTTGATATTTATGAAATAAAATGGGTATGAGAATACCTAAAAATGCTTTTGTTAACTTTCTTGCAGTATTGGGAGAGAGCTGAATTTCCATTCCATGTTATTCCAAAGCTTGGAGCTCTGCATGTTGCTGGGGGTACAATCAAGGTACTTGAATCACTTGATGCATATTGTTATTTTGCATTGTTTTGGGTTCTTCATGGCAGAAGCATTTATAATATTTGGAAATCAGGGTTATGGCTGCCCTGGCCTCTCCATCACTGGCAGTGCCCTTGCTACTGCAGAAATTGCTAGAGTTGATGCTAGTTGTTCCACTTTCATCCTGGTGCACTCTTCTTTAGCAATGCTCACAATTGGTGAGGTCTTGAACCCATAGTTTCACATCTATCCTTTATTTTTTCAGTTTCAGACTTTCGGTTAGTAGTTACTAGGTATTACGTTAAGTTGTTAACCATATATACTCTTCCAGTTCTTATGAAAAATGTATATTGGACTGTTATTAACATTTTGGATTACTTCTCATGGATTACCAACAATAGCACTTTGTGGGTCCGAGGATCAGAAGCAGAGATACCTACCATCTTTGGCAGAACTTAAGACTGTAGCCTGCTGGGTAAGGCACCTTTTTGCTTCATGTACTTCCTGAAACTTCCACTGCTGTTGGTTAGAAATTGTGATTTTATCCTTGGTTCAGGCATTGACAGAGCCTGATTATGGTAGTGATGCAAGTGCCTTGAAAACAGCTGCCACAAAGGTACGACTCTTTTTTTTTTCCTCGAGAAAAAATAATAATCTGTGATTAGCTTTGCTTTTGCTTTTTTCTGTTTTGTCTATACGAGCTTGATGCCATTCAATACTAGGTTTCTGGAGGTTGGATACTTGAAGGCCAAAAGCGTTGGATTGGTAATAGTACGTTTGCTGACGTACTTATTATTTTTGCCAGGAATACAAAAACAAATCAAATAAACGGGTAAGGTCCTATGCTATGTGAATCATCAAGATACTCTGCCCACTCTCTAATGATAAAGAACAATGATGTATTTGTCAAAAAAAAAAGAAGAGAACATTGACGTAAAGCACTGAAACTGAGAGGAAGTAAAAAATAATAAAAGAGAAGGTGAAGATTGGTTGGAGATGATATAGGGCAAAACCCATAAGGGTTAATACTTGTAACAAGCTAGTATGAGGCTCGTTACTTAGACTCGGGTTGGTTTAAATTTATCAATTTAAATTCGATAATGTAGATTTCTTAGTTATAATTTTAACTACATATTAGAGGTTATAAATTAAGGAATATAAAAATGATTTGACAAAATAAAAATAATAAAATAGAGAGATGGATAATAAATAAAGATAATTAGATAATGATTTAACAAACATAGTATCTATATATGGTTTTATGCCTGAGTAGTGGAGTTACTGGGGTAGTTAGTCGGGTGTAGCGGTTACGATAATAATGTGGCAATTACAACAATGAGGTGGTTACTAGTGGGATAGTGGGCTTATGGAGCAAGGTTGTTGGTGTTATGGAAATGACATGGACTAATTTACAACTAGGAGGCTTTTTAGTGGTTCATGACGGGAAAGTGGGTGGTTGACGTGGTATGTCCCATACTCCGCCATTTGGATTGGAGACTTTTGGTGATGCAATGGATTTGCTTTAGGTTTAATAGTAGTAAATTAGTAATACATAGATAGATGTTAGATTTGAGAAAATGAAGCGATAGTTTTAGAATATATTTGCAGAGTTTCTGAGCATCACACAATTTATCTATTTTTAGAATAGCTTCTATAGTCCTACCAATCTAGGCTTGAGTTGAGTGATTTTAGATAACTAGATAAGTGCTGCTTGCTTGTGGGAATTGTCTGGGGAAGTTCTCATTAATCAATGGTTCTGAACCTTAGTACAACCCAGCTTAACGTGGATTTTAAGTTTTAACCATTCCTTTTCTTGGTATGAATTGTAGCACTACCGTATCTTTCACATGTTTCCATGCCAAACTAACTTTATGCTTCCAGTCATGATCTTATAGCAACTATTTGACTACTTCCAGATATATCGTAAAGAAGGACGCCCCTGGGCTTACTGCTACCAAGATTGAAAATAAAATAGGCCTTCGGATGGTTCAAAATGGCGATATCGTCCTTAAGAATGTGTTTGTCCCTGATGAGGATCGCCTACCTGGTGTCAATTCCTTCCAGGATACAAGCAAGGTATCATACTATGTTGGTGTTTTAATATATACTTGTGTAATTGCATGTAATGTGTATATCCTCTTGATTAAAATTAAAATTTATTGGTTCATCCTCCTCAATTCCTGTTTTCTCAATCATCCTTATTCCATCATTGTTGACCAGTATAATCTAGAAGTCGATGAATAAATGGCCAAGTGGGTTGTTCTACATCACAGACTGTTCAGTCAACTATAACCTGAACAGGTCTTTATCATATGGATGCTTTACTATTTTTGGGCTGATTTCCTTGTATATTAGCATACCTATTGGCCGCTACTTAATTTTTCAAAAAAGTACATGTTCTCTATTTAGTGTGTAGTTATCTGCCTTATAGCTTCATAGTGCTCGCTATGTGCACCCAGACAAATAAGGGGACTTGTAAGAAATGGGGTAAAGAGTGGTATAAAGAGTTCCCTTTTGTCTGCACTCTGCAGATGTGTTGCAAACACACGGTGAGTGCTATAAGGCACATTTACTGAATTACTGTGCGTTAGAAAGTAGTGCCCAAAGGCGACTACTTAAGAGTCTTAGACAAACCACTTACTTTGGTCCCTTTCATTTTTTCTATAATGTGCATGGGCAGCCTCTATATGTCTTGTGGATAAATGAGAAAGCAGTCCGTTGTGTAACGTTATTCAGTCTCTTCTAGTATGATGCTGGCTTTCCATCTTAATTATCATGGTTTCTGTAGTTTCTTTTTTTCTTTTTTTTTTTGAATATTCATGGTTTCTGTAGTTTCAGTTATTCTACACCTTTATTATTTCCTTAATATAGCAGTATTGAAACAGGTATTGGCTGTTTCACGTGTGATGGTTGCTTGGCAGCCTATTGGCATATCAATGGGAGTCTATGATATGTGTCACCGGTACTAAACTGTTGATACACATTTCCATTGAGTTAACTATGA
Source organism: Persicaria tinctoria (assembly GCA_037127255.1). Classification (NCBI taxonomy): domain Eukaryota; kingdom Viridiplantae; phylum Streptophyta; class Magnoliopsida; order Caryophyllales; family Polygonaceae; genus Persicaria; species Persicaria tinctoria. The sequence goes on along the minus strand of JBANSL010000020.1, from coordinate 17,006,279 downwards.
TGAGATGTTCTTGTCGTATGACTTTTTCTCATTGATTGTCTGGAAGGTATTTACAAGAAAGGAAGCAATTTGGTGCACCATTAGCTGCCTTTCAAATAAATCAACAGAAACTTGCTGAGATGCTTGGTAATGTTCAAGCGATGGTTCTAATGGGTTGGCGCCTTTGCAAGTTGTACGAAGGAGGGAAAATGACTGCTGGTCATGCTAGCCTGGGAAAGGTGAGAAAACATGTTAGGGATGCTTAAAATCTAGCTTACACTTATCTTTTCCATGATATTGTTCTTTTTATTATATTTTAGGCATGGATAAGTTCCAGGGCTAGAGAGACGGTTGCTCTTGGAAGGGAACTCCTTGGAGGAAATGGTATCCTGGCTGACTTTTTAATCGGAAAGGTGCTCATATCTGATGCTCATTGTCATGTTATTTTTGGCTGACCATTATTGCACGGCTTGACATTTATAATAAAGAAATACTTGTGGAAGTTGATAATCTTTCTATTAGTTTGTAGTGTATAAATCAGTGTTAAAATAGCTAGAGGGACGAAAGGCGATGCAATAAATGGGATGGTCAATGTTCAACAAACACATTGGACGTCATGTATTTCTATGTGTCTCATTGATTTCATTGACTCAAACTCTCAGGCTTTCTGTGACCTGGAACCCATATACACATATGAGGGAACATATGACATCAACACATTGGTTACAGCTAGGGAAATTACTGGCCTCGCAAGCTTCAAGCCAGCTGTATCAACCAGAAGGAGCCGCTTATGATGTAAGTGACCGGAATGTTGATTTTATCCCATTATAAATATTGAGGCATAATTGCTAAGGGGATTGCTCTTTCTTTCTTTCTTTTGGTCTTTGCTAAAATGTCTGGGCAAAATGGAAAGTGGTAATGTAGTTTCAGTTGCTGCTCAACAACAACAACAACAACAACAACTCAGTGTATCCCGCGATAAAGCAGGGTCTGGGGGGTCGGGATGTACGCACTCTTTCCCCGAACTAGTCGAGAGAGTGTTTCCAGAAGACCCAGAACCATAAAGCAAAGGAAACACAACGTCCCAGGGCACCTAGTAGGAGTAGAGGCAATAGGCAACAAATAGAAAGAAAGCAGATAGCTAGATAGCTAACAGAAAGCAGATATAAGGCCGAAAGGAAGGCAGAAAGAAGCACAAATTAAATGTCCCAACACCCATCCTTGGAATATCAAACATCCAAAGCCCGAATACATCTTCTCCAGTGGTCCCTATCCGCAGTCATATCCTCCGAAAGGTTCAGCGCATTGAGATCCTGTCGAATAACCTTCATCCAGCTTTTCTTCGGTCTTCCTCTCCCTCTGCATACATCTCCAAGCTCCAAGGTCTCACACCTTCGAACAGGTGCCGTTATTTGCCTCCTACGAACATGCCCAAACCAACGCAATCTGGACTCCCGTAGTTTGTCAACGATACTCACAACTCCAACCTTGCTCCTAATATCCACATTTCTGATTATGTCCAGCCTCGTGTGCCCACTCATCCATCTCAGCATTCTCATCTCAGTCACCGCCAACTTCTGTTCTTGAGCTTTTGTACAAGGCCAACACTCCGCGTCATACAGTAGGGTCGGTCTGACAACCACCTTATAGAATTTCCCTTTCAGCTTAGCCGGAACTTTCCTATCACAAAGAACCCCAGACGCTCTCCTCCATCTCATCCACCCCGCCTGAACTCTATGCTCGATATCCTTGTTGATACCCCCATCGCTTTGTACGTACGAGCCAAGGTACTTGAAATGCTCTTTCCTTGGGACAAGATCCTCCCCTAATCGAACTGATGCCTCCGGGACTCTGGCCTCTCCAAAGCTGAACTGCACATACTCGGTCTTGGTCCTACTCATTCCGAAACCCTTGGACTCCAACACTTCTCTCCAATTTTCTAGTTTGCGAGCCAACCCTGAACGAGAGACGTCCACTAGAACAATATCGTCGGCAAACAGCATGCACCATGGAACCTCCTCTTGGAGAGGTGCAGACAGTGTGTCCATAACTAAAGTCCATAACTAAAGTGAATAGAAGCGGACTAGGTGCAGACCCCTAGTGAAGCCCCACTCGAACCTCAAAATATTATGAATCCCCACACGGCGTTCTAACACTTGTCAACGAATCATCATACATATCCCTGATAACTCTGATGTACGACCCAGGCACTCCCTTTTCTACCAAGCATTTCCAAAGAAGTTCTCTCGAAACCCTGTCGTAGGCCTTTTCTATATCAATAAAGGCCATATGCAGATTCTTCTTTCTATCTCTGTGCATCTCGATCAGGCGTCTTAACAAGTGGATAGCTTCTACCGCTGATCTGCCAGACATGAAGCCAAACTGATTCTCTGAAACGTTAACCGATCTCTGAAGTCTCATCCCAATCACTCTCTCCCTTAACTTCATAGTGTGACTCAAAGTTTGATTCCTTTGTAGTTACTGCAGCATTGAACATCTCCTTTATTCTTGTAGACCGGGACCAATTTACTTAGTCTCCACTCTGACGGCATCTTAGCTGACGTTAGGATAGCATTGAAAAGTGAAGTAAGCCGGACCAAACCTTTGGGCCCTAACCATTTCCAGACCTCCCCCGGAATATCATCTGGGCCCGAAGCCCTATTGTTCTTCGTCCTACAGACAGCTTCCTTAACCCCCACTATCGAAATGCGCCGGTGGAATCCTAAGTCGGTACGAACCGAAAGTAACTCCGCCATCTACCCTTGATCTGCAGATCCTCGTTAAGCAATTCAAAGAAGTAACTCCGCCATCTACCCTTGATCTGCAGATCATCCACTAATACTTGGCCGCTCTCATCTTTAACACATCTGACGCTGTCAATGTCTCTACTCATCCTCTCTCTATGTCGGGCTAGTCGATAGAGGACCTACTCTCCTCCTTTGTTGTCGAGGGATCTGTATAGATTCTCGAAAGCTTTCTCCTTAGCCTTAGCTACTGCACGCTTAGCTTCCCCTTTGGCCACATTATACCTGGACCTGAGCTCCACACCATCATCTCCAGTGCCTCTGTGCAACCAACTCTGAAATGCTAATTGTTTCGCTTTTACCATTGCCTTCACTTCATCATTCCACCAAGCCACACCTCGAATGGGCCCAATGCCCCCTTTTGAATCCCCCAGCACCTCTCGACCCACTCTGCGAATACAGCCTGCCAAACGGCTCCACATAGCTTCTGCATTGCCCAACGAATCCTCAGTTGCTGCTCTAAGATATGGAAATTTACTGGCAGCAAGTTATGGTTCTGATTTAATATATATGCAAAGAGAAACCAGGACTAGAAACTAGCAGAATTGGAGCCTGTTCAAAGAACGAAAAGAAGAAACTTACGGGATTAGTATGGCAGTATGGCTTAATAGATGTATATATTGCGGAAACATACAGGATTCGTCTTGCAGTATCATTGCGTAAAGTTTTTCTTGATTGGCATTGCAGTATCATTGGGCTTCGTAGATTTATATATTGTGGAAAGTACATGTATATTTAGCATGGACCATCTCTCTTGATTTTGCTAGCTTTGTATTTCTCTCACCAAAAACAAACTAGACATCATATTTCTCTAGCTTGATAACTACCAACTTCCTCGCACTGCTCAAGTGACAGCACAATCGACCAAAACCCAGCTTCCTCTTTGGAATTGCTTGGCTAAATAATATGTTTGTACTTTGTGTCAGTTTGTGGCATAGTTCATTTATTTCCTGCATTAAGCTTAGCTCCCAAAGGAAGATCCTCACACATGAAATGCTACTTGAAATTGCAACTCTTTTTGTTGTTTAAATTTAGTCCCCTACGCTGAAAAATTCTATCCGTAAAACCCTGGTTTCTTGCTCCGCAAAATTACTGTTCTTGCCATTGCTGGATGAACATGATTGCCTAGGACTCTCATCAGAATACTCGACGTGTAGACTGTGTAGTTGTTCATGAGCAAGTTTACGTTATCTTGGTGTATCTTTTTCCCCATACTTGCTATTCAAGAGCTTGTAAATTCTGTTTGCTTTGTTCTAGTGATGATGGCTGACATTTAGTTCCTGCTGATTGCATTACCACTTTACCAGGGAACTTCGGCTAGCATCAGGACACGACGTTGTAGCAGTGATTTCAGTACGAAATGTTCCAGCACTTCCAGTTGGAAATACAATGCAGTGTAGGAGGATGCTTAGATAAGAGAACAATACAAATTAATAAAAAGGAATAATGTAAGCCAGCTATTATATATACTTTGCTTCCCTTGGCTGACTCGATCTCTTACTGTTTGTTGTATCAGTTACATGCAGAAGTTGCCGTAATTTTACTTAGGCCTTTTTTTTTTAATCCGTGTTTCTAATTAAGGATGACAATTTGACCCGCATCCAACTCGAATCTGAATCATCCGATCCGAAAAAATGTAAGAAATCTGAAAAAAAAGCGGGTGGAAAGTGGATATTGGCTAGGTGAGTAATGGGTCGGGTACTCGGGTTGGATGTAGGTGATGATTTTTTCCACCCGCACCTCACTCATCGTCCAACACTCGCTTCCATCCACCACCCATTTACAATATGATATACTATTTGTTTATTTGATTACTGTGATTTATCAATAAAAATATCCACCACCCAACTAAGATTAATGAGGTTAAACGGTTAAATTTATGACTACTACAAATGGGTCTTATGAGATCTCACACATTGAGTTGACGGGCTAGATAAAATAAAGTGATGGTTGAATATTAATATATATATTGTATATTATTAATATATTTCTATATTATTTATTTGTGAAATAATTAATTAGTGGAGATTAATTAGGGAGGTTTATTAAGGGTTATACATTCTACTTGAGAATGTGAAAAAGGTTGTAACCCCTCCCAATCTCTATATCTATATACAACCTTAATTTAGAAGACTTTGCTTACGTGTCAATCTTAGAGGAGTTTTAGGAATATTGACCAATTATGTTTTTTTCCTTGATTTTTTTATTTCTCCTTTTCTCTTTTTTTCCATTAATTTTTTTTAATCATCCATTCTCTTTTATTCTTAACATATTTACTAACAATCTATATATAACCTTAATTTAGAAGACTTTGCTTACGTGTCAATCTTAGAGGAGTTTTAGGAATATTGACCAATTATGTTTTTTTCCTTAATTTTTTTATTTCTCCTTTTCTCTTTTTTTCCATTAAGAGATAATTGGAGGATTTAAACCCTTTTCCATAATTTCTTTAGTTAATAGACCCCATAATAAATCTTTTAAGCTTATAGACCCTTTTGTTGGTGTTATTACTTGTTTACCCTTAATTGTTTTAGTTTAATAAAAAAAATTAATATACTTTAATCACAAAATTGAAAACTATTTTTAAAATTAGATAGTTAAAGATAATTATATATATTTTTTGAAATTCTACATTATAATAATACGATGATGCACTAATTTATAGCATATTATATATATATATATTGATATTAGCTTTGTTTGTAATATTTACATATGCGATTAGAATAATCAATTACAATACATTTACAATAAATATTGTATTTATTGTAATACATGAATAATTACACTAAATGACTCATTGTATTACAATATGGAATCTCTACGGTAGTAATATTGTATTACAATAAAGATGATACACACAAGTTATTGTGTTACAATAATTAATAATTTTATTGTAATGTACGTCCTTAGATATTTTTATTAGGGATTGAATATAATAAATTATTATTTTTTTCCTTATCATATTTAATTTGATGATTTTTAATTTTACCCATTTTTTAAATTTATTATTAAAGATGTTAACTTTAAAAAAAAGCATTGAGGGTATAAATGGAACAATATATAGGAAAAGGTCTATATAATTAAAGAATTTATTATGGGGTCTATAAAATTAAAAAAACAATGAAAAAGGTCTATAAAGCTCATTATCTCTTAATTTTTTTTAATCCTCCATTCCCTTTTATTCTTAACATATTTACTAATAATTGGGCTTAATTCAAAACATTGAATTCAATCCAATATAATCATTAGGCTTAACTCACATTTATGTACTAACTATTGAGCTTAATTCAAAACATTAAATATAATTATTAGTTGTGACACATCACATTTAAATGCATGATTCAGATTTCAAATTTTTTAAAAAGTTACAATGATATTGATATTATTATTACTGGGTGATTTAAAATATCTACACTTATGTATTATACTTTAGACGAGATATAAAAAAAATTATTTCAGAATAATAAGATACATTTATGGTAAAGTTTTTTTTATCTTAACTTTTATTAGTATTTTATAATATATTTATATATATTATTAATGTTTTAGTTTTAAAAAACCGCGTGAGAATTTTACTAGTTTGTTTTTAATCATAACCCCTCCTAATGGATTACACAAAAAGGAGTTTTGTTTATTTGCAAAACCGTGGGTGTGTATAAACACAATGTAATTAGCAAAGAGATTGAGGAATCTTGAAAGACACACACGCTTCAAAAGAGCAAGAAACAAAAGCAATCGTTGCTAAGTTTTCTAAGCTATATGGAGCAACTTCTGTAGCAATAGAAGAGAAAATCAAAGTGTTGATTTGCTAACCACCATCATCATCCGAAGCAATTTGACTGTGAGTTCTTCGATCTTCGTCCTAGCAGTCAAAGACAAGGGAAATCTAGATGTCGGGCTCGTTTGCACTAATTAAAAAGTCACGCTTAGAGCTTTGGATCTCTTCCGAATCCTAATCGATTCGATTCGGTTCACGCATCTAGAGTTATCTCCTATGAACAATGATTGATCTATCGTTTATGCATGAAGATCCTTGCGATTAGGTGTTAGATATGATTTGAAATTCCTCTTAACACGTCTAAATATCTAATAAACCTTCAAGGGAGTGGTAGAAGCAGGTACAGAAGCTCCATGTGCATTGTCTCCAAGAAACTTAAAAGTAAAAATCTTTCCTAACATGCTTCGCATGATAAGGAGGATCTGATCGAGATTCACAATAACATTCAAAACAAAGAAAGATTTTATTAGATTATGTAAGACAATCATTAATTATCATATATATATATATTGTAAATCAATTAAACGGTATACAAATACAAATGAATGAAATAAAATTGAACCTTGAATCCATAAACAATAGCAACAACATCATGGATCGATCATAACAAGAAAAGTGGAAACAAGTTAATTAAGTGACAACTGAAAACAATTAGGTGAACATTGGATTAACGATTAGCTAGGCTGGGCTAGCTTGGGTACATGTATTTGTGTCGAAGTTAGAGGGGACAGTGTTGCCACATAATTGGAAGATAGAGCTGAGCGCAGAGGCGGTGTTGCGGCCGGCGCCTAAGATATCAGCGTTAATGGCGCTACATAGGCAAACTGCAATTTCAGCATCATTGTTGCCCAATCTTTCAACGCCAAGACAACATGCTCTTTGAAGGTTTCCAGATCCATCCAGTAGTCTTCCGCATACATTGAGATTTTGGAGATTGCGGCAACCGCCACTAGGAGATGGAGCCGGGGCCGTTGACGGTGGAGGTGCTGATGGCGAAGGTGGTGGTGGTGGTGGTGGCGAGAATGCCGGTGGAGGTGGAGGCGACGAGAATGATGGTGGTGGAGGTGGTGGCGACGAGAATGATGGCGGCGGAGGTGATGGCGACGGTGGTGGTGGTGACGGGAATAATGGTGGAGGTGGTGATGGCGACGGTGGGGGTGGTGAGAAGAAAATTGGGGGAGGCGGTGATGGCGACGGTGGGGGTGGTGAGAAGAAAATTGGGGGAGGCGGTGATGGCGACGGAGGGGGTGGTGAGAAGAAAAATGGAGGCGGCGGCGATGGCGACGGTGGGGGCGGAGGTGGCGGGCTTGTTATGTTAGAAGGTGGTGGTGGTGGCGGAGAAGGTGGTGGAGGGGGAGATGATGATGGTGGTGGTGGACGTGGTGGAGGAGATGATGGTGGTGGCGGTGGTGGACGGAGTACTGGTGGAGGTGGTGGCGGACTTGGTTTTTTGAATGGTGGAGGTGGTGGTGGACTTGGTTTTTTGAATGGTGGCGGTGGCGATGGACTTGGTTTTTTGAATGGTGGCGGTGGCGGTGGGTATTTTGGATGTGGTCTTGCTGGTGGCGGAGGTGGCTTCCGCGATGTATATGGTGGAGGAGGAGGTGGAGGAGGTTTGGGGGTCGATTGTTTGCGTGGGTAATGTCGTGGTGGTGGTGGAGGCGGTGACGATAGTTTGTACTTGCGGTGGTTTGGAGGTGGAGGTAATGAAAGAGGATCAACGACAGAGCCTTGTAAGGTGGAGGCAACGTTTTCAAGGCATAACAAAATTAGCAATAATATGATGCTCCTTGAATATGAAAACGATGCCATTTTTAGGTATTTTTGTGGGTATAACATACAACATGTACGTGTTGGGATATATATAGTACTTGGACGTGGAATATATCATTACAGTGCAATTCCTTTAACAAGATTTGACATGTACTTGCTCAATTATATCAAACTTTCATGGTTAATTTAATTGTCTTCAACTACTAATTCATAAATTAATTTTCTATCTTATATCCCGAGGAGATACGATAATTAATAACATTAATTTGAAAATTAATGCTTTTTAAATTTTAATTAGTTTAATTTTCTTAATTAGATTTTTATGGTCGATTGTTTATTTGGTAGTTAGTGAATCTTCTTTAATTTATGATCTTATTCTCTATTTTCTTACGATATAGGATAGAAAAACCGATTCATAAATTGGTTACTTATCCATGGAGATTGACGATGTTAAAATATTGAATTTTCACATACAAATTCCTCAAAGGAATTCTAATAATTTCTCCAATCAAACCTTGTATTATTTCTTTCCCTAATTTAATACTACGTACAAGCCAACTTGTGTGCTAATTATATGCTTAAAAAAAACTGAACTAGTTAATACAGCTAGACCGGTCAAAACATGACCCGATCCAAAAAACTTGATTTGTACATCCAGTAATTTTACGAATTTCAACCCGATGGTATTTTAGACACGGGACCCGAAATCCACCTAAATCCGAATTAATCAAAACTTTTAGGTTCGAGACCGATGACCCATTGGGTCAAAATCGACCTGGTGAGTCAGCACCATGTAGGCACCACACAAGCACCAGATAGACCCCACACAGATTCATCATACAATTGTGTTTGTTAAGGTTACTCATATGTTAAGTAACATATATAATTTATAATTATAGTATGTTTAGAATACTTATTTTTATAAATATGATTTTTATGCTTTATTTATATAATATTATTATTATTATTATAATAAGATTTATAAATTTAACATATTTATATTACAATTTAATTTTGATAATATTTTAATATTATTAAAAAAATCTTTAAAAATTAAGTTTGAGTTTTTTTGACCCATTGGGTCGATCCGAAACGACCTATAATCCAATTAATTCGAAATCCAATTTATCTAGGATCCAAATTTTCTCTAACAACATAAATCCAAACCCGACCCGTATGACCCAATTGACAAGGCTAAATACAACCCTTCTCGTAATTACATCATTCAAGTTCAATTAATTAAGTAGTATCTTTCCTAATATACGTTGTGGAATAAATATGTAACCTGACTCATTGATTTTTCTTTCATTTTTCTATAAAAAATAAATCTTACATCGCTCGTAAATGGTTAGGAGGCACAAATTATATATTGACATTATTAGTTTGATGTGTAATTATGTATATCATGCAGCAAAATTAAATGCAAAAGGTTTATATTCACATCTCACTTGATGATTCCCATCGCACTTGCTGACAAAAGGACGTGCGTGTTTTTAGAAAAACATTTTTACATTGGACAAGAAGAGCAATATCTTTGATACAATTATCGGTTCCTAATATTAGAGATAGAGGCAAGACTAAAATTATAATGATGACTAGCGATAAAATCTGTTGCTGAGTTTATTTTCCTATAACAATATGTTGAACAATGACAATCTCGAATTGTTTGCTGATACGCTTGATTTCTTCCATGACTATTAAGATCTCCATGTATTGCTGCCTTGCCATAGCATTGGCCACAATCTGATTGTTACATTCGATAATGAGTTTCTCGATGCCTAAAGATATGACTATGTTGATTCCTTTCTTAATTGAACGACAAAGTTTCAATTTGCAAGACGGTGCCAGATGAAACCTTCTGGCGAAAGAGATTGACATCATATCCCATCTTATCTTAGATAACACATTCAATGTGGGACTCAGATCCATCAAAATTAAGTTTGTAGAAACCACTAAGTGGTATTTTTCCAGTTCAACCTTTTCTTGAACATAGGCTTAGGAGAGTCACGAGACACTTCCAAAGCACGCGACCACTCCATAAGTTTAAAAATTGTCACTTGTAGAGGGTTTTGTGACGGTGTGGAGCATTGTTGGAGTTAAAAATCTTCTTATTTCTACATCCCAAATTGAATGCCAGAAAAGCAAAGCACATGAAAATTATTGTTTGCTTCTTTTTTTTCAAGTTTAGATTGTATATGAAGTCATTACTTGTTTGTTACAGGTGAATATTATAGCATAGGTTGTTATTAGCGACATTGAGTACATATTTTTGTTAAAGGCTTTCAAAGAAAAGATGGTGCGCGTTTTTAGATTTTCATAAGGCATGGGTATATTGATCATTTTTTTATTAGGTAAAAATTCGAAGGTCAGACAGGCCTGACTCATCGAAAGGCCGACAAAGTCGGCTGACAGCGAACCGTCAGACATACAACATAATAATATCGAAATACATACAACAGGCGAAATGAGACAACCAGCAATAAACTCTACAACAAGACGACTCAATAAGACCCACTCCAAAAAAGCTGAAGAAGTCACCGAAGAATGAAGTCAAGCATCACCGAACAGTGATACCGCGGGTCAGTGGTACAACAGGACTCTAACTCCTGTGGGTAGTGCAGACGAACTCGAAGGAAACTCGGTGCCGGAAACGGAGACGCCCTAAGCGCACCACCTCGACCCCACCCAGACCCGACTCCAGACTCCACACCCCCAACCAAGCAGAAGACCTCCTCGAAGCACAGGAAGCAGAGCCGCAAACTGCTCGAACAAAACGCCAACAAGATTCACCTACAAAAATATCGACGATCCCTTGCGGGATATAGTCAAACCCTTTCGGGTGGATTTACTCAAACCCTTCCGGGAATTTGGTAGAGCCCTTTCGGGCGAATAATTTTGACTTTTCAATTAACATTTCCGCAATTTGGGCCCATCGGGCTAAACTTGGGTCCGAAGGACCCAACCCAAAAATCCTCGGGTTGTCCCGGGCCCAAGGCAAGAGCTTGGGCCTGAAGCACAATTTTCAGCCCCAACAAAAAATCGAAGGCCAAACCGGCGGCAACGGCAAGACGGAACACCGAGAGGGTAGCACCAGAGGGAGGTCGGAGACATGGCGAGGCCACGCCAAGGGCCGGCACTGGAGAGTTGCAGGGATGACGAGAGAAGGGGACACGGAGAGGCAAAGCAGATCCGAAGATACCGCAAAACACTATCAGGTCAGAGGAAGGCCAAAGCATGGTTGGGGTGAAAATGAAAGCCACATCGGCGGGGCTAGACCAGTATATCAGACCCAGGGGAAGAGGACAAGGGCGATTCGACGCGAAACAACAACCAATTCGAGACGAATCGCAAATCAGGAATCCAAATTGGGGGAATCGGGGATGGAGTACAAAAGCCCCAAAGAAACCGATCTAGGAAACAAAATCACCAAATCAGGAGGAAAGGAAAGAAGATACACAAAGGATTATAGATGCACGAGATTATTGGGACTTGCCATGAATAGATACACAAAGGAAGAAAACTAAATCGACGAGAAACGATCGACAGAAAAGGGGTACACAAAGAGAGGAGAGAAATTCTCTTTTTATACATGTGGTTATAAATAATGGTTGGTGTTATGGGTATATTGATCATTAAAGTGTACTGAGTGAATTGTTTGGTTGTTATAAAAAGAAAAAGAATTATAAAGTTAATTGGGATAAAATGATCAACTTTTGGCCTTGTCTCTCGTCTCCTCCACCTCCCGGGGCCTTGTCGATCGTCTCCTCCGGTGTACTTGCTTGCCATCGACGCAGATCTGTTCTTTGGCTTTGGCAGGCTTGTTTCTCTGTGCTTCGGGCCCAAGCTTGGGTCCTTTAGGCCCAAGTTTGGGCCCTGTAGCCCATGCTGCTGAATTGTAGAGAAAAAAAAATTTGGCCTGAAAGGGCTCTACGTAATTCCCGAAAGGGTTTGTGTAAATCCACTCGAAAGGGTTTGACTATATCCCGTAAGGGACTGACGATATTCTTGTAGGTGAAATTGTTGGTGGCGTTTTGTTCGAGCAGTTTTGCGGCTCTGCTTCCGATGTTTCGAGGAGGTCTTCTGCCTAATTGGGGAGCATGGAGTCTGGAGTCGGGTCTGGCTGGGGTCGAGGTGGTGCGCTCAAAGGCGACTCCGTATCCGGGAGTGTGTTTCCTTGGAGTTCGTCTGCACTACCCACAGGAGTTAGAGTCCTGCTGTACCGTTGGCCCGCGGTGTCACTGTTCGGTGGTGCTTGGCTTCGTTTTTCGGCGGCTTCCTTGGCTTTTTTGGAGTTGGTCTTCTTGAGTCGTTTTATTGTAGAATTTATTGATGTTTGATTCATTTCGCCTGTTGCTGTATTTCTATTTTAGGTTGTTTGTCTGACGGTTCGTCGTCTTTCGACTTTGTCGGCCTCTCGATGAGTCAGGCCTGTCTGACCTTCGAATTTTTACCTAATAAAAAAAAACTTTTGGCTAATTTAGGCTTTTGGAGTGAATTCTTGATCAATTTTCCTCCTTGTAATTAATTAATATACAAATTCTTCAAATGGATTCTAATCATTTGTTAAACCTATAATTGATCTCTCTCTCATTGAAACAAGCCAACTTGCTAATTAGTTATAAAAAGAAAAAGAATTATATGTTTAATTGCAAGATTATTTAGAGACTATTAATTAGTGTGTGTATATATACACATATACACTAAATAAAACGGGTTCCATCTCTAATTTCTAATTAATTTGACTTTCTCTAAATTGATTAACATGCCATAGACATGTTGTGATGTGTGGATGACCTGTCCCACATTGAAAAACACGGAACCCCGAGCTTTGCATATAAGTCAGTGTGTCACTCCTCCTATTGCCAATTGGTTTTAGGATGGAACCCCGCTGATCTTATGTGCTCGGCTTGGGTGCGCATGATGCGCTCTGATGTGTAGACCCCCACGTTATATGACCCGCCGAAATTCATCACGCTATCATAGCGGTGCGGTCCGGGATCCTAGTCAATCTATCTACTGGGCTAGCCGGCCTTAAGGCAAGACGTGCCAGACAGTTGCACTTGAGGGGCGTGTTGTGATGTGTGGATGATCCGTCCCACATCGAAAAATACGGAACCCCGAGCCTTGCATATAGGTCCGGGATCCTAGTCAATCTATCTACTGGACTAGCCGGCCTTAAGGCAAGACGTGCCAGACAGTTGCACTTGAGGGGCGTGTTGTGATGTGTGGATGATCCGTCCCACATCGAAAAATACGGAACCCCGAGCCTTGCATATAAGTCAGTGGGTCACTCCTCCTATTGTCAATTGGTTTTAGGATGGAACCCCGTTAGTCTTATGTGCTCGACTTGGGTGCGCATGATCCGCTCTGACATGTAGACCCCCACGTTATATGACCCGCCAGAATTCATCCAGACAAACATTCGCAAATGGATATATAGTCAGTCACACAATGTTTAATTATAAATTTGGTCTGTAAATTACATTAAATCTTTGGAAAGTTGTAATTGCTATTTCTTTAACTAGTTACTTCTTCCACATATCTGTGAGGCACATACATAGACTGAGTCGACACATGACAGGAAATCCGATCTTCCATGGTAATTAACCAGTATAAGGATTTAATTAGGGTTTGTAGGTGTAAAAAATGGATAAGTTTATCAATTTTATGAACGTGGCCACCATTAAAAAATGTCCATTACATGTTACATTATGATCGAGAAGACCATGTATTCTTCTAGCCTATGTGGACACTGATGACTTTTATTAAGAGTTGACATCTTAGAAATGTATTAAACAATCCCTCTTTTAATGTGCAAATTGATGTCAAACAAGCACGTATATGCATTTTTGGAAGTCTTATATTCTACAACACACTACTTACATCGATGTGTTTGAAAATGTTAGATTCCCTTTTAGTAGGATTGTTTTAAATCCATCATAGAGTCACGAGTTTGATTTTCAATTTCTCTTTAGTTCGATCATGCCACTGCACTTTTTTCTTCTTCTAAATAAAGATGATTCGATCCATAAAAATGTCTTGCGTCTCAAGAGACCAAAAAAAAACCCGATGAATTAACCATCATGCTAAAGAGGGAAATAAATGATTAGACAAAAAGCATGGCCGGCCCTGAGTCGTAACTTGCCTTGCCTAAGGCAAGTTATGACAAGCCATCAAGAAAGTATATAGCTATTTACTGTGTTATATAAGTGTATTAATATTTTTTTTTTATGACGAGTAACCCACCTTTGACGGTAAATTCTGAGCACGTGACCCAACCGTCAGGAGTCACGTACCAAGTAAACCGGCTTGCGCCAACCGACTCGATCTACTAGTGAAATACTAACTTCTTGATATTACCTGCTTGACTACGAGTTAATGCATCTAGTTGTTCCTTCAATTTCCTCTTCTTAGCTCTAGACAATTCCTTTCTCATATGCACCTTTTTTTTTTACAGTAGGCAAGAATTAGGAGCGATTACACAAATTGTAATATGGCTCCTTGATCATCCTTAAGGATGATGGTTCAAAGTTCCCTATTAAAGTGGATAGTAGAGCTATTACTAATGATACCCTTCCGAGCTATAAAGTCGGCTACTTGATTCGCTTCTCGGTAGCAGTGTGTGTATTCAACAAGGTCAGATAAAAACAACTAATGCTTTCTCATATGCACCTTACAAGTTATAAAAACAACTAGTCAGATAGAAACTCAATTCCAAAATCGAACAAATTCAATTCCAAAATCCAAAACAAATTCAAATCATTAAATCTAGAAATTCAATTTCAAATTTGGAAATTCCAATCCAGCAATCCTAATTCCAAAACTCTAATTACAAAAGTCTAAACCTAGCAAATTAAATCCAAATAATTATGAAAACCTAAGATGAAATTGAATAAATTATACTTATTTTGCAATTAGAACTTTGAGGGGGAGTATGGACGAGAGGCCAAAACTTTTGTTGGAGCCCGGAGAGAGTCTTATACGACCGAAACTGAAAGAGTTTGCACCGCTATGGTCGAAAGGAAAGGCCGACTAGCCGAGAGGGTTGAGGGAGCCTAGGAGGAGAGAGTGACTGTCTCGTCTTGGTTTCGACGTCGATGGTCGCTGTTGTGGTCGAAATCGGTTGAATGGATGCCGACAAAATTGCGAATTGCCCGGGCGAGTTTCCGGCCTAGCACCATCTTGTTGTTCGATGTACAGTTGACGAGTCTTCTTTTTTATTTTATTTTAATGCTGCGTTTCGTTTCCATTTTCCTTTTTTTTTTCAAGAACCGAGCATGACTCTTTTTCATTTTTTTTTAAATATAGGTAAGAGCATCAGCAACCATGAGTTTTTTTTCCATGAGTTTTACTAATCTTAAGGTTGCTAAAAGGTAAACCCTGATTGTGGGGTTTACCTTAAGGGGATGAAAGATCTTACCTTGGTAGAGGGAGGTAACCGGGTTATTTTGGCAACTAACACATTATAGATATCTAATTAGCTAACTAGCACCCAAACAAAATTAATTAACTAACATAGCACCCTTTCCAATTTGACTATCAAGGTCAACGCCGGTCAACGTTGGTCAACAGATTTTTTTTTAACCAATGATGCCATTTTTTGTCGTTTTGATGCCATTTTTTTTTTACATTTTATTTTCGCTTTAATGTCACTTTTCTAATAAAATGGATTGATGACACTTTTTTAATGCCACTTTTTTCAAATCTTGCTGATATTTTTTTGTTTACTGTGATGCCACATTGACCATTGATGCCATTTTTTTTAGCGTTGACTACTGATGACACTTTTTTTATATCAATTTTTTGATGATATTTTTTTTTACCGTGATGCCATATTTTTTTAAGGTAATGTTTTCGTGATGCCATATTTTTTCAAGGTAATGTTTTGATGACAATTTTTTCTTTAATGTGATGCAACTTTTTCAAATCAGTGTTTTGATACCATTTTTCTAATGTAATTATTTGATGCCATTTTTTTAATCAAATCGTTTGATGCCACTTTTTTTTTTTAATTTAATCAATTATATATCGATATATTTTCATTGATTCTACTTTTATTTACTGATGATGCCATATTTTTTTAAGGTAATGTTTTCGTGATGCCATATTTTTTCAAGGTAATGTTTTGATGACAATTTTTTCTTTAATGTGATGCAACTTTTTCAAATCAGTGTTTTGATGCCATTTTTCTAATGTAATTATTTGATGTCATTTTTTTAATCAAATCGTTTGATGCCACTTTTTTTTTAATTTAATCAATTATATATCGATATATTTTCATCGATTCTACTTTTTATATACTGATGACACGTTTGTGATTGCACTTCATTGATGACATTTGTATCCAAGAACTCATTCAACTCTTAAAACAAGAGTCGTGCAGCTCTTACAACAGAGGCGTGCAACTCTTACAACAGAGTCGTGCAACTCTTACATCGAATGTTGTGCAAAATATAATTTTTTCCGCTTTTTTTTTCGTTTCAGAACTTTTTGTTTTGCAAAAATAACTTTACGTTGTGCACATATATGGACTGATCGAGTCGCACATCCATATCGCATATAAAAATATAGAAGAAGTGAATCATATAATAAAATACAGATAGTTTTTTTCATTCTCATATTTATGGGTTAATTTTTGTAATTTTACAAAAATTGCTATTTATGGGTTATTTTTTATAATTTTATAAAAAATGCTTCTTCAACCTCTGTACAAGATCTAAACGCAATCCCTCGCTCCGGCCGCCACTCCTGGATCCCTCGCTCCGGCCGATCGACCTCGCTCGCTCGACCTCGACCTTGCTCGCTCCGGACGCTCGCTCGATAGCTCCCCCGCTCGTTCCCTCCCTCGCTCCCCCGCTCGCTCGTCACCGCCTCCTTCCCTCGCTCAGATCTGGACTCGCTCGCTCCGCCTCGCTCGTCCTCGGCTCAGATCTGGACTCGCTCGCGCCGCCTCGCTCGACCTCGGCTCAGATATGGACTCGCTCGCTCCGCCTCGCTCGACCTCGGGTCAGATATGAGATCCGCTCTCGCTCGACCTCCTTCGCTTGCCATAGATCTCGAGGTAACCTCTTCCCTTTTCTATTTTTATTTTCTTTTTTTAATTAAAAAAAAAGTAGTATCTTCCCTTTTCCATTCATATTTATTAATTGTAATAGTGTTTAAAATGAAATAAAAATATATATTTGTACGAGTATTTCATTATTTTTTAAAATAAAATATCTCATTGGTTTAATTTTAATTTTTTTCTATAATTTGAGCCCAATTTTACCCTATATATACTCACATCTTGAGTAGTTGCACCTATTTTCTTAACCATGGATAGCAATAATCCAAATACTCCACCCATTCCAAATATGCCTCTTGATTTATTGTAGTATTTAGTATTTACGCATGTTATAATGTTTCCAACTTTTTTTTAATTTTAATCTAGATGTAATAAAATATATTTCTATTAACTACTTGCTATTTTTATTTATTTATAAAATTATAAATAAAAATAATTCACGCTAATATATGATGATACACATATTATAAAGGGTAAGATATATAAAGAAAAAGAAAAAGTAAAAATAAATTTGAAAAGAAGTAAAAGAGGTTTCCCATGGTTGTAGATACAACCTTTTAGAAAGAGGTAGAAAAAGTAAAAATAATTTTAAACAAAAAATAAATGAGTTGTAAAGTTGTGATAGGAAGATGGGAAAAAAGGGGGAAAGAGGTTACCACATGGTTGTGGATGGTTTAAGCCTCCTGGGTTAATTGGACCCGAGACGAAGGCTTGTTGGATCTCGCCTCAAGTCCGACTCTGACAAAAAAAAAAAACAAAGAAAATAATCGGAAGATAGATACAATCAAACTGGGGAAAGAGTCAACGACAACTCAGACATCAACAACGAATAAAAGTCGAGGATTATGAGGCGGATTCTCATGATCATCTTAATAAGAAACAGAAGCAGTCCCCCTAGTTTTTCTAAGACAGTTACACTTTTAAAGAGGGCGGTTTGGTTTTCTTCGGTTACTATCCGAGTTCCCCTCGATTTTTGTTACTGTAATAGGTTTAGGTGTTTTTTGCTCTATGACTCGGTCTGCCTTAGTGCTTTAAGCCTTTAAGGGTTGTGTGTTTGGTTTTTGCGTGTACAGGTGGTCCTCAGAGCATCCATGTTTTTGCTGTTCAAATGGATGTTTCTTTGGAGGTGTGGCTTCGGTTTCTTGTTAGGGGTTTTCTGTGGTTTGTGGTTGTTTTTCTCAGGTTCTTATTTTTGTCTTTCTAGTTGCTTTTTGAATATCTATTTGTTATCGGCTGATGTTTCTAATACCACCACATCCCTGTCTTCTCACGCCAGACGTCCTTGGCAACGATGGTCGAATCACCATCTCACCGACATCGGCCATGACAGGCCGCCAAAACCGCTCTCAACCGTAGAGAACTGGGCCATCTCCGTTCATTTTGGGAAACCGATCACCGTTGGATATCGTCGATCGGCACGCACCTACGCCCACAACTACGATTCACCGACGTTGTGACGATAGGGGCATCTCGGAAGACTCGGGGCCCTCTTAAGCCTCCACCATTGTCGTCGCATCTGAGAACTCTCCGGTCTCTGCAAAAGCCTAAACGAAGAAGACGTTTTTTTTTTTTTTTGGTGTGAAAACGTGAGAGGCTGCTCTCATCAATAAAGAAAATAGAATCCATGGGCTACACAGGAATTAAACGGGGAGTAGCCCTTCCCCTAGCATCCGCGTCAACAATAACTTCCACCTCTAAAGGCGGGATTAGGATTCTATGAACACCAAAAGGATAAGAAAAGGCTAGCGCCGCGAGGGAGTCAGCGACCGAGTTCGCTTCCCTGAAGACATGCCTCAACTGGGTCTCCCAGTCTCGGCTCAGTAAGCTCCGGCACTGCTGTACCAGGCTAGAAAGTGGGTGGTGACGGTCCACTCCCTTCTGAAGGAGCGTGATGGCAGTCCGAGAGTCCGACTCCACAATCACGTGCTTGTAACCTTCGTCCCATGCTAATCGGAGCCCCTCAAACAGACCCCACAACTCAGCCACCGGCACAGTTGCACACCCGACGTGGCGCGCGAAGCCGATCAACCAGTGACCCTCGGCGTCCCGCAACACACCACCCGCGCCGGCGCTCCCATCCTTCGCAACCGCTCCGTCAACATTAATTTTGACCCACCCCGCAGTCGGCTTCTCCCAACGTATATCCACCATCTGCTTCTCGATAATGACTTTCCGGGCACCAAACCGGTTCAAAGCAGAACCATACTCACGCGCTTTATCCATAATAAACTGCGCTCGATCCACCAAACAATCTTTGCCATTGAACACTCGATCGTTCCGCCACCTCCACACCCACCAAAGAGCCAATGCAAAAGCACCAGCCCACTCAATCCCTCCGATCAAAGTCACAGCAGTGAGCAGATTCATCCGAATCCAGGAGGCGAAAGGAATCTCAAAAAATTCCCGACTGCAAGCCTGCCTACCAAGAGCCTTCCAGAACCCATCGATCTTAGGACACTTCCTAAACAGATGATCGAGAGTCTCAGCCCGGCCTGGGCACGCGCTGCAGCAAGGGTCAGTAGCGATATGGCGCCGACATCTCTCATCATTCGTGAGAATGGCACCCCTCAGCACTAGCCAGATGAAGCTCCGGACCCTTTCTGGCACATTCAACACCCAGATCCGTCGAAACACTTGCGTATCATTAAAGCTAACCTCATGGTTCCGCCTGATAATATCATACGCAGATTTGATGGAATAGTTTCCATCGGCTGTTGCCCGCCAACATAGACGATCCTCAACCAAGTCAGAATCATCCAAACCAATTGCCGCCAGCTTCATCATCATAGAAGCCGGAAGAAGTGGGTGCAGTGCTTCCCAATCCCAGCCCTCATGGGCCCTCCAATACGACCTGACTGTGCGGCCACTGGACACATCATCAATAGGAACCCGAGCCACCCCTTGCAACGGCCCAGTTCCCGTCCAGTCATCGGTCCAAAACCGGACGAGCCTCCCGTCCCCCACAATCCATCGAACACCCGCCGCAACAACATCCGTTGAACACTGAAGCATGCTCGACCAGACATGGGAAGTGCCTGCCAAACCGCTCGCTAAGGTACGAGTATACTTGGCACGAAGTATATCGCACCAAGTCTCCCCACCGCTGCAGGTTAAGAAACGCCACATTAGTTTGCCCGTCGTAGCCAAGTTGAGCTCCCTCATGGATCTAATGCCCAATCCTCCCAGCTCCTTAGGACTGCATACATCGTTCCAATTGACTAAATGCATCCGTCTCCTTTGCTCCGTGCTGCCCCAAATGAACCCCCTGCACAGTTTATCAATTTGTTCACACGTATGAGCAGGCAACATAACCGATGACATAGCATAAACAGGGATCGAAGATAAAACAGATTTAGTGAGCGTAATTCTCCCTGCTAGGCTTAAATATTTGCCCTTCCAGGACGCAAGCCGGCCGCGAATCTTATCAAGTAAGGGAGCGAACGTGTCCTTGTTCACCCGCCTATGGAGGACAGGCATCCCCAAGTAGCTTCCTAGATCAGTCGTGACCTCTAATCCGCTCTCTCTAGTCATCTCCGCCACCACTTCCTGACTCACATTTGAAACGAAGAAGACGTTGAGGGTTGTATTTCAATGTTCAACTAATCACAAAACTGGCCAGAACTTCTCAGAAATTGCAAAATCAGCCCAAAGTTCCCGTAAACTGCAGATCAGCCCATATTTTCAGGATGATTACATAGAAGGGTTGACACTTTTAGGATTGAAGATTTATGTCCTAAACACCGAGTATGGATGACAAAGGGCGTGATCTCAAAACATTAAAGTCGGATGTTTCGAAATCAGGAAGTGCTCAAAACCCTTTTCTCCCTCTTAATAAATATGATTTTTAATATACATTGTTTTACATTTCCTACATTTACTTAATTAGTTTCACACGTATTATTCTTCGTTAATGCCTAACTTTTGTACAAGATTAGTGCTTTCGAGTGGGCGCAAACGGGAAAGGAGATTGCTATTTACATTGCACTTAAACTGGGGCATTATTGAAGAGAATTACAACTTATATTAGTGGAAGGCCGAGGGCATGGCCCTTGCACTGGTCAGAAAGGGAAGTCATGAGACAAGATCATTCTTATGAATGATATTGAAGCAAAATCCGATTCTAGTTATAAGACGCATCAGAACATTAAGAAAGAACGCTTGAAGACCTCGAGATTTAATGAAGTGCCAAGCTTTTTACGAGGTTTGTACATACTACTTTCAATTGGTCAGTTTGTTGTGAATTTACAGGGACAAGCTGAAAGAAATGACATGAATAGCACAAGTCACACACCCCAACGTCAAGAAGGAAAAAACTATCGCCGCTTACGGCCACCGGAAAACGCCAATTACGACTACCAGAAAACGCCACTTACAGCCACCGGAAATCGCCACTTACGGCAACGGAAAATTGTCAATTACAGTCAATGATAGCCACTTACGACCAATAGCCACTTATGACCAACAATGGCCACTTACGGCCAACGACAACCACTTACAACCAATACCCACTTATGGCCAACGACAGCCACTTACGGCCAATAGCCACTTATGACCAACGACAGCCACTTACGACCAATAGCCAATTATGGCCAACGACAGCCACTTACGGCCAACGACAGCCACTTACGGTCAATAGTCACTTATGGTCAGCGATAGCCACTTACGATCGATAGCTAGTCAAGGCCAAATAGTTGCTCAAGGCCAGTTGTCGCTCGAAGTCAATGTATCGCCACTTGAGTCCGTAAAACCGCTACTTACGACCAAGCGAGCCATCTATGGCAAAATCGTCGCCCACTTGACAAACTTAGCCATGTACCTTTTTCGGCTTTCTTCATTATCGAGACATGAAGAAGAAACCCGAGGGGCAATTGTGATAGGGAAAATCTCGTCATCATAGCACAAGGGAATTCTGGTCTTTTACCAAGTAAGTCGATCATTTTTATCCTACGAAATTACTCTAAATAACAGTTAAAAACAACATCTATTGTTTATGCGGTAATCATAATCAATAAATTCGAATATTCAATACGACATTGACCAACATCAATGCGGTTACCGTTTCGCCTATTGAATACAACAACAGTTTTGTGTATTAAGAGCCTTGAACGTTTCTTGCATTAAGAGCCTTGACCGAATTAAATATGGTAACGGTTTCTTTTAGTATAAATAGCGATAAAGTCGGATTGATAAGGAGGAGGACTGACTGGAGCGTCGGAGGGTCCTACAGGGGACACAAGCCCCGCTTCGACCTCGTTTGTTCTTGTTTTGCAGGCTACGTACGGTTCGGGTGGAGTCGATGATCGAGAACGATCTCCTTCAACCACTATGATACAGATTTTATGCATCACGTCAATCTATACTATGATGAGCAAGCTTTTTGCTACCCACCCCTACCCATGAAGAGCTAGACAAGGCCAATAAAAAAATCTTTTGGAACAAGGCGGACATCCATATGTTGCACATCAATTGGATGATATTTGTAAGTCAAAGAAAAATGGAGGGTTAGGGATTAGAAAAGGTAAAGACATCAAACATAACACTTCAACTAAAACTATTATGGAAAATCTTATCCTAACCAGATAACACTCGGGTACAAATCGTCAGTGAGAAGTACCTAAAAAATAAAGCAATGTTTGAGTACGTGAAAATAAGAAATACATCGTGGCAATGGGCAAAGCTGATGTCACTCAGAAAAATGTTCAAACAACACCTTCAATGTCAAGTGGTAGAAGGAGAAACTATCAAATTTTGGGAAGATAATTAACTGGATTTGATGTGAGCCACTATCTTCCCTCATTCCAAACCAAATCAATGTAGATAAAAGCCTTACCGTGAACAAATATGTAACAGCCCCCTAACGTAGGATTGTCAACAGTATCTCGGATCGAATCTAATTAAAAGAATCATAGAAATCCATATAACAACTAATGAGATCAAATATCGATTATATTGGAGAACAAGTAAAAACGGGTTGTTTAATACAAGTTTGGTTGTAGAACTTATTCACACAAAGAAAGAACATCGCAAAACAAGTTATGTATATCATGGCTGTGGGAACTAGATGTCCCACCAAAAATCAATAATTTTTTGTGGAAAGTTGTTAATAATTGACTACCTACAAAAGCGAAACTGGAACAAAGGAAAATTATAGTCCCTATGCAATGTGAATTCTGCAGTCACCTACATGAAGACCTCTACCACATTCTCCTAGAATGTCCTTGCGTGAGGATTGTCACAAAGGATCTAGAACCCAAAATATATAGATCGAGTTACCAACAACTACAAAAGTGATAACAAAAATGCAGGAGAAGTGGTTAACGATCTAAAACAAGTCATGGGGATAAACTATTTTACCAAATTAGCAACGACATGGTGGAGGACATGGTATTTCAGAAACCAAACAATTTTTAGAAACGAAGCGGGAAACCCTAAAATAATAGTAACATTCACAAAGAAAATCATCCTAAACTAGGGGTGTGTATGGGAGGGGTGGGAGGAGTTGCAAATATTTTTTCGGGGTGTGGGTCGGACTATTTGGGTGGGAATGGGAGCGATGGTGGAGGTGGGGCTTGCAGGGGAGGAGGGGATGACAAACTAACTAGTTCTTCCATCGTCGTTTTCGGTGTGAACGGGGGTGGAGAAAGTTTTCCACATCGGATGGGCCTTTTTACGCCCCACCTCTTCAATTGAGATTGAGCATCCTCTTCGGAGGAGGAGGCGATAGTTGGAGAAGTAGTGGGCGGTGGAGAATTAAGTTGAGGGTGGAGCAGCAGCGGATTCGATTTCGTTTCTAGGCTCGCCAGTGGATGTGGAACCGGTAATTGCTCAAAATTCGGTGCCAATGCCAGCCGACGGGAAGCTCGAAAGTGCTCTCCGGAATCGTTGCAAACTTGCAAGCGTGGACGAATTTGGCGTCGACGTCATTGCAGGCGAGGAAGATCTCTCCGGAATTGGCATCGGTGATGAAGCTGAAGGGAAATTAGATGCTTAAAGCGGAAATACAGAACAATTCTGGACATCTAATTTAAGGATCTTCATACATAATTGATAGATCAATCATTGTTAAGAGGATATACCTTTGATGCGTGAACCGGATCGAATCTGGATGGAATCGGAAGAGATCGAAAGTCCCAAGCGTGACTTCTTTAATTAGTCCACACGAGCCCGGCGTCTAGATCTTCCTTGTCTTCGACTGCTAGGACGAAGATCGAAAGGCTAGCAATCGAATTGCTTCGGATGATGATTGTGGACAACAATTCCAAATCAACCCTTTGATTTTATTGTTGTTGATGGCTTCTAAAATCGAACACTTTTGATTTTCCTCTCTTTGGCTACTGTGGCTTCGTGCGCACTTAGGAAAAATCAATTAGCAACTTCCTTGCATTTTTCCTTTAGTGCTCTCTGTTGCCCCTCACAAAATCAGCAAACTATTTGCCTTTTATTTCCTTGCTCTTGCATTCGGCAAGTTAGTCGCCAATTAGGATAGATTAGATGTGTTTTATTAGGATTCAATTAGATCAATTAATCGGAGGTAGATCAAAGGGTAACCGTACGTAACCGGTAAGAGATAACCCCCAAATTAATTATATAATTGTAACTCTCTAATTAAACTTTTAATTATTTATTTCCAAAATAAATAATATAACTTATTAATAATAAATCACATATATATTAATAATCAACCATCAATCCCGTTGATCTAGTCCGTAAACTCAAAGTGTGCGACCTCATAGGACCCGTTTATAATAGTCATGGAGTTAAACCGTTTAACCCCATTAATCGTAATTGGCTTCTAGCAAAGCATTACGACTCCTAAAATAATTGGATTGTATATCTCTATCAATTGTCATATTCCATGTTTAATCATTGCACATTAAATTAAAGGACACAATTCCTTCAATCTCCCACTTGTCCTTAAACAAGTGTGCAATATAAGATACCTTTGTCTCTTAATGTCTTATTTGATGATATGGTGACATTCATATCTATTATCAAATATGTTTCTTGAACTTTGAGTTCGAACTGTCAAATAAACAGATGGTTACAAATAATCCATCCGAGCATGGCCATGCATTTTCAGTTCTTGCTCTTCAAGTGGCCTAGACACCATTCCTTTTCGATGCATCACAGTATGCATGAAGAAGGAAGACATCTCCGGTCTTGTATGACTATGACTCCCACTCAAATTTTGGCAATCCCAATTACGACCTTTATAACTCCCTATTACGGAAAGCGTTTAGCCGTGTCAAAGAAATACTAATCATCAAGAGAGACCATAACATACTCATGTCTGAGGAATCTACTAATCATGCTTTAACTTAAAACTCTGCAATCCCTTTTGTGGAGTCTTAAGGTTGGTCTGTCCTATATGTATCATCCATACATATATATGTAATTGACTAGACATCTCCATGTCCCTATAGCCCATGAAACCTGGCGCTATCAGTCAACTTACAATATAGTCATTAATAAAATCACCTATGTCCAAGTTGATGATTTCAGACTACGGACTTGCGATAATTCATAACTGCATTTCACTTAATGGGGTTTCATTTACCAGAACACTTAAGATAATCCCATTTGCGAACTATGAATTATTTGGACATTTTATTTATTATCGTTCAACACAATATATAAATAAAGATGAAATATCATATATCATAAAATCATCCAATCGAACATAAACTCAGTGTCTAACACTCTAAACATAAAATGTAATATAAAGCAATCTCAAAGCCATTCTCCAATGTGTTTGAGACCCTTAGCCCTAGTGTGACTATCATGCTTGGGCCTAGACATAGGCTTTGTCAATGGATCTGCAATGTTGTCATCTGTATGCACCTTACACATCTTAATGTCACCCTCGGTGACTATGCGTCGAATAAGGTGATACTTCCTCATGACGTGTCTGGATTTGGAGCTTGAACTTGGTTCCTTGGCTTGGGATATGGCACCATTGTTGTCACAATAGATGTCAATGGGCCCTGAAATGCTAGGAACAACACCGAGTTCATCTATGAACTTCCTCATCCAGACAGCCTCCTTCGCTGCTTCACTAGCGGCTATATACTCAGCTTCTGTCGTTGAATCGGCAACTGTGTCTTGTTTGGAGCTCTTCCAGCTCACAGCTCCTCCATTAAGGATGAAAACATATCCCGATTGAGACTTAAAGCCATCTCGGTCAGTTTGGAAGCTCGCATCAGTATAGCCTTGCACGATCAACTTATCATCACCCCCATACACTAAGAAATCATCCTTGGTTCTTCTCAAGTACTTCAGGATGTTCTTAGCTGCACACCAGTGTGCCTCTCCTGGATTCGATTGGTATCTGCTACACATGCTCAAAGCATATGCAACATCAGGTCGTGTACACACCATAGCATACATGATAGATCCTATAGCAGAAGCATAAGGAATCTTACTCATCTTCTCTAGCTCAGCAGGTGCCTTAGGACACTGCGTCTTGCTGAGATATACACCATGTTGCATAGGTAAAAACCCTTTCTTGGAATCTATCATTTTGAATCTGTTGAGAATCTTATCTATATAAGTTCCCTGACTCAATCCAAGCAATCTCTTAGATCTATCTCTATAGATCTTTATTCCAAGTATATACTCTGCCTCTCCCAAGTCCTTCATTGAGAAACATTTCTTCAGCCACTCCTTAATGGACTCTAGCATCGGAATGTCATTCCCAATAAGTAGTATGTCATCCACATACAAGACTAGGAAGACCACTTTACTCCCACTAAACTTCTTGTATACATAAGGGTCCTCTTCACATCTGATGAAATCAAACTCTTTGATCTTTTCATCAAATCGAAAGTTCCAACTCCTGGATGCTTGCTTAAGTCCATATATGGACCTCTTAAGCTTGCATACCTTCCCTGTATCACTTGGATCTTCAAAACCCTCTGGTTGTGTCATGTACACATCCTCTTCCAAGAATCCATTCAGGAAGGCGGTTTTGACATCCATTTGCCAAATCTCATAATCATAATAGGCCGCAATAGCAAGGATTATCCTAATGGATCTTATCATGACAACTGGTGAAAAGGTCTCATCATAGTCTATACCATGAATCTGTTTAAAACCTTTGGCAACTAATCTTGCCTTGTATACAGATACCTTTCCATCCTTATCTATCTTGAGTTTGAAAACCCATTTGCTCCCTATGGGTTTTACTCCATCTGGCAAATCTATCAAGTCCCATACTTGATTTTCAAACATCGAATCCATTTCGGATCTCATGGCCTCAAGCCATTTCTTGGAGTCTGGACCCGTCGTTGCTTGCTTATAGGTATTAGGCTCATCATGTTCTAGCAGAAGAACATCACGGTTTACATTCAAGATGAAATCATCATAACGTCTTGGTTGTACCCTTGGCCTATCTGATCTACGAGTGGGTTCAACTAGTTCAACAACTGGAGCTGGAACAGTTTCCACAACTGTTTGTGGATCCTCTTGTTCCGATTCTTGGATGATTTGGGGCCCTTGGCCTTCCAAAACCATCAACTCGTCCTCGACATCATCTATGTCATCTCGTTGCTGAGTTTGTTGCTCTTCATCATGAACTGGTTAAAGATGAATATTTCTCCCACTTGACTTATTGGAAATGAACTCTCTTTCCAAAAAGACACTATCCCTTGCAACAAACACCTTTTGTTCAGCGGGACTGTAGAAGTAATATCCAAAACTACCTTTTGGATACCCTATAAAATAGCATTTATCCGATTTAGGGGCAAGCTTATCCGTTTGTAAACGCTTTACATAAGCTTCACATCCCCATATCTTCATAAAAGACAATTTTGGAACCTTTCCAGTCCATATCTCATATGGAGTTTTGTCTACAGCTCTAGACGGAGTCCTGTTTAGTGTAAGTACGGCAGTTGTGAGGGCATATCCTCAGAAGGATACCGGAAGGTCAGCAAAACTCATCATAGATCGGACCATGTCTAACAGGGTCCTGTTTTCAAATACACCGTTAAGTTGTGGTGTTCCTGGAGTAGACAACTGTGTTACTATCCCACAGTTTTTCAAATGATGATCAAATTCATGGCTCAAGTACTCACCACCACGATCTGATCGAAGTGCTTTTATTTTCTTGCCAGTTTGAGTCTCTACCTCATTTTGAAATTCCTTGAACTTTTCAAAGGATTCCGATTTATGTGACATAAGGTAAATATATCCATATCTACTCATGTCATCAGTAAATGTGATGAAGTATTTATAACCACCTCTAGCTTCTGTACTCATTGGCCCACATACATCAGTATGTATAATGCCCAATAGCTCAGTAGCCCTTTCATTTGTTCCTTTGAAAGGTGACCTTGTCATCTTGCCCATCAAACATGACTCACATGTATCAATGGATTCACAATCCACATCTTTTAGAAGTCCATCTTTATGGAGCTTCTTCATGCGGTTTAAACTGATGTGACCCAAACGACAGTGCTATAGGTAGGCTTCACTCAACTTACTTGATTTTTGCCTTTTTGTATTTATGTTATAAGATTCTGTTGTAAGGTCGAATACAAATATTCCATTAATATCTTGAGCACGAGCATAGAAGATATCATTCTTGTGAATAATTATACCTTCATTTGTAGTGCTAAAATTAAAACCTTCAGAATAAATTACTGCAGCCGAAACAAGGTTCTTTGTAATGCTAGGAACAAAATAACAATTATTCAGTTCTAAGATTAAACCAGAAGGAAGAGATAAACTAAAATCTCCTACGACAGGTGCAGCAACACTTGCTCCATTTCCGACGCGTAGGTCTATCTCCCCTTTCTTCACTTGTCTCCTATTTCTTAGTCCCTGCACATTTGAAATAATGTGGGCACCACATGCGGTATCTAATACCCAAGTAGGACCATTATCTAATGTGAGGACATTGGTTGACAGTAATTCAATAACATAAATACCTTAAGTGTTGGAACTCAAAGTCCCATTCTTCTTGTCTTCCAGGTACTTGGGACAGTTTCTTTTCTAGTGTCCCTTAGCCTTACAGTGGAAACAATCATGGTCTGCAGCCACCCTTGGCTTCTCACCACCCTTAGGTTTTGCAACTTCCTTGCCCTTCCCTTGGGTATTGTTCTTGTTCTTGGCTACCTTCTTGAACCCTTTCCCTCTGTTGACGTTAAGAACTTCCTTCTTGTTGTCAGTGGGAGTATTTTGCTCAGCAGCTTTGAGCATACCATGGAGTTCGTTCAGGTTTTTCTTAATACCATGCATATGGTAGTTCATCCTGAATGAGGCAAAGCCATCATGTAATGAGTGCAAGACGATATCTGTGGCCAACTCTTGGTCATATGGGGTGCCCAGTGTTTCCATACGGCTAAAAAGGCCGATCATGTTGAACACATGGGGACCTACTGGCTTTCCCTTCACAAGCTTGCTATCCAGTATAGCCTTGTGAGTTTCATATCGTTCAATCCTTGCCTGTTCCTGAAACAGTACTTTCAGGTTGGAGATGATAGTGTAGGCATCCTGATGTTCAAACCTCTTTTGAAGGTCAGGTTCGATGCCTGCTAGCATCAGACAAGTAACAGGCAAAGACTCACTCTTTAACTCCGTTACTCTCACCTTCTCCTCATCTGATGAGTCGTCGGTGATAGTAGGGATAGGGGTGTTCAGGACGTCCTCACGCCCTTCGGACCTGAGAACAATTCTCAGATTCCTTTCCCAATCGAAAAAGTTTGTTCCATTCAATTTGTTCTTCTCAACTATTGAGCGCAGGGTGAATTTCAAATTATCGTTCGACATAATGCCTATATATAAAAGGAAATGACATGCAAATCAGTATATGTTCGAAATGCAAATTACTTAAAATTAAACACCTTTAAACTAAGTAAATGCGCATTTTATTCAAGTTGTTATCGTTCCCTGTGAATAAAATGATTCCAAGATCCTATTACAGACAAGACCCAACGTACTTTTGCACTGCCTTAAGTCTTGTGTGTTCAAGGTAAGTAACAATTACTAATTATAACTCCTTATAATTCTTGGTTGATGATCCACATCCAATGTAAAATCATCCCAGTGCCTCAAGATCCAAAAATGTGCCTTTTGGTCTCTCGTTGGGTACAACCATATCAAGGTTTATGAATCCCCGTATAGATTCACCCTCATTAGCCCAAGATTATGGAAAGACACCCTCACTTTTGTGAAGCCCATCCAACCAAAAATCCAGAACTTAATGGGTTATGATATGGAAAGGCATTGCTCCAATTTACCTTAGGAACTTAAGTCTTTTATTTGCCTTTTATTTATAAGAGAAAAAATTGTCATAAATAAAGACAATATAAAAACTTAAAATAAAGCATTCAAAATGCAATAATGGTGATCCTAGTATGGCCCCTACGATGCAAAATTTTAAAGATCTAATCTTCATGAGTCTCCACCCTCGCATCCTTCATGGATCTCCATCCTTGAACTTCTTATGTCTTCTTCTTCTTGTATTACAATATTTCCTAATAATCTAATTACCGAAAATTAAATACAAAAATACATAACGATACGCAAATCGTGTACAAAAAAACATAACGATGCGCAGATCGTATTTATGGGCCATACCAGTCACCTTATATATGCAAGCAATATATCATAATATAAAACAAGCATAATAATTAATCTCAATTTAAAATTTAAATCCTTATATGGCATTAATCAATATTAACCATAAAATGTAATAATTGGATTAAATTGTATGAAAAATATATAATATCAAATATTAATCTTAAGTGAGATTTCCTAACTTTTAGGAAATAATCAAAATAAACAATATCATAATATTATTCATCTTAATTTAATGGGAAAAATCTCAATTCACCAGCAAATATTTTACAACCAAATATTTTATGGCAAATATGTTATATCAAGTATATTTCGAGATCTAGCCAAATATACACTCGGAAATCATCCACCGTTTCGATTCCATCACCGATTCGGATCGAATCCGACTCGGATCGGTGGTATTCTATTTCCATGTCAATTCATACAATTTCATCTCTCAATTCATCAAAATCTCCATTTCAATTTTACATCCTTATCCATATAGAATTTACCATCAATTTAAATCAAGATCCGCATCAAAAATTAACAATTAATCTATTGATCGTATCAATTTATGCAAGATGCTATGATACCAATTGAAGGGAAATTAGATGCTTAAAGCGGAAATACAGAACAATTCTGGACATCTAATTCAAGGATCTTCATACATAATTGATAGATCAATCATTGTTAAGAGGATATACCTTTGATGCGTGAACCGGATCGAATCTGGATGGAATCGGAAGAGATCGAAAGCCCCAAGCGTGACTTCTCTAATTAGTCCACACGAGCCCGGCATCTAGATCTTCCTTGTCTTCGACTGCTAGGACGAAGATCGAAAGGCTAGCAATCGAATTGCTTCGGATGATGATTGTGGACAACAATTCCAAATCAACCCTTTGATTTTATTGTTGTTGATGGCTTCTAAAATCGAACACTTTTGATTTTCCTCTCTTTGGCTACTGTGGCTCCGTGCGCACTTAGGAAAAATCAATTAGCAACTTCCTTGCATTTTTCCTTTAGTGCTCTCTGTTGCCCCTCACAAAATCAGCAAACTATTTGCCTTTTATTTCCTTGCTCTTGCATCCGGCAAGTTAGTCGCCAATTAGGATAGATTAGATGTGTTTTATTAGGATTCAATTAGATCAATTAATCGGAGGTAGATCAAAGGGTAACCGTACGTAACCGGTAAGAGATAACCCCCAAATTAATTATATAATTGTAACTCTCTAATTAAACTTTTAATTATTTATTTCCAAAATAAATAATATAACTTATTAATAATAAATCACATATATATTAATAATCAACCATCAATCCCGTTGATCTAGTCCGTAAACTCAAAGTGTGTGACCTCATAGGACCCGTTTATAATAGTCATGGAGTTAAACCGTTTAACCCCATTAATCGTAATTGGCTTCTAGCAAAGCATTACGACTCCTAAAATAATCGGATTGTATATCTCTATCAATTGTCATATTCCATGTTTAGTCATTGCACATTAAATTAAAGGACACAATTCCTTCGGAAGCAACCAGCGAGGGGGAGGACATTGAAGTGCTTCTACGTTTGTAGGAGGTTGTTGCAGGAGATCTCTCCATATTTCACCCAATTGAGGTGCTTCTGTGGGTTTAATTAAGGGCAAATTGAAGTCAGTTTCACCTTATGCTATTGAATTTCCCATTCGAGAGAAGTTGATGAACCATGATTCTGTATTGCAGCAACAATGAAGGTGAAATTTTTAATGGGTAAAGGTGAAAGGTAAGGGTTTTTTCGTCTTTTCCTTTTATTCCATAAAAAATCTACTCCCTCCCTTTCTTTTAAGTGGTTTTTTACTATTCATGCACGTTTTTTAAGGTGTGAAAAACTATATAAAATAATAATTTTTTAAATATTTTTTTTTCAATAATCTCATACTTATTGGTGATAAGTATAATATTATTAAAAAAATTATTAAAATATTAATATTTAATACTATAGTTTTACCGTTCTAAAACTACGTGCTTGACTTGAAAAAATCACTTAAAAAAAACGGATAGAGTATCTTCATTCAACCAAACATGTAGGGGATTATTTTTCACAAATAATCCCCACCCCGTCCACTCCTAAAAATAATTTTCATTCCCTCTACCCCTAAAAACTATCTCCACCCCCTATAAAATAATCCCCTCACAATCACACTCTAGGTAAACTAAAAAAAAAAAAAACAAGACGGTAAAGGACCTAAAATAGACCCCTAGATAGGAAAATTTTATCAATACCCAAAATATAGGAGAATATTATTTATCAATACCCAAAAGATAGGAAAATATTATTTATTTATCAGCAAAAGCGATAGATTTTCCATAAAAAAAATATAATTAAATTCTTCCAAAATTATATCTAAAAAATACAAAGTATCTTTATCTAATACTCATCTAATGAATTATATCCAAAATTATATTTGAGAATTCCATGATTCACCGAACATGTACTTTTTTCTTTAAAAAAATTATGTATATAGATCTAATTTACACGGCTAAGAATTATGTATAGAGTTATAATAAAATTTTATGTTGTGCATATATTGATTATTTTAAAATTTTGTGATTGGTTCATGCAACTAATATCCATATCTAATGGAATTGTGTCAAATTTTATCTTATGCATATATGGATATATAAATTAAATAGAGTTAAAATAAATTTTTATTGTATGCATATATTGATTAGTTCAAAAAATTATAATTAGTTCATACGACATATATTGATTAAATAGAGTTAGAATAAAATTTTATCTTATGCATATATTGATTATTTAAAAATATTATGATTGGTTCAAACGACTACGATTAAGGAGAAAGTGCCACACGTCTCATGCGACTTCTCCTTTATTAATAGTACTAGTTCAGTACTCGGACTGTGTGCGGTTTTTTAATTTAAATATATGAAATTAACACGCATTTGTGTGCGGTTTTTGTAATATTAATTCGTTTGATATTAGAAAATGTATAAAGGAACTCATAAGCAAGCGTTAACTCTAACTATAACCATATTTTATATATTAATTTAATTGTTTGAAATTTTGAATAAAGTTTGGGCTAACACTCGTTTAACTAATTATTTTCTAGCAATATATTTAATTGATTACCGGTAAAAGAAATATAATATAATATATCCATGTTTTAAAAATATTGGTAAAATCTTATAAAAATATATCGATATTTAACAAAATTTAGTAAAAATAATTGATAGCATATGAAAAGCTTTACACAACAAGTATTATTTCAATTTACCCAAAACCTTTTATTTTTTTTATATTGATAAAAAATATTTAATTAGTATGATCATGTAATATATTGATAAAGTTATTATCTTCTAAAAATATGTTCATATATAGCGAAAATAGGCAAAATCTTATCTTATATAATAGTATTTAAAATTAATATTTTCTAAAAATATATCCATATATAATCAAATTGGATCAAATTTTATCTTATGCATATATAGATAGATTGATTAAATAGAGTTATAATATGATTTTATCCATGTAATAACAAGTAAAATCTTATATAATAGTATTTAAAATTATTTAATATCTTCTAAAAATATATCCATATCTAATCAAACAAATTGGGTCAATTTTTATCTTATGCTTATATAAGTATATTGATTAAATAGAGTTAGAATAAAATTTTATCTTATGCATATATTGATTATTTCAAAATTTTGTGATTAGTCCATACGACTAATATCCATATCAAATGAAACAGGGTCTAATTTTATCTTATATCTTATATATATATATATATATATATATATATATATA
This sequence comes from Persicaria tinctoria, assembly GCA_037127255.1. Classification (NCBI taxonomy): domain Eukaryota; kingdom Viridiplantae; phylum Streptophyta; class Magnoliopsida; order Caryophyllales; family Polygonaceae; genus Persicaria; species Persicaria tinctoria. Next base: position 16,971,514 of record JBANSL010000020.1, on the reverse strand, counting down.
TACTAGTGTAGATCCCGTCTAATGGACAGAGAATACCCCGCCACGTAGACAACAATGCATTAGTTTTAGTATATGTATATAGATAAATAGATAGATAGATTGATTAAATAAAGTTAAAATAAAATTTTATCTTATGCATATATTATTTTAAAATTTTATGATTGGTTTATACGACTACGATTAAAGAGAAAATGTCACGTGTCTCAGACGACTTCTCCTTTATTATATATAATAATAATAATAATAGATAGACACATATAGATAGATAGTAGTAATAGATAATAGGTATAACCCAATCTAACATTTCTATTATTGATACAGAAATATTAAAATATTTTTTTAACGAACTGTGCTAAATTATGTACCCAATTTGGTATATATATATATATATATATATATATATATATATATATATATATATATATATATATATAAATTAAAATAATTTAATAAAATACTTATTATCTATTACTACTATCTATCTATATACCTCAAATTTTCAATTTTCAGAAATTCCATCCTGTTATCATAGTATATGTATTCTTAATTTTCACTTTGTGCTAAATTTTATACCTCAAATTTACAATTTGGGTGCAAGGGCGGCATTTTTTTTTAATTCTACCGCCTAAATACACTCAGAACATATTCTTCCCCAAACGCACGCACACAAACCCTATTCCCAAATTGCAACTGTGACGCGGTGACGGTGGGCTGCTGCCTGCTGGTAATCCGATTAGGCCTCTCAACCAGAGCCAGGGCCGGTGATTTTCGCGAAGTTCCCTCACTTCAGAATCGTCTCGTGTCAGATTCGGACGCATTAATTCAGGTACACTCCCTTTTTTCATAATTCATCTCGTTCTCTTCCCAAACTGATGTTTATTTCAAGAATTTGTTCACCCTGAATCTATTGTGATTTATGTAATTGTTTCTTGTTTACCCGGCCTAAATCTATCTGATTCAACAGTTTATTTCAACAAATTTGAAAGACTGATTTGCAAAGAGTTTAGTTTGTACAATTGGAGATGAACTGTTTTGGTGTTCTTCACTTGGGTTCCTGAGTTGGGAAGTGAGATGTTGTCTGCAATCACCGTTTAATTAAATAGCTCATCTTAATGGCTAGTTGATGCTAGAATATACCCATTTTCTTATATAGAAGCTTTTATCTCTACAATTATTTTAACTATGAAAAATATTAAATCTCTTTTGAAGTCTTTTGAATTATGCTAACTATTTATTTGTATGTTTTTCTAGACCTATGGAAGAAACAAGGCTTCAGTCTCTGGCTGTGTTCTTTTGAGCAACATTATAGTTTATAGTTTAGAACTCATGCATTTAAAAGAACAAAATGTACGCTCTGATGGTTGTGTTCTTTTGAGCAACATTAAAAATAAAACATCCTTGTTAAACTACATTGTTCTTTTGTTCTCTTCCGGTCAAATTTTGTTCTATTTTTCTTCATAGTCATATATCTAGTGCTTCATATGCAGGAGGTGGTATTCTATGAGGATGGTGAGCCCAAGATCCATGGAGAACCAGGGGATCTAAAGGTTAGCATCCCTGCAACATTATCATACAAAACCAACCTAATGATAGTAATTAGATTCATTTCTGCTTTGCCATCAACCTTCTGTTCTGTTTATCATTTCATTAAATTATTTTAGTAGATTATCCATATCAGCAGTTCATGTATCATGCCTTCTTTTTGATTAATCATTCTGTTATATATCCAGATTCTTAAGAATGAAGGGATTGTCGAGTGTCTTGCTACGGAGATTGGAATATAGAATGGGAATTTTCTTACTCAATTCATATCATTGTGAATGTTCGTTCACTTAACCTCACTGCCATAAACTCGTATAGTTCGACTCTTTTTAGAGCTTGTTGTTGCTGATATTAGCATTCTATTGCACCTCCTCCTATTGTTAATGTATTAATAATGTATGATTCAGTTCAATAATATGAGTTCAATGCTGGTTGCTATATAGTTTCTAATTTCTTTTACTTATAGATTGACAACTAGGCGGAGTGTATCACTCTTGACCTTCGGCCTTCAGATGCCATTATTATTGCTGTAAGATACCAGGTATTATATTTCTGCTTCCACACTGTCTCCCCTCTGTGAATTATTTATGAAAAAATTTGCAGTTCACTGAAATTTGGCACGGTTCATGTGTTCCTTGTACTTACTGTTGTATCTGCTTGATTATTCAAATCATCCCTTGTCCCAGGAACTTCTCTAACACTAACTTCAGTGTTGTAACTACTATCCATGTCAATTGTAATCTCATCTTTCGAACTTTTTGACCAGCTAGTGAATTCAGTGTTCCTATCATCATACTTAACAGGAAGAATTGCAATCAGATTCGTTTTTGACAACTAAATCTTGAAATTAGCAAGTTTTAATGATTTTCGTCTATGTTTTTTTCTCTGAAGATCTTTCGAACATGACGGTTCAGGAGTACGCAGGGAATGAAAAGTCTTGTTTGTGGCATGGCATGCATTTGATTTTTCTGATGGAGGGTTGAAGGATGGAGTGTTCTGCATTTGATTTGCCTCTATTGAGAATGAGTCTTCCTATCTTCTGTTTGATTTGCCCTGATTCCCTCTTTTTATTGTGATTATTGAAGGTCTTTTTACGCATCTGAATTTGCTCTATGTTAGCATTGCTTTTGGCTTGTCATCCCTTGCCTTTTTTTATGTTGTTTATGATGATTCTCATCAGAAGGGATTAAAAAATGTTCGTATTGAACATAAAAAGATAACTCTTACAGTCATGTAACATTTTGTTACTGTTGAGGGAGGGTTAAAGGTGTTTATGTGATTTTCCTTTTTCTCAATCTAATTGGAAATACTATCCATCTACATTCTGACCATAGCTTGTAACAAATACATTTTGACTTGATAGTTCGAATTTTATGATGCAAATGTAGATTTTAATTGCTATATCAAATTTTTATCATGACAGTGAGAATCTTATTATTTTTTGTTGTGATAAATTTATATTTGGATGATTTATTTCCTTCCTTTTTGGTTCTTATGGTCTCAAGAGAATAGCCCTGGTGTGAGTGTTCTTTTTATTTTAGTCTACCCTTCTTTCCTAGCTTGGACTTCTGCTCTTAGATGACTATGTAATTATTTTATTGACTCTCTATCTTTAATTTTTATAAGATGTAGTAGGCTTTGAGAGTAACTTGATCTTAGATGGCATACTTGAAATATGCCCTTTTTATTACATTTTCTACTCTTAAGCAATCTTTCTTCTAGTTGTCAAAACCTTTTTCTATTTTGTTTTGTTTTGTTTTGTTTTGTTGCAGCTAAAGTAAAGTACAACATTATTAGAGAAACGACATATAATTTCAGAGGCTAACCTACTTGGTGTGGTGGATTTGGTGCAGTTTACAAGGTAGTTGAAAATCTTAGTAATTCTTCAAATGAATGTTCTGAAACATGCACAAGTTAATAAATTATTTTTGCTTTTGTTTCTACAGGGCGTCCTTTCTATTGTGCAACAAATAGTAGGGAAGAGGCTAGCAAGCAATTTAAGGCAAGGTGAATCTGAATTCAAGAATAAGTTTATGCTGAGTGGCGAAACTTCACCACACGAGTCTCATTAGAATTTTCAGTTTATGTTTAGAAGGCGGATAGAAACTTATGATTTACGATATCTCTAATAGAAACTTAGATTACAATCTCATTTGAGGCATTTATTCATCTATCTATATACATATACTAAAACCGATGCATTAAAGTCTGCGTGGCGGCGCGTGAGTGAATCTGCCTACGTGGCGGCACGTGAGTGCGTCTCGCCAAGCTTTCTCCCGTCAAAAAGGAAATCTAATAAAAATAATAATTTTATATTACCATTAACACATATAATTGGATAGATGGAATATCTTATAAAAGAGTAAATATTATATAAGGAAAAAACTATATCAATATAATTAAACGTAGTAGTAGTAATAAAAATAAATAATAAAACTAATTTTTATAGTCATACTTACCAAAAATATTAATAGATAAATATTTAATATTTGATAGGTGCTATTTTATATATATATTTATATTATTTTTGGTGGAAAGAATTATTTATATCAAAATCAATCATTTAATAATTGTTATTTTATATCTATCTATATTATTTTTTGAGGCCAAAATAAATAATTAAAATATTATATAGCCATATATGTAGTCACAATCCATCCGTATATAGATATTTTTGTAAACTAATGTAATAAATAAATACTAAATATTTAATAAAAAATAATATTAAAATATTTTTTAAAATCAACTATTTAATTAAATTACATGAGATTTAATTAACCATAGATTAGAAAAAAAAACTTTTACGTAGTACCTAGCTTATAAATATGAATTTTATTTATATTTTGAGAGAATCTAATTAAAAGATATTTAGATTATATATAACCTGCCGAACTAATTTTATTTATATTATTTTTTGAAATAAAAAATAATTTATATTTAGCTTATAAAAAATAATTATTTTATTTTACCATTAACACATATAATTGTATAGATGGAATATCTTATAAAAGAGTAAATATTATATAAGGAAAAAACTATATCAATATAATTAAACGTAGTAGTAGTAATAATAAAAATAATTAATAAAACTAATTTTCATAGTCATACTTACCAAAAATATTAGCAGATAAATATGTAATATTTGATAGGTGCTATTTTATTTATATTTACATTATTTTTTGGTGGAAATAATTATTTATATCAAAATCAATCATTTAATAATTGTTATTTTATATCTATCTATCTATATTATTTTTTGAGGCCAAAATAAATAATTAAAATATTATATAGTCATATATGTAGCCACAATCCATCCGTACATAGATATTTTAGTAAACTATTGTAATAAATATATACTGCATATTTAATAAAAAGGAATATTAAAATATTTTTAAAAATCAACTATCTAATTAAATTACACGAGATTTAATTAACCATATATTAGAAAAAAAAAACTTTTACATAGTACCTTATAAATGTGAATTTTATTTATATTTTAAGAAAAACTAATTAAAAGATATTTAGATTATATATAACCCGTCGAACTAATTTTATTTATATTTATATTATTTTTTGGAAGAAAAAATAATTTATATTTAGATTAACGCATTCTCCGTACACGGGACGGGATTTACACTAGTTATTGATATTTGTATACACTCACCTATATGACAAAATTATCTGCATTAATCTATCATTTCTCATTTGAGGTTTATATATATAATTTTGTCACTAAAGATTTTGGATGACAAAGCATAATCATCAGTAAAGGCTTAGGGCGACCAAAACAGGTGCTTGTCACTGAATGCTTTGGTTGGTGACAACTCAATTTTCGTCATCAAAAGTCTATTAGGGTGACGAATCACTGTTTTCATCGCTATAACTTTGGACGATGCTGCTAGTGTGACAAACTAGTAGCGAAAATATTTTGTCACAAATATGTTTAGGCGACAAAATATAGGCTTTGGGCGATGAAACTATTTGTCATTAAATGTTGTTTTTCTTGTATTCACACATAAAGGACTATATTAGTGATGAATTTTATGTCATCGCTAAATACATTTTGCAATTATTATCGATTTCTTCAACATTTTTGTCGATGAAATTAGTAATTTTTTGTGACAAAAATATATGTCGCGAAATAATATCGGATCAACTTGATATCATCATTAGCGAAGAAATATACAATTTTGTGAGGAATTAAAGTTTCTCGCCATCTACTTTCTACGACTACTGTGAAATCCTTTGACTTTTTTCACGACAAATATAATTGCCTTTTACGATGAATTTAATAGTCGTTAAAGACTTACAACGACAAAATTTACTTCATCGCCAAATGTTTTTTTTGCGACGATTTCATTTTTCCACGTTAGACTCTTTTGTGAGGAGCTTTCCGTGACCATTTAAAAAGGAAGCATATTTCCTCGCTAAATAGCTTTAGCGATGAAATATCAATTTTCAGTGAGGAAAAAATTCTGTTGTAGTGCCTTATTGTACCAACAATAGCTCGGAAAAAAAATATTAAATAGAAAAAAGCCTAAGGAAAACCATTTCTAATTGAACTGGCTCTCTAGACTCAACTCCGGACCTCCATTGGATATATTATCAGAGATCACAATTCAAACACCAATGTCTCAAAACTGACAAAAGCAACTGCGATTCTACCATTGGTGGAGAAATTATGACTATGTATAAAGACATAAAAAAGCTATTGCTAGAAATATACAAAATATTGAAATCGAAGAGGATAACCTTAATGCACTCATGGGCACTTGAAATTGTCCTTGAAAGATTGAAACCTTAATGCACTCCCATCTGAACCTCCTCAAATTTTCCTCAGTTCATATTCGTTATGTCTAAGGAAAAATAAATAGTGTTACGGACGGGCTGACCCAATTAAAACCCTAACTCCTAACACTAACTTGATTCAAATACAAAACTACAGAGCATATGGAGAGACATGAGTACCATGCCAGGAGCACTTAAATGGATGAAGAAGGAAGCAAGAGGGAAGGGATGGATTTCAAAAGCAAAAAGAGCAGCCCCGGGAGCAACATTCTACTATATATGGAAGACAAGAAATGAGAAGATATTTGAAGATATTACAAAGAGCCCAGATCAAATTGTATATCTCATAAAGGCCCATGTCTACAAGCAGCTGAGCCACTCCCACTCGCTATTATTCAACTCAGCTAACACACTCCAGGAAGGATTGCTTAGGGAAGAAAGCATTGACATCCCACAGCAGAGTTGAAAAGACAATGTAGGCGCAACTTTTTGAATTCCTACATTGATTCATCTACTGCATGGCCTTGCATTAGTTTAGTTAAGGCAACATTTTGTAACTAGTTGCCTTCTGTCATAGTTTGTATCCTATTCTGGATTATGGGGGATACCAAAGGCATGTAGTCCGGGGCGGACTCAGGGGTGGGCTGGGCTTTGCTGCAGCCCACCCCAAAATATTCTCAGAAGTTATATAACTATAGGTAGTATGTAATCACAAAGGTTAAGTGGTCCAGTTGGTTGGTTATAGAAGACTAATATGTTCATGTTCTGAACAACTAGAGTTCAATTCTCCCTTCCTTGTTTTTATTTTTCACCTGAATGTATTTCACTTTAGTTTTTCAGCTGAATGTATTTCACTTTAGTGGCTAGCTGACCTGTACAAATTCACTCCCTGTTGCTTAGATTTTCACCTATCTTGCCCATAGGTTTTTCTTTTTCTCTTCATTAGTTTTTTTTTTAATCTAGGTGCTTATAAATGTTATATATGTGATATCAATTATTAAAATTTTGTTCATTGTTTCACAAAAAAATGTTTATTATATATTTTATTTTTCTCTTTGTTAGTTTTTTTTCTTAGGTGTGTATATTTATGGTATACATGTGATATTAATAACTCTTTAAATTTTGTTTATTGTATAAGGTGATTTTAGCCTATCCCGATTTTTATTCCTGGTTCCGTGCCTGCATGTAGTCTCATGGATATGGGGTGCTCGGTGTAGTATGATATAGCCTCCCTGATGGCATAGCCGAAGGGGAGGGTATATTATGCTACACTTTGAGGTGTGTGTCCGACTTCCGATAGCCATGACTTGAAGAGATAGGAACCACACGAGGAATTAGTCCTAAACGCCCCAATTGGTAGCAAAGGATGTGAGCCTTACTCACTTAGAAGGCTAGCTAGCTTCCCTAGCAAAGTCTATGGCCTTTTGACGTTTTTGTAAATATTTCTTTTCCAGTTTTAATATATTTACCTTCAAAATCAAAAAAATAAAAAACAAAAACAAAACTACAGGTTCGATACTACACCAAACGGGCCCGTAAAGTACTAATTCTCTCTCTCTCTCTTTCTCCCCCACTGCCAGAATCCAACAGCCACCCCAGCCTGATCCTCACCCACCAGCCACGACCCAGATCTTGCCGCCGGCAGCCACGCGCGGCATCACTTTCCCCGTCCTCGGAGTTGGTTCCCGGCGTCGATTCCACTCCGCTCTTGTGTAAGTTGAGCTATATCACTTCTCATTCATGGATTAGTGCCTTGGCCGGATCAATTTGCTAGTATATTCATTGATTAGCCCCTTCACTGGATTAATGCTGCTGCACAGTTAGGCCCTTGGCGGGAGGGATTTCATATAATTTTATCGCTTGTGGTAGGCCCTTGGCGGGAGCTGAGGTGTGATTTGGGGAATTCGCAACGCTACAAATAGCTATGGCTGTTATCCAAACAAATCTCTGGGGGAAAATCAGTTGCGGCTCTACTGCGACCATGGCGATTGCAGCCATTGGCAGAACCTTCACTCACTCTCTTCCTTTCTCCACCTCCACCTCCCCTGCTTCTTCTACCAAGCTTCGCCACCCCCATCAATGGAAGTTTCAAGTGGCTTCTTCCCTCCAGCGTTGCGGCCGCACGCTTAACAAGGAAGGTACCACGCCTCACTAGTTTACTTCCCAACTGAGAGAAGATTTAGGTTTTCTTTTGCGTTTTCAACCTCTATTTGGACCGAATTGATGTTGTGTAATCTGGATGTTGGAACTTGGGATTCATTTCATACATCTGAGGTTGATTAAATGCTGGAATTAAAAGTATGCAAAGTGTTTGTCTTGATTTTGTTTTGATTATGAAGATAACAATTTCCATCTGTTAATTTTTCCACATCTTGGGTTAGTAGTTTCTATACTGCTTTGGTTGATGTAAAATCATGGTACTGCAGACGTGGTGAGCGATGATCCGACAAATAATGTCCCAGAATCCATATTCACAAAGCTTGGAATGCAGCTGCATAGGCGCGACAAACATCCAATTGGGATTTTGAAGAATGCAATCTATGATTATTTTGACAGCAATTACTCTGAAAAATTTGACAAGTTTGATGATCTCTGTCCTATAGTATCTGTGAAACAGGTATCACTCTGAAGTCTAGAGTGTACAATGTGCATTTTCCCAATTTGATTCTAGTTGCTAGCAAATTTTGTACATGATTGTTGCTTCTGTCACTGGTTATGATGTATTTGATTCATCCACATATTAGTCTATGAACTTGTTAATTGTGACACTTGAATCTTCCATCAGCTGAAATAGGCCCATTGAGGATACTAGACAGAACTTTTTCTTTCAAATTAGGTGTTTTGCTTATCATTTGATTCCATATGTCTTGTTGATCACATCATGGACAACTAGATTGTGTGATCATATAGAAATGTAGGACATATATGGCTCCCTTTAATGTCCTGACTCAGAGCTATCCGCACAGTGTGCTACAATTTGCACACTTCCCCCTAATTTGGCCTTTTATGCTGCTTCTAATATCCATTTTATGTTTCGGATTCTGCAAATATCATGGGTGTGTTTGTTAGCATTTAGGCTTGGTTTGGCAATGTAATTAGCTTTCTGAGCTTTTCTTTTTATATTCACAAATCTGTACACTGGAATTTGCTTTTGCTCCGTAGACCAAATGTGGACTAAGTGGGTACAACCTTTTCTTTTTATATTGACAAATCTATTCATTTGTTCCAAAACACACAAGTTATATCTTTAATTGAGTTGTCAAAAAAGGGAATGAAGTCTTTATCTATGTACTGGGATGCATTGGCCTACCTGTATTTGTACTACATGTATTCTGATTACAATATTCATGTTGTAATTAGTTTGTGTACATTTTGTTTTTTAATAGCCACATTTGGTCCACACTGTAATTTGCTTTTGCTCCGTTGGCACTGAGGTAGTTGAACAGATCCACTTCATCTGCTTCTGTTCCTTTTAAGTGCTCTTATAACAGTCTTAGGAAATTCTTCTATTTGCTAGTCTGCTTATTTCTCTTTGTGATCTTCTCTTATCCTTGTCTGACTGTTTTCTAAACTGGAACAAGTAGTGTGGGTTTATGTTTATGCAGTGTTTTGACAGTTTAATTCTTGCAGAACTTTGATGATGTCTTGGTTCCTCCTGAGCATGTTAGCAGGAGTTACAATGATACTTACTATGTTGACTCTCAAACTGTCCTGAGGTGTCATACGAGTGCTCATCAAGCTGAGCTCCTTAGAAAAGGTTGTACCCACTTTCTCGTGACGGGAGATGTCTACCGTAGAGATTCTATTGACTCCACCCACTATCCTGTCTTCCATCAGGTCTTTTTTCTTGATTATTAGTTTTGTTATTATTTTCTTTCTACATATCTTTTTTATTAAAGTATTATAGTTATGCAGATGGAGGGGTTTCGTGTTTTTTCTCCTGATGATTGGAAAGTATCTGGCATGGATGGAACATCTTATGCAGCAGAGGATTTAAAGAAATGTCTTGAGGGTTTGGCACGTCATTTATTTGGTAAATTTTATGATATTCAGTTAAGAAGATTGCGTCGCTATGCATCATGAAAAATCTTCAACAAGAGGTGTTACTTATAAGACTATATATTTATAATGACGAAAGAAAATGAAACTACAGAAGCAGGGCTTTCTTGGATAAAACTAAACTTGTAGCCTTATTTTGCAACATTTATAAGGAAAGACCTTATGAATTCCACAGACAAGATGTATAAATGAATCTGTTAAATTTACTTCTAATATATGCAGTGGTTGGTTGAATTTGATATGATTTGAAAATGCCATCAGGGAAATAAAATGAGATTTTCCATGTTCATTGGATATACTGACATGCTAAATGTTTTGGGGTATAGAATTTGGTTCAAGTTCCATGATATGACCCGAAGTGTTTACAGGTGCTGTGGAAATGCGCTGGATTGATGCTTATTTTCCATTTACAAACCCATCATTTGAACTTGAGATCCTTTTCCAGGTTCCTTTTCTGTCTTTCTCATCTGTGACATATGATGATGAACTTCTCTTTTCTTTATTTGGGAATCTGATATTGAACCTCTTGTATAAGGATCTCCATTATCTCTTTGTTGAAGTGAGATTCTGTTTTTTTTTTTTTAAATATAGCGCCCTTGAAATAAGGTGTAGTATAGGTTCCTACTTACCTCATACTGCATTAATCCTCTACTATGAAACCCTCTATTTCAGTGATCAGATAAAACTTCCCCTTCTATCATGCATTGTTGCAAAGTGTATTCATCGCTGAAAATTTCATTAGTGCAAGTAAAATATCAACTCTATTATTGATTTCCCTCATGATATGTCAGGGGGATTGGATGGAAGTTTTGGGCTGTGGGGTGACAGAACAAGAGATACTGAAAAACAACGGTAGAGAGGATAATGTCGCCTGGGCGTTTGGACTTGGATTGGAGAGGTTAGCAATGGTTCTATTTGACATACCTGACATTCGACTTTTCTGGACAAGTGATGAGCGGTTTACCTCTCAGGTATTCATGCATCCATTCATTTTCTATTTGACATATGCTGGAAGATGCATCCAACATATTTTATGCTTTACTTTATGTGAACACTTCATGATTTGCCAATTTGCCCCTTTTCTTTTCTATTGTAGTTCTCTGGAGGTGAGCTTGGTGTCAAGTTTAAGCCATTCTCGAAGGTATGATTCATTCTGTGGCTACAGCTCAAGTGATGCAGGATGCCTCATAGCTCTTGAAATTTAAAATTTCTTTTCTTACCTATTTGCATAGGACACTTAACGCCTTTCACATGGTATTTATGCAGTATCCTCCCTGTTACAAAGACATGAGCTTTTGGATCAGTGACTCGTTCACTGAAAATAACTTGTGTGAAGTTGTCAGAGGGATAGCGGGGGACCTTGCAGAAGAGGTATGGCATTATGTTATTTTCTTTTAAATCAGTAGTTAACAGTGTTAACTGTCAAGTTCATTTCATTTGTTTGTTTCTACATCGACATAGGAAGGGTTTTGGGCTACCCCTGTTATTGTTTTTAGGAGGAGCGATCTTAGTTCTCAAAAAGTGAATGTGTTTGGACAAATTAACGCGAAGTTCTTTCATGATTAGGAATACGATACAATTTTAATAGGACAAGACTACAAGCCCTTTTTCTGTAGCTGGAATTCTTAGGATGTTTAAGAGGGATTGTTTGGTTTAAACTTTGGTATGGGTTTCAACTTTCAACCAGGTTTTCTTCCCCTAATTCCTAGTGTTTCAGTGTTTGGTTCATTTTAGAAATTAACTCTAGTCTCCTATCTTTCGAACTAACCCTCACTAATATCATGGCGAATAACCGTAACATAAGCAACTTCCACTAGAGCATACCATCTACATCGTTCCTGCGTATGTCATGACTTGTACTCCCTTTCAAGGCGGCCTTTGAAAGAGCACTTGCAATTAAAATCTCCGAAAGGACATCCTACATGATGTAGAGACTTGGGGCTCGTTTGTTTATATAAGAGGAGAATGGAAAGGAAATGTATTAAATTTTACATATAAAATGTACATGACTATCATTTTTTGTGAGCTTAGAGAAGGTGGGGGAAATAATTAGACCATCCTAGAGGTAATACGGAGTAGTTACCCTCCTTAAATTTAGGGAATAAAATTTGGGAAAAGGTTACAAATTTTGTGTGAAAAATGGGAGAAGGGGATTAGAATAGTGATCAATGAATCTTAATTTAAATATGGAGTATATTCATAATCATTACCTTTCTCTACACAAAAACAAACGGGGGGGTTTAAATTGGGACTCAAAAAATAAATGTTTCTGCAATAAGTAGAAGATGATATTCAATATTCCCGTGAAATCCAAGTATTTACACATCAATAAACAATGCAGACTTATCTGTTGCGCTCTATACGTGTCTAATAGTTTCAAGTATCTAGTGTTTTCCCTACATCAAACTGTTCTGGTGCCATCAATGTCAAAGGCATTACTTTTTCAGATTCATCTTAAGCCGGATAGAATTCTTTTTAGGTCCGTTTGATTGACAACTTTGAAAACAAGAAGAAAGGGATGACGAGCCACTGCTACAGAATAGCATACCGATCAATGGAGCGTTCTCTCACTGATGAGGAAGTAAATGATCTGCAGGTACTTTCTTGTCATTTCTTTCTAAACGCACTTTGGCTTAGGAAGTCTCTTCCCGTCGTCATCACTATACTTATCTCTGAATATCGCAAATGCAGTGGAAAGTACGAGAGCAGGTCCAGAGCAAGTTAAAAGTCGTTCTCAGATGAGATCCTCAATTCCTGGAAATGTCCGAGTTCCATACGTTCATCATCCCTTGTTTATTGTAAAACTCTCCCCTTTTCGGACCGAGTTCCTCATGTTCTTCCCAGAGTTTTAGGTTTCACAGATATGCCTGAAATGTCGTCAACGAAGTGGCAGTAGTTTGTTACCAAGCATCTTGAATTGTCATTTTGAGGGGATACAAACCAAAATTTTCCACAGGGCTAAAATGTTGATGTGGTAATCGGTAAATTATTTTTGGCTCAGATTTTACTACACGGATCAATAATAGAATAATCGAACTTTAAATCGATTTGAATTTTGGCCGAAGTTTGATTCCAAAATAATTTTAGGATTGTCATGTTTGCGTGTTGATTGAAATTTTAAGGGAAAACTAATTAAAATACCTCACCTTTCAAATGTAATAAAAATATTCTCACCTTTCAAATGTAATAAAAATATCCCGACCTTTGATGGTAGTGGTAATATATTACCACAAGTTTTCTCATGGGTCAAAAATGCTGACAAGACAGCCTATGCGGATTTTTTTTAACAAGGCAACATGCGTGGAAGCTTTTTTTTACAAATTATATAGCACTAAAACTGGGTTTTCTTGAACGGTTTCCTTAGGAAAAAAATAAACCGACAACAAAATTAAACCCGAAAAACGAAATTGATTCAACAAAGCAACTAATCCGGTCAAAATTGCCTCAAATCAACACAACATGACTATTCCTAACACCCAGTGGCGGATCTGTGGGGGGCTCGGGGTGGCTGAAGCCCCCCAAATCCGAGAAAAATAAGGTTATATTTTTATATCTATCTAGGGTTTTTTGTAATAAAACAAAGTAAATTCCAAGAAGTAATAAGGAAACATGCTGGCGTAGTGGTAACTAGCGGATGAAGTGTTCATGATTGTTTTCTTGGGCCGCAGGTTCGATTCTTCACTCTGGCCTTTATTTTTTTTAAAATAGTTTGTCCAGAGAGCCCATTGCATTTTTTTATACCAGTTGAAACCCATTGCATTTGTTTTAAATCTCTACCTTTTAATTTAATTGTCTTTATGTTCAATTCATTTAGAGAGAATAATAATTTGGTCATTTGAGTTAAATTTCAATTAGAGTTTATGATTTTGATAATAAATTCCGATAAATTATGATTAAAATTTGTGGTTTTGAGAAATAAATTTGTGGTTTGTGATTTGAAATTATGCTTTCTGAATTCGTTTTTATAAAAGTATATAGTATGAACAAGTTTGTTATACGGTCTAATTCATCTATTCAAATTGTTGGATCTTCAACTAATTCAACCAACCAGATTCCTAATTCATCTCAGAATGTGATGTGAGTGCGATTGAATAAGATATTTCTAGAGGTGATTTTAGGAGCAATAAAAGACTTTGATTGGAGAAACAATATGTTATTATTAGTGATCCGGCATTGTGGAAAACCATTAATGAATATGATCCGGCATTGTGAAGACCCGTCAAAGTGAACTTACGTTTAGCCCCCCCTTGACCAAAATCCTGGATTCGCCACTACTAACACCAACCCGACAATAAAACTAAACCAACAACAGCAACGAAGAGGAGAAAAAAACTTACTTAGTCAAATCCGTGAACGAATCAAAGAGAAAGAAGATGTGAGAGAGACAGCTTAAGATAAGCGACCACGAGGGAGGAAGACTGTCATTGAAGAGGGAACCATGAGCTACCGGGAAGACCTAGAAGACAGTTCAAGAAGCGACCACGGAAGAAAATAGGAGGGAGGAAAAGGCGTTGTGTATGAATCCGGTCCAATTTTTTATTTTTTTTCTAAGAAAATCGTTCAAAAAAACCCTTGTTAAAAAAATCCACATAGGCTGCCTTATATCATCATTTTTTCCTCGTGAAAAAACTCGTGGTAATATATTACCACAACCCTCAAAGGTCGGGATATTTTTATTACATTTGAAAGTTGGTGATATATTTTTACCATACCCCAAAGGTGGAGGTATTTTAATTAGTTTTCCCAAATTTTAACCAGAATTTGTCAATTTGAAATCGCATTATATTTGATTAATAAGCATAGTCTGTATATAAATTTACCATTTCTAAAGGCTTTTTTTTTCCTAATATTAACAATTTTAACCAGAATTTGTCAATTTGAAATCACGCTATATTTTGTTAATAATAACAATTTTCCATCTGTATGGTGCTCCATTTTAATCGCTATTCGTAGTTTGTGTTGTTTCATTTTATACTCTGATACTATTGTCGTTTTTTCCATTTGTAGAATTCACCACCGGACAAGTTCAGTTGTCACTTTATGGGACATAGATCGGTAGGTCATGGGATAGACAACTCTAAGAGCACCCACAATGCATATATCGTGGGTGTCTTAGATTTTTTTTTATTAGGAAAGAATTCGGGAAAGCGAACTCTACCCGACAGCATCCTTATGGATGAGGTCTAAAAGACCAAGATTGTTGTGAATATCGACTCCCCGGTCTGAGTGGCAAAGATGTGCAACCTTATCCACCACTCTATTGCCCAAACGGGGAATATGAAAGAAAGACACTTCTTTCAAAGTCGATAAAAGGCTTTTAACATCTGACATAATCAGTTCGATCTCCCAAGGACATTTCGATGTTTCAAGTAAGTGATTAATGATTATACTAGAATCTCCTTCGATGTGGATTTTGTCGATACTGAATTGGATAGCATTTTGGATTCCCAGTTTTAGGGCAAGGGCTTCCGCTTTTAAGGAGTTTTGTTTCCCAGTAAACTGTAGCATATGCTAATTGGCCTGCCCTCCCAGTCCCTGATAACGGCACCCGCCGAGCTTACAGAGTTTGTAAGCGTGGAGCCATCGAAATTTAGTTTGAAAGTGCCCATCGATGGTTTACGCCATTTAGTCTTTACGACCTTATTTTTGTCCTTCGGGTGGTTTGTTTTTTGTGTATTTGAGGGGGAGACCTCATCTAGACAATGATAAAACTGAGATGTTCTACCCCAATTTTCCCTATGGGTTTGAACAATGTGAACTAGAGTATCTTTAGGCGGGAAGGGAACTTGTTGAAAAACAAGTTGGTTCCGAGCGTACCACCCAGACCACCAAACGAAAGCAAGCTCCACCTTGGCAGCAGGGGTGAGGTTTTTCCCAATGACCAAAAGGATAGGTCGTATGTCTCACGAGAGATTAATCATACTGGATATTGTCGATTTTGTGAGAGGAGGGAAATTTAGAATGGAACGCATATACCCACATTCAAACAACAAGTGAACCTCATCCTCGACTACACAATTGCACACACTACATGTGGGAGGTACAGAAGACCCCCGCTGGGCTAACCTGGAAGCAGTTGGGAGACCATTCTGGCAAAGTTTCCAAAGAAAGTTTTTAATCTTCGGTGGGACATCCAATTTCCATATCCAGGCATTGTCGTCTGAGTGTAGCGTTGATTGGGTTGTAATCAATTTGTATACACTTGAAGTGGTGAACCAACCCTCCCTATCCGGCCACCAGTAAAGGCGATCCTCAAAAGTAGACACGGGAAGGGGGATGTCCAAGATTTCTTGCACTATGCTAGCCGGTAGTACATTGAGTAGTTTTTCCTTCCACCATCTACCTCCTAAGATGTAGTCACTGATGGTTTCCTCTAAATTATCGATTTGTGGGCAATCATCCTTAGACTGTATGGAGGAGGTGCATATCCAGTTATCCGTCCAAAATTTGATTGTCTTCCCATTTCCTACAGACCAAATAAGACCCGTTTTGAACTTATCAATAAGGGTAGTGAGCTTGGCCCATTGCCAGGAGGAGTTCCCGATTTTCTTGTATTCCAAGATGTTAGCAGAGCGTAAGTACTTATATTTAATTAATCTGACCCAAACATTATCTGGTTCAGCCAGAATTTTCCATATTAGTTTCATTTGAAGAGCTTTATTCATCTCTTTAGATTTCCTGATCCCTAATCCTCCACACTTTTTTGGTCTACATATCCTATCCCAATTGATAAGAGGCCGGTGTTGAAGATCTTTATTCCAGAAGAATTGCCTATTGATTTGATCAAGTTCCCTGTGTATTGAGGCGGGTAGCATGAAGTTCTGCATTGTGTACAGAGGTTTAGCAGAAAGGTTGGTATTGATTAGGACTGCTCGGCCCTGTTGGGATAGCGCATTAGCACGCCATTTGCTTAGTTGTTCTTTGGTCTTACATATAATGTCCTCAAATGTGTGTTTGTTAACTCTGTCATTAATAATTGGACAACCAAGGTATTTCTCCAAAGAATTTTCACTTGTTATTTCCAAACAATTTCTAAGCTCCGAAATCCTCGAGTTAGGAATACCTTTAGTGGCTTGGAAGCTTGATTTATGGTAATTAACCTTTTGTCCCGAAACTTTACAATAAGTGTCAATTATGGATTTAACTTTTTGTCCTGCATCAACACTGCCTTTAGTGAAAATGATTATGTCGTCAGCAAATGACAAGAAAGGAACCCTAGGGTCGTTTCTTCCAAATGTAAATCCAATTGGACTATGATCCAGATTTGTTTCTGCTGATAGTTTCCGAGCTAATATTTCTGCTCCCAAAATGAATAGAAAAGGAGATAGGGGATCCCCCTGCCGAAGACCACGAGTGGGGAGGAACAAATTTGTAGGTCCATTATTAACTAGGACTGAGAACGAGACGGTTGTAACACACTCCATGATCCAAGAGATGAACGTATAGTGGAATCCAAAATTTTCTAGGATCTTTCTCGTGAAGTTCCAATCAACCCTGTCATATGCTTTCTCCATATCTAACTTTATTGCCAGCCAACCTTCACGCCCTAAGCGCGATCGGAAGGAGTGGAAGATTTCATATGCAATAAGCACATTATCTTGAATGGCTCTGTCTGACACAAAAGCCCCCTGTAAGGGATGAATTAATTTTCCGATAATGTTTTTTATTCTTTCTGTCAGAATTTTAGATATGATTTTATATAAATTTGAGCATAAACTGGTTGGACGGTAGTGTTTAGTAGTGGTGGGGTTGTCTCTCTTTGGTAGAAGTGATATAAAGGTGTGGTTAATTTGTTTTAGCATCTTCCCGGAATGGAAGAAACCCTTGACAGCTTTAATGATGGACACACCAACAATATCCCAATATTTCTTATAGAATTCCGAGGTAAATCCATCTGGACCAGGAGATTTATTCTTACCCAAGCTAAAAACAACCGATTTTATTTCGTAATTAGAAGGGTGTCGAATAAGAAATTCATTTTCCTCGGTAGTGATTGACGGATGAATTAGATTCAACATTTCATTTAAAAGTCTGTCATTTATAGGCTCGTTTCTGAATCTTTTCTCAAAATCGTTTTTTATTTCATTTCTTACATTCTCCTCTCCCATTATTAGTGTTCCTGTCGAGGTGGTAATGTTACAAATTTGTTTTCTATGTCTTCTACCCGAAGCAACACGGTGAAAATACGCAGTGTTAGAGTCTGAAAGCTTGAGATGTTTTGTTTTTGCCCTTTGATTCCAGAAGGTTTTTTGAAAAAGGAGAAGCTTTTCTTTTTTCCTTATGAGGCAATTTTCTTTGCTGGTGATTCTGTGTGTGTTATTTCCATCTATGGTAGACTGAATAGCCAGTAGTTCATTCTCTACTTCCTTCAACTGCCGGAAGATGTTACCGAAGGTGTGCCTATTTCATTCTTTTGCTTTCTTTTTTAGAATTTTTTGTTTAAAGATAAGCTGAAACATAAAGGATCCAGAGCAGGAAGCTCGCCAGGATTGTTTGACAATGTTACGAAAATCCTTGCGTTGAAGCCAGGTGTTCTCAAACTTGAAAGGAGGCTCTTTGAAGATAGCACCATTGTCGAGAGTAAATGATATGGGGCAGTGATCTGATGATGAGAAAGCCCCGTTATGAGTAATGATGTTGGGGAATTTTTGAATAATTTGGTGATGAACAAGGACCCGGTCCAGTTTTTCATGGATATTGTACTCTCCGTCCGGAGTCTTTCTCCATGTAAAGGAATTCCCGAAAGTAGGGACATCCATAAGAGAGCAATCGTTTTTGAATTGTAAAAGTCTTGTGAACCGGGATGAACAAGAATTAGCACCTCCTGCCTTGTCCTCGCGACATAAGATTTCATTTAAGTCACCTAACACAATGCAAGGGATACTCGAGTTCATTACAATTGAAGTTAGTGATCCCTAGAAAGAGTCCTTCTCCCGCGGGGCAGGAGGGGCATATACAAATAGAAGGAGAGATTTAAAACTATCATTTATATTTTCATAACGTAGCCCTATAATTCGAGGTAATTGGAATTCAACCGAAATAATTTCATTTGATAACTGGTGGGATTTCCATAATATACCTAGCCCACCCGATCGCCCAGACGCAGGCGACCAAATAGCCTCGTCGAAGCCCGCGTATTTCCAAAGTTTGTCGTCCGGAATAGCTTCCGATTTCGTTTCTGCTAGTGCGATTAGCTGGATATGCTCATTTTTACATAGAGTATTGATTTAGGTCCAAAAGGTTGTTTTTCCTATTCCTCTACAATTCCAATAGCAGATCTTCATGTATAACCCTTAGAGATATAAGGACGGAGTTTAAGGGTCCTCATATCGAAAAACCTTTGTGCTAATAACCTGTTATGGGAAACTAATTTGAGTATGATCTGGTTTTCCAAAAGTGCAATACAATTACCTTGACCTCTAAATTGCCCAATAAAATTAACATTTCCTTTGAAACAAGACCACCCATCCAAAGTCAACCTCAAACGAAGCCAACTAAAGATAAGAAAGCCTGGTAAAGGGGCTGACTGCAGGCCTATTTTTAGCAGCATCAAGATCTGATTTATATTACAAGGGGGAGCTACAAGATTAAACTGCATCACACAGTGCTTACAACCAGCCTTGCAAGGTTTAATCCAAGCCCCAATTAAGTTACTAAGCATAGCAAAAGGTGAAAGAGCTGCTGTTAAAAATTGTTTAGGGCCCTTAAAAGGGATTTGATCAAGTAGGTATATGCTTAACATAGTTTTGTATACCATACGAATAGAGGATGCAATCCAATGAAAGTTAATGCTATAGTAATTTATACAAATAATAGCAAATGGAGAAGGATGGTAAACTGAGCTGAAACCAAACATGTCAATCTTCTCATCAAAGGGGAGACTAATCCCCACAGAAAGAGAAATCTCAGTAAGAGTTGACGGGCCCTTGCAGGATTTGAGGAGTGGGAGGAAACTGTCCTCTACCACCATTTTTTCTTTGCCTTTCCACGACGAGCAACTACCGGGAATGGAGGTAATAGGATCACATTCACCAGGCTGCACACAAACAAATAACTTGAGATATGAATCATGAAGAGCAACAGTAGATGAATAAGACAATTCAACGAGACTTGATTTAAAGAATTTATTTAGTTCCCTTTGAGAAAGTTTCACTAGCAGTGTAATGATGTCCACATATTTAGTCTTATTTTACATCATGTTTTCATTCCATCTAAGGCATTTTATTAGCTTTTGTGTTGGGAAAGTATGGAAAATGTGTAGTTACGCTTAATATTGCAAGATATGGAGTCTACACAAGCTTTGGTGGTATTTTTGTAGGTTTTGGAGCTGATTTGGAAGAGTTTCGACACACTTTAGAGCTTAATGAAAAATCATGAAGGCAATGGAGAAGCCAAGCAAAAGCAAAAAGTGATGTAGCTGGAGAAAAACCTTATTTTCGCCACCCATCACTTTGATTCAAGTTCTGGAGCCTTCATGAGATTTGTAGTCCTTGAAAAGAGCTTTCCAACGCATATTTGTATGCGTCAATCGGATGAACGAGAACTCGGGAAAAAGCGATTGAAGACAGAGTCGAAAAGCTGGAGAAAAACAGAAGCTACTGCATTCGAACAGATACCTAGACGCCGACACCCAGACCTCGGCGCCGATACCCTGCGCACCAGGAGAAATTTTCTGCGGGCTGATTTATTTACTTAATGGGATTTTTAATTAGGGTTTTCTTCTAAAGTTTTTTAGGATCTTTTAGTTAGATAGACTTGGGATATTTTATCCTTCCTTAGATAGATTTTATTATTTTCCTAAGATTAAATCTCTTTCCTTGGAGATTAAGTCTAAAATTCTATCTTTAAATAAAGCCTATTAGGGGCTGATTTGAAGGAGGAGAAGACACGTTGTTCAGCGCGAGAGCTGCGCGCAGCAGTTGTAGGACGAGTTTTAGGGTTTTGTTTTGGCGTTTGGGCGAAAGTTTGGGCGTGTTTGTTGCGATTGAGACGCTGATTTCTAGGTTTTATTTAGTTTAATTTCAGTTTATGTTTTCTTCACGTAAATTCAGGTTTTCCATTACTATGTTTGAGTAGTTCTTTGCTCTTCTAGGGTTGGGGTGATCCCAACAATAGAGATGTGTGTTGAATTGATTGTGTGATGTTTTTATTATCTTCTACCTATGTGGTTAACCTTCGATGAAAGTCTAAAGGAATTCATAGTTGCAATTGAACTTGACAAAGGAAATTGTTAACTTGATAGTAATTAGGGTTTTCTAATGAAAGTTAAAGGATCCTAATTAAGAGAAGGTAGAAACAAGTAGGTCTTTTATGCGAAAGTGAATTGATTTACTTGTTGATTGATGAAACTCAATTGTTTGACGATAGAAGCATGATCTTTTATATGATTCATTGATTTGTTCATGTATTTATTGTTGTGGTGATCCTTTGCCTTAGAAGTTTTTCCCTTATATTAATTAAAATTCAGATTTTATGCTCTTATCACCACCCATCTCTCTTCCATCTCTTTTGTTACTTTCAACCCGACAAAGCAACTAAATAAGAAGTGCTGACTCTCTCCTGTGGACGATCCTGACTCCCTATGAGCCTATACTATAGCGGAGTCTTGACTATAAATTTATTTGGTCGAGAAACCCTCTCATCATGTAACAAACCTAATTATGAGATGCACAACCTCAAACTTTGGCCCGTGATAAAGGATTTGTGGAGCAGCAGGAATTGGCAACCAGAAGACTGCAATTAACGGAGTCCCATTGATGAACTTTAGTATCCGGAATGCAAGTTGAGCTTGAAGATTGCACGAATAGCCCACAAAGAGGCAGCAGTTAAGAGCTCTGGGTGCTTGCCACTGCCAAGGTGCACCGATTAAGCCAAAGGGAGCCTGTGAATGTATAAGGTTCCTTTGAGACAGCCGATGACCAAGAAAGCTCATCAGCTGCAGTTTCTTGCCCATAAAAGGGGTTGTAGAAGTGTTTGTTGTGAATTTTAATACACAGAGATAAATTATATT
Organism: Persicaria tinctoria; assembly: GCA_037127255.1. Taxonomy (NCBI): domain Eukaryota; kingdom Viridiplantae; phylum Streptophyta; class Magnoliopsida; order Caryophyllales; family Polygonaceae; genus Persicaria; species Persicaria tinctoria. The sequence continues at coordinate 16,949,115 of JBANSL010000020.1, read as the reverse complement.
ACTCCTAAAGTTACATCTTACGAAGGGAATTGCAGAAATAATACCTGGCAAAGCAAATACCATCCATCTTGTTCCACACATGCATTTCCAAGTAATTGCATAGCATTGTTTTTTGCCCTTTAGGGGTTTGTTTGTTGGAGGCACATAATCATCCACTGAATGATTTTGATCGTTGTTTCCACCAGAAGTGGTGTCCATGCCATGAAAAATGCACAACAAAGAACAAGGGATTAGAAAGAGGATAGAGTTAAGGATAACAAGCATGCCATCTTTACAAACGTGTTTCTTCCCCATCATGTGCCTAGTAATGAAATTTAATAGATTATCAAAACAAAAAGATGTTTTAACAATCAATAACACCCAAGTAGTGATTTCCATGAATCTAAACAACCTAGACTCCTGTTTTACATAATAGGGGGTATGTTCCTGGTTCGCAAGAGGTTTGACTGAGAACCTAAGGAATATAGCACATAATTTTACCCAAACGGCATCAGCCCAAGCAGTGCTTAGCATTTCAGTTGAAGCTTCCAAGGAAAGCATTTCGTCATCAATTTACACAGAACCCTTTCGGGAAATAGCCACATCCAAGGCCAAGTTCAGACTAGCAAAACCAAATTCAATGAGAATCAATTCTTCAATTGAACTGAGGAAAGGAACCATGACAACCCTAATAACCTCAGGTTTTTCAAGGCCCGAAATTCGGGGGGTAGGGGATAAAGAGGCAGAAGCCTCTAGCATCAGGTTTTCCAACCACCGAAAGGCGGTGAGTTTCCTAGACTCGACAGAGCAGTTAGATAAAACCAAGTTAGAGATTATGTAGATTAACTTGTACAAGGGCGATAGAGCCATCAATGTGGAGTTGGGAGAAGACAACCCCACCAGAATAACACACTCGGAGCCGGGAAGATGACATACCACCCTCCCACACACACCGGACAGAGAGAGGACCACTCCGGAGCCCATCACTACACTGAGCCGGCGAACAGAAGCGACGACATCGAACCCCCACAGGACCGTGACCGGACAGGCACAACACCGCCCCCGCTAACAGGCAAGCTTCTTCCTTTTTTTGAAGTTTTTCATCACCCTCTCTTCACCTCGACACAAGAACACAACCAGTCGAGGGAACAACATCAACATTGGTGAACCATCAGCCCACCGTAACCCTGGTAAACGCATATTAACGGCCTCTATAGCCACCGAAAGAAAGCACACGGAGACGACGAACCCAAAATCGACTACAGAGCCCGACCTAGGTGGAAAGCAAACCACCGGCGAAGCGGGACGGGGACCAGCAGGAGGCTGGGGAAGGTAAAGAGCGACGACAGGTATGCCAATTAGGCAGAGAAAGGACCCGAGATTTGGGAGGATGACGGAGAAATTGAACGAATTAGGGATTGAGATCGGAGGGTTGAAGACAAATTGGGGGCGCGTGAGCTCGCGCGTACTTCTGGCCCGGAAAGGGGTTTTCATATCCAAAAGTCTCTTCGTGGGTGTCTTAGATTATTTAAAACACGGAAATGTCAGGAAAAAAAATAAAAAAAAGTGGAAGGGAGTGTCTTACTTTTGACCCAAAGTTTCTACGAACAAAAATCTGACATAAGACACTCAATATTGGTTTTCCTTTTTAAAAAAATAGTAAAACACTCAATGTGATTGTTGAGGTTGTGGATGCTCATAAACATACTATGCCAGCATGTCAAAGAAATTAAGTGAGGATCCACTATTCCTAATCCATCCTTGTTAAATAAATTCAGTGAGGATTCACTACCTGAAAAAAATTAACTTTAATTAGTGCTTTTCCGGAATATTTTCAATTGAATTTGACGCACAACAAATTATTCACGCCTGTCAATTTTTTAGTAACATACTATTTTGCACATGCTCATCACCATACCATGCATTTTTCAAAATTTTCTATTGTCATGGTTGTTAGAGATGTGAATGAGACCAAAAGTGTCCCACATTGAAAAGTTGAACATATCAAACTCTAGTATATGAGTCGATGGGCTACTCCTTCTATCACCAATTGGTTTTAGAATGGAACCTCACCCGACTTGTGTGCTAGGCTACTAGCACATGTGCGCCCGTACACACGACCCACAGTCATCGGTCAGAGTCGGACTTTAATATGGTATCAGAGCGGTTAGCCCAAAGGGCCATGTCGATCCTTTCATCCTGGTCTGGGTTACCCAGTTGTCCAAATCTCAACTAGATGGTCATTCCTAGTTGGACTTGCGGGGGCGTGTTAGAGATGTGAATGAGACCAAAAGTGTCCCACATCGAAAAGATGAAACATATCAAGCCCTAGTATATGAGTCGGTGGGCTACTCCTTCTATCACCAAATGGTTTTAGAATGGAACCTCACCCGACTTGTGTGCTAGGCTACTCACAAATAACGTGATATAAGATAATGATTGGAACTAGTTCTTTTCCCGAACCTTGTTCGGGTTTTTTCATAATATTTTCGGTCGAGTTTTACGTATTAAACAAAATATTTAACACGTTAATTTTCTACTAACACATTGTCCATGCTTCTTGTCATATGTTCTACTAAATTTTCTTTTCTTCAAATGATCGATATTTCAAATTTAACAAAGAATGGTAAATCAATCGCTTTCACGTTTCTCCTAATATTTGTTCTAATTGAATGCAAAGAAAGCAAACCTTTATAGTTTTAGAAGTATTAAGGATGGATAGGGGTGGATACGGTTCTAATTTTTGGCCAAAATTCCAATCAAATCTTGACATGGCATCCCGAGATATAAATAATGGATATTTTTCATAATTAAACAAAATAATGGAGGCAGTGTTTAGAATTATGTGCAAAGTATCATCTCGTTCCTCCCTTGATGGTTGGGTGAACTGTGAAGCGCAACCATGGTCTTCATCCTCCCGTCGACCTCGAGCTCCTTAATTAGCCAGAGAAGGCCCAAGCAGTGGCTTGTTTCGAGAGCCACCTCGCAATCGACAACGCCAAACCTAGTTAGAATTTGTCTTCTCCGAACACCCATGGACCAATCCGAGGAGAAATCCCTGAATTCACGCAACATCGTTCAGTGCAACGCTAAATTGACAAAGGGGAAATGTATATTTTAGCAATTTGCACATCAATTTAGTAGTTTCCATGCCTAATTCAGACAACATCGTCCTGAATTCAAGACAGGGTTCTCGAGCCCAAAAAACCCTAAAATTCACAATCTATGATATCCTCGCAAAAGAACGAAAAATCGAGCCACATCTGCCCACCTCCTGAAACCCTTGCTCGCCTTTAGGGTCGATTTCAAACTCCTCCTCGCCCTCTAAATAATCGTCATAAGCCATCCTCCTGAAACCCTTGCTCGGTAGTAACCAAAAAGAGAAAGAGAGATTACCCGTGCAATTAAGAGAGAGTGCCGCCTCCCGCCGTCGTCGACTACACCGTCGCCCACCAATCGCCCTCCTTCCGACTCCGACCGATTGCGTCCGCCTCCAGCAATAGCAACCTTGTAAGGAAGAAGATAATTGGGAGGCAGTTGAAAAGAACGTGGAGGAGAAAGGGCAGAAGATTTTGGTTTTTAATTTTGCTCAGTGTTGGACATATGGCTCAATATTTTACAAAGACTTTGCTTCTGTTTTTATAAGTATAAGGGGTGGATTATAATTTGATCAACAAATATCACAAATGATTAAGGCACGAGAGATTGATAAAACTTATCATTTCTCACTTCTTGTTTTGGTGCATCTTTTATAATGGATCAAGGTCATTATATAGGTCAAGAAAGTGCATGAAAATGGATTAATTTCCTTAATTTAGAGTGTGAAAACAAAGGTGAAGTAAAATGAATGATGCACCCATAACTTCCTGTACTCACAAATGTGATAATTGTTTTGAATCACACCGGACAAAACAATTTGATTACTTTAGGATTGTAATAATTGTTTTGTTTAATTCGAATGAGGTTTAAAGATGGTGCTCAAGAATGGTGAGCATACTTTTTTTTGGTGAAAATACTTTATAAAATACAGTACGGAGCAAATACATCACTAAATATTTAACTTGGCCAACCAAGTGTTAGCAAGCATGTTTAGTGTGTAACCCATGGGGTTTTTTTTCTTTTAAATTACTAACCATCGTAAGAAGGCTATTATCCTATGAAGTTCAACTTCATAAAATTGATAGATTATTCGACCAAAAAATTATCAACCCTAAGACTATCCAAAATGATTTTACCTATAATGTATACATTTGCACAAGATAAGTAAAAATATACCTTATTTTTTGGTATTTTTTTCCAATAGTCAAATGTGTGTTTTGTACACACCATTCGAATACAATTAATTTAAATAAAAAAAAATACACCAATAAAATTGTCTTTACTTTTGAAAAAAAAAAATTGCACATGGAAATGTGTGCTCAAATTTGCACATTAAATGCACATTTGCGCAGCCCAAAAGTAACCAATTGAACTAAAAAAATGTCTAAAAAATACACATTTAGATCATCCACAATAGTTGTGTACGAATGAAAAAATGTGTATCTTTTAGATATTTTTTAACTTCATTGGTTGATTTTTAATGATTGTATTTTTCTTTTTATTTTAAATGAATCATATTTGAATGGAGCGTAAAAAAAATGCACATTTTATCAATGGAGCAAATTGTTAAAGAGCGAGGTGTATTTTTACGCATCTTGTGCAAATGTGTACATTTTACCCAAAACCATAGTGGATAGTCTTACACACATGACACAACTATTAGAGTTAGTCTAACAATACTTCAAAAAAAAAAACTAAATTAATTTAAATCTCAATCACTAGTTCAAAATTGAGCGGTTGAGATTTTATCATGAGATCTAATTCCTGACTGACATGCAACACATCTTTTACAACGGGCAAAACACAATTCCTGTAGCCACAGAGATTGTGTCAAACCTCATTCTAAATCACTTCAACGAAAACTTCAATCCAACTCTACTGAGCAAATCACATGGCAAAAATGTTCCAATGTTTATGTACAGAGTAACCTATTGCCGACGGGGCATTTACAACAAATGAAAACACCAACCCGGATAGAAAATGGGGGACATCACACATACCAAAACGAAAGAATGATAAAGAATGCAAATGTGCTTTACGAGTGTTGCCGACTTGTTCATAAAATTCTCAATCACCTGCAGGGAAACAAATAATTCCTTTTATCTAGCATTATCATGCAGATTTTGTCTTGTTTCCAAAGGCACCATACGGAGATACTGTATAGAAAAATTTGCAAAACATTAAGAGGAAGGGAAAGGTTATTAAGGAAAGAACCTGTATTTTTTTCTGTTGAAGCCGAAAAAAGGAGGCATATAAAAGAGCCTGAGCACAAGAGAATCACAGAAGTACTTGGCTAAGAAATCTTTAATGCCTGCTTCGTTTGTGCAAATGCTGAAGGATGCATCCTGCTAATTGCAGCATTAAAAGCTTCTCCGTGAAGGGAAGCACACGTCTGAAGACTATCTCTAACTGCAGTTTCTAGTGACATCTGATTTATTGGGTCTGAGACTTTGATCTGAAGATTTGTGTGAAAGCATATCAGATTACCGAGTATTTCTTGTATAGTAAGTTTCAATTGAGCTTGGAATTCAGTTTACCTGTCTTTTCCGCATTTCTTTACTTGGAAGAGTGTCCTCAGTTTGAGGCCTGATGGAAGTCATATTATCACCACTGCATTTTAAAAACAAACAAACCCACCCCGCCCAAAATGATAAAGCACAGCTCAAGTAATTGAAACTACAAGTCCTACCCTCTAAATAGCATATTGTATTGGAACTCTTACCTAGATTCACCCTCTGACAAGTCTTCGGTTCCGCCAAGGATCGCACTTGTACAGACACTAAGTAGATGAAATGAAACGTCAAAACTAGAAAGATTTACAGTATTATTTGTGGCATTCTTTTACTTGTATAATGGATCAGCCATACCTTAGGATCTGATCAAGAAGGTCGAGCACCTGAGGCAATCTCAACGTTAAAATAACTGATAGTGCCATGCCAATAACTTTCCTTTGTGTTGAAGTGACATTATCGATCTGAAATAAACAAGACTTGCTACTTTAACACAAAGACAAATTAATTGCCGAAAATTCTGAAGGATTACCCAGTATATCTTTCTTAAGGATTACCATCATGACAGTGAGTATACTAACTCTGTGATTTTGTCCGTTCTCTTTTCGTGAACGAGAGATAAAAGTCACTAGGAAGTCCTGTCATAAGGCTTAGAAACGTATGGTGGAAGGTTTTCTTCCACAATTCAAAATGTAGATGAGTTCTACACATCATCACTTCTTTGAACATTTTTACTCGTTCAAATAACACAATGGAAAGGGAAAAGGAAAGCATCAATTTTCCAAAACCTCCCAAAAAAACATTTGGCATTAAGGAGAGCGATAAAAGTGACGACAAGGCACCACTGGGAGGTGAATTCAGAAACAGATAAAGAGACACCAACCTACATCTAATCTGAGGAAACCAGTGAGATTGAGCAACTCTGAGCTCGATATGAATCTAGATACCCCCAACCCCCCTCTATTCTCTTGGAAGATATGTTTCAGTTTATTGTTATTGAAATAGCTTCACAATACAATGCCATACTTAAACATTTAGCAAAGAAAAACTTTAAACAAAGTCAAATAATCTTTCTCCGTGTTTGACTAACCTTCTCAAGCCATACATCAACTAAACATAGAAGTATGTTTTCTTCAATGGGGAAACCTGCATTCTGAAGTGATACGACAAGGGAAGGCTCTGAGGTTAATTGGGCCATGTAATTGGTATTCATCACCAAAATCCTTGCTAAAATGGCAGATGAAGACGCTTTCACAGCAGTTTTAGAAGGATCGTGGTCATCGCCTCGACAAAGGCATACAGCAATTAGTTTCTGAAAATGGTAACAAGAAGATCACAAAGAATAATTAGTGTAACTTTTTTTTTAAAGCTTAAATATGAATTTAGGACGACTTATCACCTGAAGAGTGCTGCTGATCAATGGAGGCACATCCATGGGGTAACACTGCAAATTATAGAAATATGTCAACTATGAAAGACAACCATGGAATGGACTATTTACAGTTCCCTAAAAAGAGAAGCAAATAAAGAAATTAAAATGCCAAGGGTTTGCAAACATTTTTGCCCTTGTTGTCTGAAAATTTGAATCTGGTTTGAATAGAAACTATCAAACTTGTTAACAGCTTTACTTAGAAGAGAACAAATAATTTTACAAGGTGTAGTCCAGATTACTCTATGCATACGAAATCCATAATATGAAACAATGGAGGATTTTAATCACTAAAGAGGTCAATGCTCTCAAACAATGAAGAGGAGAGCAATTTGACAGAATTTGCCTTAATCAAGCTATGGTACAAAGATACACAAAGGAAGAATCGGAGAAAAAGTAGCTGATATGTGAAACAAGTTCTGCCAACAATCCTCAGTTCTATTCGCACTTTGTAAATAGAATGGGCATATAAAAATACCTGCACAAGGATCTCAATGACCGGAAGAACTGACACCAGACCTCTGTCATTTACATTCCCAACAATCATATCAAAAAGTTTAGCTACACTGGAAGCATGCCTGCTTAGAAAGTCAGTTCCACCAAGAATTATGTAGTCCTCAACAATGTCAATAGCAACCTGCGCATAACAACCAACATTCAATCAGAAGTTCTTAAAGATGATTGCAACTAGACGATTTGCATAATGTTGATAGTGTTCAATTCAATTACAGGTAGCGGACACACAATCCAGTACTCACTTGTTGAGTGCCTATCAGTTACCAATCTTTTTCCACTATTATCAGAAATCGTGTTCATCTAGGAAATGAACAAGACTATCACGTGCAAAGAATAGTTACAACATATTGTCTTGTAGAGGTATAAAATGGGCAAGGCAAAGAATTGAACTACAATTTCATAAAATGTTATAAGTGACTAATTCTGAGACTTATTTCAAGGGTGCAGTCAAAGGATGTTCTTGGAAACTCTAAGAATACAATGGAGAAATTGTGAGGCACCTCTGTAATTACAACAAGTCTGGCAACTTAAAGAGGTGAGCGAGGAGTACTCTTCAGATTGAAACCTTTTGTGGTTTGACTAGCTTCGGTTTGAGAGATAATTATGGTGGCGACATGGGATTTCAGCAAAATGAAAAATTCTTTCAAAAGTTTGTGATGAATAATTTTACCTATAAAGGCATCTTCACAATTACATGCAAATTTTTCATGTTTACAAGGGTAAGCTATTTGCAATGATGGGTCAGGAATTAGCTTCCAAATCCTAAAATCAGCACCATTGTTTCAACCCTGCAGAGTGCAGAGATAAGTAATGTACGTGAGTTTTGAACTGGTTGGAGCCTCAAGGTGATAAAGCTTCATTTGAATACAATGCAGACAAATACTTCAAGACTGCTTAGTAAAAATGAGGTACACTCAATCGCGATCTGTTGTTCAGTAAAAATGAGGTAACCTTAAATTATCATAGCGGGTGTAAGAATCGGCAACATGCAAAATACCATGGATAAAGAAAAAATAGTATCTTTCTTGTACTCCAATCGGGATCTGTTCAGTTAAAATGAAGTAAGCATAAATCATATCATAGTGCACTCAAATGGACAGCGATGCAGTAAGTTTTAGAAACAGCTACCATGAATACAGAAAAAATAGCATCTTTCCTAGTAATCCAACCTTTAAGTGATCAAAGCTTCTTTCAATAATATCCACAAGACAGGGAAAGAAATCCAGCAGCTGAGGCACCAACATTGGAGCATGAGAAAGTGTTGCTTCCCACAACTGCAAGGTCACAATATAGCATCTCATGCATCGGTCATAAGACTTGCACTATAAAACTGGTACACAATTTTTATGAAAAAAGGAAAAAAGAAAAAGGAGATAATATATATAGATAGATATAGAAATAGATATATGCTAACCAGCATGCTGTCTTCCAGAAGATTGATCTCATCTGGTCCATTCACATCAATACCTCTTTGTAGAATAGGCAAAAGCATGTTATAGCAAATGGGTGATTGATAACCCAAAGCAACAACAAAATTCTTTAGTGCAATAAGCAGCTGAATTTGCAGAAGACTTTCACCAAAAGAGTCTTCCCAGACCTTGTTGAAAAAAAATAGATACAAAATTTATCACAGTTAATAACAAAAAAATTGGTCACCCTCTGTCACATAATAAATTTAAATGCTGGCTAACATTTGAAAATTTTGCACGGGGATTAAGGTGCATTAAATTTAAATGCATATGAAAAATGAAGGGTATAAATTAATTTCTATTTCTTTTTCATTTTCTTTTAGTTGCTTTTTAAATTTGAATGTTGGAAAATTCTAGTACTCTGTAATTATTAGCTACTTGCTAGATCTTAACAAAATGACAACTAATTTGGGACAAGAAAATGAGTCTAAAATTAAACTACTTATTTTGGACGGAGGGTGTAATAAAACTAAAGCAGTTGGTAGAAGAAATTTCAACTTCTAGAGAAGAGAAAATTGGTTTCCTTCGTACTAATAACAGTGCATAGCATCATAATCTGCTAAAATTCAAGATGAAGGATTTCTTTGCTCATCATAATCTGCTAAAATTCAAGATGAAGGATTTTCTTTGCTCCAGATGTGTATGTCTCTCTGTGTTCAAGAAATCCATATTCTCTGTACACTTCTAGATTGAGGGAAGGTATCTAGTTGCAGCACCATCAGTGGTCATAATGGATAGGAGTTCAGTGGCTCTAAGATTTGGTGGAGGGAAGAAGATAAACCACATATCATGTAATGAACAAAAGTCTCTCCCCATACTGCATACAATTATTACAATAAGGACTTGAACTCAGTTACCCCTCCTCGCTCCATCAACCCACCCTTCCTCCCCCCACCTACCACCCCACATAAAAAAGCCACACAAAAAAACCTAAAGTAAAGGTTCTAAAACACATACCTTTTGAAAGAATGGCACCAACTTGTCTGCATATGGAATGACTTGACCCACTTGCCCAATGAGGACAGAGATCAAATTTAAGACCTGGACCTGATATTGGATGCAACATAGCAGCAGACAACCAGGAAGTCACCAGAAACTAAATCAGAAAATTTGTTAAGAAACTTAATTGATGTTGTGAATAGAGCAACAAGATCCCTATGAAAAGACAAGACAACTAGCATTATTTCTACCCTACTTCAGTCCAAAAATTCCTAAACACCTATTGATTAGATTGCAAAGCTTGAGCTGTAAAAGATATGTAGTCTCAATACTTGTTTAATTTGTGACCCATAGTCACCTGAACACAACCCTGTGTATGTGTGAGCATGTGGGTGTGTGCGTGCATAATATTCTATTATATATGATTAACATGCATAAACTGAAAGGTAGAGAAGCAACATATGTACCTTCGAATCAAACTCCTGGACCTCATCAACTAGCTTAAAGCATAAGTCCCAACACAATGGGAGAATATCACTAAACTCTTTCTCTGAAAAATTTGAATCTTCTATAAGCAAGCACACTGTACGACATGCTGCCAACTGGAAGCAAGTGGAACAGTACATCAGAACATATATGTAAAACATACTGTAATATATATAAACTCCAGAAGCTGAACTACTGAATATAGAAAGACAGAAAACATCTCAGAAAATAATCACAGCGCAGCAAGTAGATAAGAGGCAGCCAGTACCCTGACAGCCAGATCTTTGTCCTGGAGCAGCCTGATAGCAGCACAATACACTGGTCTTCTGGTGTCATCTTTGATCTGTTAAATCCAGAGAGCATTAGCAAAGCTATAGATATGCCCTTGGTTGTTGAACTTCATACAACACGAGATGAGGTCAGGGAAAGCCAACAAAAACTCCATCAAGACTATGCAGACTGTAGTGTAGACAACACATAAACAGAAAAATACAGACATCAAAACTATGCAGACAACAAGATCCCCTAAAAGATCAAAAGATGACCTTACAGGCTAATTTTATCTAATCTTCTCAAGCTAAATATACAACAAATAATGGGCATGTAAAACCACTTCACCGATAAAACTTCAAATCCTTTTTGGCTTTCAAACATAATTATAATCCTTCTTTTCCCCTGAACAATGTGCCCCCATAAAAGTGAGCTCAAACATCACATAAAGAAAATTTAACTCAGTCCAAAATCTGGGTTTGTGTCCAAGAAGTGCACAACAAAGCAATGAAGGAACAATTGGTCAACATATTATTCATCCACAAAACATAGAGCCATATCACTCCAGAAAGCTCTTAATCTGCAATTCTTTTTCTTTGTCTTTATCTTTTCAATGAAGGCCATGATCTGCAATTCTGTAACAAATCATTTCACTTGAGCTTGCTAAAACTCAGAGTCTGGTATAATTTAGAACTCACAAAAAATGCTCATCAGAGGAAACTAACCTAAAAATCAAATAAATTATCCACAAAAAGAGCCGCATGAACCATAATCCTCATTCCTCAATCAAGATCAGAATATTAACAGCAAATGTCTTTCATCGCAAAGAAAGAAAAAATATTTCCGATAAAGATGTCCTCCAAAAATTACCCCTCTAAGTCCAAAGAGCATGAGGTGCAGCAATGTAAAACCATTCACACGATAAGAGACACTCTACTAATCTACCTAGGCACTATAAGCAGTTTCCCATCCCAAAAATACCAAACAAATCCTTCCCCATACCTCCAAATCCACCACCTCATTCCTCCCACTAGATCGAATAAGAAAATGCAACATTACTTTTCCCTAGAAGATGATAAGTGCCGGTAAAAGACATTTGTAGAAGGGAGATAACACATCATTCCCCAAATAAAAAAACTTACCTGGCTATGTACATCTACTAAAAAGCCAAAATCCCGCTTACCTCTGAAACCCACTGCCCCAGTATCAATGCAACTTTCCTATGGATGATTCGCATATTTGGATGATCATTTGTGAGTTCATGTGACAGTGCACCATTGAACCTGAAATTCATTTCAAAATATGCAATATATTAGCATGAGTTCCTAAAATGTGGAGAGATTGTCATCAAATATCCCTTAACAAGTGTCAAGTTAAGAAGCAAATCCATGAAATGATTATATGTTACCAATCCAGTTCCAAAAATAAAGACTTTCTAGCAATGGAGAACATGATCCTAAATTCCTTCCCATGGAGTAAGCATGCAGGCATTGAATTGGATATACATATCAGGGAATGGGAATAAAAGGTCCCATGGAATTGATGGGACACCTCCATGGGAGAATTGGAAAGATCCTAATTTACATATGCGGCACTATGTTGTTACAAGATGGCAAATAAAATTGTTGATATAAACAAACAGTAAATAATAATATAAATAGACACAAATACTCTTACCAGTCTCTGAAGCTTAAATAGTTTGAGAGTTCATAATATACATATGCAGCAGCGCCATAAGCGGCATCTTTAAGAAGTAAACCTGGAGTGATATCAGTTACTGAAGCTGGGCAGCCATTCATGGCCTCTTGAAGGATGGATACTACAACAGGACCTAACAGCTGCCATAAAAATTTTGAATACTTTCAAAACTGTGTAATATATCTTTGTTGAACATAGCTAAGCGAAATATATGGATACATCTTAAAATTTCAGCAACAAATAGATGCACCTACTTGGCTGTGGTTTTCAAATAACACTATGTATAGAGCTTCTGCACAAGGTCTAAGTTTTTCTATCCATTGGACCATATCCTGTTCATGGTGGAAGGTCTCAGGATTCTGGTTCCACTCTTCCAAGTCGGCTGTTGATAAAACAAAGTACCTGCACACATGATACAGCTTCAGAAAGCTATCCACATATCTAAAGAATTTAGAACTTAATGTATATACAAATTCCAAAGGAATTATCAGTACATAATTAATACTCCCTCCGGTTGAAATTGTAAGACGTTTGGAGCTTCTTCACCAATTTTAAGACAACACACATTTTTCTTGAGAATAACGCACATACTCCCTCATGTACTGCATAGTTAGCATTAATTATGCTAAATACACCCACTTTAAAATTGCCAAAATTAATTCTTACTTGCTCTAAGAGCAACAGTTCACTCAAATGGGAAAACCAAAGCGTCAAAAGTGAAAAATGAGCTTGGGAAACTGGGAAAGTGAAGTTAATAAATGCATATTTTTTTTAAAAAAAATCTTATGATTATAAAACATCTTCCAATTATGATAATACCCTTTAAAATGTCTTACAATTTCAACCGGAGGGAGTAGCATTATCACATTTTCTGTTGGACATGTAAACATTAGCCATCCACATAGAAAAAACAAGGCAGCGGATATAAATGTAGAATTGCTGATGAAAGAGCACTACCAAGGATATTTTGTACAATGTTTTGTATTTGGCCAGCAGATATAGTCTTTGTAAACACAGTGAAGAATTCAAGAATGATCTTAATGGTTGCATCATGATAAGTGTGTTAATGGCAGCTGGTTTCAAGCAAGCTGCGTAAAGGTTGAGCACAAAATTCTTGCCAGCCAACTAATATAGGCGGCAGAAGTTCCAGAAACGGATTTCTTTGTCAGCTTGCTTATTTTAATGGAGCAAACAAGTAGATATCATAATATACCAAAAAAAACTAAGATGACACACTTCAATAAACATTGTTCTTGAAAATATTCAATTTTATTCATTGAAGATTTATATGTTTCTATATGTACACACACTGCGAACTATTCAGTTTTCAGGTCCTGAATTGAATTACAAGTAGAAAATAGGTTTTTCCAAGTCTCTGTATACAGGAGACATCCCCTCTGAAATTGATGGGAGAGGGATTAAAAATATAGAGAAGGAAGAACATTAATAGCAGCTACACTATTCATTTCTCTAAAATCCTAACAATTGGAAAACGAAAAACCTTTTCTTTTGCAATAAATTAATACTCCGTACTATTCTAAAAAAGGGGAAAAAACAGATTTAATCAGAAACATCTGAGCAGGTGAGAAAATGAAACTATCTGGCAACAGAATTATCATCAACCATTCAAACATGATGCGGAAAGATAACAATAACACACAAATAGGTCTTGGATAAACAGACATCTATTACCTTCTAATCAGTACATTGCAAAGAAGTATCACACGGTCATTAGGCAGAAGCAAGGCAAGGAGACTAGATACAGAAGACGAAACGTTTTTCTTCATCCTCTCTAAAGTGATTCCATTTTCACCAACCACATCGCCAGTGATGCTTGGCTTATAGTCCTTGCATTCCAGGATAGATTTCACCATAGTCATACACTGAATAAGAAGTTGCTCAAATGACAAAACTTCAGGCTCGGGGTTGGTGATCTTATTTAAACAGAAGTCCATGACTGGTGAAAGCACTCCTTTATCACCAAAGGAAAAGGGATGCCTTCCCTGGAATGCAATTAGAACCTTCATCATCTTAATGCATGCTCTCTTTATGAAGCCCCAATATCTTGGGTAACATTCTTGAAAAGAAGAATCTGTGCATTCAATTAATTATGTCAGGCAAACTAGATTGCAAGAGGAGATACAGCATCAAATCATATGTTGCAGTTACCCAAAAGACTACACATGATATTTAAAGAATCTTTGCATAAATCCAGTAAAATTAGAATAGGCTACAGAAATTTCTATAAGGTTAAGGGGAGAAAGACGGTAGAATATTGAGCAAAAGAATGAAGGAAGCTCAAATCTTCCTAGCCAATTTAAAGCATGAAACATTAAACCAAATACACTTACCATCACTCAAAGTAGTAGGAAAACTAAAGCAGAAACGGAAACGGAAACTAAAGCAGCCAGATAGCAAAGCAGAACAGAAGATGCTGACCAGAAAAAAAGCATTCCACATGATGTTACAATGTTCCCAAATAACTAAATTCGAGGCCACCAAAAGGTTTTGATTCGGCTATTTTATGGGATAATCTTCTTATATGACTTCAGACATGAAGGATAAATTTCACAAGCTAGTACTGCCAAGGCACTAACTAAGCAGATGAAAAGCTTGAGTAACACAAAATCTTTTCCTTCTTATGCTTTACACCATATAATACAAGTAAGATTCTTAAATAACAGACCAAAGACAAGCAATAACGAGAGCCGAAAATTGTTGAGGATGGTTCATGAACTGTAGACACAATATCTTACAGTATGGAAGAAATGATTGGATGGCATGCAGAAGCAGTGGAGAAACATCCTTCACTTGCCGAACTTCCTGATAAATAAACAAAATAACTGAAAACAGGTATACCATATATACACCTAGCTACTCACAGAAATGACCAGTAGCATCACTAATAAAGCAAAACTATCACCTGCATGGATTTAGCATCACTTGGAAACCCAGAAATTATTAGTTGACGTAATATTTTCAAGCACAGCAGCCATCTCTCACATATGAGATGCCGCTCATCCAGTTGCTGCTCTGGGGTAGAACCAAATGTCTGAACCAGCATAGAAAAACCTTGCAGTATATGCTCCATATCACTCTTCCATAGGTGCCAGCTATACTCAAACAAGTGGGATGATATCTGCCAGCAACCACAATTTATTCAAATAAGAGAACAGATGACAGCATAATATCCACGAGTATTCCTTTAAAACATGAACATTCCACATTTCTTGAGCCACAGCATTAGCTACGAACAACACATCAATACCCTCGTCACCAAGAAAGCACAATCTATTCTTGAACCCACCACAAGGACCTATCCAACACTAAAAGCTTTCAAAATCCTTTCTTATTATTGATCCATATCTCTGCCACAATCCCCCCCCCCCCCAAAAAAAAAAAAAACACCCAAGAACTACAACGAAGTGTGACCTTGGGAACATATTTCAATACTACAATCTTACAAGTATTCCATTGTTCACAATAATCTCACATATTAGGCAAAGTGAGTTTAATAATAGCCTCCAGATAACACTTTTGTTTGTGATCTAACGTAAAAAATAGTCAACTACAACTATTATAATCAACACAGAATTGGAATAATCATTTTAAATTAGAAAAACAGGTAAAGAGCCCCATTCAGCTTATCTATATTTATATCTATCTATATCTATATCTATTTATAATCTATAATACATCTATATCTATATCTATAATACATGAAAAGTTGTGTTCAATTTATTTTGTGATTAATATTTTATATTTTTGTTTGTATTCTATGAAATATAAAAAACTCCATTATAGCTCAATGGTTTAAGTACTCATTGACATACATAAGGTCTTGAGTTCAAATCTCATTGGTTACTCATTTTCAACATTTTACACTTTTCTTAATGGTTCAAAGATTGATTTGTTATTCACAAGGTCTTAAATTCAAATCTCATTCAATTCATTAATTTATGCTCATTTTACATATTTTGTGTTATATTAAACTATTATGTTTGTTATGTATAATTTATAAAATAAAATTTAAATGAAAATCTATACAAAATGAACTAATAAAATTCTTTTTCCCCTTTACATTCATATAAAGTCTATTTGATCCTTCTTTTTTTTTTTTTTTTAGTAAACTAATTTTACTTTACCCTTTACATTTTCTAAAATGTTATTATAAAAGTAATTTATTATTATTTAATTAGAAAATAGACCGGCCTCGGTAATCGATCCAAGTCGGACTTTCGCAATATTCAACTCATATAAATATTATTACAATTTACAAATATAGTGTCTATCTATATCCGAATATTGATTAAATTCAAATATGAATCATGTCGACCTGATTTCCATTCAGCAAAAGATCCTACTTCTTGAATTTGTGGTTCATCTCACAAAAATATATATTTTTTAGCCGGTTCATTATAATTTGTTTATAATCCATTCTATAAGATCAAATTATCTGGATAATATTTGTCACACAACAAAAATTCTATGGATAATGTTTTATTGCTGATCTTAATTATTCTTAAATTCTTGGCGGTTATTTGGGCACTCAAAAGTTCATTAGACATCGCCCACCTTTGAAAATCAATTTGAAGGGGAAAAAACACCTACCATTCATTGCAATTGATGACATAAACTCACACCTATTAAAAAGGCTAACATAAAATTCTATTCGGTGTTCTTCGTACATTCGATCTTGGAGGAAACGCCTTTGTTTCTTCAGCAATCGACCTTTCTCTATAAGGGCTTTCAAGGTACGACCTTTCGTATTTGATAATTGATATTTTTCAATTAATTTTTTTTGTTTATATTCCAATTTTTTTTATTCATGGCTTATTAATTCAAATAATAATTGTTTTTTTATTGTCGTATTAAAAGAGTTCGAATAGTATGTTTTTTATTTACTTTCTCCGATTTGTGGTTAATTTTCCCTAATCATTTAAAAAATAAAAAATAAAAGTTAATACCTTAATGTGTGTTTGTTTGACTATAGTTGTTAAATGTTGTATGCTCTTAAAATCACATCTTACATCTTATATAACTTTAAAAAGACCTTACAATCTATTTTAAAATGTATCATTTGATAAGAATTATGGCCATTACATTTCCTTTTTATTTCTTTCATTTTTACAAAATGTATCATTTTGTTGTTCATGAATAAGAATTAAATGATAGTCATTATTGTTCCGGTAATTATAGCGAAATAAATAAATAAACTGAAGATGAAAAAATTGTAACGGTAATTGGTAAAAAAGATTGCATCAAATAAAATTAATGTCAATTTAATTGTATATCAAATAAATGACATTAAATGCTAATTCTAAACATTTCATCCATGTCTAATTGAATTGAATGTGTATGTTTGTAACGGTTTATAATTCACTCTAAAAAAAACTAATTTTATATAAATCAAAAGAGTATTATATGTAGTTGGACATCATTTTATATAAATCAAAAGAGTATTCTAAACATTTCATCTCTATCATGTTATAAAAAATTATTACATTATAAAATACATGAAATTTTTTCCATCTTTAAATTTCTCTCAAATTCGATCTCTTCACTCATGGAGTGATGGGTCTAGATTCTTTTTTTGTTGTTTGTAAAAATATAATGTGCTATTATTCTATCCCTTTAAAAGTTTTTGTAACATGTTATTTTTTCTTTATTTATCAAGTTTGTTCTCACTTTAATGTTTGGAATAAAATCACTTGTCCCGGGCGTAGCACGGGTCTGCCTACCTAGTTATATATAAAGAAAAGATACAAAATTGCTTGTAGGGCAATATAACTCCAGTAAATACATATAGGTGAGAGGTAAAGGATTCCTTGTCTACAAGGAATGCCTAACGCAGGTCAAATAGCTTTGCCTATTAGGGTTACAAACAGATGAGAGCAAGCATTAAGCACCCATTTCTGAGCCAATCCCATGGAAGAGAGAGCTACAGAAGCACCAAAACTTTCTATCCAATTGCCCAACCCCCAAATGGCTAGGCTACAGAAGAACCAAAACTTTCTATCCAGCTTTCCCAACTCCAAAATGGCTAGGCACCCCGTTTGGACGGATGAAATCGAACAAAAGGACAAATGGATTCTATTTTCAACATCACAATTTGTGGGGAAAAATGGTGATTGCAGTTTCCAATTCAAAAGTACAGTCATTTGAAGTGGCAGTTTTCTTACACAAAACCCGCCTTATTTTTTTTGCTTTAGCTTATTTAATAAGTTAGGGGCTCCGTTGGTTCAAATTTAAGGGTTTATTTGGTTCATAGACCAGTTTCCAGTTTTGAGTTTTTTTTCCAAAACTAAAACAGATTGGTGAAAACATATTTTTTCTGGTTGAAGATTTTAAGATGACAGTTGTGAAAACCATGCAGATCATAATAAAGTTAAAATAATTTTATAACTATAATTTGATGATCATAAAAAAAATAACAACATTTCAAAACTGAAAACGGGAACCTAGCAGCTGCACTAAACAAACTCTTAGTTTACAGTTTCGAGGGTTTTGCAAAACTAAAAACAGATTTTTGGAATCATCTTTTCTTGGTTTAAAATTTTGATGAATCAAGTTTTGAAATAATTATTTTTATAATTATTGGAAAATAAAAATACTTCAAAACAAACTAAAAGCTCACAGTAAGTCAGTAAATATCAAACAAGCCCTTAGATAGCAAGTAAAAAAGGCAACAGAGACATTTGGGATGCCA
This sequence comes from Persicaria tinctoria, assembly GCA_037127255.1. Taxonomy (NCBI): domain Eukaryota; kingdom Viridiplantae; phylum Streptophyta; class Magnoliopsida; order Caryophyllales; family Polygonaceae; genus Persicaria; species Persicaria tinctoria. The sequence goes on along the minus strand of JBANSL010000020.1, from coordinate 16,930,011 downwards.
TCTTGGGAAAACATAACCTAGCTTATTAAAAGATTTAGATTGAAGGCTATAACTTATGAAAGGCCGTTTGGGATACTCTCTTGGGAAAACATAACCTAGCATATCAAAAGATTAGATTGAAGGCTATAACTTATAGAAGGCCAGTTGAATACCAATACTGAGGGTTATTCATAATTATTAGCTAATTTAATCAACAATTCCAAAGTTATAAAATTAGCTTATTAGCTTAACAATCCGAGTATGAACTAAAATTATTAGATAGTGAGAAAGCTTTCATGATTACTTATTCTGAATAGACCCTACAAGGCTACTTCCAAAAAGGGTTTCCACTTTGATATGCATGGCATGTTGTCTTCATGCTTATTTTTAGCTTCACATCAACAAAGAAAGAGTGGTGAAGACCCTAGGAACTGAAGAAGCTAATCATTTATAACATATTTAGATTCGATTGCTTCCATCTGCATACATTAATGTACAGATATGGTACTTCCAAGAGTCCTTGGTGTTTTACCTAGGAAGAATAAAAGAAAAAAGAAGGCCATAATTTCTTATCATGGCGAAGCTGATAAAACAAAATAAGAGAACTCAATAGTAGTTGTTTGCTTCATCTGTAGACACCCACATAAATCTAGAAAAGAAACAAAAATGATAAGTACACAAATGGAAATTTGATAAGAGCACACCTCTGCATACATTCTTTGATCTGAAGTGAGACGCTTGGTTGACAATTCTTTCAATGTCCGAAAGAGAATCATAAAGATCCTGTGGGAAGAAAGAACATCCGCCGACTGAAGCTGCTGCACTAAACTTCCAAACAGCTCTGGCCTATAAGTCATTAAAATCAGATCACCACACATCACATTTCAGAACAAGAAAGGACACAGTGAAGTACTGAGAGGGAAACAAACAGAAGTCAGAGAAACAGTCAAATGCTAAAATATATCCAACTCAGGAAAAGACAGTGTTTAAAAAAGCCAAGCCCAGGCGCGCTTAATCCCGCTTAAGCCCAAGGCGCACATGCCACTGCCTGCCTTGGTCAAGGCGCATCAAGGGTGGAAAAGCCCACCCAAAGTGCCAAGCGCAGCTTAGCCACAGGCGCAGAAAAGCTCAAAGAGATGGGTTTTTCTTTTTTTCTCCTTATTTCGGTTGATTATGATATATTACAATCTTTCTTTTATTTTGATACAATCTTTCCAATTTTTTTTTTCATTTGTCAAATATTTTGTTGATTTTTTTTTTTGAAGATTTTAGCAACTTTTTGTATCATAAATGATCAGCCCTCTATTCTTCATGCCTGCCTCCTATTCTCCGTTTCTTTTATTTAGATATAAGTCTGTGGACAATGGTGATGGGGACTTCGCTCCGTTTCTAGACATTGAGGAAGAAGATGATGCAAATGGCATTGATGATTTTGCTTGACCCACTCCCTAACCATCCATCCTTCCATTCAGCTTGATTTCTTTCTATTCTTTAATCTTCTATTGTTAGACTTATATTTAGTACTTTGTGATGCTTCGGATTTGGGTTTTTTTACTTGCTTACTACCTAAAACTTGATTTTAGTACAATAATATGTTTTCAATCTAATTTTATTTCATCAAGGATAGGTTTTATAGCATTTAGCTAGAATTTTAAGGTGTTTTGAGTTTTTTTATGAAAAAGACATCGTTCTAAAGCCCGCTTAAGCTAAGGGTATGCCTATCGCCTTGTGTCGCCTCTAGCTTTTTAAAACACTGGATAATACACAAATAAATTGTATAAAAGAACAAGTGGACAGAAATTCAATGATATATGCAAAAGAATAGGAAAGTATCATCTTCTAAAATCTAAAGGGTATTATTCAATGCAGACATAGGGAAAAAATGTGAAGTTGATTGAATCCATAAAAGAAACCGATATCGAAAAGGCATTCAAAGAAGACAGTCATTTGCCACGTAAATGATCTAACTGAACACAATTGTGATTTACAACCTTAAAAAATACTCCATGTTCTCTATTTTGTTGTTGAAATAACAAGAAAATTGCTGCTCTTGTTTTGACAGAAAGCAGTCAATTTCATATCTCCTTGTACTATTCCGATTTAATCCATTAAATTACATAATATGACTACATGTAAGAGTAAACAGCAGTTTAGTCCCAGGATAATAGTAGCATTGCTTCTCATATTTTCAATAATATAGTATATGTATCATCATATTCCTCTTGATAAGAAAAGACAGATAAAAGGTGGAAATTTAAAATATTACCATTCTTTAGGATAATCAATCCGAGCGATTTTTGAAATGAGCACAGCCAGCATAAGAGATATCTGCATTATCATTCAGGGGAAAGTAAAAAGAATATCATCATATGACAAGTCCAAGTGCAATGATTAGGGGTATGCTACTCTAGAACCGAAAAGTAGAAAACCCAATGATCCAGTGACAGAAATTTTAAAGCTTTGCAAAGGGTAATAACATACATTCAAAGTAAAATTAACCTTGTGGAATTTCATAGTAGTGAATCAACAATTATCTAAAATAATATTAGAGATTTTCGGAACACCTTATCATCTTCTTCTCTCAAATGTGAGAGCAATCTACTTTTTAGATGTATTTTCTCCTCCTTGCTGATTCCCCTGCAAAAGCATGTCAGACAGGAATCACAAACTAGGTTGCTTGAACAAGTCAAATGAAAAATAATATAAAACAGAACTAAAGCAAATGTCCTTCCTTAACTAGAGGATAAAAGGCTGATCAAGCAATAATGGTATCAAGAGACATGGATTAGGAGGCAACAAAAGGTCAAACTCAATTAATCGTAAGTAATTGAACCCAAAACATGCCACCATGTGGAAATTGAGAGGTAAAGATACATCGTAAGGTGGGCTGTAGAGGGAATTGGAATGGCCCTAATGAAAACGCAGTAACTAGCTGAATATGCATTTCCACATTTGTTTCCAAACAACTTGCTAATTTGATAATGCAAATCTGAAAGCATTAGTAACATCAAAGATCAAGCACGCATATATAAACAAACCACTGATCTTAATTGCTTTACAAGAATACTTTCTGGCCATAAACCCACGTCTATCTAATACATTTCACATGATGCACAAAAGATTCACAAAATTCTTGAATCTCGATGAAAATCAGTAAATCTTAACCTAGAAGCCAGCAACTCGTACTCTCCATCAGAGGCACCATAAGAGGAGAGCAAACCAGAGAAAAGGCACTCCCTGGGATTTATGCCCCTTATGCTTTACATTGTATATTCAAGTGCTTTACATTGCATATTCAAGTGCTAAACATCAATTAATCAACTTACATGGAATCACGCCTTTGTCTCCAATAACGATTGATACTATTCTTCAAATAAACCGAAGCCATTAGCCGAACATCGACCTGTCCAGCCAAGTCCTTTGCAGTAATCACCTCCTACGCAGCAAAAAAGAAGGTGAAAAAAGAGCACATGCGCAGTACAAGAACCGCAATAATCTCTTCATAGGATCCTCGCATTTCCATAAAGCAAGAAAGTTCGGAATCGAAGAAGAAAATGCAATTTTTAAGCACCGAAAGCGAAACTACGCGAGAATCTGCAAAGAGAAGAAAGAGAAACAACAGCGTTTACCATGAGGCAAGAGCTAAAGCCAGGGCGACTCTCCGACTGAGCGAGAGCGGCCTCGGCCGGTTTCCGAACGCTTTCATCGCTGCTGAGCGAATTGGCGAGCAACTGGTACATAGCCGGCAAGTCGGAGGCAGAGAGCGCCATGGGAGGGAGGTCTACGCCGCCTGTGAAAGAAAGGAAGACCCTAACTCTCTCTGTCCTCGGATCGTCGGGCGATCCGAATGGGCGGCGACGGCGGCGGCGTAAAAGCGGTGCCGGCAGTTGGGGCAAGCGAGAGAAGAGGGATTCGAAGGAGAGAGAGGGAGAGGAGGGTTTGCAGGAGAGAGAAATAGAGGGGAGGGGGCAAAAGGGAAATGAAATGAGCCCCTGGTGGTGAGCTGGTTTCCTGGTTCTACCGTGAAAAAAGAGCGTGAAAGAGTGAGTTTAGGCGGAGCCGCGGAGGTGAATAGCTGCATCATTGTTTTGTTTTTTATACATGGCGAAGTTTTAAGCAGGTATGACAATTTCACCCGCACTCGACGAATATCGATTTCATCCGATTCGAAAAGGTTGGTGAAAATCCAATATAAAGTAAATATTAAATGGTTAAATGGGTGATGGGTCGGATCAGATTCGGGTGATGGTATTTCTCACACATCACCCGACCCGTCACCGGACTTATATTATATAATTACATTATATATACGAAATTATCAATATATCCCTATACGTTAATTAAACAAACCTATCAAACATGTTTATAGATTGAAGTGTTGATAGTTGTGTGGATCTTTACACGTATTTAATTAACCGAATTTGATTTTATTTGCTACTTGTTTATTCATTGAAGTGTTTGACCTTTTTTTATATAATTTTTTTGTTGAATTTGTTGAGGTGTATTTCGCCCGAATTATCACCTAATCCACCCGATCAACCGGTGGGTGATGAGTGGACGAGACGGGTGAAATATTTGGTGGGTGATGGGTCGGGTAGGGTGAAGGGTTTTACTTAGTAGGTCGGGTGACAGAAGTAGATCATCCACCCACTACTCGATCCATTGTCATCCCTAGTTTTGAGTGGTCTCAACCCTATTCTACCACCCTTCAAAAAACGTCCTTATGGACGAGAGTGTTGAGCTCTGTATGAGATCTCTAACTCGGATAATCCATTTTTTTTAAACCAACTTGGAGCTAGAAATCCATATCCAAGCCAAGATGTGTCCCCTAGTCATCTATCATGTTGCCTTCTTTGAATGTATGTGAGCAGGTGACCTCATCAAACGATTGGAGCAGGAATAGAACATCGGAAATCAATATTTCAATCTCTCCTGGGCTTTTCCAGACTCCTTTAATGGCACTGACAACTGTTAAGAAGTCGCTCTACACATCGAGTTATCTGATACCCAGTTGCTTTGCTTCCAATAGCCCTAGTTAGAGTCCAGCTTGCGTCGTGAGCAAGCACTCTCCCATAGTCGTCGCGGATCACAAAACCCGTAGTAGCAAAACCTAACCAAACTTTGGTGTCGTGAAAATTCAACTTAAAAAAACCCTCTTTTGATTTCCCCCATCTCACTTTCCTCTTTCTTTTATTGTTTTTGTTTTTTGGTTCTATTACTTCTTCTTCTAAGTTCACCGCTTGCGAAACTTTCCAATTTTTCATGTGTTGTTTGATATCAACTTCCCCTTTTTCTGGTCTCTAGATTACTTGATTTTCAAAAATGATTTTGTTCCTCGTTGTCCAAACTCCCTACCATGAGAAAAACAAGGATAGATTATTGTTCTTTTTTCAGTTTGTGAAAAAATTTCGTTATTACACTATTGTTACTTTTGTTATCCCTGTCAATGTTTCGTATTATTCCCTCAATGTTTGCTTCAATTTTGTCAATAAGTCTTAGCATTGTTGGGCATTTAATGAATATATGTATCGCATCTTCATCTCCGTGGTTGCAAAATATGCACTCAACTGGTACATCTATTCCTTTATTTCTGATTCATATTTTAGTTGATGTGCCATTCATTAAGATTTTCCGTAAAAAAATTTTTACTTTTGGGGGACAATCAATTTTCTAAATCCACTCAAAGTTGTTGGTTATGTTTACATTTGTCTTTGTGATGTATTCCATCACACTTGATGTTGATAATCATCCATATCCATTTCTACTTATTTTCCAATATAATAATCCTCAATGTCATTTGTTGGGAGTTGTATGCTTAAGATTTTTTCAACTTTATCCATTGACAACGTCTCTTGTAGTCTTTCCACGTGTGATTTCCTATTTGGTTTAATATAGTGTTCCATTTTTTTCTTGCTCATCTATTTGATCCAATATTCGAAGATCCCTTAGTTCTCTCTCTTCATCAATCCACTTATCCTTCAATAACCTAATTGTTCTACCATTCGTGACTTGTCAAATTAGTCCCTTACAAAATTCTCCTTTTCTTTCCATTAACTCTGCTCATTGCCATGTATTTTTCTTCCTTTCATATTCCCAAATGTTTGCATATATATCTTTCAAATACTTTTCTCTAATTATCTTGACCCATTCATTTTATGGTTCTGTTGGAATTTTTTATATTAATTTCATCTGTAGTGCTTTATTCATATCTTTTGTCTTATGCAGTCTCAATCACCCACTCTTTTGGGGTTCGTAAATTTTTTCTCAACCAATTAATGGTTTATAACTTTGGTCCTTATTCTAGAAAAAAAAAATATACTCCCTCCGTCTCAAAATACATGTCTTTTAAGCCCATATAATTTTGTCAAAAATGCATGTCTTTTTAGCATTAATCATTACACTTCACCTACTTTTACATCTAATCATTACTCTAATTTTTACATCACCCCTACCCTCCTCCTCACAAATTAAAAAAAAAAATAAATAAATACAAGTCTAATCATTACACTTAACCTACTTTTTACATCTAATCATTACACTTAACCTACTCATTAATTCCCTTCTTAATTCCCGTGATCCGTCCTAAAAAGACATGTATTTTGAGACGGAGGGAGTATTCAATTGGTCTAACTCCTTATGCACATGTACAGGGAGCATGAAGTTTTGCATGACATAATTAGGTTTGATTGACAAGTTCGTTTTTACCAGTACAACTCTCCCTTGTTGGGATAGCGTATTAGTTTTCCATTTTGTTAATTGATTTTTTGTTCTTCCAATTGTTTCTTTGAAAGTGTCTTTGTTCACTCTACCATTAATGATCGGGCATCCCAAATATTTATAAAAGGTCACTTGATTTTCTATGTGAAGTGAATTTTGGATGCTTTTATCAAAATGTCAACATGTTCCAAAAGACATCACCTTAGCTCATCACAATATCAAATGACGATCATTAAGTAATCGGGCACTGTTTTCTCATGCATACAATTCATGTTCATACTTCAACTCATCTTCATCACTTAACATATTAATAATCATGCTTTCACATATCGACATATCACTATCTCCTGATTCATATCACATTATAACATGCTTTTAGAACAACATAACAGGATAGCAATGAGTCAATATACCATGATAACATTTGTCACTTACCAATTAGATTTTCATTATTGCATATCAACATGTAATATCATCACAAGTTCATCATCAAAGCATTGCAGATGTATCAATAAGTCTCAATTTACCGTCATGCTCAAAATTATTGCAAAACATCATATATGAACATAGTCAATTCAAGCTAGCAAGTTCCATCATAACTTTACGAGATAACAATCTAAGCTTCTCAGCATATGTAGTTCACATTTTACAGGCAAAGAAATTCAAATCATGCTTAGCAACTTAGAGTAGCAGCACGCCAAGACATCATGGTACATGAGATCTGTAAGGCATCAATCATATCATCATAAACAACAAGCAATCAGGTAACAGTCATCATCAAGTCAGCACATCAACATGTAAATCTCATCGCCAGGTCAGTGCAATATCATCGTCAACAATTTCAAAAGGGTTAGCAATTCGAACGGAGAACACTCTCGCTTGCAAGTCATATCGCACTCAGTAAACGTAATTCTCGATGCGTGTCCGTTCTGCTGACATCATTGATCTTGAGGCCCACGGGTTATGGGCCCACACTTCCGCTGCACTGCTCTATCGCTATCTAACTTTTCGTTATCTCTTCCATGTGGTCGCTCGTCCGATGTATCGCGTAGGAGTTCAAGTTAGTGGAGATAGGGGAGTGACATAGATGGACAACCCAATGTTCCTTTCGGAACCAAACACGGACCAAGGATAAGAACGACAAGACTAAAGACAAGACTCCGACTCGAGAATAGTAACAATGCCCTTATGGAGGTCTATTAGTTTACAACTGTGACGAGAAAAATGAATTCATCATGGAGCACATCAATCACACTAATCCACACTAACATGTACCTATCTCAAGGGAGCAACATTCGTATTCCTTTCCCAAAGACACAATCGAGTCCTACACTATGCATGCGAGACAAGATAGCAGTCTATTATTCCATGAAAGCAGATATGCCTAGCAACTTAAGCAAGTTATGCGGAATCAAAAATGATCATACAGGGTTCGAGGTCATGTGGGATTTAACGACGATAATGAGTATGGTGTATATGAACGAATGCACACGCATGGTGTACGCATCAATAGGTGGGGTCAAATATGGCATGGCGAGGTGTAACATAACAACCAGATTAAGCGTTATACGAGAACATATAGGAGCAACATAGTAACTATCTCATCTGAGCACATTGGTCATATAATAGGTCAAGCATGACACGTAATCATACGACGAGATACATTTAGAAAGCAGATGTTCTACATGATACTAGCGACACATTATGTAATACAAGCATAGTCAAGAGTCATTAAAAGGGGTTTAACAGGATGTTCACGAAAGATGAGGCATCATCAAAAGTAACAAGAAGGACATCATGGCCAATAGATTATAATCATGCTAGGAACGAACCATCATAGGACACATATAAAGGTACAATAGTTATCACATCATAGAACAGGTACAACATGTAATCATTTAGCGAGTCATATTGGAAATCATAAGCCCTACATGATACTACTAGCACATATCGAATCATGACCACAATCAAGGTAACTCGACTAAATTCATTCTAACATTCATGCTCATGCATAATGTGGTGTGTGATCATGCGAGGTGCTAAGTCATACATCTATGGTAACACAAGAGGAATTCATAAGGTAAAAGGGAAACACTACCGAGTGATAACATGTAAGCATACTAGGATAAACCATCACATAAAGCAATTGATCATCGAATTCAACATCAACCTAATTTGCACGAGTAAGACATTTCAAGATGATAGAAAGAGGGAAGGATCACACTATTAGGAACCTAGCTCGAGAGAGAATCAGCAATAATACAAGCATGGTATAAATTCGCACAAGTCACAACCAAGGATCCTACATGATGCTAAAGGCTCAACATGACATTCGATACATACATGCGCTTGAATGACCAACACATCGATGTGCAAGAACTCATATTAACATGGCCCGTCGATATAGAAGCATAGAAGGAATATAACAATGCATAATGCAAGCCTACGCAACAAACAATATTACTAGCATACAAGGTATGTGTTCCAAATCAACAACCAACAAGCCACGGGTAACATTGACTAATCATGCATAGGAAATCATCTTACAACATTCATACAAGGGAAGTGTAGCAACTATCATGGGCCTAATCTAGGAAAAGGCAACAACTATATACAGACTCATATCATGCAATTCATGCTTCAAATCAGTCGTTAGTACGACCAATACAACAGGTTAATTAGACATGCGAAGGCGACATATAATCAGGACAAGTAGCAAGGTGTAACACGGGACCTAAGCAATGGGGCAAGCATGGGTACAGAATGTCATACAACCACGAATTTACATTAAGGATCATCATCTTAACATGTAGTGGGAATTACCTATTATATAAGGCACGTTGACATCAAGGTGTAACACGTATCCATCAAATAAGGAACTCACTCTATCATGATACCAGAACTGAACGATCACACTATCATGAACCTATTTACAAGGAGAACATTAATCATGCAGCTTCCTAACACATGACATCACTATTAGAAAACTTCAATTATACATCTGTTGTCAACCGATGTCTTTCAAAAAAAATTCCAATCTCTTTGTGCGTGTAGTAAAAGATCAAACTTTCCACATCGGTTTTAAGTAGATGTATTTTCTTAATTAGAACCCCTCATTTTTTGTTATGACATATTCACTTGTTGATGAATATCCATAATTTGTCATTTGAAAACATGTGAAGATGTCCTCCTAAAGCAAAAAAGTGACATTTACATCTTTATTTATAAAAATAAGTGATGTCTTAATACAAAATACACAACAGTTTTTATTTTAGTGATCATGTTTATAATCATATTCGATATATAATTTATGATTTTATATTGTATTAATTTAACCGGCCACATGAAATATAGGCATAACCGATGTATTTCCATATTATCGACATCGCATTTTTTTTTATAACTGATGTGTAAAACTGTACTAGCATCTGTTTTAATAGACGGATCTGATGTTAAATGTATGAATGCACTACTATTTTCATATTTAATCCGATGTTTTATTTTGGGATAGGCAACACGCTTTTGTCGATAGAACATCGGATTTTGTATGGTCTTCAATATGATAGATCATTTAATAAAAACACGTACACCATCTCAAAACTATTCATAGCCACAAAATTGGCTAGCCACAACATCTCAAAACAAATAAAGCATACCGACGAATATATCTTAGGACAAACTAACACTAAATTGCCTGGAAAAGATAAAAAGAAAAGCCAGGACTAAAAACTGCCAGGAATAGCCATAGAGAATGCATAATAGTGTTTATCCTTCAATCCCCACATCACCTACAACCAAATTTACTAAAATGGTTACACTTTTCACAAGATTTCTCATCTTTAACCACCTGACTCATGGTCATTTGCAGAAGAACTTTAAGTTGCACCGGTTTCCATAAGTCTCTTAAGAAAAGCAACATCTGTACTGGATGAAACATCATCTGCACAAAATTTAAACCAACATATTTAGGAGGATTCCAGAATTAGGCAATCAGTTTCCGTCAAAACTTTCTGAGAAAAAGAATCAATTGTTCCAACTCCAACCGGTGATTTACTAACCAGAAAACATTCCATAAATTAGACAATTAAAGAAAGAAACCCCTAGTTATTACACTGAGCAATAACAACAAAGGATACTGAATCACTAGGAAGCCAATCTCTTTGAAGCAAATTACCAGCATGATGTAGGTAAAATTGAAGACCGAAATCTAACCTTGTGAGGTGGGTAAACATTGAATATCCTGAACACTACTCGTACCCACTCCTCTAATGTCAAGAGAAGCTGATTCCAATCCATCCACAAGCTAATTAGAAAAACAAAATCAATGTCCTATAAATGGAAATTTAACGGATAGTCGCAAAAAGAGATGCGAGAACATGAGATCGATAAAAGCATATAGAAATCCAGAATAAAATCCGAATGTTATAGTGACATATAGCATTACCCTTTCCCAGGACTTCTGATCAGAAGCTAGTCTTTTGTTTTACAAGTGTTGCTTTACTTTCTGTCAAGAAAAATTATTCTCAAGGGCTGAAATCTCAATCCTTTGCACTTCTAGCTTTTGACACAGCTTCTGATTTTGAAACTGAGGCACAGAAGTGCCAGGCTCCAAGCCTCCAACACAAGGAAACAATAAGTTGAGTTAGCCAAATATCACTAGTTCCAAATACTAAACATGAACAAACAAGAAAAGTGCAAAAACCTAACATGCATAAATGTCACCCCTAAAGATAAGCCAACATCAAATCTAGGATAAGATTAGTTGTTTTAGGCACACACTAACACACTGCAAACTAGTTCACACCAACATTTTTTTAATAGAAAAAATATCATAAAATCAATGCAATCAACTTTTTATGCCTCTTTAAAATAAGGAAATACATCAGAAACAACCCTCAAATCAATCCAACCAACTTTTTCCGCCTCTTGTCATTAAATATTTTGCCCTTAAGAGTACCAATAACCAAAGATGTGTCTAAGGGGGAAAATAGAACATTAAAATGAAAATAACCCTCTTGTTATTAAATTGGTTACCAACCTCTTCAAACTTGGATATATAACACCAGTATCACCATGTATGGACAATGCATACGTACAAACAAGTTCTTCATAGTTTCAAGTATTGAGATTATTAAAACCAATACTCACATCAGATCTGTACGACTGTACTACCTCAATTACCTAGTCAATTAGAATGGATCTCATATTTTCGTTAATGTCGCATTACTGAGACATATAATATTATAATTTAGTGAGGGGCAGCTAAAAGCCTACATTAATTTTAAAAGCCTCATGTGTTGGTTTCTCAATTACATTAAACTACATAGGTGAAATCAAGAGAGCTTTTGAAAGATTACCTCCATTTTCGAATGTAAAACGAAGAAGCTCATAAGAATGGATCTAAGAATTAGACGAACAAGTTTTGAATGTAAAATGAAGAAGCTCATAAGAATTTGCGTTTCTTACCTAGTAATTGGTCTCTTTACTGGACTGGGGAGGTTCTCATCAAAAATAAAACATTCCCTACAACCAAGTGGAAGGTCCAAATCAGACCCCGAAATTGAAGAAAACAGTGTCCTCAAGGATATGAAGAGATACCCACTCTTTAATGGCTCTTTTGTTGACAACAAAAGGTGGGTACATAAGCTTGGTTTACCGCTTCCACTGCATTCTGGTTAATCACACTCAAGGTTCTTCTTCCATTGCGCTAATTGTTCTCTGCTTTGATCTTCTTGGTAACCATTTCACCTCCACCTTCAAGAGGCAATTCAGAAACCCCATATTTTAGGGATTATATCTCAAAGCTCATGTCTTTCAACCTAAATAAAATACCTGTATTTGCATATGAGACTGAGAAAGATTTGAAATTTAAATTTACCTTGCGAATTTGTAGGGCAGATATGGAAGCTACTGTTCTCGTTAGTGGCCATTGAATTCCTGTACCAAATGAAAAAAGAAGAAAAAAGATTGTTGTTATCAGAGGACATTTAATTTATGCCTTCTCATTAAATCTTGGTCTCCACTAATTAACAACTATACATGGCAGGAAAAAGAATCACATTTTGACAACCACATTTACATCCACAACAAGGAAATCAGCTACTGTCAATACATGAATATATTAAGGAAGCAGCTACTATCAAGGGAGAGGCTTAAAATAATGGTTAATCCCCGATTTTCGAATGGAGTGATTACGAGATTTGAATGGTTGGAACAACCAGATCTAATGGGATGAACCTCGTACTCATCCAGCTGAATCAACCTCTACAAATCAGATACTCAAATTCAAACAATTGAAATTAACTGGAGCAAGATGAAGCTAAATTAGGGTTTAGTCAGTCAATCTAAAAAGAACTAAAATCAATTGGAGCCTAAAATGCAATGTGAGAACCAGACAAAGAGAAGCCTGGATTTCACCGAGAGGGCTCGCGAATTGAAAGGAAAGGGATTCGCACGGGTTACCTGAATTTCACCGAGACGTATCGCAAAGAACGATGGAAGTGGCGACTGGCGAGAACACCGGCGAATCAACTCAGACCTAAGGAAGGAAGACACCAACGGAAGTAAACGAGGAAGAGAACACCAGCGGCGTGAGGGCGAGCTCCACTCTAGCGAAGAAGATAATGAGAGAGAGAGAGAGAGAGAGAGAGAGAGAGAGAGAGAGAGAGAGAGAGAGAGAGAGAGAGAGAGAGAGAGTAGAAGACAGGCGGTGGCGGTGGCGGTGACGGTGACGACGGTGAGGGAGAGGGAGAGGGAGAGTAAACAGAGGAGGATGAGGGTCAAGGGAGAGGTGGGGGTTGTTGCTGTCTCCGGCAGGGTCTCAATCAGATCTGGAGAGTGTGAGGGGAGGGAAAGGCGGAGGATTTGGGGGGAGGGTGGGTAGATCTGGTGGTGAAAAAGACCCTGCCGCCCCGGCAATGGAGGAGGAGGCGGCGCTCTGGGATGACGACGAGGGTTTTGAGGGAGTGAGGGTTAGAGAGGAAGAGCATGTTTGATTTGGAGGAAGAGATGAATAAAAGGGAGGCTTCGTTTTACCAAGTATATCAATATATTTGAGCGGGTTTTCAAATTTAGATAACCCTCTAAAAAAAAAATTCAAGTGTTTCAATTCAGCGCGTTTTATTTATTTTTAGAATTAACAATTTTATATCTGTCAAAAAACTTTAATCGATGTCTATTTATTTTTCAACTTCGCATATTTAAAAACTGATATAATAGACTAATTTAACATCTGTTGTTTTTTTGACAGACTTAAATCGCATGATCTCTAATTGCAGTATTCTAGTAGTGCATTTACATTAATGCACTAGTATGACGATGCAACACACTAAGTAAGGTATGTTGGGATGATAGGGATGTAACATGTGTAACTTGGACTCGCACAATGGTTATCATGAACATCAAAGCATGCATTCATCAAGACTCAATTATATCACATATTCCCCATCCAACGCAAGTAATCACACAACAATATCAATTGCAAAATAACCAATAGTCGTTAATCTGACGAATACGGAATAGATGGGCATGCTGTAGATTCTTGTCACAAAACGAGTAATAAGCATTGACGCATCATCATCTAGCATCCTAAGGAAATCATGTACAAGCATTCATATAAGGGAGAGTTGATCACACTATCATGGATCTAACCCAGGCGAAACAACAATCATATAAGTTCATATCATGTGGTTCATACTTCCAATCAATCATTAGCAGAATTAATACAATAAGTCAAGTAGGCATGCTATAACAACGTAATCATGGTAGAGAGTGAGGCATAACACAAGACTTGATCAATGTAGCTAATCACAAATGTAATAACATGAGCAACATTACAACCGGACAGAGATCCCTAAGGGTAACCATTGACCTTCCCCAACTGACTCATCACCTCTCTTTCCCGTGGGACTTTGGTACGACTCTTTGTGGTAAGAAACCACTGGGTGATCATCATAAGAATCAAGAAAGACAGACTAGGACACCTTACTTTTGACTCAAAATGCCATCAAGAACCACCTTCCGATACTCACTCAAACAACCTTCATATCCATACATGATTCCGACACAATGTGTTTACCAACCCGATTCCTCGTGGAAGACACTGACATCCGAGAGAAAGACTCGATAGAACCGTCAAAGGGTTAACAAACATAGTAGAAGGGGATGTTTCAGCTGGGCTTGACCATATAGAAATAAAGGTACTCCCTCTATCCCGTTTACACAAGTAAGTCAATACACATTTCATAGTTAGGGTATCCAAATCAGATCTCTAGCATAGCAAGCACTCAGCACAGAATCAGCTGATAACACTCATAATGATCTCCTTGGTGTCTTCCAACCCATTTGTAAAGAACAAGCTGATATTTTGCCTACCCATTCCCATCTACATCCAAAAGGGATGGTCTAACGCCTTTCTACCCACTCGGTCCCCCTTTAGTCGATTTTTCTCTTTTATAACAAGCCAAGTTCGTTACTTAGTCCGATTTGGGTTAGGTATCTTAAGTTCATTTTGCCCCTTTAAATCCTTTCCAAAAGTCCTTAAAATTCATGGGCGGTTTCCAAAACATACACTCGATCCTTGTGTACCCGAATTGCACAACCTCAGCTCTGATACCAACTTTGTAATGACCCAAATGTAAATATCCGCGTTACGTTTCGAAGGTTGAATACCTTCGTTCGGATCTTGCAATCCAAGTGCGGGTTGAGGTTTCAAATCTCAAAAGACTATCCTTTTAAAGCGGGGATTCTGAACCCCAAAGCAATCGGAGGGCTGTTGGGCACCCTCAACCTGTCCTATAGACTAAGTCGCGAAAATTCATTCAAGAGTAACTGCGAAAACGAAAAGAAGGTACAGCTTGCCACGGTGAAGCCGGGTCGAAACCAAAAACATGGTAAATACTAGTATCCAAATTATCCAAGTTTATAAGTTTGGAAGTCGGTCTTTCAGTCCAATAATCGCCAAAATGGAACCCCGTCATATAGACATCGAGCACTCGAAATCTACAGAAAATGCCTTTAAATTAAAGAAGAACGGGGAAAGAAGTCAGATCGAGCCACGCATGCAAAACCGGAAGTCCTCGCTGAGGCCACATAATATGTGCTATACCTAATAAAGATGCTCTAATGCAGTATGAAAGTTAAACACACTAGCATGCTCCTAGTTCATATATATATATATATATATATATATATATATATATATATATACGGAAAGACAATTAAAGGCGCCCATAGAATGCCAACTGGCATGTCCCTCTCCTACCTCTGCACCCCTTCCCGTTAGTGCAGAGACTGGCCAGTTCGGGCTATAACATAACAATTTCCTCGTGGTGGTGTACAAACCACGACCTCATCATATCATATCATCTCATTTCTTGCCCGATAATGTTGGGCTATCATATCATGTTCATATCGACTCGATTGACTCATGGCAAACCCGATGGGACTGGGCTACCCCATGACCCTAGCAAAGACTCTAGGACTTCACAGATAACGGCCGTTCTCTTTTCAAACGCATAAAGTAAGCAAATGCTCATTCAGTTAGTGCAACCTAAACAGGATACTACATGATCATGCTTTTATGCATATGCAACACCTAACATAAAATGCAACAACAGGCATAAGAGTCCAACCTGAGTAAGCCCCCTAGGGAACTTACCTGAAATGCCGAACAATAAAAGATAACACAAGCGGAGTCCAACAAGCAAAAAACACCTAACAAATATACAGATATGCATAAGTCTATTTAAATCACACAAGGCGCCCCTAACTATCACACATAACTTCACATATCCCATTTCCGATCATTTCGTCTTATCTCATCATATATCATTCCATTTTACATATCATCTCAATATCTCATCCATCTTCTCATCTCTCCTCATCATACCTCATTTCATATCTTATTTAAAATCCACAAAATTCTCAAGCAGGAATCAACAATAAATTCACCGAGTTGAAACAAGTAAATCATTTTCTCAAAGTTTTCCAAACTCTTAAATATCATGTTAAGTCAACTCATATCTCAAAAAATTCTTTTTAAATATTACTTAACCAAATTCCTACATTAAACATTTAACCTTAAAACCAATACCTTTAAATCATGTTATAGAAATAATTTCGGTATTTTGTTTCAAAACCTTGAGTTTAATGTTTCAAGTAATTTAAGACATTGATAAACATTTCCCAACATAAATTCATCTTTATAACCCTTTTTAAATAATTCAACAATATTTAAATAAAATAAAACACCAAAACTCAACCCATTTTAACAATCCACATTTATAAAACAACAATACTAAATTACTTCATCATTTCTAAAATCTCATTATAAAACTTTATACAATAACACATCTCAATTAACACTACTTTTAAACAATTAAAATATATAATAATTTTCAGAATATAATAATAAAATAAACTAACGGCAATAATCTACAAAACATAATACAACATAACATATATATATATATATATATATATATATATATATATATATAAGTCATATACATATAATATCAACATAACACAATATAATATGTACTAAACCTTAAGACAACCCAAGGGAAAATATGAAGAAAAAAAAAGAATAGGCCCACGCTCTCAAACCCGGATCCAAATCCCCCCCCCCCCCCTTCTTTGAAATCTGATTTTGGAAGAGAACCGAACCGGACTCCCTTTTTAAATACCCGAACCGGACCAGGGAAAGAAAGAAAAGGAAGGACCAGACCGCTCATTCTTCAACCCCGCTTCTAGTGGAATTCGGAAGAAGGGAGGAAGAGAAGGGGCTCTCACCGGCGGCCACTTTTCCGACCCGAATCTATCCCAACCTAATCGACGACCAATCCCGACCAATACAACACATAGAGAGAGAGAGAGAGAGAGAGAAGCGAGAACACGAGAGGAGGAGGAGGAAAGGAGATTACCGAGGCGCGATTTCGACTCTGTGGGAAAGCTCCAGCTGCAATGGCGGACTTCCGGCTGCGATTGACGAGGATGGAGTGCTGCTCGAGGTTAAGAAGGGAGAAGGTTGAGTAAGGAAGCGTTGGAGAGAGATTCAAATAGGAAAAGAACATAGAATCGGAAACCTACCTACTCGTAAACCGGGGAATCGAAAGCGATAAGCTCCAGGGTTGTCTCCGACTCGGCTGGTTAGGCTCTTCCTAGTCTTCGTCTACTGGAGAATGGCGAGACTGCTTCTCCAACTGGAGTGGGGAGAGGGTGCTGGCTCCTCCGATGGCGAGGGCGGCGACGTCTTTTGGTGGCTGAACGACCGGGAAAGGGGTGGTGCGGAATCAGAAATGGAGGAAGGTTGTGGCTACGGTGGCGATTCTTCTTGTGGGTTGTTTCTGGCGATAGAGGAGAGAGTTGTTTGGATTTACTGATAAGAAGGGAAGAGAGGAGGAAGGCTTGTGAGTTGTGAGGGTTCCTCTGCTGGTCTTTGGTGGGTTGTTGTGAGGGCAGAGAGTGTACTGAAACCATATACAAATTAAAAGGGGAAGGATAGGAATAGGGACAAAATTTGAGTGATGTGACTCCTGTGAGTGAATCGTAAAAGCGTAAGGCAGGGAATCCTTTTTCCCAACGTACTCCTACGAGACTCAGAGAGAGAGAGAGAGAGAGAGAGAGAGAGAGAGGAGAAAAGAGAAAAGAAATGGAATTAAAGTGGTCCCAAAGAGATATTTTGAATACCCGAACAAATATCTCGAAACCCGCTCTCTATCCTTATCCGACCCGACTCAATAAGATTTTCAAATTTCCAATTCCGAATTTAATAAAGAATTCCAAATATTATTTTAAATTTTCACACATGGAAGCGGAATAAAGCATATTTTAAATTTTCAACTAAAATGCCGGAATTTCATTTTGAAATATTTAGAATAAAACCAATAGCTCGAGGACGGAAATTTCAGACCTTTCGAATTTTAGAAGTAGAAATGATTATAAATCACTATTTTAATAATTTTAATATTATAAAATTTCCTGGTATTTACAAGAATGGTCAAGGATGTGGCTTTGATCAGGGGCATAACGACAAAGCTGGGATACATGGAAAACATCGCGCACACCGGCCAAAGATGAGGGTAAGGCTAGACGGTAAGCTACCTCTCCGACCCTCTCTAGAATCTCAAATGG
Organism: Persicaria tinctoria; assembly: GCA_037127255.1. Classification (NCBI taxonomy): domain Eukaryota; kingdom Viridiplantae; phylum Streptophyta; class Magnoliopsida; order Caryophyllales; family Polygonaceae; genus Persicaria; species Persicaria tinctoria. Next base: position 16,911,180 of record JBANSL010000020.1, on the reverse strand, counting down.
ACCCACAAACCTAGGGCTCAACTTGCCCTTGATACCAAAACGGCGGAATCCTCTAGTCGGTCCTAGGCAACCCTCATATGCTCTCTGATGCGTCCGATCTGTCGACTGTCTCTCTCACCAAATCTAGTAGCGAAGTTTTTGTGTTGGTGGGCTCATCCCAATAGACTGGTGGCTTCCAGCGTCTCCCATACAGTGCCTCATATGGAGCCATCTCAATCGACGAATGGTAACTGTTGTTATAGGAGAACTCTACCAAAGGCAGAAATCTGACCCAATGATCGCCCCACTCTAAAACACAGGACCTCAGGATGTCCTCTAATGTATGAATCGTCCGCTCATTCTGGTCATCTGTCTACGGATGGAAGGTCGTGCTCAACTATAGCCAGGTTCCCAAAGCCTCATGAACCTGCTGTCGGAATCTCGAAGTAAATCATCCGTCTCTATCAGAAACTATCATCTCCAAAACTCCATGAAGCCTCATGGTATGTCTGACGAACTCCTCTACTAGCCTCGAAACTGGCCAAGCCTCCTGAATGGCGATGAAATAGGTCGACTTGATCAATTTGTCGACCACGGCCCAGATAACGTCGAAACCACTGATGTCTCTCCTCAACCCGGCGACGAAGTCCATGGAGATATCCGTCCACTTCCACTCGGGAGCGGGAAGTGATTTGACAAGTCCACCTGGTCTCTAATGCTCGATCTGAAACCTACTGGCAGACCTGACATATGGCGACAAAATCTGTAATGTTCGCTCGCATCTTCTGCCACCAATAGGACCTCCTCAAATCCTACTACATCTTATTCGTCCTTGGATGGACACAATAAGGGGTGGTGTGTGCCTCCTACATAAATATTTGTCTCATATCCAAATTAGATGGCACTAGCTACTATCCTACCCTGAAAGGTTAGCATCCTATTTGCTCTCTCTGCAAGCTCTCCAACTCGTTCTTGAGCCATCCGTTCTCTTAGCGCTGCTATCTTTGAGCAATCTGCCTGACCTCTGCGGACCTCGTCCGTTAGCTCCGACTGAATCTCCAGAAAAGACAGCTGGCCTCTCTCCCTCAGAATCTACACCTCAATGCCACATATCCTCAACTCTGTCTGCAATCGACTCTGAGCTGTCAATCTAGCCACTGCGGCCTCTTGGTGAATCTTCCGACTAAGCGGATCTGCCACTACATTGGCCTTTTTCGGATGATAGATGATGCCCAAATTAAAACTTTAAATGTCGAAAATTCGCTGTCAGCGAGTCTTGCGTTGTGGTTTAATGGAAAATCTATCTTTTGTATATGGAAGTTTTATCTAATTAGGACATATCTTTTACCTTTGTGAATACGATTTAAGGGATATAAATAGGGCTGCTTTAGATTTGATTTTATTAGGCGTTCAAGAAGAGCAATCACCTTAAAAAAAAGAAGAAAGTTTAGATAATTAAGCCGTGCTTGGCTAATTTTCTAGTTATTGCTTATGTTATTGGTGTTATCTTGATTAACTACCTTGATAATATTGATTTCTTGCTAGGATTAATACTTTCATATTTGTGTTATTTGCGTAGTAGCACGCATAGGATTGTGGATTCCGTGTTTGAAACATGATTATGTAGGAAGTTGATATATATCTTAAATTTTGATTTACTCTATTTAATTAGTGTTATTTATATATATGCTCAAGTTTTTGGGACTCTATGCTATCTCTTTTGTTAAATCTTAATCGTGTTAGGGTTGCACAGAGATGTTAGGGATTAATTGGACTCGTACGACTTTTAATCTATTTAAACCAAGACGTACATGAGTAATTCGTAGGAACATTAACAACTTGAAAAGGATTTGATGACCAATAAAACCAACCAAAGTCGGGAACTCTTGTAGGTGAAAATGATTTTCTTCTATCATTTATTTGCTTTTGTTAATATTCTTTTCTTTTATTTCCATTCATATTTATATTTTGCTTTTATATTGATGAGTACACAATAATTAGAAATACTTGATTCTCTAGGATTCAACCTCATACGTGTATACTATACTAGTTTTATTGTTTGAGAATTGTTTTGGCGAGGAAAATTAACGACATTTCTTCTTTCAACGAACACACCACCAAATGTTAAAAACTTCTTGTGGAAGTTGTGTCACAACGGGCTTCCAACTGCAACCTGCTTAGCACAAAAGAGAGTGTATGTTCCATCCACTCGTGTCTTATGCAATGATGCCACTAAGGATGAGTCACATATTTTTTTTTTTGGAATATTAGTACAACAACATCCTGCCTCTTCTCTAAATACTACATTCAAACCAATAATTAACGGCAAGTTAACTAATTATAGGGTGATAAAGCCCATACTTGTGGGAAGCACTCTCTAACAAAATATGGATAAAATTGTCTTCTCTTGGTGGGTAACATGGTATATCAGGAATAAAGTCATCATCAACCAAATTCCCCTAGAACCAACTCATCAGGTTGAGCAAATTATCCAAATACACTTAAACAATTGGCATAAGGCGTGTGTATGTAGAGAAGACTCCATATATTGAGGAAAACATTCCTAGAGGGGCAAGAAGGCTAAGGTCACAAATGAGATGAAAAGAAATTAAATGAAAAAAAAATACTCATAGGTACATTTAAACTCAATTTTGATGGGTCTACCCGACCTCCTAAATAAAGATAGCTTGATCGGTTTTATCATTTGGGCCTAAAATGCGCTACCAATCAATTTAGGATACAAAAGAGTTGACTCCGTCTGGGAATCAATAAAGTATGCATTGAAGGTGACTGCCTCACCATTATCAACCACCTTAAAACTAACAATAGATGTCCATGGGAGATTGAAATGATAATGTCTGACTTCAAAACACTCTTGCTACGCATAAGAGATAAGTCTTTCTCTCACATACCCTGTCTTGGTAATTGAGTGGTTCATAGGGTTGCACACCTTTGTCGTTCTGCCAGAGGCATTGATATATACAAAGACATAAGTCTCCAAGATCTCATCCGAAAGGATGCTATCGGGTAGAGCTAACTCCCTCGAATTTTTAACCGATAAAAAAGGCGTGATTTAGAACCGTGACTTTATTATTATTATTATTATTATTTCATCGGGGCGAAAGTCGCTGTTATAAATAGCAACTTAGCCTCGTTTTAGCTATTTTCTAAAACAGTTCAAGTCTTTAACTATTTTTTAATTTTTGTTTTTATTTTTTTGACCAATTTTAAAAAATAAATTATATGAAAGGGCATCTAGATAGAACCATACATTTATTTCAGATGAAAAATGATTGCTTCCATTAGATATGTAACACCTTGCAAAACCGTTCTGGGTTGGAGGGGCCACAAGAACGTCAAGGACTGCCCCTCTATGAAAAGGTAGGGATGTTTTTGTACATGATTTCATAAGTGGGCTTCATCTCGAACTATGTATGAGCACTTCCAACAATTTGTACAAGTCATATGAGACATCGTTAGAATGGGTGAGGAGTGTGTAGACACCTTGCTCCTCTATTTTCAGTTATTTTGAAAAAATTAAATCACTTGTGTCCTAATGAATTTATCTAATTTCATAAGCTTTCAATTCCATAATCTCTATTTTACATAGTTTATCAATTTCAATCAATTTATCAACTCATCCCCATACCAAGTCTTTGAATTTTTATAACGAGTTAAATATATGTATAGAAAATTATTTATGTTACGTTGAACAAAAAAATACTCCTTATTTATTTTACGAAAATGTGATCAAACAACTTTTATCAAACGATTTCTATAAATATGCTTTCCAAGCAACAAATGGTTCGTTTGGAATATTATGATCACGTCGGGGTAAGGGTGTGATAGGGGCCCATATCGTATACTTGCTACGACCAATTGAGAATATTATGATCACGTCGAGAGTACTGTAAGGATCTCATAAGGGCCCTATAAGATGTTTACGAGATCAATGACATGATCTTTGGACTCACCAATTTCAAACTTCATCCCCTTGGTTTAGAGTGATTTTAGTCTCGGGGACGAGACTTATTTTTAGAGGTGGATGATGTAAAAACCGGAAAATTTTATAATATTAAAATTATTAAAATAGTGATTTATAATCATTTCGACTTCTAAAATTCGAAAGGTCTGAAATTTCCGTCCTCGAGCTATTGTTTTTATTCTAAATATTTCGAAATGAAATTCTGGCATTTTAGTTGAAAATTTAAAATACGCTTTATCCCGCTTCCATGTGTGAAAATTTAAAATAATATTTGGAATTCTTTATTAAATTCAGAATTGGAAATTTGAAAATCTTATTGAGTCGGGTTGGATAAGGACTGAGAGCGGGTTTCGAGATATTTGTTCGGGTATTCAAAATATCTCTTTAGGACCACTTTAATTCCATTTCTTTTCTCTTTTCTCCTCTCTCTCTCTCTCTCTCTCTCTCTCTCTCTCTGAGTCTCGCAGAAGGACGTTAGGGAAAAGGATTCCTTGCCTCACGCTTTTACAATTCACTCACAGGAGTCACAACTCTCAAATTTTGTCCATATTCCTATCATTCCCCTTTTTGTATATTGTTTTAGTACACTCTCTGCCCTCACAACAACCCACCAAAGACCAGCAGAGGAACCCTCACAAGCCTTTCTCCTCTCTTCCCTTCTTATCAGTAAATCCAAACAACTCTATCCTCTCCTTGCAATTGCCAGAAACAACCCACAAGAAGAATCGCCACCGTAGCCACCACCTTCCTCCATTTCTGATTCCTCACAACCCCCTTCCCGGTCGTTCAGCCACCAAAAGACGCCGCCGCCCTCGCCATCGGAGGAGCCAGCAACAACGCCTCCCCTGTTCACCCGAGAGGAATCCAAACCCCCTGTCCGAGCACCCTCTCCTCACTCTAGTTGGAGCAGCAGTCTCGCCATTCTTCAATAGACGAAGACTAAGAAGAGCCTAACTAGTCGAGTCGGAGACGACGCTGGAGCTTATCGCTTTCGATTCCCCGGTTTCCGAGTAGGTGGGTTTCCGATTCTATGTTCTTTTCCTATTCGAATCTCTCTCCAACGCTTCCTTACTCAGCCTTCTCCCTTCCTAGCCTTGAGCAGCGCTCCATCCTCGTCAATCGCAGTCAGAAGTCCGCCATTGCAGCCAGAGCTTTCCCTTTGAGTCGGAATCGTGCCTCGGTAATCTCTTTTCCTCCTCCTCCTCTCGTGTTCTCACTTCTCTCTTGTGTGTTGTATTGGCCGGGATTGGTCATCGATGAATTTATTGTTGAATCCTGCTTGAGAATTTTATGGATTTTAAATAAGATATGAAATGAGGTATGATGAGGAGAGATAAGAAGATGGATGAGATATTGAGATGATATGTAAAATGGAATGATATATGATGAGATAAGACGGAATGATCGGAAATGGGATATGTGAAGTTATGTGTGATAGTTAGGGGCACCTTGTGTGATTTAGATAGACATATGCATATTTGTATATTTGTTAGGTGATTGTTGCTTGTTGGACTCCGCTTGCGTTATCTTTTGATGTTCGGTATTTCAGGTAAGCTCCCTTGGGGGCTTACTCAGGTTGGACTCTCATGCCTGTTGTTGCATTTTATGTTAGGTGTTGCATATGCATAAAAGCATGATCATGTAGTATCCTGTTTAGGTTGCACTAATTGAATGAGCATCTGCTTACTTTATGCGTTTGAAAAGATAACGTCCGTTATCTGTGAAGTCCTAGAGTCTTTGCTAGGGTCATGGGGTAGCCCAATCCCATCGGGTTTGCCGTGAGTCAATCGAGCCGATATGAACATAATATGATAGCCCAGCACCATCGGGCAAGCGATGAGATGATATGATATGATGATGACGTGGTTTGTGCACCACCACGAGGAAATTGCTATGCTATAACCCGAACTGGCCAGTCTCTGCATTAACGGGAATGGGTGCAGAGGTTGGAGAGGGACATGCCAGTTGGCATTCCGTGGACACCTTTAATTGACTTTCCTTATATATATGAATTAGGAGCATGCTAGTGTGTTTAACTTTCGTACTGCATTAGAGCATCTTTATTAGGTATAGCACATACTATGTGGCCTTAGCGAGGACTTCCGGTCCCGCATGCGTGGCTTGATCTGACTCCTTTCCCCGTTCTTCTTTTAAAAGTATTTTCTGCAAATTTTGAGTGCTCGATGTCTATATGACGGGGTTCCCTTTTGGCGATTATTGGACTGAAAGACCGACTTCCAAACTTATAAACTTGGATAATTTGGATACTCGTATTTACCATGTTTTTGGTTTTGACTCGGCTTCACCGTGGCAAGCTGTACCTTCTTTTCGTTTTCGTAGTTACTCTTAAACGAATTTCAGCGACTTAGTCTATAGGACAGGCTGAGGGTACCCAACGGTCCTCCGATTGCTTTGGGGTTCGGAATCCCCGCTTTAAAAGGATAGTCTTTTGAGGTTTGAAACCTCGATCCATACTTGGATCTTGCGCTTTAAAAGGATAGTCTTTTGAGGTTTGAAACCTTGACCCATACCTGGATTGCAAGATTCGAACGAAGGTATCCAACCTTCGAGACATTACCCGGATATTTATATTCGGGTTGTTACAATTCTGACCTCTGCATAGAGCCAGATCATACCTTCATAGAGAGTCCAACTAGGGTTTTTGACCGCCATGTCAAGATGTTAAGGAACAGAGAGGTTCCTCTACTTCTGGTTCAGTGGGCTAGGAGGGGTCCCGAGGAGGATACTTGAGAGACTGAGGATAGTCTTCGGGCGAGTTATGGGGATATTATAGATGAATTGTTATCTTTCTATGTTGAGCCTAGTGTGGACCTTTCCTTGACGTCGTGAGGTAGTGGTGAGTTTTGTCTGGCCTTTTTAGTTTTGGGTTGGTGGTCAATCTCTACGCTTGATGTGCTTATGATTGGTAGTTATGTGCAGATTATGTGCTGATATGATGTGAGTGATATCGGACCCTATTGATGTGTGATGATATGTAGTTATGATGGTTTGTTACTATACTTGATATGCTCCTAGCATGATGTACCCATTAGGGTTGACTTGGTTATTTGATATATGAGATTATGCGCATTTCGATGACTTATGATTCGTGATATGTTTTTGAGACTGATAGAATTGATACTGACTCTGAGAATGGAAACTAGGAAGAGAATATGAGATTAGGCCTTAGAGGTGGATGACTCCACCTCTTAAATTTTGAAACTTGCTTGACTGATTTGGAAAAGGACTAACTTGGGATTTCGAAAGGTTTTGGATAGTTTTAAAAGGTAGGAGGTTTTGCTTGGTTTTAAAAGGTTTTAGTCTCGTGGACGAGACTTGTTTTTTAGAGATGGATTAATGTAAGGACCGAAATGATTTAAATAATATTTTAATTAAAAATATAAATATATTTTACCCGATTTGGAAACTTTGGAACAAACTAGTCCTCAAGCAACTTACTATTTTAAGATTCTTTTGACAACAGGTTCTGACATCATTTGAAATTAGAGATTTTGACGGATTTTATTTTCGCTTCCGATCTTCGAGTTTGAGAATTTGAAATTGGTTTCGATCGATTTAGAAGTGATTTGACAATTCAATTTGATATTTCTGTGAGTCGGGATTCGGAATAAGCTAGTGGGTTTCGAGTTTAGATTATTGGGATTTGAATGTCGGATTGTGGGACCATTGTCTCTTTCTCTCCTCTCTCACCACCTCCTCTTCTCTCTTTGTCTTGTTGTCCCTTTTTTCTCAAACAACCCACACAACACTACACCCTTGCCTCCTCTATATAAGGTGAGCACAAATTCCTAAACCCTAAACTCTCACCCAAAAATATGAGAATACCCTAAACATCCACTCTCTCATTTGAAATCAAAACACTCCCAAAAACCTTCATTTCTTCCTCCATCTTCCCTCAAAGCTCCACACACAAACCACCTCAAAACCACCTTGTTCTTTTTGTTTATCAAGCAAAAACACCACCAAAGACACCTTCTATTCCTCCCCTTTCGTGTCCAAGTGAAGAAGAAGCCACCAAGCCCATCATTGACATCGTCTCTGCAGCAAACAGAAGGTCCAACAGCATTTCGCCGCTGCGAGTAAGAACTCAGAAGCGTCCCATGTTCGTCTCTCTCGGTAAAAGCCTCATTTCTCTCCTTCCTTGCTTCCTTTCACTTCTAAAATTCATAAAGGCATACCTTTATTCACTTCCCTACCTTCCTAGGCTGAAAGGAACTTGATCCAGCCCCCAGAAGAGCAGGATCGAGCCTCTCTTCCATCTTTTCCCCCGTTTTTCTAAACGAGGTCGGTTTCTCTTTTTCTCTTTTATTTTCAACTCCAAACCCCATAAAGAAGCTCTTTTATTTACCCTTTCATGTTCCTAGGCTCCGCTCAAACACACTCGTTGACTTTGGAGCTCGTAGATCCACCATTGAAGTCTCTTGAAGATTTTCTCAAAGACAATCGGTAATCCCTCTTCTGCTCTCCCCCTCTGGTCCACGTTTGTGTCTTTTCTTGTTGTTTGAGGTTTGGGTATGGTGTCAAAAGGATGAGAAGGGTTGGGGAAAGAAACGACCGAGTTTGGTTAAAAAACGAGCCAACAATCGCTTGATTCGACGCAGTGAAACCATGGTCGCCGCGATGAACAAGAACTGGTCCAGAGGTCGGGGATAGCAGCTTTCGCGGGGGCGATGACTGTCACCTACGCGGAACCAAGGGTGGGATTTCGCCGGAGCCAGAGCCGGTTCCCTTCTTTTCTTTGGGCTTGGTTTGGTTTTGGTTAAACCTGGTTTGGTTGTGGTTGTTTTATGGTTTAAATGTATTTTATATATGTTGGGATTATGTTATATTATGTGATGATTTTATGGAAATAAAATATTTTAGTGATTTATCTTATTTAAATAAGATAAATTAACTGAACATAATGATTTAAGAATGACCTTGGGATAACTGTATTTCACGGACTTTACTCTAGCGGATTGACCTGACCTATTGGACCTTATTTTAATAGCCTATTATGACTCATTGAACCTTGGACCTATTTTAACCGGACCTTTGGACTGTTTAACTAAACTTGGACTCGGACCTTGTAATCTGATTGGACTGAACCTATGGACTGATATGAGACTCTGGACTGAGATGAGACATTGGACGAATTAATGATAATGAGATGTTGGAAATTTATGTGAAATGATTAACCTTTCGGATATCTCGGCTTTCAGATGTTTTCTTACTTGCGTCTTGACTTATGAAATGATTTCTGGAAATGCTTTCATGTGTGTATTTCTCTGTGCTTAGTTAGTTGGAACTTTAGACTTATCGCTCTTAATATTATACATGCTAGGTGACATGTGACTTGCTTGGACTTCTGCTATTTATTGTTTCTTGCTATTCAGCCCTTCAGGTAAATTTTCTACAAGAGCTTACTCAGTAACCAGACCTCATGCTTGATGTGTCATATAATATGTAGGTGTTACATATCGCATGCCATGTAGTATCATGCTTAGGACTTGCACACCGGACCTCATGCTTGATGTGTCATATATTATGTAGGTGTTACATATCGCATGCCATGTAGTATCATGCTTAGGACTTGCACATGTGAGTGAGCATCCGTATTCTTTGTACGTTTAATTTGGAACAGAACGGCCGTTATAAGACGACCCAACCTCATCGGGTGTTGTCATTCGCGAGTCATTTATATACCACGAGATACGATACAAGCATGAGATACGATGATATATGATGATGAGATATGATATGCTATAACATCGAATTGACCAGTCTCTGCACTAACAGGAAGGAGTGCAGAGGTAGGAGAGGATATGACACTTGTCATTCTATGTGGATCCATTTAATTGCTTTATGCATTATATAAACTGTGAGCATGCTTGTGTGATTTAAATTCTAGTACTTCATTAGAGCATCATTTATTCTAGGTATAGGCATATTATATGTCATCAGCGAGGTCTTTAGGGCCCGTATGAGACCTGACTTGCGTGCTTCCATGACGAGGGTTACTTTTGGTCCGCCGATCCGAGAGACTGACTTATCACCAGACTATTCATAATCTAGATGATATTTTCGAACTCGTTTTCCTCATGGCAGGTTGTATCTTGGATTTCTTTTGGCTATGTGTTTTGAACTTAAAATGGATTTGAGCAACTTAGACAAGTAGAGTAGGTTCGGGGTACCCAACGACTCTATCGCGTATTTTGGGGTTCGAAATCGATCCCCTCTTTTAAAACATAACATTTCGGTTTGAAACCTCGACCCGTACTTGGATTGCAAGATCCGAATGAAGGTATCCAACCTTCGAAACGTAATCCGGATAATATATTTGGGCGGTTACACTTCCCTTACTCTCTATCATGTCAGATGACTGAGATTTACGAATCTACATAATTTAACCAAAATAGCATAGATTCCGACTTTACCACGAAAAAAGTTCAAGTCTAAATTAACATTAAGACATGCAAAATTTACAATGAAAATGCATCTAACTAACCTATAATGCCTATTAAAATACGCTTTATAATTGTTTTCCATATCCAAGTGTTTTCATCCCTTGATTCTCTATCTTGTGACATAAGGAATCTATATGCACTAATCGTTATGAACCATCCTTCCATGTGAAGCCACCGGTGTGATATGTCTTCTACCTGATTAGTAGGCAAGGGGATGTCCAAGATTTCTTTGGATATGGAGTGGGAAAGGGTCCCCGAGAGTTTTTTCTTCCACCATTTACCACTGATAATGTATTTACTTACAATTTCTTTTATGTTCCTGTCTAGCGGGCAATCAATCCTTTTTACAAATAGGAGTTGTGGATACCAATTATACTCCAAGAATTTTATTGTCTGACCAGTACACCTACCAACCAGATAAAACCTGTTTTGGACTTTTCAATTAGTGGGCAAAGTTTGGACCATTGGCAGGATGCTGGTCCTTTCCATTTATAACTCAGAATATGAGACTCTTTGAGATATTTATGCCAAATTAGTTTTGACCGACAATTCTCTGGTTCTGCAAGAATCTTTGAGATAACTATCATGACAAAGTTTAATGTGCATAATCATACAGTAAAAAGGCATTTTATCAATCTTTTGTGATGAAGTACTACTAGAATTATGTTATTTAATATTAAGTCATTTACATATGTCTGAAAAATGCATGGTGTTAAATAGTTTTTTTTAAACATTAGTTATAAATTTTGAGATGTCGAAGAAAACAAAGACATCATTCTATTTTTTTTGACCGATGTTAAATGTTTTTTTCAAAAAAAAATTTAGAAACGCAAAATTAAAATTAAAGATCTCAAAATAAACAAAGTGTTGAAAATTTGAAATTAATTTTCACTCTCACGAGCACCTTTTGTTCTCAAACCAAAAAGCCTCTTCTCGTAGTCCAGATTTGAAAAAACTCCCCTCTCTCCTCCCTCTATCTAACTTTCACGATGAAAATAGACCCGAAACCTCTTCTCCCTCCACTCCTCTTTCCTTTCCCTCCATCCCCAATGAAAACCTCTTCCTTCAATCCATCGGGAAGGAGACAAATAGAGACGGAGAGGGAACTTCGAAGATCGAACTAGAACGAAGAAGAGGATGTGCAATTGGTCAATCCATGGGCGGTGTCCGCTAATGGAATTGACATTATCGGCTATGAAAAGCGTGTCAATATATAAGCTCGGTTGCCAGCGACTTGATCCCTCCCTCAAATCATATCTTGGCATATTGTTTTGATCAATTATTTTTTGATCTAGGGTTACAATTTCAATCCCGAGTTTTCGTTTTGGCTTGTGTTATCAATATGCTTCTATTGTGTTCAATTTTTTAATTTGGGTTGTGTTCGACTCCATGCCAAATATGTTGTTGGTTTATTGTATTAGACACTGAGCAATTCACTTTGATGCCAATGTAAATTGGCGATCTCGCTCAATCGCAACTCTAGTTTTGTTTCCACCCTCGCTTTCATGTGTTCCAATCAGGTTTGCACTCCCTCCCTATACTCATTTAGGAATTGAACTGGTGTTGACCTTTAATTGGTGTATTCCAATTGACTTCAAGTCCTAGGCAGTTGCATTCATTTCTCTAGCTCCTCTTGTCCCGTTAACATTTTAGAAAAATGCCACTGAAAGTTGATATTAGTGCCATGAGATATTTTGGTTATGTAGGTACAGTTTGGCTTGTTGGGTTGATTAAATATTTTCTGGTTTATAATTTGTCGTCATATCTTAATTCAAAGATATCCAATATATATAAATCGTCTATATAGGTTACCTTATTTTTACGACCATTTAAAGCAATCAAACTTTGCTCTGCATTAACTCACTCTACAATTAGAATATGTTGGGAAAACATTTGAAGAGCATGATGGAGAATATGAAGAGGAATATGAAGTTGCTAATGAGTTTGATAGTTCTTTTAGCGTGCATGTGTTGGTGTCATTATTGTGCATTACCTATAGTAATATATTTTGTTTACATGCTTGATGTTGCAACTCCCAACTTGGATTTTGAAGGTACTTATGGAGTTTGGAGAATTGATGACTCGGACAATAATTTCTCAACTCAACCTTCTAAGATAAAATATGTAAGACAAGACATTCTTCTCTCTGTCATGATTGCTTTTAATATTTCTATAGGTAAACATGTGGTACTATCTCTCTCTCCCTTTCACATTTAATCTGTGTTTCTCTGTTATAATTGTTCTTCATAATGTTTGTGAACGGGGTTATGATTATAAATTTTATCCTGCACCATCTTCATTCTATAATTGAGCTCTTGGTGAAAGGCATTAAAGGTAGAAGAAATAAATTTGGTAGGCTAATTGCTTCAGATTATGGAACAATATAAGATTATTCCGGGAAGCATTATTCTCCTATTTGCAGCTGATTTATTTTAGGTATCACTATATTAAAGATTTGGTGATTAAAACTGTGTTTAAAGGGTCGAGATATGAGTTTTCTTTGTCAGGAGAATACTCAAATTCATTCAGATTTGTCCAACATACAAAGTAGAGGCCTTTTTTTATGGAGGAGTAACAAAACTACCAAAATTTGGATTGACAATGGAAAATTCATTAAATGTTTGATTTACAACAGGAGCAATAATAACATTCAAATTTTCAAAACAATAACAACAAGTAAGTAATTAAAGCAACAGCCAACCAACCAACACTACTCAAGCTAATAAAAATCATTATCATGAGCTCTTGTTTTAATGTCTTCATTTTTTGTTTTTGAAGCTCACACTAACCAATTTTGTGCTTGAGTGGGTTGAACCGAATTGCCATAATCTCGTTCACCGTCACTAGACTTGCTCCCTCATTAGAACCATTCTTGATTTGTCAAAAGTTATCATTTATTTAAATATGATGGTGTTTACCTTTTTTATTACTGTGAAATCATCTACATTCATTTATTTGAAACTGATGGTCCATGATTTAAAATGGAATTTTTCATTGCCCTCCTCTTCTTAGGTGTATATTTTCTCTTGTTTTTGTGACAACTCATGGCATGACCACCATCTGTGATTGGTTGTGATCACCTACGTCTTTTTGGCTCAAATGCTTATGACTATTAGCCTATTAGGTTAACTTACATGTTAATCTAATAACTAATTATCTAGATATAAGTTATATGTTGCATGTTCTAAATAAGATTTCATTAAAGCTCCCAGTATATATTGTTTTTCATCGTCGTTAGGAGTGTTGGATGTTTGTATTTGAAGAAGCTTCTCATTCTTGACACAATGCAAGATGTGCTTTACACTACCTTTAGCAATTCTCTTGAAAGGTCTAATAACTTAAAGTTTCTATTTGTATCTAGGTTCCATCAAGATCAGGTGTTATTTTGAGATTTGAACTTATGTATGCACCATTTCTGTAGAAAGGGTTAGTTAGTCTTGCCTAATATTGATTTTTAGACTTGGTGAGTGTGCTGAAATCTTGTTATGAATTTGCTTGCACTCCTTTGAACAGATCCGAGTTACTGGGGTTTGTGGATGCATCTGCTGCAACTCAGGAATTTCTAATTCCTCCTAAAGCTCTTATAGGTCTTCATTCATATAATTTTCCACATCATTCTATTGACATATGCGTATACACAAACATTCAGAAGGTATCAAGTTACGTCATAGTTTCCGTCCTCCCAATCTGTTTTTTTCAGTGATCTTAATTATTCTATGTTGATATTGTTTTTCTAAATGCTTCTGACACTTCCATTCATGAGTACATGCTATATTTGCTCCATGCTTCTAAATGCTGATTGGCTTGTAACTATAGCAGATTAGCAGATGACTCTTAACTTAAATTTAAAGCCTCTTAGCTCAAATTGGTAGAGCATTGTGCTTAAGCACAACGACGCGGGTTCAAATCCCGCATAGGCTACAATCACACAAAAAAAAAAAAACAAATATGTCCTTTAACATTGGGTAATAACTAATGTCTTTACAAAAAAATCGAGGTCTATGTGGGTGATGTTAAAAGTCAAAATATTTTAACACCGGCCAAAGCCCGGTGTATGTGGATGTTATAACATCGGTTACAAAAATATAATAGATGTTATAAGATATTAAATTAGAAACGATGTTAGAAATACTATAGACATCGAGTATCCACCGATGTGAAAAATATTTGACTTTTTACATCACCCATATCGGTTATTACTCGATGTTAAATGACAAATTTCTAGTGTCGAACTCTTCATATGGTTCACCTTTTGTATTTTGCTGGGGACCCCGTTGTATGGTTCTTCTTCACCCTTTTGGGAAGTTTATATATTTACCATTTCAAGCAAAAGACCTTGCTGGGGACCCCGTTGTATGGGACTCCCTATCCGAACGCATCCTGCCGAATGAGGTCTAGGTGTGCAACCTTATCCACTACCCGGTTACCAAAGCGGGGAATATGGGATGCACTGACGTTCTTTACTCCTTTGAGAAGAGCTTGGATATCGGACATAATCATTTCTATTTCCAAGGGACACCCAACCTTTTTATTTAGGTAATCCGTGATAATTTTTAAGTCTCCTTCTATTATTAGATCATTAATCTTTAGTTCCTTGGCTTTTTCTACCCCTAGTCGTAGTGCTCGGGCTTCCACCGTGAGAGGGGATTGTCCGCCAATGGTGTTACCTCCAAAGCTAATCGGATTTCCCTGCCAGTCTCTAATGATGTATCCAATTGAGCTATTTGAGTTCGATATAAATGATCCGTCAAAATTTAATTTGTATTTGCCCATCGGGTGTTTCCTCAAGCGGTAGGCTTTTTTTTTTTATCGATTTTAGCGAGACCATTTTCCCCTTTCTGTTTTAGTAGATCTTATGTGTCAGATGTGTTCCAACTGCGAGCTCTTTTCCAATTTTCAATATTATCTCCTATCATTTTCTTAATCCCCTCATCGGAGGGGGTGTTGGCATTTATAAAGATAGTTTGGTTTCTGATAAACCAAATAGTCCACCATCTGATTGCTATATATTATTTCCTGTCCATCGGAAGGGAGAAGCTTAAGATTTGTAGAATTTGATTCATATCTCTATTCTCCGAGAGGAGAGACTCCACTCGTTGAGCTAGGTCTCTGGGAAATTGTTGTTGGAAATTGTTGATAGGGCATTCTATGAACAAGTGGATATCGTCTTCCTCACACTGATTGCAGAAGATACATGTATTTTGCACCACAACCCCCTTTTGAGATAAGTGAATGGTCGTGGCAAGGCCTTTTTGTTTTATCTTCCATATAAAAATTTTGACCTTTGGGGTTTCGTCAATTTCCCAAATCCATGAAAAATCGTCTAATGTTCTTTGTGTTGTGGATGTGATTAGGTTGTAGGCACTTGTAATGGTGAACCACCCCTTTTTAGCGGGCCACTAGTACAATCTGTCTTCAAAAGGGGTGATCGGCAGAGGGATTTTCATAATTTCTTCGGCTAAAGGGAGTGGGAGAATGGATAGTAGCTTCTCCTTCCACCATTTTTTTCCTATGATGAATTTGCTAACAGAGTCATTTAGATTTATATTATGATGAGAGTCAACTCTATCGATAAGAGGTGTCGTTGTTACCCAATTGTCTTTTCAAAACTTGATTGATTTCCCATCCCCCACCAACCAAATGAGCCCTGATTTAAACTTCGGAACCAGTGAGCTTAGTTTTGACCATTGCCAAGATGCATTGCCTTTTCTAGAGTAGGAAAGGATGTGCTTTTCTTATAAATATTTGTATTGTATAATTTTGACCCAATTATTTTCTGGTTACGCTAGGATTTTCCATAGAAGTTTTAGTTGGAGTGCTTCATTCATGTCTCTTGTTTTCCGTAGTCCTAGTCCTCCTGCCGCTTTTGACTTACAAATTTTCTCCCAACTGATGAGTGGACTATGTTGTGTGTCTTTGTTCCAGAAGAAAGTTCTGTTGATTTGGTCTAGTTGTTTATGGACCGTTACTGGGAGCATAAAGCTCTGCATCGAATACAAAGGTTTTGATGACAGGTTGGATGTTATTAGGGTTGCTCTGCCTTGCTGTGAAAGGGCATTTGCACGCCATTTGCTTAGCTGATCGTTTGATTTGCATATAATTTCTCCAAATTTTTCCTTGGTAACCCTCCCATTTATGATTGGGCAACCCAAGTACTTTTCCAAATTTCGCTCTAGGGGTATATTAAGAATTTCTTTAACTTTTGTACATGCTGTATTACTTCCTTTGGAGAATATTATTATATCGTCCGCAAAGGCCAGAAAAGGGATGTAGGGTCCTGAGTGGCCGAATCTAAAACCGACGCTTTTGTGATTAGATTCTGCCTCCACTGATAGTTTTCGAGCTAGGAAATCTGCACCGAGGAGGAAGAGAAAAGGGGAGAGGGGGTCCCCTTGTCTCAAACCCCTCGTTGGTTTGATTCACACATTCCATAATGATACCGAGAAAGATATTTTTTACTAAAACCGAGAAAGATATTGTATTCACACATTCCATAATGATGTCTACAAATTTTTGGTGGAAGCTAAATCTCTAGAACACTGATTTCGTAAATTGTCAGTCTACTCTGTCATTTGCTTTATCCATGTCGAGTTTTATTACAGCCCACCCTTTAGATTCTAGTGCGGAAGGAGTGAAAGATTTCATGTGCTATTAGGATGTTTTCTTCTATTGCTCTATCGGATACAAAGGCTCCTTGAAGTGGATGGATAAGCTTTCCCATATAAATTATCTTCTGACAAAAGGCCTTTTTATCATTTATCTTCCTATTCAAGGTTTTTTTTTTTTGTTATTTCATTTCATCCATATAAATTTATAAGGTATATAATCTTCGTAATTCTTAGCTCAATACAAACTTGTATTTAATACTATTGGTTTACATGCTAAAAATAATTATAGTAGTTTTTCGTCTATATACATATTAATTGTTTTTTTTATCTAGCATAAACTATGGTTTCCGTAAATTTGTTAACAGAATGAACTTCGGTGCTAGATGAATGAGAATCGCTCTTTATATGATGATTTTCTTTGAAGATGAATGCTGGCTCTTTAGGAGATGGAATGCTAGCTTTGTTGCTAAGCATGAAGGTCGCCTCTAGCATGGATGGTCTTTCATTTGGATTTTCTTGGACGCAGAGAAGCCCAATCTGAATACACCTCAAGACATCATCCTCATAACCACAAATGGTTGATACGATTGATTTATCAACTAGTTCCATCACATTTTGGTCTTGCCATAACATCCATGCCTATAATATCATTAAGTTCGCTTCCATAAGATGTAATGCATGTGAAGATATGATACAAAATTGACTAAAATATTTAATGATAGATCACTTACATAACCACTCAAATGAGTGGATAATTGGGAATTGTGATATCTGCTACTTCTTTTTCCACTGATGATTTCTAATAGTATAACCCCAAAGCTGAAGACATCTGACTTTAATGAAAAGAGACCTTCCATTGCATACTCGGGTGACATATATCCACTACAAAAAAGGAAAAAATTTGAAACATATATATATATATATATATATATATATATATATATATATATATATATATATATATATATATATCAATAATCAAGTTCCATTAAAAAGAATCATCAAGCATGTTTGAATTGTGTTTGCTTAACTTACTATGTTCCAACAACCCTGTTTGTATTTGCTTCACTTTGGTCATTCCCAAATATTCTAGCCAAGCCAAAATCTGAGATCTTAGGGTTCATTTCGGCATCTAGCAAAATATTACTGCATTTTAAATCCCTGTGGATGATTTTCAATCTTGAGTCTTGGTGAAGATATAAAACTCCTCTTGCAATTCCAATTATGATTTCATACCGCTTACTCCAATCCAATACTTTTTTCTTCTCTTCATCTATACAAAATCACAACATAACCTTATTTTGAAAAATATTTTAGAAAAATGCTGCATTAAAGTAGAGTAAAGGTAGTTTAATCCATTACCGCCGAAAATGTATACATCCAAGCTTTTGTTAGGTAAGAACTCATACACGAGCATCTTCTCTTCCCCCCTAACACAACAACCTAAGGTCTTCACAAGGTTTCTATGTTGGAGCTTGGAAATTAATCGAACCTCATTTTTGAATTCTTCAATCCCTTGTCCAGAATTCTTTGATAATCTTTTTACAGCAATTTCCTGGCCATTGGATAGCTTGCCCTAATGCAAACAATCGAAATATGAATAAATGAAAAAAAAATTAATATTAAGAAAATTATATATATATATATATATATATATATATATATATATATATATATATATATATATATATATATATAGAGAGAGAGAGAGAGAGAGAGAGAGAGAGAGAGAGAGAGAGAGAGAGAGAGAGAGAGAGAGAGTCTTATGGAGTTATCATGTACATATAAATTATTCATTTCTTTTCTCATGATTATTCATATATTTTTACATGATTATTCATCTATAACAATATAATTATTCATTTGTAGAAAGTGTAAAAAATGTAAATTTCATTCTAACGAAAAATCACCAGTACCACTGAATAATTGTATTCCAACGAATAATAACCCCAATACCACCAAATAATCAGGAGTTACTTTTAATCTCAACCACTGATCTCTTTATTTACATGTCCCAAATTTGTTAACATGATACACCATAAGAGTTGTGTACATATGATCTTCTCTCTCTCTCTCTCTCTCTCTCTCTCTCTCTCTCTCTCTCTCTCTCTCTCTATATATATATATATATATATATATATATATATATATATATATATATATATATATATATATAACTATCTAATACATCAGCTCCTTATGATGCATCCATGAGAACAATTATAAACCATTAGATTAAAACTTAATTAAGGGCTATGATGAATGTTAAAACTAAAAAGACTAATTTGTGGAAATTAAAAACATTAAAAAAAATTAAGTGCCTTTTATATATATATATCCATTCACTTTTCACTTGAAAACAGTACGAATACGAAGGAATATTTGGTATGAATATGAACGGATAACAGTATATTCACATATTCTTTATGAATATGAGAAGGTAATAAACGATTACGTTCAAAATTGAAATCTCCATATATATCTTATTATGATTTGATATGGTTAAGAATCAAGATTTCGTTTAAAAAAAAGAATCAAGATATCAGTTAAAAAAAAAGAATCAAGATTTCTTAAAAAAAATCAAGATTTTGTTTGAAAGGCAACGAATGATATACAAATTAACTCTCAAACACGTTAAATTGGATGCCTTCGTCCATGGATAAAAATTATTTTTCAAATGTGGCTTCAACTCATCATCACGTATTCACATGAATGAATTCAACTTAACTCGTATTCACCTACAAATTAAAATATTCATTTGAATACTATCTATTTACTACGCGTTATTCATCTGAATATATATACATATATTCATTTGAATACAGTTGCAACATTCATTTGAATAAATATTCATTTAAATACTAGCGTGTTATTCATCCGAATAAATATCCATTTGCATACACTCGACTTATTCATCGGAATAAATTAATTATTAGTTATACATTCATCCAGTTAAATATTCATTTGAATACACTCCACTTATTCATCTGAATATATTATTAGTTAGTCATCTGAATAAATATTCATTTGAATAAACTCCACTTATTTATATGAATGAATTATTAAGTATTCATCTGAATACATATTCATTTTGAATACTCCTGTCTACTCGATCATATGCTACTCGATCGTACCCTCTTTGAATATTAAAATCTCACGATGCATATGATAGAATGAAACTCCACTTTATTATTTAGGAGATAAACAAGAGATTTGGAGAAAAAAACGGAATATTAATTTCTTTATTTAAATTATTTCTATTTTTTCCTTCAAATGTAGCCATCCAAATTGTCATCATTCGACGGTTCATATAGGGTCTCACGAATGCAAGGGGTGAATGCATGTGAAACCTCCCCTATATATATATAATGTCTTAAAAAATATTAGTATTAGTTACTAAATACAATTAAACATTCTCTAATATATTGAATGATAAGGTAAATGAAAATACTAAATAACTAGTTAACGTTTTTTACCCGTGCGTAGACAAATTTTACATAAAGTTGTTTCCAACAATAATATGTCTCTCATCTTCTTCAATAGTTAGGATAGAGAATAGGATTCTTAAATTTGAAGAGGTAGTAGGTCGATAAACTCTGAGCAACCGATTATTCAATATTAATGCATGTAATAACAATTAGGTTTATGCTGGTTAAATAATTAACTGAAGAGATTTAAAAATGCTTGAGGTCATATGTAACTTAATATTTATAGTTTCAATTGTTTATGAGACAATTAACTTATTTTAATTTCAATTTTAATTTAAATATTTTAAGTCTATCGGGTTCATCTATATAGAGTTTACGATATTAACCTTAACATTGAAGGATATAATAATAAAATTTATATTTCATGATATTTCATATGATTGGTTATTCTTATTTTTTCTCCACAAAGCTTGGGTTTTTGCATATTCAAAATTGAAATATATGTATGCATTATATTATGTTAGGCAAGATATAAAGTTTAAACACTGAAAATGTACTCCATCTGATCGGAAATATTTGATGTTTTAGAGATATGCACAAAGATTAAGAAACGTCACTTCCACATTTAAATAAGATATAATTAAATTTTGTTTGTAGAATAGAAGGTATATTTCCATAATTGATCTAGAACATAACCGTTAATAAGAAAACAATTACTTGCATTAGGGAAGATTTATCAATATGCAAGCTAACCTTTCATTTACAAAAATTAATGTGTACGTAGAATTGGTATAGAACACACTTTTACTAATAGTTAATTTATGATTAATTACACGATTTTTAATAAGAAAATCAATGTTGCAAAATCAAACCGGCATTCTGCCTAAAGATTAGACACAACTAATAAATAAGAGAATACTAAAGATTCGATCCATATAATCTATCAAGTCTAATAAGAAAAAAGAAGGTAAAATCAATTTCTAATAATCATTTGAGATCATTGGGTTGTTTATGCTATGTTTCAACAATTGTTCAAGGCAAAACCATGTTTTTCACTAGAGCTTTGCCTTGTGTTTTCATAGGTTATCCTTTTGGGAAGAAAGGTTCTAAAAGTTAGTCTTGATGGGCACAAAATATTGGTGTCTAGACATGTAGTTTTTCATGAAAATATTTTTCCTTTTAAGAATTCTCATATAACATTTGATGTTGTTATGGTTCCTAAATCTGTAACATAACATGATAACTCAAATATTTCTCCTGCTTTTTATATATCTACTGGTACTAGTAATCATGTTTTACCATCTAGAAGATCATCTAGATAGCACATTTGTCCATCATATCTAAATGATAATGTTTGTAATTTCTAATATTGATAATACATTTTTTCTCCAATACAATTACTATTTCATGTTGTGATCCTACTTCATCTATTGCTTTTTTGCACTTACTCTAATTGATCAATAACTCAAAACAAACTTAGCACCTAGGTGTGCATACAACTTTTGAAGAAACTAACTCTTATCTTTCTTAGAGAGAGGTCATGGACAAAGAGTTCCAACCATTTTCTTTGAACAACACTTGGTCTATATATGATCAAGCTTCCTAAAGGAAAGAAACATATTTCTAGTACATGGGTATATAAAGTAAAGTTAAGAGTTGGTGGAATGCTAGAGAGGTGCAGAGGCATAAAAGGATGTACACAAAAGGTAGGGATTGACTTTACAAGACTTTCTCTCTAATAGTAAAGTTCACAACAATAAGAACTCTAATTGTGTTGATGTTAAATGGAAGTGGAAAACTTAATAATTACATGGGAATAATTCATTCCTTCATGGAGATCTGAATGAAGATATCTATATCAAACCTTCTAAGTGCTTTGTAGTTGATGATCCTTCTTTTGTTTGCAAGTTAAACAATACTTTATATGGTTTGAGACAAGCCTCGCGTCAATGTTATGCAAAACTTTCATCTTATACAATCAAGGCTATAGATAAAGAATGATTATTCTCTTTTCAACAAATGTTTTGGTACGAAGGTGTTCATAGCAGTATATGTGAATGATCCAACGGAAATCTAAAGACTAATGTTTTCTAGGTGATCAATTCAAGATCAAAGACTTGGGTCAACTATATTATTTTCTGGGTATAGAGTTCATAAGGACTACTTTAGGGCTTCTTATATCTCAAAGGAAATTTATATGAAATCTCATTAAATATTTCAATTGTCAAGATGCTTCGGCCCCTACTGCACCTCCCTTGGATATTTTTTTTTAAAAGCACATCATGACCTCTTTTGATTCAAAGCTAGTTGATGCCTCTTGGTTGGAAAGTTAAACTTTCTAACACATACTTGCCCTGTTAGGACACAACCCACAAAAAGGGCAGCAACTAGACAAATTAAGCTCACATTCATCGTCCCTCGCCACCACTCCCAGGCCACATCCCACTGCCTTTTTAGTCGTAGCATCATAGTTGATTTTAATAAATCTCGTAGGTGGCCTCCTACCGCGTGAACATTGAGTAACCAGTGCTACCATTTCCATTCCTCCCCGGTTAGCCTCCCTTCTCCGTAGCTCCCTAGGAAAGTTGAACTAGAATAAGGCATGAAAAACATCCTTTTCCTGCCCACCAATTTCATAGTTGACATTGTCTACTACCTTCCTTCTAAAAAAAATGAGCCTTACATGGGAGCAAATTTCAAGCTGCCCACCAAATAAAATTCTGAATTCTAGGGAGCGTTTTGACCTTCCATTAGCTCATCCAAAACCTCTTAATTGGGCAATTGTCCGAAATACCCTCCCCTCCCTCCGCCTCCAACTTATCTTCCATGATAGCATGGTACACTATTTTCACACTAAAATGGCCATCATGCGAAAAAGGTCCAACTCAGCTAGTTATTGACCTTCGAGTTAAATAATCAAATTCCTAAAATATCATCCGCATCAATTGGTAAAAAGAAGGCCCTAACCGCCTCTTCCTTCCAGACTTCAACATTCCAGTTGATGAAATCTAAAACCATCACTATAATGTCTTGAACGCCCATCCCATTCACTAGCACACACCCGACCAATCTCGACAACCACCTATATGCTTAGGCCTAATAGATCCTCCATTCCCAAACATCCATCTCATCCCCTTCTCTACCGCCCCTACGCTTGCAAAATACTTCTTCATGTATAGCTTAGGTTGTTACCTAGCATTCATAAAATCTGTGCATGGATAATACTTAGCCTTAAACAATCTAGTTAAAAGTGAGTCCATTTCCATCACTATTTTCCACCCTTGTTTAGCCAACAATGCAAGGTTGAATGCCTCTAGGTCATGAAACTTCCTCCCTCACTTCTCCTTTGGCAGGCACATCCTCTTCTAGCTCCCCTAGTGTATCTTCTTCTTATCGATCTCCTCCCTTACCCCACCAAAAGGAGTAGAACATTTTTCTATCTCCCTACATAGCTCCATTAGAAGCCTGAAATAATACAATGTGTATGTAGAGATTACTTGAGCCGCCTCTTTAATGAGCACTTTCTTACTTGTCCTAAAAACTGATCTCTCTTTTACTCCTTCATCTTCTTCAGATACAATTTTTACCTGGCTAAAAATTACTTTCTTTAACCTATCCACCATATTTAGGAGACCTAGGTACCACTCATGCTTCTCTACTTCCACCGCCCAAACTAATCCTTGAATCTCCTCCCATTTACTTGCCTAAATGTTCTTGTTAAAAGTTAGCTCTATGATACTAGGTAAGTCGTAGAATGGCCCGATCTTCAAAAACAAGACTCAAAAAAAAGAAAGAAACAAGAATGACGCAAGAACGATGCAAGAACAAAAAATAGATGCGGCTGTAATGAACAAGAAGAAGACTGAAATTCAACTGAAATAGACACGATGGATAATGATAAGAAGTAATTGGAATAAGGAAGAGACCCTTGACTCAAAGCACAAGAACCAAAGCCAATAACCAACTAACTCGGCCAATCTCTACAACCTTACACAACCAAGTGGACTACTTGGAGGCACAAGGAGGAGGGTCATGAATGTTTGATAGCACCAATCCTATGACGAGAATTGACACACACAAACACACTAATGCATGATGAATAACACCAATACGTCAATGAGGATCGACACACACCAATCATGTGGTAGCACCAAACCTTCAACGAGGAGTGACACACACAAGGCATATCAGGCTATGACTACCCATTGAAACCTATCCCACGTAGGGAACTCGATTCCTTTCCTAGGAGAACCCTCCTAATCTGATTTTTTGTCAAATAATTCTATTCTATTCTATTGAATGAAATATTTAAATATGAAAATAACTAGGGTTTGGTTGGCTTCCTTAGAGGCTAAGGATTGCTTGTCAAACTTAATCCTAATAAGATAAAACTTATCCTAATTAATAAAGATAAAAACTAATTAGATATAATATCAATTAATTGAAAAGCCAACTAATAGATATTATTCTAGTTTACATTATTCCTAAATAAATAAAAGGATAAAATGATAAACTAAATATGGAAATATAATTATTTTCGTCCAAACAGTGAACAACTGCAAAGATGATGATTTTAGGCCATATTATCGGTGGATTCTGGAAACACCTTCAACAGAAAAGTTGTAGAACTTTTCGTCCTCGTTCCAACAAGATATGACACAATCCAATCCGACCAATATAGACTCTGAACGACCCATTTTACCGAGACGTCGTAAAGTTGTTAAATCTGCCTAAATGATTCAAACTTGTTAATAAGCATCACTCGTTTGATCTTCATCATTCTCCCCTTCTTGAAAAGGATTCGTCCTCGAATTCGGGATGTTATTTGAGCCAGATAGGAGATGCAATTTGTGGTGGTGCAGGGCTCGCGGATGGTGGAGGCTCAAGCTTTGGGAAGAAGTCTTACCTCATGTGGAGTTTGCCTATAATAGGACTATGCACTCATTTACTAAATTAATTCTATTTGAATGTGTTTTAACTTCACTAGATCTTAACTCATATCCTATGAAGGAAAAGGAGTCTTTTGATGTAGGGAAACATGTTCAATTCATCAAAGAGTTGCATGAACGTACAAAGTTAAAGCTTGAGGAGAAGGCCGAGTACAATGCAAATTGTAAAGACCGATTTTCAGAATTTCCAAAATAGGGAAGTTTTCGGAAAAACCCGTCCTCAAGAAATTCCTATTTTTGGAAAGTCTTTAGAAAATATCTCGACACTCGTTTAAATTCCAATTTGATGGATTCTAAACCTTATCAATCGGAATTCAATTTTAGAATTCTCGACAATCGTTTGAAATAAACTTGAACTTCGGGTCGGATTTAAGAATGTCAAATTTTGAGATGGAACGTTGGGATTCAAGCTCGGAAGAGCGGAATCATCCCTCACTCTCTCTCCCTTACCCCACTCTCATCTCTCTCTCCCCCCCCCCCCCCCCCCCCTCCCACTCCCCCTCTTTATGGTTTTCATCATTTTCCTCATTAAACCTAGAGCCCCTATGTGTGCCCCTATATAAAGAAAGCATCAATTCCCAAGTGAGACAACATCAACATAAAATTCTGAGCCTCCGCCCCAAAACCCTAATCTCTCTCTCCATTTAAAGATCCAAAAAGAAGCTCTAGCCACCTTCTTCCTTTCCTAATTCAATCTTCAAACCCTCCTTCCAATCTTATGTTTTGTATTTGTCCCAACTAAAATAACCCTAAAACACCCTCCTAAAGATCTCCTCTCACAAATCTCACCCAAAAATCAGAATCAGAAGGTTGTTTCCATCGAAAACAGAAGTTTCTAGGGGATTTTGCCGCCATAAGTTCATATTCGTTGTCGCGAGTATGAGCCCAAAATAAGAAATTCATCTTCGCCATCGCGAGTTCCTTTTCGCCGCCACGGGTTCAGCACCCAGTTCCGGCGTTGGCTCAGTAAAATCCTTCGTTCTCCCTCGTTTTAACGTCGTTTTCTTCCCCATTTGTTTCCACTTGTTCCTTACTCTCCCCTCTACCTTCCAAGGTTAAGAAGAGTTGGATCTAACGTCTTTTGGAGCAGATTTGAGCCCATTATTTCCTCTCTCTCTATTTTTGGGCAAGGTAAGTTGTCACTCTTCCAATCCTCTTGTTTTTGGAACTAAACCTTTGTAAAGGTATTCTTTTAACCTAGATCTATCTCTTCTAGGCCTTGTCGTAGCAAAACCTCGTCGGATCGAATCCAAAGGACCCTCCTCTTTCAAGATTTTTGAAGAGGCCTCAAGGAGGCTAGGTAATCCCTCTTTCGCTCTCCCCTCTAGTCCTTGTTTGGGTCGTTTATGTTCTTTTAGTGTCGTTTTTTGAGTTAGAAATCTTTGGAAACAAGTTTGAGCTTGAATGAATTTGAAACAAACAAAAAGAAGCACAAACAAGCAAAGGAAGTTTCGAATCTCGTCGCGGCGAAACCATTGTCGCCATGGCGAGTAAGAACACATTCCAGAGGAAGGAGGTGAGCCTCGCGGCCGTGAGAGCAGGTTTTGGTGTGGAGAAATCCATATCTCGTGGCTAGCGAGAGTCACTCCTCGTGGGGGAAACTTGGGGAAGATTTCACTGCTGCGACCGGCCCTCTCGTCCCCGCGAAATCCCCCCAGTTGCTTGGCTGAGTTGTCTCTTCCATCCTTTGAATTCTTTGTTGGTTTTTGCTTCGACTCTTTTCGAATGAGTTTCAAATTGAGGATGCTTTCAAAAAATGAGACTTTGAAGTATTATTTAAGATTTTAATATTTAATATTTAAAACGGGATTTTAACGGAGTTCGAGCTATTGAATCTAATACTTAGTCGATGTTTTGAAAGGACTTCATTTCAAGTGTCGAGATTCTTTGACTTGGTTTAATGATCGATATTGGTTTTAGAAATGAGTTTTGGATTGAGTATTGAAAGGATTTAAAGTTATTGGATGACCTTTATCTGTGAGTCCTAAAGTCTTTGCTAGGGTCATAGGATAGCCCAGCACCATCGTGTTTGTCCTAAGTCATTATTGTCATTATATGAGATGAGATGATTGCTCAGCACCATCCGGAATAAGTTGATTACTTGATGAGCATGATGATAATATGATATGATATGATGATAATATGAACAAACACGATGGAATGGGTATCGTACCGGCTAGGCTCCACTCATGAAAAAAGGGGTGGAGGGAGGAGAGGAATATGCCACTTGACATTCTTTTGGGCGCCTTTACTGTCTTTCTGCACTTATATTTATATCCTGATAAGCATGATTTGCGTGTTTAATTTCTGTACAACATTAGGGCATCTTTATTATAGGATTAGCATATGGCCTGGGAAATCCTCCTGGGCGAATGCAAAGAACCTGTCTAACTCCACTAATTCGGCTAAAGGAATTCTTGATCATATGTTTTATCGATTCGGTTTTGACCCGGCGTCGGCGTGGCAAGTTGTACTTTACTTCCGCTTTCCGTCGTTCTTTCAAATGAATTTCCGCGACTTAGCCTTTAGGACAGGTTAAGGGTACCCAACGAGCCTTCGATTGTTTTGGGGTTCGAAATCCCCACTTTAAAATACTGATCTTTTGGGGTTTGAAACCTTGACTCGTACCTGAATCACAAGATCCGAACGAATATATCCAACCTTCGAAACATAACCCAAATATTTATATCCAGACCGTTACACAAATAAGGCTAACAAGGGATGTCGACATGTGGTATTTCAGCCTGGAGATCTCGTGTGGCTGCACTTAAATAAGGAGAGGTTCCCGAAGCAAAGGAAGAGTAAGCTCTCACTAAGAGAAGATGGACATTTCAAGGTGCTTCAACGGATTGGAGAGAATGCTTACAAGTTGGAGCTTCCAAGAGAGTATGATGTGAGGGCTACCTTCAACGTCGCGGATTTAGTGCAATATCTTACCGTTGATTAGGACTTGGATTCGTGGTCGAATCTTTTCCAAGAAGGGGAGGTTGATGTGGGACCATCCAAGACATCTCCTGACACACCTATCTTACTTGATGATGGACCTATTACTCGAGCTCGTGCCAAGAAGCTTCAAAGAGATTCATTAATGTTCGTGAGCCATGTTCTATCATCAAACGCAACCCAACTATAGGAGGAGCCATTGAAGACCTTTGTGTGGGCTAGCATCGAAGATTCTTGAAGTTCAAGCCAAACCGATGCTAAACCGACCCAACCCTTCCTTGGTCGGTTCTCCTATACTTGGGACGATTCCTTTTATTAGTTATGGACTATTTTTAGTAAGCTCCTTGCAGAGAAAGTCTACTTAAGCTATTTTAGGTATTTTAGAGATTTATTTTAAAAACTCATTCATTTATTATTATTCTTTTAATTTCATCCTTTTAGGGTTATAAGTAAGGCTTCAAACATTGTAGAACTCACATCTCCTTCATTGAATGAAAATCAGTTTGTGTTAAAGACAATTGAGAGAAAGATAACTGATCAAGCTAGAAACTTGTCGATTGGAATTGGTTTTGTTTCCGCTTGGATTGCCTTGTGTTTGTCAATCTTGTGAAGCTTGGTGATCCTAGGTATCCACGAGCCCCCTCCTTGTGCCTCCAAGTTGTCCGCTTGGTTGTGTAAGGTTGTAGAGATTGAGCTATTTGGTCATTGGTTTTAGTTCATGGTCTTTGAATCAAGGGTCTCTTCCTCGTTCCATCTAGATCATCTCACCCCTTTATCGAGTCTTGCATACTTCAATTTTGAGTCCTTTTGTT
Organism: Persicaria tinctoria; assembly: GCA_037127255.1. Taxonomy (NCBI): domain Eukaryota; kingdom Viridiplantae; phylum Streptophyta; class Magnoliopsida; order Caryophyllales; family Polygonaceae; genus Persicaria; species Persicaria tinctoria. The sequence continues at coordinate 16,882,009 of JBANSL010000020.1, read as the reverse complement.
TCATTGCAGCCGCATCTTGTTCTTTTCTTTCATCCTTTCTTGTTCTTTCTTGACTCGAGTCTTGTTGTCGAAGATCGGGACATCCTACGGCTGGCCCCGTATCGCTCCAACTTTGCAAAGTTGAATTATCGCCCTGACACTAGTTCATTTATCAAGGGGATATTTTAAGTACTTGGTTAGTTGTAAATTAGTTGTAAATCTTTTAAGTACTCTAACTTTGTAGACAAAGAGGGACATTCTTGGTTAGTTGTAAATCTTTTAAGTACTCTAACTTTGTAGACAAAGAGGGACATTTGTAAATCTTTTCTCCCTTAATAAATAATAGTGATCATAAGTTTAATATACGATGACTTTTTCATATTAGATGACAAGAAAAATGTATAAATATCTCATATCTAACTTGAGTGTTGTATCTTTAGTAACTATATGTAATGTGATTAAGAATATGAGTTTGTATATATACCTTGTAAACAGGACCGAATCCGCCTTCTCCGATTAAACTTTCAAAATTCTGAGTTGCATCAACTATGTTGCTAAAACGAAACACGAGCGAATTTGAATTTGAACTACTTTCTTCGGTCTCCCCAAGCCATAAGTACCTTTCTTTTTGTTCTCTCCCCTCTATAGGCAAGTCATAAATGCAACACACTAATTAGTTATCTATTTTTAATTATAAACTATTATACTTAGCAACCGCATCCAACTCCCAAAAAACCTTTATAAAATAAAACGCAAAAATAATCCTATACAATACTAAAATAACAACATTTTTATCACATGTCAAATTCTTATATAATATTTTTCCTCCAATTGTTTTACCAATTATATTTTTCCACATCAACACCCAATGCCACATATTAATCATATTTTTTTTTGGTTTTTATATACATGTCCATAATTTTTTTTCCCAATTTGGTAAGAATCTCTAGCTACTTGAAATTTTAGTTATTTTTCTATCTATTATTTGTCAATAATTTATAATGTGTCCATTTTCACACTTGATTTTAAAAATTAAAATAATTAATTAGCTGATAATACATGGTAATTGTAAATTTTTTAAATTGTGTGTATATATATATATATATATATATATATATATATATATATATATATATATATATATATATATATATATATATATATATTGATATTTTTCCCCACTTAATCACAATGTTCTAGGTTGTAATTTAGTACTTAGTATAATTTCTTTTATTTATTTATTAGGTTTTTTGTGATTGTAGTTATGATTTGTGTTGTTCATTTGGTTCTTATTCTTTTTAAAAAAAAAAACAAATTATTTAAGTTTTTATATCCATTTTTCATCATTCATAATATATCTAATTTGAATTTATTTTCATTTAAGTGGAATTTTTTTTTCTTATTTATATATTGAACACGACTTTCCCCTTTAAGTTTGTCAAATATATTCTTCTTTTTAAAAGTAAATGTGAAATCCATATAAATATGAAGAATAATTTGAGTCAAATTTGTATTTTGATAATCTCATAATATCCTCGAATGGGGCTCTTGAAGGAAGCTTAAAATGCTAATGAAGGGAGTTTAAAATAAAAATTTCAACACTCGGTAAATATGAAAAAAGAGTATAGCATAATTTAACATTTTTTATATCTCTTATGGTTTTATCATTTTTTCCATATGTCATTTAAGACATTCTTATTTTTCATATAATTTCTTGATACTCTTTAATATTATCTTATTAGATAATTAGTATATAATTCCTACATATCTATTTTCATTCTTAGTTTACATTTTTACGACTGTAATCATAATCTCGATTTTACATTTTCATATATAATTATATCTAAGTTTTCATCTCTCAAATCATAACATCTTGTATCCAAGTTATGTAATAAATAATTATTTTTTTAATTTATTTATCAATTTTTCTAAAATATGAAATATAGGTATATGTTAAGTACTTAAATTGAAATAAAAATATATTGTATTGATTAAAAAAGTCATTTTATCAGGGTGGTTGTGATATCAATGTTCAAATTCAACTTTGTTAATCAACTGAGTCATTTTCTGTATCATGAGAAATAAAGTTGTTATATTTACTTTTGAAATGGTAATTAGTTGAAAAAAAAATTAAATAGTTTGATTTGAAGTCATAATATTCTGTCGTTTTACTTCATATAATTTTTTCTTTTTAAATGATGGGTGAGACACATGAAGTGTTCAAAATAAAAAAAAAATATCTTTCTCTTTAATTCCATGGGTACCTTGCTTGATTTTTCATAACATTAATTTTCAAATTTTTAAATGAGCGCGTATAAGAGGTTGTTTAGTTCAAGTTAAACTACGAAACTTTAACTAATGAAATTTTAGGCTGATTGGTGGTGGTGTATTTAATTTTCAAATCAATTGAAAATCAGTTAATATTGAATATGATTATTATTGGCTCCGGGGGGTGTTGGATGTTATGAAAATTACATTTATATAATTTTTTAATTATAAAGTACAAATTTGGGCAATAGATTTTTAAAATGTTTTTTATTAAAAAAAGATAACAAAAATTATTGTATTTGATTTATTAACCAGAATTTATACAATATTTTTATAGCCAACAAACCTTATAAATTAAGCACGTTTAATAAAATAGTATTCTCTAAATTATTTTACTCGGAATCTAAAAACATAAATTACATTTATTAAACCTCTCTTCAAATAATTGGAAAATGTTTTAAATTTGAGAGAACATTCAACCTTTTTATCCTATTCCCATAATCTAAACCGGAAAAGATTTTATATGAGAAAAATAGTAAATCCTAGAAATCTATTTAAAATAGGCTAAACTAGTTAAAATTTTAAAACTATTTCTAAATTAAACTCTTATCTTATACTTTATAGAAAACCCGTTCTTAATTCTCACTTTCCATTTTAAAGAATGAGATAAAAAAATCGTTTGATTAAAAAAAACAGCCAAATGTTCTCCAACACCTTAAAAAATCAACAAAACGGGAAGCAGTAGGATCTCATAAGTTAAAAGCTAAATGAAACACAAAGGAAATTGAGCGATAGCATACCTCTTTTATTCTTCCTATAAAAGCAAATAGCAAGGAAAGTGAGGAATGTGAATGCGAGTAGGATGCACACAAGCAGGATTACTAGACGCTTCTTGTTTAAACGACCCCTTGACTTGTCAACCCTTCTGGCTGCCAAAAACAAAATCAATAGCCACGTAACAATTAAGGTACATAGGTAAAAGTCTTAGTAAAATGGAAAATACGAGATGAAACAAGTGAATATTATGTTACATTAATATGAATATTATGTATGTATTATGTATATATGAATATTGTTGTGTGTGAATATGAATATATACCTAAGTGAAGTGCATCAACACGGAGGTATAGTTCCTGGCCACCAGAACTAAACAATCTGGCATCAATCAAAGTACCATAGAATAAGATGCAACCATTGGTAGGAGCACGGATTTGACCGACGCCGCCATCAGTTCCGCTCGTAAACGCGGAACACGAGCAGTTATTCAAGCACTCTTGTCTACACTCCTCCATGCTCATACTCATGTTTCTTTTAGAAGTTAACGTGTCCGGTACCTTAACGTTATCCAACTTGGAGAACCCTTCTCCGTTTCGACACATTGAAATGTTGTCCGCGGCCGCCCTCACACAACCCCCCGATGAGTCCCGTAGGTACCAATCCCGTGGTGACTTTGGCTCATAACCCTCAAGGCAAGAACAATCAAATTTACCCCTGATCAATTAGTATACAAGTACGTTAAGTTGCTTTCAATCTTCAATTTCGTTTGATCAAATAAGAGATTGTTATAGTAATTTGTACTCTCTGTGTCTGTTTTTCAAGAAATGCACGTTTTTTTAACTGATTTTTTTCAAGACATACACCTTTTTTAAAAAGATAAAAACTAAATAAAATATTAATTTTTTAAAATAATATTATACTTATTACTAATAAGTATGAAATTATTTAAAAAATAATTAACAAATAAATATTTTATATAGTTTTAACCACATTAAAAAATGTGCATAAATAGTAAAAAAAATCAATTAAAAGTGAACGGAGGGAGTATTAACTAATTATTAAAAAAAATTGGAGAATAGCGACACATTAAAATAATGTTTTTATTATTTTTGTTTCCAAATAAATATAATTTTTTTAATGTCAATATTTTTATAATTAAATATGAAAAAATATTATGATTTTATATTTTATATTAAATCTATTTTTTTTTTAGGAAAAAATTCGAGGTCAGATATACCTGAACCTCGAAGGCCAACAAGTTGGCAGACGGATCGGATAACCGTCTAAGCAAACATAAAAATATAGAGATGGTGCAAAATACAGGCAAGAACTCTACAACAGCGAAACTAAAAACAACTAAACTGAAACAAGACGAGGACGTAGACGAAGGACGAAGCCAAGCACTACCCTATAGCAGCGCCATAGGCCAGCGGCACAACAGGAGTCACCTGTGGACAGTGAAGACGAACCTCCAAGGAACCATTCTTTTGGAGAAAGGAGACGCCTCGATACACACTATCACGACCCCAGCCTATCCCAACTCTGACTGCCAGAACCCCATCAAACGGAGAAGAAATTCAGTCACGCCAAACGTAGAATCACACAAAGCCAGAATCGAAAGCACCAGAAACCCACGTGAGAATTACACAAACCCCAACTGGGAATTATAGATTAACATATATATATATATAGGGGAGATATCTAATGAGAAGTGATATTTGGGTGAGAAGATGAGAAGTAAGCCTTATACCCCTTAGATTAAAATGATTTTTTTTATATGGATATAGGGGACATATCTAATGATAAATATATCAATGTTTTTTTTAAAAATTATTTTTTATACTATTTTTTAGATGATGAATGAAAAAACTAATTTAAATTAGCATAAAAACCCTAAAATGAACCTTAAATCACCATCTAGATAAATAGCGTAAATTTTTTTTTTTTAAAAAAAAACATTGATATATTTCTCATTAGATATGTCCCCTATATCCATATAAAAAAAATCATTTTAATCTAAGGGGTATAAAGCCTACTCCTCACCTTCTCACCGAAATGTCACTTCTCATTAGATATCTCCCATATATATATATATATATATATATATATATATATATATATATATATATATATATATATATATTTATTTATTTATTTATTTATTTATTTATTTATTTTATTATTTTTTGTTAATATTTCGGGCTGCTTTGGGCCCAAGGAATTAACTTGGGCCCAAAAAGAAGCAATTCAGGCCCAGTCAATGGGCCACTCGAGTCCACGGAGAGAAAAGAAGACCCATCATCACAATGCGTATGAATGAGAGCCGTATCCCGGCCACCGCCGACCAACCCGGAGATGGGTGAAGGTAAGGGAGCGGGGATAATATCAGCTGATAACTCCACTCCCTTGATGAAAATCGAAATAAGTTTCAAAGGCTTTAATAGTCAGTGTCAAAGGTCTTGAAGCTACAACTGTGTTGATGAAACACAAAACCTGTACTCTATGTTATTATGCTCAAATATTATTTTATATTATTATATGCTTCAAGATATTATATTCTAACATTTCAAGAAGCTTTTCGAAAATTATCTCCTTCCTTAAAGCGTGAAGATGAGAAGGACACAATCGGAGATCATGGCTTCAAACTTTCCAAGTATAGAAGATCTCGAAGATGGCCATGATTAGCCTAGCCGTTGAAGAGAAGATTCTTCTTTGGAGGCGCCGGTTTGTTCTCTATAAAGGAAAGGAAGAAGAGAAGACAGGAAGACATTCGTTGAACACAAGCTCACATTCGCACTCAAGCCTGCAAGTGAAATCTGTCTTCTTCGTGTGCTCTCTGCTAGTTCTTAAGAGTCTGTTATTTCATTTCAAAGCATTTGAGAGTTACATAGTGAGCTTATAGGATATATTTTGAGAGAGTGTTATACTCGAGAGTTTTGTAACTCAGGAAGTGAACACTAGGCGATTGATTCACTAAGTGTAAGAGAATTGTACTAGATAGTTGAGAGAGGTGGGGCTCTTCTAGATTGGTCTAGGACTCCAAGGGAACGTGAGTTGACTAAATTACAATTGTATAGGAGAGAGGCTTCTCGGGGAGCTATTAGGATCCTAAGTCTTGTGAATCAATAAAAGTCGGTTGAATCCTAGGGTTGTGGAAGAACCCTAGGCGGGGACGTAGACCAAGTTCGTACCGAACCTCGTAAACAACTCATTGGGTCCTTTACTTACTGCTTTACCCTATTTCCGCACTTGGTTCGAATTGTTTAACTTTGTGATTCAGCTTTTCAGAGAAAAGACTAAGTTTAATCTCAAAGGGTTTTGCACGAGCTTCAAAAGTCTTGAGACTATCTGTGAAAAAACGGCATACTCTATTCAACCCCCTTCTAGAGTATTTTTATATTACTTTGTTATACTTTATCGAACCTTCAATTGGTATCAGAGCTTTACTCACTGCTTTTGATCTAACAATCTTGTGAGTTTTTTTATCATGTCTGGTGAAGCAAGCGGAGGATTTGCACAGGAAAGGTCTACCAGTAGACCACCACTCTTTGTAGGAAACAACTTTGTCCACTGGAGATCATTGATGAAGATGTTCATTATAGATCAAGATCTGGAACTTTGGAACATTATAGAGAATGGTCCAAAGGTTCCAGAGAAAGACGGAACAAATGGAACCAAAATTGCGAAGAAGGAGTCTAAATACATCCAAGCGGATCTTGAACTCATCTCCAAAAACTACAGGGCTATCAACTTACTTTATTGTGGTCTTAGCACTGATGAGTTTAACCGTATTTCATCTTGTAGGTCAGCTAAAGAGATTTGGGACAAGCTGGTCGTCACCTATGAAGGACCAGCCAAGTAAAGGACACCAAGATCAGTATCTTCCTTCGAAAGTATGAGCTTTTCAAAATAAAGTCTGATGAGCCTATCAAGGCCATGTTCACACGATTCACAGAAATCACCAACAACCTTGACTCTCTTGGCAAGAGCTTTACGAACGTTGAGAAAGTGAGGAAGATATTGAGGTGCCTCCCAAAAGAAAAGTGGGGTCCTAAAGTAACAACCATAGAGGAAGCCCAAGACCTTACCACTCTGCCCCTTGATGACCTGCTTGGGAAACTGATCACGCATGAGATGATCCTTAATGAACACTATGGAGAACTTCCAGCAAGCACTAAGAACTTGGCGCTCAAGTCTAAGAAGGATGAGCCGAAAGATGGATCTGATTCCGAAGATGAGGATGACGATGAGGATGATCCTTTTTCTCTTATCACAAGAGCCCTTGCTTGAATCCTCAAAATGAAGAAACAATTCAACAACAAGGATGGATCAGAGTCTTTTAAATTTCGAGGTAAGTCTCAATACAACAAATATGATAAGAAGACTAAACCGTTGTCTTGTTTTGAATGTGGTGAAATAGATCATCTTGTAAAAGGTTGTCCTCAAAAGGCGAAGAGCCAGTCCAAGAAGGGTGATAGATGGAAAAAGAAAGCCAAGGTGGCAACTTGGAGTGATTCTGACTCTGACTCCGATGACGAGAAGGTCAATGTCTGTCTTATGGCCTCAGGAGATGAATCCCACGATGAGAAGCTTGAGGTAACTGTAAGAGAACTTTTGGCAAGTCCAAAAGAGGTATTATCGGAATTCCTTTCTAATATGATTGCCAATGAAGAGAAACTTATTGCCCAAACTAACACTCTTATTAAGAAAACTGTGGACCAAAAAAGAACTATTGAGGATCTGTCTATGAGGGTCAAAAGTCTTGAAGCTTCTTATTCAGGTCTTGACATTAAAGTCAATACTCTTGATTCAGATAAATCTGAACTCAAGCAAGATCTCTCCTCGCTAAGAAGTGAACATCGTGACTTGGAGAATGAGAAGATCTCCCTGAATAATAAGATTCAAGACCAACAGACAACCCGCATAAGCTTTACCAAATCCAAAGGCACTCTTGATAGGATGTTGGGTGAGCAACAAAGTTCTCTAAACAAAAGTGGTATTGGTTACAATCCAAGGTTTTTAAAGAAGCAGCACATTACCACTTTTGTAAAGGCAAAAGGAAGCAGAACCTCTCCTATATGTCACCACTGTGCTAGAAAGGGACATGTAAAAGAGACCTGCCCCTATAGAAGAAAGGATCCACATATTATTCATAATACATTTCATGTTCATTTGAGAAAAGAACGGATAACGCAAGTTTGGGTCCCCAAAGGCACTATTTTACCAAATATGGTTTATCCCAATAATGGATCTAAATTTGCTTATTGGTCTAGCCACAAAGGTTGATGTTTGTTTCGCAGGAGATCACCAAGGTGAAAGAGCAAAAATGGATTATTGATAGTGGATGCTCGAGGCATATGAGTGGAAGGAGTTCTCTTTTCCATAATCTAAAGAAGCAATCCACTGGAACAATCACTCTTGGTGACAAAAAAAAGTGCGACATCGTTGGTATTGGTAGTGTTGGGAGTGATTCCAACCATAGTATTAAAAATGTCTATCTTGTGAATGGTTTGAAATATAATTTGCTTAGTGTATCTCAATTATGTGATAGTGGTAATGATGTCAGATTTAACAAGAAAAGATGTCTAGTATGAAGAGAAGATACATGTGAAGTTGTTCTGACTGCATATCGTTACAACAATATATATGTTGTAAATGTTGAGCAAGTGGCACAAGGAAGCTTAACCTGTCTAAAGGCTTTGATGGACGATCCAAAGCTCTGACACATGAGATTCGGTCATGTGAGTCCACATACACTATAGAAGCTTGTGTCCAAAGGGCTTGTAAGAGGGCTACCTGAGATGGACTTTAAAGATATTGATATGTGCAATGCATGCACACGAGGTAAACAAACACGTAGCTCTTTCAAACCCAAAAAGGTTGTAAGTTCTTCTAGACCCCTAGAACTTTTACATATGGATTTATGTGGTCCTATGCGAGTCAAATCTCCCAATGGTAAAAAGTACATGCTTATTGTTGTTGATGATTTTTCTAGATATACTTGGGTTGCATTTTTAAAAGAAAAATCAGAGGCCTTATTTGAGTTTTCAAAACTATGTAAGGAGTTGCAAACTTTAAGAAACGAGCCCATAGTGTCAATTCGAAGTGATCATGGTAGGGAGTTTGATCAACTTCAATTTATTTTGTTTTGTGCTAAATATGGCATCTCCCATAACTTTTCTGCTCCTAGGACACCTCAACGAAATGGGGTTGTGGAACGAACGAACCGCACCCTAGAGGACATGGCCAGGACTATGCTTTTAGAAAATGCATTACCTAAAACCTATTGGACTGAAGCTGTTAACACAGCTAACTATATTTTGAATCGTTGTCTTATTCGTTCCATATTAAAGAAAACTCCTTATGAACTTTTCAAAGGCCGCAGACCACTTATATCTTATTTTAAACCCTTTGGCTGTACTTGTTTTGTTCATAACAATGGAAAAGATAACCTTGGGAAATTTGATGCGCGTAGTGATGAAGGTATATTTCTTGGCTACTCCACAAGTAGCAAAGCTTATAGAATCTTCAATAAAAGGACCCAGTTAGTTGAAGAAAGTATACATGTTATATTTGATGAATGTAATGACGATTCTTTGAGTGAAAGTGTTGCAGATATAGATCTTAACATCCATGCAGAGAACGAGGAAGGTGATGATGTTGCCACCAAGAACACAGAGAAGAGGAACATGCAGGAACAGATTCTCAACACTGGAGAATTGGCCCAAGGTGTTGAAGATTCGTCTAAAGCCCTTGGTGTCCAATCCAACAGTGTTGAGACGTCAGAAACTGCTGTAACTGAACCTAACAGGACCACAGAGTCAGATGTACCACAAATCAATCCTGTTGGTGTGACGAATCAAGGAGCTGAGACTAGCAAAAGAAAATTCAAATACTCCTCATCATACTCTTTAAAGGATATCATTTCTGACCCTACATCTAGTGTTCAAACTCGTTCTAAACTTAAAGATCTTTGTGCTTTTCACACGTTTGTTTCTCTTATAGAACCAAAGAAGGTAGATGAGGCCCTTCAAGAGCCAGATTGGATCATTGTTATGCAAAGTGAGCTCAACGAATTTGAAAGGAACAAAGTCTGGACCTTGAAGCCTAAGCCAAAGCATCAATCAGTCATTGGCACACGATGGGTATTTCGAAACAAGCTAGATGAGAATGGTAAGATCGTGAGGAACAAAGCAAGGCTTGTTGCTCAAGGCTACAATCAAGAGGAAGGTATTGACTACGAGGAGACCTTTGCTCCCGTAGCTAGGCTTGAAGCCATTCGCATTTTACTAGCATTTGCATATTTTATGAGCATAAAGTTATATCAAATGGATGTCAAGTGTGCTTTTCTTAATGGTTTCTTAGAAGAAGAAGTTTATGTGGCTCAACCCCTAGGTTTTGAAAGTACGGAATTTCCTAATCATGTTTATAAACTAGACAAAGCGCTTTATGGTTTGAAACAAGCCCCAAGAGCTTGGTATGAGCGCTTGTCAAAATATCTTTTAGAAAATGATTTTAAAAGGGGGTTGATCGACAAGACTCTTTTTATCAAGACCAAAAGAAAAGACATTTTGGTTATTCAAATATATGTTGATGATATATTGTTTGGTGCTACTAACACATCTTTGACTAGATTGGTCTAGGACTCCAAGGGAACGTGAGTTGACTAGATTGCAATTGTATAAGAGAGAGGGTTCTCGGTGAGCTATTAGCAGTGGCGGATGGTTGGGTTAGCAAACCCATCAACTGCCGGGTAAAAAAAATTGGGGTAGTTTGAAAAAAATAAATTTGCTGGGTTAATTTTATTTTTGTTGGCCCATAATTAAGCGCACCCATGATGAAGCCCATACACCTTTGCTCTATTACTATTGTACTAACACTGAACCTTAATTAATTAATTACTACCACTTAGCCAATAACCACTTTCACTAACTCCAAATTCTCTAGCCATTGTTTTTAGTAATTTTAATTAATCTGTTTTCACATATGCCTATTGCCCGTTAACTCTCTTTTTAGTAATGACTATTTTCTAAATTCTAGAGTCAGGTTTTCAGTTTATACATTATCGTCGCCATTGATCATTTCGAACCGACATGAGATTATAGTACAATTTCAATAGAGCATATTCACAAATAAAATTATTTATTATTATTATTATTATTATTACTATTATATATATGTATATAAGAATTATATTTTGCTTTATTAAAGTTTCATTTTTCAATGGTAAATATTTTTTCGCTCACCTAGCTCTAAGATACTAGATCCGCCACTGGCTATTAGGATCATAAGTCTTGTGAATCAATAAAAGTCGGTTGAATCCTAGGGTTGTGGAAGAACCCTAGGCGGAGACGTAGGCCAAGTTCATGCCGAACCTCGTAAGCAACTCATTGCGTCCTTTACTTACTACTTTACCCTATTTCCGCACTTGGTTCGAATTGTTTAACTTTGTGATCCAGGTTTTCAGAGAAAAGACTAAGTCTAATCTCAAAGGGTTTTGCACGAGCTTCAAAAGTCTTGAGACTATCTGCGAAAAACCGACATACTCTATTCAACCCCCCTTCTAGAGTATTTTTATATTACTTTGTTATACTTTATCGAACCTTCAGCAGCGTCACAACCAAGCCAGAAGCAACGACAACGACGGCGGAGCCAAGCGTTGGCGAAACCTGGGAAGACGGAGGTCGCACGACCAAGAGGGCTGAGATCAGCGGCAAGCCGAGGTAAAAGATGCAGACCAAGGAGGCGAAGAGAAGGAGGCCGCAACACCAAGATGTTGAGATCTGGGGGAAGCAGATCGGGGAGTTTAAGGCATAACTCGAGGGAGAGATGAAGGTCGAGGCGAAGCAAGCGGAGGATCAGATACCGACGACCCGACGCTACACCCACACCAGCGGAGGTAGGAATCAATAGGTCATTGAAAGAATTTCGGATTTAGCATCAAAAATTGGATGGGGGAAGAGGAGAAGGGGAATAGAAACCCATAAACATCACAAACCCCACCAAGAATCATACTTTGATCGAAATCGGCAGAAGAAGATAAGATCAGGGGAATCACCACCACAAATCTGAATCCCCACTACCGACGATGAGGGTGGGAACATCGCGCACCGATAGGGGCTGCCGGAGTAAAGCTATGAAGGAATTGATGAGGGCTTGGTTAATCATCGAGCCATGGGAGCTCGGATGTCACTCGTCAATGGAGATGGAAGAGAAGGAAAATGTGTAACAGATTCTTGATTACTCAACAAAATGAATGTACAGAGGCTTTATACTGGACTTTACATGTATGGGCCTAATCCTATACAATTGTCTAAGCCCACTAACAATGTAACAAACTGACCCTCTTACTAACGGACTTTGTTCTTCCATTCCAACACCCCTCTTCAAGCTCAAGGAGGGTCTGCGATTCCGAGCTTGCTCATTAATGGAGGAAACGATGGTCCAAGTAAAGGTTTAGTAAGAACGTCATAGATCTGATCTCTAGTGGAGACATGACGAAGAGAAATCAGGCCCTCTAGGACCTTCTCTCGCACGTAGTGACAATCAAGTTCGACATGTTTTGTCCGTTCATGAAATACGGGATTTCTGGCAATGTGTATTGTAGCTTGGTTGTCGCACTTTACTGGTATTGGTGTGATTGTGGAGACCCCTAATTCAGCTAGGAGCCTTGTCAACCATGCCAATTCAGTGCATACCCTTCAGATTGATCGATATTTTGCTTCCGCGGATGATAGCGAAACTGTGTTTTGCTTCTTCGATTTCCATGAAATGAGGCTTCCTTCTAGGAGCACAACATAACCACTCACTGAGAGTCGAGTAAGTGGGCACGATGCCCAGTCTGCATCACAGCAAGCTTGAAGCTTAAAATCATCACTGCGCGATAGGAACATAGATTTGTGTTGTGTGCCATTGAGATACCTCAACGTCCTTAATGGTGCTTCAAGATGTTTCTCACGAGGGCTCTTCATGAATTGACTGAGGAATTGTACTGCAAAGCATATGTCAGGACGGGTATGTGTGATGAAGTTCAGCTTTCCCACTAATTTCCTATACACAGTGGGATTGCTTATCAAATCTCCTCCATCAACTATCAATTTAGTATCCGTCAACAACGGGCTGCTGACTGGTGCCCTCTTTGCACAATCAAATTCAGTCAAAGTATCTTGGATGAAACATTTCTGACTAATGAAAATCCCCTCTTCATTGTGAACAAATTCCATTCCCAAAAACAAATTCATCTGCCCAAGATCTTTGATTCTAAACTCATCATTCAGAAAACCTTTGATGTGGCTCATCTCATCTAAATCATTCACTGTCATGAGAATGCCGTCTACATATACAGCCACATATGTGACTTTGTCCATGTCATGCTTTATGAACAATGAATAATCGTTCAAAGGTTGAACATAACCCTTGAATTGAAGAGCATGAGATAGCTTTGCATACCATTGTCGTGATGCTTGCTTAAGTCCGTACAATGATTTCTTCAAGAGACATACATGGCCTGGTACTACAGTCATGCCTTGTGGAATGCTCATGTACACTGTTTCATAAAGATCACCATGTAGGAATGCATTGTTCACGTCCAATTGCATCAATGACCATCTATTTTTTGCTGCAACTGCAACTAGTGCACGAACTGTTGTCATTTTGACAACTGGGGAGAAACTCTAAGTGTAGTCGATTCCCTCCCTCCGGGTGAAGCCTCTTACCACTAAACGAGCCTTATATCTCTCTATTGATCCATCTTCTTTGTGTTTGCTTTTGTAAACCCATCGACAACCGATTGGACGAGCACCTCTTGGCAAGGGAACAATCTGCCAGGTGTTGTTCAACTCCAGGGCTTTGAACTCATCTCTCATGGCACTGTCTCAGAAAGAAAACTTACAAGCTTCTTGATAAGTTTGTGGTTCATGAAAAGGCAAAACTGAGGAGAATTATCAGATCCCAACTGGAGAGTACTGGTGATAGTATGACAGCAAAACATAGGATGTTCATCAACATGATTGCAGACATAATCATGAAGGTAAGCAGGAGGATGGGATGTTCTGGTTGATCGACGAGGAGAAGGAGGATGGATAGGAGGAGGTGAGGATGAAGGGATGTTTTGGTGAGGCAAGGCAGCATTGTTGTCATCATGAACAATCATGGGATTGGAAGGGTACATGGATGCAGAAGAAGAAGCATCTCTAAAGGGGAATTCATCTTCAAAGAACACTGCATCTCTTGAAACTTCAACCCTGTGATTGTCCAAATTCAAAACCTTGTATCCCTTAGTCCCTGTAGGAAAACCAAGGAAGACACATGGAGAGGCTCGAGACATGAACTTGTGACGTCCTTGTTTAAGTGTTGAGCAATAGCACAAACACCCAAAGCTTCTGAGAGCTATATAACCTGGCTTTCTTTTGCACAAGACCTCAAAGGGACTCCTCTTTTGCAACACTTTGCTAGGAAGTCGATTAATGATATGAACTGCTGTCAAAACAGATTCACCCCAATACTTCAGGGATAACTTGGTTTGGAAAAGCAGGGCTCTAGCAACCTCCAAAATGTGCTTCTGTTTCCTCTCCACAACACCATTTTGTTGAGGAGTTGCCACACATGATTTGTGATGAGCAATTCCCTTGCTCTGAAAAAATTCAGAGGAAGCTTTACTCAATCCAAGTTCTTGAGCATTATCAGCACTGATGGCCATGACCTTGCTCTCAAACTGTGTTTCAACCATTGCAACAAACATCTTGATCACTCCTAAAGCATTCCCTTTGCAGCCTATCAAATGAACCCATGTGCATCTACTGAAGTCATCAACAATGGTAACAAAATATCTATTTCCATTGTAGGTGTGAACTTGAAAAGGTCCCCACACATCAATATGCAGCAATTGAAAAGGTTTAACAGTTGCAATACTACTATTAGGAAAAGACAAGCGAAGTTGCCTAGCCCTTGCACAGATATCACAAGGAGCTATAGTGTCTATATCAGGTAGTTGAGGAAACAAACAAGCTAGCTTGTGACCAGTTAAATGGCCAAATGTCTGAGCATTTATTACTGTTGTAGCAACAGAGCGAGTAGCATGAGATGAAACCACCACTTCTGCAACCTTCTTCTCTAGAAAATACAAACCCCTTTCACTTCTTCCAAGCCTGAGAGGTCTCTGACCCTGCACATTTTGTAATACACACATATGTGGCGTGAACAAAACTGATCTCCCATTATCTTTTATCAGTATACCAATCGAGAGCAAGTTGCACTTGAAGTAAGGGACATACAAAACTTCCTTCAAGTGCAAGCTGTTACCCAGTTGAATGCTGCCCATGGTATCTACTAGCAAAGAAGAACCAGTAGGCAAAGTCACTGAGAAAGGCCTCTTGATTAGCACACAATTGGTGAACATAGAGAAATCAGTACACATGTGGTTATTCGCTCCTGTGTCCAATATCCAGTTATGTGAAAAACAAGCATCAAAAGCCATACCTACGAAGCCTGCAAACTTTGTGTTGGGGCCAGACATTGCATCTCTACTCCTCTGATCCGAGATGTTCAGCATGTCCAGTAGTTGAGCGTACTGAGCGTGAGTAAGTTCTGGAACAACACTTCCTCCAACTTCATCAGTGACCTGAGCTGCCACTTTCTTTCCTCGAATGCATTTCTTGGGGAAGCCATGGATAAAATAGCATTTATCCACCTCATGATTTGTCTTCTTGCAATGAGTGCAGTACATGCCTGACTTCTTGGTTTGCGACTGAGTATCACCTCTCTTGATCTGGTCATTTCCTTTCTGAACTTCAACATTGAATGAAGCCAGATCTCCACCAGAGTGTGTGATACTTTTGTACTCTTGTTGCGCTTCCTCTTGTGAAATCAAAGAGTAAGCCAGAGCAACAGTCGGCAGGGGTCGCATCATAGATCGAACTCCTGGCTGGTATGTAATTCTCATTCAAACCAAGAAGGAATTGCATTAGCTTTTGTTCATCTTGGAATTTCACATTATTTGGCCCAACTCCATAGGTGCACGGTTGAGCCTTACGCAGATTAATTATCATATTCCTCCCACAGAGTCTTCAATTTGTTGAAATAGGATGTGACAGTAGCAATACCTTGAGTAAACGAACCTAGATCCCTTTTTAGTGAGAACATGTGTGCTCCGTTGACGAGACCAAAGCGAGACTCAAGATCATCCCAGATCTCCTTGGCGATGCTAGCATACATGACGCTGCTCCGGATTTCAGGATCTAGACCATTGTGCAACCGAGAAATCATCATATCGTTGCATCTGTCCCAGATCTCTGCACGGGGATCATTGTCTGCAGGTCGGGGGAGTAATCCATTGACGAAGCGGAGCTTGTTCTTCGCACTAAGAGAAATCTTAGCTGACCTCTTCCATTTCGCGAAATTCTTGCCATCGAAAAGTGTAGTGACGATCGAGAGACCAGGATGGTCACTCGAATGAAGGAACAATGGATTTGTGTTCTCAACACAACCCTGGTTTCAGTTTCAGTCGCCATTAGATCAAGAGATCTAAAAAAAATTCGACGAAGAGGAAGATGAATTAGTTGGATTTAGATGCGGAAAATGAATCAGGAGCAATCACTGCTCTGATACCATGAAGGAATTGATGAGGGCTTGGTTAATCATCGAGCCATGGGATCTCGGATGTCACTCATCAATGGAGACGGTAGAGAGGGAAAATGTGTAACAGATTCTTGATTACTCAATAAAATGAATGTACAGAGGCTTTATACTGGACTTTACATGTATGGGCCTAATCCTATACAATTGTCTAAGCCCACTAACGATGTAAAAAACTGACCCTCTTACTAACGGACTCGGTTCTTCCATTCCAACACCCCTCTTCAAGCTTAAGGAGGGTCTGCGATTCCAAGCTTGCTCATTAATGGAGGAAACGATGGTCCAGGAGATTGAAACACGAGATTTCAATCTGGATTTTTTGTTTGCCTTGCCCAGCAAGGATTTGGGTTTTTATTTTTTTTTATTTTTTATTCATTTGTTCTCTTGCGTTCACAGAACACAAGGGTTGGAGCCGGAACCACGGCTGAGACGGAAGAAGATTACTCCTCAACCGTCAGCAAAGGGACCACCGAAGCCAGAACACGAGCAGGAGCCAACAAGGGCACGAAGACAGAAGACGAAGAATTGAAGACAAGAGACAACCCTCCACCTCGACCTCCGACACAGCCGCCGGGGCCACCGCGCTCTTTCCAGAAATTAAGGGGGAAACTAGGCCGGATTGAGAAACAATTTCACCAATTGGACTTGATTTAGAAAAGATTTGATCAACTTGTGGTTAATTTGGGGATTCCCTCAAAGGGGATTTATTTCATCAGAGGGTTCCGAGCCCCTCAAAGGGGATTTCCTTCAGAGCGTTTTTTATATTAAATCTATTTTAGAAGTGACGTAGTTAAATGTTAGAAAACCTTATCTTTACCAACGACGGTAAACACAGAAAATGAAGTGGGGTGCTTACGTATTAGAAGTGCAGAGACCAAAATCCCCGCAATCGGCATAGATGTCGCAACTGTCTTGAGGAACTTGGAAGAAGGTAATCCACTGGCGGCTGCTGTCGTGCCACGTCTCTGCTTTGAACGTCTCCGATTCACCGTCGACGATCAAGTGTGTGATGATCGAAGCATTCACCATTGTGTACTCAAAATATACCTCTTCGCTGCTTTCAAACACTGTGTAGTTGAATATGAAACTTTTAGTCATTTGGGGTATCCCGCTCCACCTCTCCCCGACGTACGGCCCGCTCCGCCACACTGGCACCGACCCGTCTTTGTACACGAAGAACTCAGGCGCCCCGCGTTTCGTGTCCCCCACCCGAAACGCGTATCTCCCGACCCCTGGATCGTCGCTCGCCCTCCAGGAGGTCGGGTACCGGCTGAGCCCGCTTGTCCTGTTCAGCCACACTTTCGTCCCCGGCAACATCACATGGGTCGGGTGCTCAAAGCTTTGCCACGCGATGTTGCCTTGGGCGGAGATGAGGACCAGGTTCCCGGAGTCCAGGAGCCTGGCTTTCCCGGTGGATGAGATTAAGAGTGATGTGGACCATAGAGTGGAGTTGTGGGAGGAGAGCACTAGGTTGCCGTCGTTGGCGATGGAGAGGATCCCGTTGGAGCCGTTGATCGGATGGTCTCGGTTTGCCACCCAAACAATGGTTTTGGTTGCGACTTTGTTGTACCAAATGCCGACGTAGCGAACCTGTGTGGAGCTTCCGGGGCTGAAGAACCCCAAGACGAAGTTGTTACCGTCGGGTGAGGTCAAGGTCTGGCCGTCTTTAAGGGGTTGGGTTGGGGAGATGGTGTCGGTTGGGAAAACCGCGGCATTGAGGGATACATATAAGAGTAAAACTACGCTAAGCATTTCGTCCGACCTACACTACTTAGCTACGCCTGTGTCGACTGCAGTTGGTAAAATTAACAACTAGCAGATGACAAAGTGGAAATTATAGGAGATCAACTCCCATACAATTTGACAACTAGCAGGGGAAATGTGCAAGTTTGATCTGGTCAATCAAGTGTTTGTTCAATATTTATGGATGTACTCCGAGGCCCCATCAACTCATCAAGTGTTTGTTTGTTTGGAATTTTCTTGGATTGGCGGGGGTGGTTGCCCATCTTTTCCAATAAATCAATAAGATTAATTAGCATTTAAGATGATTTTTTTTTTGATAGGGAACATTTAAGATGATGATGTATTAGTGTATCTAACTTTCAAGTTTGAGTTGTGTGAATTAAATAAATTTTTTTTTTAACTACAATTTAGAACTCGAAACATCAAAGCAATAAATTTGATTTTCTATAAGTTAACAACTCGATAGATATATCAACCATTATGAATACATTATAATGAAAAAACAAAATAGAAAATAAAGACGAAACAACAGGTTGCACGCACTATACTAAAATGCAAAAACTAGGCAAAACAAATATCATCGTCAAGGACGGGGATGAAGGATAAATTCAAGTGCTACTATGTAGCACCGCTCGCCATTGGTACACCAGGATGCTATCTATTGTGGGCGGTGAAGACGAACTCCAAGGAATCGCCTCCCAGATACAGAGTCATCCTAAACACACCACCACAACTCCAACTAGTCTCGACTCGATCCGAACGCTGCTTTCTTCAACCAAGTGTAAGGACACCTAGGATCACAAAAAAGAACATCCATAAACAACTTGTGAGAGAGAGAGAGAGAGAGAGAGAGAGAGAGAGAGAGAGATGCAGGCAGCGAGATGAAGAATAAGCAAGGAGACTTTTGGAAAAAACTAAAAAGGTCTTTGCGCACCCAGGGTGTGCATAGACTAATGTCTCAAATTCAAAACTTTGGTCAATACGCACCCAGGTGCACACAGACTTACGTGTGTTTTGAAAAAACTTCATTGGTCTATACACATCTAGGGTGCGTACACGTAAAATTTGAATTTTGAAATTAAAACCTTATATGCACCCAGGGTGCACAACTACCAGATAAGCGCGTAAACGCACCTTGAGTGTGTTTCCCAATATGCACAAGCAACCCGATTTTTTATGGCACTGCAAATGTTTTAGGGGTCGTTTGGTATTGATATCTACCTAGTGTTTGGTATAGGCAGATATCGATATCATTTCATCTGATATCTGTATTTGGTATAGACAGATATCGATATCACTTGATATCTAAATATTAGATTTGGGCCTATTTGATATACTGATTTGGAGGGAGGTATCATTCGATATCAAGATATCACCCGATATCGCCCGATATCTTGATACCGAGATATGAACCGACATCGATATCTTGATATCTAGATATCAATGCCAAACGATGCCTTAGGGCTTATAAGGCGGGAAACATTGGGATTGCGAGGCATGTATCATGTATGATCTACTCCGTATTATGTTTCCATTCACTTTGGGCTAATTTAGGTTGTGCTTGGAAAAATCGTAGCTGTTGGAGTAACTAAAGCTGATAGGGTAGCTGAAGATATTTGATTATTTGTGTCAAATATAAGTTAATAGCCTAGTATATTATTTGGTAACCCTGGTTGTTACGATAGCTAATGAAAACTTGTGAATAAAAAACTAAAAGTTTTGAAAAGTTTGAGTGAGTAGCTGTTGAAAAGCTTAAATTACAAAAACTAATTAAACTAAAATGTTATATTTATTTTATTTAACACTATATAATATCAAAACCATAAGCTCCGAAAAGCTATTTGCTTTTGCCAAACGGAGCCTTAATTTTCTTTACTTTTGAGCGGGATTGAGAGATACAAATATGAAATATTTGCATTTGTAATTTGTTCGTTCCCTCCCCTCCCCATTTTCATACCAAAAATAGGCTTTCAGCCAGAAATTGGAATCACCACCGAACCCACTGTGGGCCTGTGGCCCTCTCCCTCCATTTTTGTTTAAACCCCCCTAAAAATTAAAAATCAAACAAATTTCAAACACATCCAAAAGTGGAAACCCCAAAAGAATCAAAGCAACCATCCCTCCATGGCTCCATCGATCTTCAAATTTTCAGGCATCAACATATATATTATATATGCACATCTCCCTTTCTCTCCTAAATCCCTAACTCAATTCAAATATTCAATTCAACTCATCTCAACTCCCTCCCTCTCAAGTCTGAACATTGAACACGCCTAGCAAGTAGCAGACTAGCAATGGAGGCCGAATCATATCTGAGTGTCGCACTGAACGACGACAACAAGGAAAACATCATTCCTCCTCCATTGCAGTTGCAGTCGCGAAGCAGCCCAGCTGTGTTCTCCAACAACAACAAGAAGAAGTCCGCCAAATGGAGGAGAGTCAGATTGCCCCTTGCAGATATAACCCATCTCTTCAATTCTTCACCTGTTCAGTCCATTCATCAGTCTGCTGTAGGGTTTAGGGCCTCAGCTTCCTCGAATCCCAGAAAGAGGAAAGATGTTGAAGGAGATTCTGGTAGCGCTACCCATTCTTTGATGTACCACCGCCACATTTGCAGGACTCTTCGGATGGGTTTTAGATGAGAAATCTGATTATTATTTTTTCTTTTTTTTTGTTGGTTTTGTATGAGAATTGGTGATTCAGACATAAAACTAAACGGAATACAGATTACATTCAGAAATTAGTTGTGTCCTCTCTCTATCTCTGACATCTGCTATGAATTGCAATTTCCCCTTTCTATCATTAGCTGGGTAAATGTTCCAGCTGCCTAATGCCCAGTGACCCAGCTTCCATCTTATTCTATATCTAAAGGATTGTTTGGTTAGCAATCCAGAAAACCATGAAGAAAATAGAATATATAAATTTCTACAATGTAAAATCCAACAAAACATTTTTTTTTTCAATTCTCAAAATATGTAATTCTCCATTTACTTGTTAAGAAGTAACTTTCTCCCAATTGTACTTCTCGTATTAAACCGAGCAACCCCTATATTCCCTATAATTATGGTGCCAATGGGAAATCTTCAGTTACTAATTAAAAGTGCGACTTTAATTGCACTTGTGAGAATCATATGGTAGGCTGAATCTATAATTCAATTCCGAATTAACCTAAAATCCTCAATAAGTGGCTGTTTGTATAGGGAAAGTTCATGACAGAAGGTGAATTTCATTTAGCGGATGCCGACCGAAATATAAAATTTGACGAATAATTTTTCGTCGTTTTACCTTAAAAATTTAACATAATTATTGGATGACGATATCCTCTTCTGTTTTAAAAATCTAATTGATCGAGTAAGCGAGAGTCAAAGAAACTAACATTCGGAAACTAATTTCGGGATTCGAAATTCGCGTATTCGAAATTTATTTTCGATTATTTGTTTACCCAAATTCACACTCCACCCTTACCATACCTCCTTCAAATCCCCCTTACCCTGTCACCCTCACCGGTACCATTCACCATCAGTCTTCACCTTCCACCATCACCTGTCTCGCCATCTCCATACCCACACCATCACCTCCCTTCTTCTTCCTTCTTCATTTCCTCCCTCTTGCTCACCCCCATCTCCTCCTCACCGTCACCATCTCAGCCCATCATCATCACCAAATCTGTCATCATCGACCACCACCGTGGGCACCACCGCGCCTTTATTCTCCTCCCTAGTTCAATGTTGGAAGAGATGAGCGTTTTCTCAAATTCTCCTCAATTCAATTTTTTCAAACTGCGATGCACTTCTCATTAGATTCGAAACCTTGATCGATCGATGCACCTTCGAAAGGACGCAGACGACCGCATCTCCTTCATCTGCTTCAATTCTCCCCGACACACTTCCTCGTCTATTTCATATCTATCGATGCACCTTCAAACACAATCAACCGGACTCTCAATCAGAGCCCTTGTTCTTCGACTGGATTCTTCTTTGGAGCCTGTCAACTGCCTTCTCCGACTCTCCCATCGGAGCCCTCTTCATAACTTCGTAACTGCCTCTTCGGCCGGACTCTTTTCTTAGAGCCTACCAACCCCCTTCTCCGGCTTCTCTTCTCAGAGCCTTCAACTTGGACCTTCTTCGGCTTCGCCTTCTTGTTGGTGATCTTCTCCGAACTTCAATTCCGGACACAAACAAACAAGCAGATCGATGGACTCTCATCGGAGCGCCCTCGTTCTTCAGCCGCCTTCTTCAATCAGCCAAATCTTCCACCTCCATCTCGTCGGTGGTGCTGCCCTCCATGGACAACTTCTTGCCCGAACTCTTGTACGGACACTTAACCTCCGAGATCTTCATCTCCGGATCAACACTTCTGGCCTTCATCTTCGGCCTCTCAATCTTTCCTCCCATGGAAAGACTCGACAAATGGAGTACCTCTCTCGGCCTCCTCATGACTCCATTGCTTGGAATCATCTTCAACAGACGGAGCGCCATCTTTAGGCCTCCTCATCACGATTCCTTTGCTCGGAACCGCCCTCAACACACGGAGCACCCTCTCGCTCCTTCAATAAACATGGTATCCGAGCTAGGGTTCGATCTCCCATTCCAGGTTCGATCCTATTGAAGAAATCTATGGAGAGAGAGTGCTCCATTAAAGGTCTTCCCATGAGGAGAAAGCCGCCATGTTTGTTGAAGATGATTCCGATCAAAGGAATCATGAAGGAGTCCTAGAAGATGGATCTCCATGTTTATTGAAGAAGCGAGAGGGTGCTCCGTGTGTTGAGGGCGGTTCCGAGCAAAGGAATCGTGATGAGGATGCCTAGAGATGGCGCTCTGTCTCCACCCCTTAATTTGAATTCTTTCATGCCTATTTTCTCCATGAAATAAAAATGCTTTGCACTGCTAAGAGCCTTTGTGCATATGTCTGCTATAGGAAACGGTAGAATTGTTAATGAATTTCCTTGTTATTTCCAATCCCTTCAATGGGTTTATAAAGATACAGTACAACAACCACTTGAAAGATAGGTCCGTACAATTAGGAGAGAGGAGAAGATAATGGGAGAGATTATCTCTAACCAATGCTAACTAATTAAGATAAATAGAAAATATAAAATAATCCTTAACAATAGGATTTATTGTTTAACATGCCCCTGCAAGTTGGACGCCATTGCAAGGCCAAACTTGGAAGACAGAGCATGGAACCGTTGACGATTGAGTGGCTTTGTGAGCACATCTGCAAGTTGATCTTCAGTTGGAACATAGGAGACTCGAAGAGTGTTAGACTGAACCTGCTCCCTGACAAAATGAAAAGCCAAAGCAACATGCTTCATTCTCGAGTGAAATACCGGGTTCGAACTAAGGCTTATTGCACCGAGGTTGTCACAATATATGACCGGTTGTGTGCAGTTTCGAACCCCCAGTTCAGACAGAAGCAATTGAATCCAGACCAATTCAGAGCAAGAATCCGCTAGCGCTTTATATTCCGATTCGGTTGAAGATCGAGCAACAGTTTTCTGCTTGCGAGAACTCCAGGAAATTGGAGTGCGGCCTAGAAAGAACACATAGCCTGTGGTTGATGTGTATTCATCCTTATTTCCAGCCCAATCTGCATCCGAGAAGCCATGAAGAGCGGATGAGCCATTGTTGTGAAGGACGATGCCAAGATCCATGGTACCCCGAAGGTAACGAAGGACCCTCTTGACTGCAGTCCAGTGCTCGCTGGTGGGAGCTTGCATGAATTGGGAAAGTTTGTTCACGGCGAAGCTCACATCAGGCCGGGTGAGGGATAGATACTGGAGACTGCCGACAACCATCCTATACTCTGAAGCATTCGCCAAGGCAGGGCCTGACTGTCGAGTGAGGGAGGAGGAGGAGTCCATGGGTGTGGGTGCAGGACGACAATCCAGCATATTAGTCTTGCCAAGGAGATCAAGTATATACTTACGTTGGTGGAGGAACAGGCCTGTTTGGTGATGTTAAGCCATACCCAATAAGAGTAGACTTAATCTGATTTCTCCATGAAACATATGTGTTTGGGGTTAACTTCAATGCATTGGCAAAGTGCACAATGATGAAGGGTTTGTTGGGTTCAACCAGGTTGGGGAGAGTGTGAGAAGGAGTTGCCATTGTAGGAGGGGGGAAGAAAAATGAAGAATCTTCAAGCTCTAGATACCATATAGGAAACGGTAGAATTGTTAATAAATTTCCTTGTTATTTCCAATCCCTTCAATGGGTTTATAAAGATACAGTACAACAACCACTTGAAAGATAGGTGCGTACAATTAGGAGAGAGGAGAAGATAATGGGAGACATTATCTCTAACCAATGCTAACTAATTAAGATAAATAGAAAATATAAAATAATCCTTAACAATAGGATTTATTGTTTAACAATATAGGAAACGGTAGAATTGTTAATGAATTTCCTTGTTATTTCCAATCCCTTCAATGGGTTTATAAAGATACAATACAACAACCACTTGAAAGATAGGTGCGTACAATTAGGAGAGAGGAGAAGATAATGGGAGAGATTATCTCTAACCAATTCTAACTAATTAAGATAAATAGAAAATATAAAATAATCCTTAACAATAGGATTTATTGTTTAACATCTGCATCCTGGCTATTGGTTCCACAAAACTTAAGTGTGATCTTCTCTTCTGCCACCAGCTTTCGAATGAAATGGTGTTGAACATCTATGTGCTTTGTCCGGGCATGAAAGGTTGGGTTCTTTGTCATTGCAATTGCTGATTTGTTGTCACGCCACAACTCAATTGCATCCTTATGATCACAACTCAGATCAAGCATGAGCTTCTTCAACCATAAAGCTTGCTTGGCAGCTGCTCCAGCTGCAACATACTCTGCCTCTAATGAAGACAAAGCTATTGTATCCTGCTTCCTTGCACTCCATGTGATTGCTCCTGACCCAAGCCCAAACACAGACCTAGAAGTACTCCTTCTATCATCCAGGCAATCAGCCCAATCACTGTCTGTGTATCCTATCATCTTGAAGTTTTCAACATGTTCATACCACATGCCATACTCAATTGTCCCAGCAATGTACCTCAGAATTCTTTTAGCTGCTCCTAAATGTTGCTTTGTAGGACTGTGCAAGTACCTTAAAACTACACTCACACTATAGGCAAGTCAGGCCTAGTGTATGTGAGATAGTTTAAGCCACCATATACAACCTTTCATCAGCCACTGAAGTACCATCATCTCTTCTCAGTTTCTCATTCATGTTCATTGGCGTCTGAGCAACATCACAATTCTCCATTCCAAATTTCTTCAACATATCTCTGGCATACTTCACTTGGTACACAAATATGCCTTCTTTGCTTTTATTCACTTCCAGTACAAGAAAGTACTGCAACAGATTCAGATCTGTCATTTCAAACTTGCTCATCATAGCATGTTTGAAATCCTTGAGCATCTTTGGTGAAGAACTGAAGTAGATTATGTCATCTACATATAAGCACACCACAATGAACTCACCACTCTTCTTCTTCTTCACATACAGTGTAGGTTCATTTTCACTTCTCTCAAATCCATTGTTTAGAAAGAATGAATCAATCTTGCTATACCAAGCCCTTGGGGCTTGCTTCAGGCCATATAAAGCCTTGTGTAGCTTGTACACTTTGTGCTCTTCATTCTTCTACAAAAAACCTTGTGGTTGCTCAACATATACTTCTTCTTGCAATTGTCCATTTAAAAAGGCTGATTTCACATCTAGTTGAAAGACTTGCAACTGCCATTGAGCTGCCAAAGCTAGCACAACTCTCACTGTCTCCATCCTTGCTACAGGAGAGAAAGTTTCTTCAAAATACATGCCCTCTTGATGTGCATAAACCTTTGCCACTAGCCTGGCCTTGTGCTTCTGAACACTGCCATCAGTATTGAACTTGGTCCTGAAAACCCATTTTAAACCAATGACATTCTTATCTTGTGGCAGCTCCACCAAGTCTCATGTCTCATTCTTTTGTATGGACTTCAACTCTTTCTTCATAGCCTTTTGCCATTTTTCATTGCTCTCAGCATCTTCAAAATACTCAGGGTCTGATGCTATCAATGCCATCTCACAGCTTGCATATATGTCAGACAAGGATCTAAATTTCCTTGGTGGTGACTCACTTGATGACCTTGATGATGATGCACTATGACTACTTGAGGAGCTCGAGCTTTGCTGCTGTACTGGTGTTATAGGAGGAGTATCCCCATGGTCATCATCATCAACATCCTCCTCTTCTGTTGAACTACTGATGGGGATTACTGGAATCACATCATCTTCCATGGACTAAGCATGCTTATTCTCTCAATCCCACTCAACTTCTTCATTGAATACCACACTTCTGCTCACTATTGTTCTCTTGCTCACTGGATTATAAAGCTTATAGGCCTTTGATTGTGCTGCATAGCCTATAAACACAAACTTCTCTGCCTTGTCATCTAGTTTTCTCCTCAAATTCACTAGAGCATAAGCCACACATCCAAAAACTCTGAGATGACTCACTGAAGGCTTCTTTCCTCTCCAAACTTCAAATGGAGTCTTATCAATCACTGCTCTTGTTGGAGAGATATTGAGCACATACACTGATGTAGCCACAGCCTCACACTAGAACTCATTTGGCACCTTCCTGGCTTTGAGCATACTCGTAGCCATCTCTATGACAATCCTATTCTTCCTCTCAGCCACACCATTTTGCTCAGGTGTGTAAGGAGCTGTCAATTCTCTTCTTATTCCATTTTCCTCACAAAAGTTCATAAACTCGTAAGACATGAACTCTCCTCCTCTGTCAGTTCTCAATGCCTTGATCATCTTCCCTGATAACTTCTCAACAAGAGCTTTAAATTTCTTAAAGCTTTCAAATGCTTCGGACTTGAATCTGAGAAAATAGACTTAACTGAACCTACTGCAGTCATCTGAGATCAAGAAAAAATCCTTGCTACCACCTAGTGACTCAGTTTACATAGGGCCACACAAATCAGCATGTAAGAGCTCTAAACACTCACTTGCTCTCCATGGTTCATCATTTGAAAAAGAACCTCTTACTTGCTTTCCATAAACACAACTCTCACATAGCTCCAATTCACCTATCTTAGGCACACCAACAACCATCTCCTTTGTGCTCAGAAGCTTCAAGCTTTGAGCATTGAGATGCCCATATCTCATATGTCATAGCATGGTTTCTTCATCACCCTTTACTGTCATAACCTTTCTCACATCTGCTGCTAAATTGAGTGTAAACATCCTATTCTTACTCATAGGAGCACTCACAACCACACAACCTGTTCTTTTCTCTTTTATCACGCACTTATCACCTTCAAATAACAAAGAATAATCTGTCCCTTGAAGCTGGCCAACACTGAGCAAGTTATGAGCCAATTCAGGCACCCACTGAACATCATCAAGAAATCTCACATCACCTTGTACACATTTGATTGCCACAGTGCCTCTCCCTTCCACTCTTAGTACCTTGTTGTCTCCTAGTCTCACATTTCCTTTCTTAGATTCATCTAGTTCCTTAAATATGCTTCTAGAACTAGACATGTGATTAGAACAACCACTATCTAAGAACCATAGCTCACTTGCTCCCTCCGCTACAGATGACAATTCCATAAAACAACATATCATCTTTGTCAACCTTCTCTGTATAGTTGGCTCCTTTCTGCTCATTCTCTTGCTTCTCCCAACCATAGGCTTCCTTATGCCCGATTTTCTTACAGTAATAGCACTTAATTCCACTCATTTTCTGTCTAGAATCAGTGCCTTGATTCCTATTGGACTCTTTCCACTGATCATCCCCATTTCCTCTCCCTGAACCACCAGACTGGTTTCTTCCATGGCCTCTTCCTCGGCCTCTGTAGCTCCCTCTTGAGCCACCTCTACCTCTGTGACCTCCTCTATAGCCACCCCTACTTGAAGAACCTTCTGATCTGGTCTTGGAGGAATCATCTTTGACCTAAAACACTTTTTCTTCCTTCACCTCAGTGGATCTGCTAAGCCTGTCCTCATGGGCTTGCAATGAGCTTGTCAATTCTTCAAACTTGTATGTTCACAAGTCCTTTGACTCTTCAATAGCACCAACAACGTGATGATACTTCTTGGTGAGACTTCTTAACACTTTACTCACCATAGTCTCAGCACTCATACTCTCCCCATATGACTTCATATGGTTCACTATGCTTGAGACCCTTGAGAGGAACACTTGAATTGATTCATTCTCTTGCATCATCAGAGTTTCAAACTCTCTTATCAATGATTGCAATTTGACTATGATCACTTTCTTATCTCTCATGTACTCCTGTCTCAATACTTCCCAAGCATCATGAGATGTTGTAGCTGCTGAGATTCTTGGAAAAATCTTATCATCCAAGGCTGTTTGGATCATAAACAATGCCTTGGAGTCCTTCTTTCTTTTCTCTCTTGGTGGTTGATCAGGTGCATCATTTCCATTGTCTTCGAATCCCTGCTCCACCAGGTTCCAAACTTCTTGTAACTTGAAGAGAGTGGACATCTTCAAGTTCCAGAAATGGTAGTTGATTCCTTTAAAGATTGGAAATTGAAGGTTGCTTGAGTTTCCATTGTTGTTGTTCTGCATTTTTCAGAACTTTGATCTCTATGTGTTTCCCTTGTGTTTGGTTCTCACAATCACTCAAACCCGAATCAAACCTAGCAACACATACGTGTGTTTTCTCTGATACCAAATGTTGAACAATGATAGAAATCAACCTCAAAAACTAAAGCCTAGATCAACCAAACTCACCACAAAAGTCATTTGGTTCCACTGTCGACACAGAACATAACTCAAGCTTCAAGCAACTGTAAAATGCCACTACTCCAATTGATAGAAACTGTCCAAAATTTACACCCTTAAACATACACAACTGAACTCGAAAACTACCCACTACATAGCCCACTAACTTGACTCCAAACTGCAACATAACTGCATTCAAAACTCTAACTGCTAACATGAACATAAAATGCATAACCTAAGCTGCAAGCTAGCTAACTACCTTCTCTCTAGAAATTCAAATTACATTTCAACACTCAAGACCTTGCTCTCACACACCTCGTCCTTCCTTAATTCTTGAAGGGAAGCAGCAGCAACACTAACCCGCACCTCCACCGACGTCTAGCGCCACACCTGAGCCACCCTGCGCCACTGCAGAACCACTGTAGCTCCAACTCCTCAAATCGAGCGCGATTAGTTTTCGGTAAGCCGTTCTCCTCCGTTTTCGATCGGAATAATCCTCGAACTTCACCATCACACTCCCCCATGCTCGACGCAGGTCCGACGATCCATCGCGAGCCCCCGACAATGTCCAAACCTCCGATCGATGCTCCGACATTCGTGAAATCACCTCGGTGAGCTCCTGTAGCTTCGTTCCCTTCGTCGTTTTGAATTCGTGCTTTATCCGATGATTAGATTAGTCGGAAGTGAGTGAGGGATGAGTGTGGGACGATCGGGTGAAATTGAGAGCTCCGACAAGCTTGAGAGCGGCGAATTCGAAATGTCCGGCGTGTGTGCGAGCGGGTGAGAGCGGGAGCGAGCCGTGATGGTGCGAACGAGGAACCTGAGAGAGAGGGTGTGAGGATTGGCGCGAGACAAGACCGGAGAAGCCAGACCAGACCGAGCGGGGGTGAGCCAAGGAGCCGGAAGCAGCGTTGAGCTCCATCGGCCAAGCTCAGACGGGAACCCGTTTTGAATCGAAGAAGAAGACTTGTTTGTGGGACCCCTCCACATTAGTTTATATTAATTGTTTAATAGTTGAACCAGTTTCGGGTTGGTTCGGTTCGGTTTGTTTCGGTTGGATTTAAATGGGTTCGGTTCGGTTCGGGTTTATCCGTATTTAATTAATTAATTAATGGTATTGAAAATAAAATATAATATTACCGGAGGTTTAAAATATAACATTATTTGGACTTGAAAATTTAACAAGAATTTGGAAAAGAATTTCAAGGTTGGAAAGTGATTAATAAATAAATTGAAAAGGGAATTTTGCGAGTATTTTCAAGGGTCGGAATTTTTAACTATTTGACTCGGATTTTGAAACAGTTTTGGAACTAACCTGGGAATTATACTTGTTCGGTGACTAACTAGCATGATGATATGATCGTTTGACTAACGATATGATATGTGTGACTAATAGCATGACTTGTGGTGAATTATTACAAGAGGTTAAATGTTGGATAATTATGGCAAGGTAGTAGGATTTTATATCACACAAATTATGTCTTATATTTTGATGAACCTTTGAGGTATATGCGGAAATGATGTATATGAACATGCGGAATTGGTTGAATGAATTATGGAGAACGATGTGGTCTTGTGGAGCGGATGATGCGATGAAATGACTTTCATAATGTGTTACTTGTTCTTGTAACAACCCCTTTTAAACCCTAACCCTTTTAAATCCTAAGGGAACGTTGCAACGCCAGTGAATCCGCAGACTTTAATGTCTTTGAATTCACCTGAGGCTTATAGGGACATGCAACCATGCTCCCATAAACAAGATGATAATTTAATAAAATAAAATATGCGGAAGTCAATTAAATATCCTAGTTTAAAATACCCGAACATAATAACATAAAAATACCAAAATCATAGAGTATAAATAACTTCAAAATAGCTAAAGCTAAAGTACCAATGCCAAAACTTTAAAGGTTCAAAACTGGTAGTGTGACACATTCAATAAATGGTAGCCCGCTCTTCAACTCTCTTCTACTCCGCTGCTTGCACTAGACCTATGGAATATGGTCTGGTGTTTCGTGATTACGAAGGACACCAATCATCCAATAAATAGGATGGTTAGTACAATTAAGACTAGCAAATGATATGGAAAATGTTCAGACTTTAACCTTACAGTGACCATAAAACGGTATGTTATAGGGTAAGGGAAAGACACGAATATTTAATAGTGGAAACTGAATAAAAAGATAAAAATTCACGACATGACTCGGATGATCATGACGATCGATTATAAGATAAGAAAAGGAATAATACCTCGAATAAGAGTGAAGTATAATATAACGGAATTGATCACCTATCAATAATCTCGATAATAACAATAATGTATATATGTAAATAACACAATATAAAACGTAGTGACACGGGTCTAGACTCAACTAGGACTGCAACCTGAGACTTTGAAGTCTAATAGGGACACGGGTCCAGACTCAACTAGGACTACGACCTGAGACTTTGAAGTCTAATAGGGACACGGATCCAGACTCAACTAGGCATGCGACCTGAGACTATTTGAAGTCTAGATATTCCATGTAACGTTTTAGATTGGACTTTACACTATTCCCAACCTACGAGATAACCCTCGCAACTGACTTTAAGTCAATCCGCACCACGTGAGATGCACATATTAATTATAACAGCTTTAATATTTGATACTAGGTGATCATAATAATAACATTAAATCAACAAGGACGTACAAGCACGGATATTTCAAAGGATCTTAATATCACATGCTATTAATTTGCATAAAGTAAACAAGCAGAATATCATGCAATTAGGAAGAAGAAAATGGGCAATTTCCACTTATCTCGAGTTATAAACAAATAACATATTTAACACACATCTCGCTGTAATTAATTCAATAAATTGGCCATCAAATTACATCAAACAGACGAATATGCAATTTATCGAAACTGACAAGGAAATTGGCCACAAGGCCGCATTCAACACCGAAGAGTTAAAAAGGCACGTCAAAATAATCACGAAACACGCAAAGGGCGTTGAACGAAATCACTTGCCTTAACCTTCGATGATCGGTTGATGACAACTATGCGAGATTTTATCACCTATTGAATCCAACAAAAAAGAAATATTTAATATTGGTATTTGATACAATTAACTTTACTTAACCCAATTTGAAATTCAACTAATTCTATAAAGTTAAGAATCTATACCAATATGAATTCCTCGAGGAGCGGGATCCGGCATGGGTGCTTCGAGATTGCTTGGTGTGACTGAAACGGGCAAGAATCGAATCAGGTTAAGAACTATGGGTGGCTGAATTAATTAAAAAATAAATAAGGTCGAAATATTAATAAGCCATGAACTATGGGTGGTTTTTGCAATTTCTAGAAAAGAGATTGAAAACTCAGACGCTCCAATGGCGTTGTTCGTACCGAAGAAGAAGGAAGCAGGGCGATGGGGCGCGGCTCTCCTCCGCGTCGATGGCTAGCGGCGAAGGCGAGGACCCCGGCGGCGATAGGCAGCGGCAAGGCAACGATCGGAGGTGATGGGCGCGGCAATCGGAGAAGGTTCGGGCGGCTGTTCTGGCGTGGCAATCCGAACCGAAGGCAGCACGGGCTCGGCCTTGGCGTTCTCCGGCAAGGCTGCGACTGCAGTGGTGCGGCGGCTATCGGAGACGAGGGCGACGACAAATCAATCGATCAGCGGCGATGGGCAGCGGTGATCGGAGGCGGATGCAGCGAGGGCTCGGCCTGCTGTCCTGGGCGTTCTCCGGGCAAGGGCTGCGGCTTGTGGCTCAGGGTCGCCGGCTGTGGTGGTTGTACAGCGGAGGTCGGCTCACGGCTCAAGGGAGACGGTGATGTTGAGAGGCGGTGAGGGTGAGCGTTTTTGGGATGTGAAAACCTTAATATGTAAGATTTAACGTGTATCTATACGGCTGAATTAGGGTTAGATAAAAAAAATTGATTTTTTAGGATTAAGAATCAATTAAGATAGAGATTAAGGGTATAGAATATATTTTAACGAAAATAAATAAAATAAGCGGATACAGATATAAATAGAACATGCATACGTGTCTCAACTTTAGAGGAATGAATATGATCTAATTTAACTTTATAAATTAAATAATAAGAGGATTTAGATAATTTATGTAATTAAATCCATCATATATTATTCTCTTTAGAATAATTTAATTATTCTAATTCATACCATATATCTTAGGTGAATTTATTAAATGACCAAATTCACCGGATATAAACTATGGTTTGATATAGTATAGAGTTATTTAATTAAACAAAAATAAGAAATAACCCAAAAATAATTGGGGGTATTTCAGTTCTATTGATTGAGGTGTGCTTGAGTGCTTAATAGTTGGATGTAGACTTATGTATATTTCATTATGTACTAGGTGATACTCTGTGATTGTGACAACTATGTGCTGGATTTTTCTGTTGCCGATCAGCTAGCTAGGTAAGTACCTCCGGGGCTTACTCAGTAACCAGTACCTCCTGCCTGATGTGTCATATAGTATGTAGGTGTTGCATATGCATAAAAACATGTCATCTAGTATCATGCTTAGGAATTGCACTTACGAACGAGCATTCTTATTCTGTATACGTTTGAATACAGAACGACCGTTATCTGTGAGTCCTAGAGTTCTTGCTAGGATCATAGGATAGCCCAACTCCATCGGGTTTCGTCCTAAGTCATTCGAGTCGTTGGAATACCTTTACTATTATCAACATTATTATTTTCTTTTCGCAAGATCCCACGATATGATGATGAGATTGGAGATGCTATAGAATCGAACTGGTCAGTCTCCATCCTATCTAGAAGGGGGGTGGTGGTAGAAAAGGGATATACCACTTGGTATTCTTTGTTAAGACCTTACTTAATATTATGCGTATATGAATTAGGAGCATGATAACGTGGTTAATATTTCAGTACTGCATGATGACATCCTTTATTCTAGGTATAGGCGTATTATATGTCCTCAACGCGGTGAGAGGACCCGCATGCAGACTCTTGGCCTGACTTGGTGGTATAGTTTCAGGTACCCGATCTACTGCTTGATTTTGTGCTGTTATGACGGGGTCCATTCATATGACTGAGAGTGAGTGTTTGAACCCTAACTTCACCAGATTCATGCTTTTGGGATTTCCTCCTAATTACACTCTGTTTTGACCCGGCTTTGCCGTACGTGGCACTGGTTGTATCGTTTTCAGAACTTATGTCCTTTGTTGGATAAAAGGGTTTTCCGGGTTGTAGACTAAGGGCAGGTACAAGGGTTTACCTCGGGGTCTCCAACGGACCTTCCGGATTTGGGTGCGAAATCCCACTTTAAACTACACATCTTCGGTTTCAAACCTTAAACCTGTACTCGGGGCGCAAGATCCCAACGAGGGGTTTCATCCCTCAAAACGTAACTCGGGAATCATAATCCCGGGCCGTTACACGCTTAGCCCTAGACGACTGTGACGGCCCTACGCCTGAAGCTCCAGGCGCGCGGCTAGGGGGTGAGGCGTCATCGTCCACAATGCCCTAGACAACATCTTGCATGGAGGGTGTTGTAGCTTCAGCGCGAGGCGTGTTGAACAGTTCGTCGAGCTCCTGTTCAACCCCCTCATATTGTGACCCGTTGGGGTCACCCCTTGCATCGGGGTCATCATCATCGTCCTGTGGGTCATTCTCCTCCTTCTTAACCTCGTTGGCCACCTGCACAGCCCGCACGACCGGGTCCATGGAGGGGGCGACGCAGTACTCACTTGTGGCTAGGGTGCCTCCGAACACTTGGTGGAATAGATCTTCCAGGTCCGGAGGGATCCCCTTCTTCCGAAACCTTTCCAATTTTCTATCCTCCTGTGCAATTCAATTCACGAAAGGTGACTCGGTTCATTGCATTCTCTCTTGCATTGTCAGAAGGGAAAGGGAAGGCGAGCACATACCGCGATTTTCTTGTCCCACCATTCGTCAGGTGCCCGTATGGTGCCACGGGCCTGATCCCATCCTAGGCCGGTCTCCCCTTTTTTCAACTTATTCTATGATTGGTATATGGACTTCATGTCGCGAGTTCGGTTCTTCAGAGTGTACTGGTTGCACCTCTTCCCCGTGACAGCCTCGAATGCGCTTGTGAGTGGCCCCCATTTGAAGGACGGATCCTTTCCATTTTCCCGCTGATATGTGAGGAGCACAAGCATCAACTTCTTTGTCAAAACCAATGACCAGTAGAAGGCAGCGAGGACATAGTTCTTGTCGTCAGAACCCAACGATGTTTTCTTAGCCTTCCCTTTGCCTTTGCTCTTCGGCTTGGCAGAGGAATCCATATGGACAACTACTGTATTGCAGTCGACGAGGATCTCTTGTATATCGAATGAAAAGGTCGGTTGTTTGAGGGAAATATGATGGACGACAAAGTCAGACAATCAGTAAAGACAACAAGTAATGTGAACATTGACACCCAAAAATACACACATAATTGAAATCATTGAATTATCGTCAATAACCCCATACTGAGTTTCCTGTCAAGCAAATGTAGGGTCTAATGCACTTCAATCGACCACAAATCAGTTGCTAAGGCATAAGAACGTTACTATGGGCCAATCTAACTTGTTCACTAACTTCACAACAAAATCGCAATTGTGCCATAACCCTAATTTCTAAACTTTGAAGCCTAATCGAACATGCCTAATCGCTATTCTCGTTCGGATAATACAGAGGATCTGCCCCAATCTTCTATGAACGTATTCTTCATATCCTCTAAACAGAAATGCATCCAAAACCCCCAATTGTTTATGCCCGAATTTCCCGACTAGAGAAAAAACGGAATCCATGTAAACTCACCCACGAATCCATGTGAACTCATTGAAGATAGCACAATTAGGGTTAGAGGATTTACATGGAGTCGGACGTGGCCGGAGGCATCAACAGCGCAGGGGCAGGCCGGAGGTGCGATGAACTCCTCCTGGAGTGAAGGTCACAACCGACGACAGGGCTCTTCCCAATCAAATGAAAATGACGAAAGTGAGGAAGATGGGGGCGATTTGAGGGGTATGTTGCTGGGGCATTTTGTTCTTTCATGTCAATTAGTGGGGGCAAAGGTGTCTTTTTCAGTGACTTCGATCCCATAAACTTTAACCCACAACCAAACACGAACGGGATTAAACTGGCTTATAAATTCCACACGTTCCACCCCGAAATTCCATCCCCATCCCTTCTACCCCCAAAAGTCCATCCCATCCACCTGTAACGGCCCAAGATTATGATTCCCGAGTTACGTTTCGAGGGATGAAACCCCTCGTTGGGATCTTGCGCCCCGAGTACAGGTTGAAGGTTTGAAATCGAAGATGTGTAGTTTAAAGTGGGATTTTGCACCCAAATCCGGAAGGTCCGTTGGAGACCCCGGGGTAAACCCCTATACCTGTCCTAAGTCTACAACGCGGGAAATCCTTTATCATGCAAAGGGCATAAGTTCTGAAAGTGATACAACCAGTGCCACGGCAGAGCTGGGTCAAAATAGAGTATAATTAGGGAGAAATCCCAAAAGCGTGAATCTGGTGAAGTCAGGTTTCAACCACTCACTCTCAGCCATATGAATAGACCCCGTCATAACAACACAATATCAAGCAGTATATCGGGTACCTGAAACTATACCACCAAGTCAGGCCAAGAGTCCGCCCGCGGATCCTCTGACCGCGCTGAGGACATATAATACGCCTATACCTAGAATAAAGATGCCTTCATGCAGTACTGGAATATTAACCACACTATCATGTTCCTAACTCATATGTGCGGAATATTAAATAAGGCCTTAACAAAGAATACCAAGTGGTATATCCCTCTTCTACCACCACCCCTCTTCCAGACAAGGTGGAGACTGGCCAGTTCGATGCTATAATCATATCAAATCTCATCATCATATCATATCTCATGCCCATCTCGTATCTCGTGATATATATAAATGACTCGAGGAGGACAGCACCCGATGAAGCTGGGCTGCCCTATGACCCTAGCAAGGACTCTAAGACTCACAGATAACGGCCGTTCTGTATTCAAACGCATACAGAGTAAGGATGCTCATTCGTAAATGCAATTCCTAAGCATGATACTACATGACATGCTCTTATGCATATGCAACACCTACATACTATATGACACATCAGGCAGGAGGTACTGGTTACTGAGTAAGCCCCGGAGGTACTTACCTGGCTAGTAGATCGGCAACAAAAGAATCCAGCACACAGTAGTCAAAATCACCTAGTATCACCTAGTACATGATTGAATATACATAAGTCTACATCCAACTATTAAGCACTCAAGCACACCTCAATCAATAGAACAAGTAACATGTTATGGAAGTCATTTCATCGCATCATCCGCTCCACAAGACCACATTGTTATTCAATCAATTCCGCATGTTCATATACATCATTTCCGCATATACCTCAACGGTTCATCCAAATCATAAGACATAATTTGTGTGATATAAAATCCTACTAGATCGTCATAATTATCCAACATTTAATCTCATATAATAATTCACCACAAGCCATGCTATTAGTCATACATATCATTCTGTTAGTCAAACGATCATATTATCATGCTAGTTAGTCATCGAATAAGTCTTATTCCCAAGTTAGTTTCAAAACCGTTTCAAATCCAAGTTAAATAGTTAAGTATTCCTACCCTTGAAAATACTCGCCAAATCCCCTTTTGAATTTATTTATTAGATTACTTTCCAACCTTGAAATTCTTTTCCACCAGATTCTTTATAAATCTTTAAGTCCCAATAATATATTTTAAATCTCAAATAGTATTACATGATATTTTACATACCATTTATTTAACACTTTTATAAATTATTTCCAAATCCCCTAAAATCCCGAACATTTTTATTTAATAAATCAACCCTTATAATTCTCTTAAAATATAATAATTTAAATACCGCTAATTAGTTAAATAATAAACAGATAACCCGAACCGAACCGAACCCAACCGAACCGAACCGAACCCGTTAAATTAATCCAAAAACCGATTCAATATATATAACAAAACAAAAGGTGCCCCACATGGCATGCCACCTCGGCTTCTCTTCTTCGTCCAAATGAAGCTTCCCGCCGGCCATGGATGCTCGACGTCGGCATCCTCACTGCGCCTCGGCTCCATCAAGCTCAACCTTGCTCGCGGCCAACTCCTCGGCTCTCACTCGTCCTAGCATGATCGCTCACCTCTGTTCGCACTCGCTCGACCATGCTCCTCGCTCGCTCGCGCTCACGCCTCGCGCTCTCGGCTCGACCTCGCTCACTCACCCCTCTCTCGAGCTCGCCGGAGCTCTCGAGCTAACCCAATCGTCCCGCACTCAGCCCTCACTCATCCACGACTAATCTAAGCATCAAAAGGGAGCATGGAGTCGAACAAGAAAGAAAAGAAGACTTGGGAGCTCACCGACGTGTTCGCGACTTCGGAGCTCTCGATCGGAGTTCTGAGCTTCGTCGGTGGCTTGCGATGGCTCGTCGGACCTGCGCCGAACATGGGTGAGTGTGATGGAGGAGCTCGGGGGTGATTTGGATCGGAAACGAAGGAGAACGGCTTACCGGAAGATTGTTCGCGCTCGAACGGGGTGACGGAGTTCCGGTGGCTTACGGCGGCGATGGGGAGCTTCTTGGCTGCTCTGGCTGCTGCCGGTGGCTTCGAGGGTTGTCGAGGATACTGCTGTTGTTGTCTTGGGGAAGGAGGAAGCAAGGAGGAAGAGATGGCTTGGGATTCCTTCTTCTCGGCAACATAGGAGAGACGGTGATGATCGATGGTGGCTGAGGTGGTGGTGATCGGCGATGAAGTGGTGGCTGGCGGTGATTAAGAAGATGAGAATGAGCGGTGATGGTGATAGACTGAGAGGGTGATGATGAATGAAGATGGAGCAGTGATGGTGAGCAGAGATGGTGATGGCGGAATGGTGAAGGCATGGAGCAGGTGGGTGATGGCAATCAAATAGACAGTAGGGGATGCACTGTAGGTAACGTAGGGAAAGGTAAGGTAAGGGAGGTTGAGTGTGGAATTGGTTAAAAACTTAGTCAAATAAATACCCGAAAGAAATCTCGAAATTAGTTTTCAAGTGTCAGTTTTTCCGACTCTCGCTCTCTCGATCAATTAGATTTTTAAAATAGACAAGAATATCGTCATCTGATAATTATTTTCAATTTTCGAGGTAAAAGGACGGAAATCGTTCGTCAAATTTTATATTCCGGTCTGAATTCGCTAAACGAGCTTTTATTCCGATTTAAATTCATTTTTAATTACCTTTTTCCGAAAAATTAGGATTTGAAAATCCGAGCCTTTACACCACCTACCCCCATCCCGCTGCCAAACATGGCATTGGTTTTCAAAAATGATTTTGTTCCTCATTGTCCAAACTCCTTACCATGAGAAAGCAAGGATAGATTATTGTTCTTTTTTCAGTTTGTGAAAAAAATTTCGTTATTACACTATTGTTACTTTTGGTATCCCTGTCAGTGTTTCGTATTATTCCCTTGATGTTTGCTTCAATTTTAGCAATACGTCTTAGCGTTGAGGCATTTAATGAATATATGTAACGCATCTTCATCCGCGTGGTTGCAAAATATACTCTCAACTGGTACATCTATTTCTTTATTTCTTAGTCATATTTTAGTTGATGTGTCATTAATTAAGATTTTCCATAAAAGTTTTTTTACTTTTTGTGGATAATCAATTTTCTAAATCCACTCAAAGTTGTTGGTTATGTTTACATTTTGTTTAATATAGTGTTCCATTTTTTTCTTGCTCATCTATTTGATCCAATATTCGAAGATCCCTTAGTTCTCTCTCTTCATTAATCCACTTATCCTTCAATAATCTAATTGTTCTACCATTCGTGACTTGACAAATTAGTCCCTTACAAAATTCTCCTTTTCTTTCCATTAACTTGGCTCATTGCCATGTATTTTTCTTCCTTTCATATTCCCATATGTTTGCATATATATCTTTCAAATACTTTTCTCTAATTATCATGACCCATTCATTTTATGGTTCTGTTGGAATTTTCTATTTTAATTTCATCTGTAGTGCTTTATTCATATCTTTTGTCTTATCTATCTATCTATTAATCTATTAATATTACTAATTCTCCTAGCATTTTGCTGACGTGTCACGCCCACAATTAAAGTTGAATTTTTTATTCAAATGGTATTTTCTTATTGGTCAATATTATTGCTGAAATTATTTGTTTCATATTTGACATATATTTGTTTCCTATTTTTCATACGGAGATTATTTAAATTGATATGCTAATTATATCAATTTTTTTTATCTATTTTAAATATATTTATTTCCTTTTTTCATAGAAAAGATTATGTACATTGATACGACAGAACACAATTTTGGATATTATCATATCTGTGTGGTATTTTATATCATTATTTCATTAATATCATGACTTTCTTTATACATTTCATTCATCAATAATATTATATATTTCTTTTTAAAATTTACATTTATTATACAATATAGACATCTTAAATTTTTATTGATAAATTAAAAAATATTTTTACAAATAGAAGCAAAACATCATTAATTTTAAGAATAAATTATTTTTGCACATGTTAACCATAACAAATTTAGGAAAATAATTGTCCAAAATGAATATTTTAAATCTATACTTACTCTGCACATTCTACGTGACATCTATATAAATTTTCAACAAAAGATTTTGTAGAGATAAATTACATTTATTTTAAACATCTTAAATGACTGTTTGGAATATAAAAAAATAACATTTTAAGATCTTCAAACAAAAATTGAAGAATTTTGAGAAAAGAAAATGTCAAATTTGCATAAATTATCATTTAAAAATAAATAAATAAATAAACACTCTTTTATGATTAATTTTGGATGTTTGGCTTCAAATATCCAAGAAAATTTTTTTTATCCCCAAAATGAATATTTTACATCTATATTTATTTTACGGAAATTTCGCGAGGTACCCCTGAGGTATTGCAATTTTCGTGAGGTATACAACTCTTTTGCATATTTCGCGTGGTACCCCTGAGGTTTTGAATTTTTTCGCCTCGCGCCCTTGGGAGTTAAATCTAACAGATTCTGTGAAGCACCGTTAGTTTTCAATAAAAAAAAAAAGAGAAAGAAAGAAGGAACGGACACGCTTTGCCGCTTTGGGAACCCTCTCAGCTTCTCTCTCCCCGAGCCAACCCATGACCCTCTCCGGCGAGAAGCGAAGATGACAAGGGAGAGGAAGGTGAGCCGGGAATGGGAGGGCAATTTTTCCGAGGAGGATGCCGGCAACGGAGGTGAGGTATTGAAGGGCGGTGAGGAGGCCGGGGAAGGGGAATTTGGTGATGGAGATGGTGACCGCAACAGCAATTGAGAAGAATCGGGGCCGACTGAAGGGCGGTGAAGGGCAGCAATTGAAGGGTGGTGAAGGGCAGCAATCGAGGCCGATTGAAGGGCGGTGAAGGGCAGCAATTGAAGGGCGGTGAAGGGTAGCAATCGGGGCCGATTGAAGGGCAACAATTAAAGGGCGGTGAGGAGGTCGGGGAAGGAGATGCACCGGCGCGGAGGACTGGATGATGGAGAGATGGTGATGCTGGGTGTCGATGGTGCTGGCGCCGGCGCGGAGGATTCCGGAGTGAGAGAAGAGGGTTGTAATTGGACACGGACACAGATCCGGCCATTGGGGGCACGGATCTGGCGTATACCCTAGTGGATCTTGACGCTTAGGTGATGGAGATGCTAGAAGCGGAGGCAGCTTGGCCGTAACAGCAACCGTCGACGGTGAATCTGAGCTTGAAGACACCGATGAACAGAAAACGATGCCCTTTTTTTTTTTGAGTTTTTGGGATTTTCGATTTTGCGGTTATGGAGTGATGGTGTGAGGGTGGTGAAGATTGGGGGAGACCAAGAGGGGTATGGTGGGTGGCTTGCGGCTCTGAGCCTCACCGAGGGTGGGATGGTGGGTGGCTGCCTGGCCGGTGACTCTTCAGACCCAATGGATCTCTGTTGTCCGCTTTTTTTTTTTAATTCAAAACTAACAGTGTTTCACGGAATCTGTTAGATTTAACCCCCGAGGGCACGAGACAAAAAAATTCAAAATCTCATGGGTACCACGCGAAATATGCAAAAGAGTTGTATACCTCGCGAAAATGGCAATACCTCAGGGGTACCTCGCGAAATTTCCGTTTATTTTATACACCCTAGATGTTCCTTATCATAATTTCAATATTTTAAGACCTGCAATTTTTTTTACAAACTTAGTAAAAACAATTAATTTGAGAATATTCGATTTCAAAAGTTAATTATAAAAATCAATTAGAGCCAAAAAAGTTTTTTTTTGACAATTTACTTCTTTTAAAAGTTAATTAAGACTTACAAACATTACTTATTTTACATCTTAGATGAGACGCCTTAGATCACTTTTTTTTTTACCATCTTACCTTTATTTTCTCTATTTATTTCTCCCTCTTTCTAGAAATCTTTCTCATGAAAATAATGAATAAGTTATGTATATCTACATAACTTCAAAAGTATTCGCACAATCACGTGCTTATGATTTTTTAATCATTACTAGTGTAATACCCGTGCCTTGAAGGCACGGGAGCTTGATCCATTTTAATTTGAACATCATTTTATATATCTATATAATACTTTATTGATATATATATATATATATATATATATATATATACGTGTTTACAACAAAAATATGTATAAAATATTTTTTTATAATTTATAAATTAGTTGGAAAGAGATACGATACAAATTTTGAAAATGATTTAATAAGGTAAAGTAGTAATAATACTTAAACACACCATCTAATATAATTTGAAATAAATATATAATTATTATCATTAGCATAGATCTAAAAAAGTAAAATATAAGCTCCCGTACAAATATTAAAAAATCATAAGCACATGATTGTGTGAATAATTTTGAAGTTAAATATGTAGATGTACATAACTTATTGATTATTTTCATGAGAAAGATGGTTAGAAAGATAGAGAAATTAATAGTGAAAATACAGGTAAGATGGTAAAAAAAAGATCCTTAAAGGTAGAAAAGTGATCTAAGAAGCCTCATCCAAGATGTAAAATAAGCATTAGTAATGCTTGTGAGTCTTAAAATATTATTTATTTTTTGATAGTCATTTAAGATGTCTAAAATAATTAAATTATAAAATAACACTTATTTGGCTCTAATTGATTTTTATAATTAATTTTTGAAATCGAATATTTACAAATTGATTATTACATGTTCGTTGCATGTAGACATTGTGGGAAATATTGCAATCGGTTAAAAATGATAAATCAACAATTTCAAT
Source organism: Persicaria tinctoria (assembly GCA_037127255.1). Classification (NCBI taxonomy): domain Eukaryota; kingdom Viridiplantae; phylum Streptophyta; class Magnoliopsida; order Caryophyllales; family Polygonaceae; genus Persicaria; species Persicaria tinctoria. The sequence continues at coordinate 16,838,577 of JBANSL010000020.1, read as the reverse complement.
ATCCAAGAATAAAATCAGCCAAGAATTGACGAATGTTCAATGTACGTAGACGATTAAAATAGATCACAAATTGACATACAACATATCAAATTAAATAATATTTTAGTATAAAAATAGGAAACAAATATGTTTAAAATAGGAAACAGATATTTTAAAATTTCAGCAATAATATTGACCAATAAGAAAATACCATTTGAATAAAAAATTCAAGTTTAATTGTGAGCGTGACACATCAGCAATATAACCGAAAAGAGATTGCAATCGGGAAAAAAAATAGAAACATGTCTCAATATTTACGATAATATAACCGAAAATAAAAAAAAAGGGAATTGATTCAAATCATATTTAAAATAGGAAATAAATATTTTAAAGTTTCCATAATAATATTGACAAATAAGAAAATCTCATTTGAATAAAAAATTCAACTTTAATTGTGGGCGTGACACATCAGCAAAATGCTAGCAGAATTAGTAATATTAATAGATAGATAGATTAATAGATATGACAACTTATATTTTCCTTTTTAGTTTTATCCTAATGATAATAATTATATATGTATTTTAAATTATAATAGGTGGTGTGTTTGAGTTTTATTACTATTTTACCTTATTAAATCATTTAAAAGTTATATTGTATCTCTTTACAACTAATTTATAAATTAAAAAAAATACTTTATACCTATTTTTTGTTATAAACAAGTATATATTAATACAGTATTATATAGATATATAAAATGCTGTTCAATTTGAAATGAATCAAAATCACGTGCTTTCAAGGCACGGGTATTACACTAGTGCAGTCCTACCCCCCCCCCCCCCCCCCCCGGAGTTTGCAAATTTTTTCTAAACCAATTAATGGTTTATAACTTTGGTCCTTATTCTAGAAAAATATATATATTCAATTGGTCTAACTCCTTATGCACATGTACATGGAGCATGAAGTTTTCCATGATATGGTTAGGTTTGACTGACAAATTCGTTTTTACCAGTACCTCTCCCTTGTTGGGATAGCGTATTAGCTTTCCATATTTTGTTAATTGAGTTTTTGTTCTTCCTATTGTTTCTTTGAACGTGTCTTTGTTCACTCTACCATTAATGATCGGGCATCCTAAATATTTATAAAAAGTCACTTGATTCGCTATGTGAATTGCTTCTACCTATTTGGCAATGTTCTAAAGGGCGCTAGGCGGCCGCTAGGCGGTGAGTGGCCGCTTAGCGCCTAGGCGGCGAGGTGGGTGCCTAGGCGGACTTAGAACAAAGATGATTATTTCCTTATATTTTAACGCATACCACATGTCAGTAACACATATAATATAATAATGATTTATAATATCACTTATAAACCCAAATTTAGGGTGCTTAACTAACACTAAAGTAAATAAACACAAAAAGTACGCATCCGACTAGTGACTCTAAACTTCCTAAAATCTAAAACAATAGGTTCGACTCAATGACAAATACATCCCGACTTGGGTGATAAAAAAACCCTAAGTCGACTAATCAATGCATCGACGCTAAAATTGAATAATCGTTGGGTTAGGCGGTCCTAGGCAGCTCCTAGACGGGACTAGGCGGGCCTAAGCGGAGTCTAGGCGGTGCATATGCGGAATTCCGCCTAGGCTTAAAAATTCCTAAGTGCCCTCCCGTCTAGTGCCCAGACACCGCCTAAGCGCGATTTTTAGAATACTGCTATTTGAGACCTCTTTTGGGTCTATTTGGATTCTTTTGTACTCCGTATTATATTTATAATGAAAATACATGTATTAAATGAAAAAGTGTGGTATAATAATAATTAAGTGATTATATTATAATCGAAAATGTTGTTTAGACGGTGGATATATAATTGAGTTATAAACAAACCACCTGCACCAGTCATCATCCATCTCACCCTTTACGTCTTCTTTGTTTTTCAATCCTTTCACATGACATCAGACCTCCTGCACCAAGTACAATAAATGATCCCCCTTCTCCATCTCTCTTCTTCACTCATAGCAATCCAATTTAAAGTTTGAAGCCTGCAAAACTTCCAATTTCGTTTTTTTACAATTTGATGACACTGGATGGTGGAGTAAATATCTTGAATTAGATCTGGGGCGCCAAGTAATTAACAAGGGTCGAAAGTTCCAGATATGAGATCCCAAGTGATGAATACGGGAACAAAGGGAGGTAGCAAGGAGCAGGCACGGAATCAGGATTCGAATATTGGGTAGGCTAGATTTGCATATAATTTTAAATTTTTTTCCTATCACTATATCTATTGAATTAAAAATTAGAGATATTTTTTTATCTATGTTTAAATTAAAAATAATAGAGTTAATTACTTATCAAATATTCTTCAAATTTTATATATATCAAATACCAATTAAATAAAGAAATTAATCCATGGTTTTTATTTATCTCTTATCACTAATTTATTTAAATTAGTGATAAAAAAAATTAATGGCCACTTTGAGATTTCTTTAACAAGTGTTGGCAGACGGCAGTAGTCCAGCACCAACTTGAAAAGGGTATCTCATAGGGGCTCAAATCACTTTCCTCTAAAATGTCCCCCCCTCCTATCCCCCAACCCCCTCCCTCTCCTCCCTCACAAACTCTAATTGAAAAAAAAAATTAAATTAAAAAAACAGATTAAAAGAATAAAAAAATTAACCTTTTTGTGAGAGGGGACAGACCAAGGGGACGGGATTGAGGACATACGATTTAAACCCATCTCACAGGTCAAATCACCTGTCCTCTAAAATGTCCCCCCCTCCTATCCCCCAACCCCCTCTCCCTTCCCCCTCACAAGCTCTAATTGAAAAAAAAATTAAATTAAAAAAAACAGATTAAAAGAATAAAAAAATTAACCTTTTTGTGAGAGGAGACGAGATTGGGGACACACGATTTAAACCCATCTCATGGCCACCACCAAAATTAACACCAAATTGAAGCGAAAAATAAAGTGGGTAGGCACAGGAAAAATTGGGGGCAAAGGGGATTCGAACCTGGGCAACTTCGAACGTTCGCAATTTCACACTTATGTATCAACCGATTGGGCCATTCACATAATATGATACAAGATTACCTATACTATATATATTACTAGTAAAATGGGATGGGCTGTAGCATATACCACCCCACCCCTAGCTCCGTGCCCGGCAAAGAGGGCGGTGAAACTTCGACGACAACAACGCAGGGAAGCAGGTGTTGCACTAGAAGGGTGGAGCTCCTCAATCTTCCTCGATTCTCCTTCCGACTTCACTGATTTAGTCTACAAGGCCTGCTCTCTCAGATCCATCCGATGTTTATGCCCAATTAATTTCATCCATGTACAACTTGTTCATCCCATCTAAGTTCTACACCTCCGTCGGCATTGGGGCCAACGCCGTTATGGGAGACTCTTCAAGTACCCAACGACCTAAGCTTCGGCGCCCACTGCACTTGTATCGCTAAGATTCCCTTCGGCCAGTCGTTTTATGTTGATTGCTACTGTATCTTGGAACCTTAATGTAGAGGGAGAGGTGTGAAAGGGATGGAGGAATCATCTAAATAAATGTTTATGATATAAATGCTTTTCCATCTTTGTCATCCAAACATTGTTTAAAAATTAATTGAATTATAATTAAAATAAAGTGTTTATAAATATAAACAGGTCGGAATCCAAACGTATCCTTTTTCCGGAAGATTATTTTCTTGCAGGTTCGTCTTCACTGTCCACAGGTAACTCCTGATCTAGCGCTGCCCTGCGGTGCTACTTCTGGGTAGTGCTTGACTTCGTTCGTCGTTTACGCTCTCATCTCATTTGGTTTAGTTTCGCTTTGTAGAGCACTTTTGCCTGTATTTTGCATCATCTTTGTATTTTTTGTTTTTTATGACGGTTATCCGTCTGCCGACTTGTCGACCTTCGAGGTTCAGGTGTGTTTGGCCTCAAATTTTTGCCTAATAAAAAAAGATGGGAATCCAAACAAACCCTTTGCTGCTTGGAAATCAGATTTATAGAAATCGTTTGATAAAAATTATTTGATCACATTTTCGTAAAATAAATAAGGAGTATTTTTTTGTTCAATGTAAGATAAATAATTTTCTATACATATATTTGACTCATTTTAAAAGTTCAAAGACTTGGTAAGGGGATGAGTTGATAAATTGATTGAAATCAATAAACTATGTAAAATAGAGATTATGGAATTGAAAGGTTATGAAATTAGATAAATTCAGTAGGGCACAAGTGATTTATTTTTTTTAAAATAAATGGAAATGGAGGAGCATGGTGTCTACACACTCCTCACCCATTCTAAAGATGTCTCATATGATTTGTACAAATTGTTGGAAGTGCTCATATATAGTTGGAGATGAAGCCCACTTATGCAATCATGTACAAAAACATCCCTACCTTTTCATAAAGGGGTACTCCTTGGCGTTTTTGTGACCCCTTCAACCCATAACGGTTTTGCAAGGTGTTACATATCTAATGGAAGCAATCATTTTTCATCTGAAACAAATGTAGGTTTCTATCTAGATGCCCTTTCATAAAATTTATTTTTTTAAATTGGTAAAAAAAAATAAAACAAAAATTAAAAAATAGTCAAAGACTTGAACTGTTTTAGCAAATAGCCAAAACAAGGCTAGCTAAGTTGCTATTTATAACAGCGACTTTTGCCCGGTTGCCCCGATGAAAAAATAATAATAAGGTCACGATTCTAAACCGCGACTTTTTTTAACGGTTAAAAATTCGAGGGAGTTAGCTCTAGCCGATAGCATTCTTCCGGATGAGATCTTGGAGACATGTGTCTTTGTATATATCAATTGAAGGAATTGTGTCCTTTAATTTAATGTGCAATAACTAAACTTGGAATAGGACAATTGATAGAGATATACAATCCGATTATTTTAGGAGTCGTAGTGCTTTGCTAGAAGCCAATTACGGTTAATGGGGTTGAACGGTTCAAGTCCATGACTATTATAAACGGGTCCTATGTGGTCACACACTTTGAGTTGACGGACTAGATTAACGAGAGTGATGGTTGATTAATAATATGTACATATATGTATATATATATATTATTAATAATAGATATTATTTATTTAAGAAATAAATAATTAGGTGATTTAATTAAAGGAGTTACAAAAGACATGTATATATGTCTACAATGCCGTTAGTCTCCTTCTAATTAATTAAAACCTAATGTCTATTAAAGCCTAAAAAGGAGTTATGAGAATTAAGGCACATTTGTGAGGGAAGTTACAAAAGGCCTCCAAAAACTCTTATTCTCAGAGGTTTTTTTTACGTGAAGAATGAGATAGAGAGAGCAAAGCTTGTTTGCCAATTCTTCGGTAGGAATGTACGTGAGATCAAGTGTTGATTTTGTACAGAGGTTCACAAATACCATCCAACGCAATTTGATTGCGGGCCTTTCGATCTTCGTCCTAGCAGTCGAAGACAAAGGAGATCTAGACCGGGCTCGTGTGGACCAATTAGAGGAGCAACACGTGGGGCTCTCATTCTCTTCCGAATCCTACCCGTTCAGATCCGGTTCACGCATCAAGAGGTATCCTCTAAACAATGATTGATCTATCAATATGCATGAAGATCCTTGCGATTAGATGTTAGATATGATCTGAAATTCCGCTTAACGCATCTAATAAACCTTCAATTGGTATCAGAGCATCTTGCATATATTGATACGATCAATAGATTAATTGTTAATTTTGATGCGGATCTTGATTTAATTGGCGGTAAATATGATATGGATTACTTTGCTATATCAAAATTTAGATTTTGATTGATTGGTTTAGTGTAAATTGTAATGATAAATATTATTTATTTAGGAAATAAATAATAATGTTATTTATTTATGAAATAAATAATTACGGAAGTTATTTGTTGTTGTGCATAACCCTTTGGGCTTTCCTAAGTAAATGAATCCTAATTAATTTAGATTAATGGGATTGGAGTTACAAAGGGCAAAGGACTAACAAGAGGTTGCTTATAAATGAAAATGAGTTTTTTTTTTCATTTTTGGGTTTTGACTCAAGTAAGAAGATGTAGAGCAAAAGTGTTTTGTTTTCGGTGAGGCACAACAAAAGGCATACGTAAGGCACAATTGAGAAAGTGGTTCTCAATGCAATTTCATTTCTTCATATGATCATTCAATTTAAATTATATGATTTGATAACAGGGAATTACATACCATAAAATTGAATTGGATTTGATCTGATTCGATTTTAGGAGGCCAAACGACCACCATACAAACCGAACTGGTTCGGATCTTGGTTAAGTCGAGTGCGACTCGACATGGGCCAACCCGAGTATGACTCGACATGGTCCGGTGTAAGAGGCTATATGTTTCCCATCACATAATTTTCCAATAAATGAAATTTAATGATTAATATTGATTAATACCATATAAGGATTTATACTTTAAATTAAGACATTCCTTTGCATGATTTTATATTTTGATATAAATTGCTTGCATAAGGTGACTAGTATGGCCCATAAATACGATCTACGCATCGTTATGTTTTTTTTGTACACGATCTGCGTATCGTTATGTATTTTTGTAATTTATTTTCAGTAATTAGATTATTAGAAAATATTGTAATACAAGATGAAGAAGACATAAGACGTTCAAGGATGGAGATCCATGAAGGGTGCGAGGGTGGAGACCCATGAAGATTAGATCTTTAAAATTTTGCATCGTAGGGGCCATACTAGGATCACAATTTTATTGCATTTTGAATGCTTTATTTAAGTCTTTATAATGTTTTTTTATTTATGACATTTTTTTCACTTATAAATAAAAGGCAAATAAAAGACTTAGGTTCCTAAGGTAAATTGGGACAATGCCTTTCCATATCATAACCCATTAAGTTTTGGATTTTTGGTTGGATGGGCTTCACAAAAGTAAGGGTGTCTTTCCATAATCTTGGGCTAATGAGGGTGAATCTATACGGGGGTTCATAAACCTTGATATGGTTGTACCCAACGAGAGACCAAAAGACAAAGTTTTGGATCTTGAGGCATAGGATGATTCAACATTGGATGTGGATCATCAACCAAGAGTTATAAGGAGTTATAATTAGTAATTGTTACTTACCTTGAGCACACAAGACTCAAGGCAGTGCAAAAGTACGTTGGGTCTTGTTTGTAATGGGATCTTGGAATCATTTTATTCACCAGGAACAATAACAATTTGAATAAAATGTGCATTTACTTATTTTAAAGATGTTTAATCTTAAGTAATTTGCATTTCGAACATAAATTGATTTGTATGTCATTTCCTTTTATATAGGCATTATGTCTAATGATCATTTGAATTTCACCCCGCGCTCAATAGTTGAGAAAAACCAATTGAATGGAACGAACTTTCTTGATTGGGAAAGGAATCTGAGAATTGTTCTCAGGTCTGAAGGGCGTGAGGACGTCCTAACAAACCCTATCCCTACTATTACCGATACCTCATCGGATGAGGAGATAGTTAGAGAAATGGAGTTAAGGAGTGATTCTTTACCATCACTTGTTTGATGCTAGCAAGCATGGAACCTGGCCTTCAAAAGAGGTTTGAATACCAGGATGCCTACTCTATCATCACCAACCTGAAAATGTTGTTTCAGGCACAAGTAAGGATTGAACGATATGAAATTCACAAGGCTATACTGGATAGCAAACTTGTGAAGGGAAAGCCAGTAGGTCCCCATGTGTTCAACATGATCGGTCTTTTTAGCCGTATGGAGACACTGGGTACCCCATATGACCAAGAGTTGGCCACGGATATCGTCTTGCACTCCTTACACGATGGCTTTGCCTCATTCAGGATGAACTACCATATGCATGGTATTAAGAAAAATCTGAATGAACTACATGGTATGCTCAAAGCTGCTGAGCAGAATACTCCTACTGACAACAAGAAGGAAGTTCTTAATGTCAACAGAGGGAAAGGGTTCAAGAAGGTAGCCAAGAACAAGAACAATACCCAAGGGAAGGGCAAGGAAGTTGCAAAACCTAAGGGTGGTGAGAAGCCAAGGGTGGCTGCTGACCATGATTGTTTCCACTGTAAGGCTAAGGGACACTGGAAAAGAAACTGTCCCAACTACCTGGAAGACAAGAAGAATGGGACTTTGAGTTCCAACACTTCAGGTATTTATGTTATTGAATTACTGTCAACCAATGTCCTCACATTAGATAATGGTCCTACTTGGGTATTAGATACCGCATGTGGTGCTCACATTATTTCAAATGTGCAGGGACTAAGAAATAGGAGACAAGTGAAGAAAGGGGAGATAGACCTACGCGTCGGAAATGGAGCAAGTGTTGCTGCACTTGCCGTAGGATATTTTAGTTTATCTCTTCCTTCTGGTTTAATCTTAGAACTGAATAATTGTTATTTCGTTCCTAGTATTACAAAAAACCTTGTTTCGGCTGCAGTAATTTATTCTGAAGGTTTTAATTTTAGCACTACAGATGAAGGTATAATTATTCGCAAGAATGATATCTTCTACGCTCGTGCTCAAAATATTAATGGAATATTTGTATTCGACCTTACAACAGAATCTTATAACATAAATACAAAAAGGCAAAAATCAAGTAAGTTGAGTGAAGCCTACCTATGGCACTGTCGTTTGGGTCACATCAATTTAGATCGCATGAAGAAGCTCCATAAAGATGGACTTCTAAAAGACGTGGATTTTGAATCCATTGATACATGTGAGTCATGTTTGATGGGCAAGATGACAAGGTCACCTTTCAAAGGAACAAATGAAAGGGCTACTGAGCTATTGGGCATTACGCATTATACATACTAATGTATGTGGGCCAATGAGTACAGAAGCTAGAGGTGGTTATAGATACTTCATCACATTTACTGATGACATGAGTAGATATGGACATGTTTACCTTATGTCACATAAATCGGAATCCTTTGAAAAGTTCAAGGAATTTCAAAATGAGGTAGAGACTCAAACTGGCAAGAAAATAAAAGCACTTCGATCAGATCGTGGTGGTGAGTACTTGAGCCATGAATTTGATCATCATTTGAAAAACTATGGGATTGTAACACAGTTGTCTACTTCGGGAACATCACAGTTTAACGGTGTATCTGAAAGGAGAAACAGGACCCTGTTAGACATGGTCCGATCAATGATGAGTTTTGCTGACCTTCCGGTATCCTTCTGGGGATATGCCCTCACAACTGCCGTACTTACACTAAACAGGACTCCGTCTAGAGCTGTAGACAAAACTCCATATGAGATATGGACTGGAAAGGTTCCAAAATTGTCTTTTATGAAGATATGGGGATGTGAAGCTTATGTAAAGCGTTTACAAACGGATAAGCTTTCCCCTAAATCAGATAAATGCTATTTTATAGGGTATCCAAAAGGTAGTTTTGGATATTACTTTTACAGTCCCGCTTAACAAAAGGTGTTTGTTACAAGGGATAGTGTCTTTTTGGAAAGAGAGTTGATTTCCAATAAGTCAAGTGGGAGAAATATTCATCTTGAACCAGTTCATGATGAAGGGCAACAAACTCAACAAAGAGATGACATAGATGATGTCGAGGACGAGTTGATAGTTTTGGAAGGCCAAGGGCCCCAAATCATCCAAGAACCGGAACAAGAGGATCCACAAACAGTTGTGGAAACTGTTCCAGCTCCAGTTGTTGAACCAGTTGAACCCACTCGTAGATCAGATAGGCCAAGGGTACAACTAAGACGTTATGATGATTTCATCTTGAATGTAAACCTTGATGTTCTTCTGTTAGAACATGATGAGCCTAATACCTATAAACAAGCAACGACGGGTCCAGACTCCAAGAAATGGCTTGAGGCCATGAGATCCGAAATGGATTCGATGTTTGAAAATCAAGTTTGGGACTTGATAGATTTACCAGATGGGGTTAAACCCATAGGGAGCAAATGGGTTTTCAAACTCAAGACAGATAAGGATGGAATGGTATCTGTATACAAGGCAAGATTAGTTGCCAAAGGTTTTAAACAGATTCATGGTATAGACTATGATGAGACCTTTTCACCAGTTGTCATGATAAGATCCATTAGGATAATCCTTGCTATTGTCGCTTATATATTATGATTATGAGATTTGGCAAATGGACGTCAAAACCGCCTTCTTGAATGGAGATTTGGAAGAGGATGTGTACATGACACAACCCGAGGGTTTTGAAGATCCAAGTGATGATAGGAAGGTATGCAAGCTTAAGAGGTCTATATATTTAAGCAAGCATCCAGGAGTTGGAACTTTCGGTTTGATGAAAAGATCAAAGAGTTTGATTTCATCGTATGCGAAGAGAACCCTTGTGTATCCAAAAAGTTTAGTGGGAGTAAAGTGTTCTTCCTAGTCTTGTATGTCAATGACATACTACTTATTGGGAATGACATTCCGATATTAGATTCCATTAAGGAATGACTAAAGAAATGTTTATCAATGAAAGACTTTGGGGAGGCAATGTACATACTTGGAATAAAGATCTGTAGAGATAGATCTAAGAGATTGCTTGGATTGAATCAAGGAACTTATATATAGATAAGATTCTTAACAGATTCAATATGCAAGATTCCAAGAACAGGTTTTGCCTATGTCATGGTGTGTACACGACCTGATGTTGCATTTGCTTTGAGTAGGTGTAGCAAATACCAATCGATTCCATGAGAGGCACACTAGTGTGCAGCTAAGAACATCATAAAGTTCTTAAGAAGAACCAAGGATGATTTCTTAAGGGTGATGATAAGCTGATCGTACATCTTATGAGAAAGTATCACCTTATTTGACATTAAGATGTGTAAGGTGCATACATATATATATATGACAATATTGCAAATCCGTTGACGAAGCTTATGCCTAGCCCAAGCATGATGGTCACACTAGGGCTAAGGGTCTCAAACACATTGGAGAATGGCTTTGAGATTACTTTCTATTACATTTTATGTTGAGAGTGTTATACACTAAGTTTATGTTCGACTTGATATATATGATATTTCATCCTTATTTATTTATTGTTTTCAACAATGATAAATAAAATGTCCAAATAATTTCTAGTTCGCAAATGGGCTTATCTTAAGTGTTCTGGTAAATGAAACCCCATTAAGTGGAATGCAGTTATGAATTATCGCAAGTCCGTAGTCTGAAATCATCAACTTGGACATAGGTGATTTTATTAATGACTATATTGTAAGTTGACTGATAACGCCAGGTTTCATGGGCTATAGGGACATGGATATGTCTAGTCAATTACATATATATGTATGGATGATACATATAGGACAGACCCACCTTAATACTCTACAAAAGGGTTTGCAGAGTTTTAAGTTAAACTATGATTAGTAGATTCCTCAGACATGAGTATGTTATGGTCTCTCTTAATGATTGATATTTCTTTGACACGGCTAAACGCTTTCCGTAACAGGGAGTTATAAAGGTCGTAGTTGGGATTGCCAAAAGTTGAGTGGGAGTCATAGTGATACAAGACTGGAGATGTCCTCCTTCTTCATGCATACTGTGATGCATCGAAAAGGAATGTTGTCTAGGCCACTTGAAGAGCAAGAACTGAAAATGCATGGCCATGCTCGGATGGATTATTTGTAATCATCTGTTTATTTGACAGTTCGAACTCGGAGTTCAAGAAACATATTTGATAATAGATATGAATGTCAACATATCATCAAATAAGACATTAAGAGACACGGGTATCTTAAATTGCACACTTGTTTAAGGACAAGTGGGAGATTGAAGGAAATGTGTCCTTTAATTTAATGTGCAATGACTAAACTTGGAATAAGACAATTGATAGAGATATACAATCCGATTATTTTAGGAGTCGTAGTGCTTTGCTAGAAGCCAACTACGGTTAATGAGGTTGAACGGTTCAAGTCCATGACTATTATAAACGGGTCCTATGTGGTCACACACTTTGAGTTGACGGACTAGATTAACGAGAGTGATGGTTGATTAATAATATGTACATATATGTATATTATATATTATTAATAAGAGATATTATTTATTTAAGAAATAAATAATTAGGTGATTTAATTAAAGGAGTTACAAAAGGCATGTATATATGTCTACAATGCCGTTAGTCTCCTTCTAATTAATTAAAACCTAATGTCTATTAAAGCCTAAAAAGGAGTTATGAGAATTAAGGCACATTTGTGAGGGAAGTTACAAAAGGCCTCCAAAAACTCTTATTCTCAGAGGTTTTTTTTACGTGAAGAATGAGATAGAGAGAGCAAAGCTTGTTTGCCAATTCTTCGGTAGGAATGTACGTGAGATCAAGTGTTGATTTTGTACAGAGGTTCACAAATACCATCCAACGCAATTTGATTGCGGGCCTTTCGATCTTCGTCCTAGCAGTCGAAGGCAAAGGAGATCTAGACCGGGCTCGTGTGGACCAATTAGAGGAGCAACACGTGGGGCTCTCATTCTCTTCCGAATCCTACCCGTTCAGATCCGGTTCACGCATCAAGAGGTATCCTCTAAACAATGATTGATCTATCAATATGCATGAAGATCCTTGCGATTAGATGTTAGATATGATCTGAAATTCCGCTTAACGCATCTAATAAACCTTCATCAATGTCTTTGGAAGAACGACAAAGGTGTGCAACCCTATCAACCGTTCAATTACCAAGACGGGGTATGTGAGAGAAAGACTTATGTCTTATGCATAGCAAGAGTGTTTTGAAGTCAGACATTATCATTTCAATCTCTCATGGACATTTGTTTTAGTTTTAAGGTGGTTGATAATGGCGATCGAGACAATCACCTTCAATATGCATACTTTATTGATTCCCAGATGGAGTATATGTTCAATACCCTACATGAGAGATAGATCGAGCTTTAGCCATAATAGGAGTTTGTTGGTCTCTTTTGTATCCTAAATTGATTGGTAGCACATTTCAGTCCCAAACGATAAAATCGATCAAGCTTGGGAGACCGGGTAGACCCGTCAAAATTGAGTTTAAATGTACCTATGGGTAGTTTTTTCCATTTAATTTCTTTTCATCTCATTTGTGACCTTAGCCTTCTTACCCCTCTAGGAATGTTTTCTTTAATGGAGTCTTCTCTACATACACACGCCTTATGCCAATTGTTTATGTGTAGTTGGATAATTTGCTCAACCCGATGAGTTGGTTCTAGGGGAATCTGGTTGATGAAGAATTGATGACTTTATTCCTGATATACTATGTTGTCCACCAAGAGAAGACAATTTTATCCATATTTTGTTAGAGAGTGCTACCCACAAGTATGGGCATTATCTCCCTATAATTAGTTCACTTGTCGTTGTTTATTTGTTTGGAGGTAGTATTTAGAAGAGGCAAGATGTTGTTGTACTAATATTCCAAAAAAAAGAGAGATGTGACTTATCCTTAGTGGCATCATTGCATAAGACATAAGTGGATGGAACATACACTCTCTTTTGTGCTAAGCAGGTTGCAGTTGGAAGCCTACATCACCCACATCGGTTATTACCCGATGTTAAACGACAAATTTCTAGTAGTGAACCCTTCATATGAGTCACCTTTTGTATTTTGTGGGGGACCCATATGGTTCGTCTTCACCTTTTTGGGAAGTTTATATATTTACCATTTCAAGCAAAATGCAATTTTATAATTTATCTTCTTATGCAATTTTTTTTTGTTATTACATTTCAACCATATAAATTTATAAGCTATCTAATCTTCGTAATGCTTAGGTCAATACAAAATTGTTTTTAATACTTTTGGTTTACATGCTAAAAATATAATTATAGTAATTTTTCATCTATGTACATATTAATTGTATTTTTTTATCTAGCATAAACCGTGGTTTCCGTAAATTTGTTAACGGAATGAACTTCGGTGCTAGATGAATGAGAATCACCCTTTATATGATGATTTTCTTTGAAGATGAATGCTGGCTCTTTAGGAGATGGAACACTAGCTTTGTTGCTAAGCATGAAGGTCGCCTCTAGCATGGTTGGTCTTTCATTTGGATTTTCTTGCACGCAGAGAAGCCCAATCTGAATACACCTCAAGACATCATCCTCATAACCACAAATGGTTGATACGATTGATTTATCAACTAGTTCCATCACATTTTGGTCTTGCCATAACGTCCATGCCTATAATATCATTAAGTTCGCTTCCATAAGATGTAATGCATGAGAAGATATAATACAAAATTGACTAAAATATTTTATGATAGATCACTTACATAACCACTCAAATTAGTGGATAGTTGGGCATTGTGATATCTGCTACTTCTTTTTCCACTGATGATTTCCAATAGTATAACCCCAAAGCTGAAGACATCTGACTTTAATGAAAAGAGACCTTCCATTGCATACTCGGGTGACATATATCCACTACAAAAAAGGAACAAATTTAAAACATATATATCAATCATCAAGTTCCATTAAAAAGAATTTTCAAGCATGTTTAAATTGTGTTTGCTTAACTTACTATGTTCCAACAACCCTGTTTGTGTTTGCTTCACTTTGGTCATTCCCAAATATTCTAGCCAAGCCAAAATCTGAGATCTTTGGGTTCATTTCGGCATCTAGCAAAATATTGCTGGATTTTAAATCCCTGTGGATGATTTTCAATCTCGAGTCTTGGTGAAGATATAAAACTCCTCTTGCAATTCCAATTATGATTTCATACCGCTTACTCCAATCCAATACTTTTTTCTTCTCTTCATCTATAAAAAAATCACAACATAACCTTATTTTGAAAAATATTTTAGAAAAATGGTGCATTAAAGTGGAGTAGAGGTAGTTTAATCCATTACCGAAAATGTATACATCCAAGCTTTTGTTAGGTAAGAACTCATACACGAGCATCTTCTCTTCACCCTTAACACAACAACCTAAGGTCTTCACAAGGTTTCTATGTTGAAGCTTGGAAATTAATCGGACCTCATTTTTGAACTCTTCAATCCCTTGTCCAGAATTCTTTGATAATCTTTTTACAGTAATTTCCTGGCCATTGGATAGCTTGCCCTAATGCAAACAATCAAAATATGAATAAATGAAAAAAAATTAAAATTAAGAAATATATATATATATATATATATATATATATATATATATATATATATATATAGAGAGAGAGAGAGAGAGAGAGAGAGAGAGAGAGAGAGAGAGAGTCTTATCGAGTTATCATGTATACAGAAATTATTCAATTCTTTTCTCATGATTATTCATATGTTTTCACATGATTATTCATCTATAACAATATAATTATTCGTTTGTAAAAAGTGTAAAAAAAATGTAAATTTCTTTCTAACGAATAATCACCAGTACCACTGAATAATTGCATTCCAATGAATAATCACCCCAATATCACCGAATAATCAGGAGTTACTTTTAATCTCAACAATTGAATACTTTATTTCAATGCCCCAAATTTGTTAACAGGATACACCATAAGAGTTGTGTACATATGATCATCTCTCTCTCTCTCTCTCTCTATATATATATATATATATATATATATATATATATATATATATATATATATATATATATATATATATATATATAATGTCTTAAAAATATTAGTATTAGGTACTAAATACAATTAAACATTGTCTAATATATTGAATGATAAGAAAAATGAAAATACTAAATAACTAGTTAGCGTTTTTTACCCGTGCGTAGACAAATTTTACATAAAGTTGTTTCCAAAAATATGTCTCTCATCTTTTTCAATAGTTAGGATAGAGAATAGGATTCTTAAATTTGAAGAGGTAGTAAGTCGATAAACTATGAGCAATCGATTATTCAATATTAATGCATGTAATAACAATTAGGTTTATGCTGGTTAAATAATAAACTGTAGAGATTTAAAAATGTTTGAGGTCATATGTAACTTAATATTTATAGTTTCAATTGTTTAATGGGACAATTAACTTAAATATTTTAATTTCAATTTAAATATTTTAAGTCTATCAGGTTCATCTATATATATTTTATGATATTAACCTTAACGTTGAAGGATATAATAATAAAATTTATATTCCATGATATTTCATATGATTGGTTATTCTTATTTTTCCCCAAAAAGCTTGGGTTTTTGCATATTCAAAATTGAAATATATGTATGCATTATATTATGTTAGACAAGATTTAAACCCTTAAAATGCACTCCCTGTGATCGAAAATATTTATGCGACTGTAATGAACAAGAAGAAGACTCATATTAAACTGAAATAGACACGATAGATAATGAGAAGAACTAATTGGAATAAGGAAGAGACCCTTGACTCAAAGGACAAGAACCAAAGCCAATAGCCAACTAACTCAATCTCTACAACCTTACACAACCAAGCGGACAACTTGTAGGCACAAAGAGGAGGCTCATGAATGCTTGATAGCACCAATCCTATGACAAGAATTGACACACACCAATGCATGATGGATAGCACCAATCCTTCAATGAGGATTGACACTCGCCAAACATGTGGTAGCACCAACCCTTCAACGAGGAGCGACACACACAAGGCAAACCAAGCTATGACTACCCATCGAAACCTATCTCACGCAGGCGAATTCGATTCCTCTCCTAGGAGAACCCTCTCAATCTTATTTTTTTGTCAAATAATTCTATTCTATTCTATTGAATGAAACGTTTAAATAGGAAAATAACCAGGGTTTGGTTAGCTTCCTTAGAGGCTAAAGATTGCTTGCCAAACTTAATCCTTACAAGATAAAACTTATCCAAATTAATAAAGATAAAAACTAATTAGATATAATATCAATTAAATGAAAATTCAACTAATAGATATTATTCTAAGTTACATTATTCCTAAATAAATAAAAGGATAAAATGATAAACTAAATATGGAAAGATAAATATTTTCGCCCAAACAGTGAACAACTGCAAAGATGATGATTTTAGGCCATATTCTCGGTGAATTCTGGAAAAACCTTCAACTGCAAAGTTGTAGAAATTTTTGTCCTCATTCCAACAAGGTATGGCACAATCAAATCCAATCAATATAGACTCCGAACGACCCATTTTACTGATACGTCGTAAAGCTGTCAAATATGCCTGAACGATTCGAACTTGTTAATAAGCATCACTCATTTGATCTTTATCATTCTCCTCTTCTTGAAAAGGATTCGTCCTTGAATCCGGGATGTTATTTGAGCAAGATAGGAGATGCAATTTGTGGTGGTGCAGGGCTAGCGGATGGTGGAGGCTCAAGCTTTGGGAAGAAGTCTTACCTCATATGGAGTTTACCTATAATAGGACCATGCACTCATCTACTAAATTAACTCCATTTGAATGTGTTTATGGTATTAACCCACTAACCTTACTAGATCTTCCTTCCCATTCACCCTCTTTATGGTTTTCGTCCTTTTCCTCATTAAACCCTATAGCCCTCCATGTGTGCCCTTATATAAAAAAAGTATCAATGCCCAAGTGAGGCAAAATCAACATAAAATTATGAGCCTCCACCCCAAAACCCCAATTTCTCTCTCTCCATTTGAAGATCCAAAAAGAAGCCATAGCCATCTTCTTCCTTTCCTCATTCAATCTTCAAACCCTCCTTCCAATCTAACCCAAAAATCAGAATCAGAAGGTCGTTTCCATCGAAAACAGAAGTTTTTGGGGGATTTTGCCGCCATGAGTTCATCTTCATCGCCGCAAGTATGAGCCTAGAACCATGCATGTTCGCCGCCGCAAGTTCTATCTTGTTGCCGTGAGTATCATCCCAGAAGAAGAAATTCATCTTCGTCGCCGCGAGTTCCTTTTCGCCGCCGCGAGTTCAGCACCCAATTCCGGCGTTGGCTCGGTAAAATCCTTCATTCTCCTTCGTTTTAACGTCATTTTCTTCCCCGATTGTTTCCGCTTGTTCCTTACTCTTCCATCTACCTTCCAAGGTCAAGAAGAGTCGGATCCAATATCTTTTGAATTGGATTTCAGCCCATTCTTTCCTCTGTATGTTTTTGGGCAAAGTAAGTTGTCACTCTTCAAATCCTCTCGTTTTTGGACCTAAACCTTTGTAAAGGTCTTCTTTTAACCCAGATCTATCTCTCCTAGGCGTTGTAGTATCAAAACCTCATCAGATCGAAGCCAAAGGACCCTCCTCTTTCAAGATTTTTGAAGAGGCCTCAAGGAGGCTAGGTAATCCCTCTTTTGCTCTCCCCTCTAATCCTTGCTTAGGGTCTTTTATGTTGTTTAAGTGTCAATTTTTTAGTTAGAAATCTTTTTAAATAAGTTTAAGCTTGAATGGATTTGAAACGAACAAAAACGAGGACAAACGGGCAAAGGAAGTTTCGAATCTTGTCGCTGCGAAACCATGGTCGTCGTGGCGAGTAAAAACACGGGCCAGAGGAAGGAGGTGAGCCTCGCGGCCACGACAGCAGGTTTCGCCATGGCGAAATTTATATATCGTGGCCAACGAGAGTCACTCATCGCGGGGGAAACTTGGGGAAGATTTCACGGCCGCGACCGGCCCTCTCATCGCCGCCAAATCCCCTTAGTTGCTTGGCCGAGCTGTCCCTTGCATCCTTTGGATTCTTTGTTGGTTTTTGGTTCAACCCCTTTCAAATGAGTTTCAAATTGAGGATGCTTTCAGAAAATGAGACTTTGAAGTATTATTTAAGATTTTAATATTTAAAACGGGATTTTAACGGAATTCGAGCTATCGAATCTAATACTTAGACGATGTTTTGAAAGGACTTCATTTCAAGTGTCGGGATTTTTTGACTTGGTTTAATGATCGATATTGGTTTTAGAAATGAGTTTTGGATTGATTATTGAAAGGATTTAACGTTATTGGATGACCTCGCTTTGGACGTTTTCTCGTATCGAAAAAGGTTTGAAAATGGTGTAACTTCCGCTTGGCTTTGGAAACGATTTGAAATGCGATTTCTGTGTGTATGAGTGGTAGTATGGTAGCTTATCGTAATCCATGTAATTATAGGTGATTGCTAATTTTTGGATTTCACTTTCAATATCTTTTTCTATTCGGCATTTTCCAAGTAAGTTTCCTTATAGGCTTACTCAAATTTCAAAAGAGAAAATCTCCTGTTTGTGGTCATATGACATACTAGGTGCTTCATACGCATTTAAAGCATGTCATGTAGTATCATGCTAGGTTTTCACTCATGAATGAGCATTTGGATACTTTGTGATTGCGAAACAGAAAGACCATTAAATGTGAGTCCTGGAGTCTTTGCTAGGGTCATAGGATTGCCCAGCACCATGGGGTTTGTCCTGAGTCGTTATTGTCATTATATGAGATGAGATGATAGCCTAACACCATCAGGCATGAGTTGATTACTTGATGAGCATGATGATAATATGATATGATATGATGATAATGTGTACAAACACGATGGAACGGGTATCGTACTGGCCCGGCTCCGCTCATGGAAAAGGGGGTGGAGGTAGAAGAGAGATATGCCACTTGGCATTCTTTAGGCGCCTTTACTGTCATTCTGCATTTATATTTATATCCTTATAAGCATGACTTGCGTGTTTAATTTTCGTACTGCATTAGAACATCTTTATTATAGGATTAGCGTATGTGTATGCCTGCTTGTGGGACCCAAAGTGCGTTAGGGGGGACTCGATCTGACACCTTCCGCACAAATTTGTTTTTAGGTATGCTTGCTCTATGCTTCTATGGCATGGGAAATCCTCTTGGGCGAATGTGAAGAACATGTCTAACTTCGCTAATTCGACTAAAGGACTTCTTGATCATATGTTTTATCGATTTGGTTTTGACCCGACCTCGCCGTGGCAAGTTGTACTTTACTTCCACTTTCCGTCGTTCTTTCAAATGAATTTCCGCGACTTATTCTTTAGGACGGGTTAAGGATACCCAACGACCCTTCAATTGTTTTGGGGTTCGAAATCCCCACTTTAAAATACTGATCTTTTGGGGTTTGAAATCTCGACCCGTACCTGCATTGCAGGATCTGAACGAAGGTATCCAACCTTCGAAACGTAACCCAAATATTTATATTTGGGCCGTTACACAAATAAGGCTAACAAGGGACGTTGACATGTGGTATTTCAGCCTGGAGATCTCGTGTGGCTGCACTTAAAGAATGAGGGGTTTCTGGAGAAAAGGAAGAGCAAGCTCTCACTAAGAGACGATGGACCTTTCAAGGTGCTTCAACGGATTGGAGAGAATGCTTACAAGTTGAAACCCAATTAACTTCATTGGTCTATACACATCTAGGGTGCGTACACGTAAAATTTGAAATTTTAAAATTAAAACCTTATATGCACTGAGGGTGCACAACTACTGAATAAGCGCGTAAACGCACCTTGCGTGCGTTTCTGATTATGCACAAGCAACCCATTTTTTTATGGAACTGCAAATGTTTTAGGGGTCGTTTGGTATTGATATCTAGATATCAGATATATACCTAGTGTTTAGTATAGGTAGATATCAACCATTCCTGAATGGCTCACTGGAAAAGACTTGTGAGTAGTATCCAAAGGTCCCCAGTTCGAACTCCGGATATTACCGCTCTTTATTTACCAATTCCAAGGTATAGGTAGATATCGCTATCATTTAATCTGATATCTGATATCTGAATTTGGTATAGATCGACAGATATCGATATCACTTGATATCTAAATATTAAATTTGAGCATATTTGATATAATGATTTTGAGGGAGGTATCATTTGATATCAAGATATCACCCGATATCGATATCTTGATACTGATACTGATATCGAGATATGAATCGGTATCGATATCTAGATATAGGGGTGGGCACAAATCCCGCAAATCTCGATCCCATCCCGATCCCGGTGGGATTTAGGACAAAATAGCGAATCTCGTCCCGCAAAAATTATGCGGGACGAAATGGAGGACGATCCCGGTGGGATCCCGCAAATCCATCACATCCCGCATACAACAGCAACAACAACAACAACAACAACAACAACAACAACAATAATAATATTATTATTATTGTTATTATTATTATTATTATTATTATATTATAGAATATTAATAATATATAATTAGTATTATTATTTTGGGCAAATATTATAATTATAATTATAATCATAATCTTCCATTTATAATAATAATAATAATAATATTTGTTTATAATAATAATATTATTATTATTTGAGCAAATATTATTTATAATGATAATAATAATTTTCAATTTATAATAATAATTTATTATAATAATAATAATAATATATAATATTATAATTTAATTTAATAATAATATTACTTTATAATATTATTATTATTATTATTATTATTATTATTATATCATATTATATTTTTTTCTTGTAAAGTATAATTATTTTATAATAATAACAATAAAAATAAGTAATAATATTTTTTTTAAAAACTATTATGTGGCATTATTATTATTATTATTATTATTATTATTATTATTATTATTATTATTATTATTATTATTATTATTATTATAAACTTTCTTCTATTAACCAATTACTATTTACAAGAAATTAGTGGGTAGCCGAGATACTATCTGGGTACCCACTCCCTTAGCGATAATAAAATTGAGTCTAATAATGAAAATATAAGCGGTAACACGAGCCCCAGCATCCTGAGATACGGAAAATTTCTGAATCCGCTTCAGCAAAGCAACATCATCTGTATCTAACTCCCCCAACGAAGAGAATGAGAAGGGTATGAAACCATAACCAGTCGTCGTGCACAAATCTCGATACTTGGCACACTTATGCCGAGCAGCATCAACAACAATACGAACAAACACAAAGTCAGACATCCCAGACTGATTCAAATGGGAGGATCCCGTCAGATCGACACAAACATCCCGCCCTCTGTCCCAGGAATAAAGTAGCAAATCTGCCGGACGAAGAGGATTATCATGCCCATCAATGAAACCGATATCAACCTCCTTACCGGCAGAAATCCCAGATCTGTAGCAGATATCCAATAAGGTGTCGCAAACGAGGTTATGTTGATGTTTAATGCCCACGGAACCAGCGGAAGACACATCATGGTCACCGTAGACATCACCATCAAAGACCCGAGAACAAGCGGAACATGGTCTAGACACCGCGAATAATGGAACTCCCAATCGATAGCTAAGCACACTACGATAGGTCCTTCCATTCATAGTCTGCCCCAACCCAAAAATAGGAACTGCACGCAACCAATCAGATGAGTGAGCACCCTGCTGAGACTTCCATAATGCTACCTGTCGCGGAGTCAATGAGAAAATAGAGTCCGATGTAGCAGCAACCTTCACGAAATATATATCTGCTAGTTTCTTCGTAAGTTTAGGGGCAGCGATTTCACTAGGATCACGGAGAAGATCAGAACTCGTGACCTCATTAAAAGAGCGACAAGCATCATCAAAAGTAGGCCCATCAGCAATGATACCAGAAGAAAGTAAGATTTTAGCCTGCAACTCAGCAGACTGCGAACGGGGCGCCAAAAAAGCATAATGTATGACATCACCAGCAGCATACACTCCGAGTCCACCAAACTGAAAAGGAAAGGTGGCAAGTCGCCACTGCCAATCCCCAAACCCAGGCCCAGGCGCAGTGACAATACGTTCTAAGCTAGAACGGAGTGCCTCGTCAAAGGAAAGTTGGGTCGGCCCAAAGTCCCGCGGAGAGCAAGTACGCAATGCAAAATAAAGTTTAGAAATAGCCGTACAAGCCCGAAGCAGAAGCAACTCAAACCGAGGGTCATCAATCTTCGCGACAGAATCCATAAGATCTATGGTCCTAGTCACTCTCTTCACCACAAGTTCGCTACCGAAAACAGGGCATACGCTGACAGGTCCACCCAGAACTTTAACACCGCGCAACGACCGAGCAATAGAGGGGGGGGGGGGGGGGGAACACCAGGAAGCCGAATCCTAGGGTCTTCTGTAGGCCAAAAAAACCCCAGTCTTATCTACATTAAGATGAAGACCAAGGCGGGGACCATCTTCCATAATCAGATCCAAGACCTTCCCCACAACCAAAGTATCCCCGACCACAGTGCCGTCATCTAAGTACCAAGATTGCAGACTCAGGTCTAAATAGTCTCTGATCTTGCACACCAAAGGATGCAACACCAAAGCAAAGAGCAAAAGGCCCAACGGATCTCCTTGCTGACCCCCCCCCCCCAATAAGACCATAAGCTATGCTCCCCATAGTACAGTCAGACAGGACTAGAGTAACAAAACTCCACCCATCAGGATAGAACTGGGCAGTGACGACGAACTTCCTCTAACATGACGACACGATCAACTAAGTTGAACGCATTCTGGAAGTCGACCAATAACATGGAGAGACCCTCCTCACCACCACGAGCCTCAACGAACCGATTCAAAGCATGCAGAATAGCTTCCCCTCCACCGGATACCCCAACCTCAAACTGAAGGCCTGAAAAATAACCAAACAACGAAGGACCGATCAAACAAGCACCAACCTTAGAGACAAGGCGTCTCCAAATAGTGTCAACAACAATAGGACGTATACCTCCACCTGGCTTAACAACCTTATTATTATTATTATTATTATTATTATTATTATTATTATTATTATTATTATTATTATTATTATTATTTTAATAATAATTATAACTTTATTATAAGGAAAAAGATTTACATAAAGTTAGTTGGAAGCCTCGTAAAAAATTGAGCTCCAACCCCTTTTTGAATAGTGAAACCAACTCTATGAAATAAGAAATCACCATTATCAGACCCTCCCCCATGACTTTTTATAACCAATTGAACCCGCTTCATAAAACCAATAGCATCATCTCCTAGTTCTCCAAAAGTAGAGAACACAAATGCCATGAAGCAAAATCCCTTAGCAGCACAAATATCTGCATACTTCTTCTCCTTTCTTTCAGTGGCCTGAGAGATTGCCTTGCTAGGTACAAAGGAATCATTGGCTCTAGTTGTGAATGGTGAAGCCCCAACCACATCCACACAAGTGTCTCTACCCTTGTCCCATCCATAAACCAACAAATCTCCCGGCCTCAACTCAACACCATCTTCATTGGTCATACCCGTATGCGCTTCCTTCTGAACTATGATGCCTGCTTTGTAACAAATGTCAGCCAAAACATCTCGGACCATGTTGTGTCGGTGCTTCGTCCCAATGCCTCGACTGCAATGCAGAGCGTGATCTCCAAATGGGTCCATCCTGTCAAGCTCACAATTAGGACAGGTTGGATAACCACTAAACATAGGGATAGAAAGATGGTATTGGAGGACAGAACGAAATTGGCGAGACGGCATGGTCTGAGCTAGACCCTCAATAGGAGTAGCCAACAAAAAATCACGAGCTCTGACTCCTCTCACCGCTTGCAAAACATGTAGCTGCCTTGGGGTTGGATTGAGTGTGGACACTAAGTTGTCATCAATGAACTTGAAATATCGACCCGCCAATACAGACATGATTTTTTTGGGGGCGGGGGATACAAACAAGTCATCAATATCCGAACCAACACAAGCAACATACCTCGAGATAGATTGGGTGAGGACGCTGTCAAGGCAACTATCCGGGCATCCAGAAGGTGAAGACCCTTACTTGCTCAAAATGGATGTTTGGAGTTCAGCCGTTTGGAGAGGAGATGCGATGAAAGCAAAATGACTAACATCCTCCGCCGAAAGCACTCCAAACCCACCAAGTTTTAAAGGAAGAGTCGCCTGAGGCCACTGCCACAGACCAAACCCTGAGCCTCCTGCAGTAATAGCCTGCTCAAGGGAGGCCCGAAGCTCATCATCAAAGCACCGTATAGCCTCAGGAAGGGCATGAGGGGGGCACGTTCGAAGAGCAAACATCAATCTGGAGACCCCGATACAGTTTCGTAGAAGAAGCAATTCGCATTGGGGATCTTCTAGCTTCTTAACAGCCTTAAGAGCTTCTATCTATTTGTCAACCCTCTTCATAATCAAGCTATTGCATAATGTGGCACTCCCAATTTGGATCTAGAAATGTCAGATGGAAACAGACCAACTTCAAAGCTTCTCGGATCTTCAGTTGGCCAGAATAATTCAGTTTTCTGAATATTAATGAATAGCCCCAACTTCGGACCCTCTCTAACCACAATCTCCAGCGCCTTAGCAACCTCCCTGGTGTCACCTGACAAGGTACCATCATCTAAGTACCAAGCGTTAATGTCAAGAGCACATGTGGTATTAATTTTGGTGACAAGCGAATGCAACTCAAAGGCAAACAAAAGCGGACCTAGCGGACCACCCTGATGCACACCTTGAGAAGAGCGCAAAGGAAGATCCTGCCAATACAGACGAGCGGGCTGGGCATAACAGAATTCAACCCAGGGAGCAATGGAGGGGCAACGGATACGAATTTCCCGAATCAAAGCGCCCCTATCAACGAGATTAAAGGCGTTAGAAAAGTCCACGAGAAGTAAGGAAATGCCCTTATCTATACCCTTATCTAGCGGAAGCATGTTAATGGAATGGAGGATAGCTTCGCTACCCCCCGACACACCCACACCAAGCTGGGGTGTGCCCAAATATCTGCTAAGCTCCTTGGTGATGATATAAGCCGCCGATTTGGAAACCAACCTCCTCCAAATAGAACCTACTGCAATAGGGCGAACACCCCCACCTGGTTTCAGCAACGGGGTCAGTGGAGCCCTCGCCACAAATTCTGCAAGCACACGAGGGCATGCACCCGATAGGAAAAGGTTAACAACACCCGTGATGGCTCCAAGAAGCTCACTAGCCATGCCGTCACATACCCCACTCAGAATCTCAACGAGATGTTGCGCTCGAAGCCCATCTTTCCCACAAGAAGTACCCTTAGGGAAGCTCCTAATCCGATTGATGACCAGCTCTTTACTAACTGACAATGCAGGCACCAAGAGAGGATCACATGGAACAACGGGTGGGGGGGGGGGGGGGGGGAATAGGATGCTTAGCAAGAAGCTCTGCGGATGTGTCATCGTTGAAGGGTGCAACTCCTGAGGAAGTTAGAGCTCTAATAGCAGCAGCATAATGACCATCCCCCATTATTATTATTATTATTATTATTATTATTATTATTATTATTATTATTATTATTATTATTATTATACCCATTTAGAGCTACACGAGGCAAATAGCGAAATGCAGTATTCTTCCCAACTATCAATCGATAATGAGACATTATCTGGTGAATCACGTCTCAATCCCTTTCCGTCTCGATCTAGTAAGATAATTCAGCCAAATATATTGAACATTATAATTAATTATACAATCATTATATGAATTAATAATAGTATTATAATATTAATATTAATAATAATAATATTATTATTGAATAATATAGTTGAGAAGAATACTATATTCAACATATTATACAAATTAATGAATTATGAAAGCATTTTTCACTTTGCAAATTTATATAATATTTTATTATTTTTATTTGCGGGACAAGGCCCGTCCCGTCCAGACATCATCTTGTCCCGATCCAGTCCCGAAAAAAAGTGTCAATCCCGTCCCATAAAAATTTCGCGGGACGAGTCCCGCCCCGTCTCAATCCCATCTCGTCCCGTTCCATGCCCACCCCTATCTAGATATCAATATCAAACGACGCCTTAGGGCTTATAAGGCGGGAAACATTGGGCTTGCGAGGCCTGTATGATCTACTCCGTATTATGTTTCCATTCACTTTGGGCTAATTTAGGGTGCACTTGGCAAAATATATGGCAGCTTTTGGAGTAGCTGGAGTTATTGGATTATTTATGTCAAATATAGATTAATAACCTAGTATATTATTTTGTAACCCTAGTTGTTAAGTAGCTGATGAAAACTCGTGAATAAAAAACCAAAAGTTCTGAAAAGTTTCAAAACTATAAACTTCGAAAAGCTATTTGCTTATGCCAAACGGAGCCTTAATTTTCTTTACTTTCGAGCGGGATTGAGAGATACAAATATGAAATATTTACATTTGTAAGAGCAACCCCAACAGGTTCTCCATATTGGATTTTTGGAAAATATTAAGGTTGATTTTGGCCCAACAACTTACCCATTATATTCTCCAAAATAGAGAATGAGGAGAAGAAATGGAGATCGTTCCCTAAATTTGGAGAAAACTCTATAAATTTTGGGGTAAACTCCATAATGGAGAATTTGTTGGACTTCAGTCCAAAAAAAGTCTAGAATACGTGATTTATAATTCTCTATTTTGGAGAATTTTTTAGAGAAACTGTTGGCATGCTCTGATTTGTTCGTTCCTCCCCTCCCCATTTTCATACCAAAAATAGGTTTTCAGCCTGAAATTGGAATCACCACCGAACCCTCTTTGGCCCTCTCCCTCCATTTTTGTTTAAACCCCCCAAAAATTAAAAATCAAACAAATTTCAAACATAGCCAGAAGTGGCCCTGTTGTGTTAAATCTAGAGGCTCATGTGGACAGGCTTATCCCCTTCAAATCCCAAAAGACCGATGGAAATGAAAATGGTAGAGTTTGGATGTGGATAGTGGCTCTGCTGCTTCTCTGAAGAACATTTTCCTAGAGAATAAACATGAAGGTGCCAGTGGAGCAAATACATTACCTGCAAATTGCAATGACGTCGTCTGTGACTGTACCTTCAAAGAATGAGTTTTTAGGAGCAGAGAGTAGAAGGATTTTAGGGATTTGAGAAAGGTTATCTTGCTTGTTCATTTACTGATCATTTGAAAGATAATATATACAGACATATGTGAGTAAACTAAGGATTCAGAGCACCGTTTCACACTACAAGCTATTGGGCCAGTATGGACTTGATCTTTGGTCTTGATTGGGCTTCAAGTCTTGTGTTGTTTGTTATGTTGTTGGGCTCGCACTACTACCCCCCCTCGATCCGAGCCGCTGCAAGCACAGGGAGGATCGGTTAGAGATGAAGGTCGTTGTTGACAGTGGCTTTGTGAGCATGTCTGCGACTTGGTCCTTGGAGAAGATGAAAGCAACCTCGAGTGATTTGTTGGCAACCCGTTCGCGCACAAAGTGGTAATCCAAAGACAAGTATTTGATTCGATGGTGCAACACAGGATTCATGGCTAGGTAGGTGGCGCCTATGTTGCAGCACAAAAGTGTGGGTGAATACGGGAGGAAAATCTTGAGATCAGCCTGTAGATTTTGAAGCCAGATAGTTTCACAAGTGGCATTTGCGAGGGCTTGATACTCTGCCTCCGTGGACGATCGAGAGACAATAGTTTGTTTCTTGGTAGACCAGGAGATCAGGTTAGGACCATGGAAGATACAATACGTGCTGATGGATCTGCGATCCGTGCGATCACCACCCCAATCGGCATCGGAGAAGGCACTGAGGGTGTGATCCTTGTGTGCATCGATGTGAAGTCAGAGCGATGCAGTGGCATTGAGGTGGCGGATGATTCGCTTAACTGCTTGCCAGTGAACCGTGGTTGGGCGATGCATAAATTGGGAGACTTTGTTGACCGAGAAGGCCACATTCGGGCGAGTAAACTGAAGATATTGTAAGTTGCCTACAATACTCCGGAACAACTGCTGATTATCGAAGGTCTAAGCTGAACTGTGATCCTCAAGATTGGTGGCCATGGGAGTTGAGACTAGTTTACTGGTGTCCATGCCGGCGCGGTGGATGAGACTCTTGATGTGTTTAGTTTGGATGAGATGAAAGCCAGAAGGATCACGATGAACATCGATGCGCAAAAAGAATTTGGTAGGGCCCAAATCCTTGATAGGAAACCTGCGAGAGAGAGATGCAACAAACTTGGTGGCGAGGTGAGGGTTGCTTGCAAACACAAGAAGAACATCAACGTAGACTAACACAAAAACAGAGTCGGACCCCTGTCGATAGGAGAATAGAGAGTAATCTGCCTATAGTGGATTGAAACCAAATTGAATCAGGGCATTGCTTAATTCGGGGAACCAGGCTCGAGGAGCATGTTTAAGGCCGTAGAGGGATTTCCAAAGTTTACAAATATGGGAGGCGAAGAGAGGATGGACAAAACCTGGAGGCTAAGAAACGAACACATCTTTTGTGAGGGTGCCGTGGAGGAAGGCGTTCTGAACGTCTAACTGTTTCATGCTCCAACCATACATCGCTGCAAGGGAGAAAAGAAGACAGATGGTGGCAGGTTTGGTCACGGGACTAAACGTTTCTTGAAAATCAATCCCCTTTAATTGGTGGAAACCTTTTGCAACAAGCCTCGCTTTCTGCCTTTCAATTGAACCGTCCGAGGTCCTTTTGGTTTTAAAGACCCATTTAAAATCAATGACATTGAGGTTCGGATTGGAGTGGACCAAGTCCCAGGTATGAGTAGCAAGAAGCACTTGAAATTCGGATTCCATAGCTTTCCTCCATTGGAGGTGCTTTGCCGCCTCTGTAAATGAAAGGGGTTCTTCTGGTATTAGGTATGTGGAAGAGCAATGAGGATGGGTGGGCCAGGGGATTGTACCATCACGTCTTGTAAGGGGTTTATGAATATTATCTCGGGCTCTCGTAGTTATGGGGTGTGTGTTTACGGGGGGAGTTGGCAATGGGTTTGTGGTTTGTGGTGATGAAGTTGACGATGCCATAGAAAATAGGCTATATAATAAACACGGGATATTACGTCATAAATGGGTCACCCAACGAAAAAGGACGGTCGGGCCCACCATTAGCGCATAGCGAGCAAAGTATCCAACCGGACCCAAATAACTAGGCTTAGCACCCCCTCTATCTATTAACCTTTATTTCCCTCGCGACTCAAAGCCAATATAGGAATAAGAGCTACCTCTCCCTTATACCTCGTCAGCTTCCAAAGACCTAGCAAGCAGCTCGCTGGCTCAAGCACCTCGCCTCTAATGGCTCCACGTGTATTGCCTATGCCCCTAAGCATGTGGCATGCGCTACACGTGTCCTATGTAGAACCACGAGGTTGCCAGCCAGCTGCTCGCTTGGTTTCCCTATAAATACCCCTCTCCGATCACAGTGAAGGGGATCCAATTCCGAAGATAAGAAAGGCATAAGAGCTCTGATTATCCCCCGGACTTAAAACCCCCGAAGTTGAGTTCTGAAGATCCTCGGTCGGAGAAGAATGTTCCTTGGGATAACAACCTCGCCAAACTTCCTCCGTAGATGACGATTGAACAGTAAAACGTAATTCCTCGCGAGTCGAACTCATAACCCTCATCGTTTGGACAAATAAGCTTACAATCTGATCATCGTTCTATCAGGCTAAGCCTTGCAGGTATTTTAAAAGCATTATGTCTTACAAGTGAGGTAATAAGTATAGGCGAAATCTCATGAACGCTTCATTGGTGCCGTCTGTGGGAACCTTTCACGACGAGAGGTTCCGCGTAGAAATACGCTTCTTTACAATACTATCTTTCCATTCCTTTTATTTCATCCTTTCTTACTTCTCTGTCCTTTTTATTCTATATAAATGATGTATAAAAGTGATAATCGTGTTGATTTCCCTTTTTTAAGAACTAATATTTTTCTTGCAGGAATCATGAACTTTACCCTCTTCGGAGAGAAGTTTGGGCAAGAACACCACGACAATGAAGAAGCAAACGACATCAACCTCAACACCATTCCCAACGAGGAAGCCCTACACAGTGGCAACGAGGCAGCCCCTCAGCAAGCAACATGGGACACTGCACAACCCCCTCCGTTCGCCCCCTACGGGGTGTGGGGCAGATGCCCCCCATACCAATTCTTCACGGGGAGCTACCCACAAAGCATGTACTTTAACCAACAGGTGAACGGTATGCCTTTCCAACAGGCGAACGGGGTGCCACTCAAACATGACCCCCGTACTTACTATCAACATCAAGGACCAGTTCCCATAACGGTCAACCATTTCCCCAACCCCACTGGTGGCCCTCTTAACCCCGACCCCGAACCCATCGAGAATATCAACATGGTCGACCGTTCTAGAAGGGCCTAGAACGTGTCTTCGCGTTCCAACTCCCCTGAAGCTCCCGAGCAAACTCGCAAGGGTGAGCCGACTATCCCCTCGGCCTTTTGTAGACAAATACGCGAGGCCCCTGTCCCCAAGAGATGGAGGGACATCTCCATCACTAACTATAAAGGAGATACTGATCCCAACGATCACCTCAACCAATTCACTACATCAATGGGAATGAACGAGGACAATGATGTTATGTATTGCTGCTCATTTCCGTCCATGCTGAGTGGGGCCGCTTTAACATGGTTCACGAATCTTGCCCGATCATCCATTAACAACTTTGCGCAGCTGACAGGGACATTCGTCGCTCATTTCGGCAGCGCTCGCACAAGGAAAATAACCATGTTGGAGATTTGGCCGAAGGAGATTTCAAAGTTTTCCTATTTTGAAAGGACCCGGCCAACTACAACATTTTGAGAAAACTCGTTACCAAGCAGATCCACATCATGGAAGCTGCAACCTCCATCTCACGGCCTGTCGAATATAAGCCTTTATTCCTTCAGCCGTCTTACCACCGGCCACCAAACAAGCGATAAGGAAGGGAAAACTTCGGGGATTAGCAACCTCATAATCCTTCCTGGCAGTATCCGGCCATCCCACCGCGTCCTCTAATCCAAGAAGTACAATACAACCAAAGATCGGGACCAAATCCGCTGGGGGCCCCAACCAATGTGATGATGGCTCATCCTGACCATATTTCGCCCCCGGTCTATGAGATCCCGCCAGCTCTTCCCTAAAAGGAGACACCCCTTTAAATTTGCACCCCACAAATAAATCCTGTTAATCCAGTGGCGATGCCACAATAACACCGTCCTCCCGAGGTCCCTCCCAGACAATATAAGCCGCCTAATGCACCACCAAGACCCTACAATCCCTAGTATGCCACGGGGGGGAGGGGTAGGGGAACTTACCCCCAGAACAGGGGAGGAAGGAACGACGGCAGAGGAGGAGGGTACCGACCTCCTCCCAGGGACACGAGGGATGCCTCTGCAGCAAGATCCTCGTCTAATCGGCCCGAGCATTCCAAATGGGATCACCTAAAGCCTCCTCCTCCGGATGGGTGCATCAACACCATCGAGGAAGGGCCCGCGACATCTGGCACCAGCAGTCAAGAAAGAAAAAACTATGAAAGAGAAGCTAGACGCCCCTAGTCGGAGGTCAGCGTCAAACAAGCATCCACTGCTCACGCTACGCTAAGCTTCTCTGTATCCGACACCCGTGATGCTCGTGATCTCAGGATGCCACACTCAGATCCTATGGTCATCCATGTACAGATAGGAACCAAAACCGTTAAAAGGGTCATGATAGACACAAGTTCGTCTGTAGACGTCCTCTACTTTGAGGCCTTTGAGCAACTCGGGATCGCCGAAAGCGCCCTACATCGCTACTCAGAAAAACTAGTCTCTTTTTTCGGAGATGAGGTTGAAGTAGCTGGAACGATTGAGTTAGCCCTGACGCTAGACACCGCGCCAAATAGAAGAACCCACGTGATTGAGTTCACGGTGATCCGGCTACCATCCATCTACAACGCTATCATGGGCCGTGTAAGTCTATTCAAATTCCAAATAGCATGCTCCATATATCATATTAGCGTCAAGTTTCCATGCGCTGATGGAAAGGTGGGCAAAGCACGAGGACAGCAAGCCGAAAGTAGGGTCTGTTACTTATCCTCGTTGAGGAAGGGACGTAACCGGATATTCACAATTAAAGAAAGGGCTCGGGGATCTCTGAAAGATGAAGCCCACGACGAGCGGGAACAAGAGGCCACATCTGAACGATAACAAGCGCATTTAGAGGTTCGACCAGAGAAGGTAGCTGATAAAATCGTGGAAGAAAAAGTCGCTTTCTTTCCTTTCCCGAACAAGTCCGAAATCCTGTACCACAGCCACATCTTGACTGGCCCCGCTTTAGAGCGCCTCAAGGATTTGTTACAAGGATCACAAGACGTTTTTGCATGGTCTCCATAACACTTAAAAGGGCTCCCCCGAGAGATCGCGGAACATTCCCTAAGACTCAATCACGAGGCAAGACTAGTCTGCCAAAGAAAAAGAAAAATGGCCGCTAAAAAGTCAGAAGTAGTGAAACAAGAGGTGCACAAGCTTCTACAGACTGGGTTTATTCACGAAATTAACGACTCAACCTGGCTGTCAAATGTGGTATTAGTCAGAAAAAGAAGTGGCAAGTGAAGGATGTGCGTAGACTTTAAAGATCTGAACAAGGTGTGCCCAAAGGATAGTTATCCTTTGCCATCCATCGACGAGCTGGTAGACACCACAGCAGGACATGCCACCTTAAGCTTTCTAGACGCATATTCCGGTTACAATCAGATTAAGATGAGTCATCGCGACGAAAAAAGCACTGCTTTCATCACCAACCAAGGAACTTTTTGTTATAAGGTAATGTCATTTGGGCTAAAAAATGCTGGAGCCACTTTTCAGCGAATGATAGAGAAAGTGTTTGCTTCCCAGATCGGAAGAAATGTTGCGATTTATGTCGATGATATTTGATAACTCCTCTCCCTTAATGAAAATCGGAATTAGTTTCAAAGGCTTTGACAGACAGTTTGTGTCAAAGGTCTTGAAGCTACAACTGTGTTGATGAAACACAAAACCTGTACTTTATTATATTATGTCCGAATATTATTATATGTTATTATATGCTTCCAGATATTATTATATATGCACTAACATGTCAGGAAGCTTTTCAAATTATATCTCCTTCCTTGAGCTGAATAACGTAAAGAATAAAATCGGAGATCATGGCTTCAGAGTTTCCATGAATAGAAGATTGTGTAGATAGCCATGATCAGCCCAGCCGTTGGAGAAGAGTCCTTCCTCAAGTGGCGCCAGTGATCTTCACTATATAAAGAAGATGAAGAATAGAAGGAAGACTGACGAACTGTTACACATCAACGCTCTACATCGCACTCAGTCTTCAAGCATACTTCTCTCTTCTTCGTGTGCTCTCTGCTTGTTCTTAAAAGTCTTGTATTTTGTTTCAAAGCATTTGAGAGTTACACAGTGAGCTGATAGGATATATTCAGAGAGAGTGTTATACTCGAGAGTTTATAACTCAGGAAGTGAACACTAGATTGCAATTGTATAGGAGATAGGCTTCTCGGTGAGCTATTAGGATCCTAAGTCTTGTGAATCAATAAAAGCCGGTTGAATCCTAGGGTTGTGGAAGAACCCTAGGCGGGGACGTAGGTCAAGTTCGTGCCGAACCTCGTTAACAATTCGTTTCCAGAGAAAGAATTACGTCTAATCTCAAAGGGTTTTGCAAGTGCTTCAAGAGTCTTGAGATTATCTGCGAAAATCCGGCATACTCTATTCAACCCCCCTTCTAGAGTATCTTTATATTACTTTGTTATACACTATCGAACCTTCAATTGGTATTAGAGCTTTACTAACTGCTTTTGATCTAACAATCTTGTGAGTTTTTTATCATGTCTAGTGAAGCAAGCGGATGATTTGCACAAGGGAGGTCTACCATTAGACCACTGTTGTGAGCCTAATTTGCCATGTTTAACTGTAACTTTTATATCGATTTCTGCATACATTGCATGAATTTAGGCTAAAATAATACAAAATCTGTGTAAATTATGTTTATTTGCAATATATGGAGGTCTACACAAGTTTTTGTTATATTTGGCAGAAATCGGACGCACTTTGGAGCTTAAAGAAAACTCATGGAGAAGCTAAGAATAGTGCAGCTGGAGAAGAGGCCAATTTTCACCATTCTACGTTCTAAATCAAGCTTTGATGTCTTCATAAGAGTTGTAGCCCTCGAAAAGAGCTTTCCAACGCATGGTCATATGCGTCAATCCGACGAACGAGGACTTGGGAAAGTGCGTTTTAAGAACAAAGCAGAAAGCTGAGAAATCTTTACTCGAGATCGAGTACATTCTACTCGAGATCGAGGAGAGCCTGGTCGAGAAAGAGCTGATCGAGAAGACGAGGACGAAGACGCAGACCACCTCTACTCGATCTCGAGGAGGCTTAGTCGAGATCGAGGAGCCCGGAGGCAAGGCCCGAGCATGTCGAGTAGATCCACCCGGGAAGACCTAGTCGATGAGCAAATCTACTCGAGACAAAGTAGGGCTACTCGAGATCGACTAGACCTGTGAGCCCAGATAGGAGCCTTGTCGAGCAGAGCCACCCGACCAATCCAGCCAGACGACGAATCCTACTCGATACAGAGTAGGGCTACTCGAGATCGACTAGACCTCCGAGCCATGTCCGAGCCTTGTCGAGCACCAGTCACCCGAGAAGCCGAGCCACACCCGTCGACGACAATCCTACTCGATCTCGAGGAGCCCTAGTCGAGATCGACGAGCCGTGTCCGGGAGCGCGTTATGCGGTTTCGCTGTCCTACTAGGATTGGGAGTCCTTGGATCCAATTATATCCAATTTGGCCGAGATCTATCAACATCTATCAAGTTCTATCTATGGAGAAGACATGGAAGACATCTTACCTATTTTAGATTTATTTTCCTTTTAGATTTAATTCCTAAATTGCTTTTATTTATCTTTTAAAGTTTTAGATTTAAATTTAGATATAGATATAGATATTCTATCCTTGAATAGCAAGGATTAGAAGGCTATAAATAAAGCCCTCGGGGTTGGTTTTTCATCATTCAATTCAATTTCAGAGAGACAAGTAGTTCCACAGAGAAGTTTTAGGAGTTCTAAAGTTTTTAGGGTTTTGGCATTCTGCGAAAGTTGATTGCCGGGATTGTAAAGGCTTTGAATATAGTTTAATGCAAGTTTCTTTTTATACATCAATGTCTGCGATTGCGATGAGGCGTGAGTAGTCCACCCACTTCTGGGGTTGGGGTGAGCCCGACGGTGGCCATGTAAGGTGATGCAGTAAAGGTCAGATTTTTTATGCAATTTGTCTTCTATCCCTATGAGCATGATTCTTTTGCGAGAGTTGAAGGTAATCCTTGTTTGTATTATTGAAGCGAAAGTGATCTTAATACAACTTGGGTTAATTATGTGAAAAGGGTTAGTAACAATTAGGGTTTATGCGAAAGCCTCTATATGCCTATTTGTTAGTAACGAAAGTTATTTTGATGGAAAGCATGATCTTTTATGCCTTTATGTGTCACTTTGCATGGTTATCGTTGTGGTGTTGATACCCTGGCCTTGGAAGTCTTTTATGTATTGAATTTATTTCGTCAAAAATCTGAGTTTTGGGGTCAAGAATTTGCAATTTACACTTTCTGTCTTTCCAGTCGATACAGAGGAGGAGCTCGTCGAGATCGAGTAGGCCTTAGTCGATCTCAAGTACGGTCTTGTCTAGGTCGAGTAGAGTTTCTGCTTTTGTTGTCGATTTTTCAGTTTCTGTAGACTTGCTGTTGTCGATCTCGAGTAGGCTGTTGTTGAGATCGAGTGCCTCTGTCTTTGCTTTGTTCTTTACTTTCTTTCGCTATTTTCTGTCTTTGCTTTTGTTTCTGTTTTGCTTTGTCTTTTCTGCTTTTATTTCTGTCTTTCTGTTGCTTGTCTGTGAGATCTGTTGCTACCTAAGAACTGCTGACGTGCTTCCTCGTGGATTCGATCCTGACAACCTTCTACTACAATGGGAGGAAGTCTTGTATTTATTTGCTTAGATAGGGAAGTCAGTCTGATCTTTATTCTATATTTATTTCATACTTGACCATCCTCCTGCAACAACAACCACCACTCTTTGTAGGAAACAACTTCGTCCACTGGAGGTTCTTGATGAAAATGTTCATTATAGATCAAGATCTGGAACTTTGGAACATTATAGAGAATGGTCCGAAGATTCCAGTGAAAGACAGACCAAATAGAACCAAAGTCGCGAAGACCGAGGCTGAATTTATCCAAGCGGATCTTGAACTCGTCTCCAAAAACTATAGGGCTATTAACTTACTATATTGTGGTCTTAACACTGACGAGTGTAACCGTATTTCATCTTGTAGGTCAACTAAAGAGATTTGGGACAAGCTGGTTGTCACCTACGAAGGAACTAGCCAAGTGACGGACACCAAGATCAGCATCTTCCTTCGAAAGTATGAACTTTTTAAAATAAAGCCTGATGAGTCTATTAAGGCAATGTTCACACGGTTCATAGAGATCACCAACAACCTTGACTCTCTCGGCAAGAGCTTTAAGAACGTTGAAAAAGTGAGGAAGATATTGAGGTGTCTCCCAAAAGACAAATGGGGCCCTAAAGTGACAGCCATAGAGGAAGCCCAAGATCTCACCACTCTGCCCCTTGATGACTTGCTTGGGAAGCTGATCACACATGAGATGATTCTCAATGAAGACGATGGAGAACTCCCAGCAAGCACTAAGAACTTGGCGCTCAAGTCTAAGAAGGATGAGCCCAAAGATGTGTCTGATTCTGATGATGAGGACGATGATGAGGATGATCCCTTTGATCTCATTACAAGGGGTTTTCTTGAATACTCAAGATGAAGAAGCAATTCAACAACAAAGATGGATCAGAGTCTTCTAAATTTTGAGGTAAGTCTCAATACAACAGATATGACAAGAAGACTAAACCTTTGTCTTATTTTGAATGTGGTGAAACAGACCATTTAGTGAAAGATTGCCCTCAAAAGACGAAGAGCCAGTTCAAGAAAGGTGATAGGTGGAAAAAGAAAGCCATGGTGGCAGCTTGGAGTGATTCCGACTCAGGTGACTCCAATTCCGATGATGAAAAGGCCAACCTTTGTCTCATGGCCACAAGAGATTAATACCATGATGAGCAACTCGAGGTAATTGTAAGAAAGCTCATGACAAGTCCAAAAGAGGTACTATCGGAATTCCTTTCTAATATGATTGCCAATGAAGAGAAACTTATTACCCAAACTAACACTCTTATCAAGAAAACCGTGGACCAGGAAAGAACTATTGAGGAACTGTCTAGGCGGGTCAAAAGTCTTGAAACTTCTTATTCAGGTCTTGACGGTAAAGTCAAGACTCCTAACTCAGACAAATCTGAACTCAAGCAAGATCTCTCGTCTCTGAGAAGTGAACATCATGACTTAGAGAACGAGAAGATCTCCCTAAATAATAAGATTCAAGACCAACATAGAGCCCTCATAAGTTTTACCAAGTCCAAGGGCACTATTGATAGGATGTTGGTTGAGCAATAAAGTTCTCTAAACAGAAGTAGTATTGGTTACAACC
Organism: Persicaria tinctoria; assembly: GCA_037127255.1. Lineage (NCBI taxonomy): Eukaryota > Viridiplantae > Streptophyta > Magnoliopsida > Caryophyllales > Polygonaceae > Persicaria > Persicaria tinctoria. The sequence goes on along the minus strand of JBANSL010000020.1, from coordinate 16,800,586 downwards.
CGAGGTTTTTAAAGAAGCAACACATTACCACTTTTGTAAAGGCAAAAGGAAGCAGAACCTCTCCTATATGTCACCACTGTGCAAGAAAAGGACATGTAAGAGAGACCTGCCCCTATAAAAGAAATGATCCTCATATTATTCGCAATAAATTTCCTGTTCACTTGAGAAAAGAACGGATAACACAAGTTTGGCTCCCCAAAGGCACTATTTTACCAAATATTGTTTATCCCAATAAAGGATCTAAATTTGCTCACTGGTCTAGCCACAAAGGTTGATTTTTGTTTTGCAGGAGATCACCAAGGTGAAAGAGCAAAAATGGATTATTGATAGTGGATGCTCGAGACATATGAGTGGGAAGAGGCCCCTCTTCCATGATCTAAAGAAGCAATCCACTGGAACAATCACTCTTGGTGACAGAGGAATGTGTGACATCGTTGGTATTGGTAGTGTTCGGAGTGATCCTAACCATAGTATTAAAAATGTTTATCTTGTTAATGGTTTGAAGTATAATCTGCTTAGTGTTTCTCAACTATGTTATAGTGGTAATAATGTTGGATTTAACAAGAAAAGATGTCTAGTGCGCAGAGAAGATACAGGTGAAATAGTTCTAACTGCCTATCATTATAACAACATCTATGTTGTGAATGCTGAGCAAGTGGCACAAGGAAGCTTAACCTGTCTAAAGGCTTTGACGGACGATCCAAAACTCTGGCACAGGAGACTCGGTCATGTGAGCCCACATACACTACAGAAGCTTGTGTCCAAAGGGCTTGTAAGAGGACTGCCTGAGATGGACTTCAAAGGTATTGAGATGTGCAAAGCATGCACACGAGGTAAACAAACACGTAGCTCTTTCAAACCCAAAAAGGTTGTAAGTCCTTCTAGACCCCTTGAACTTTTACATATGGATTTATGTGGTCCTATGCGAGTCAAATCTCCCAATGGTAAAAAGTACATGCTTGATGTTATATTTGATGAATGTTATGACGGTTCTTTGAGTGAAACTGTTGCATATATAGATCTTAACATCCATGCAGAGAACGAGGATAGTGATGATGCTGCCACCAAGAACACAGAGAAAAGGAACATGCAGGAACAGATTCTCAACATTGAAGAATTGGCCCAAGGTGTTGAAGATTCGTCCAAAGCCCTTGGTATCCAATCCAACAGTGCTGGAACTTCAGAAACTACTATAGCTGAACCTAATAGATCCATGGAGTCATATGTACCACAAATCAATCCTGCTGGTGTGACGAATCAAGGAGCTGAGACTAGCAAAAGAAAATTCAAATACTCCTCATCACACTCAGTAAAGGATGTCATTTCTTACTCTACATCTAGTGTTCAAACTCGTTCTAAAGTTAAAGATCTTTGTGCTTTTCACGCATTTGTTTCTCTTATAGAACCAAAGAAGGTAGACGAGGCCCTTCAAGAGCCAGACTGGATCATTGCTATGCAAAGTGAGCTTAACGAATTTGAAAGAAACAAAGTCTGGACTTTGAAGACTAGGCCAAAGCATCAATCAGTCATTGACACACGTTGGGTATTTCGAAACAAGCTAGATGAGAATGGTAAGATCGTGAGGAACAAAGCAATGCTTTTTGCTCAAGGCTAAAATCAAGAGGAATGTATTGACTACGAGGAGACTATTGCTCCCATAGCCAGGCTTGAAGCCATTCACATATTATTAGCATTTGCATCTTTTATGAGCATAAAGTTATATAAAATGGATTTCAAGTGTGCTTTTCTTAATGGCTTCTTAGAGGAAGAAGTTTATGTGGCTCAACCCCCAGGTTTTGAAAGTACGGAATTTCCTAATCATGTTTATAAACTAGACAAAGCGCTTTATGGTTTGAAACAAGCCCCAAGAGCTTGGTATGAGCGCTTGTCAAAATATCTTTTAGAAAATGATTTTAAAAGAGGGTTGATCGACAAGACTCTTTTTATCAAGACCAAAGGAAAGGACATTTTGGTTATTGAAATATATGTTGATGATATATTGTTTGGTGCTACTAACACATCTTTGTGCAACGAATTTTCTGACATCATATGCAGTGAATTTGAGATGAGCTTGATGGGTAAACTAAACTTCTTTTTTGGATTACAAGTACATCAATCCAAGAAAGGGATCTTTGTCAACCAAAGAAAGTACACTAAAGATCTCTTGAAAAAATTCAAGATGGATCAATCCAAAGCAGCCAAGACACCCATGAACTCAACAGTATCTCTAGATCAAGACAAGACTGGGAAGAGTGTCAATCAAAAGGAGTATCGAGAAATGATTGGATTTTTACTATATCTTACAGCTATTAGACCTGACATCATGTTTAGTGTTTGCATGTGTGCTAGGTTTGAAGCTGATCCTAAAGAATCTCACCTCATAGTTGTGAAGATGATATTTCGATATCTCAATGGCACTAAGGAGCCTGGCTTGTGGTAACCAAAGCAAAAAGGATTTTACATTAATCGGGTATGCTCATGCAGATTTTGCAGGCTATAAGGTGGATAGAAAGAGCACGTCAGGATGTTTCCAATTCTTAGGAGCATCCTTGATCAGTTGGCATTCAAAGAAACAAAACTCAGTTGCTCTACCCACTGCTGAAGCCGAATACATAGCAGTTGGAGCATGTTGCTCCCAAATCCTTTGGATAGCTCAACAAACGAGAGATCTTGGCATCAATCTCAAAGGTATTCCCATTAAGTGCGACAATACAAGTGTCATCTCCATTACAAAGAATTATGTTCAGCATTCAAGGACCAAACATATTGATGTAAGGCATCATTTCATTAGAGACCATGTCAAAAAAGGTGATGTGTCCATATCTTTTATTTCAACTGATTATCAATGGGCTGACATCTTTACTAAGCCTTTGGCAGAAGACAGGTTCACTTTCATTAGACGTGAGATCGGAATGCTTAACAGGGATGCACTTTCGTAGGGGGAGCTTTCCCTTTACGAAAGATATATTCTACTCAGTGTCAAGATCATTGAACCTCATTTCAAAGGTTGTGAACTGAACAGTAGAGTACATATAACGGATAAGATATTTGGTTATTATCTTATTAGATATTTGATCAAATATGGTTTTAATGGATTTTAACCATCTTTATATGTTACCTATTTTATTTTCGGAAAAATCCTTTTATTTTATCCGAGTATAGTTTATTTGTGGAAATTATTTTAAAATCGGATAAATCTCTTCTTGCTATTAAGAATTGAAAGGATCTTTTTAAAATTTGAACTTCTGGTTACTGGTTTACCCTCCTCCCTTTATTGAAAGACAAAAAGGGGGAGATGGTTTGATGGTTTAGACTTTGAAACTGCTGTGAACCAAGGGTCTTGGAAGACCTTGTTTTGTTTTACTTTTTTGGATGTTTCTCTTTGACTTTAAAAACTTATGATCCAACATTTGTCTAACCCATGCAGGTACTTAGTCCGATTTTGCCTTATAATATATCTGCTTGACTAAGTTGTAGGGATGCATAGGTTTTGTCTGTCATCAAGGGGGAGATTGATAACTCCTCTCCCTTGATGAAAATCGGAATTAGTTTCAAAGGCTTTGACATACAGTTTGTGTCAAAGGTCTTGAAGCTACAGCTGTGTTGATGAAACACAAAACCTGTACTTTATTATATTATGTCCGAATATTATTATATGTTATTATATGCTTCCAGATATTATTATATATGCACTAACATGTCAGGAAGCTTTTCAAATTATATCTCCTTCCTTGAGCTGAATAACGTAAAGAATAAAATCGGAGATCATGGCTTCAGAGTTTCCATGAATAGAAGATTGTGTAGATAGCCATGATCAGTCCAGCCGTTGGAGAAGATTCCTTCCTCAAGTGGCGCCGGTGATCTTCACTATATAAAGAAGATGAAGAATAGAAGGAAGACTGGCGAACTCTTACACATCAACACTCTACATCGCACTCAGTCTTCAAGCATACTTCTCTCTTCTTCGTGTGCTCTCTGCTTGTTCTTAAAAGTCTTATATTTTGTTTCAAAGCATTTGAGAGTTACACAGTGAGCTGATAGGATATATTCAGAGAGAGTGTTATACTCGAGAGTTTATAACTCAGGAAGTGAATACTAGGCGATTGATTCACGAAGTGTAAGAGGATCGTACTAGATAGCTGAGAGAGGTGGGGCTCTTCTAGATTGGTCTAGGACTCCAATGGAACGTGAGTTGACTAGATTGCAATTGTATACAAGAGAGGCTTCTCAATGAGCTATTAGGATCCTAAGTCTTGTGAATCAATAAAAGCCGGTTGAATCCTAGGGTTGTGGAAGAACCCTAGGCGGGGACGTAGGCCAAGTTCATGCCAAACCTCGTTAACAATTCATTGCGTCCTTTTCTTATTGCTTTACCATATTTCCGTACTTGTTTCGATCTGTATAACTCTGTTGTGATTCATGTTTGACAGAGAAAGAATTACGTCTAATCTCAAAGGGTTTTGCAAGTGCTTCAAGAGTCTTGAGATTATCTGCGAAAATTCGGCATACTTCAACCCCCCCTTCTAGAGTATCTTTATATTACTTTGTTATACACTATCGAACCTTCAATATTATAATCAAAATCATTGCAATGGAGGACCATTGCAAGGATTTACAAGAAACTATCGATACTGTGAGAAAGAATGGTGTCTGCCTGAATCTGAAAAAATGCGTTTTTGGAGTCGATTCTGGAAAATTCCTAGGTTTCATGATAAGCCACAGGGGAATAGATGTTAATCCTTCAAAAGTATAAACCATCATCGACATGGCTCCTCCAAAGACGTTGAATAAAATCCAATAGTTGAATGGATCTGTCAACTACATGACCAGGTTCTGTTCACAATTAACCGATTATTCGCTCCCCTTTTCTGAGCAGCTAAAAATGAAGGGTCCGGTCGAGTGGAAGACCATTTTGGATAAGGCTTTCAAAAGCATGAAAGATTATCTGACCACTTTGCCAACTTTGCACTTTCCACGCGAGCACAAAACTTTACAGTTATACCTCACTGTCAGGTCCACCACCATTAGCGCGGTATTAACTAGGGAATCCAACTTCCCTATTTACTTTATCAGCAGCGTGTTGCAACCCTCTGAATCCCGGTATACTCCGATAGAAAAGATGGCTCTATCCATAGTTTTTGCGGCTCGAAGATTAAGACCCTACTTCCAGGCCCATACCATTGAAGTGTTGTATGACCTGCCACTTCATTAGATTCTCCATTCACCATCTCTATCCGGAAGGATGGTCAAGTGGGCAGTGGAGCTTTCCGAATTCGATATCTATTTCAAACCCAAGAAATGTCGTTTGGCCGACTTCGTTGCAGAGGTCGTCTTTACAGATTCCCAAGATCGTGACGGAAAGGACTGGGTAATTAATGTTGATGGATCGGTATCGACAGGGGGTGTGGAGAAGGAGTCACCATCACCAATCCAACGGGAGAGATAACCGATTCATCTTTCCAATTATTGTTTTAAGCCACCAACAACGAAGCAGAATATGAAGCCTTGATCATCGGTATTGAGAAAGCTTTGGTTAATGGGGCACGACAGGTTCACATTTTTATAGATTCAGATGTGGTCGCCTTACAAGTTAAGGGGGAATATGAAGCAAAGACCGGAATGTTGCCCGAGTACTTGACCGTGTAAAGACACTCACTGCCGCATTCGGGAAATGTTCTATCATGTCCATCCCTTGCGAACAAAATGAACGCGCCGACACATTGTTCAGAATGTGGGCCACACTGCCTCTAGGATTAAGTGATCGCGTCATACTAAAGCAGAGATATGCCCGAGGAATCCATCAGGGGGTATTCAGAATATCGAACCTCGGAGATTGGCGTATACCCCTCCTAGAATACATAAATGAAAAGGCAATTGCAAGCGAGGCACAGGACAACCAAAGTACCAGAAGAAGAGCGGCCCGTTTCCGAGTCAAGGATGGCCGACTATACAAATGAGGTTTCAACCTCCCGGATCTCCTGAGCATCTCAGGCCAGGAAGGCTTTAATCTCGTGCAAGCATTGCACGCGGGCCTCTGCGGCAACCACCAGGGGTGGAGAGCCGTAGCGTCCAAAATCACACGCCTAGGCTATTATTGGCCCACCCTTAGGGCAGACGCGAAAATGGTCATCCACATATGTGATCCTTGTCAGCGACACGCATCACTCAATCACCGCCCCCCTCATCCTTTGAAAACCATCTCCGCACCGTGTCCATTCGCAATGTGGGGAATGGATATTTTAGGTCCTTTCCCGACAGTACCAGGCCAGCTACGTTTCATCACTATGATAGTAGACTACTTCACGACGTGGGTGGAAGCTGATCAATGGCCACCATCACAGTGGTAAAAGTACGTAAGTTCCTATAAAAAAAAATATGGTCTGTCGATTCGGGGTCCCTCAAGCTATCATCATAGATCACGGTCCCCAATTTGACTGCGAGGGAATTCGTGATTTCTGCGTCGGCCTCCGTATACACATCCGATTCTCATCAGTGCTTTATCCACAGTCCAACGGACAAGCCGGAACCACGAATCGACAAATCCTGAATGCTTTGAGAAAGAGGTTGGGAACGGAAAAAGGAGAGTGGGCCGAGATCTTGCCCCTGGTTTTATGGACATATAGAACCTCTGCTAAGAGCCCTACTGGAGAAACACCATTCACAATGACTTTTGGGGTAGATGTGGTCGTACCAGTGGAGCTCCTAATTCCGTCGGCCAGAATAGTCGATTTCAACAAAGAAACCAACGACGAGGCCCTTGAGTTCGAACTCGATTTACGAGAAGAAAGAAGGGATATCACTTGTCTCAAAGAAAATGAGTATCAACATCGCCTGATAGAAGGATACAACAAGCGTGTTTTTGTACGACCCCTGCAAAAGGGAGATATGGTCCTACGACAAACGACGATCGGGGGAAAGCTTGAACCCAATTGGGAAGGTCCATACGTCATCGATAAAGAAGTAGACAGAGGTTCTTTCAAGCTTCAAAATTCGGAAGGCGCGATCCTCGCAAAATCATGGAATACAAAGAATCTCAAAGCATATTTTGCGTAAGAAACTGGACATATTAGAAACTCGGTGACTTAGATTTTTTATGTATAGAGGTCACCCGGGTTCCAGATTGGGTACACCTCTTCATATATATAAATGAAAGTTCCAAACCCAAGAAACGTTGTCAATACTGATGAACGATTTTAGTCGCGTAAATCGTATCAAAATAAAACTCAAACCTACAAACTAGTATAGCAAGCAAGTAAGAGGTCGATTCCACAGAGAATCAAGTATTCTTTTGCAAAGTGTATTTACCAATTAGTAGAAAGGGGGGTTTTGGAGATTGAAACAAGAAAGAAAGCAAAATAAACTATAAACAGATTGATGCAAAACAATTTAGCGAAGATCGATCTACCTATAACTATCTCTTTTATTTGGTTGAATTGATATTGTAACTTCCTCTTGTCCTATTCACTTTCCTATGAATGTCATTGTCCTCAATGAAACATAAAAGACAACAAAAAATAAAAACATAAAGGAAGAGATGAATGTAATACTCACAATGTGGTGGATGGGTCTCTATAGGTCGGATTTGAGCATTGCGGCGGATTAAAGGCAGCGACCTTTCCTGAAAGGCCAGTCTATCCAAAAACTAAAAACAACTATCTAATGCCTAATGGAAAACCTAATTTATTGAAAAGAAAACTAGCTAATTAACTAGGAATTGAGATAACTAAAACTTACCTCGAGTTGCCTCCCGAGAAGCGCCTTTCTTTAATGTCATTGGCTTGACTTATTTTCAATCTCAAGACCTTATCTCTCAAACATCGTCAACGCCCTCAGTAGCCTATCATATTCCTATGCACACATCTTACAAAAGACATCATAGCACGATAAATTGAAAGTATAAAATATAAAATTCAAAAACCCCTTCAATCTATCAAAGAGTCTAGCATGACTCTCTCCTGAAGGAATATGGTACCACCAACGCAGTTCCGTTGGTGGCTTATCAAAATAGCAATCAAATGGATCAACACAATCACCATTACCTTCCAAATTGCAAAAGTTTACCTCTATTACCTCTTGAGCCTCAGCTGATGGCTCTGGACCTGGTTCATCAATGGACGAGTGCAGAATGGATGATGTAGATGAAGTATGAGACACATCACAAGTAACCTCACACTACTAAAAAAACAGGATTTAGCAACGAAAAATAGCAACTGATTTGGCAACGAATGACCGTGGCTAATCGGTTTAGCCACGGGCTCAGCAACGGGCGGGCCATCCGTAGCCATATGCCTCGTGACTAAATTTGGGCCGATGTAGCGACGGAAAATAGCAACGAACTCATACCGTCGTGGCTAACTCCGTGGTTGGGTTTGATTTATGAATGTCGTGGCTGTGGCGACGACGACAACATCGAAAATAGTCATCGCAAATGTCGTGGCTAATTTTGTAGCTGAGTTCATTGCTGATGTTGTTTCTTGTTTTAAGGTGGGCATCGTTGCCAAGGTTGTGGCTAAATTCATGGCTTACATTGTTGCGATTATTTGGATGCTCTATTTATACGATAGAATATATATAATGTTATAGCTAATGCGTCCAAATACAAAACACAACATATGCACATAATGTACAACATCCATAAATACTACATCTGAGAAAAGGTACCAACACATCTTAAGAATCTGGGCACTAGTTTGAGAACTTCCGCCTTGTTCTTGCACCCAATGCTTCACTGGACCAATTGTTTCACCCAAGTATCAAATTCAATGGCCCTGGTCAATTACAAAAATATAAAATACAAATCAAATACAAAATTTCAGGCATATTTATTACATAATCAAACAAACTCATAATCGAACAAATTTATTACTTAATCGAACAAATTGATGGCGTATAGATACAGAGGATGCTGTGTTTTCTGGTTCACCTTCCTCCTGCTTTTTCTGCTTTTGAGTAACAAGTGATAGCGTACTAATCAATTTAGTGATTTATTTGACGTTTCACCGATCCAAAAACAAGATGATAAAGTGAAAAGGCAACTTTTCAATTAAAATAAGAGAGGAAATGGGGGTGCTGAACTCATTGCACTAATTCTTGCATACCTGTACTGCTTCCATTGGGATTCAATATCCTTATGCAGAAAATGCTTTAACATATATGATTCGAACAGCAAATCAGAGCGCCTAACTAAACAAGAGGAAAACAAAAAATGTTGAGATCGATGTGAGTACAAATATATGAGAGTGCAAATTAAAGAAAGGAAGTTTGTACATACGTAGATCGATCGAGAAAGAACTAACCAGATGAGTAAGAGATGTAGCACAAATAGCCAGCTAGATCTGAGTGGGTGAGTGTCGGTGCGTCGAGGGAAGGACGGTGAAAGCGAAATCCGAGGAGGAAGAAAAGGGAACGAGCTCAGCTTCAGTCTTCAATGGCGGGAGATCCATGAAGCCCCTTGAGCTCTAGATCTGAAGACGGAAGGACGAGGAAAGCGAGAGCAGAGGAGGAGCGTGGACGAAGGTACTCCAGGCGGCGGGGCTTCGCAGATCCGAGGAGGCGGCGGGGCTTCACAGATCCGAGGAGGCGGCGGGGCATCGCAGATTCGAGGAGGCGGCGGGGCTTCGCAGATTCGAGGAGGCGGCGGGGCTTCGTAGATCCGAGGAGGCGGCGGGGCTTCGCAGATCTGAGGAGGCGGTGGGGCTTCGCAGATCCGAGGCGGCGACGGGGGGCTACGCAGATCTGAGGAGGCGGCGGGGCTTCGTAGATCCGAGGAGGCGGCGGGGCTTCGCAGATCCGAGGAGGTGGCGGGGATCCGTGACCAGGAGGAAGGAGGAAGGAGGAAGAAGGAAGGAGAGGCATGAGGAACTCCAGAGAGAAGGCAGAGGCGCTTGTCATTGTGAAGCGGCAGATAGAAGAAAATTAGGGTTATAGCCTTCTTTCATACTGCTTTAAATTTTGGCCAAAATTTTGGGGGGAAATTTACCGCCCAACATACACTTCAGGCGGTAAAATAATTTTAGGAGTCTAAATTTTTTTTCCCTTCACAATTTATATCTAGAAAATAAAACCATGAATACAACTATTTATTATACAATTATTATACAATATATATTTCAAATAAATTTATTTTATCAAATTTAATTAGATATCTATATGTTTTAATAATATTTTACCCAACATCATTAAACTAGTTCAGTATCCGTATCTTTTGCGAATTTTTAAAATATCAACTTTAATATTTATAGGTTTGGTATAAAAAATCATATAAAAAGAACTTATTAGTTAATATAAGGTTTTATTCAACATTTATTAGCCACTTATATGAGTTTTTCTCAAAACACACTCTTATAGTATTTATAAAAGATTTTATTAGTTAATATAATGCTTTATATAACATTTATTAGTCACTCGTATAAGTTTTCCTCGAAACATACTCTTATATATGATTCTAATAAGAATTTACTAGTTAATATAAGCTTTTATTCAACATTTATTAGTCACTTATATGATTTTTCCTCAAAACATACTCTTATAGTATTCTAATAAGAATTTACTAGTAAATATAAGGTTTTATTCAACATTTATTAATAACTTATATGAGTTTTCTTCAATACATACTCTTATATTATTCTAATAAGTATTTACTAGTGAAGATAAGCTTTTATTCAACAGTTATTAGTCACTTATATGATTTTCCCTCAAAACATACTCTTATAGCATTGTAATGAGTATTTACTAGTTAATATAAGGTTTTATTCAACATTTATTAGCCACTTATATGATTTTTCCTCAAAACATACTCTTATATTATTCTAATAAGAATTTACTAGTCAATATAAGCTTTTATTCAACATTTATTAGTCACTTATATGAGTTTTCCTCAAAACATACTCTTATATTATTCTAATAAGTATTTATTAGTTAAGATAAGCTTTTATTCAACATTTATTAGTCACTTATATGAGTTTTCCTCAAAACATACTTTTATATTATTCTAATAAGTATTTACTAGTGAAGATAAACTTTTATTAAACATTTATTAGTCACTTATATGAGTTTTCCTTAAAACATACTCTTATATTATTCTAATAACTATTTACTAGTGAAGATAAGCTTTTATTCAACATTTATTAGTCACTTATATGATTTTCCCTCAAAACATACTCTTATAGTATTGTAATAAGTATTTACTAGTTAATATAAGGTTTTATTCAACATTTATTAGCCACTTATATGAGTTTTCCTCAAAACATACTCTTATATTAATCTAATAAGTATTTACTAGTGAAGATAAGCTTTTATTCAACATTTATTAGTCACTTATATGAGTTTTCATCAAAACATACTCTTATATTATTCTAATAAGTATTTACTAGTGAAGATAAGCTTTTATTCAACATTTATTAGTCACTTATATGAGTTTCCCTCAAATCATACTCTTATATTATTCTAATCAGTATTTACAAGTGAAGACAAGCTTTTATTCAACATTTATTAGTCACTTATATGATTTTCCCTCAAAACATACTCTTATAGTATCGTAATAAGTATTTACTAGTTAATATAAGGTTTTATTCAACATTTATTAGCCAGTTATATGAGTTTTCCTCAAAACATACTCTTATAGTATTCTAATAAGAATTTACTAGTCAATATAAGGTTTTATTCAACATATATTCTAATAAGTATTTACAAGTGAATTGTAATAAGTATTTACTAGTTAATATAAGGTTTTATTCAACATTTATTAGCCACTTATATGATTTTTCCTCAAAACATACTCTTATATTATTCTAATAAGTATTTACTAGTTAAGATAAGCTTTTATTCAACATTTATTAGTCACTTATATGAGTTTTCCTCAAAACATACTCTTATATTAATCTAATAAGTATTTACTAGTGAAGATAAGCTTTTATTCAACATTTATTAGTCACTTATATGAGTTTTCCTCAAAACATACTCTTATATTATTCTAATAAGTATTTACTAGTAAATATAAGCTTTTATTCAACATTTATTAGTCACTTATATGAGTTTTCCTCAAAACATACTCTTTTTGTATTCTAATAAGAATTTACTAGTTAATGCAAGCTTTTATTCAACATTTATTAGTTAATTATATGAGTTTTCCTCGAACCATAACCTTATAGTATTATAATTAGAATTTATTAGTTAGTATAAGGTTTTATTAGATACTTATATGAGTTTTCCTCAAAACATAACCTTATAGTATTATAATAAGAATTTATTACTTAGTATAAGGTTTTATTAGCTGCTTATATGAGTTTTCCTCAAAACATAAACTTATAGTATTATAATAAGAATTTATTACTTAGTATAAGGTTTTATTAGTTAATTATATGAGTTTTCCTCAAAACATAACCTTATAGTATTCTAATAAGAATTTATTACTTAGTATAAGGTTTTATTCAACACTTATTAGTTACTTATATGAGTTTTCCTCAAAACATAAACTTATAGTATTCTAATAAGAATTTATTAGTTAATATAAGGTTTTATTAAACATTTATTTGTCACTTATATCAATTTTCCTTAAAACATGCTCTTATAGTATTATAATAAGAATTTATTACTTAATATAAGGTTTTATTAAACATTAATTAGTCAATTATATGAGTTTTCCTCAAAACATACCATTATAATATTCTCATAAGAATTTATTAATAAGTTAATATATGTTTTTTTCAACACTTATAATTTATATAAAAAAAATCATAGTCATATTTGGGCCCGTTAATGGGCCAATCCGGGAAAGCCTAGTCATACTTGGGCCCATAATAAATTAAAGGACATTTGAGCTCAACCGTAATAGCAACGGATTTAGCCACGGATCGAGTCGTTGCTAAATACACATTTCAATCTACGGGCTAATAAGGTAATTGGGTCGATCATTTCTAATGGGCTATTGATCCATGTCGAGCCCATAACATGTGTTCTTCTTTGTTGGGCACGGATTCAGCTACAATTCAAGCCCACTCACCCCATGTCCAACCCGCCTACAATAACCGATCCAAGCCCACTCACCTCGTGTCCATTCAATCGTTGGATTTCTGATGCTGAATAGCCACGGATTTAGCCACGAGATTGATGTTGTTGCCAAATCAGCATCGAATACAGCCACGAAATAAGCATTCGTAGCTAATTTCGTGGCTAATTACCACTAGCATCCACTTCTTCAGCCACGAAATCCGCCACGGACATTGTGTTCGTTGCTATTAGCAACGAATTTGATGATGTGGCATTCTTGGGTGAACACCTGTCACAAAAATAGCCACGGTCAAGAACAGTCGTGGCCAATGTCATTGCTATTGGCAACGAAAACAGCGTCGGCTGACATTCGTGGCTAAAAAATTCGTAGCTATTTCCTGTTTTTTTAGTAGTGTCATGCGTCAACTCATGAGATTCCAAGTCAGGAAGCACTATAACTTTTTCTCCATCATCGAAGAAACTATCGTTTTCATCAAATAATTCATCCTCTTCTTCTTCGAGGGTCCTTTCTTTCTCACCTTTTCCACTTAAAATTTGAATGAGTTGGCTCATCTAATTCTCCAAGTTTTTACAGCGGCTCATTTGTTCTTCTAATTTTCCGATTCAGCTCATTTTTCCTTCCTCTAACTACTGCACCACTTGAGTAAGAGTGTGCAATGGATCCTCTAGGTGTGTGACAGAGTCCTCCATCGGTAGAGAAGACGTAGCGAGCAAGACTTCTTGTGAAACATGGTAATCCATATAACACAAAAAATCCCACAACCCCGACAATCCTCCTAACCGTTTTAGGCCTCCGTTACTCATGTACTCAGCAAGCGCTCGCGTCTCAACAGTCATCCCATCAATTATGCAAATAATCATATCTCAGATGTTGAATTGATAACCCCATGAACCAAGGTCGTCAACATACTCATGCAATCTAGTGAAATATTGGTGAAAGTTCTCACCTTCAAACTGCGCTAATCTCAACATCTTGAAAGGTTAGTAGCAAGGGTGTCGTGAACCGTAAGATAGGCTCACAACGGGTTAGATATATGCACAAAAATCAATAAATACACAAAATAAAGAAATAAACTTGATTCCCTGACAATGGCGCAAATTTGATGAACGATTTTAGTCGCGTAAACCGTATCAAAATAAAACTCAAACCTACAAACTAGTATAGCAAGCAAGTAAGAGGTCGATCCCACAGAGAATCAAGTATTCTTTTGCAAAGTGTATTTACCAATTAGTAGAAAGGGGGTTTTGGTGATTGAAACAAGAAAGAAAGCAAAATAAACTATAAACAGATTGATGCAAAACAATTTAGCGAAGATCGATCTACATATAACTATCCACTTTATTTGGTTGAATTGATATTGTAACTTCCTCTTGTCCTATTCAGTTTCCTATGAATGCCCTTGTCCCGACCTAATATAGTTACTAGTCCAATCATTCCTAGAAACCGTTATCAATCGAACAGTCCCTAAAGAAGGATTTAACCCAATTGATAGCTTTAAGTTCAGAGATTAACCAAGGTATATACAGTCCCTAAAGAGGGATTTAACAACACATCCAACTTCCTACCTATCCAATTAGTTCAATCATCCCTAAAGTGACAAGTTTGCTACTTGGGTTAAGGTTTGCAATTAGGAATCTACAAAACCCTAGCAATTGAATTGATCTAACTAGTTGGCAAGACAAGATACAACAAAACAATAAACAATCAAGCACAAAGAAGTTGAAGCATTCAATATAGGAAATAAGGAACAAGATTCAGAAACTCACAATCAATCCAAATAAAGCTTCAAATTGCAAGTAGAACAAAGAGAGTTTAGTCGCCCATGGAGAACATCGCTCTCTCTCCAATTGTCTGATAGAACGTAGAATAGAATAGAAGTCGTTCCCAAAATAACATAAATCCGACCATATATTAAGTCTAAGTTGGCCAAAACAAACCAACAACGAAACTAGGGTTTTTTAAATAAAACGCTACGCTAAGATCAAATGATGCGGCCGCAGCATGGATGATGCGGCCGCGGCATCAACAACTCTCCCATATCCCGCTGCAGCGGCCCTGGCGGCGGTCGCGACATGCATGTGCGGCCGCGGCATATTGTCTTTCACGGAAAATCTTTTTCGAATTTGATCTTGTTGTCAACAAAAAAGTTGTAGCTCTCTAAAAGAGATTTCCAACGCATGGTCATAATAGTCGATTGGACAATTGAGGCCTCTAGAAAGTGCAAAACAAGTTCAGCATATCTGGCGACAACTTCTGCAGACTTGTTCTTCGTTTAGGCTCGCTTCTTCTTCTCATGACCTCTTTAGATCTTCATTTAAGCTTATTCGATCAACTAGACTTCCTCATCTTAATGCATCATCAACCCATTTATCCTTCTCGGATCCACAGTTACCTGAAATAATCAATAAAAACGTGTAGATTCCGACTCCACCAACATAGAAAGCAAATATGCAAATTCTACTTAAATCATGCATGATATGCATCTTAACTAAGCTAAATGCAACCTATTATGCCTACCTAAATGCATGCTATCAAATACCAATAAATTTAGCAATCACGTGTCTTTTGAAAACAGGGATGTGCAAGTAAGCCTCCAAGGAGAATAAATTTAGCGATCGCGTACACTTTGGGTACGGATACGCATGCAAGAAAGCCTCCAAGAAGAATAAAACTAAGCGCCCTCGTCTTCAAAATTCGCCCATGGTCCTTCACCAGAAATGGTTGTACTTATTAGTACTAAATTTGCCATTAAATTCACAAGGTTTAAGGGCATCCCCATGTGCGGCGTTTTATCTACAAAGAAAGTCACGATTTCACTTGCTTCAATCTTTGCATCCCTATCCTGCCACGACACATAGGATGCCCTATTTGCTGTCCTCCACCATCATGAGCCGATCACATAAACGTCCCTTTATAAAGAAAATACATTGGAGGAGCATTCCATTAACTCACTTTCTTTACTCCCATCTTCTCTCTCTATGACTACATCAATCCATACAGTTTGGTCATTTTCTGAGCCCATCCGTTTCCAAGAACAGTTACATCGCTTATCCCTTCCATTGCATTTCGAAGATGAATTTCATCCAAACCTTCCCATGAACATTCTCCTATTAACCCGAATTTCACGGGATTTTTCTGTGGAAATTACTCGTGGAGATTATAGGCTTCCTTACTTGAGCAGCGGATGGAACGATTTTGCCTTCTCACATAGTATCGATATTGGTTCCTCCATCACCTTTATTCACAAAGGACGTGTTCACTTCGAGGTTCATACCCTAGATGCGGTGGGGGATGAAGTAGACGCAAAATGGGCTCCTACTCACTCAGAAAGTCTGCTTCCGAATGGATCTCGCTTAAGCCAGGGCATGACTCGAATCATCCCGGTCAGGCATCAGAGGAGATAAATTGAGAATGATCATAGAAAGTTTCTAGTGTTCCTCTCCTTTGAAGTAGAACTTCGTAGAAGTAAGTTTAGTTGCCATCACTCTGTTTGCGAATTACGTCTACAAGTTTCTATAATATCTGGAGGATTAATAAGAACGTTATGTTTTGCTCCACCATTGTGTGCGATTCAGTTTTGTTCGAAGTATGACATTAAACAATCGTTAAAAAAGCCCGCTAAGATCAGACCCTGAAAACAAGTGCGGCGTTAACGCGTATAAAAGCCAGTATACAACCAAAATATCAAAAAGGATTACACAACGCACTTGCACACACAGCTTATTCACTCGCTTCTAGAACGATTATCGTGAAACGATTGCTTCCCTCATACTCAAAGATAATAAGAGACCCCCCAACGCGTAGACCGATGTCCACGGTAAAAGCACGCCAACCTTCGGTGAGGATGTGGCGACCCTGGCTATCTCGAAACACCCTTACTCGAAACTCCCGCCCAGTAGGAGAGACTAAACACACGTGAGTCATTCCCCCGCAAGCATATTGAAAACCAAATGATTCGGGCAAAAGCTACAAGCCACAAAACCAAAATATCAAATAAAAAAGGGGCACACAAATTACAGAAGTGGAGTAAAGAAACCTACCAGATATTCCATCTTCTCTTCAGAATCGATGGAACGGAAAAAGTCACGCCGACTAGGGGGAGAGGAGGTCATGATTCCTCACTACAAGAATACTGCTAAATCAAACAAAGCCCAAGGACAACTGCCGTAGAATTAATCCGAGCATCTGATATTTATCACCAAATCAAGCAAACAGAACAATGTTGTCTCGTCACCAAAGGTATGTCCAAAGCAACATCGTCAGAACCAACTGCATGCCGGACAAGTGGCAAAAGTTGCAGAACCCAACTCTACGATCCAGAGTGTCATTATCACACTAGAAAAGGTCACATCCAAGTCAAAAGAAGACAAAAACACAAAAGCGCAAGCAGGATCATTCGAAATAGCGAGATGTCATTAACAGAAATATTCGCAATCACAAATACCAAAGCATATGCTATTAAAAGTTAATAAAAGCACAACATAAAAACAAATATCTACTAAGATTACAAAACACCAACAGCTCTACTCATCTTTATCTTCAAGAACGAAGGTTTTGAAGCAATTTCCTTCTACATATTGAAAGAGCACCACCGAGATTCCAACCTTAACCCCGTTGTTGGTCGCAAATCTATTCCAACCACTAGATAACCACCAACGATTAGAGCAATACTTGGAGACTTCAACACGAAAGGTCTTGCCATTTGTAGAGACTAAACTGACATGGTCAGTTACAACATGACCATACATCCTCTCAAAAGCATTAGGAAGAGACTGTATACAAAAAAGCATTATCACTAAGTAAATGGTTCAGGTCCAAGAAAAAGCATAAATCGCGAAGGATATGTACAACTCACAAGACGATGCATCCTCCCCTCTTCATCAACCTAATGGAAAAAATCACGCATGCTAGAATTGGGAGACGCCATCCTTGTGCCGGAACACCAATGATGTAAAAAGCAACCCAATAACTACAAAGATTTCAACACAGCACTACACCTTCTTATACCCAGAAAAAGGGGTGCATGCTTTGGAAATCATCTAAGGCATTTATTGCATACATTG
The DNA here is from genome assembly GCA_037127255.1 of Persicaria tinctoria. Taxonomy (NCBI): domain Eukaryota; kingdom Viridiplantae; phylum Streptophyta; class Magnoliopsida; order Caryophyllales; family Polygonaceae; genus Persicaria; species Persicaria tinctoria. The sequence continues at coordinate 16,782,514 of JBANSL010000020.1, read as the reverse complement.
AAACTAGACAAAAAATCTACGAGAAGGATTTCCCAAGATACTCTGTATGTCCTACACGTGACAAAGAATCCCTGCAGAACTGGGCCAAGTACACTGGCACTTTTTGAAACTTGAAAATAATCATATATCGCAAAAATCATTTTGCAAACCAGTCGAAAACCACTATAAAGGTCCTCCTTCCTTAAAACATAAAAGGCACAAACCTTCTCATTCCCGGTCCTCCCAGGGAAAAACACAAAAATGGCAGCAAGTAACAGCAATCAAAGCCCAAACAATCCCTTTATATTTGATATTTATTTAGTAGGAGACGAACAATACATACGCAAGATGTTACCTTACAAATTCGGCTGACATTTCCAACCCCATGTTCCCGAGCAAATCTTTTTGTCCACTCGCGTTGTCAAAGATTTCCCTGTCCACATCGTAGGAGGCAGTTACGGATCTCACTGGGTGGCACGTGGATGGAGGGACTTTGTCGAATCGCACGGACTAGAGTTGGAAACATCAATAATGTTCACCCACCTGGGAGAAGCAAGGATTGAAGTCCACTTCTTCGACAAGCAAGGTCGTTACATAGAAGACGAGATCTACGATAGCGACTCAGACGGTCTAATAGCGAATGGTTTCCATTAGCTCCTAGGATCAGTTCGATAAGCGAAATTTTTTCATATTAAGTTTCTTAAGAAAAGCTCGGCTTATCAATAAAAAATTCGCTTATTTAAAATCCAATTCTTCATCAACCTTTGTATAACGACTCAAAGAAAATTCCCAATATCCAAAGAAGGTTGAAGAATAAAGTTTCTTTATTCGTGAGCCACGCGAGGAAGATCTCCTAACCCCTTCCTCCCCAGCATCCAACGACGCTGGAGATTGAAATATTTAAAATCTATCGCTGGAGATCGCAATATATAATCTAAAAATCTAACGCAGGAGATCGGAATATTTAATCTGAAAATCTCGCACTGGAGATTGAAATATTTAAAATCTCGCGTTGGAGATCTGAATATTTAATCTAAATTATCGCGCTTAAGATTGAAATATTTTCACGCTGGAGATCGACATAATTAATCAAAAATCTCGCGTTGGAAATCAAAATATTTAATCACAAGAATTACACTGAAAATTTCTTGTTTATTGGATCGACCACAGTTTACGATAACCTTAAAACGGGTAGCACCACGATAACTTAGTAAGTAACTATACATTAAACATAACCACCCTTTGACAACAAAGCGATATAACCATAGCAAACATAATAAAAACGGAACGTTCAACACCGAACTGAGAAGTCCACATCCCCATTTTGATCAGGACCATGGTTCACAACAACAACATCAAAGCAGGAGTGTCCTTCGTATTAAAAAATCAAGCGTGTCCCAATTTGAAGTTCATTCAAAACAACGAACACGGGCCACCTAGTTGTAAACCAATAGTTGTTGGGTCCTAAGACTTCCACCGTCACCATAAATTCCTCATCCGACCGCGTCCACAAATGGACAAGTTCAAGGGCTTCATAACCATAATCTCGGTATATAAAGGATAAAGGCTACGACAAAAGCAAGCACATCAGAAACACTCCATATGCTAAAATACATAATCACATAAATATAACTTATCATCCTATATAAATGCCCCTCCACGGTAATATCCCGGGTAAAGCCCCTCACGTGAGGAAAAACTACGTCGGGAATGTCAACTGGTGTCACAAGCATCATTATCATAGACTGACTACAACAAAAGCTTCGGGTTTTTCCTACCTTTTTATACTAATTACAAAGAAAAACATCAATGAAAACCGCCTATCACTTGGTGCTACCACGAGGACAATAGGTATTAAAAGCAAACCGCCTACCACTCAGTTCAACCACGAGGGCAACAAATATCAGACAAACACACTCGAATCGCATCTGATAAAGACACTTTTAGCCCAGGAGGTGGTAAAGTTACAGGAAAAGTCCAAACACTAGGTTGCACGAAAGATATACTATCAACACACACCAACCTGTTTCACCACAATTGAAGAGATAACTACGTAATAGCAGTTCCCTATCCCCTGCATGTAGAACTGGTATAAATAAAACCATCAAGAGTACAATTTGAATTATCCAAAAACCACAATACCAAGTTTCGATGGGGTTTCGGGAGAACCCTCTCCACCAGGAAACCCTCCACCAAATTCCATCGCAAACACTATGTTTTTTCCAAATCCTAAATTCACGAGAATAATCCTTAGGGAAAGCCACTGACACGGGCTCCCACTACCATATATCTTTGTAGAATTCGGGGAGGAAATAACAAACCACATCTACCTATGTTCTCCCTCAAACCAAGAATTTTTAATCCTAGTCGAACGGGACGAGGGGGATTGCTTCTCCCTATCAGAAGGATGGCGATCTTTTGCGAACATCACGAACCTCGGGATAGGGAGCCGCCTCAGCTTTGAGTACCAAGGAGAATCCCACTTTAGTATGGCAATAGAGCAACCAGATCTCGACGAAAATGAGGATACTTTGCCTAACTACATGTGCTACAAGGAGATATAATCGCATGAAAAGCACCCCAAAATATTTCCTGTTATTTTTCATCACTAAGAAGTTTCTAAGTTCGGCCTTTCATCTCGAATAAAAAACTATTATATACGCGAACCCTACTTTTTTTTATTTCACGATTTATTCCATAAAACGATCAACAACAGGAGATGAATAAGGGTATCGCGAATTTTCATTGCAAATCGAAACAACAGGTCGAGATTCAGACAAGGAAAACAGGAAAAGAACATAAATAAAACCATGGTACATTCAAAGATAAAGTATTCACAAAAAACCATGATAAGACGTCGCTTACCATGAGTTTAAAGATATTCATCACACAGACACAAACCGCAGCAGAGTACGAGACTCTCACTACAAGTAGAAATGTTTTCAGACTTCCCTACAAACAAAATATTTTTATAGAGAATGGAATAAAACAGCCAAGTCAAACATCAAGAGGAGGGTGACCTACATGAGCAGGCTCAGGGGCTTTTTTACCTTCAGATAGGGGGTCAATAACAGTTGCATCAATAATAAGAGCGTCATGGGGGGGGGGGGGGCAACTCGCGATGAGGATCCTTAAGCTTCAGGTCTTCGTCCTCGTAGCTAGAAGGAAACATCCTCACCTCGTCACTGAGATAAGCAAAGCCGTTAACACTCTGAGTAATCCCACCCATGATCCCGTCCATCCACGCATCGGAGACCTTGTCATAAAGGACATCCTCTTCATCCGTCTCGAGGTAACGATCAAGCCAACCCCGACCGACACCCCCCATGAAACCAGTTAGCCACCCCTGGCCCTCGTCACTAAGCATGAACCCGTGAAGTAACTTCTTGGATAGAACAGCCTCATCCCCAGAAATAAAGCGCTCCAATTGGCTCTTCGCACCAGCCAATTCCTCATGAACCGCCCTCAGTTCATCCTCAAGACCTTTGAGATGATTTCTTAAACGTGTGGCCTCCAGTTCATGCCGGGCCCCACCTCTTGAGCTTGCGCGAGTTCAACACGCGAAAGATCTAGCTCATTCTTCGTGGCTTCTGCATCTTTCTGGGATTTCATCAAAGTATCATTGAGACTCTCAATGGTTACCTCCCGGAGCTCCGCATCTTTCAACTTTTGCACCTTTGTCTTCAGGGTAGCCACATTGGTCCTCAATTCCCTCACTTTATCACCATAATTTCTCAAACACAAGCCCATTTCAAACCATTGCAGATTATCCTACGGAAACATACGGATAAAAAATGAATTGTATAGGCTAAATAAAGAAAGAGAGGAAATAAAGGCATAAGTCACGAGGAAGATTACCCAGCCCCTGCTTTTGCGGCCATGTTTAATTAGCTCTTCATCAGTCAAATGATGAAGATAATCTCTTTCGGTCGGGCAACTCGTCAGAGGGATATCCAACTTCTTAATGTCAATGGGGTCAAACCCAAGAAGCTGGTAGGCCATCATTTGTGTCCCGGCAAGGGCAGCCGGCTCAGAGGTTGGACGTGTGGTGCCCTTTGTACCCTCCTTTAGACGCTTTCGTTCACGATGGGTCAACGGTTGGTCATCGAACGAAATACTCTCCTAATCCCCGACTGGTTTTTTTCCTTTTTGAACTCGTATCTACAATAGGGGACTCACGGGGAACATTTTGACGACCACCACCCCGACGAGGAGTGATTGTAAGAGTCGGTCCTGACCCACCTCGTATGGCATTTTTCTTCTTCCCAAGCGCTAAAACCTTCGACTTGTCAACTGCCATATCCAAGCGAAGGATTCAGAATAAATTCACGGTCAAAACACCGAAGGATTCAGAATAAAAGGTTCCTAGACACCGACCCAACCGATGTGGAAGGATGAGTTTAGCCATTTCCAAGCGAACCGGAGTCACAACCTTCTTGTAACCCCGAACGACCGCAACCCCCCTCTTAAACGCAGCTCTCCACCTATCTGTTGCATTGTGTTTATCACCAGGCGCAACGTATGACATGCGATATATTCTATAGCGCATTTAGTAGTTTTTGTCATCATTTACATGTCATTGTGAGAGATATTTGTATGAACTTGGTGATTCAGAACCTGTTGAAGAAGTTGAAGAAATCATAGGATCATGCAAGTTACAGAAGAGTTGAAGTGAAGAAGTTCGGAAGCAGCTGGAAGCTGGTGAGCTTGGCGCGGCCGCGCTGCTACTGGCGCGCCCACGCCGCTAGGAGGAAGTGCCCGCGTCGATGCACCAGAGGGAAGTAGCAAGATGAGACACTAGCGCGCCCGCGCTGCTACTGACGCGCCCGCGTCAGTCCCTGGAGACGGATTCTTATCCGATTTTTCCCGATCTTATTAGTTTTAATATTATAATTTTACGGGATTTTAAACCCTTTAAGTAGGATATATATTATTTCCGAACGGAAGTTTTTAGAGATTATTAGGTTATTTTCCAGAGACGTAGTTTCCTTTTCTTCATCTCACAAACCCTATGGAGAACTAACTCTCCGTTGTTGCACTTGGTTCTTTGAAGCCTTCGATTGATTTGGTTGTGAGTATTCTACTCTTGTTCGTCCTTTGTTAATTGTTTCGATCTCCTGAGCTTATTGCTTGATTGCTTATTATTGGTTAATCTGGATTGATCACCTAGGTTTATCGATACTAGTCATATTGCTAGGGTCTCCAATTCCAGGTTTGGGGTTGTAGATTCATTGTAGCAAACCCAATCGTCATACGCAGGTTGCTTGTGGTAGATTGTGAAGGAGATTCGATTACAGGCTATTTTAACGGGTTGTTAGAATCGCTTGTATCTCATTATAATTCATGTTTGAATGCTATCGCTTTATTATTCGGTGAAGGTTTTCCCTTGTAATTTGGTGATAAGTGCTTTTAGGACTGGTAGGACTAAAAGCTATTACACGATCTGAATTGAGAACAATTACTGGACATTAGAACTTGAGACTCATAGAATGCGATGATGAACCATCTCAATTGTTGTGCGGATAATTACCTGGTGTGATACTTTTCCATCATATATTCGCAACCTCTTATTGCAACTTGTTCTGTCACTATTGTTTACACACAAAACTCCCCCTTGAATTGGTTACTTTTGGGTAATAATACTTGCTCTTACAATTGATTCTGTTTCCCTGTGGGTTCGACCCTAACTTACCTACTATACTTGTTATAGTTTGCATCTTAGGAATTAACTTTGATTTGGCATAACGACTTTAGGCCTGTGAAATTTGGCGCCGTTGCCGGGGAAACGGATTATCTTTGTTCTTGTTTGTCTTATTACCTGTTTGGGTGCGAACCTCTTGCATGGTTCGCACTCGTGCTACTGATCCCCATCTTGTTGATTTTGATTGGGAGATTGACAGGACATACCACCGCCGTCTTAGAGAACAACACCAACATTCCCAACAACCCGATCCAATGGCTGGAAATGTAAATCAGACGCTGCGACAGCTGACAGCATCAAACATCACACAGCAGGCACCTCCTGTGACAATCCCTGCTCTAGGGGATGACAACCATTTTGAGCTAAAGTCTGGGCTGATTCATCAACTGCCCAAATACCATGGATTGGCTGGAGAAGACCCCATCAAGCACATGGGGAAGTTTCATAATGTGTGCATGAGCATGAAACCAGCCAATATATCCGAAGCACAGATAAAGATGAGAGCTTTTGGGTTCACGCTGGTCGATGCTGCGGATGACTGGTACTACAGTCTTCCTACAGGGAGCATCGATACTTGGCCTAAGCTCCACAAGGCCTTCCTGGAGAAATTCTTCCCTGCTAAGAAGGAGAACACCTTGAAGAAGGCAATCAGCAATATAGAACAGGAAGATGATGAAACCCTCTATGATTACAATGAAATGTTCAAGAAGCTTTGCGCTAATTGCCCTTTCCATGGCTACAGCACGAAGGACCTAGTCCTATACATCTATGGGGGACTGCTGGAATCTGATAGAAGGATGATTGATGCCGCATGCGGAGGAAATATTCTAAATGCCACGCCAGAGGGAGCCATGGAGAAGATTCAGGAAATGGCTGAGGGGACTAGAAATTTCGGGAAATCCACCAGAAAGAAAGGGGTCAACTCGGTAGACTCTAACCAAGCCAAGGATATTGCTGAATTGAAGGATATGGTTAGGAGGCTCACTCTGCAAGGGACTCCTCAACAAATCAAGGCTTGTGGAATCTGCAATGATAACTTCCACCCAACTGATGCGTGTCCTACACTCCAGGAAGACACCGCTGAAGTAAGTGCTATAGGTGGAAATGGACCTCAGAGACCCAGACATGACCCCTACTCAAACTCCTACAACCCAGGGTGGCGGGATCACCCAAATTTCAGATGGAGGGATCCACCAAACCAATCACAACAGCAACAGCCACCTCCCTACAATCATAGGCAGCAGGGTCACGCTCCCTCTACTGAGTCCATGCTCAATACCCTGACACAGCACTTTACTGCGCATGTTCAGACAACTGAATCGAGCATAAAAGATATACAGAAACAAATGGGGCAAATGGCCGAAGCAATCACGAGAATAGAGGCAAAGACGTCAGGGGGTCTACCATCTCAAACGGTGGTCAATCCAAAGGAAAACGTCAGTGCTATAACTCTTCGGAATGGAAAAGAGCTGAGAAGTCAGGAGGATGAGGAGGAAAGCACGCAGGTCTCCGACGTGGCCACGCCCAATACTGGCGCGCCCGCGTTGGAGTTTGACGCGCCCGCGCCGGAGTCTGACGCGCCCACGTCGAGTCCGATCTCGCCTGAATCTGAGCCCTATGTCGATACATACATCCGACCGGATTTTCCCCCTCTCGGGTCGGAGAAACCAAAACCTCCGTTCCCTGAGGCACTCAAAGAGAGGAGGATAATCGATGATTCAGAGCTCTTCGAGACATTTAGCAAGTGTCAGGTGAACATTCCTCTGCTGAAAATGATAAAAACTGTGCCCAAGTACGCCAAGTTCTTGAAAGAGCTTTGCACGGTGAAGAGAAATCAGAAGCTGAAAGGAAAAAAGAAAGTGAAAGTAAGTGAGCAAGTCTCCGCTATGTTTCAGAGGAGAATGCCGAAAAAGTGCCCTGATCCAGGTATGGTTACTATCCCTTGTGTCATTGGAGATGTAAAATTTGATAGAGCTATGCTTGATTTGGGTGCTTCCATAAATGTGCTTCCTTATTCACTTTACAAATCGCTAGATTTAGGACCTTTGCATGAAACTGGAGTTATTGTGCAACTAGCTGACAGGTCTAATAAATACCCTAAAGGAGTAGTAGAAGACGTTTTGGTCATGGTCGATAAACTGATTTTTCCTGCAGATTTCTTTGTCCTGGATATGGAACATGATAAGCATGATGCGCCTATTCTGTTAGGTAGACCTTTTATTAAAACAGCTAGGACAAAAATTGATTGTGTTTCTGAGACACTAACAATGGAATTTGATGGAGAAAAGGTTGAATTCGATTTATACAAGGCTATAAAACATCTTGTTGATGACCATTCTCTGTGCTCTATTGATGTGATTGAACCATTAGCTCAAGATCTATTTGATATTTCTAGGGAAGATGAGTTGCAGTCAATTATTGAGAATGCTATTGACGAGTCCTATACAGATTTTTCAAGTACACCTAACATGTAGGAATTAGTAGCCCAGATGGATGTAGAAGGTAAGTCCCCTACTCTTTTGGGCATTGGCCCCAATCTACTGACTCCAAGCGAAGTGCTTGTTCCATCTGTGGTGCAGGCACCTGAAATTGAACTCAAACAACTCCCTAGTCATCTCAAGTATGCTTTCCTAGGAGTTGATGACACTTTACCAGTTATTGTGTCGAGTAAGCTTTCAGCAGAACAGGAAGAAAAGTTAGTGGAGGTTCTAAAGGAATACAAAACTGCGCTGGGGTGGACCATCGCTGACATCAAGGGAATTAGTCCATCTACATGCATGCACAGGATCCTGTTGGAGGATGGAGCTAAGCCATCACGCCAACCACAGAGAAGGCTCAATCCTCCCATGATGGATGTGGTGAAGAAGGAAGTGCTGAAATTGCTATCAGCAAACATGATTTTCCCAATTTCTGACAGTCAATGGGTAAGTCCTACACAAGTTGTCCCTAAGAAAGGAGGGATTACAGTCGTGGAGAATCAACAAGGTGAGTTGGTCCCTACCCGGACACAAACAGGTTGGAGGGTATGCATAGACTATCGCAAGCTGAATACAGTAACCAGGAAGGATCACTTCCCCCTCCCCTTTATTGATCAGATGCTAGAACGCCTTGCTGGGCGCCCCTATTATTGTTTTTTGGATGGATATTCTGGATATTTTCAGGTGGCCATAGCGCCAGAGGATCAGGAGAAGACTACATTTACATGTCCTTTTGGTACTTTTGCATATCGCAGAATGCCATTTGGACTATGTAACGCACCCGGGACATTTCAACGATGTATGGTTAGTATCTTCTCTGAGTACATTGAGAATTTCATTGAAGTATTCATGGATGATTTCACAGTACATGGGGATAGCTTTGATACTTGTTTGAGCCATTTGGCACTAGTGTTAAAAAGATGTGTTGAAACTAATCTGGTTTTGAACTCTGAAAAGTGTCATTTTATGGTAGAACAGGGAATTGTTTTAGGTCACATAGTCTCTGCAAAGGGTATTGAGGTCGATAAGGCGAAGATTGATGTAATTCAATCTTTGCCTTATCCTACTAATGTGCGCGAAGTTCGTTCTTTCCTAGGCCATGCAGGTTTTTATCGCAGGTTTATCAAAGACTTTTCAAAGATATCCTCACCCTTGTGCGAGCTTCTGAAGAAAGATGTGACCTTTTTACTCACACAAGAGTGCAAAGAGGCGTTCGACCAGCTGAAAGGACGCCTCACTAGTGCACCAATCATTCAGGCACCAGACTGGTCTCGCCCATTTGAGATCATGTGTGATGCGAGCGACTATGCAGTGGGAGCAGTGCTAGGCCAAAAAGAGGGAAGAGCCTCTCATGTGATCCATTATGCTTCCATGACTCTGAATGGAGCGCAGCGCAACTACTCCACCACTGAGAAAGAAATGCTAGCTGTGGTGTTTGCACTAGAGAAGTTTCGACAGTATCTGCTTGGGGTCAAAGTGATTATCTACACAGATCACGCAGCTCTCCGCTACTTGATGACAAAAAAGGAGACAAAGCCAAGATTAATTCGATGGGTTCTGTTGCTCAGCGAATTTGATGTGGAGATTAAGGATAAGAAAGGAGCGGAGAATCTGGTGGTTGACCACTTAAGCAGATTGGTGAATGAGGAGGACAAGCCGGAGTCACAGAAACCCATCTTAGGCACGTTTCCGGATGACACATTATGCAGAATCGAGCACGAAAGCACGTCGGAGTCTGGCGTGCCCACGTCAACAGCTGACGCGCCCGCGCCAAAGTCTGACGCGCCCGCGCTGACTTCTGACGCGCCCGCGTCGTTCCCTGACGCGCCCACGCTATTGCTTCTCAGCCCATCTCAGTCCGTTCTAGGACTTCACTCTGTAAGCCCTTGGTACCGGGACATTGTGAACTACTTAGTTTGTGGGAAGTTTCCTCCGGATCATACCAAGGCCCAGACGGAGAAGATTCGAAGAGAAGCAAACCACTATGTTTGGGATGACCCATACCTTTGGAAACATTGTGCTGATCAGGTAATTCGTCGTTGTCTTCCAGATAATGAGGTACGATCTGTTCTTGAATTTTGTCATTCTCAAGCATGTGGGGGACACTTTGGTGCCAATAAAACTGCTAGAAAAGTGCTTGAATCTGGATTTTATTGGCCACATATTTTTAAAGATGCTTATTCTTTCTGCAAGGCATGTGATAGGTGTCAAAGAATGGGGAATATCTCTCAAAGGAATGAAATGCAACAATCACCGATGATTTTTTGCGAAATCTTCGATGTTTGGGGCATTGACTTTATGGGACCTTTTCCTAGTTCTTGTGGGAACTTGTATATTTTACTTGCGGTGGACTACGTTTCCAAGTGGGTGGAAGCGAAGGCCACCAGAACTGATGACTCTAAAGTTGTGGCAGGGTTCTTGAAAAGCAATATTTTTGCCAGGCATGGTATCCCTAGAGCGCTGATTAGTGACAGGGGTACCCATTTCTGCAACAAAACTGTGACTGCTGTGCTGAAGAAATATCATGTCACACATAGAGTTTCCACCGCATACCATCCACAGACGAATGGCCAAGCAGAGGTGTCCAATAGAGAGATCAAAGCCATTCTCGAGAAGACTGTGAATCCTAACAGGAAGGATTGGAGTTTGAGACTTGATGATGCGTTGTGGGCTTATCGCACTGCTTACAAAACTCCAATTGGGATGTCTCCTTTCAGACTTGTCTATGGTAAAGCATGTCATCTTCCTGTTGAGCTGGAGCACAAGGCTTGGTGGGCAGTGAAACAATGCAATATGCAGAGTGACGGGGTTGGAGAACACAGGAAGCTACAGTTAGGCGAGCTCGAGGAGTTACGGTTGGACGCCTATGATAATGCGGCAATCTACAAGGCGAAGACCAAGGCATGGCATGACAAGCACATCCATAGGAAGGACTTTAAAGCTGGTGACAAAGTCCTACTCTTTCAGTCTCGCCTGAAACTCTTCGCTGGGAAGCTCAAGTCAAAGTGGGGGGGACCATACATTGTTGCTGAAGTTTTCCCACATGGAGCTGTAGAGTTATATGACCCGAATAGCCACAAGAAGTTTAAGGTAAATGGTCAAAGGCTTAAGACATACTATGAAGGGTTCCCAAAGAAGGCTATGGATGAGTTAGCTTTGGAGGAGCCAAATGCAGAGTTAGAATAATCGAAAAGGCTTAGTCGAGCCAGCGACATGAAACAAAGGCGCTGCTTGGGAGGCAACCCAAGGTATTGCATTCTTTCCCTTAACTCGATTTTATTGTAACTTGTAGGTAATAAAGACGGAGTTTCTAGCGACGAATTGCACCCGCATTTCGGACCCACTGCTTCCGCAGTGTTAATTTTCGTCCAGAAAAAAAAAAAAAAAAAAAAAAGGCCACGGGCTGGAAAACCCGCTTCGGGCCAGCCCGCCATTTTCAAGCCCCATCATCACTACCCATCACCATCCCCTCAAATACCACCAAAACCCTACATCCCCCACACTCTCTCACCTTCCCCACACCCTCTCCTCTCACACCCAATCTCCTCCACACTCCACTCAAACACCCCCCACCAGGGTCCCCACACCCCGTCCCCCTCCCTTCCTTCAGCTCTCGGCACTGAGACATCGACGACCGCGTCCGACGAGTTTGGAGGTCTGCAGAAATCGCCGACGCGGCCGCGCCACCCCCAACGCGCCCGCGCCTGTCAGAGAAACCCACCAAAAGGCTGACACACCTGACGCGGCCGCGCTGCTACCCGACGCGCCCGCGCTGCTAACCGACGCACCCGCTCTGCTCGCCAACGTGCCCGCGTCTGCCCCCTGCGCCGAACCTCATCTATTCGTTGTGAGTTCCTTCCGCTGTCCTTATTTCGATTTCGATTTAGTCGTATTATCTATCGAGTATGAGTTCATCGGAGGAAGAGGCGAGTAGATCTGATAATGGGTTAGAATTGTCTGAAGAGGAGTGAGCTATTTATAATAAGGTCAGCTGTGTCAGTTCTACCAAATATTTGCATAGAGAGACCCTTCAGAGACTTCAGATGCTAGATTGTATGCAGAAGTGTCTAGCTCACGCTGGTATTAGTGACTTTTTGGAGTTGAGAGTTGTAGGATACCCGGAACTGTGCAAGCAGTTCCTCGCGACATATCAGTTGTACCTTGGAGATAACAGAATTAAAGGGGTTGCTTTCAGATACAATGGCACTACCTACCGGGCTTCTGCAGCAAGGTTGCGAGCTGCTTTGGGGGTCACTAACGCCCCAACTGATGGATGGGTGACAGCCGCGACCGACCCAGACCTAGTTGCATTCTTTAGAGCGGTGTCTGGAGAAGAATTCTTAACCAGTAACGAGTACAACAGCAGGATTACTCATCCTGTCTTCCGTATGTTGTGCAAAATCGTCTCTGGGAAATATTATGGGCTGATCACAGATACCAAGCTTTCCATGACACACCTGAGGTTTGCTTACAGCGCTGTGCCTACTGCAGATTATACGCCTGACTGGGTTCGGCTCTTCTTCGATGGGCTCGACAAGGTCAGAAAGGATCGCAGTGCCGTTGGACCAGAAATGGTCCAGAGCGGACTTATTACTCGGGTAGCCATTGCTGCAGGCGTTGGGCAAAATGGTTTGCAGGCACTGGAGGAGCAGGTCATAGCGAGGACCTATACAGAGGAGTATCTGCGAAGGTGTTTGATGCTTGATACTGCACCGGATGGGGGAGCCATTTGGTGTACAGGCAAGAAGAAAGAGCATCAGTTCAGGCTCCCTAAGCCCCTTCCTTGGTCTGAGACTTGGACGGATTGGTATATTGAGGCTGATTATTTTCCGACGTCAGTTCTAGGTAGACGGCGTCGCCTTGAGGTGGGTAGCAGTAGTGGCACAGCTGGAGCTGCCACGGATGAGGATGCGCCTGTAGCTCCGCAAGCGTTTGTTCAGACAGATACACAGGGTTTCGCACAGAACCCACAGCAGGAGATGCCTGCTTATCAGACCCCCTCTCACGGTTGGGATTCTCAACCGACATATCAGAGCCAGCAGGATTCACATCAGTGGGCCCCTTGGCCCCCACAAGCTTTTCAGGATGCCCATCAGCAGCCTCACCAGTGGGGCTACCTGGTTGATCAGATTGGCCTTCTGCGCCAAGACGTGAGGAGTTTGACGACAGTGACGAACCAGATTCTCCACCAGCAGGCCGACATCCTAGAAGGCTTTGGCGAGTTCAGAAAGATGAGGGAAGAGCTTCGCCGCATGCTAGAGGATTACTCTCGCCACTATCCACCCCCTTAGTGAGTCCTTCTGTTTCCTTCCTCCCTACTTATTTCTGTCTTCTTTCACATTGAGGACAATGCTTCATTCAAGTATGGGGGAGGGAAAGGATTTACATATCTTGTACATATTTCATTTCCGCATTATTTGTGTACAGATTCTGCACTTGTTATTCTGGAAAAAAAAAAAAAAAAAAAAAAAAAGAAAAAGAAAGCAATCAAAATCCTGGGATGAGTTGAAAACCCGAAAGGGCGACTCAGACAAAAAGCAGGTAGTCTGGCGAGCCTTAGGCTTTGGCAATATGAGACTTGAGGAAAGTGAGAATGTTTATGTGAGTACCATCTTTGAAAAAAAAAAATGAGTGGCTTGGTGAAAACCCGAAAGGGCGCCTTGGCAAGATGAGCGTTTACTTTGAGTGTTTAGGATTGATCTCTTGGTGAAGGCGACATAAGAAGTGGAGTGATAAGGAGGTTTTCGGGTAGGCCACTGGGAGCTATAAGGTGTAGATGGTTGAGATACAATTGTAAGTCTCATTTCCTATTTTTGATTGTCTTTTGTGCTGATTGTTGAGATGGTGGAAACTACTAGTACTTAGTGTTCATTTTCCTTGTACTGTCTGTGAACCTTTGAGATTTATGGTGAGAGTAGGCTTAGCTTCTATGCTTACTCGGGACGAGTAAAGGTTTAAGTATGGGGGAATTTGACATGCGATATATTCTATAGCGCATTTAGTAGTTTTTGTCATCATTTACATGTCATTGTGAGAGATATTTGTATGAACTTGGTGATTCAGAACCTGTTGAAGAAGTTGAAGAAATCATAAGATCATGCAAGTTACAGAAGAGTTGAAGTGAAGAAGTTCGGAAGCAGCTGGAAGCTGGTGAGCTTGGCGCGGTCGCGCTGCTACTGGCGCGCCCACGCCGCTAGGAGGAAGTGCCCGCGTCGATGCACCAGAGGGAAGTAGCAAGATGAGACACTGGCGCGCCCGCGCTGCTACTGACGCGCCCGCGTCAGTCCCTGGAGACGGATTCTTATCCGATTTTTCCCGATCTTATTAGTTTTAATATTATAATTTTACGGGATTTTAAACCCTTTAAGTAGGATATATATTATTTCCGAACGGAAGTTTTTAGAGATTATTAGGTTATTTTCCAGAGACGTAGTTTCCTTTTCTTCATCTCACAAACCCTATGGAGAACTAACTCTCCGTTGTTGCACTTGGTTCTTTGAAGCCTTCGATTGATTTGGTTGTGAGTATTCTACTCTTGTTCGTCCTTTGTTAATTGTTTCGATCTCCTGAGCTTATTGCTTGATTGCTTATTATTGGTTAATCTGGATTGATCACCTAGGTTTATCGATACTAGTCATATTGCTAGGGTCTCCAATTCCAGGTTTGGGGTTGTAGATTCATTGTAGCAAACCCAATCGTCATACGCAGGTTGCTTGTGGTAGATTGTGAAGGAGATTCGATTACAGGCTATTTTAACGGGTTGTTAGAATCGCTTGTATCTCATTATAATTCATGTTTGAATGCTATCGCTTTATTATTCGGTGAAGGTTTTCCCTTGTAATTTGGTGATAAGTGCTTTTAGGACTGGTAGGACTAAAAGCTATTACACGATCTGAATTGAGAACAATTACTGGACATTAGAACTTGAGACTCATAGAATGCGATGATGAACCATCTCAATTGTTGTGCGGATAATTACCTGGTGTGATACTTTTCCATCATATATTCGCAACCTCTTATTGCAACTTGTTCTGTCACTATTGTTTACACACAAAACTCCCCCTTGAATTGGTTACTTTTGGGTAATAATACTTGCTCTTACAATTGATTCTGTTTCCCTGTGGGTTCGACCCTAACTTACCTACTATACTTGTTATAGTTTGCATCTTAGGAATTTTCTTTGATTTGGCATAACGACTTTAGGCCTGTCAACGTACTTACCGGGTTTGATCACAAAGTTCAAAATGGTTTTGGTTGGATCCCGAACGAGAAACCACTTTTTCCTCCATCCCGGGCTACTGGACAACCTGTAAACGATCTTCCCGTCCAGGGAGGTGGACACCAATCCCTCCCCATGCCTCAAGGAAAGAATGGAGAAAAGATGATCCAACGATGGCGCTTGCTTAATGACATCACAACAAATAATATATACCGCCAGATACATCCACACATTGAAAGCAAGCTAGGCAAGGCATTGATTTATATGAGCTAAAAAACCCACGTACAGCGGGGGGAGAGGGAGACGGAACCCCTGAAGCAGGCTGCCTAAGTGGACTACCATATGATCTTTATATTCGTTTAAACATCCCCTTCCACCGACGACTAAACCTATCTCTACCCCAGCCGGCCACGGGTAAAGTCTAGCCCCCTCTTCCAGGTGCTTAGCATCTAGAATCGACTCCTCGCCCAGCGTTTTCTGTACGGTAGGAGCTATGCGATCTAAAAATATGGTTGGAGGGGGAGGGGGCACCCCGAAGGTATAAACTTCACAAAAACTACAACTATCAGCCTCTGTTCGATCATAAGGGGGCAGGGCGAAGTCGCCAGGAACCACCCAGACATGTTTTTTAGAATTTTTTAGTACGCGAGATGACTCGCCCTTTCCCAAGTCATTTATGGACTCTGAGGTATGACAATATTCAGGGTGGTCCCTTTTCAAAGGGCGTTTAATGGTTCCTTCCATCTTCTGCCTCTTCGCATGGGGATCGTTCCAAAGGTTCACCCTCTTTCTCTTTTCCTCCCAAAGCTTGTTGGTTGGAGGAAGAGGAGTCGGGCTCGCCGCAGATTCCGAACTTACATCAACATGAGAACTGGTACGTGAGCTATCGCGTACCCTTCTACGACTAACTATCAATCGGCCGCTCCTCAAAGGTCGTTTACGACTAAGGAAGCTAGGTGGAAAATCAGGGACGAAGCAGTCAAAATACAACAATGCCCCCTCTCGATGCCACCCTTCTACGACTAACTAAGGAAGCTAGGTGGAAAGTCATGGACGAAGCACCAGGACGCGCCCCGATCGCCACCCCATAACCACCATAGGTTTCAGTTTTTCCGACTAAACCTAAAAATCTCAAGAGGATGACGCAAACGTGGGAAATCAAAAAGAACAAAAGAAAGATCGAAGACAAACTTACTTGAGCAACTACGAGAAGGAAGCACTGAAAAACTCAGTAAACTCGGAGCGAACCGCCACCTAACACCAATCTCAGTTCTTCAAAAGATATAGGAAACCCTTGAAAATATCTCTTTTTTCCCTCCCCTGGTGAAATTCAGAAATGTGGAATGAGAATGAGCGAGGGTAAGAATCCCACTTATAGGTCCATGTGGGGCCAACCAGCCCAATGGGCCAAAAGGGCACGAATAGGCCCAAGAAAGGTTCATCTGATAAACTAAGAGCTTTAACAGAAAGCACCGTACTTGTCGAAACCTAATCGCAAATATAGTATTACTCGTGATCTGGTTACGAGGAGATATGATGATGCCATTGAAAATAGACTATATAATAAACACGGGATATTACGTCATAAATGGGTCACCCAATGCAAAAGGACGGTTGGTCCCACCATTAGCGCATCGCGAGCAAAGTATCCAACCGGACCCAAAGAACTAGGCTTAGCACCCCTTATATCTATTAACATTTATTTTTCTTGCGACTCAAAGCCAGTATGGGAATAAGAGCTAACTCTCCCTTGTACCTCGTAAGCTTCCAAAGACCTAGCAAGCAGCTCGCTGGCTCAAGCACCTTGCCTCTAATGGCTCCACATGTATTGCCTATGCCCCTAAGCATGTGGGCATGCGCTACACGTGTCCTATGTAGAACCACGAGGTTGCCAGCCAGCTGCTCGCTTGGTTTCCCTATAAATACCCCTCTCCGATCACTGAGAAGGGGATTCGATTCCGAAGATAAGAAAGGCATAAGAGCTCTGATTATCCCCCGGACTTAAAACCCCCGGAGTTGAGTTCTGGAGATCCTCGGTCGGAGAAGAGCGTTCCTTGGGATAACAACCTCGTCAAACTTCCTCCGTAGACGACGATTGAACAATAAAACGTAATTCATCGCGAGTCGAACTCATAACCCTCATCGCTTGGACAAATAAGCTTACAATTTGATCATCGTTCTATCAGGCTTAGGCTTGCAGGTATTTTAAAAGCATTATGTCGTCACAAGTGAGGTAATAAGTATAGGAGAAATCTCATGAACGCTTCAGAAGTGACGGGCTGAATTGGAGTGGTGGGATGGGTAAGTGGGTCGGGGAAGAGTGGTGGCCCAGGGGGAGTGGGTAATAAAGGAGTTGTGTTTGGAATATAATTCCCAATGGGATTAAATAATAAGGGTAACGATGCCTGGTTCGGGGAGGATGTAGGAGTTGTATTAAAGGGGGAGGAAAAGGGAAAGGAGGTTTCATGAAAAATAGCATCTCGAGAGATGTAGGTGCGATGGTGTATCCAATCATAACAAGTATAGCCACGGGGATTGGAACTATAGCCAAGGAAGATTGTAGGGGTAGACCGGAAGGAAATTTTGTGTTTATTATAAGGGCGGAGGTTGGGGAAGCAAAGACACCCGAAGACTTTGAGAAATTTGTAATCGGGAGAGGTGTCAAACAACACCTCATAGGGAGACCGAGAGCTGAAAGTGGGAGTGGGTGGACGGTTGATTAAATAGGCGGCGGTTTGGAAGGCAAATTCCCAATATGGTAAGGGAAGCGAGGCATGCTTGAGAAGGGTGAGGCCGGTATCCACAATGCGTCGATGACACGTTTTAACGCTTCCGTTTTGTTGGTGGGAATACGGGCAAGTAAGACGATGTAAAATGTCCAAGTTTTGGAAGAGGGGTTCGAGGGGTAGGAACTCGGTTCCATTGTCCATTTGAATTGCAAGGACATTCCGAGAGAAGTATTTAGTAACCAATTTGATAAATGTGGTGAGTATTCCCGAAACTTGAGATTTGGATTAAAAAGGGAAAAGCCGAATAAAGTTTGAAAAATCATTAATAATGGATAAATAATACTTATTTGCATTAAGAGACTCCAAATGGACAGGGCCCCATACATCACAAAACAAAAGTTGTAAGGGAAAGGTTGATTTGGACTGACTAGGAGGGTGGGGTAGAGCATGGGCTTTAGCCCAAGAGCAGCTAGGACAAAAGGGGCCAGACTGGGCCGACTTCATAGGGCCTAAGTTAAACTTTTGGGTTATTTGGTGGGTAATGCGGCTAGAAGGGTGACCTAGCCTCAAGTGCCACACAGTAGACGACAACTCTGAAGTAGACACAGAAGTAGCAGTAGCAGAGATGGTGGGTTGCAGCGATGGTGGAGGAGATGTGCTGGCAGGCAAGACGTAAAGTCCACCCTCAATGGTACCCCTGAGAAGAGGTGCTCGGGTCGCCGAATCCTTCACAAAGAAATCAGAGGTGTGAAATTCAAACAACACATTGTTATCCCGGCAAAATTGATTTACTGAAAGTAAATTTTTATTGAGGACTAGAGTATGTAAAAGGTTAGAGAGATTGAAGACGCGATTAAAAGAGTAAAGGAGAGAGGAACAGTGGTGCTGAATGGGAATTGAAGATCGATTCCCCAAGGGACACCGTGTCTATTTCGTGGTAGGGTGCATTGTCGATCCTCAGGTTTGCAAGGTCGGGTGTGAAATGGTTTGTAGCAGCGGTGTCAGGGAACTAGTGTGTGGTGGTGTTGTTGGCCTGAAACGAGGGCGGTGGTGGCGCCTGAAAATCCCTGTCGAAGCGATGTCAGCAGTTGAAGACGGTGTGACCATGTCTATTGCAAAGTTGACAGGTGGGGCGGTGGTCTGGGTAGCCGGCAAAATTACTTTTGGTCCGTCTCCCACGAGAGGAAGAACCTCGTGTAAGATCACAAGATTGATTGTAATGTCCTCCTTGACGGTTTCCATTCATTGATAAACATATATATAGGTTACAAAGGTATTGGGCCTTTGGGCCCACTATACAATATAAGACCTGTATAATCTATCAAACCCCCGCAGTCGAAACTGGAGGGGCTCGTACAGTGAGACTGGGCCGAAAATCAATGAACAACTGGCGAGGTAAACCCTTGGTGAATATACCAGCGTACTGATAGGAGAATGGGACATGTAGAACACGGACATATCCAATGGCAACCTTGTTCCGGACGAAGTGGAGATCGAGCTCAATGTGCTTCGTGCGTTGATGCTGGAATGGGTTGCTAGCTAGATAGACGGCGAAGACGTTGTCAGTGTAGACCAGAGTGGCCTTCTAAAGAGGGCAACGGAGCTCAAGAAGAAGATTGCGGAGCCAAGAGCACTCGGAGACAACGTTGGCAACACCCCTGTATTCCACCTCAGCGCTGAAGCGAGACACGACAGACTGACGCTTGGCTGACCATGACACAAGGGTGTCATTGAGGAAGACACAGTAACCAGATGTGGAGCGACGTGTGTCAGGACAACCACCCCAATCCGCATCAGTGTAAGCAACAAGGTCAAGCTTAGAGGAAGGAGTGATCGTGGTGCCTAGCTCGAGGGTGCCGCTAATGTACCGAATGATCCACTTCAAGGCCTGAAAATGGGGTTCCCTGGGTGCATGCATGAACGAACAGATCTGCTGAACTGCGTAACTGATATCAGGCCTGGTGAAGGTGAGATACTGAATGAGCACTGAGCTTATTGGACGTATCGACAGGGGTGGCGACAGGATTACAGTTAACCATCTTGGCCCGAGCAACAATTTCAGCAGCATACTTACTCTGTGAGAGAAACAGACCAGACGCATGACGCTAAATAGCAACTCCCAAAAAATATGACAACTGACCCAGATCAGACATGGCGAACTCCGCACTCAACTGCGAAATAATGGACATCCGAAGAGCATCAGAAGAGGCGGTGAGAATTATGTCGTCGACATATGGTAACAGGAAGGCCATGTCTGAGCCTCTGTGATAGATAAACAGAGACGTATCCGAAAGGCTGCCAATGAAACCCAAACGTAGCAGATGCGAAGCAAAGCGCTGGAACCAAGCCCGTGGAGCCTGTTTCAGACCATACAGAGAGCGCTTCAGGAGACAGACGTGCTTGGGACGATCAGCATCAGCAAACCCCGGAGGCTGAAACGTGTAGACTGTCTCATTCAGATGGCCATGCAGAAAAGCGTTCTTGACATCTAACTGATAGATGGTCACGTTGCACGACAATGCTAAACTCAATACCACTTGGATAGTGGCAGGCTTGACCACGGGGTTGAACGTCTCATCACAATCAATACCAGCCTGCTGAGATCGATCGTTGACCACAAGACGGGCTTTGTAGCGCTCCAACGTCCCATCAGAGCAGAACTTGTGACGGAAGAGCCACATACAGCGGATGACGTTCGCCTCAGTAGGGCGAGGGACAAGAACACAAGTACCATTCTTCGTAAGGGCCATGTATTCGTCGAGCATAGACGCATGCCAATTCGGGTTGAGGGGGGCTGTTTTGTGGGAGGTGAGAATGAGGGAAAGGGAGGTCGGGGTGGAGGCAGGGGGTGATTGGGAGTCGGGAAGGCCAGGTGTAGGGGGTGGATGCTACCGAGAATGCTGCGGGTGCAGCAAGCCCGCAGCTTGTTGATTAGCCGCGACTGCGGCATGTTGTTGCGACCGCCGCCAGTAGCTTGGGGAAAGGCTGCTGGACGGGGTTTTGATTGGCTGCGGCCGCAACATCTTGTTGCGTCCGCAATATCTCATGTTGGGGAGGGGATGGCGTGGAGTATGGAGGGTAAAGGGAGGCGGGGCGATGTGTGGTGTTCATGGAGACAGTCTGATGGGGTGACGGAGGGAAAACATGTCGTTGATCCGTCAAAGTAAACTCAAACTTACAACTAGTACAGCAATAAGCAAGAGGTCGATCCCACAGGGAAATTCGCTATTCAAGTGTGATTTAAGTGCCAATCAAGTAACCAAAGAGGGGGTTTTGACTGTGTAAAAGTTCCGCCTTTTATCAAAGCGGATTGAAGCAAACAAAAGTAAATGATTTTGATTTAGACAATTATGAGAATCAATTATACCTACAATTTCCACTTTATTTGATTTAAGCGATCCTTGTAACTTCTTCTCGTCCTATTAAGTTTCCTATGAATGCCCTTGTCCCGACCTAATATAGTTACTAGTCCAATCAGTCCTAGAAACCCTTATCAATTGAACAGTCCCTAAAGAAGGATTTAACCCAATTGATAGCTTTAAGTTCAGAGATTAACCAAGGTATTTGCAGTCCCTAAAGAGGGATTTAACAACACATCCAACTTCCTACTTGTTCAATTAGTTCAATCAACCCTAAAGGAACAAGTTTGCCACTTAGGTTAAGGTTCACAATCAGGAATCTACAAAACCTTAGTGATTGAATTGATCTAACAAGTTGGCCAGACAAGATAGAACAAAACAATAAACAATCAAGCACAAAGAAGTTGAAGCATTCAAATATAGGAAAACAAGGAACGAGAATTAGAAACTCACAATCAATCCAAATAAAGCTTTCAATTATAGGCATAATAGATGAGTTTCGTTCATCATGGAAGACGTCTCTCAAATCTCTCAAGTGTCTGATGAACGTAATAATATAATAGAAATGTTAGAAAATAACTTAATTCGGCCTTATATATGACCCAAAGTCGTCCATGAAACAAAATACTAGAAACTAGGGTTTTTAATATTCAAAACACAGCATCCAGCGCTGACGCCAAATGCTGCGGGCGCGGCAGGGATGCTGCGGCCGTAACATTAGCCGCTCTCCCATATCCCGTTGCAGCGGCCCTAGCGGCGGCCGCGGCATACATGTTGTGGCCGCTGCATCTGTATTTCATGGAAATTCTGTCTCGAATTTGCTCTTCTTGTCAACAGGAAAGTTGTAATGGGTTGGTAGGGGTTAGTAATGTGGCGTGGCCAATGCCCGAAGTAGCAAGGCGAACACCGTTGCCGACGATAATAGAATGCGCAGGACCCTTAAAAGAAAGAGAAGAGAGAGTACCTGAGGAGTTCGTCATATGAGAAGTGGCGCCAGTGTCCATATACCAAGCGGAGTCAGGAGGTGTCAGCTGCATGGAAGAGAAGGCGTGATGCACATCAGTCGGAGTATATGTCGGATCAGACGACGACGGCTAGGCCTGATGACCTGCGGGTCGAGGAGCAGGACCCAACAAGCCCGCTCCCTGCTGACGGTTGGGATATGGTGCTAGTGGGCGATACGATGCAGGTGGGTAGCCAAAGAGCATCCAAGGCGGCCGCCGCCTCTCATGGTTGGTTGGTCGTTGTTGCGGCTGGTCTGCGGGGCATAGGTCTCGTCGATGTCGCTTGACAAGACCAATGCCGTCTTGTCCTTGGCGGCGTCGATGGTCTGACGATGAAGGCGAGTCTCCTCTTGGATCAGTTGAGACCGGGTCTTTTCAAAGGTAGGGAGAGGTTCCGTCTACTGGATATGAGTAGCAGCAGCATTGTATTTGGAGGGAAGACCCGAAAGTACCTGGAGGACAAGGCGGGTGGCGTTGGGTTTGGAGTCGACAACGCCTAGTTTATCAAACAGGGTCTTGATGTGCTGACAATAGGCAGATATCGACGGAAAAGAGGAAAGCTTCCAACTTGAAAATTCGTTCTCAAGATAGACAGCACGGGTGGACTTGTTGTCTTGGAAGAGATTCTGAAGTTTCTTCCAAGCATCCAAGGCGGTGTCTTTGGGGTCGAGGATGGTGGTCACCAGATCTTTTGAGATGGTGTTAAAGATCCATTGAAGGACAATGGTATCGAGTTGAGCGAAGAGATCATTGTCTTCACTTTTAGGGCGATTGACGGAGGAATCGATGTGGTGGAGGACTTTCTAAGCCTTAACATGGGTCATGAAGAGGAGCGGCCACATGGTTTAGGAACTGGATTCGTGATCAAGGATGATGGGGATGCAGTTTTTTATGTTGGAGATTGTGAGAGCGAAGTGGAAGGGCGGCTTGATAGGGTTGGTAGGGGGTGGGTTGGCCATTGGGACAAGAGGGAGAGAGAAGTGACGGCAAAGGGAGGCCGAAAGTGGGGGAGGAGTCCGGCGGCGGGAGGTGGCTGAGAGGGGAGGTAGGGTGGCGGCGGCAAGGTGGGGGTGGCGGCAGTAAGGGGTGGCGGCTAGGTTTAGGAGAAAAGAAAAGAATTTAGGGTTTAGGGATCTTAGGTTGTGATACCATGTAAAATCACGAGATTGATTGTAATGTTCTCCTTGAGGGTTTCCATTCATTGATAAACATATATATAGGTTACAAAGGTATTGGGCATTTCGGGCCTTTGGGCCCACTATACAATATAAGACCTATGTAATCTATCATCTCGGCCTCCTCTGTAGCCTCCTCTGTTCTGAGAAGTTCCTCCTCCTCGATCGCCTATGTAATCATGTCGATTGTTCAACGAGCAATTGGATTGAGGGTCGAGTCTGTCTCCTCGGGGTGGTGGGTTCTCTGAATTACTAGTGGTGGTGGTGTTTAAGGAAGAATTTTAAAAAAAGGAGCTATAGGAGCAGGGAGATGAAACCCAAGAGAAATAGGAAAGAGACAGTTTCACCTTTCTGGTCATCAAAGCGACTTGCAAAAATTGAAGTTGAAACCATGACCAATTCAGTGGCCATTGAGAAAGTTCTTCGGTCGACAAGTAGGAAGTCTACTTAAACTGAAGTAAACCCATCTTTGGGATCTAAACAATTCGGACAAGCTCAGGAAGCGTCTCTGGTTATCAATTTGGGTTCACAGGAAGAAATTGTCGCAGCTGCTTCGATCTGCCAAAGTTAAAGATCAAGCCTCTGGTTATGAGGTTGGTTTACTAAAAGATATCATTGTCAGATTTTTTTAATTGCTTAGGAAGTGTGATTCACACTATACAACTTGAAATGACGGATGATACCATGTTCTCAATTTCTAACGAAATTATACTCTTCTTGATACTTTTATACTATCATGAATTTAGATCATTCCCCAAATTAAAATCTTGGGTGTAAATTTTGCTTGATTGTGTATGACTTATTTTATTTCTTCTTTGATGGAATCTTAGCTTTAATGAGTGTCATTTGTTGCTGTTATTGTAGACTTGTAGTTGATCAACGCTCTAAATTTGAAGAGTCGTTGTGAACGCAATGGCTTAGTTCCTAGAAAATATAGCATGGGATTTGTAGATACAATGACGAACACTGCTACAATCATCCCCATCATCAGGCTATTGTGAGTCTCTAGAGGACGAATGAAGTGTGTCACTTGTGGCAAGTATGGAAGCGTTAGCTGTTAGCCCATATATGAAAGATATTTGAATTGCTAGCTATCCGAATATGGAAGTAGGCTCCTTCCGATGAGATGATTTATTCGGATTATGCATAAGGAATTCATGAAATGATATTTTAGCTTAATTTTTCAAGCGGGTTCCCTTTTAATAATAGTAATGAAGCATACGTGGGAATGTCAATTGAAAGAAATTACATTGGTCATTGAATCTTGATCTTCTTGCATTGCTTCAACAAAGAAGGATCTTCATTTAAAGATTTGGAAGAAATTCAATTGAAGCTCATCGAGGAAGTGTTAACAAATGAATCACTTTAAAATTCATTCAAATCTCAACACTACTAAAAAACTATTAAATAGCTACGGCTTTTAGCCACTGACTTTTGATATCCTTGTATTCGTGGCTAATAGCAATGACAAAGACGTCAAATTTATGACGCCGTTGCTGAAACTGTGTCGGGAAACCTTCTATGTTTCCCGGACGAATATTATGTTTTATACATCATTTAAAACTAGACCTGTTAAAACACAACTCAACCTGAATGCCCGAAAAATTTCTAACTCGAACTTTTTTTTCCCGACCCGAACCCGAACACCTGAAATTTTTTTGGGTAATATGGGTTTCAACCAGGTAACCCGATTGACTCGGTAATTTTGACTCGATTGACTCGGTGACTCGGTTGATTTATAATTATATATGATTAAATTTTTTATGGAAATTCCAATTTATTACATTTTATAATTACAATCACTTGATCTTTTATTTTCAAATCAACTTTTATATTTATTTGTATTGTGTAATACTCCGTCCGATCGATAGATTTGATTTTTTATTTTTCAACGGACTTTTTTAAGAAGAAAAATTTCTAAAAAGTATTTAAACAATTCTATGCTTATTACTAATCGCATGAAAATATTTTACAAAAATTATTTGAAAATTTTGATATTATTACATTTTATTAAAAATTACGAGAAATAATAAAAATCAAATATTTTAGATCAGATATAGTATATAATTACAAGCACTAGAATTTATGAACAACATCTTTAATTTTAGAATTTTAAATTTATTGCCAAATTATCAAATCATGAATTTTTTTTAATTTAAAAAAGAAAAAATTGACCAACCCGAAATCGACCCAATATGACCCGAAACCCGGTCAAACCCGGATTGAAGTCAACCTGAAAATACCCAAAACCTGTATTATCCGGGACCCGAAGTGACCCGACCCGAATGACCTATTTGACAGGTCTATTTAAAACACATTGATTATTCTGATAATATCCGTTAATATGATAACATCGGAAAAATAAGACGATTATATTTAGATTTATTTTAAAAATCTCGTGCGCTACGTACGGGTATATAGACTAGTTTTCTTTACTTTTGAGCGGGATTGAGAGATACAAATATGAAATATTTGCATTTGTAATTTGTTCGTTCCCTCCCATGCCTATTTTCATACCAAAAATAGGCTTTCAGCCAGAAATTGGAATCACCACCGAACCCACTGTGGCCCTCTCCCTCCATTTTTGTTTAAACCCCCCTAAAAATTACAGTAAAAATCAAACAAATTTCAAACATCCCTCCATGGCTCCATCTTCAAATTTTCAGGCATCGACAAAAATATTATATATACACATCTCCCTTTCTCTCCTAAATCCCTAACTCAATTCAATTCATCTCAACTCCCTCCCTCTCAAGTCTGAACATTGAACACGCCGAGCAAGTAGCAAACTAGCAATGGAGGCCGAAGCATGTCTGAGTGTCGCACTGAACGACGACAACAAGGAAAACACTATTCCTCCTCCATTGCAGTTGCAGTCAAGGAGCAGCCCAGCTGTGTTCTCCAACAACAAGAAGACGAAGTCCGCCAAATGGAGGAGAGTCAGATTGCCCCTTGCAAATATAACCCATCTCTTCAATTCTTCACCTGTTCAATCCATTCATCAATCTGCTGTAGGGTTTAGGGCCTCAGCTTCCTCGAATCCCAGGAAGAGGAAAGACGTTGAAGGAGATTCTGGTAGCGCTACCGATTCTTTGATGCACCACCGCCACATTTGCAGGACTCTTCGGATGGGTTTTAGATGAGAAATCTGATTATTTTTTTTCTTTTTTTGTTGGTTTTGTTTGAGAATTGTTGATTCACACATAAAACTAAACGGAATACAGATTACATTCAGAAATTAGTCGTGTCCTCTCTCTCTCTCTCTCTCTCTCTCTCTGACATCTGCTATGAATTGCAATTTCCCCTTTACAACTGCTAGAGGGATTGTAAGTCACAGATTTATATCATTAACTGGCTAAATGTTACAGCTGCCTATGCCCAGTGACCCAGCTTCCATCTTGTTCTATATCTAAGGGCTTGTTTGGATAAAGCAATCCAAAAAACCTTATGAAGAAAATAGAATATATACGTTTGATTGTATTTTTTTAGTGATGAAAAACCCAAGAAATTAAATTCACATCTATTTTTGTGAAATTTCCAATTCCCTTGTATAAATTCTACAATGTAAAATCCAACAAAACATCTTTTTCAATTCTCAGAATTGTACTTGTCATATTAAACCAAACAAGCTCTAAAATTCATGACAAATGGCTGAATCTTATAGTAGGTTGAATCTATAATTCAATTCCGAATTAGCCTGAAATCCTCAACAAGTGGCTGTTTGTGTAGGGAAAGTTCATGACAGAAGGTGAATTTACATCATACACTCTTCTTGAGTATATAGTAAACGAGCACCTACATGGCTACATAGTCCTTCAGGGCAATGTCTTTAATTCCGTCGAAATTAATCAGTTTGCAACATTAAGCATACCATCAAACAGCAAAACAAGCTATAATTCTGGGGAAAAAAAACAAGGAAGAGAGGCTATTATTATTACACAACACAAGCAGGGAAAGTAAACGAGACAATCAAAATACGCACAAAATAACATCTTCAAACAAATCACAAGCTGATAATCATACAACATAGCCATAAATAGCACAACTAGTAAAATAGATCCAATCCCCTAGCATACTCCTTTGGTCTTCTTCCGATCCACGAGCTTCCTCCAATGAGTAGTGATCTCCCTGAGCTCAGCCTCGTCGACTCTCTTGTGAGACGCCTTCCCGTCTTCCGTGGCCTCCTCCTCGACTGTCACATGTGCAGCCTTCGTGAATACATGAACAGGGTGAGCATGATCCAGCTCCTCCAGCACTCTGCTGATGTCGTTGACCAGCCTCTCAGCCAGGCTCCTGCTGAAGTCCTCTCGGACAACCACCCGCAGGACAGCAACGCGCTCTGCGTTCGCTGGCATCGTGTAGGCGGGGACTATCCATGAGAAGCGCCTGAGGTGGTCTGCAATGTCGAAGACGCTGTACCTGCTTGAGTCCTTGAGAGCGAACGCAACGAGCGGGACTCCTACTTCCTTGGATAGGATCTCGAAGCGACCTGTCTTTTCGAGCCCTTCTTTCAGGACCATCGCATTCCCCATGCAGTTTCCCATGATGTTCTTGTATCCCTGGGTTGATTAACAATCATAGAAATTAGAAGTTGTCAACGAGGGCGGTATAGCATACCAAGGAAACATCGGTTACCTCAAATCCAAGGCGTATGAATTGGTAATACTG
This sequence comes from Persicaria tinctoria, assembly GCA_037127255.1. NCBI lineage: Eukaryota > Viridiplantae > Streptophyta > Magnoliopsida > Caryophyllales > Polygonaceae > Persicaria > Persicaria tinctoria. Next base: position 16,754,203 of record JBANSL010000020.1, on the reverse strand, counting down.
TGCAATGATCTGACTTGAACCTGCCAATAAAGAATTTCTTAGTGAAAGTTCACTATAAACTGACTGGAGTAGGTGATGTCGAATCGAAACCTATAGAGAAAGCAACTAACAGCTTGTGGGAGGTCTTGAAACCTATATCAGTACTCTTCCACCATGTATCAGACTTTCACTTTGCTACTCAAAACACCTTGAATGGTGTGAGATGGTGAAAAGCACCATGTCGGTTATAGGTTTCGCATTGTATGACCGACACAATGCTTTTCACCATATCAAACCATTCAAGTTTTTTTAGTAGCAAAGCGAAAGACATACATGGTTTTGGAAGAAACACATTTCCTCCCAGAAGCTATTTGTTGCTTTCTCTTTGGGTTTTAATTCGACATCACCTAATTCATTCAACAAGAAGAAACATATTCCATAAGTTTAAATTTTCACTTTCCAGCTTGATCATTGTATCGCTAAATTCAAAAACAAGAAAAACAGATTTCAATTTATTCCCGTTTTAACCTTAAAATCAGTAGAACAAAATGGAAATTTTCACCGATTTCAAAACAAAAAATTGGACTGGATGCATCAGTTTCATTTTAATTGAATTTGTTCCGGTTCAGTTGGATATTAATATGAACAACCAAAAAACACATTTTCTACAGAAAATCCATCTTGCAATGTAATAAAAATAGTAATACCACAGCATATTGTGAAGAGATGAAAGTATAAAACAAGTTCCTGCAGTGCAAAAAGCAAAAGAAAATGAGCACAAGTTGCAAGTGTTGTACCTTTGGAGAAGTTAAGGGTGAAAGTTGGTTGGTCAGTGCCGAGATAATTGATGTGGAAAACAAGGTCATCAGGCAAGTCATCTTTGCTCCTCCAGATAACCCAACCGATTCCAGCATACACAAGACCATACTTGTGGCCACTAACATTGATGCTCTTCACCAAAGGCAGACGGAAATCCCATACGAGATCAGGGAAAAGGAATGGGGCGATGAAACCCCCGCTGGCTGCATCAACATGGATTGGTGTCTCCCATCCAGTCTCCTTGTTCTTTTCGGTGAGGAGATCGTTCAAGAGCTTAATGTTTTCGAATTCTCCTGTCAAGGTTGAGCCCAAGATCCCGGCAACACAGATCGTGTTCTCATCCACCATCTCAACTGCCTTTTCGGGATTCATCACATAGTATCCTACCTCTAGCTTCACCTCCTTCAGCTCGACCTCAAAGTATCTTGCGAATTTCTCCCAGCAAACCTATGAATATAAGTTTAAAAAAACAGATTATTATTCTAACAACTGAATAAAAATAGTCTCTATGAAGATGTCAAGACTCAATGGAGAACGTATAAACTAACCTGGACGTTAGCACCGGTAACAATGTTTGGTTTGTCGTATGGTTTGCCTTGTGCCTTTCGACGCTCTTGCCACTTCCTTTTAAAGGCTAAGCCTGCAAGCATTATTGCTTCTGATGAACCTACAGTTCCCACTCCAATTGCTGTTTCCTCTGCCCCAATTGGGGCATTGAAAAGGTGGGCTATCATGTTAACACAGCGGTTCTGCACATGAATGTACATTTTCGGGACAAAAATGTCAGATCAGTTATATACATGTAACTATGTAAGGCAAAACATTGTGTTATATTATTATCTCAGATTCTCAGACATGAACATGGTAGTCTAAGTTCATATCTACAATGTAATAAACCAATTAGGAAAAAACAGCCAAATAACTCGGCAAGTCTATTTCTTAATGACTTCAAGACCATGATAAATTATTAAATTTTACATAACCACCTTTGTTTTAGGAGGCTTTTACCTTCCCCGATTTCAGGTTTTCGTCAAATAGATAAAATGTTCAACAAAGTGTGATTTTGATCAAATGATTCAAAAGTTTTGAGCGAATATGATTGTGAAAAGGTGAAGTCATTTTGTCATTACCCTAAAAAGTGACAGCTAAATGGATCTGAGTGAAAAGTCCCACAAAAGTCATTTTATGAAATCTTCACATCACCGCAAAGTCATTTTTAAAAATAGAGGCACTTTAAATTTTTTAAATTTTTTTTAGGTGAAGCTCTGGTGATTCACAAAGTATGGGTGATTTTATGAAATCTTCCCTAAAAAGCAAGATCGAACCACAGATGATTCAGGATTTTCATACCCATCAAGAAATATGCCAAAGAAGAGCTAGTAACCTGAAGTTCAGTGGTGACAGGATACTCATCCATGTCAACATAGTTCTTGTTCATGGAAGCCATTATGAGCTTATCGCATTCAGGCTCCATCCATGTCGTCACAAAAGAGGCCAGGTTCAGCCTCGGGTTCCCATCCAGCATCAGCTCATCGCTTATTATCTGGTATGCTGCATCTTTTGGGATCGATGTATCCGGCATCTTAAAGCTAACACCCAAAAAAAATTACGTTAGCGGACCAGAAATGTCATATTAGTTAGACAGAGAAACAAACACGTCTGTATCCGTCGAAATCATAAATGAAGTTCACTTCCATTTCACTTCAATCCTTTCTCACAGCCATACCCTCTCTTGGTTTTTCACAAGTCACAACCATACCCTTTCTTGGCTGATTGACATCAATGAACTACAACTACAAGGCTTATAAAGGCTGATCGACATAATTCAGTAAAAGCAATAAATTTATGCAACATCAATGAGAAATTGTTGGAAATGCTTTTAAGAAATTACAAACCACACATGAATTAGATTTTTTCAAAGAACCCAAGATGACTTTTATGCTCAGAAATGTTTAATAAGAGTTGTGGGTGGTTCTTAGGGGATAAAATGTAATTAATGGATGATTTTGTGAAATTTCATAATTAAAGGGTGATTTTGTGAAAAATATCAAAATTTACAAGTGACTATTAGGATAGAATCAATTAAAGATTGTTTAGGAAGATTTGATTAGAGATTATTTAGGAAGATTATTTGATTTGTCATCTAGTTATATTGTAATCTTGCAATCCGTCGCGGGGTTTGGGTTATTGAATACGTATTCAGGCTGGTCGACCAAAACACAGCTTTAACCCCAAAAAAGTTGGGGGAGAAAGAAATCCATCCCCAATTTAGGATGTTGTTGATTCAGTTTCAAGATAATTAATGCCCGCAAATGATCGATCCGTACGAACCACTCTCGGAATTAGATCCAATTTCTACCACACAGTTAACAAGGGCTCCACTCCTAACATATACGGAGCATATTACAAGTGTTGCTGCCAAAATCACACCAGATCTGGACCAGTTGAGTACACAAACCCGAAATCTGGCTAAAACAATACTTTTTTATTAAAAAAAAAGTTTTAAAAAACCCCAATAGTCAAATTAAATAAATTGATTGATACAGTGATAGTTGATAGTAATTAGCAGTACAGATGAAGAAGGAATGAATGAATCGACGAAGAAAGAGTACCTGGGAAGAGAATCGCGGACATATCTGGAAGCGAAAGTGCAAGAAAGGGCCTTCTCCTCGGAGCCGGAGGCAAAATGGCTCAACACCATCTTTGTTTGATCTGTTATTGATTTGGGACACAATCAGAAAGAGTAGAAGGAGTGGAGGGAGTATATAACAAGCTTTTTTTCAACCCCTCCGGTTAAATCGGAAGCCCGTCAGGGGGCTTGACGAAATTGGACTAGCGGTTGAGCCAGTAGTTAGAAAAAGTAGGAATGGCTGGTTTCCAGTTTTTGGAGAGGTGTGGGAATCAATCTTCGGGATGAAGTTAATAAATGTGCGCTTACGATTTACGATTAAATGATTCATATTCGGACCATCAAATTAAATTAATCTTTTTATTTTAGGGTGTCACTATATACACCGCAAATTCGGATTACGGATTTGCACGTCCTTAAGAACGTGCAAGTCTGAGACGGTGCACGTCCGCTAAAAACGTCTTGCACGTCCTTAACAATGTGCAAGCACGTCCTTAAGGACATGCAATGCTTGCACGTTGTTAAGGACGTGCAAACCCTAGTTAGGGTTTTGCAGGGTTTAGGGTTTAGGGTTAGGGTTTAGGTTTTCCGACGGTTTTGTAATGTTAATTGATAAAATTGTGTTTAGCTAGTGGATTTGATGGATTTAGGGTCAAATTAAACAGAACACAAGAATTGTTAAGGTTTTCATTCGGATAATATGCGAATAACGTTACAAGGAACGGAAAAAAAGGTTTACATTCATAATTTTAATAAAGTTGTGGAATACAATCTAGGAAAATAGTAAAGGACGGCCGGACTCGGCACGCAAGGCTCTAAATCTCTCAATCTGAGCTTGAAACGGAGCATCCCATCCTTCGACGCTCGGATGATGATGTTCGACCCATTCTAGTGGAGGCGGCGGAAGAGGAGCGTTAGGACGCAACTAGATCTATGAGAACAAAAATTTAGAGTTAGAGTATTGACATATGTATGAAAAGCATGAATAGGTAATAAAAAAAACGTTTGAAGTCGTATCGCGGCAAAATGGTCTTGGTTTCCGATGCAGGCTACACCAAGAGTTGCTGATTGGGGAGGGTTGTTAGCAGATGTTGGCGAGATCATGGGGAGACATGTGAACGGATGATGTCAAGCTAGGACGACGAGAGGAATCTGATATACCGTCGCAAATACTAAACCCATGATGGGTAGCTCTATCCACCGTCTCCTATCACCATGTGTGGCTCCGGCCCATCTCTAGTAGTCGACGAACTGCTGGAATGGGTACTCTCCCGTATAACAACCGGCGTACAGGACGGCGTGATCCTCCAAGTGATTGCATAGTAACGTTTTGAGTTCCGGGAAAGCAGTCTCGCCGATCGGTGATGTCAAAGCCTCCAAAGCACGGTAGCCACAATGACCATCTCCAACAGTGTCCCTCACCGTCTCAATATGACCGAGCATGAAGGGATCAACGTTGTTTCGACCCCAGTTGAACCATCCGAATACATCATCACGTCCACGTCGAGCTGAGGTCGCTTGTGGACGAGGCCGAGCAGCATTTCGATCAGCACGCGCTTCTTCTCTCTCAAACTTTTCCCTTACCTCCTCGTATGGCAACGGGTTGGTTCTGCAGGCATTCCTCGACCCCCGAGGCCTCCCCTTCCTTCGGACGCTTGCTGATGAGGGTGGGTGCAGCTCATCCTCGCATACATCGTTGGAAGCCATGTATGAAGATGACAGATCATACGGCAGTGGGGTGTCGTCGAGGTCAGTCCATGTCAAATCCATCCAGAACGGGTAGATGTCCTCGGCGGGTATCGGAGTACCGGAGTTGACGTATGCCTGAATCTCATGGACACAAGGGATCCCATAACAAACCCTCCAATGTCGGTCCGTGGATACCGGAGGAACCTTTTGGTTCACGACGTCCTGCCACATCTTGTACAGATAATCGAAGCACTTTTTGGAGATTAAAGTCTTTACCTCATCGAAAAGGTTGACTTTATACGCCGTTGTTGGCCATTTGAAGCGGTCGATCTCCAAAGCAGTTTGCAGCTCATGCAGTTGACAATCGTTGACTCTATGGATTGCATCGATCACGATGCGGAAGTCACCAGTCGATGAGTGAAGTGCCTCCTTCAGAACCTTGTGTTGACCCTCAACTCTGTACACATTGAAGTGCATACCACTAAATATTCGATATTATATCATATTGTAATGGGAGATATGAAGTAAGGTTGTACCTGTTTGTCGTACGGGTGCCGAGATGGAAGACATTATCTACGTAGCACCGTACTATGTTCCTGCTGTATGGAAGCCAAACCGACTCCAAATACGCCCCCACACCTGATAATGGGTGCCATGCAGCTCGTAGCGCCCGACGACGTCGGTTGAATGATTCCTCCGACCTCGATTCGAACAGCCCCCAACAGTTGCCCTTAAAGATGCCAGCGTGGTTTAAATTCTTCGTGATCTTCAGATCTGCTTCCTCGCATCTTCTCGTCACGTGTAACCAACAAAGGAGATTCTGGACGTCGGGGAAGACAACATTCAGCGCCGCCAAGAGACCTAGCTCTCGATCAGTCATGATAGCTTGAGGCTGAACCGTCCCAAGCAAGATCTGAAGCTGTCGCAACACCCAGGCGTATGTGTCTTCGTTCTCTTGCGACATGAAGGCATAGGCGATGCAGTAAGTATTGCCTGAGGGTGTGAACCCGACCACCTCGCACAAAGGAATCCCATATCTGCAAGTGTAAATATGTTACATATAAAATACTTTATAATTGGCTATATGTGCAATAATGTAATCGTAATTAAGTAACTTACGCATTTGTTTTGTATGTGTTGTCCATTATGATGACGTAATGGAACCTTCGGAGAAGGCGTATCCCGTCGGGATGCGCCAGGAAGAGGTCGCTCAAGACGTTGTCGTCATCCGGATGTCGTCTGAAGTCGTAGTAGTACCTTCTTTCCCGCAGATGGTGCAAGGTATCCTGGGTCATCGTCCGACTACCTCTTTCTTCGACGACCATCATGGCGAGCGTGTTGGTAAGACTCTTCCTTGACGTGACGCTGGTCTCATCCAACTGCCTCAATCCGTACCCAATGGATTTTGGAGGAGTGTCAACTTCCTTCATCCACCTCGCCATCTTCTTTTCCCCCTCTGTCATCTGTCCGGCGATGGCGTGACCCTTCAAGCTCGTGGAAAGCCCGTGGTTATGAACACCATGGGTTACCGTCATGCGCCACTGACCCGGCGGAGCTTCGTGTCCGTGTAGAGAGAATGGACAACCACTTATCTTCGACTGTGTGCTCCGGAGCTTCCTCCCGCGTGGTCGGTACTCCCCAAACTGCTCGCAAGCAAGGAGAACCCCGCCTGGACGATTCGACGCCCCCGTCCAAGACCGCTTGATTACTAAAATCATGCAGTGTCTCCGACCCAAGTCCTTGAAATGCGTAACCATTTCGTCACGGTCATTCCAAACCCTTGGGTCCGAGAACTCGGATGTAAAGTCTCGAAACTGTATTCACATAATTGGAAATATGAACAAAACGGAAGGAATACGAAATATGTTGACTCTACGAAACCTATCCGTACCTGGGATACTTGGAGACGATGATTGCTTTGCGGCTCGGCCATAACGATTCTAACGGCGAAAGAATATATCTAAAGAAGTCAGACTTTGTTTTGGAGTGCGGAATGAAGTTGTCCTTCATCGCTTCAAATAGGCACTGTTGCGTTAATTGTAAGCAGAACCCTAGCACGTCCTTAAGGACGTGCAAGCACGTTATTAAAAAAAAAAAAACGTGCTTGCACGTCCGGGTTTGGGTGGCTCTCACCCAACTTGCACGTCCTTAAGGACGTGGGGATTTGCGGTGTATATAGCCGAAACGTTATTTTATTTTAATTTAATTACTTAGAAGGAACGCGGTGGGTTAATTGGGACCCTTAACTAGATATTCAGACTTCGAACAGATGCGAAGTAAAATACGGAGTATCTTAGTATCTAGTTGTCAGTTGTCACTTACTCCCTCCGTTCGGTAAAACTTGTTATTTTAGCTTCTTTTACAAGTTTTAAGGCAATTAAGAAATGTACTAATTTACCTTCAATTATTATCTTTTTTTTTTTACTTTATCGAAAACTACAACTAATAAACAATCAATAATATCAAGGACATTTTTATAAAGTGAAGGGCAAAATATCTAAAATGACAAGTTTTTTTGAACAAAAATAACACCCTAAAATGACAAATTTTGCCGAACAGAGAGAGTATTAATATTGATATTGGTATCAATATATCGATATCGATACCGAGTGATATTTTAATGTTAAATAATAACTCCTTTTAAATTAGTATAATAAATAAGCTAGAAAAATTGATATCAAAATATTAAGTGATATTGACGTCGGTTATACTAGATATCAACTATATTATCTTATACATGTGTGTGTGCTAATTTGTGTGTTGACGGTTAGTTTGTCAACAGAGAATACGGGAGAGTGCGACACGACTCACACGACGTCTCGACTCCGAGAAGACGGAGAACAGTATCCCACCATCAGAAAGGGTGAAACCTGGTGAAGTGCGGATCACCAACGCTGCCCCCACCTAGATAAGAGATTTTTGAAGACCACGAACACAACCATGATCCTCTCGATTATACAGGAAGTCTGATCCTGCAACCCAACTCGAAACTAAACGCCACCATGTCATAGCAACGACCTGACGCCAAAAGAACAAATAAAAACAAGCCAATGAGGGAAGATCAAACATCTAATATTGAAAATTTGTATGCAGATCTCTCGAGGATGCAGAGCACTTGGGGAGGTCAAATTATTATAATTACAATTTGGATTTTCAAAAACCTAGCGGGGTTTATACAATCCTATTGGGATTTTAGTCAGAACCTTAACAGGATTGTGATCAAAAGGTTTGTAATGTTACTTTTGTTTTGTAAAATAGATTTTCCAATCCCTTTCGAGATTTTTGAAGCCCTTTCGGGATTTATACATGTGTATTGATATCAAACAAGGTAACTTATGAATCTTGTATTTTGAAATTCGGATTTTCCATCCTATGATTATGAATGATTTCCCTTAATTTAATTATTTTAGCCTTTTTTAAAATTAGTTTTTAGGGTCGATGCTTTATTTGGTAGGGAATCTTTCCCAATTAGGTTTTTTATCCTATGCCCTAAGGAAATAAAATAAAAAGACCGTTTGAAATTAAATGCTTTTTGAAATTAACAAATTGCAGAAACTAAATACTACCTCCGTTCAACAATATAATTCCTTTTAGACATTTGCACACAAATTAATAAAATCATAAATTTATTTTCTTTATACACCTCATTAATTATCCACAACCACTAACAACCAATAACATTTCATAAAATAACTCAAAAAGTTAATTTTTTCTTAACCCAATGTCTAGAAAGCATAAAAGGACTTATATTTCTAAACAAATTTGTAAGCCTAAAAAGACCTATATTTTTTAACGGATCCACGTTGTTTTAGATGTGGATCATGTCGGTTTCATCAACGTGCATTAATTATCTACTCTAAAGATGATTAAAAGTATGATTAATTAAAAACTCTACTACACCTAATTGAACTTGGTGCGTTGAAATGAACGTGACTATACGAGAGAATTTGCGGTGTATCTAAATACTTTTTTTTTTTTTGATTAAGTAAGAATTTGACGCCCGGACAAGCCCGGGGGTCGATAGACCGAGAACTCGGCGACGGATAAACCGTAAGTAAATGATAAGTTTGCTTATTGATTAATCCTCCGGAGTACACAAATAGTAGATTCAACTTATGCAGGAATGTGTATTTGACAAGCTTGCAAGATGATTTGGCTAATTTTAAACAGTACCTAATCCTCCTTAATGAAGGGCAGTGGGGAGATGGGACAAGTGGAGGTGGAGTAATCGAGAGGGAGTGAGGGTGACCTGCTAGTGGATGAAGACGTGGGGTGTCCCCACCTACGCGCCATGTGGTTTCGCCACGTCTTGCCTATTTCACGCCATTTGCCGACATAATATTTGGATCTTGGAGGACAATATTTTAATAAATAAAATAAAATAAAGATGAAGTGGTGAGCAAGGGGAGAAGGAGTAAGGAGGTCCTGGATTCGATCTCTATCTCCACCTCTTTCTTTAGATAAAAATCTAAGATTTATCTTGCTCCTTACCAGTGGGTCGAATCGGTCAGCGCAAGTCGATTTACCTGGTACGTGGCTCTTGCTGGCTGGGTCACGTGCTCGTCACCGAAGGTGAGTTCCTCGTCATAAAAAAAATAGCATTGAATATATCAAAAAGTTAAACTCTTTGCAAAAGTAACTTCCCCTCCAAATTTTACAAAAGTAGTAGTTGTGTCTGAAAAATTGCAGAAATACCAGGTGAATATGACTTATTTTCACAAGTTAAATATAATAATATAGTACTTTAAATGAAGAGAGAGGGAGAGGAAAGAGAGATGAGATCTGCAAATGGTGGCAGGGAGACGGAGAGAGAGTAAATGAAAAAGGGAGAGAGCAAATCATTAAATGGGATCAGGATCTTGGATCATCTTCTAATGAGAGGCTTCCTTATAATTACCTAATATATTAATCTTAGCCATTGAACAAAATCAACGGTTAACATTAAATAACTATAATTAATTAATTTAAAAATAATTAAGGGCTCCACTTTTTAGAACAATCCATTTTACTTTTTTTAGAGCAAGTTCACTTTACCCTCAAAATTTTCAAAAATTACACAAATATCATCTTTCTCTCTCAAGTTTGTTTGGAGGTTGGGGATGGGTTGCTGGACTGCGAAGCACGTCGGCGCAAACTAGCACCGAGCCTCCCCTGTTGTGGCTTCTCCTTTCTTCCTCCATTTCTCCCATGAGGGATTTTCAATTGCTTTTCTGTCATCTTTCGCCATTCGCCGTTCCCACGACATTTAATTTCAGATTCATGGTGCGGAGAGACGGATTTCGCATTCACTGCGATTAGGGGGAAACAAAGATTCATTTGATTTTAGATTTGATGATTAATCGATTTGGGGGAAACAAGATTAATCGATTGATATTGTAGTTTATTGAAATGTGTGGATTTGGTGATTCATTTGATTTCTTTCTCTCTGTAATTAATCAAAAGATTTCTTTCAGTTCTAGGGTTCATGGAGAGAGAGAGAGACTTTGGCCTATGAAAGCTCTCCCTGCTTCGACAAAGAAAAAGTATTTGCAAGATTTTGTGCGCACTGGTGCAAGTGCAATGGAGAAGAAGCCACTTTTTAGCCCGGTTCCAAAAAGAGCCGAGCTAAAAGGACCATTTTTACATGAGAACTTTTTTAGCTCGGTTCAGTTTACAACCGGGCTAAAAACCCCTGATCGTTGCGACCATCCCTTGTTTTGGTCGTTGCGACCAAACTAGCAAATGTCCAATACCGCTTGGTCGTTGCGACCCATTTCATCCATGGTCGTTGCGACCAACTCCATCTTTGGTCATTGCGACTATAACCCTGCGCTAAAAGGAAAAAATACCCTGCCCTAAACAGAAATCATGATAATTAATCATTATCCAATTCCCAAATCATCTCAAGTAGGCAGTAGCGCCGAGGAGGGATCCTTTGCTTAACCTTCTTCCGAGTAGCGACAAGGAGGAAGATCTCGTCGGTGGCAGTGAGGTACTTTTCAAAGCAGCTCTTCAGGCGGACGAGTTGCACCCGATTGCCACTCTTCAACTACTCCATTGTCCACCTGGATCCGCCGCTACCGTCCAGTTTGTCGTCCGCGCAAAGGTACTTGTCGTTGCGACTCCGGTGGCGCACCGTCATCCAATTCCAGAACAGCTCCATCCAACTATATGCTGACCCTCTTGCTCTCTAAATATTGTACGAGTTTGAATTTTGAAATTTTGAGAATTTTTTTAATGCATCCAACCCCAAATCGATTAATTTGAAGCTTCCAATTCGAATTTGGTAAGAACAATAACATTTTTGAGATCTTAATCCTAGAATTGAAAAGTTTCTTACCTACTTTGATGGGTATTCGATTGAATTTTGAGGGTTTGAAATTTGGGGATTTTTCGTTCTTATTATTCTTCATGGATTGTAATTGGTGGACGAAAGGGGAGGCGATGACACTAAGGAGGTGCTCGTGCACTAGCAAGGGCATCGTCAATCGTTGTTCTAAGTCGAGGGAATCTCCCTTTTTGTGTTATCGTTGGTTGTCCAGGGTTGATCAGTGTGCAAGGAGGCTGCGATGGCGCTACCCCTTATGGTTGTCGCCGATGATGAACAACCTGTGCGACGCCGAGTCAGGTCGGAGAGCTTGACTCACTTCCATCCTTTGCACAAGGCTGTCGAAAGTGGAATTGGTGTCATTCGAAGAAGGATCGAAAATACGGACAACTCAGTGATCAATTGCATATGCCAACCAATATGAAATATGTGCCAACAACTTAATATTGTGTGTCGACCAAACGCTAAACCGTGCCAGCAACTTAAGATTCCTCATCGTATAATTCATGGACTTCATGAAATTTATTATTAATTCGTAGGCATCGAAATATCATTGGCATAAGATTTTATTTTTATGGCACAAATTTAGATGTTGGTGGCACATAAACCATAATAACAGGCACATAAATTTTATCCAACACGTAAAACAAATACCGTAAGCTTTCTTACCCATTTTCGTTAATATATGCTTTTTGTATTTGGCACGTGTCACCCTTTGCATTGCATGTAATAATCAGTTGTTGTCCCGTATTTCATATTGTCTGGCATATAACTGCTAGCTGGGACCACCTTTTGCTTCCCAATCAGCTTCAATGGCGGCTCTTTTACTTTCTCACCCAATCAGTGGCGGAGCCAGGATTCTCAGTCAGGGGGTGCTAAAAAAACTTCGTGAAATATTTTTTTGGGTGTATACTTATTAAGAATATTTTTTAAAAATATATTGAAAAAACCGTAAAATTGTGATTTTTTAAAAATTTTTTTTTGTATTTAAATTGTTGAGATTAGAGTAGCGAAAAAAATAGAAGAGAAATAAAAAATGTAGAAAAAAAATCAGGAAGAATTATTTTTAAAACAATGTTGAAAGAAAAGGTTAAATGTATAAATTAAACACATATATGACATTTTTAATGAAATAGTTGATAGAAACAAAAAAATATAGAGAGAAATTAAGAAGAAAATGTAGAAAAAAAGTTCACGAAGAATTATTGTTAAAACAATGTTGAAAAAAAAGGTTAAATGTATAAATTAAACATAGATATGACATTTTTAATGAAACATTTGATAGAAACAAAAAAAATATAGAGAGAAATTAAGAAAAATTAATGATATAGTGAAACAAATAAAAATATTGAAAGAAAAGGTTAAATGTATAATTTAAGCATAAATATGACTTTTTTTTAATGAAATAGTTGATAGAAACAAAAAAAAATAGAGAGAAATTAAGAAGAATTAATGATATAGTAAAGCAAATAAAAAGTAAAGGAGTTGATATTTGAACCCAAGATTTTTGATTTTAATTCTCCTTCCTTCCTTTATCACTCGAGCTAGATAGCACTTTTGTTTCAAATATCAATTAAAGATGTTATATTACCTTAAAAAATACTAAATATATGTAAAAACAATTATTATTATTTTGTATTTTTTTTCCGCCAGGGGATGCTCGAGCACCCCCAAGCATCCCCTAGCTCCGCCCCTGCACCCAATCATCTCTCCCTACTATTTTTAGGCGGGAACTGACTGTTCATTTAATGCATGTGAGGACCGGCATTTAATGCACATGGAATAATCCCTCTTATAAGAAACTTGATTCTATGATCAAGGATCTCTAGACGACCTCCATTAATGGTGATTCGAAGGTTTTCTGTATGAGGATAGAAAGGGAGAAACAGATCTATAACAAACTTTCTTGATTCATTCGTGTGTCAATTACAAGAGGTTATACTGCATTTATAATATGCCCTCTAGACACAATTACTAAATTGCCCCTCTCATCTAAGCCATACACACTCTCTATATCCCCTCCTCAAACTGAGTTGCTCGAAGAGACTAAGCCCGGTTTTGAAGACAACAAAGAGTGTTGATCGGCTCCTAATGGGTTAGTCAGAACATCTGCAATCTAAAGACCAATCCGAATGTATGAAGGAATAAAAAAACCCTCTTAAAGACGCTCTTGGACGTAATGACAATCAAGGCGGAGGTGCTTGTTCCTCTCATGGAAGACCGGGTTCTCCGCTATGTGAATCGCTGCTTGGTTGTCGCAGTGGAGAGTTATCGGTTTAGGAATGACACAATGAAGATCTTCAAGTATGGAGTCCAACCAAACCAATTCACTAGCTAGTTTAGAGAGGCTTCTATATTCGGCCTCGACCGAAGACTTCGAAATCGTGCTCTGTTTCTTAGTTTTTCAGGATATCAATGCTTTGCCTAGAAACACACAGAAACTAGTGAGGGATCTGCCTGTGTAGAGACAATTGCCCCAATCTGAGTCGCAAAAGGCATCAACCTTCAAACAATTATCCGTTGGATACAGTAGACCCAGATTAAACGTGCCCTTCAAGTACCTCACAACGTGAAGAGCTGCTTGCCAATGAGGAAGTCTATGAGGACTCATGAATTGACTAAGGTGTTGAACTGCGTAAGAAATAGATGGGCGAGTCATGTTTAGGTACAACAATCGGACAACCAATCGACGGCATTGCTCCGGATCGTTAAAAAATGGACCTTCATTGATAGTCAATTTGAGGCCTCGAGGGAGAGGAAATAGAGATGTTTTGCAATCCTCCATCTGTGTGTCTTGTAGAATGTCGAGTACATATTTACGCTGATTGAACAATGTACCACGATCCGTGTGAGACACTTCCAAACCCAAAAAATTCCTCATCTCATCAAGGTCTTTAATTGTGAACTAGGTATGAAGATCTGCTTTCAGAGACTCAATCTCAGATTGATTGTCACATGTGATGAGAAAATCGTCGACATACACAAGGACAACCACAATACCTTCGGGAACAACCTTGGTGAATAGGGAATAATCATAGCTTGATTTTACAAAACCCTTGCTCTGTAAGAACTTTGTAAGCTCAATGTTCCACTGCCTAGAGGCTTGCTTAAGCCCATACAAAGAGCGCTTCAATTTACATACATGTACAGGGGATGCCTTATCAAAACCATCAGGTATTCTCATGAATACTTCCTCATAAATGAAGCCATGGAGGAAGGCATTATCTATGTCAAGTTGATGAATCTTCCACTTCTTGACAGTTGCAAGTGCAATCAAGGTCCTGACAATTGTGAATTTCGCAACTAGAGAGAATGTATGTTTGAAATCTTTGCCTTTAATCTGATTAAACCCCTTAGCCACCAACCGAGCTTTGAATCTCTTCACTGTACCATCAGCTCTAAACTTTATTTTGTATACCCATTTACACCCAATTGCAGTTTTACGTTCAGGTAGCTGAGTTAGAATCCAAGTCTCATGCTCTTCAAGAGCTTGGATCTCCTTTTGCGTTGCCTCAACTCATTTAGGGTCATTTTTAGTCTGCTTGTAAGTCATATGCTCATGTAAAGATAGAACTTGACAAAGGGAAGCAACATAGTCCTCTGGGTAATAACTAGGATGATCAAGACTCACCACCATAAAAGAGTCAGACAAAGACTTGGTTGTTGGACAAATAAAGTCATGAAGGGGTTTTGATGGGTTAATTTGTCTTGTGGTGCGTCTAAGGGTAGGAGGAATAGGTATATTGGGTAATGAAGGATTAATTTGAGAGGATGAAGTGTCAGATTGAATAGGCACAAATGTGTTAGGTGAAAGCTAATGTGTTGACTCAGTAGAAGAAATAATATCTGGTTAAGGTTGAAATATATTGGCAGGTTTAGAAAATGCAGAATCAGGGACAATTTGGGAATGGGTAGGCTCATGGGCATGAGCTGGGTTAACTAATGGTAAAGTAACCGGAGTGGGAATGGGTTTTACTGGCTTGTCAGGTGACTTAGGAAAGGGAAATATGGACTCAAAGAAGACCACATCCCTGCTGATGATGGTCTTTTTGTTGGCTAGATCAAAGAGTTTATAGGCTTTCTGGCCCCTCGGGTAGCCTATGAACACACATCTCCTAGCCTTAGGAGCAAGCTTATCTCTGTTTGGCCCCTTTATCAAAACAAAACAACAAAGACACCCCATCACCTTCAACTAGCTATAATATGGGGTTTTACCATACAATTTCTCATAAGGATTTGTCCATTTGAGAACAGAGGATGGCATGAGATTGATTAAATGAGCTGCAGCCAGCACACAATCACCCCAAAACCCAATCGGCAAACTAGCATGCAACTTGAGAGCCCTGGCCGTTTCAAGTAAATGTCTATGCTTGCATTCCACTCATCCATTTTGTTGAGGAACATAAGGAGTAGAGAACTGATGATTGATACCTTTCTTTGCAAAGAAGTTGTTGCAACCAAGGAACTCTGTACCATGGTCACTTCTAACAGTCTTGACCTTGGTATCAAACTGGTTCTCAACCAACAAAATAAACTCACAAACAACACTGCTCACATGTACTTTGTTAGGAAGAAGATAAATCCATACTCTTCTACTGTAATCATCAACTAGAGTAACAAAGTATTTAGCTCCATTATGACTTGGAACCTTGTATGGACCCCATAAGTGAACATGAAGTAATTCAAACTTTTCCATTGCAACAGTAGTACTAATATCAAAAAGGATAGAATGATTTTTGGCTAAAACACAAGCTTCACATATCAGATCATCACTGGTTGTCACCTGGTGACCATTAACATGTTTTAGTCTAGAGAATGCAATATGTTCTAATCGATCATGTAAGAGCTGATCATTACAAGCTTTATTACAATTTGGCTTATTCTGAGAAGTGACTGCATTACTGCTACAACTCTCATTGCCTTCCAGAATATGCAATCGAGCTTTGTATAATTGTCCCGGAATTCTTTCAGCTTTGAACAATATCTGACCAGCCTCAAGGCCCTGAAACATATATGCAAATTTCTTAAAAATCACCTCAATACTAGTGTGATCAATTAGTTTGCCCACTGACAATAAGTTTGCCTTAAACTCAGGCACATAGAACACTTCATGCAGCCTTAAACCTGATGCAAATTCAATATCACCTACCTCTTAGACCTTCCTAATAGTACCATTAGGTAGGCAAATGCTAATAGGTCTACTCAATTTTCTTTTAGACCTTAAGAACTTTGCATTGAAAGTCATATGATCCGAATCACCTGAATCTATAATCCAAAGCAAATCATAATCTTTGCAACTTCTAAAGGAGTTCGTAGCATAAAGGATACTTGCACTGTTAGTTGAAGCTAATTACTGTACAACTAATTTCCCTTTCATTGCTCTCAAGACTTCCTAGTATATGGCATTTGCCATGGCCATGTCTATCTCAGGCTCACCTCTAGTTATGCACTCATCATCAAGCGGTATATCGAACATCCCTGAAACTGTAGCAGCTGATTTCATGGCCTTCTTCCCTTTGGGATCCTTGAACCATTCAGGATACCCGATAATTTTAAAGCAGCCGTCTACGGTGTGTCCCTGCATCCCGCAATGAGTACACATTTTATCAGATTTGTCCTTCTTGTTTCCTTTTTTCGCACCTGTAGATTTGTTCACAGAGAATGCATTGCTATCTTGTGAAGAACATGTGCTTGTGCCTTCACCTCCTGCAGTCTCGACTTGATAAACAAGGTAGTATGCCTTGTTAATCGTAGGAGTAACATCCATTGCAAGAATCTGGTTTCGAACGCTATCATGGATGTCGTTTAGTCCGATAAGAAACTGAAGCAACTTGTTGTAATTCTCGATCTGAGTGATCCTCTTGATCACATCACAGGAGCATCTTTTCCACTCACCACACGAGCATTTCAGAATCCCTTCCAAACTCAAGATCTCGTCCCACAACGTCTTCATCTTGCCAAAGTACTCAACAACAGACATGCTTCCTTGTGCAAGATTTCTCAGAGTTTTCTTCAACTGATATAAAAGCGAACTATTTTTCTATGCATACCTCTCAACCAGCTCTTCCCACAATTGTTGCGCTGAATCGGCAACGGCATACGTGAAGCCTTCCGAGATCTCTAGAGACATGGAGTTCAAGATCTAGCATCGGACCATGTAATCGCACCTTTTCCATCTAGGTAAGTCCGACGCCGGCACCTCGTCTTGCCTCGAACTTTCGTCGATGAAGGCGATTTTGAACTTGGCTCCAATCACCATCTTCACTCCTCTGCTCCAACTCAAGTAATTTGATCCATTGAAGACATTTGCTACTAGCTGTGCGGTTGGATGGTCGGAATTCAACAATCCAAGCGGAGCGTTCATACTATTGACTCCAGATCCTGATCTAATTTCTTCATAAACATGTGCGCGTCCTCTCATAATCTCTTCCATCGCTTCTTCCTCTTCTGGATGTCGTCTGATGCAGATCTTTCTTCCCCGTGCTCTGATAACATATAAAAAACTTGATTCTATGATCAAGGATCTCTAGACGACCTCCATTAATGTTGATTCAAAGGTTTTCTGTATGAGGAGAGAAAGGGAGAAATAGATTTGTAACAAATTTTCTTGTTTCATTCGTGTGTCAATTACAGGAGGCTATACTACATTTATAATATGCCCTCTAGACACAATTAATGTAAATTGCCCCTCTCATCTAAGCCATACACACTCTCTATGCCTTTCCTTTTCCACACACCTCCTCTATGCCTTTTTTTTTTTTTACTTTGTTAACCTAAAACCGGATGAAAAGGTTAAATTTTTTTCTTTTGGCAAAACTAGCATTTCCTCCCTCCCTTGCAATTTTTCCACTAACAATGCTAGTTTTGCAAACTTGCCATCTTTATGGTATAGTTTTACAAATTTTCCTTAACTGATTTAATCTTTTAAATGTTTTTTTATTGTGCATGTTAACCGATATTATCCACTTTAATTGCGAGATTTCGAAGTTGCTTTTTAAGTTACTTTTTTTATCCCGATAAATTAGTTTTTTTTTTGTAATGATCATGATGAACGGTTTTTAGTCGCGTAAACCGTATCAAAATAAAACTCAAACCTACAAAGTAGTATAACAAGTAAGTAAG
This sequence comes from Persicaria tinctoria, assembly GCA_037127255.1. Taxonomy (NCBI): domain Eukaryota; kingdom Viridiplantae; phylum Streptophyta; class Magnoliopsida; order Caryophyllales; family Polygonaceae; genus Persicaria; species Persicaria tinctoria. Next base: position 16,735,658 of record JBANSL010000020.1, on the reverse strand, counting down.
AGGTCGATCCCACAGAGAATCAAGTATTTTTCCAGCAATGTGTATTTACCAATTAGTAGAAAGGAGGGTTTTGGTTGATTGAAATAAGAAAGAAAACAAAATAAACTATAAACAAATTGATGCAAAATAATTTAGAGAAGATCGTTCTACCTACAACTATCCACTTTATTTGGTTGAATTGATATTGTAATTTCTTCTCGTCCTTTTAAGTTTCCTATGAATGCCCTTGTCCCAACCTAATATAGTTACTAGTCCAACCAGTCCTAGAAACCCTTATCAATCAAACAGTCCCTAAAGAAGGATTTAACCCAATTGATAGCTTTAAGTTCAGAGATTAACCAAGGTATTTACAGTCCCTAAAGAGGGATTTAACAACACATCCAACTTCCTACTCATTCAATTAGTTCAACCAGCCCTAAATGAACAAGTTTGCTACTTAGGTTAAGGTTCACAACTAGGAATCTACAAAACCTTAGCAACTGAATTGATTCTAACTACTTACGCGGGCTAGATAGAATAAAACAATCAAACATTCAAGCACAAAGACGTTGAAACATTCAATATAGGAAATAAGGAACAAGATTTAGAAACTCACAATCAATCCAAATAAAGCTTCAAATTGCAAGTAGAACGAAGAGAGTTTAGCCGCTGATGGCGAACATCGCTCTCAATCTCCAACTAAAATTGTCTTGAATCCTAATCTAATGAATCCATGAAAATCTAGGGCTAAGCCCCTATACTCTCCTTAATTTCGTGTCCAATGTCGGCCACAAGACAATTAGATAGATAAATAGGGTTTAGAATAGAAAAATGTCGCTGAACTCCGAAACGCGTCGCTCTGGGCAAATGCAGCGGCCGCAGCACTAATGCGGCGGCCGCAGCATGAGTTTTCTGTGACAATTATGCGGCGGCCGCAGGAATAATGTAGCGGCCGCAACATATGACGACGCCTGCTGCATCGGTTTTTTTTTTACGGAAAATCCACTTTGAATTAGCTCTCAACGTCAAAATGAAAGTTGTAGCTCTCTGAAAGAGCTTTCCAGCGCATGATCATAATAGTCGATTAGACAACCGAGACCTCCATAAAGTGCAAAACAAGTTCAACGTGTCTGGCGACAACTTCTACATACTTGTTCTTCGTTTAGGCTCGCTTCTTCTTCTCAGGACCTCTTGAGATTTTCGTGTAAGCTTCTTCGATCAACTAGACATTCTCATCCAATGGGTTATCAACTCATGGCTCCTCCTCGGATCCACCATTACCTGAAATAATTAATAAAAATGTGTAGATTCCAACTCCACCAACATTAACAGCAAATATGTACATTGTACTTACACCATGCATGATATGCATCTTGACTAAGCTAAATGAAACTTATTATGACCATCTCAATGCATGCTATCAGATCACCTAGATCCATATTTGATTTATTTTTATCAAATCAGGCTATATTTAACAATTTTTTGTTTGTCGAACTATATTTAACAAATTCATACTGTATGTACAGTGTATTTTCTTAAATCATTTTAAAAATCATTGAATTTTTTTTAACCTAATTTATTTTAAAAAAACACCTATGTATATTTTAAGACATTTCTTAAGTTGTATTTAACATTCAAAAGTTCCGTAGAAACCTAAATTGAAGGATCCGATTCAATCAACTAAAATGTATACCCACGATCTACTTGCATGGATCCAAACCTTTCTAATTATCATTCTTAATAAGTCTAATAGTGAGAAATATTCATTATCTAAATAGTCCATCTATAAAACATTTATGCTACATAATATATTTACAAATACTTTCCATATAATCCTTAACTAATATTTTCATATGAAAAAAAATATTTTTCATTATATATATGGCCTATTGAAAAAAATCGCACATGGTGCGGGTAATTGTACAAGTAGTAATACTAAAACAATAGCGAAAGATGTCACATGGTAGCCTCTGCTTAAAACAAGTCTTATATGACAATTTTTCCTTGGCCCCACCTAAAAATCTAATTCAATTTAATTAATTAACTAGTTCAGTACTCGCACTTTTATACGGTCTATTTTTTTAAATTAATACATTTAGTATTAAAAAATGTATAAAGAAAAGATAATCTAGCTCGGTTGAAAAAAGCTTTTCATACGATATATCATGGGATCACTAACTCAATATATAGAGAAGAGACATACGGTAAATATTTAGCAAATCTAAACAAATCCTAACTGATATGACATATATTATTTGTGGATTTGGGTTTAGTTCTTATCAAACTAATAACTAATTACTAATTAACAAATCTTATATATAAAAAATCCAAACAAACAAATCCTACGGAATTAATTTTATAATTAATATTAATTATCTAATTAACAAATCCTATATTAAAAAAAAAAATTCTAACAAACAAATCCTATGGAATTATAACTGATTTGCAATTAATTACTATTGGGATATATGAAAATCAAGTCATAACCACCTTATCGGAAAATACTATCGGTTATATGATTAGTTGTATTTATCCTATCGGTATATATGATTATTTTTATTTATTAGTTATTAATTACTCTATCGTTTATAATGACATTAATTTGATTTGAAATTAAATAATTAACAAATCCTATTGGCATATATGAAATTATAACCATCTGATCAGCAAATCCTATCAGCATATATTAATTATTGCCTTATGCTCCCATAGATTTGTTATCGGAATATATTAATTAGAGTACTTAATTAAATTAATTAGAGTAATTAATTAATAAATTAAAAAAACCTAATTTAACAATCAATTAATATTTTAAAACTAATCGAATAAGTGAGATAACAATTATAACCACTGGATAAGTGGGATAACAATCAATTAATATTTTAATTTTTAAATCTAATTCTTTTTATTATTATTAATGTAATTAATTTAATTAAGTAACAAATCCTAAATAAATAAATAAATAAAAAAGAAAAAGAAAGCTACTTTAAAGGAGAAGTTGTCACATGACGTTAGCGACTTCTTCCTTAGTATTATATAATGTTGATAATTTAATTAGATTCACATATATCTCATACATTTTTCTTATTTGATTGTATTTTTATTTTTGGCGTGATTAGACTTTCTTCCCCGATTGACGAGGTTCTACCAATCGGAGTTGGGACAGATTTGGGTCGTGGTAGTGTGTATCAAGACGTCTCCATTTCTTGGGAAGACTGTTTCCTTGGAGGTTCGTCTTCACTACCCACATGTGACTCTTGATGTACCGTTGGCCTCCGGTGTTGCTTCTGGGTAGTGCTTGAGTTCGTCTGTATTCTACGTCCGCATCTCGTTTGATTTAGTTGTCTTTAGTTTCGCTTTTGTAGAGTGTACGTTCTTGCCTGTATTTTGCACCATTTATTTATCGTATGTTTATTTCGACGGTTATTCGTCTGCCAACTTACTGACCTCGAATTTTTACCTAATAATAGAAAAAAAAAAACAGAGATGGGTGCGGGATGGAGGGATTTTGGTCCCTCCGTCTCCTTTTAATTGACTTTTTCAAGTTAATTAACCAAGTAGTTTTAGAAAGGTAAAAACTATATTAAATATTAATTTTTTTAATAATATTATACTTATCACCAAGATTTATGAGATTGTTAAAAAAATTATTATTTTTATATAGTTTTTTATATCTTAAAAAACGTGTATAAATTAATAGTAAAAAATCGTGTATAAAAAGGGAGGAAAAAATACTCAAATTATACAATACATTTTATATGATTGGACCGATTGGTAGTGGAGTGGTGGGGGCGCAACTCCAATGATCGAGATGGTTTATTCTACCTACTTTATACAGTACTTTACCTCTCTTCTTTTTCCATTTCCTTTCCTTTTATGGAAAGTTGTACTTTACTTTAACGTTGAGGTGAATATATAAGTAGTTTTTATTTGAGAAAACTAATTAAAATACCCGACCTTTAGAGGTATGTTAAAAATATATCATCAACTTTCGAATGTAATAAAAATATTCCGACCTTTGAAGATAATGGTAATATATTACCACGAATTTTCTCACGGCTTAAACATGCTAACAAGGCCGCCTACGTGGATTTTTTCTCCCTTGTGGTTGCCTATCTTGAGTTGTCTCTCTCGCATCTTCTTCCTCTTTAATTTGTTCACGGACTTGCCTGAGTAAGATGTGTTTTTCCCCTCTTCGTTGTTGCTGTTGTTGTCGATTTAGTTTTGTTGTCGATTTGATGTTGTGTTAATTTGAGACAATTTTGACCGGATAAGTTGCTTGGTTGAATCAATTTCGTTTTCCAGTTTAATTATGGTGTCGGTTTATTTTTTTTGCTTAAGGAAATAGTTTAAAGAAACCCAATTTTAGTGCTAATTTGTTAAAAAAAAAAGGCTTTCACGCAAGCTGCCCCTTCAAAAAAAATCTATGTAGGAATGTCTTGTCAATATTTTTGACCCGTGAGAAAATATTGTGGTAATATATTACCAGTACCCTCAAAGGTTGAAATATTTTTATTACATTTATATTCATATAAATTTAATTTAGACACTTTTTTTTTTTTTTGGAAGCAGATAAGGATTAGGAAACACGCCCACGGGCCGGCATCTTCCCTAGCGCGTCCGAGCGGACGAGAACACGAAGTTCTGGATCATCCGTGAAGCTATCATCGGCAGGGACAGTGTGGGCCAGACGTGCAATCCTATCGGCCACTCCGTTAGAATCCCTGAAAATATGACGAATAGCAACATGAGAGAAATAATCTAAGTCTACTTTTACATCAGCCATCAGCAGCTCGATCTCCCAGGGGCTGGACCAGTCCCCAAGCAGAGCCTTTATGACGACCAAACAATCCCCTTCGATCAGAAGTTTCTTAAATCCCATAGAGATGGCCTTGGAGACCCCAATCCGAAGACCCATGGCTTCGGTAAAAACAGCGGAGCTGTTATTACAGTGTCCCGCCCCTACAGACCTTACCTCACCCAAGTGATCTCGAATCACAAAACCGCAGGTACCACTCCCCGACTGGCAGTACGACCCATCGAAATTTAGTTTGTAGTAGCCTAAAGGGTTTTTTTTCCAAGTCTCGTTCTTGGAGTTTTTTCCTCTCGTATTCTGAGGCTTATCGGTTGTAGATCCCGTGTTAATTTTCTTCTTTTGATGAGGAGGCGCATCCTCGTCCTCAATTCGAGCACACCAAGCCCTGTAAGTCTCTTTGCAGAAGACAGTAATCACCTGAACCGAGGCGTTTGGTATGTGTTGAAACACCGTTTGATTACGAAAGTACCAGATACCCCACCAAGCAAAATAATTTTTTTTTAAAAAAAATTATTTTGCCTGACTTACCGCTTTTATATTTTATAAGAAAATATTTGCATGTCGAGTTCTGCACCGACAAGCATGCAAGACTTTAATTTATTTTTTTTTACCGATTCGGCTCAGGACTCAATGAACAATTTTATTCAGGTGCCCAAATTAATATTTTTTGGTACCATGACAACACCGAATAACAATGCTAACTTTTTCAAATCAAACACGTTTTTAATTAATAACAATAAAAATTATATAAAATATTAATTTTTTAAAATAATATCATACTTAATATTAAAAAATTAATTAAAATTTTTGATATGATATACTATAATTTTTACCATTCTAAAAAAACATGTTAGACTTAGAAAAAGTAACTAATACAATCCTCGCACCATGGCGTGTGCACGAGGAAAAAAATATAAAATATATATTATAAGAACCAACTGCAATGGTGGTCTGAATTTACTCCCAGGAAACTGAGACTTGGAAAACACCCTAGCTACAAACACCTGAATGTAGAGCACTCGTCAATGTCCTTAATTAAGACTTGTGAACTGAACAATGGAACCTGCCGTTGCATAAAAGATAAACGAATTAAGTTGTTATTTATAGTTGATGTGCGAGGAGATGGAGGGAAGTGGTAAGTATATATAATAGCATAGGGGCAAGGGGATAATCTGAAATATTAGATAATCTGAATGAAAAAAAGGGATTTTGAAAAATATGAGTTTTTAGGTAATTGGGTTAAGAGGAAATCAGAAATTAAGATATGTATTAGGATTAGGATAAACCTAAAATACCAGATAATCTGAATGAATAAAAAAAGGATTTCGAAAAATAGGAGATTTTAGGTAATTGAGATATTGGGAAATAGAAAATGGGGTAAAAGGAAAAATACCAGGTGAGATGATACATGATAGGATACGTGAAAGATTAAAAAAATGAAATATTATATTATGGTAGTAGTGAGAAAATATCATATTCTTGCCCCTAAGCTATCTTATAAAAGAGGATTAGTACCTTTATGAAATTAAAGTAATGAAAAGGAATATTTTTAAACTTTAATAATAAACAAAATTAACATCAAGAGATCTAACCTATAATCCCATTGTCAAGCTCAAGAGATCAACTGTATTCTTTCCAGGCTTGAGTGTAAGCGAAACATCAATTGAAATCATGGCATTGTTGTAACTTTTAAATTGATCCCCTGAAATATTCCATAAAAAAATGACCCAAATCCCATTAGATTTCTCCTACGTTCGTCACAAGGCATTTATGAGATAGATGTACGTACTTTGTATCATGTACAACAAATCTGAACTTCAAAAAAATGTAATTCTGTTTAAACAAATGAAGCTCGTGTGTGCTATGCAATAGCAAAGCAGAAAAGCAACTTGAAATAAGGAATAATCAGAACCAAAAACATCCAGGCAACCGACAAACTCATAAACCAAAACATCAATCAAGAAACTGGGAATCCGAAATCAATCAATTCCACAATCAACAAATGAGAAAGCCATGGCATTTCCGATTGTACACACATGTCAGTTTCTTGCTCCTTCACATACATCTCCCCATTTTGAATTGCAAAAAAAAAAAAAAACAAATTCATAGAAAAGCAATTAAATTTCCCCCAATGCACGAGCAAATTAAACGCAAATCGAACTCAAAAGGCCAAATCAGAGACAAACCCTAAAAACGAACTCATTGGAAAGGCATTCAGGGAGATGGAAACAGCAAGATTCGAACTCAAAAGGCCAAATCAGAGACAAACCCTAAAAAGAGTCATTTCTTTTAAGTGGTGTTTGTAATATAATCCTGAATTTACAGAGCAATTTTTGCAGAGTCTTCTATATTGCAAGAATTACAGATCAATGTTCAAGGAATCAAGAAATTCAAAATCAGATTACAAAGAAGAGAGAAGGCAGAGAAGCAACCTGGTGCAGCCGACGGTAAATTTGGACTCGACCACAGTCGGAGGCGCAAGAAGATCGAAGACGTATTTTGAATCGCCAAAACCTTCACAAAGGCATAATGTGAGGGGAAATAAAAAATCAGATTATAAAAAAGAGAGAAGGCAGAGAAGCAACTTGGTGCAGTCGGCGACAAAAGTTTGAAACCCTAAAAATTCAAATATGGATAAATTAGCCCGCAGAATCTATACATAAATTTCAAATATGGGGAAATCAATCAAATTGATCGAACCTCAATTTCGATCTGTAAAACTACCTGAAGACAGCCCGCAGAATCTATACATAAATTTCAAGCATTGTGAATTGAAATCTGGAACAGACTCTGTAATATCGAGGAAAGGGTTAGAGGCGGTGGGAGGTATATTCAGAGGAGAGGCAGTAAATAGTTGAAGGCGGTGGGAGGTGGGAACCCTTGAGGTGGATTCAGAGGAGATGCAGTAAACGTCGGAGCTCGGAGGCGGTGGGAGGTAGGAACCCTAGGCCGAGCTAGATTTAGGGAACGCATCAGCGGGAGTGGGGGAGTGAAAGATTAGATAAAACATGATTGGTTAAAAGAAAAAAGGAGAATTAAAAAAATTAATTAAAAAAATGACGAAAATAACGTGATTGACCGAGGTTCCTAAAACTCCTCTAAGATTATGTATTATGATTTAAAGTATTATATACATTAATTTAAGAATGGAGGGAGTATACTTTAAGTAGTTATACAGATCATGATTAAAAAAAGTTATATACAGTATATATATTTTTAAAAATGAAGTTTATAAAGGAATATGAAAGAGATTTATGAAAATCTACCCTACAATATATTCTATTATGATTTTTTTTTGAAAAAGACAAAAAATTGAAATATAAGACAAATTGTATATGATAAATTGAGAAGCCGAAGAACAACAACAAACGCAGAAATCATGGGAGAAGATAGCAAATAAAGAAAATCGAGGCTAACAAAAGAGTAGGCCTGATATACGAGCCTACGAGCTCGAGTACTAGTTGTTCAAGCTCGGCTCGTTTTCGAGTTCGATCTCGAGCTCAAATCCTATTCGAATATATATATATATATATATATATATATATATATATATATATATATATATATATATATATATATATATATATATATATATATATATATATATATATATATATATATATATATATATATATATATATAGACACACACACACACACACACACACACACACTCAAGCTCGACTCGCGAGCTTGATGTAGAACTCGAGCTCGGCTCGTTGAGCTCATTTGTTCTCGAGCCTGAACTCGAGATCGAGTTCGATAAGCTCGGTTGGGCTCGTTACGAGCTCGAACTCAGGCTCGACGAGCTCGTTATGACTCGAAACAACAACAATTACTTGGAAAACAAAATGAAAGCAAAATTCAACAGCAAGATTAAATTCAAGCAACACTCAAAGTTCCACATTCAAAGTGAAAGCAAAGTTCAACACAACAGCACATTTGCACCATTCAAAGTTCAACACAACAGCACATTTTCACCATTCAAAGTTCAACACAGTAGCACATTCAAAGTGAAAGCAAAGTTCAACACAACAACACAAAGTTTAACACAGCAGCAAAAAATTCCAGCAGCACAGCAGCAATATCACAGCAGCACATTTGCACCATTACAACAGCAGCATCACAGCAGCACATCAGCACCATTCCAGCAGCACAACAGCACCATTACAGCATTACATCAGCACCATTACACCATTCCAGCAGCTCAACAGCACCATTACAGCATCACAGCAGCAGCAACAACATGCCAAATTACAGCAGCAGCTTGAAGTAAATAAAATCGAGTAAAATGAAGTAAATAAAAAGTCCAACAGCAGCACCATTGAATGTTCGAGTAAATAAAATGAGAGATGGAATTTACAGCAGCTTGAAGGAACTAAAATCATATAACTAAAAGTTGGAACTTTCACCTATTTGAAAAATGTGGAGCAACATTTAACACCTTCAAACGACAACATTATTCATAAATATCAGGCAAAAACCTTTGGCAGCTGCATAAAAGGAGATTTTCTGATCTCTATGGTTTGACTTAAATGTAAGATACTGTATAAAACAAAATTAATGCTTTCAAGTTTTTTGATTTGAGGTAACATAGAGGATCACTTAGACAACAGTCCCTTATCAGCATGAAGAAGTATCTCATGTGGTAGATACATCTAGAGCTATGAAACTGAAATTGAATTTCCATTAACAATCGAACTAATTGAATACCGATAAACTAACAAGGAGTGAAACCATCAGCTCCGGAATGAAATCAAGAAAAATTAGTACCTCGTTTTTACAGATGCAGGCAAGATCTCTTTCCGTACTAATTCAATACCACGCTCATCCAAATAATCAACTAATTACACTAAAAAACCGAAGCCGGTAGCAAAACCTACCTCAAAAATCAGCCGGTAATCAAACAAAAACTCGAAAATCAACACATCAGAATCGAAATCCAAAACCAACAAACGACGAGCGAGAGATCAGAGTAAGCGCTTACCAGGACGAACTTGTTCTGGCAACCAGGACGCTTGGGAACAACAACGCAAAGCTATCAGATCTGAAATAGAAACGCAAATGGAGAGCAACAACGAACGAACACCTCCGGAGTCTGGACAGAGGCAGCACCGCCGGTGACGGCTTCGCTGGAGGGTGACGGACGACGGCTTCCGGACAGAGGCAGCACCACCGGTGACGGCTTCGCTGCTTGAGCTTCGCTGGAGGGTGACGACTTCGCTGGAAATGCCGACAGCCAGATTTAGGGTTTTTGTTTGGAAATGCCGAAATGGGGATGACAGGTGGGTGAGTGAAAGTGTGAAACACACATTCTAATTAAGGGGGTAATTTTGTCAATTCAAGTGTGCACCGAGTTGGCGAGCTACTTGAGCTCGAGCTCGAATCGAGCTCATTTACAAGCTCGAACTCGGCTCATGTAACATTCGAGCGATCCCGAGTCGAATTTTTATCGAGCCGAACCTGAGTCGATCCCGAGCTACTCGGCTCACGTATCAGGCTTACAAAAGAGACAAGACTCCAACAATGCATCATGTTAAAGAAAAAGTTGTGGAAAACCAAGCACTATGGAAGCAACACCGATCGTCAATCAACGAGTACAATCTTATACGATTCTACCTCTTGAAATACTATTTATGTACATTTTTTTTAGTATGATAAAAACTATATAAAATGATAAAAAGTATGAAATTATTAAAAAAAATTAGTAAAAAAGTTAATATTGTATATACTTTTTATTTTTATAATTTTTTTTTAGAATTTAGTGAGTATAATATGGTATATTACCATACTCCCTATAATATATGGAGAAATATTACGAGGGAATAATATTTTGTCGATCATGATTGACAAAGGAATATTATTAATACGGAGTACAACCCAATAAAGCCTTTGTGAAAGTATCAAATACGATAACCAATAAAATCGATACAGAGCCATATCAGGGTAGGTAATGCCATCCTCTCTTTTTTTGTCACAAGGTGATGCAGACCACAAAATATCATGATTTTATTTCCTGCCCCCACCTAAACGATAAAATAATATTATCGTCATCCTACCGTAATCAATGAAATATCTAGATCGTGGAGAAGAAGGATGATATCCTTCTCTGATGGTGTAAATTTATTTACAAGGTAACAATAAGTTGGATCTAATGATCTATATAGCCACTCAAAATTTTACTATCTATAATTCTATATCATACTTTTTTTAAAAAGGGAAATTCCAAATGGTACCCCTAAGATTAAAGCTATTTCGGTTGGTGTCCTATACTTTTATTTTTCCCGGATGGTACCCTTATTGGATTTTTACATAGTTCCGTACCGTGCCCATCACCCCACAAAGCCTTTAACTCCATTTCTTTTTCTTTCTTCAACCTGTACAGATGTAATGTACATGTACACCTTTTCAATTTCATCGTCTCTTTTAACATTGAATCCACAACAAATTGAAGATGAGAAAGACAGAAAGTATGGACAGTAGCTTCCTTGTCAATACCTTGCTTTCTATGTTTTCTTTGCCCCTTTTGTTGGGAAGAAGCTCTATCAATACACTATAATGGAGGTCTACACTCCACTTATTGTGTACTTCTTTGGCCTATGGCAGTATGGCTGCAACTTTGCGATCTCGAGCCACCTTTCACCGCTTCCTTCTTCTTTTCCATAAGTGATCCTAAGGTCGTGGCGCAACCGCCTCTAAGGGCTCCGGTGAAGACCACGTACGGTGACGAGCGACGCCGCCAAGCCCCAAGTTCGATAAGGAAGAATAAGAACACCAAAACAAAACCCAAATCGCACCCATCTCCAAGTTCAATCACGAATTGAACAAAGTGAGTAGATTCCAGATTCTCAAAATCATCAACCAATTCGAAAAAATAAACCTTCAAATCTCAAATGTAGATTTCAGATTACAAACCCTAATTCTCAAATCCAAAAAAAAAGACAGTTTTCAATGAATTCGAAATAAATAAAGAGCAATCAAAGCATCTATTTTATGATATTCATCAAGAATTGCACGGACCATTCACAATAGGTTCGAATTGAAGCCAAAATTACCCAAATCCACATTCACATACTCGTAGGGAACAAGAAGGAAAAAAAAAATCCAGAAATCCACATTCGAAGAGTCATATGGAAATCCGAGGAATGAAGGGGCATAAAAAATACAAGGAAAGATGTTGAAGGAGAGGTATCAAAATTATGGAAATCCATGTTTGCCTTGCTACTCATGATGAATCGCCATAGGACTAGGAGGAGTGAGGTTGAAGAAGATACGGAGGAGCATTTAATTTAATTGTATTATTTTATTAAACAAAAGAAACGGAGTTGGGAGTTTTAGTTTTATGGGCACGGAACGGAATTTTATAAAAGTTTAAGAGCACCATTCGAAAAATTTAAAAGCATGAGACACCAAGCGGAATAGCATTAATCTTGAGGGTACCATTCAGAATTTCCCTTTTAAAAAAAATAGACTATGCTCCTCTTGAGTAAAATATCGGAAACGATATCTCCACCGCTAATTTTTACTATTTCCACCACTAATCACCGCATAGGTATGCGGTGGTTTTAATCCACTTTTTCCCAGACCCACTGCATATACATGCGGTGGGTCCGTTGACCGTATACGAACCCACCGCATACCTATGTGTAGGCGTGGCCACGGGTTACGGGTCAACCCGTGACCCGTCGGGTCCGGGTTGCCGGGTAGGGGCGGGTAGCGGGTTAGGGTAGGGAGATTAGTGACCCGTGACCCGCCGGGTCGGCCTATTTTAAAAAAACGACCCTTGGAGGTGGGGCCCACAGGTCGGAACTATTTTTTTTAAAAAAAATATAGCCGTTGTAACGGCTAGTAGACCTCGGGGCTATAAATACCCGACTCCTCATATCACAAATCCCATCCAATCCATCAATCACCTATCATTCTATCAATTTGATTTTCAGAAGCTCCTACGTTGTAATCATGTCCGGTGACAACCTCAAAGAGGCGTTGTTTCAAGATCACTACGATAAGGCGGATGTGCAACCCGATCGATCTTTCGTAGCCGTTTGTCGTCATTGTGCTAAAAGGTACAAGATGCGGAATAACCTTGGCCATGGTAATTTGAAGTATCACATCACCAACAAGCACCCCGAGAAGATTAAGAACGATGGTGCTTCGGGATCGAGTGGAACGAGTGGTGGTAAAAACTAGTCTATTATTCCTACGTCCTAAGTCTTAATAATAAGTAGTGACTAGTGAGTATTGTAGAGTTGTAGTAATGTAGTGAGTTTATGTTTTACGTTTTTATGTTATTATGCTATGTTATGTGAATCGGTGAATGTGAGTCGTGATTTGTAAACGTGTATTCGTCTTTCGGTTTACAATAAATTTGTGTTTGAATAATTCAAAGAATATTGTTTTATAAGATAATATTTTTACTAATTACCTAACAACTTAGAAAAAATTACCTAAACAATATATATTACATTTAAAATGTTCAAAAAATAAAAATCTACATAAAATATATTGGAAACTTAACATATAAATTTAATTCAAAGTTAAGCTAGTTAACTAGTAGCCAAACACCACCCAAGTGCAAAAAAAAAAAAAAAAAATTGAATCGGGGCAACGGTCACATTTCCAACGGTCGACCCGCCGGGTCGACCGTTGGACCCGGCGGGTCGACCGTTGCCCAACGGCTCCATTGGAGGGAAAGGCTCGGTTTTGGCTCTATAAATAGCTCCTTTCCCTCCCAATTCCAACCCACACCTCACTCATCTCCTCTAATCTCATCTCAATCTCTCTAATCGCTCTATAATCGCTCGATCTTGTCTCTCGTAATCTCCTAAGTCTCTTCAATTCAAAATGTCGGGTTTCATCAACCGAGTTACTAACCGAGTTACTAGGGGTCGCAAGAGTGTTAGTGGAGCCCCATTTTCATCGACCCCGAGTGTCGGAGGAGGCGGGTCAAACCCGGCGGCGGCACCAAGCCTTCGTCGAAGTGCATCGGTCTCGGCGGCGAGCGGATCCCGGCGTCGTTGAGATGATGCTCTTCTCGCCGACCACGTCGACGAGATCGAGGAGGAGGAGGAGGCCGAGCTCGAGGCCGAAGGGACCCCCACCCCCCAAGCCGGAACTCCGACGATTCCGACCCAAGAGTCCAGGTTCCCTGCCGAAGGGAGCCAAAGAACTCCGGCCGATGGCGACCCTATTACTACGGCGGAAGTTCGAGCCGCTACTTTCAAGTATTGGTTCACGAAGGGTCCTAGGGAGCCAGCTTGGGAGGAATCGAGTTGCGCCGCCAAGTGCAACTTTTGCTCCACGGTCTACAAGCACAAGAAGGGAGGCGGATATGGGAACTACGGTCGACATATCCGCTCGAAGCATCCCGAGAAGCTCGGCCTCGCCAAAGGGCAAACTCAACTAACCGGGTACGCATCTTCTTCCTCTCAACCCCCTGGTTTATGGTCTTATGATTATCGTAGTTGTCATGATCAATATGCGGAAATGATAGCTGCCGAGGGTTTAGCTTATAGTTTTTCACAACGTTTATGTTTCAATGAATTTATTACGCAAAATGTTCAACCTGCATGGCAAGGTATTAGTCGAAACACGGTTAAGAGGAAAATACTTAAATGGTATAACACCCGTAAAAATGAACTAATTGAATATTTTCAAAAAAACCATGATTTACACGTTTCGATTTGTAGTGACATTTGGACCGACCATTGGCAACATCACTCATACATGGGTGTTACTTGTCATTGGGTTGATCAACGTTTTCAATTGCACAAACGTGTTTTAGCTTTTCGAGTTTTCGACGAAGTACGCACGGCACGAAACATAGAAGGTGTCCTTTTAACGGTTTTACAAGAATATAGACTAACTAAAAGAGTTTTTAGTATCGGTTTTGACAACGCTTCTGCCAACACCGCATCTATCCCCGATTTAATCCAAAACTGTCAGCCCGCAATAGGCGGCAAGTTTTTCCACATCCGTTGCGCCCCTCACATTTTAAACTTATGTGTTCAAGATGGTTTATTATATTTACAAAGTGTTGTTGAACCAATTCGATTTGTTTTGCGGGCACTTTGGCGAAGCAAACAGCTTCGCCTGCAATGGAGCGCTTATTGTCGTAGCCACCAAACCCGCCCAAAAACGTTCCCCAAGGACGTTTGCACTCGGTGGAACTCCACTTACACAATGATTTACGATTCAATCGCTTACAAGGAACTTCTTTCCGGTTTTGCAACACTACACATCCCGGACTCACACATATTTGGCGATGTGTGGACTCAGCTCCGGGACGTTGTGGAGGTTTTCAAAGTTTTTTACGACGCAACTCAGACGTTTTCCCACGTTTACATGCCTACATCAAACATTTTTTGTTTTATTGCAATGAATGTAGCATTAGCCCTTCAAGACGGAGTTAACACGCCTTCCATTTCCCAAGCAACTATGGAGATGCGGCGGAAATGGATCGCATATTACAAATTTATATCCGACATTTTCCTCGTAGCGTGTTGTTTCGACCTTAGATATAAATTAAGCGGAGTTTAATTGTTTTTAGAAAACTATTATCCGACTTTAGGAATTGTTGATGATCCTGATTGCAATGTTACAATTATTGTTGTTAGAGTTAGAGGATTGTTAGAACAATTATATACTAAATATTCGACGGGCGATAGAGCGCCCTCCGGTCGTCCTCCCGTGCCTTCCGGTTCAAGCGGGTCACGAACCAGCATCACCGCTAGAACTAAGGCACTTGCCCGAGATATCTTTGGGTCAAAGAGGTCGAGATCTTCGTCGAGCCCCCACTCGGAGCTCGACGAATATTTGTCCACTAACTTTGATTTTCTCAGCGATGAAGAGGAAGATTTCGATGTCCTTGAGTGGTGGAGCCGACCCGAAAGACAAAGATTCCCGACATTGCTGGTAATCGCCCGACAAATACTTGGGGCACCTTGCTCCACCGTAGCCGTCGAGCAGCTTTTTAGTCGCGGAGGTCAGATTCTTTCGGAGAAGAGATCAAGGTTGCTTCCCGAGAACCTCGAAGCCCAAGTTTGCCTTGCAGATTGGAAGAAGGCGGAGATGCGGATGCAGAAGAACAACTTGGGGACTGATTCCGAGGATGATGACGGAATAGAGACAGAGTCCGTTGGGAGCTCCATTGAGGGCGCGGTCACAGATGGCTCAGGAGGTGGTGGAGGATCCGACGATCAAGAAGACTAGAAGAGGAGGTAACCGGGCCGGGGTTCAGACATACAGGTAAAAGAACTACGTGGGCTTTGATTCCACACCCCCGGGAGGATACGTAGGCAGTCAGGAAACCGATTCAAGCCCTTCTTCCTTCCCCCCCAACACTCCCTAATACAAATATTGTACAACTTTTTTGTAATTTGTAAAACTTATAGAGTTATAAGTTGTAGACTTTTTAGTTTTGAAAATTATAAGATGTAATATTACATATTGTATTTTGTACATAAAGACTAAAGAGTCAAGTTATGATTTGTCAACACGAAAGGATATTTGTCAAACACATAGGCGTTCAATTTCCGTTTCCTTTCTCGACAAATTCGATCCGACAATTCAGATTCCGAGTCCGAAACAAGTGCAAACCCGTCCAGCCCGGGTTTCAACTCGTCGGGTCGACCCGGCGGGTCAAACCCGTCGGGTCAACCCGTCGACCCGACGACCCGCCGGGTGACCCGAACCCGCCAA
Source organism: Persicaria tinctoria (assembly GCA_037127255.1). Lineage (NCBI taxonomy): Eukaryota > Viridiplantae > Streptophyta > Magnoliopsida > Caryophyllales > Polygonaceae > Persicaria > Persicaria tinctoria. Next base: position 16,719,164 of record JBANSL010000020.1, on the reverse strand, counting down.
CCCGTGGAAATCCCGGGTTAGGGTTCGGGTCGCCTTCCCCCGACCCTTGACCCGGCGGGTCGAACCCGTCGACCCGCCGGGTCTAACCCGTGGCCACGCCTACCTATGTGGTGGGTTATGGCGACCGTATACATGCGTTGGGTTTTTGGCAATTGGAAAGGGTTTGTGGAAGTTATCCAAAACCGTCGCCATAACCCACCGCATAGGTATGCGGTGGGTTATGGCGACGGTTTTGGGCTGTATAGCGACAGTTCAAACCCACCGTATACCTATGCAGTGGATTATGACGACGGTTTTGGACCGTTATTGCGACGATTTTGAGCATGTGTACTTCTCGACCCACCGTAAAGTATTGCGGTGACCCATCGTATACCTATGCGGTGGGATCGTTGACTGTCATTAAATCCACCGCATACCTATGCGGTGATTAGCGGTGAAAATAGTAAAAATTAGCGGTGAAGATATCATCATCACCCGTAAATATGTGTGACTCAAGAGGAACATGATGTGGTGTATATAATAAATTTTATGGGTACAAATATTATCACCTAAATAAAATAAGAGTATTTATTTTTATTTTGGTATTTATTGGTAATATGTTTTTTTATTAGATTTATTGGTAAGATGTTAAATTGTCTAGTGACAAAATAAAGATTAGTAAATTGCACCCAATTTTTTTTTTATCACTTTCGAAAATATTTATAAATTGGGTCGAAAGCTAAATGAAAAACTAAACAAATTCATTCATGTTATCGAAATCCCCGAATTTGTTAAAGTGCATGAAAGCTAGTGTAGGAATCTCAAGATTTTCGGAACACATTTTCTAGATATATTCTTGAATCAAAACAACAAAGTTATATTTGATTCACATGTATCAAGAATAAAAAAGCAAGGAAAAAAACAAACAAACATCTATATCTATATCTATATAATTACTTAATTCAGAATACTTTCTGCTTAAGTGACAGCATCCCCACGTTTCACTCATTTTCGTTTAATCATATTTTTTTCTTTTATTTTTATTTTTATTCCCACAATTTGCAGTTTTGCACTAATGAATGGTTAAGGTTCATTCCTCTCATGCCCCTTGCATTTGCCGGTTCCCTTTGCCTCTACCGGTTCCAGCGACATTGTTCCTCATCGGCTAAGGTTATACGCCTCCTCCTTCTCCCACATGCCTCCTTCTCCCGTTCTTTCTCCATCCTCTCTCCCAGACGCATTCTCTTCTCCTAAATTAAATTTTGATCCCCTTTCCTCTGCCGGTTCCCTACTCTTCTTGGCCTTTTCATTGATTCGATCGCTTGCCGTCTTTGTCCAATCGCACACCGATTCTAGCGATTGGAAATTGCCGATGTTTGGCTATGGAAATAATCGAGGCTAATGACTACTCTGAGTCCTGGCTTTATCAATGTCCTAGAAATAAGGTTTGTCCCTATTTACTTTGTCTTCCTTAATTCTGTTTCTAAAATCCAAGAACTGCAAATCTTATATTGATTTTGGATTTGTAAATCAGCCTCTCTATCTTTCTCATTTCAAGATCTTCCTTAATTCTGAGCACAAGTTGTTGATGAAATTGGAGTCGATGTTGCATCTCAGGTACCCACTGTCTATGTTTAAGATCTTCCTTAATCTGTTCTTGATTCATGTTTCCTATAAGTTTACGATCTTCTTTCTCCTTTCCTGTAAGTTTAGCACCATTGACTATTAGCGATTTTTGTTCCAATCTGTCTAAAGCTTGAGAACCTGAAATATACTTTGTTTGATGAATTTTCGTTCTGTATCTTTGTATGACAGCAACAACAAATAAAATTCAGGGCTTAGTGGTGTGGGACGAACGTGTTGGTTTTTTCGTCCTTTGCCAAATATCAATAATATCCTAACTCAATGCTCAAACCAATAGATTAATAAACCAATAGATTGATAAACCAATAAACTAGTATATCGATGAAGTCTGGAGTTGAATCCACGGGGAAAAACGGTTGCAATGCAATGTTTGTAACAATGATTATTAAGACAAAAGCAATAATTTATGACAAAGTAAAGTGAATAGATCAATGATTGCAAAATAGTGATAATAATATAGAAAAACATTTCACCTGTAATTCTCGATAATGGTTGAGGTTCAAGATCCTATGATTGATTCAATAGGTATTTATAAGCATATGTCGACTTGACTAAAGTTGATAGATCCGCAAAGATACAATCTTCTTATTCTATATCACTAGAGAATAGAATTAAACACTCAAATTCTAAGACCAATTGACATATCGATTCAATCCAAATAGAAGACAAGAGACCAACTCTCTCGGCCCTATAAACACCTATTTGACATAGATCAATCGAAATCATCCACTATAAAGACATAGAAATATCACTAAATCAATGACTTCGTTTGCTATCCAGAAAATAACAACGAATTCATAGCATAGATGCAATTCCTAACATGGCGATCAATCATTGAAAGGAACACAAATATAATCAATAAGAGCAAGATGATAAATATACTTAGAAATAACTAATAGAAATCAAATCATCATAATTCATTCAACCATGTCTTCGAATCACAGGCGAAACTATGAGTCTAGCAACTCATAGCCAAAGTAACTCTGATATCTCTCCTCTCAATAGTTGGTTGTTCTTTAATGTCTATGGCTGGATATGAAAGAAATAAACCTAAATAGAGTTGTGGAAACCCTAGGAAATAAAATAATAAAATAATATTCTAATAAGATCTTCGGACTAAAATCGACAATTGCTGAACACGGGGTAGCGGCGGGCACCGGTGGAAAAGCGGCGGGCGCCGTCCCATTAGTGATGAACTTTCTTATTAGCTTTGATGTTGTGCTTCCTTGTTCCTTTGTAGCTTCTTCCTTAGCCTTCTTATGCTCCAAAATTTCATTTAAGCTCCTCCAAAATCTCATCCAAGGTTGAAATGTAAAGCTGTAGAATAAACACTAAAAACGCGTAGACTTCGAACTCGAATACTTCATAAGAAAGATACGGAACTAAACTAAAACATATGCAAAACTCCTATCTAAATGAAATAAGAACCACCTATAATGCCTATATGAAATATGCATTATCACTTAGTTTCCGCCTCGACGATTGTAGTTCAGGATTAGGGCTTATTTTAGGCCAAATTTTATAAATAAAATTACTATACTCAACGGCAAATAAAAGTAGATTTTTCCTTTGTGTCTTTGGTAAAATTGCTACTCTTATCTATTCTCAACTTTATATTCTTAAGCTTTCATCCTTCATTGAGAAATTGAGAGGATTATACTTCATTTTGATGTTTTATATAAAAAAATTCAAATTCAAAATTTTTGAAATTTAATATTTATAAATTTAATTGCCTATGCACTCAATGTGTTCGACAAAATGCCTCCAAGGTGCTCATTGATAAAGGTTACCGACCTTCTATTCCTAGACATTTGTGACTGCAATTGTTTCTATTTGATTGAATCTCTCTAATTTCTTCGTATACGATTGTGCATCTGTGTATGCAAGTGTATGATGATTAGATAAGGAAGTGAATTTTTTTTTGCCAAACCTTGACTTTGATACTATAAAAGTGAAATAATTTACACTTGATTAGAAACTAAAGCACTTATTTTTTTTTTCTATACTTTGTATGACAATAACAACAAATAAAATCCAGGGCTTATTTTAGGCCAAGTTTTAAAAATGAAAAGGTAGATAAACTTTTTAGAAAGTTGTGGGATTTGAAATCACTCAAATTGGTGTTATATGGAAGAAGTTATGGATTTTTTTTTTATCGAAATCAAACACTTTTTCATCCCTTGTTTTTTTACAGCAACAACAAGAAAAAAAATCCATGGTTCATTCTCTTAAAGTTTGGATTATCTATGTGTATGCATTGCTTTTTTCTTCTCCGCCATTACGAGATATTGGTGCCTCCAATGATGGTGAAGATGAATACAATTTCCGCCATGGACCTCACGGGTAAGTTATCGTTGTCTTCATTTTGTTTCTAAAGTTTAGGATCTTTAAATTTGTTCTTTATTTCAGACCAATTTTGTATAATTGAGTCATTCATCTATCTTCATTAATTTCTATCTTCCTTCATTCTATTGCCTAGAACACTCGAATCATTTTTGTTTTGTACTTTTGTTCAAAATTAATTCACTTATGTAATTCATTTGTTTTCTTCGAATCCCATTTTCATTGTTTTCTTTCAAGTGTTTCTGCTATGAATAATTGTTGTGTTATAAGGTGATCTGCATGAATTTGAACAAGCCTATCATGGCTTTTCGAGACTCCTTATGAATTAGTGCTACACTTTTCTTTTTGTTGTGTGGTGTTTTGATATGACTCGTGTTTTCATCTTTTGCTTATGTATCTCCGTGATATCCTAAATTTATGCGATGTGGGATCTTGCAGGTTATGTATCATCTATCTCACCTTGAATTGGGTCGGACATGCTATTCCTTTTAGATTGTGACAAGATGCAAAGGTAAATTAAATCATAATCTCATTTAGAGCCTTCAGTTATGATACAATATTATAGTCTCCAAGCTTATTACGAAATAAAATCATAACCCCCTCTGTTATTATATTCTCTAAGCTTATTATAAAATAAAATAATAACCTTTAGGGTCTGTTTGGATTCCTTTGCATTATGATTATAATTGAAATACATGTATTAAATAAAAAATTAGATTATAATTAAAATACATGTCCCCTCCCTCTCCATACTTTCACATCTCTCTATCTGCCTCTTCATTATTTGACTTACAACAATGAATGTGCCCTCGATATTAGCGTGGTGCACCATAGAGCCTAAGCATGGCCTGAACGGGCTAAGGCAGCCAAATTGGAGGTCGGCGGTGTCGAGGGCCTGGGTTTACCATGGAGATTGAAGGGATGGGAAAAGAGGCTCGGATTCAACAGAAGCCCCTTCCCAATTGGTCTCCATCTAGATCCAAAAGAGGGGAACGGATCTAGAGAAGAGTTGTACCCGACGGGAGAAGACCGCATGAGAGGAGGCGAAGAGGTGACCACGACGGACTGAGACGGCCATAGCCGAGATGGAGAAGCCGAAGGCATGTGCTAGACGGCCAGAGCCGAGGGAGGCTTGGAGGAGGTGGATCTAATCGGTGTCGGTGACCCAAAAAAAGGGGGTTAGAACTCCGATTCACGAAGAAACGGAAGCGAATCGACCAATAATCGAAGGGAAAGAATCGAAACAGGCAAATTGGGAAGAGAGATTTGGTCGGCGAGGGTGTCCACAGGTGGTTTGGGCGCTTCGAAGCGCGTTTTCCTGCTTCCCGTAGGAGGTTTTGGCAAGCTCTCTCAAAAGAGAGAGGGTTTTGGCAGGCTCCGGAGTACGAACGGCTGCGCCGAGGGGGATCGGAGGCGATGGTCAGCAACCGACGACGGATGTGAGAACTGAGAACCCATATAGGGGGTTGGGGGCTCTCTCCAGAAGAGACACTTTACTACATTGGTCATCCAAACGGTGTTTAAAAGTTAATTGTATTATAATTAAAATAAAGTGTTTATAAACATAATACATGAGGAATCCAAACAGACCCTTAGTTATAACATTCAGTTATGATAGGCTTTTGTTATAAATTAAAATAATGATTTGGGAAAGAAAACATATATTATCTCCTCTATTTTCATTAGGGTTGGGCAAAGTTTGGATCGAACCGGAATCGGACTGGGACCAGACCGGAAATTACGGTCTTTGAATCGGACCGGGATATTACGGTCCGGTCTATGGTCCCAAAAAATCTAGTTTCCGGTCCAAACCCGGGGCTAGACCGGAATTGGACCGGAGTTCCTATTATTTTTATAAAAAAAAAAATAGGTGAGGCTTGAGGCGTGCCCTTATTTTTCCCTGTTTATACTTTCATTTCTTCTTCTTCCTAGTTCTTCACACTTCGCCTACGCCGCCCCTCACTCCTTCCTTAGTCTCTCTGGTTTTGGCACTTTTGCGCGCCTCTCGGAAGCCACACCTGCCACCGCCGGTGCTAGTACGCCACACCAGCCACCGCTAGATCCGGATCTCCCACGCCCCACCGAATTCACGCTGTAATAGCGCTCGAACTCCAGTTCCCTGCATGAAGAGTGGTTGGAAGAGGAAGTCGGGGAATCGATTTTCTGGAGGACTCAATCACGCCGGAGTTCATCGTCCTCTAGGAGATCGGGAGATGGGGCTTTGTTCATCCGACCACGAAGATCGATGAACTCGCAGGGAAGAGAGAAATCGGAGAAATAGATCGATTGAAACCTGGACTGAAGGCTAAAAAGCTTGTTCAATTTATTGGTGGAAAAGTTAGCAATGGAGATTGGGAATTCTGAAGAAGGTGGACGTGTGTTGGTGGCAATAGACCAACAGTAGGAAGGGAATTTGATAATAGTGTGGAAATAGAAAAAGGACTGCACAGTGGAATTCCGGTCCGTGGACCGGAAAATCCGGGACCATATTTCTCGGTCCCCGTCCGATCCACGGTCCATGATTTCAGAAATTCCGGTCCACCGGTCTTGGACCGAACCGAAATTTCCGGTCCGGTCTGGACCGGATGCCCAGCCCTAATTTTCATCTTTTGCTTTTGCTTTCATCCAAGCTTATTTGATATGACTCATGAATTCTGTTTTTTTTCTTCCTATATATCTGTTCATATATTCTACATTTTTATTTGGGAATATCCTTTTAATTCTATTGTAATCTCCAATATTATTATACAAAAATCATATATCATATTCTTTCCTAAAAGAATATTATATTTTTATCTTAATTACTTGCATTGTTTTCACCCGTTGCCTTTTTTTTTACCGTTATGATTTTTTTCCCAGCTCGATCAATGAATAAAATCTAAGATTCTTTCCTTCTTTATATTATATTTTTTTTTTAATTTCCTCCTTTATCCTATGTTACATAATATTTTGATTTGGGTATCCTTTTTTCCCTACTTTTTGGAGGTACTATTTAGTGCAGTCTTGCATAGTTCCATCTAACATTGGAAGTTATGTATAAAATATCAAAAATTGTTATTATTTTCTTTTGTTTTCAAATTTTGTGATATACCCCTCGTACCTTGCTTCAATGTGATGGAACTCGATTAGAATCATTCAGAATTGTAGCACTTGATTGGAGCTAGCTTTGGTGTGGATATAAAATACATCTGTTTTTTTAGTAATCATCTATATAATTGCTATTTGCTTCTTGGATCTTTATTATGTTGTGACATAGGCTTTGGATAGAAAATATGCTTCCCATCCCACACATTATAACTTAATCTATAATTACACCAATTAATATGAAATATATGATTCTGTTTGCTTGATTCTTTCCAGCTAGTTTAAGTAATCCTTATTTCAGCAATTATACGATTACTATGAAATCTATTATTCTTTCCTGCTTTAATTAAATCTTATTTATTTTATTATTCATTCCAATATACTTGTATATATTCTATTTCGATATTCTTTCCTAACCGAATTTTACATCATTACCATATTATTCATATATGTTTTCAAATCAGCTCAATTTTGATTCTCTGAATTTTACCTCTTCCGTTGTTACCTCTTTTGTTATTCTTTTCTCAATTATACCATAACATTCCGTTTCAATGGCTTTCCCCCTGACCATGATCTTCAAATCTTTCTACATTTCATATCTGTAACAAGTTCTCACATGTTTCCTTGCTCTTGACCTTGCAGCCGATTCTTTATTATTTATCATATGCCTATTGCGTCTCTCAATAACATTCTCCACAATATTGTTACTTTTTCTACTTCGAATGCCTCCATTAAACATGTATGGCACTGGTGAAACAAATGATGCATCTCCATTACTTTTCATCCCATCGGGCGACAAACTTGCATGCGAATGAGTAGTAATTCCTATTGCAATAAATTCTACAACTGCTACTCTGTTTTAAAATTCAGTTCTTTAATGTAGTATTTCTGAAACTCGGCAGTTGTATTTCTAAATTTCAGTTCCCTTACTGCACGGGCTACAATTCAGCATCTTGGAAGCTCATGCTAGAAGTTGAATCAGGGAGAGATTGTGAAGAGTCATGAGTATTCCAACAATTGGTAAGTTTTCTCATTTGATACCCTTGATATAGAATCTGCAACTGCGAGAAATTAAGCGAATGAAGAAAGTGTACTATAAGCTACTATTTGACAATGTCTTTTTCTCTACCCACCTAGCAACCCCTTGCTTTATTTTGGTTCTTTGACGTGTTAGTTATTGGGTCCATTATATTTGGTTATTTTTCTTCCGGAAATTACGATGGCAAAGAAGGCATCTTCGGGCAACAAAACTCATCAAGGAAGTCAAGGAGGTGGACAAACCGATGCAATTAGCTGCTAGTTCGGTGCTATAGCATAGCAATCTCATCATCAAATAAATGCGCATCAATAACCAATCATCATCATCTCATATCGCAATCATGCTCATCATAGTCAAGCTCATAAAACGATCAAGCTTATCTCGTATCTCGTGACAATAATGACTCACGACAAACCCGATGGAGCTGGGCTATTCTAGGACCCTAGCAAAGACTCTAGGACTCACATTTAACGATCGTTCTCTTTCCAAACACATAGAGTAAACGCATGCTCATTCAAGTGTGCAAGTCCTATCATGATACTACATGACATATGCTCTTATGCTTATGCAACACCTAGTACATCCTATGATTACATTCACATGGGGATCAATATGAGTAAGCTCTATGAACTTACCTGAAGAAGCGTGGAATCCAAAGCAATCGCATCAATATCAAGCAATACAATCAGGCCACAATTCTCCTAACGAGTAATACATAAAACGCATAAGTCTAAATTCTAAAACATACAATGGCCACGACTCATATATATATATATATATATATATATATATATATATATATATATATATATATATATATATATATATATATATATATATATATATATATATAGACAGGACTCAAGCTCATAACATCATCATCATCATTATTATCTCAAACATCTCATATCTCAATATAACTCATCATCATTTCAATACCTCATCATGCTGTAACTCGTTATTATATCATATAACATCATTGGGTAATCATGTATCATCACCTCATATATAGATCATATTCATACTCTACTCATCATATAACATATCACACATTCATTCTTATGTGCATATCAATAGTCATGTTTCTCAATCATATAATATACATATGCTTGCATAGAATAACACATCATGATCTCATATTTAAGGACATATATCAATAGTTCATCTCATAATTCACATCAAATCAACATATCATTATTTAGACTCTCACAAGTTATCAAGTTATTCATCAAGTTAGGCAAAGTAAGTCATTTTTCCAAGATTTCCCGAAACTCTTTTAAAATCTCAAGTCAGATCAAATCATCATTCAAAACACTTTCTCAAATCATACTTGACCCAAAAATCCATTTATAAAAAATTACTCTTTAAATAAACTTATTTTATTATATTATCAAACCAATCCGACAAAGTTAGAGTATTTTAAAAAAATCCTCCTTTTTACTTTTATTAAATCAATTTCCAACCCTTGAAAACATTTTCCAATTTCTTTCTTTTTAAAATCCAAGTCCAATAACATTATATTTTTAAGTCTCATCAATAATATTATATAATATATAATATCTCATTTATTTAATATATTTCATATTTAAATTATAAGTATATAACAAGGTAAGTCTTAAAAACTTACGTATTCGCTATATACACCCCAAATCATGCACGTCCTAGACGTGCATGGTTAAAAGGGGTAAATTTTTTTTTTTAAACGTTAATTAGTCAGAAGGATTGCACGTCGTTAAGGACGTGTATTCTTTATCTTTGGATTTGCGGTGTATCTATCAACACCAAAAACTTATAATCACTTTACTATAATTAGGCCCAAGTAAGAATAGGCCCAAATCCATTCTCTTTTTAAAAGGAACCAAACCGGGATTTTATTTAATTAAAACGCTAAACCGGTTCACTAATTAAAACAGAAAACCGAACCCAATTAAGACCACTGTTCATCATCCCCACGCTGTCCTCTGTTCGAGAATCCGGGAGAAAGAAAAGAGGAAGCAAGGGCCGCCGGCGATGGCTAGTGGCCCCGACCACCTTCCCGACACCATTAGGCACGAAATCGGACAAATAAGAGAGAGAGAGAGAGGTTCTCACCGAGGGCCTCGTCTCGCCGGACAACCGCTCGAAATCGCCTCGCCGGACGACTCTGGGAAGCTCTCCTCGGACCTGGGTTGGAGAGTTGGTCAAGAAAGTTGAAGCTTTTCGAGTTTTTGACATAGAAGAGAGGGAGGGAACCTCACCGGTGGTTTCGAATCGGAAACGGGGCAATCAGCTCGGGGAATGGCATCGGCGTCGGTGCTGAAATCGGCTCGTCCTCATCGGCCTCGGAGAAGGAAAATGAGGGTCCTGGCCGCTGATCGGGGAAGGAGGAGTGGAGGATTGGAGCTCGGTCCGATGAGCTTGAAAACAGGGCGGTCGGGGAGTACTGCTCGAGAGGAGCTGACTGCTCTCGAGAAGGACTATGAGGAAGTTGGTGCTAAAGGTGTTCAGGCCAAACAAGGAGGAGGAGAGCCAAGTGGTTGCAGGCCCCGGTCTTGGACAGAACAAGGGGTGCTCTTGTTTGCTGCTAGAGTCAGAAATAAGGGAGCTTTGGTGAAACGGGAAAGAGAGGGAGAGGAGGTGGCAGGTGGGGAGATGGGTATATGTGTTGGACTTGCAGAACACACTTGGTTCAACACACAAAGAGGAAGCTTGAGTTTTATGTAACTCAAGAACCGAAAGAACACACAAAGAGATTTGCTTAACTGCCTTACACCTTGATTGATCACACACACCACCATACAAACACACAACATCTTGTGTAACTACAAAGCTAGATAACTACCCACTAACACCACCTACTTGGGCATAAAAACTGAATGCAAACTGCTATGACATTAAACTAAATTACATCAACATATAACTTCATAAAACTGAAAACTTAAGCAACACTTAAACAAACTAACTCTAGCTTAGCTTAGGAGGTTGAAACACGTCATATTTTAACACCTCCCTTTGATTCAAACTCCTTCATGCCAATTCTTTCAACAAAGAACTGATGCTTCACTGAGTTCAGTGCCTTTGTGAACAAATCTGCATTTTGTTCACTTGTGCCACAAAACCTTAGCACAACCTTCTCCTTAGCCACCAACTCACAAATGAAGTGATGTTGTACATCTATGTGCTTTGTTCTGGCATGAAATGCAGGGTTCTTTGTCATGACTATTGCTGATCGGTTGTCACACCATATCTCAGTTGCATTTCACTGAGCACATCCCAAATCATTCAACAATTTCCTGAGCCAAAGTGCTTGTCTCCCTGCTGCACCTGCAGCTACATACTTTGCTTCAGATGAAGACAAAGCAATGGTTTCTTGCTTCTCCGAACTCCATGTAATTGCCCCTGAGCCAAGACTGGATACAGACCCTGATGTGCTCTTCCTATCATCCACACAACCGGCCCAATCAATGTCTGTGTAACCCTGCACTTTGAAGTCTTTCACACTTGCATTCCACATGCCTTTCTTCAAGGTTCCAACAACGTACTTCAGGATCCCTCTTAGCAGCCCCTAGATGTTGCATTGTTGGATTGTGCATATACCTTGAAACTACACTCACACAATAGGCTATGTATGGTCTTGTATGTGTGAGGCAATTAAGGCCTCCAACTAGACTCCTGAACACCTTCTCATCTGCTTTTCTGGTGCCATCATCTTTCTGCAGGTTTTCATTTGCATTCATAGGAGTCTGAGCTACATCACAGCCTTCAAGTTGATACTTTTTCACTAAATCACGAGCATATTTTTCTTGACACAAGAAAATTCCTTCCTTCCCTTGCTTAACTTCCAAGCCTAGAAAGTACTGAAGTTGGTTTAAGTCTGTCATCTCAAACTCACTCATCATTGCCACCTTGAACTCACTTAACATTGTGATGAACTGAAATATATGATGTCGTCTACATATAGACACACTAGTATAAATTCCACCTTGCTCTTCCTTCTAACATAAACAGTGGGCTCATTCTCACTTCTCTGAAATTCATTCTCTAAAAAGAATGCATTAATCCTGCTATACCAGGCTCTTGGAGCCTGTTTTAAGCCATAGAGAGCTTTCTTCAACTTGTAAACCTTGTCCTCTTCACCCTTCTTGACAAAGCCTAGAGGTTGTTCAACAAACACCTCTTCTTCTAGCTCTCCATTTAGGAATGCAGATTTCACATCCAACTGAAATACAGGAAACCTCCACTGTGCAGCTAATGCTAACACCACTCTCACAGTTTCTAACCTTGCCACTGGTGAGAATGTTTCTTTAAAATCTATGCCTTCTTGTTGTGCATAGACCTTTGCCACTAATCTTGCTTTGTGCTTCTATATACTCCCATCAGTGTTGTATTTGGTCCTAAACACCCACTTTAGACCAATTACATTCTTCTCTTTAGGAAGCTCAACCAACTCCCATGTGTCATTCTTCCTGATGGATTTCATCTCATCTTCCATTTCCAATTCCCACTGATGCTCCTTCTTTGCCTCATCAAAATTTACAGGTTCTGTTACAATCAAAGCAATCCCACAACTTTGATAAATATCAGCTAAAGATCTGAATCTTCTTGGTGGAGATTCACTAGATGAACTTGATGGTGATGATTCACCACTTGACATGCTTTGCTGGCTTGATGGTGTAGATGGAGGGCTAGGTTGGAGATGAGGCATCTCCGGTGTCACTGATTCCTCCATTGCACCAATTGAGCATCCTCATTAAAGATCACATTCCTCATTAAAGATCACATTCTTGCTCACTGTGATCCTTCCATTATGAGGATTGTACAATCTATAGGCCTTTGACTGTGTTGCATACCCAACAAAAATACACTTCACTACTTTATCATCTAGCTTGTCTCTCAGATTCACTAAAGAATAGGCTAAACACCCAAACACTCTTAGATAGGGCTGGGCATTCGGTATGGACTGGACCGGATCGGACCGGAAATTCCGGTCCCGGTCTGATCCGATGGACCGGAATTTTTGAAAACTTGGACCGCGGATCAGACCGGGACCGAGAAATATGGTCCCGGGTTTTTCGGTCCACGGACCGGAAAGACCGGTTGGACCGGAATTTCTTGCAACCCTAGTTTGCACTTGAATGACAGGGAAAAAAAAGCACAACGGCACAACCCTTAAGTCCCTAATTCAAGTCTCTGTAAAAGTGAAAATCCGTGGCCTACATTCATCCATTCATGGTTCATGTCCTCATACATGATATCAAATCTATAAAAGTACAAAATACACTTTGAAATTCCCTAAAATCAAAACTAGATCTGAAAGTTCAAGTACAAATTGAAAAAACTTCTCAAACCCTAGATCTAGATCTGAAATTGGGATGAATATTTAAGATTTCTCCAAATCTAAAGATTAAAATCGATTACCTTTGTATAAATATGAAAATATACATACAAATCTACAAAGAGAGGGGAGAGAAGAGGGCGGTGGCGACGGGCGGCGAAGAGCAAGGGCGCTGGCGGAGTGGCGAAGGGCGAGGACGAAGGGCAGCTACGATAGGGCGTGAGAGAGCAGTGGGGCTGGCGGCGAGCACGGGAGCGCCGGCGGTGGCGGTGACGACTGGTGAGCACGAGGGAGGAGGGCCGAGCGGAGGCACGAAGCCTAGAATAGAGAGAGTGAGAGACTCGGAGAGAGACGAAAGTGAACAAAAGAGTAGAAGACGCGTGCTGCCTTGCTGGAAGTAGGTAATGTATTAGGCACGCCTAATTTCTTTCCTTTTTTTTTTTTTTTTTAAATCAACATAAACCGATCCAATTATGGTCCGACTCGGAAATTCGGGTATGGTCCCGGGTTTGGACCGGAACCCGGAATTTAAAAATTCTTGGACCGTGGACCAGACCGTAATACATCCGGTCTGATCCAAAGACCGTAATTTCCGGTCTGGTCCCGGTCCGATTCCGGTCCGATCCAACTTTTGCCCAACCCTACTCTTAGATGATTCACACAAGGCTTCCTTCCTCTCCACACTTCAAGTGGAGTCTTGTCCATGAAAGCTTTTGTAGGTGACATATTCAACACATACACATCAGTTGCTACAACTTCACACCAAAACTCATTTGACATTCCCTTGGCTTTGAGCATACTTCTAGCCATTTCAACCATAGTTCTATTTTTTCTCTTGGCCACTCCATTCCGCTTAGGAGTATAGGGTGCAGTGAGTTCTCTTTTTATCCCATGCTCATGACAAAATGTAGTGAACTCTTGAGATAAGAACTCACCACCTCTATCTGTTCACAAAGCCTTTATCTTCTTCCCTGATTGATTTTCTGCCAAAGCTTTAAACTTCTTGAAGTTTTCAAAAGCTTCTGACTTAAGTTTCAAGAAGAACACCCAACTCATCCTGCTATGATCATCTGTGATGAGCAGAAAATAATTGCTCCCACCAAATGACACGGTTTGCATAGGCCCACACAAGTCAGCATGTAGAAGCTCCAGGCACTCACTAGCTCTCCATGCTCTACAACTTGGAAAAGCACCATTGAACTGCTTGCCAAACACACAACCTTCACACAGTTCAATATCTACAATCATTGGCAAACCAGTGACCAATTCTCTTGAACTTAACAACTTTAAACTTTGAACATTCAAATGTCCTAACCTCATATGCCACATCTTTGATTCATCATCTCCCTTAGCTGTCATGACTCTATTCACACTAGTTGACAAATCAAGTGGAAACATCCTATTCTTGGTCATGAGAACCTTCATAACCACTTGCTTTGATCTCTTATCCCTGATCTCACAAGCGTCTTCATCAAACAGTAGAGAGTAACCACTCCCTTGCAACTGACCCACACTGAGCGAATTATGTGCTAACCCTGGCACATACTGAACCTCACTTAGAGTTTTCACTCCTCTTTGCAAACTCTTGATGGCAATTGTACCTTTTCCCTCTACTTGCAGCATCTTATCATCTCCAAGCCTCACCTTGCTTTTCTTTGATTCATCAAGCTCTTTAAAAAATTTCCTTGAGCTTGACATGTGGTTCGAACAATCACTATCTAAATACCAAATGTCATTGGCATTTTCTGTATCCGAGGACAAGGTCATGAACAACCTTCCTTCTTGCTCAACATTTTCTGAGTAATTTGCTGCCTTTTGCTCACTGTCAAGCTTCTCCCAACATTGAGCCTCCTTATGACCATACTTCTTACAGTGATAGCACTGAATGCCTCCTCTGTAAGATCTTGAGCCACTATAGTTACCTCTTCTATAGCCTCTCCATGAGCTCTTCTTTGAGTCATTGTTTTGACCTCTCCCTGAGCCATTGTTGTGACCTTTCTCTTCACCTCTACCACACCCTCTATCTCTGAAGTTTCCTCTTCCTCGACCTCTACTTTCAGAGTTTTCAGACTTCTCATTTGAGGGCTCTTCCTTTGTTTGAAAGACCTTCTCTTCCTTCTGGTTACCTGATCTGTTCAACCTCTCTTCATGAGCTTGAAGAGAGCTTGTCAACTCCTCAAACCTGTATGTTGACAGATCCTTAGACTCTTCTATTGCTGCTACAATATGGTCATATTTCTTGGTCAAGCTTCTCAAGACCTTGCTCACAATTGTCTCATCAGTCATCTTCTCTCCATATGACTTCATATGGTTTACAATTGCAGATACTCTATAAAGAAATACATGTACAATCTCTTTCTCAAGCATGTTTAGAGTCACAAACTCTCTTCTAAGTGTTTGCAACTTGACTGTGATGACCTTCTTGTCTCCCATATACTCCTGCTTTAAGGTTTCCTAGGCCTCATGTGCAGTTGTAGCTGCTGCAATCCTTGGGAACACTTCATCATCCAAGGCAGTTTGGATCATGAACAAAGCCTTCGAGTCCTTCTTCCTCTTTTCTCTCAATGGCTGATCAGGCTCCTATACTTGAGTGCCTTCAAAAACATTTTCTACCAGTCCCCATACTTCTTGAGACTTGAAAAGAGTCATCATCTTAAGACTCCAGAAATGGTAATTCACACCCTTGAATATTGGCAACTGTGGGTTGCTCAAATTGCCTGAACCATTGTTCTGCATTTTCACCTAACCTCTCTTGTGTTTCCATGTGTTTGATCTCTCTTTTCACTCGAATCCCTGGACTGTAACCCGGCAAACAAATGTTTTCTCTGATACCCCTCTGTTGGACTTGCAGAACACACTTGGTTTTACACACAAAGAGGAAGCTTGAGCTTTCTGTAACTCAAGAACCGAAAGAACACACAGAGAGATTTTCTTAGCTGCCTTACACCTTGATTGATCACACACACCACCATACAAACACACAACATCTTGTGTAACTGCTAAGCTAGATAACTACCCACTAACACCACTTACTTGGGCATAAAAACCGAATGCAAACTGCTATGACATTAAACTAATTAAATTACATCAACATATAACTTCATAAAACTGAAAGCTTAAGCAACACTTAAACAAACTAACTCTAGCTTAGCTTAGGAGGTTGAAACACATCATATTTTAACAATATGTTCATCTTTTTTTTTTTCCGCAGTTTGAATTGGTTAAGCAAGAGAGAAGGGAGGGATATGAGGATGAAGAAAGGAAGAGGATTGATTGTTTTTCTATAAGAATGGTGTTGGCGTGCTGAGTTCTTAGGGGAGCAAGGAGGAGTATTTTGGTTTTGTGCACACAAAGACAGATAGGCAACAGTTTATATAATGGGTTTTTGTTTGTCTGGTTGTGAGGAGGGTTGCAATGGGGTTGGGCATTCTCGAAATTTAAGGCAAAAAATGGGCAGGAAAGTGTGTGTGTGTGTGGGGGGGGGGGGAGGTAGAAGGGTGAGTGTGTTGAGCTCAAGTTGGCAAAGGGCAGCTGGGCTGCAGGGATTCGAAAAGAACAAAGGGAAAGAAGCAAGACAAAGGGGATGGGTGTGGTCCCAAAGAATTTTGAAATATCCAGAAATGTATCCCGAAACCCTCTCTCACGATCTTATCCTGACTAGATCGAAGTAATGTTTCAAAGTCAAGAGGATATCGATATCCAAAGTTAATTTCGAATCCCGAGAAGGGAGGAGCGTTTTAATTAGGATTATTATATTGAAGACGAGAATTTCCTTTAAATACCCGAAATTTTCGGCTTAAATCCATTTTAGATTATTTATAATTAAAATATTATCTGAAGTACCACGATCTTTACATTACTTGCTATATAGTTTTTTCCAGACGCATAATCTGTATTAGGTTTTAAGAATTTGCTCACATCTAATGGGGGTGTAAATTGTTTCTCTTTACAGTGTACTTGAGCAAGCAAATTAAATGGGTCATGTTTTGTTAGTAGCAACGGATAAAGTAAATGAATGCATTATTTTGGTAAGAAAGATGAGGGCCATGATTCAAGTAAGTGAAGACAAGACAATGTAAATGCCGAGAGGATGAAAAGTGCATTCTTAATTCAGCTAGCTGCGAAAACAGTACCGAGACCTTTGCATTGCCTTCCTCAATTACTTATAGCAGATTACTACTTAGATGGTTATCAACACAAAAACGCTTATAACAAAGATAAGCTTGAGGATCATTTTCTTGTGCTTAAAATGTCATCTTCTCTTTGTTGACTTTCATATTAAAAAATATGTATTTGATCGGTCTAAAACCAACACCCCGCAAGCGTACGGTGTCGAATCTCAGGGACTGTGTGAATACCAATTGCAGAACCTCAACTAGTTTACTAAGCCAAATAAGAGAAGTGATTTTTTGACGGAATAAGAAAATAAGAAGAAGAAAAATGACAAATTGCAAATGTTTGTGAATATATGATGAGAAACATTCCAGAGTCAGGATTCACCACAACAATGCATCCTCGATAGACTATATAATTTTCATGCCGAACAAATTGAAAAGATATATGTGAAGGTAAACTATCTAAATTCATCATTGCTCAGCCTACGCATTTTGCAACAACTATGTTAGTTTCAATTAATTACCACTCAGCTTGCGCATGTTGTAGATTAATCAATCAAATTGAACTCTTTAAGCACTTAGACCCTAGCGAGCGAATCGATCAAACAATCGCAGACGCGATCTGCATAACCAACTCAAACCTATGTTGTCTACGATAGTTTATTATCCTCAAGAGAATTAAATATATTGCTCATAAACAATTCTCAAGTTCAATCAATGTTTTCCAATAAAATTAACAACTTTATCTATATATCCAATCTCAATTCGCAGCCAGCGCATGTTGAACATCAAAAGGATTCCAATCAATCATGGAATTAATCGGATTAAGCACTCATGGATCAAATCAAACAAATATAGAATTCATTCAGGCAATCGTACGCACAAGTCTATCTCAGCATCGTTGGGATCACCCCAACCCCAGAACTAGAAAACTAGCCAGACATGGATTCAGACACAATCAAAGAACTCATAATGAGAGAATATAAGACTAGATTAACAAAACGTATTCTTGAATCCAGCAAATCAAACCTTCAAGAGGAAATCTCTTATAGAGCCTAAAACTCTCAATGTCTGCAACTATCGTTTCTGACGTGAATAATTGGACGTCTCTAATCTAACCCTAATTCTCTATATATAGTCCTAAAAGAAATCTGGAAATAGTCATAAAATAATAATAAAATATACCAAAAAGTCGTCCAACAATAGATAAAAGCGGATAAAAAAATCCCGAAGTAGTAATGCGGAAAGGCAAGTATCGAGTCGATACTTCAAAGTATCAAGTCGATATGTAGCTACTGTAAAGCAATCCGGCTCGGAATGTGAAGTTATCGAGTCGATACCCATTAGTATCGAGTCGATAGGTCGTCTTTTCTGAAATTTCTGGGATTCCGGGTCGGAACCTATGGATATCGAGTCGATACATGAAAGTTTCGGGTCGATACTTTGACTCAGCGTCAGCTTCTTGCTCGATTTCTCCATTTTGCAGGCCGAATTTGCAAAAGTGCTCAACATGAAAGTTGTAGGTATTTGAATCAGCTTTCCAAGAAGCTATAGAACGTCTCGATCCGAATTTTTTTGGAGCTCAAACGACTCATTTTACTGAGATATCGCCAAACAGGAATTGTCCGAAATATATCGGTTCGACAATGGGCTCTTCTTAGCTTGATTTTTAGCACTTGAGACCGCTATACAAGGCTCTTTCAGTGTCCATGAACATGTGAAACATGGCTTCACTAAATCCCACTCCATCGTGAATCCAAATTTGCATCGAACAAGCTCGAAATCACCTGAAACAAATGAAACACGACTGTAGACATCTATTCTAGAAACTAAACCAAAACCTATATAAAAGACATGCAAAACATATAAAATAACTTAAAAACGACTATAAACTGTTTCCTATAACACGTGTAATATGATGATATCAGTATTCTTCTCAGTTCCTCCTTTTATGTGCATCTTTTCCTTGTATATGTATTTATTCTTTTGTTTTCAAGTTCTTAATTTTCTTGAGTGGTTACAATTTGTATACTTTCTTTTGTTACTCGAAGTTCCTAATTCTGATTTACAAAATTGCAGACACCAAAAGCTACCCTCGAGATTAAAGAGTTCCGAGTAGGTATATCTACGTACACATGGAAGAAGAAATCCAAACCTGTTTTTAAAATTGTTTGTTTGATTTATTACTGGTTATATGAGAGAATACCTATGTCGTTAAAGAACAATGTTGTTGTTTTAGGCTTTCCAAACATTTGTTTTATTTTATTTGGTCATTTCTTAAAATAAATATTTTATATTTTCATTTACCTTTTTTTTCCATTGCAACTGCGTCATGGTGCGAGAATTCCACTAGTTATGTATTAATTGAAAAAACAAAAAAGAAAGTAGCATTTCTATCAACTACTTACCCCTTCGTTAATATGGGGTTAATACCCGATAGAGTGTTCTCTACTCGAATTCTTACCTAATCGAATTCTTACTTAATCAAAAAATAAAAAACATTACCTCTTCGTTAATTAAAACATGATATTTTATTATTCACACATGTTTTTGTTAGATGTTAAAAACTATATAAAATATTAACTTCCT
Source organism: Persicaria tinctoria (assembly GCA_037127255.1). Taxonomy (NCBI): domain Eukaryota; kingdom Viridiplantae; phylum Streptophyta; class Magnoliopsida; order Caryophyllales; family Polygonaceae; genus Persicaria; species Persicaria tinctoria. Next base: position 16,699,057 of record JBANSL010000020.1, on the reverse strand, counting down.
ATTTTTTAAAATAATTTCATACTTATTACTATTAAATATAAATTTATGCAAACAAATGTAAACAAGTTGATATTTTATATAGATTTTATTATTTTAAAAAACGTATATAAATAATAAATGGTGTATTTTAATTAATAATAGTATCAAATTGGGCATTTTACAATGGTTTTTTTTTGGTACGTGTCCATTCAGGATTTGGCTCAAATTTTAACCCAAGGTCCATTTTTCCCTTAAAATTAGGTGAGTGTCCCAAATTTCCAATTTTGCCCTGCCCCTATTTTCCCAAAATTTCACGCGTTGCTTCTCCTTTCCAAATCTTGTTTCGTCTGAAATCAAAACCTAACCCGCCTCGTTCCTTTCGCCGCGGCCTCCCTACAATCGAGCAACCATGGCGGTGGTGACTCCGCAGCTGTCTATCGAGATAAACAACGAGAACTCCGGCCCGGTTAGCAGCGAAAACTCCATTAGAGCACTTCGGTCCGGTTAATCCAGCAGTGAGAACTCGAGGAAGATGAAGGCTAGGTATGCAGGGGCGGAGCCAGAAAGCTTTGAGCGGAGGGTCACCATAGTAGTCGACAATAAGATCGAGAAAAAAAATCGTAAAACATAACGTGTTCGATAGTACAAACTAGTGTCAACCTATGGTTTCGAAAATACTACAAATATATAAAACGAAAATAAGGATAAAAAACAAAAATAAAGATATAAAACGCAATAAATAAATATTGCATTATTAACATGTAATAATGTATAACTAGATATAATAAATTTAAAGTTGCGTAACTTCTTACCATATTCTCAAAATAAGTAATATAACCTATGGCTTCGAAGCTCTCGAGATGAATTATAATATGTGAATGTCAATTTAAGTAAAATATTAAAGTATTATAGTATATTGAAATAAAACTGAAGTGATTAATATTGCTGTAATTTTCAAACATTCATAATTTTTGACTCAGATGTCGGATTAGGGCGTACTATACATCAAAACAAAGCTATCGATGAGGAGAATACACCTAGATAATTTGTCGGATGAGGGGGTCACGTGACCCGCTAGGACCCCCTAGCTCCGCCTCTGAAGGTATGTGTCAAGGGAGGAGGGATATGGCTGAGGAGGGAGGGGACTGTGGAGATTAATTAGCAGTGAGAACTCCGGCTCGGTTAGGTCTAGGACTTCCGACGATTATTTTATGAGCCTCGAGGAAGATGAAGACGATGACGGCGTTGATAAGGCCGTCGGCAGCAGCAGAAACATCAAAGTATGTATTAACAACCGTCGATGGGCGTGAAAGGGCTGGGGAGGAAGAAGACAGATGAGTCGAAGCATTTCGTATAGAGAGACGGCATCAAAGTTCCCTGTGGACGTTTGATTCCATCAGAGCACGACGACAGTGTCCTTGAGTACAATGAATATACTCAGGGCCGGCCCTAACGTTTTTAGGGCTATAGGCGGAGAAAAAAAATAGGGCCCTTTACTATAAATTTAATCACAAATTATATTTTTAAATAAATTATTTTAAAGTATAAATTTTAAACTTAATTTAACACTTGTAAACTTAAGTTCTATATATTTTCATCACTAATTAATGATTCGTAGTATACATCTAATGTTATACATTTTCATTATACGATTCAAAACAACGATTTTATACCATTATACTTATTTACTCGAGGTTAATAAATTTCCCTATTAGTAATATAAAAATAATGAGAGACTTTGCTAGTGATAAATAAAGTTCGAAAAGTATTTTTTATAATGTCTTCGTTTTTCGACGGTATATAAAGTTAAACTTAACATGTAGCAATATCAAAATTGGCCATACAAAATTGCAAATAAAATCTTTTTTTTTTACTAAAAAATTACCTTGTATTATTTGTAAAATCGAAATTAAGATAAGGTTATCTTGGACTATATATCCGTCATTTATTCACTTAGATTGAAGATTAAAAAATTGTCTATGATCCAAAATAGGTGCAACGCCATATACACGTAGTAGATGAACATTTATCATTTTATGGTTGTATCATTCATTATTCATGGTGATGAATTGTGGAATGGTTGATCTGTTTTGCAAACTTGAATCAAGTTCTTGGTGGGGGGTCAAGTATGAAGAGACGGATGTAAAGTATGACATGACATAGTGAATAGTGTCACACACTGGTTTTTGGCCTTGATGGTGCGATGTGGTATGGTGGGGTTTTGATTTTGGGGATAACTCACTCTTTTGTTTAACTACTACCGCATGTTCCTTTCTAGTAAGGATTAAGAATTAAAATGATTATGTAAATAACTTGCACCATCTTTTTCCACTCCCCCAGTTTGGGTACTTAATTATTCATTTGTATTTACACATGATCATCCTAGGAGTAGGTTAAAAACAAGTTCAAAATCTCAACACAATCTAATCTGCTTAGTTACACTAGTCTTTAACTGTAATAGAGCATCACAGGGGTAGGGGTGTGCAGAAAAACCCGAAACCGAAAACACGACACGAAAAAATCCGGAACCGAAAAAACACGACACGATAATGACACGATCCGAAAAAACCCGGCTGTTAATGGTTCGTGTTCGGTTCGGCAATATCACATTATCGGATACCCGACACGAACCGTTTAAATTTTTTATTTTTTTATTTTTTAGATATGCTGGTATAATACTTGTATAAAAAGTATCCCCTAAGTAATAGAAAGCTCTACTAGCACAGTTGGCACAAGGGATGGGGCAAGACTGGGTAATAACCCAATAGATCCGAGTTCGAACCTTGCCTGCTGCATGTTTTTTATTCCCAATTTCCACCCACAGTAGCCCTCTCTTAAATGTTTTTTTTTTATCCTTCGGCACACTCAGACAGTCGACACTCGACAGATCGAGAATTCGCCCCTAATTCGGCTCCCTGCTGAACTCGACCCTCTCAAATCCGGCCCTAACCCTAACTCAATCTCACACCCGCCCCCAACCAACCCTATCGGCATTCTTAGTTCTCACACCCGGCTCTGAAATCCGGCCCTAACCCTAACTCAATCTCGAGACCTGTTCGTTTTCGCCCTTCCTCGATCTCTAGAGTCTAGTCTCGGCTCTCAGTCTCAGCAGATCTATCGACATCTCTCACAAAACCATGGTAAGATATTCGAATCGAATTGGTTTGTTTTGCTCTTTCTTAAGCATTTCATGGCGATTTTATGCTATTTGGGTTGTGAAATGTGAATATGCGTTTTGCTCAGTTGCGAACTTGCGAAGTAGCTGTGAAATGTGAATCTGTGTGTGGTTTGTTTTGCTCTTACCATTACAGCTGTTGTACAGGCACAATACAGTGAATACACTACCAACAGGTCCAACAGTACAGCTGTTGTACAGGCCTCTCAAACCGAAAAAAAAGAAGAGGAAAAGGCCTTTACCGTGTCGAATCGGATAACACGGGTATCCGACACGGAACCGGATACCTTAATCGTGTCGGATACCCGGTTCCTGGCGGTTCGTGTACGGTTCGGCTTATTGCTCTTAAACGGTTCCGGGTATCCGACACGATTAACCGTGTCGTGTCGGATACCCGGTAACGCACACCCCTACACAGGGGCGGAGCTTAATTAGTATATTTAAGGTAATATAAGATTTTTAAGTGAGATTTGATGTAGAATTGTTATCTAGCTCAATTGGTAAAATGGAAGGAAGGGAATTAAATGGTCTTGGGATCAATTCTCAAACTCATTACTTTTTATTTGTTTTATTATATCATTATTCCACATAATTATTTAAGGATTTCTTTGTATATTTTTAGTTTCTCTAAACTATTTCAATTAAAAATTGTCATTTCATATTTAAATTTAATGTTTTCCTTCAATATTGTTTAAAAATTAATTCTTCTTGATTTTTTCCTATATTTTTTTGTTTCTTTCAACTATTTAACTAAAGATATCATAAATATATCACAATTTTAGTATTTATTCAATATTTTTGTAAAAATCTTCTTAATAGGTATAAAAAAAAATTACGAATTTTTTTAGCACCCCCTTGGATTTGATCCTGGCTCCGCCACTGGATACATAAATAATGCAAAGATCCCAATACATCATAGTGTGTCACCACAATAAAAATTAGTGAAATCAATATTGTCACCAATATAAAAATAGTGTCATAACCACTGTAACCAAAGGAAAACCATAGGTTAAGGAAAGCACAAACCATATAGGGGCTAATGAGAAGCCAAATTAAGTACATGTGTTGATAATTCTCCTCTAATATATGAATGGGTAAGAGGATCACAGACGTTGTAACCAAAATAAAAACAAGATCATAGACACTGTAACCAAAGAAAAACCCTAGGACAAGGGAAGCACAAACCCTATAGGGGCTAATGAGAAGCCAAAATACATGTGGTGACAGTTCTTTTCTAATATATAAATGGGTAAGATCGAGGGTTGATAGCATGCATTTAGGTAGGCATAATAGGTTGCATTTAGCTTAGTTATGATGCATATCATGCATGGTTTAAGCACGATTTGCATATTAGTTCTCTATGTTGTCGGAGTCGGAATCTATACACTTTTATTGATTATTTTAGGTAATGGTGGATCCGAGGAGGAGACATGAGTTGATAACGCATGAGATGAGAATGTATAGTTGATCGAAGAAGCTTACATGAAGATCTCAAGAGGTCCTGAGAAGAAGAAGTGAGCCTAAACGAAGAACAAGTCTGCAGAAGTTGTCGCCAGATATGCTGAACTTGTTTTGCACTTTCTGGAGGCCTCGGTTGTCCGATCGACTATTATGACCATGCGTTGGAAAGCTCTTTCAGAGAGCTACAACTTTCATGTTGACGTCGAGAGCTGATTCAAAACAGATTTTCCGTGAAAGGCCTCTGGCTGCGACTGCAGCAATCATGCGGCGCCTGCGGCCAATCAATTTGCGGCGCCCGCAGCATTAGCCGTCAGCACTTATCCGCAGCGTTTTAAATAATTAAAAACCCTAGATCTTCTTTATTTGTTTTATGGCCGACTTGGGTGTTATAAGGCCGACTTTTAGTGATTTTTCCAGGACATAACTTCTATTTTTATTCATTCATCAGACACTTTAGAGATTTTGAGCGATGTCTTCCATGAGGAACTAAACTCATCTATTCTGCCTGCAATTTGAAGCTTTATTCGGATTGATTGTGAGTTTCTAATTCTCGTTCCTTGTTTCCTATATTTGAATGCTTCAACTTCTTTGTGCTTGATTGTTTATTGTTTTGTTCTATCTTGTCTGGCCAACTTGTTAGATCAATCCAATTGCTAAGGTTTTGTAGATTCCTGGTTGTGAACCTTAACCTAAGTGGCAAACTTGTTCCTTTAGGGCTGGTTGAACTAATTGAATAAGTAGAAAGTTGAATGTGTTGTTAAATCCTTTTTTAGGAACTGCAAATACCTTGGCTAATCTCTGAACTTAAAGCTATCAATTGGGTTAAATCCTTCTTTAGGGACTGTTCGATTGATAAGGGTTGCTAGGACTGGTTGGACTAGTAACTATATTAGGTCGGGACAAGGGCATTCATAGGAAACTTAATAGGACGAGAAGAAGTTACAAGGATCGCTTCAATCCAATAAAGTGGAAAATTGTAAGTAGAATTGCTTCTCCTAATTGTCTGAAATACAATTATTTACTTTTGTTTGCTTCAATCCGCTTTGATAAAAGGCGGAACTTTCACACTCAAAAACCCCCCTCTTTGGTTACTTAATTGGCATCTAAATCACACTTGAATAGTAATTTCTCTGTGGGATCGACCTCTTGCTTATTGCTATACTAGTTATAGGTTTGAGTTTACTTTCTCGGGAACAACGACAAGTTTTCCCTCCGTCAAGGGTCATATAGACGTTGTAACCAAAATAAAAACATGGTCATAGACACTGTAACCAAAATAAAAACACGGTCATAAGCACTGTCACCGCTATAAAAAGAGGGTCATGGACATTATAACCAAAGAAAAACCTTACGACAAGGGAAGCACAAACCCTATAGGGTCATGAACATTGTAACCAAAGGAAAATCCTAGGACAAGATAAGCATATACCCTATAGGGGCTAATAAGAAGCCAAAATACATGTGGTGAAAGTTCTCCTTTAATATATGAATGGGTAAGAGTGTCGTTGACGCTGTAACCGAAATATAAACAGGGTCATAGACACTGTCACCAAAGGAAAACCCTAGGATAAGGGAAGCACAAACCCTATAGGGGCTAAGGAAAAGCCAAAATACGTGTGGTGACAGTTCTCCTTTAATATATGAATGGGTAAGAGGCTGGGTCATAGACGTTGTAACCAAAATAAAAACACGATCATAGACATTGTAACCACTATAAAAACAGGCCATAAACATTGTCACCACTATAAAAATAAGGTCATAAACACTGTCACCACTATAAAAATAGAGTCATAGACATTGTAATCAAAGACCGAAAAACCCTAGAGCAAGGGAAGCACAAACCATATAGGGGCTAATGATAAGCCAAAATACATATGGTGAGTGGTGACAGTTCTCCTCTAATATATGAATGGGTAAGAGAGTCATATAGACGTTGTAACCAAAATAAAAACTGGATCATAGACACTGTAACCAAAATAAAAAGACGGTCATAGACACTGTCACCACTATAAAAACATGTTCATAGACACTGTATATGTAACCAAAGGAAAACCCTAGCATAAGGGAAGCACAAACCTATAGGGGCTAATGAGAACGCAAAATACATGTGGTGACAGTTCTCCTTTAATATATGAATGGGTAAAATGGTCATAGACGTTATAACCAAAATAAAAATAGGGTCATAGACGCTGTAACAAAAAAAACAGGTTCATCGACACTATCACCACTATAAAAACATATGGTGACAACTTTTTTTTATGGGGTCATCACCCTTATCACTGTCACCACCCTTATCAATGTCACCACACTTATCGTTGTTACCACCATTATCACTGTCACCACCCTTATCAGTGGCCACACTGTTGGTGACACATGTGGTCACAACTTTTTTTTTGTGACAACTTTGTTTTTAGAGTGTTTTTTACGAGGTCACTATCATCACACTTAACACTGTTGGTGACACATGTGATGACTACTTTTTTTTTGTGATAACCTTTTTATAATTTTTTTTTATGACACTAATAAATTTTAAAATTGTATCATCGGCAAACCCTCAATAAAACACGTGTCACCAAACAAAAACAATAAAGTATAGTTACGTGTATAATATATATATATATGTCAATCAAATGAACTCAAGAGGCTAAATTTTGCAAGTTGAAACCGGATGTTATCTTTTTTGATCTTGAATGTAGGCTGCAGCCTTTTATTATATAAATATAAAAAATAGTTAGCTAGCCCTCGGATAGGGGTGGAAATGGGGCGGGTTATGGGTGGATGAAGCCACTCCATCACCCGCCCCGCAGGTAAATAATCTCACCCGCTCCACCCATCACCCGCAAACTTCTTCACCCTCATCCGTCCCACGCGGGTGATGCGGGTGGAGCGGGTACCCAATAGGTGTAGTGATGGTTTTTTGAGTAACTTTGAAAGATGAATAAAAACCTAAATTTTAATTTATAAATACTACAAATATAAGTTCGTGGAATTAAAATATGTGTTATACACTCATACATCACAATAACATGTTACCTAAAATTATAAAATGAAACTAAAATATATGAGAACGGAACTGCCTTCCGAGGGCCTCGGAAGGCAGTTTGGATCATCTACGACACTAGGTAAGACCTTTGATGTAACACAAAATTATTTGTGTTATTTTTTAATGATAAAAAAAATTATAAAAATTATATTTACATTGTATATATCAATTAACATATGTTTATAAAAAAAATTAATATAAAATAATATTTTGAAAAATATTAAAATTAAAAGAGTCGTTATGACAGAATATTAATTATAATAATTATTAAAATACTATTTTTGTAAGAAAAAAGATGCAAATATATATTACTAGTGTATGCCCCGTCCCCTACACGGGAATATTTTAACACAATATTATAAAATTACATTTATTATCTATAAAAACAATCCTATTATAAATATGAAAATAAATAAATAAATATGAATTACATTAAGATAATTAAACTAATAACTGAAAATATAAAATCAAAATTAATCTAGATCTAAATAACTCATTCTCTTGAAAAATAGTTAGTATATATATATATAAAATAAGTATGAAATAATTAATTCTTTCCACAAAAAATAATCGATAACACCTAACAAATATGTACTACTATGTATCTATTAATATTTTTGGTAACTATGATCACTGTTCTAAAAAAACCCTTCAAGACCCGCCTAGACTGCCGCTTATCGATAACACCTATCAAATATTTACTACTATGTATCTATTAATATTTTTGGTAATAATGATCACTGTTCTAAAAAAACCCTTCAAGGCCCGCCTAGACTCCCGCCTAAACCCCTTACCTCATCCCTCCACCAAGGTCTTCAAGGTCACCAAGACCCGCCTAGACCCCAAAGACCCACCATAAAATTCGTCTATATGACAATTGGGTGAACCTGATGTCTTTTTTAGGTCCCGTCCATATGGTGTAATTTATATATAAACCGTCCATTGGATAAATTATTTATAATCCATATAGAGATACACTTATATGGCAATTTGTATATCGGTATATGTCAAATTTATTACTATTATTGCATTTAATTATATTGATATAGTTATTTCCTTATATAGTATTTACTCTTTTATAAGATATTCCATCTATTCAATTATATGAGTTAATGGTAAAATAAAATAATTATTTTTAGTTATATAGATTAGAACTATCTTATTATTTTTATTAGATTTCCTTTTTGACGGGAGAAGGTTTTGCGAGATGCACTCACGTGTCGCCACGAAAGCAGATTCACTCACAAGCCGTCACGCAGGCAATAATGCATCAGTTTTAGTATATGTATATAGATTAAACATGTACATTGTAAATATAATTTTTATAATTTTTTTTATCATTGAAAAATAACACAAATAATTTTGTGTTACACCCAAGGTCTTACCTAGTGTTGTAGATAGACCTGTCAAACGGGTCATTCGGGTCGGGTTCGGGTCGGGTTACTTCGGGTTTCAGGTAAAACGGGTTTCGGGTATTTTCGGGTTGACTCGAACCCGGGTTTGACCGGGTTTTAGGTCGATTTCTGGTTTGTCAATTTTTTCTTTTTAAAATTAAAAAAATCAAGATTTGATAATTTTGTGATAAATTTTAATTATATATATAAAAAAATTAATTATATATAATTATAAATCAACCGGGTCACCGGATCAATCGAGTCAAAATTACTGGGTCAATCGGATCACCGGGTCGAAACCCAGTTTACCTGGAAAATTTCGGGTTTTTCGGGTTCTGGTCGGAAAAAAAATTTGGGTCAAAATTTATGGGTTCGGGTCGGAAATTTTTTGGGTCGGGTCATCGGGTCGGGTTGTGTTTTAACAGGTCTAGTTGTAGATGATCCAAACTCCTCGGAAGGGGATACAATAACAAGGTCTAGAATACTAGCATATAATTAATGTGATAGGGGAGTTGAAGTCACCAAACTAAAACAGGGAGTATGGCTTAAAGGGCCATACACTGCTCACAAGCTCTACACAACAGAGAATGCAATGTATTCAAAGCTTTCACAGTAGGTATGGTTTCCAAACCCCAGCAGCCCAAGGCAATGGCCTATCATAGACTAAAAAAAAATGGCAAGATAACGTACATTAATGGTAGATGTTGACCAAATTGTCTGATCTCCCACATTTTTCAATCAACCCCTCACTGCTTCAAAAATAAAATCCACTGCGATAAACCCCAATTTACAACTATCCAAATCTGTTAACACAGAGAAAAGAAGAAAGCAGGGCACATAAATGGGCGCAGGCATGGAGGTGACCTCGACCCCTTCTCCAAACAGCTATTCCTTTGCAATCGATAAGGCATTTAAAAGCTTGGAAGAGTTCCTCAGCTGTCGCACCACCCAAATCTCTCCCATCTGGGGCCGGCCCTGACATTTTTAGGGCCAAAGGCAAGGTAAAATAAGAGTCTGATAAATAAATATATTCATAATTTTTTTTAATTATTAAAAAATGTAAAATTTTAATTTATTTAACCATTATTAAATTCGGATTTTATTTTTATCACAAAAAAAAAAATTTATGGACTTTAAAGTGGTATATGATATGAGTATGACTAATACGAAAATTTCTCGGTACATATAACACAACAAAAGACTATGATTTTTAAATTTACGAATATACTTATTTACTAAATTTTATTATATTTCCTTCCAAGTTAGATTAAAAATACTTGAATTTTTTAGTGAGAAATAAAGGTGAAAAAATATTTTTTAATACTCTATTTTTTCCCACGAATGTAAAACAGTATGATTAAAAACTTAAAAACATATAGTTATTTTGCAAATTTATATATAAAAAAAACTATAATCACTTAAATAAATTTATTAAAGTATTGTTACTTAAAAACCACCCGTTTTGCATTTATAGCAAAAATTGAAAGATGGAGACTTGTCTCCCATCCACCGTAAACGGCACTGCTCACATCGACGACGACTTCGTCTGCACAACCGTTGACTCGTGGCCGCCTGGTAAGTGCGACTACAACACTTGTAGCTGGGCCACGACTTCCATCCTCAATCCAGTACACATGATGAAGAGAGGGAGGAGCAAGAACGGAGGAGCAGCCATGGAGCTCTCTCTGAGATCAAATCTGAATACAGGGAGGGATGAAGCCAGGTGTTGAAAAAATTAAAACGGGGTAGTTTAGGACCGTTTAGGTATTATGAAAGGTTTTTGGACATTTACTAGTAAAGGCAAAACCCTAGGACAATTTCTAAATGGTCTATAAAAGCTTTTGGACTAAATTTCTTCTTTTACAATCCGCAACCACCACAATATATAATTTACATTTTCCAATTCATCCATAGACATAAGAGATCAACGTATCATCAATTTTCCAATGTCAGCATTCAAATGCATAATTAAAAAGTTACTCCATACTTTTGAGTCGGATCGAATATCTACACCGCTAAATTTTACTACTTCCACCACTAACCACCACATCGAAATGATCCACCGTACCATACTGTGGTGGCTCATGTGCCAATCTCTCCACTCACCGCTAATTTTTGCTAGCAGTGCAGATAGTGAAAATTAGCTGTGAAAATACCATCCCCTTTGAATGTTAAGAAGAAAACTAACCCAAATGGATCAAGTACGAGATAAGTGGTTGGTCCACACCTTTAGAATGTCACTTTTATGTGTTTACACTCTCACCTCCCTGCAAGGAAACTTGTCGTGTTCTGCTATTCGACATTTGCAATTCACGCCAGAGTCTTTCAGGCTTCTTCTTGTCTCGAGTTTTTTTCGTTTTTTATGCTCAATTAGGGTTTAAACTTTTATATTTTGTCCTCCTTTTCATTTAGTTGCTTGTATTATGACGGTAGTTCATTTGTCGATTATTTTGATATCTCAATTTACCTAATACTAGTGATGTCTTGATATTTCGAATTCTTACCTTATTGAATAACCACTCCCAAGAGGCGTTGTTTTCTGAGTCAACCACTGCAAAGGCAATAGGGTACATTTGTGCAGAAGTTGTGAGAAGAGTCCATCCGTATTGTTCTTTTAGAAATCTATCATCTATCACAAGCACCTGTACAATTGAATTGTATTCAGTAATTATTTGGTGAAAATAATTTTTTCTTATGAAATGAATCTGTACCTTTCGTAGGATTGGAAATGCTCGAATACATGGTCCCAATGCAATGAACACATACTTGAACTTTGATTTACTGTCAACTTCAACGAAGGTGACAGTTCCAGGATTTGCTTGATTTACTGCCATCTCCATTGCTAAATCACGAGCCATCCAAGATTTCCAGTAGCTAACATTCTGTTTGAAATCAGTCATCATCGTGTTTCTAATTTGGCTTGGAGTTGTACCCTTTTTCTCATCTTCAAAACTGTACATATTATGTAAAACAGTGAATAAAATATGAAATGAAGAATGATTACAATGAATAAAAATATAAAATATGTAATGAAGAATTGATTGTAGTATATGTCACCTGTGTTTGATCCTTTCAGCTACGAGTTTGTAAGTCGGAGGGCATTTATTTCCTATTCGTACTTCCATCCTACAGGTATGCTCATTAACGTATTTGTTAATTATATATACAGTTGAACCACCCACTATGGCGTCATGAATTTTCTAGGTGCAGCTCCCATCGACATAAATTGTTTTGTATAACATGGTGTTGACTTCTTCACTTTGTAAGCAAACGCTTCTTGTGCAGCCAACAATTCAATAGTATTTTTGAGATCTTCCTTTGTTCGGAACAATTGTCCCCAAAATATAAGAATTTCCCCCTTTCTTTCACTTATAGGTACTGTTGTATATTTTGTGGACATTGTACTGCCACTGATGTGACTTTCAATCCCCGTGTCATCTCCATTACCATCCATATCACAATCATGATTTATGCATTCTACATCTTCATCCTGCACATCAAAGTTCTCTTCCATGACATTTGTATCCTTGGCAGAGTTGTAAGCCTGTAATGTCAATTGATTTTCATCATTTACAGATTTTGTAGCATGTTCTTCAATGATTTCCTTCGCAGTTGTAACATATAAAGGCAATGTCCAATTCGCGTCTTTCAATTCATTAATTTGCAAAAAAAAAAAAACTCCTCAAATCAATGTCATTCTCAATAAAAAAAGGCTCAGTAGTTTTCTTGAATGGATGCAAGTGACTAAATTGAAGAGTCGGAGATAAGTTGTCACTGGTTGCAAATCTATTCAGTCTCTCACTCTTCATCTCATACAGAGTTTTAGTCTGCCTGATGACAATTACATTTGATGACACATCCCCAGCAAAAACTAAATCACCATCTTTCAATTTCCATTCTCCTCCAAATTTTACTGTTAACAGATTGGCCTCCATTGTACCTGATCATTGGTGACATCTATTAAATTTCATAAATATACTTTGATGACAGATACTATTTTTTGTTATCTCATATAACTATTCTTATATATCTACAGTATTGACCTTCATTACTTTTGATTAAATCTAAGAAATACAGTGATTACAAGTACACAGATGTACTCAAACTCAGCTATCAACATTTAGGTTACAGTGCAATTTTGGTTACAACGGTATAGTCACGAAATCAGCAACTCCTTAGATCATGAAACCAGGATCTTATATCAAACTACATCAACCATGCAATCTAAGTTACAGTTCTATAATCACAAAATCAGGAACGTAGATCAAAATCGGCATCTGAGATCAAAATCGATGATAGGTATTCATATTATACCAAATTTCAAATTCTATTAATTGTTCTCCAAATTGTGGTCGAAATCCACAACTCAGACAACAATTGTGCTCCCAATTACAGTATTATAATCAAAACATTCGTATTAGACAAGATTACATGTTATAAGAAAATTACCTCTTTTGAAAATCGAATTTTGGATGACAGTGTTGTGTTTGAACATATTTCTCTTCAGATCTGATTGTAGAGCTCGAAATCGTCGATCAATGGTGATGAAATCAACAACCTGCTTTGAGTTGCTGTCGTTGGTGAGGTGTTGTGCACTTTTACGTGAAAAGGAAGAAAAAAAATGGGGATAATAAGGCAGGGGCAAAAATGTCATTTTGGGACATTCCCCTAATTTCACTTCAAAAATGTCCTAGGTGCTAATTTTTGCCTATAATATGGACACTTCCCAAATTCTTCCTATTTTTAATGACTATTTCCATAGTTCATAACCTAAAATTGTTATATTATCGTAGTAATAGCTACTGTATATTTTTTAAAAGAAGTAATTAATGTTGCTGAATAGTAATATGTATTTTTTATATATAACAATTTGGAATGTTAAATTATAAAGTAAAGTTGATAATTAAAAAGATAATATTCAATCTTAACTATTATTAGTAATAAATCTCAATATTAGATTAAATTATAATTTATTTATGTTTTTATTATCTCAGAGCTTGACCCAACGGGTGACCCACGGGTTGACTCAACCCCATCCAAAAATTTGCGGGTTGAACGGGTTCGAGTTGCTTCGGGTTGAAATATTTGTGCCAAAACCCAAGTTTTACGGGTCGGGTTAGGTCGGGTCAGGTCGGATCACGTTTTGACAAGTATAGTTTCATTGCAATATTTATATGAAAGGTTTCAAGTAACTATTAATTAAATTAACAAAAATATACAAAATGTATAAACAAATTAACAAATCACTTTTGTAAGAACTTGAAAAACAACACCATGTACACCCATGTAGTAAAAAGATTGATCTAAACTATATTAAAAAAAACAGATTTATATTCTATCACGTACAAATCTAACGGACTTCATGATATGTTTTATTTTGTAATTCATCAAAATTGATTCGATTTATTTATCTAATTAAAATATAAGTTTATATTGGATAGATTATTAATCTAAAAAAATATGTTTTTTTACCTAACTATATTAGCTTATTAATTTATATGACCCAAAAATATAGTACCACTTTAATTCAAAATATGACACGTAAGCAAAAATAGTCTCGCTTTAATCCAGAAAATTCCATGGATGCGAAATTGCACCAGAGGAAACAAACTTTGTTTTAGCATTTTATATATAGATATAGATAATTTAAATAAAAAAATGTCATAGGGATTTGAACTCAAAACCACCAAGTTAAGCATATTTTGAGGCTTTATTACTCTTTCAAACTTTTTTAACAGTTAAATTATCAAAAATTATATAAAAAAGAAAACACAGACTTTATTTTTTAATTATTATTTTTAAATATAATCGTCTGAGCCGGGGTGGTTCTCAGTTCTCACACATGCGTATCTCTCAACCAACTCTGAACAAATCCCATTTATTACCGTACAAGTAAGCAATTAAGTGTTGTAGACTACGGGACCCTCGTTAGTGATTATAATCTCTCAACCTTCCGGGCAGGCCGTATCAATTCCTCATCTCCATCTCTACCTGTACTGTACATACGTAGCTTTTGTACATTAAGCTGCCCTGCGGAATTGCCGAGCGGTAGGAAGATGGAAGAGGAAAGGGCGACCTTTGTGGGAGTGAGGCAACGTCGTCTGAGGCCCATATCCACTAAGACAACCGGAGCGGATGTCGACTTGGACTCCGTGGCTGGTGCTGAAGATCAGCCGCTTAGCCCCGGCGCAAGGATGTTTCATGAAAAGGACTTCAACATACATGTGTTGGCCATCATGGGCACCAAGACTAAGATCCACATTCCCACTCTCATGGCCAAATTCCCCTCCACTCTTCTCAAGCACCCTCGCTTCTCTAGCATTGTGGTATGTCCGTCCGTAGTACGTAATCTTGATCGATGAATCGACCGATGGATCGAGTTTAATTACTACTACTTTATTTGTTTTCTCTTGCAGGTAGGGGATGCAAGCAAAGGAGACCAGTTGAAATGGGTACCGGTTAACGCCAGCCCGGACGACCACATAGTTGTGCCCCAAATAGAGTTGGAGGCGGATGCGGATTATGGGGATAAGTATCTGGAGGACTACATCTACAACCTGAGCAAGACGAGCCTTGACCGGTCAAAGCCCCTTTGGGACCTCCACGTCCTGAACGTGAGGTCCTCCCAGGCGGAGGCAACCGGCGTCCTCCGCGTACACCACTCCCTGGGGGACGGCACCTCCCTCATCTCTCTTCTACTAGCCTGCACCCGCCAGACCGCCGACCCCACTGCCCTCCCGACCATCCCCAAAGCACGCCGCTCCTCCAGAGCGAGGTTGTGGTGGTCTTTGCGCCCTCTCCTCGCCGCTGCCTACGTCCTCCTGCAGCTCTCCTGGAACACCATGGTCGATATCATTGCGTTCTTCGCCACCTCTCTCTTCCTGAAGGACACCATCACACCTCTCAAGGGGGGCCCAGGCGTTGAGTACACACCCAGGAGGGTCGTTTTCAGGACGGTCAGCTTGGATGATTTCAAGCTCATCAAGAACGCTGTTCATGGAGTATGTCGTCCTCCCTCCTTTTTAATAGTTTGGATCCCCTATAAGGCTATAACCGTACGTTTTCCACCACATTTAATTCTTTCGGGTAAAATTCATATTAAAATTATATTTATACTCTATACATTTATATTAACATATATTTTAATTATCCATAATTTTAATAATAGTTTTTTATAATAAAATTTTATAAACATGTTAATATAAATGTATAAAATATAAATATATTTTTTATAAAATTTTTAAATATGAATTTATACCTAAAATAATTAAGTATAACACTCGGTGTTACAAGGGATCTGGACTGCCTTTTTACTCATAAAATAGCTTCAAATACATTTTTTTTTATTTCTTGTGAAAAATACACTTAAAAAAACCTCTTTTACTTGTAAAAAATACACTCTTAAACAACCAAAAATGACCCGTACTCAAAGATCTTCGATTTGAATTGGGGTTATCGGAGGATTTACCTTTATCGTTAACTTTAAAGGTCTCAATGTAGAATAAAAAAAATGAAGTACTAAACTAACATAAAACCTCGTCTGCCAAGATTAAGTTGGTATTAACTCTGCTGGTGAGGTATTTATTAGTGATACTTTTATGAATTAATTTATTAATAATAATACGAAATGTTTTTGGAAGTAAAGATTATTTTAAAAATTAATAAATCAATACTGTAGATGGGTTATTAGTACTTATTACTGTATTAGAAACAAAAATGTTTTATATATTTTGATGTGATTTTGCTGGATCATATGGCATGGATACATCAATTACACGTACTTGTTGGAATCAAATCAGACAATCAACGATGCAGCACTTGCAATCACACAAGCTGGCCTTTCTACCTATCTCAATAGGAAATATGGTAAGTTCAATTAAATATTTTTTTATAATTAATACTTTATATTTTTTTTATGTTACTTCCCTTAATTTTCTCTACATAAATATTTTCATGATCTTGTTTAATTAAAAAATTAATTAACCATGTACTTAGGGGCCCGGGATGAGACAAAGAACAATCTACCGAAGAACATAAGGTTGAGATCAACCCTACTGATCAACCTAAGACCAACCGCCGGAATTCAAGTGAGAATCTCACCCTCTACTTAGGGACGGACCACACCCCATTTTTCTAAAAATAAAATAATAGGTAAAAAAAAATGAAAGAAAATTAATAAAAATTAACCATTTATTTATTAAATTAAAGGTTTTATTAATAAAAATTATACTTATAAGAAAAATAAAATAATGAGGGGCTTGAATTGGCGGGAAAATCTGTTAGAGTAAATTGTTCAATTGCAACTTGTAGCTTGTGGTCCTAGTCAGCCAATTCACATCCATCATTATAAATAGAGGTGGTATGCTATCAGATTGTTAACTTTCACGATTCAGAAATAAAGATTCCACACTTTCTTCTTCATTGCTTTTGTCTCAATATATAGAACTCAGATTCTCTGAGTTTTGTCTAAATCTCGATCCAATTTCTCAAATCTTGGAATTCACCTATTAAGATATTTGATGTTCGAAATTATTTTGGTAGGCGTTAGCTGACATGATGGAGAAGAACACAGAGGCGAAATGGGGTAACTGGATAGGATTCGTTCTCCTACCCTTCACCATTGGCTTACGAGATGATCCCATGGATTATATTCGTGAAGCCAAGGCTACTGTTGATCGTAAGAAGCGTTCTCTTGAAGCCCTCTACACTTTCACCATCTCCGAAATAGCTCTTAAGTTGTTTGGTGTTAAGGTACTTACACATATATTCCTACATCTAGCTAAGGTAGCTCGATCATATAATGGCGGTATATATGTATATGATTTGGTGTCATTCTTAAGGTATCGGGCGCAATGTCTCATAGAGTAATCGCTCACACAACAATGTGCTTCTCGAACTTAGTCGGACCCATGGAAGAAATCGAGTTCTATGGCCATCCTATACAATTCTTAGCTCCTTCTTCGTACGGGCAACCACATGTAAGTGTTAGCCGAAAAGTGTCCATTAATAGCCTAGTTTCTCTTCTTTCATATAAGATCGAACAAGTTTTTTTTTTCCAGCTAACCAAACTAAGATGAAATGTTACAGGCACTGATGATTAACTTTCAGAGTTATGTGGACAAGATGACAATTGTTCTATCAGTCGACGAGGACGTCATTCCTGATGCTCGACAGTTGTGCGATGATATCGTCGAATCCCTTAGAGTTATCAAGGAGGCAGTAGTGGCCAAAGGGCTTGCTTGAGATTGAGAGTAATCAACGTTTTCATGACAATATGCTGTATTTTTCTTTATAAATTTTGCCCGTAGATTATACGGGTGGAAAAGATAAAGATTATTTTGTAAAAACAATGCCAAATGTGTTTGGCATTGGTTCCTTTAAGCTATCAGACTCTACTGCTACTGTAAAGGGCGAATCTTCTAAGGCCATATTTATCGGCCAAATACTGTACACCGTCGTTACTAGCCCTTATATTATTAAAATATTGGAACAATTGAGTGAGCGATACTTGAGCAATACTATCCAAGTATCGATACTTGAAAATTTAAGTGGGTCTGTGTCAAAGTTGGTTCCATAAATTTCTTCTTTCGAAATTTGTATATGAAAACCGCACCATATTGCAATTGATTTGGACAAAATATGGTGTTTGGAGGCCAAACTCACCTGCTGCAGCCCTGACACAATTGGCCACATGGCAGCCTCTAATTTGCTTGTAGATTCTTCTTATGGATAGATGACACACATCTGACAATAAACGGTGGAGATTAAATCTGAGTGGTTGTGTTTTATTTATTTAAAATACAAATTTCGAAAATAAAAAATAAAAAAATTATCGATTTTTCTCTACACATAGGTATCGATTTCGAGTATGTATGATCATATTTTGAAAAAAACATTCTTTCTTTGAATACTATTATGTAAAATAATATTGAAAAAAATATTTTTAATTATTTTTAAATAGTAAGAATAAATCATTTAATATTTTAAATTAATATTATAAAAATATTCATTTAATAAGAATATTTTCATAAAAAAATGAATATAATAATATAATCGATAATGTAAATAATGATTGGAGAGAGATATATATTTGTAAATTAAATTGGTAGTAAATGATGGGTTTTGGGATGTTAGAGATACTATTGATAAAGTTGGAAAAATGTGAATGAGATGCTAGAATTAGACCTGTCAAACAGGTCGGGCGGGTCGGGTTTGGGTCGGGTCGTCTCGGGTTCGGGTCCATTTCGGGTCGGGTTATTTCGGGTTACGGGTCGTGAAATGCTCAACCCAGACCCATATTTAACGGGTTCGGGTCGACCCAACGGGTCAAGAGCGCTACTCATCCACAATTTTTTAAATATCATTTACTATTTATACACGTTATTTTAAAATGATAAAATTATGTAAAATATCAATAAAAATTTATTACTTGTTATAATTTCATTCTTTTCAGTTTTTGAAGTATCAAATTATATATAATATATAAATTGATATTTTATATAATTATTATCATCCTTAAAACCATACATGAATAGTAAACGACGTTTAAAAGTAAACAGATGGAGTATTTTTAATGACTATTTACATAGTTCCTAAATCTAAAATTGTTATATTATCCTAATAATAGTTATATTATTAAAAAAAAATAATTAATTTTGCTACAATAGTAATATGTAATTTTATATACATAACAAATTGTAATGTTAAATTATAAAGTAAAGTTGAGGATGAAAAATATAATATTCAATCCTAATTATTATCAGTAATATATTTCAGTATTAGGTTAATTGTAATTTATTTATGTTTTTATTATCTTAAAGCTTGACCCAACGGGTGACTCACGGGTTGACCCAACCCGACCCAGAAATTTGGGGGTTGAACGGGTTCAGGTTGCTTCGGGTTTCGGGTTAAAATATTTGCGCCAAAACCCACGTTTTACGGGTCGGGTCGGGTCCTCGGGTCGGGTCACGTTTTGACAGGTCTAACTAGAATGATGTGGCGGAAAGAAAAGAATAAAATATTAGTATTTATGGTATCCCTAGCATCCCTTTGATAATCATGGCTTAATGTGGATCGATTGTATTCAACACTAGTTTATTTTACTGGGTGGACCAAAAATAGTTCATCTTTGGAGGAATGTATCACTGCTTCATAAGAATTAAGAAGAATGTGCCACACTCAATTGTTCAAAGATGCAAAGAGACCATTTGTTGAATCACGAAGTCTCGGAAATGGAAGGAGGTTGCAAGATTGGTGCTAAGAAAGAGCCATAAGTTATCATAACCGCAAAGGTAGGCGGCGGAAGGAGCGTTCGAGACTGGTGGTTACTCTTTCCCTTCAATAACCCAGAACTCACTCTCTACATATGTAAATGTAAAAGCCCTCCACATTAACTAGACAGTGACTCTTTTTTACTCGAGCAACCATGGCGACTTTTGAAAAACGAGTGCATAATGCATTTCATATCACAGCACATCTACCACACTCGAAACAAAACTAGGGGAAAAAAATGCAACCGCGTGGTGGGATTCAGATAGCAAAATTTTTAGCATTCCAGCTATTCTGGTAAAATCTAGGCTGCCAGAAAAGGAGTGTCGTGAATTTACTGTTAACTATATTCACAGAAAGAAAAGAGGAGAAAATCACTTACCCTGATTAAGGTTAGGTTGTTGCCTGGATGAGTCGACCACCTTCGAGCAGCTGAGCTGGGAAGGGGGCTTTACAGCTTTTAATGTGCGACTTTAACCGAGGTATGTTAGGGTGCGCACTTTTGCACCGGTGACAACGGAGTTCCATCGAGAGCAGGCTATCATCGCTGCTTACGGATGCTTTACCATTTTTGCTCACCTCCTCTATCACGTCCACCGAGTCTAGAAAGAAGCTGGTGTTGAATGAGTTCCAATGCTTCTTATTTTTCAGATGTGGAGAGTCAAAATCTTGACTTATAACATGGAGGTGTAGCTGTCTCATTGATGGTACCTGCAGTATGACCCACACATAAATTTCATGAATAATCATGTCTTATCTTTAACAAAATCGTTACAAATCAGTTTGATTTCCAGCGTAGACATAGCAGTTTCTGTAATTTCGATATACATAATGTTCTCGTTAGATAATGAACCCCTGCCATGAATAAACCAGCCATTTGATGAAGAAACTTTACTTTCAGTTTAATTTCCTTGTGCAGGGAGGAAAAAGCTGCAATCTTGCCCCTAGTTACCATCGATGCAAAGAGAACATCAACAGGGCTTAATATACCAAAGCCAAAAGGAATAACATGAAACACATCAAACTTCAGAGTACAACATACCGAATGATATCCAATACGAAAAATCAATGACATATCATCTTGTATGAACTTCTTCGCCCAGTTGATTCCCACTTCATGCATTGTCCTCAACATAGGAAGATGCTCCTCACTTACATCTGCCACACGATCAAGACCTTCCAGTCTTGCCAGCACAAGAATGTGCTTTTTTGCCTGCAGGGGTGCATTATTTTGCAGGTTCAGCATGCTTTAAACAGAAAAGTGTTGTCAAAAAATGATCACATACCTTGGGATAAGCATCCTTTAAGACTACTACATCATTGGCCACATCTAAAGTATCATTTTTGTGCTTCTCGGGATTAACTGCAATGTTGTATAGAGCTTGAGACCAGGAGGCCCAAGCCTTTGGTGCACCAATTTTGTTCTCAGATTTGTCTTGGATTGATTTAGAATCTCCGGCATCAATATTTCCCTTCCACTTCTTTGCTCTCCCTGCTTCATATGTTCCCTCTCCCTTTTCCTTTGGATCAGAAGCAAAATTATTTGCCTGCTGTGTACCATTATGATTACCAGCTTCTGATCTTTCTGAATGCAGCTTTTCATTCTTTTGTGGGGCTATGGTTGAATGTTCCCTCACAATAGATATAAGACCTTCGAATAGAGACGAGTAAGCATTCAGAAGAATTCTGCAGCCTTCATCGTAATTTCCTTTAAGACAACTGGGCCGGTTGGGATTCATGTTTGGTCCAAGAACATGAATGACATGGGTTACCCCCTCCCTGATATATAATGGTGAACTTGTAGGAAGTGGAACAACCACAGCCTTTCCTGGTGATAAAGTTACAGCTCTTTCTTTGGTTGCAATCTCTAACGTTGGGCCTGCAGCGTTAAATATGGCAGCATTCACTCCACCCCCACCAGGTTTTAATCTCCTGCATGCATGCCAATTTGTTGAAGGTTCTTTGTGACAAGAGCATAGCTTTTTTTTAAAGAAAAATAAACAAATTCATAATACAACGATAGAATTCTTTTGTTCTATTTGATTTGCAAGGCAAGAGAACAAATGATGCTATTAAAAAAAAGATTACAACCAGCCCTGATCATATTGGAATAATAAGCAAGTTTTTTTTAAAAAAAAATATTAATCTTTTAACTCTAGCCCTCCGAAAGAGGGAAACTTATCAAAAACATCTCAACAGATTTGTATTGACATCTGCTAATTTAAGGGAGAAAGTCAAATATTTCTCTCTTTTTTTCATGAACGAGCAAAAGTAAACAAGTAACCTAATCTTAATTATCATCACTGCAAAGACACATCATGATACCATGCTTTTATGACACAACAGGTCATTGAAGTTAAAAGTTTCATGGGTTGATCTGTATTTAGAGATTCAGTCCTGATCATATTGGAATAATAAGCAAGTTTTTTTAAAAAAAATATATGTATAAATCTTTTAACACTAGCCCTCCGAAAGAGGGAGACTTATCAAAAACATCTCAACAGATTTGTATTCACATCTGCTAATTTAAGAGAGAAAGTCAAATATTTCTCTCCTTTTTTTTTTCCATGAACGAGCAAAAGAAAATAAGTATCCCTACTATTATATTTTTGTAGCTATTAATAACCCTAATATTATTTATCATCACTGCAAAGACACATCATGATATCGTGTTTTTATGACACAACAGGCCATTAAAGTTAAAAGTTCCATGGGTTGATCTGTATTTAGAGATTCAGGAAATTATTGAACAAAACTAAAATTAAAAGTCACTTGCTATTTGCCGCCTCATAATATATGAACTAACTTCCTACATATTATTGTTCTACTATATTCATTTATATTTTTGTGTTTTTTTTTTATCTTCTGATTAATTGCAAAACAAACTGAAGAATAATTCACTACACACAACATGATAATCTGAACCTGTATATTTGGTTGTTTAGTGAATATTATTGCCTTCAGTTTGATGCAAACTTTTATCAGATTTTACATGGAATACCCCCAGTAAAGAAGAAAACCCACAAAAAGAAAGGCCAATCAAATAGCAAATGGTGTTATATTTTAAAACGAAAGCTTACCAGTTAGCAGCATTAGCTATGACATTGCAACACAAGCCACCTTCAGAAAAAAGCTGAGTAATATCTCCAACAAATGTGCTGAACCTGTTGGAATCAATGTTTTTTGCTGCAGCTTTAGCTTTCACCAGAGACAAAATCCTTGATTTATGACTCAGATCAACTAAAACTAGCTTTATGTTTTCACATTTATCCAAGTACTTTTGAACCTTCTCAACAATAATTTCAGAAGCTTTCTCATGGTCAAACTGAAAGTCTGCTGTTGAGATTGAAGGAAATGCTAGGGTAAGGGTATCAGGTAAGCGCAGAGTGTCACTAGAAGCAGCTTCAGACGGAACACCAACCCCAGTAGGCTCTGTTTCCAATGTCCCCGCTTCCTTCATTTTCATGGGAACGGGTGAACATGAAGACTTACGCTTAACTCCATCAATGCCAGTGTGCTCTTCCTTTTTTATCTGATCAGGAGAAGAACTCTTTGCGCTACCATCAGACTTTGAATTACAAGGAACATCCAGTTTTTTGAGAAACTTCATTATGCCAACTTGGACCTTAGCATCCGAGCCTTTCTGGCCCAAGTAGCCAGGTGGAAGGGTGTCAGTCGGACCAAGCTTAGAGTATGTGTTAACAGCGTCTTGCACATCATTCTCACTCTGACAATATGTGATCCGACAATATCCTTCACTAAGTTTAGGCAGTTCCTTCTTCTGTAGCATTCGATTTACAACTGGAGCAGCTTTTCCTCCTTGCAGTTTCCCTTCATGGCCTGTCCTTTTCACACATCGAGAAATGCAGAGTTTCGCAGGCAGATCAAGCACAACAGCATGCAGATCCATTTGAGAGCCAGCAAGTTTCACAAACTCAGCACGCTGTTCTCTTTCCAAATTGCATCTATCAATAAATATGCTTTTACCTTCTTTTAGTGCAATAGCAGCGCTGGCTAAGCATTGCACTTTAGTTCCAGACTTACCATTATTTATAATATCCTGCAACATTGCACAAAAGGGATGAGTAAACAAAACTGCATAGAAACACCAACGCAGCAATGCCCTTTTCAAAGCAGGCAGCAATTTGTTTATTTTCTAAGATCAAAGTCACATAATAGCTATATGAACATGTACATTGAAATAATTAATGAATGTTTGCACAAATACACAGCTTAACTGTACTAGAGGTATTTAGCGGTCAATGGATAGGAAAAGAAATTCAGATTGTGTACCAAGAGTCCAAGACACTAACAAACCAACTAAGCAAAAAATGTGATTAAGCTAGATTAAAACCAAATTATCCCATTTGACGCTAGCTCCGTGTAGATCAATAAAAAAAGGTATAAAGATCAATTTTCGGTACTTCAACTAGTACCGAGTGTTGGGATATCGGCATGGCTTTGCACGCTCATTTGAATGATAGCGACACAAATTACATGACTAGAAACACCAGACAACCTAAATAACAGAAAGGTCATGTTTGTGTATAGAGAGAATTTCTTCATATTAAACATGTACAATGATAATTTATCTCAAAAGTTTCAAACTGAGAGGAAATGTGATTGATAAGTTGATTCCAAGTCAGCTAACATAAACTGACTACTGGTCAGGTTGTCATCTTAGCAAGATTATGAACCAAGTTTTAAGGTTTTTCATTAGACAAATTCAGCTGGTTTTATCAGATTAATGAGTTGTTAGATCATCTCATATATATATACTCTTCTATATTTATATCAATATAAGGTGGCATTTGGTATAAGATAAGGGAGGGGAGGAGGAAAAGGCAATGGGGTCCATTTTAAAATTATGATTCACCAATAATAATTTTAATCAAAATCATCCTTCTCTCATTTTCCATAACCTCCAATTCAATTCCCATTTTGGGCATGAGGTAACAAAATCCATCCCTTCCACCTCTTAGCTAACAAAGTAAGAGAATCATTCTCTCCAATTCAATTCTTTATCTAAGTTATACTATCTCAATTCCTTCTCCCTTGTCTTTATACCAGATGGACCCTTAATGATAATGCTTATTAATTCATGACCTATTATTCTTCATCGCCTTACTGTTTCATTCTAAATAGTCTCTTTGTTTATCCTATCCTCTCTTTCCAATATCCAGTCCTGAAGCTTATATTGAAACTTCCCCTTTGTTTACATTCTCAATCTACCCAGGATCACTAATATGAGTATACCAGAACTAGGCCAAGCTCGGACCTCTCTATCCAAGTTCTCATTCAGTAAAGCAATACATCCTAAAGCTGGCCAGACAAATAATCACCAGGCACAAGAACAATGGGTTTACCAATTACCAGGTAGCTTCAATTTCAACTAAACCTTGACATTTTACTAGTTTACCCCTTTTTTCTTCAGCAAATAAAAAAATAAAAATAAAAAAACAGAGCTCACACAGGACTTTATTCAAACACATAATCTGCAAAAGTGAAAACCCTAAAATCAAAGGAACAATGGAAGAGAAAGACCTGGCAGATGCGCGCCCATGGGCGAGAAGAGGCGCTCATCACGTGATCACAGAAGGTGGACTTGCCACTCCCCGGCGCACCAACTAGCATCACGATTATCTGTTTTCCACTACGCCCTTCATCTCTATCCCCTCCTGCGATGGATTTTATCCAAATTTGTAAGCAAACGTGGCAGAAAGTTTGAAGAGAGTAAACGTATTGACAGTAAATAGATCACAGTGGGAATGCATGTTTACCTTGTATAGGTTCCGAATCGATCTCCATTTCCAAGGTTTCGAAGAGAGACCTTCCCTCTCCGTTGCGTGGTAGTGGTACTCAACTCACCGAAAACAGGTCAAACGTAGATCTGGACAAACGCGGACACCGCCGGACTTGGGACGGGATTTAGCCTAAATTTTATCCCCATATTGCGGCCAGTGGCCACGGACCGGACTAAGCTAGCTTAACAGATTAAAAACATTGTCCGAGCCCGTCCGTTATTGCGGGCAAGGGCAGCCCACGGGTACCCGCTAAATTTTACATGTTTACACGATACTTGCTGTTAATGGTTAATGTACCTATCTTTACACGATAATTAGGGGGGAAAAAGTATAGCAGAGAGTAAAATCTCAACAATTCTTCCTCACACAAACAGGAATATGGGAATGGGCGAATGGCCATGGGAGTCCTAGGACTAATGGCGACCACTGAGCTGCTGATCAAACAAAAGTTAGGGATTTAGGGTCAGTTTGGTAACACGGAGCTGATGGGTAGCTGAAGCTGATGGATTAAGTGTGTTAAATATATGTTAAATTAGGGTTCGTATGGGACGGAGTTAATAAACCGACTAAAATTATAAACAGGGTAAAATTTATAAACTGTTGGTAAAAAGTAGTTAAAAATTTATGAAAAAATATAAACTCCGTATGGGTTGAAAAACAGTTTATTTGTAAAAAGTGTAGGTTTATTTTGTTATTATTAGGGGTATTATGGTATTTTCAAATCAAATAAACCACATAAACTCCCAAAAAGCTATCAAAAATAGCTTATTAAATAAACCCCCAAATAAACTAAAATCTCCTAATAAACCCCTCCCCATACAAGGTTAAAAATTTCAACCCCCAATTTTAGTAGTTTATTAATTACTAAAATTGCATCCATACACACCCTTAGAGTTTTCATAAGCTAGTAAGGTGTTTGATAACCCAGCTGATAGAGTAACTGATACAAACTAGCTGATCAGATAGGATAAAATGAATAGAATTTTGAAAAGCTTGCGGTTAGTAGCTGTTGAAAATACAATTTCAAAAGCTAATTAAATTAAAATCTTATATTTAACTTATTTAAAACTATAAATTATTAAAACCAAAAGCTCCGAAAAGTTACATGCATTGCCAAACGGACCCTTAGGCATTAATGGTATCCTGTAGGTACGTATGTATAGATATATATTTTTGTATAATTAATAATTAATAATATATATATATATTATTTATATATTTTAATATATATATATATATATATATATAGCGGCTCGTAACGGGTAGATTGAGTAACCTACCCAATCCCGTATCCGTTGCGGGCGCGGGTCGGGCTTAGCGGCCCGCTTGGGCTTTTCCATCTACCCAAACCTGTCCAACTTCGCGGGCGGGTGGGGCGGCCCGGGCCAAGTTTGCCCAGGTCTAGTCAAATGCATGCTTCTTGAAGTAATTTTTGATAAAAAAAAAGTTTTTTTTTATTAGGTAAAAATTCGAGGTAAGACATGAACCTCGAATGCCGACAAGGCGACAGACGGATAACCGTCTAAGAAAACATAAAAATACAAAGATGGTGCAAAATACAGGCAAGAACTCTACAATAACGAAACTAAATACAACTAAACCAAACAAGATGAGGACGTAGACGAAGGACGAAGCCAAGCACTACCATGAAGCAGCATCGTAGGCCAGCGGCGCATCAGGAGTCACCTGTGGACAGTGAAGACGAACCTCGAAGAAAACATTCTTCTGGAGAAAGGAGACACCTCGATACAAACTACCACGATCCCAGCCTATCCCGACTTTGAATGTCAAAACCACATCAAATGGAGAAGAAAAATTCAGTCACACCAATCGTAGAGTCACATAACAACGTCTAAACCGAACGCACCAGAAACCCAAGCGGGATTAATGCAAACCCCATTGGGAAATATTTGTTTTTAGATATTTATTATAAATTATAATTTACATCTTTTAATTGCATTTAACTTATTCTATTTTATAATTGATTTTGGGCTGCATGAATTTGGGCTACATGAATTTGGGCCCAAAGTCCAAGCAGCAAGTCCTCCTTGACAAGCAAGGAAAACACACACGCAAGGAGGGAGCGGCGCCGACGCAACCATACAACGGTGGAGCAGGCGCCTCGGAAGGTGATGACTAAGGACATCAACCACAATCGAGAAACGTCAAATTAGTCTAGACCCGAGACAACACCAACGTCAGCCCGGAGAAGAAAGCGAAGATGAGGGGCCAGAAGGTTTAAATAGAGGTCGGCGACAATCCGACCTTGGCGAAGACACCAGCGGCATAGCAGACCTGGAGGGGAATGAAGGGGACTCGACAGAGCTGGGAAAACCAGACTCCCGAAAAACAACCCCTGGGCTGAAATCGAGGGCGATGTGAATCAAATTGGTTGAGAACTACAATGGATTCGAGGTCCCCAACCCTAGAACAACGAGAAGGCCCCAATTGAGAGGGGATTTAGAGGGAGGAAAGGAGAACCTCAGTTTGTTCAAACCCTCTAGAGGTACCAGTGATAGGGATGGAGACATCAGAGATGGCCTCAATGAGGGCAATCGGTGGCGAGAACGACATCGATTGAGGAGGAGGGCAACGGGGTGGGAAGCCATAGCCAGAGGACAGAGGAGAAGAAGACTATGGAGAGTATCTGGGCTCCCGAAGGAGGGCACTATAAGCAATAAAAATAATATATTAAAATAGAATACACTATCATCTAAATTCATATTAACACACTACTTGGAGAAAGTGAAGCTTAACCTGCACACGGTTCCACAAAGTTTGGATATGAGGCTTTTTCTTAGCCAACTTAGTATATTTCATTTTGAATCTTCTATGTCAGAAACAAAATATTAGTAAAAAAATCGAAGTACGCTATTTATTTTTCAAGTAGAAATTCTCCATAAAAATTAATGTATCAATGGGCAAACTTACATTTCAACTAATTCTTGTGCATCTTCATCAATTACCCTCCTTTTTTTTGTGCAATAGATTGATCCAATATACATGATCGACATACGACTTTAACACCATCAACACCCAATGCGACCTATACATACGTAATACATGCATAAACAAGTCGAGTTGCTAACTCATAATTATATTGTGCAAAAAATATCATATCATTGATATCACCTTCCATTGAAATGGAAATATAGGCAGCCCCCTCTTTGAGACTCCAATCAAGTGGCGAGAGTTGATTAGGACAAAGAAAATTGAACCTATCTTTAACACTTTCATAATGATTGTCGAACAAGTATCTACAAATACAACCAAATAAATATAAATAGAAAAGTGTGACCAACATCAATCATTTTAGTTGAATACATATCTTATATACAAGGACAAATGATCAGATTCTATCTCTTTTCTAAATCAAGCCACCGCTCAATCTCCGCCTTGTCAATTTTGAGACCAACATGATCATAGTGGAAAATCTTATTGTCCATTTCAATCTCCTTCTGACTTGTTTCATCAAACCATCCAATATCTATCGATAACCCTCTATACTAGGATCATCTGAATTTGCATCATCCATGTCATTCTGGGAAATGCCAGATTCATCACAAATTTGAGATATTGTGACATCTTGACAAAGCCCTTTAACTCGTCCAGGGTGTTCTTGCTTACTTAAGGCCAATTTCAGCACATCTTTTGGTCCCGTGGTAACAAGCTCTCCATAAGATTATTTTTACAACAACTCATCATACAAGTTGTCATCATATAGATTACAAAGTCAACTAATCCAACGGATTACTCATGACACTTACGGTAAGATACAAATTTTATATAATGTACTTACTATTTTGTCAACAATCTCTCTTGATTCCACATCATACTCGTCATTCTTGTCTTTCCTTGCCTCCATCCACAGGAGTACTCGTGACACATTTGCAGAATGGTCTAGGGTCATCTTTTGTTTCTAAAAACAGAAAAAGCATTTACACCAATAGTCTAACTGTGAAAATATATAGAGAGTTGGCCTCTTTCTAATGCTAATTGTTGTTTATTGAAAACTTATATTCTTCTTCTATGACAGGATACCTCTTACATGACCCTTTGTATGGCGCTACATTATGGCTTCCAAGGTCTTTGAATTTCTTACTTTTCTCCTATTTGACATGATATCAACACAAAGAAATTCATTCCAATGAATCACAAAATATTATACGAGTCATAAATGACCGGAGGACTAACTCTAATCTCACCCTCCTTGTCATACTTATGGAATTTCCCCGAATATTTTTTGCAATGCCTCCATAAATCATTTGCCTTTTTCAATACCTAAGTCTTTGGAAAAAATCTGTTAATAAATGAATTCCAATTTCATAAGACCAACGCTCTGGCCAACTGAGCTACAAGACTTTTAAATTGGTGGTTCTTTGTTAGCTAATTTTATCTAATAGGTGGTTGATAATGCATATTTAGATAGACGTTATAGAGTAGTTTTAGGGTCATTTATATGTATACATGGCATGTTTTTTGGTTAGTTTACATGTTTGCTCATTTGGTGTTTAAATTCAGAATCTACACAAGTTTAGTGTGTATTTGTAGATTATAGATTCGAAGTAGTAAAGAGGTCGATCATGAGAGTGTTATGGACCATATGGAGGTGAGATCGAGCTAGAAAAGTCAAGTGATATGCACAAGGAAGAGGCAAGGAAGTACATGAAGGAAAGTCACGATTTGTGGCCAAAAGAACATAAACCTAGAAAAGTTGCATCCGTGGCCACCAAAGTCGCACCTGCTGCCAGCATATATTGGAGAAGTACCTGGAAAGGAAGCTTTTATAGGGGTTTTGTCCAATTTTAATTTTAGCGGGTGGTAAAGTACAAATAGATACATTTAACGGGTGGTTTTTTTGTAATTTATACCAAAGAGGATGCAAAATAAAATAAACTATCAGTAGTCCTGGCTAGACATGGTCACGGGTCACGGGTCGGGCGGGTCGACTCGTGACCCGCCGGGTCAGGGTCGAAGGGTCGAAGTGTTGGCTCGGGTTGAGGGTCAGGGTTAGGGTCGAGAAAAATAGAACCCGTGACCCGGCGGGTCCGACCCGGGTCGCCCCAGCGGGTCAACTCTCCATTTCAAAAAAAAATTTTGAAAAATTTATTTTTAATAAAATAAATTTAGAATTATTATGTAAATTATATAAATTATTTTTAGAATAATTCATCATTCATAATATTACATAAACTAATATGTAATGGCAATGTGGGGAAAATGATCCCCCATTCTTCTCCTTTTATAGAGTTAGAAGTCTTCCTTTCATCCCCTCATTTCCAGTGTGGGACAAACAGTACATCCCACATCGAAAATATGGAGTTAGAATGAGAAGTCATAAGGCTATATATATGTATCCCACTATCCTATTTCTCACTTCATGTGTTACCTACATTTTCTACATTGGAAATGAGGTTTGAGAAAAAATATATCCTCATATTTTTTCCTCTTACATCCCACATTGAAATCATTGTGGAAGAAAGATTTGGTACGTAGATATAAAATCTTCCCACATTTTTAACACTTCATGTAACGGCCCGGGATTATGATTCCCGGGTTACGTTTCGAGGGATGAAACCCCTCGTTAGGATCTTGTGCCCCGAGTACAGGTTGAAGGTTTGAAATTCTATCCTAACATTTTAAAGTGGGATTTCATACCCAAAATTCGAAGGGATCGTTGAAATCCCCGGAGAAGTCCCTTGTGACTGTCATAAGTCTAAGCGTGGGAAAACCAACAGTCATGCAAATAGTAGAATCAAGGTGTAATACAAGAGGGTGACACGACAGAGCCGAGTCAAAACCAAATCAACAAGCGTATTTATCGAAATTTAATATACAATGTTAGTGGAGTTAAACAATTTCTTTGAGATCGCCCAAGAGAGTTCCCACGTCACGGAAACAAGGAATAATCATGCTGCAAAACAAACCTAAAAAAAATGTATGCGGGGCGGTGTCAGATCGAAGCCCTACGCAATATAATCCCAAACAAGCAGACATATACACACGCTAGTCCTAATAAAGATGCTTCTAGATGCAAGGTGGAATATTATCACACTAGGATGGTCCTAAGATCAAGTGCATAAATATAATAAGGCCTTAGCACCGAATACCAAGTGGTATATCCCTCTCCTACCTCCACCCCCTTCCGATAGGGCGGAGACTGGCCAGCTCATGAATGCATTCCATTATAATCGGGCGACACGCATGCCTAACCCGCTCCACAATAAAGCCCGCAGGCATCTCATAATATAAGGAAGTTTCATGACTCGATTGACTCAGAACGGGACCCGATGGGACTAGGTCGCCCTATAACCCTAGCAATGACTCTAGTTACTTCACAGATAACGGCCGTTCTGTTTACAAAAGCAATGAGTAAACGAATGCTCAATCATGAGTGCAATCCTAGCAGGATACTACATGACATGCTTTATCATGAATGCAAGCACCTAGTATGCACATGGCTACAAGCAGGGGGATCTCTTTTCGAATCTGAGTGAGCTCATATAGGAACTCACCTGGCTATGCAGAACAGCATAATAGAAGATTTGGCACACATCAATCATAATCACAAGGTATCACCTAGGTACATATCAGAACGCATATATAAGTCTACGTCTAATCATTTAAGCACTCAAAGCATACATCATTCAACGAGAATAACAATCATGTAACAATCGTCATTCCATCAAGTTCAACCATTCATCATATCACCACAGTCCATAAGACTACATCATTCTCCATATTCCATTCAACCACATTCGCATGCTCATAATAACATATCCACATATTTCAATATCTCAACAGTTCATCCTAATCATAAGGTATAGACAGACGATAACATAACTCTAATGTCTCATCACGCCGTTAGTCATTCATTCATGCCATTAGTTCACACAATCATGCTATTAGTCAATCAATCATATCAACATACTAGTCAGCCACTGAGCAAGTCAGATTCCCAAGTTAGTTCACCCCCGTTTAAAATTCGAGTCAATTGGTTAGAACTCCCAACCTTGGAAAATGTTCGTCGAATTCCTTTTCCGATTTAATCCGATAACATATTTTAAATCCTCATATTTTACTAGGCCATTATTGATTTATTTTCAAATACTCTTAATATATATTATTTTATCAAACTAGCCCAACCATTTTATTTTATATAAATCCGG
Organism: Persicaria tinctoria; assembly: GCA_037127255.1. Lineage (NCBI taxonomy): Eukaryota > Viridiplantae > Streptophyta > Magnoliopsida > Caryophyllales > Polygonaceae > Persicaria > Persicaria tinctoria. The sequence goes on along the minus strand of JBANSL010000020.1, from coordinate 16,665,764 downwards.
GCCTTTATTAATTTACCAAAACCGCCCTTAATTTTTAAAACTCCAAAATCAGCCCTTTTCAGTAAAATCCCAAATCCGAGCACCCCACTTGAAAAAATAGGCCCAAAATTATTTATTTTAAACAAAACCAAATCTGGCCCAGCAATGCAAATAGGCCCATTCCCCTTTTTGTTAAAACAAACCCGGACTCTCTAGTCTCTCCTTCTTTGCATTTGAAGTTGAGTAAAAAAAAAAGGAAGTGGGGCCAGCTGATGTGGCGCCAAGGTGGTGGCAGTGGGTCCCACGGTCATCTTCTTCACCAAGCTCCTCTGCTCGCACTCGGAAAAACGGAAAGGAGAGGGAGGCCTCGCCGGTGGCCTGACCACCATTCCGACCATCATCACCGGCCGTTCGCTGCACTCGACTTGCCCGCTCGCTCAGACGCGCCCTTCTCTCTGGCTGTAGCACCCGCGCTCCTGCTGCTCGCTCTCTCGCTCGGATTTCACTCGCACCGGCGCTCCCGGCCTTCGGCCTCGCTCTCCGCCCGCTCTCACCCTCCCCAATTAGCTCGACGGTAAGGACGAAACAAATAGGAATTCGAAACAACACACAAGGAAGGAAAAGAGAGGGTCGAGGCTCACCGAGGGGTTCTCGCGGTTGTCGGCTTGCCGGAGCTGCTCGGAGCTTCGTTCGGCTGCGACGGGGACGATTCTCGCCGGAATCTTCCTAGGAGGGGATGGGGAAGGTTAAAGGTGGGACCTTTCGGGTTGATAAGAGGTGAAGGAAGGAGGAACAAGCGGGATCGAACCTTACCGAGCCGAGACGAAGAACAGGACGCGAAGGAGGTTCTCGGTGGTGCTCTGGCTGCTTTTGGTGGCTGCTGGTGTCTCCAGGAGGCGTTGGGCTACTGCCGCTGCTGCTGGGGATGCTGTCTCGGGAGGGAGGAGGGAGCAAGGAGGAAGAGGTGATGCTGGGTTGAATCGAAGCAGAAGAAGCTGGGAGATTGGGAAGGAAAGTGGGAATGGGTTTGGATGACTGTATGTGTGTGTTGAACTTGAAGGGAGCTCTGTTCCAAGTAAAAAAAAGGTGCTTTGGGTCAGGATTTTGTTGTATTTGTGTGAAATGGGAAAGGAGTGTAGAGAAGGAGAAAGAAAGGTACTGTTTTTGGTTTTCCCTTTTTTGAATGCCTGAATCAGATATAGAGCTGGCATGGGTTTGTTTTTGGCATTTTGCCTCAGATACCAAGGTGCCTATTCAGACACGGGAGTGTGTGTATCTGTGGGCTTGAACCGGATGGGAAGAAGACAAAATGAAAGGGAATAAGGATCATATGTGGTCCTAAAATCCAATCTCAAACTACTTGAAAATAGATTTCTTAACCCACTCTCTCGATCTTATCTCGACTCGTTCAAAATAAATTGCACAGGTCCGCGAAAGATGTCGCCATATCAAGTTGATTTTCAAAATTTTTATTTTAGGTTGGAAATTCGTTCTATGAGTTTTAAAATCCAATTTAGAGAGTTTTCCGTTAAATTTCACTTTTAAATTCATTTTGATTCTCTTTTTTCGAAAAATTAGGATTTAAAAATCTAAGCCTTTACACTTCATATCCTCACATATTATTTATTTATTTTTAATAGTTAATTTTTTTAAAAAAAATAATGTGACCTGTCGGGTTAACGGGTCGACCCGACCTTGACCCGGCGGGTCGGCCTATTTCCACCATTCAATGCCAGGTGGCCGACCCGGGACTCCAGCCCGCCGACCCGGCGGGTGACCCGAACCAGTCGACCCGTGGGAATCTCGGATCAGGGTTAGGGTCATACCCCCCAGGTTCGGTGGGTCGGACCTGTGGCATGTCTAGTCCTGGCGGGGCTTGAACCCGCGACCTTCAACTCATAAAACCAACGCTCTAACCAACTGAGAGTGAAATGGATGTGTATAAGCATCGCATGGACAAAGTGTTATCACAATTGAATCAGGTTATAAGTCGTCTTCCAAAATCTCATTTCAGCTTAAAAAAAACAGATGTATGGATTAATTATACATACATTTTAGGGTGCAAAAGGATCTGGTTCTACAACCTTACTATGTCATTGATATGCATTTGTTGGAGCTGGTGGAGCAAGTGCATGAGATCGAACAATATTTTGCTCAGATAACCATAAAAAGAGTCTTAACAACTCTAAGACATCCTTTGTTTTGAAGGAAAGGCAAGAGAAGATATATTAGTAGCATCAATAAACCACAACAAGATGAAACAAATGGGAAAGTTCATTCTTCAAGGAGAATACAAAGCTTATTTGATAAATTGCTACAATATTGCGTCAAGTAGCTTCATTTACTTGTCTCGTTTTCTTTTATTAATTTTCATTCTTTTCTTGGTTGGCTTTACCATTCATGAGACTAGTTCTTCTAGATGATGGAAAAAAAACCTCCCCTGGGAGAAGAAGAACGCGCTTCTTCACGCGCCCCCAATCCCTCGCCCAAACTCGTCCTCTCCAACCTTCGATTCAAAGCATTCCCTCCGAATCTCCTCCTCTTTGTTCGAATCGGCTTGTTATTGAGGGGTTTGGTATATTGTCTTCTAATTGTTCTCCAATTTGGGGTGAATCTAGACTCCCAGGCTTTGATCGACTTTCTGGTGAGTCTCCATCTGTCACCCTTCCTCCCTCAATCTACTCAATCTCTGAGAGATTTGTCAGGTTCCATTCCGATTCTTGCCTTAATACCCTCTTAGTTGTCGAATTTGTGCTTCAACTTGGTAACATTAACCCTAAAATCCCACAAACCTAAAAAAAAATTGCACTATGTGTAGAGGGATTTCCATGGCCTGGAGATCAGGGGGTAGGAAAACTGTGATAAAAAAATTCTAGCATAGAAAAGGAAGAGACGGAAAAAGATTTTAGAAAGAGGAAGAAAGAGCTCTCTATTGAGGATGGGGGTTCCGTGACATTTGGTCGTACGTGTGTTGTCTAGCCAGGCTCTGGGGGGGGTGAAGGAAAGTCACGATCTGTGGCCAAAAGAACAAAAACCCATAAATGTTGCATCTGTGGCCACCAAAGCCGCATCCGATGCCATCATTGGAGAAGTACTTGGAAAAAAAGCTTTCATAGTGATTTTGTCCAATTTTAATTTTAGTGGGTGGTAAAGAACAAATAGATACATTTAACGGGTGGTTTTGTGTAATTTACACCAAAGAGGATGCAAAATAAAATAAACTATCAGTAGTCCTGGCGGGGCTTGAACCCCCGACATTCGGCTCATAAGACCAACGATCTAACCAATTGAACTACGATACTTCTCGGTGGCTTTAATGAAAGGTTAAAATTTTAAATCGGTTATGTAATTGACCTTAAAAAGGATACAAAGTAAAACAAACAAAGACTAGTCCCGGCGGGGCTCGAACCCCCGACCTTCGGCTCATAAAACCAACGCTCTAACCAACTGAGCTACGAGACTTGATCGATTCAATCACCTTCGAATAATATATATCGCGTATCTGGCCCATTCATTTAAACTTCAAAAGTCGTCCAATCTCCACTTGATTCTATTGATGTTTTGATTTGTTTAATCGGGTTCGATTGATTTTTTCTCATCAAGTGCCGCTTCTAGGTGAGGATTGACCACCTCTCCGCATGAATTTGGCTGGTTGTATCATCGATCGATTCACTCTTTTAGGTATTTCGCCCCAATCTTTTATGTGGTTGAATTGATTTTTATCTCATTATTTCCCTTTCTTGAATTGAATTCATTTAAAACGACAATGAATAATGCTTTCTCTGTTGGTTTAAAGAAAAGTCATGGAGCAAACATGGGTTTATGTGAATTATGGGAGAAGAAAATTGAATTGTTATGAGAAATCATGGAACTGCGTTGTTATATATTGTCATTGATTTATGATGCCACTAAGACCTGAAATTGGCTAGTTATTTATTTATCTTTTAGTTACCTTGGTGGACTTCATTTTGGAGTCTGATTATTTATGTGCTCAAACGCAAAATCTGTAACCTTTTTTTATATGGCGAAAATTGTTGGCTCATGAATCAATAAGCAATAGCCTAAAGAGTTTTGACTGTAATTTTGTTAGATTGGATTGCAAAACGATGCAGGGATCAATATGACTGAGAGTGAAATGGATGTGTATAAGCATCGCGTGGACAAAGTGTTATCACAACTGAATCTGGTTATAAGCCGTCTTCCAAAATCTCATTTTAGCTTTAAAAAATTGAGCTGTATGAATTAATTATACATACATTTTAGGGTGCAAAAGGATCTGGTTCTGCAACCTTACTATGTCATTGATATGCATTTGTTGGAGCTGGTGGAGTGAGTGCATGAGATCGAACAATATTTTGCTCAGATAACCATAAAAAGAGTCTTAACAACTCTAAGACATCCTTTGTTTTGAAGGAAAGGCAAAAGAAGATATATTAGTAGCATCAATAACCACAACAAGATGAAACAAATGGGAAAGTTCATTCTTCAAGGAGAATACATAGCTTCTTTGATAAATTGCTACAATATTGTGTTTGATTTGTTTAATCGGGTTCGATTGAATTTTTCTCATTAAGTGCCGCTTCTAGGTTATGATTGACCACTTCTCCGCATGAATTTGGCTGGTTGTATCACGGATTCACCTTTTTAGGTATTTCGACCCAATCTTTTATGTGGTTGAACTGATTTTTATTTCATTGTTTCCCTTTCTTGAATTGAATTCATTTCAAATGACAATTAATAATGCTTTCTCTATTGGTTTAAAGATAAATCATGGACAAAACATGGGTTATTGTGAATTATGGGAGAAGAAAATTGAATTGTTATGAGAAATCATGCAACTGCGTTGTTATATATTGTCATTGATTTATGATGCCACTAAGACTTGAAATTGGCTAGTTATTTATTTATCTTTTAGTTACCTTGGTGTACTTCATTTTGGAGTCTGATGATTTATGTGCTCAAACGCAAAATCTGTAACCTTTTTTATGTGGCGAAAATTGTTGGTATGAATCCAGAAGCAATAGCCTAAAGAGTTTTGACTGTAATTTTGTTAGATTGGATTGCAAAACGATGCAGGGATCAATATGACCGAGAGTGAAATGGATGTGTATAAGCATCGCGTGGACAAAGTGTTATCACAACTGAATCGGGTTATAAGTCGTCTTCCAAATCTCATTCCAAATCTCATCGCGTGGAAAAAGATTTTAGAAAGAGCTCTCTATTGAGGATGGGGGATCCGTGACATTTGGTCGTACGTGTGTTGTCTAGCCAGGCTCCGGGGGGGGGGGGGGGGGAGTAAAGTCACGATCTGTGGCCAAAAGAACAAAAATCCATAAATGCTGCATTTGTGGCCACCAAAGCCGCATCCGATACCAGCATTGGAGAAGTACTTGGAAAAAAAAAGCTTTTATAGTGGTTTTGTCCAATTTTAATTTTAGCGGGCGGTAAAGTACAAATAGATATTTTTAAAGGGTGGTTTTGTGTAATTTACACCAAAGAGGATGCAAAATAAAATAAACTATCAGTAGTCCTGGCGGGGTTTGATCCACCGACCTTCGGCTCATAAGACCAACTCTCTAACCAATTGAGCTACAGGACTTCTCGGTGGCTTTAATGAAAGGTTAAAATTTTAAATCGGTTATGTAATGGACCTTAAAAAGGACAGAAAGTGAAACCAACAAAGACTAGTTCTGGCGGGGCTCGAACCCGCGACCTTCGACTCATAAGACCAACCCTCTAACCAACTGAGCTACGAGAATTGATCGATTCAATCACATTCGAATATATTGAATTTATGTAGTATACGCTTATTTGTCAATTATAGAGGTCTACCTAAGTTTTGGTTTAATATTAAAGAATTTGGAGCCATTCCGGGATGAAACCAAGAAGAGAAGACAAGAGCTGCATTTTACTCGATCTCGAGGAGCTTCCTCGACATCGACTACACTAGAGAGCAAAGCTTAATCGAGGATGGAAGACTAAGCCAACTCGAGTAAGCCTACTCGATATCGAGTTGACCACCAGTGGCCGATTTCGAGCTAGTCCGAGTCTTGTTAAGGTTTTATCCCGAATCCGATGGAGATATTTTTGAGAGAAGATTTCCAACACATGAAGATTTAGATATTTTTCCTTTTGATCTATTTATCTATCCTAAGGGTTGAACAATTAATTACCCTAGGATTTATCTAGTTTTACTTATTTAGATAGATTTATTTCCTAAGTAGAATTATATCTTCTATGTTAGATAGAGATATAGATAGAATTTCCTTTCTTGATTAGCAAGGATTAGAAGCCTATAAATAAAGCCCATGGGGCTAGTTTTTATTCATTCAATTCTAGAGAAGGAGAAGGAGAGTAGAGAGAGAGAGTGGAGACCGAGAGGAGTGAAGGAGCGACAGCAAGTTGGCTTCGATCGGTTGTAAGCTCTGTTTAGTTTATAAATGCAAGTTTATTTTCCATCAATGGTGTATGTGATTGCGATGAGGAGCGAGTAGTCCACCTACTTCTAGGGTTGGGGTGAGCCCGACGATAGCCATGTGTGTTTGAGGTAAAGATCTGACCTTTATCATGTTTTGAGCATCTACTACCTTTTGTGTTTTTATTACCTATTCAATAGAGATCCATGTTAACAACTTGGATTATAAACATAAAATCGGTAGATACAATTAGGGTTTCTTAAAAGAGTTTTCCTCGACGTCGAGTTGACTGCTCGAGATCGACCAATCCAGTGACTGCTGCTTGCTCAGATTCGACTTAACCAGCCCCTGAAGTCGATAACCACTTGTGAGATTCTTCCGCTGCCTAGGATCCGCTGATACGCTTCCTCGAGGATCGATCCTAACTTCCCGCTGCTACATCAGGAGGAGGTCTTGTAATCATTTGCGTGGGCATAATCCGGTTTGATTTATTTTATAATATTTTGAACTTTATTTCCTCCCTACAACAAATTGGCGTCGTTGCCGGGGAAGCAATCATTCGCGCCTTAGGTAGTTAGATCTCACGTTTGCCTTTAAGTTTTGATTTTGCAGTGTATGCGCCGTTCTGGTCAACAACCTGAGTTTGACACCTTAGATGACCCGAAACGCCTTATACACGTCCACGCTAAATTGAAAAGAGCCATGGCGGCCGCAGAAACACAAGCACAGCTGATAGAGAGGCTTCAAGCAGAGTTAGAAGCCAAAAATACTGCTCTCACCGCTGAGAGAGAACGCACTGAGCAGGAAGTTGAGCGAAGGAGGCAAGCAGAGGCTGAGCTTGCCCAATTCCCTACCACTGCAGAGGATTACATGCACCCGACTCTTGTCGTGCCTGAATCGGCTATTCTAATCCCTGAAAACAACTTTGAAATTCGCACTGCCTTCCTTATTGAAATTAAAAACAATGCTTTTTATGGAAGGTGTAATGAGTGCCCTCTTGAGCATATTACCAATTTTTCTGATATGTGCCATACTCTTGCTGAAGGTACTACTCTGGAATATGTCAAGATGTAAGCTTTTCGTTGGTCTCTTGCCGGTCCAGCATTGAAGTGGCTCGAAGGATTGAGTTCACGATCCCTCACAACATGGCTCGAAGGATTGAGTCCACGATCCCTTACAACTTTCAAATAGAATCTTGCGGAGCCGCTAGCAAAAGCATGAAAACGATACAAGGATCTACTGCGATCCTGTCCTACACATGGGCAACCACCCTATGTCGTTCAGGAGATCTTCTACAATTCTCTTGATATGGCCGCTAAGGATATGATCAACCATTATACTCATTATGAGTATCTGACTATGCCACCAGCTGATGCATGGGCTACCCTCGACAAGCTCACCAACTTCGACAATAAGTATGGGGCTCCGAAAAACTATGACGAGAATGCCTATGCAAGGCCAGCCCCATCCATGCCCCTCTATGAGCCTTCTAAAGAGATTGATCCGGATGTCAAGGAGCAGTACTACAGAGATCAGAATCGCAAGCTTCTCAAGCGAGTCAAGTATCTTTCTGTCAACCAGCCCTACATTGAATGTGGCTCACAGCGGCACACCACTACTGAGTGCCCACACACGGAGAAAGTCAGAATGGCAGAAACTCACGAGGAGGTAGCTTACGCAGGGGTTCCCAACCTCTATATGGAGGACCAAAGATTCCAACAACCACAATGGAACCAAGGTGCCCCTAGAAACCCCCCGCCATACAGAGCTCCTGTACATCCAGAAAGGGACCAACGGAAAGATGATCTACAGATGATCCTCGACGAGATGAGGAGGAATCAGGCACAACAGCAGCAGTCTACAAGCGCCATCAACAATCAGCTCCAGAATATCAATACAAGATTTGGAGAGCTGAACATCTGGAAGAGGAACATTGAGACCCAGATGGGTCATTTCGTGGAACAAATTCCACGACCGACCGAGCAACTCCATGGGCAGCCAGAACCAAATCCCAAGGGGAAGGCCGGACGCGTCGCGGCTTTAAAACTCAAAAGCGGGCACTAACTACGCGAGCCAGAGGTCGGAAAGCAGCAGGACAAAGCTGAGAAGCTACTCGACATCGAGCAGAGTCAAGTCGATGTCGACTAGACTACTCGACATCGAGCAGGGGTACCCAAAGTCGACCAACTCCAAGCTGACGAGGAAACTTCTGCGCAGCAACTGAACTCGAAGTCGACTCCTTTGGTCGACGTTGAGGAAGATCTAGTCAACGTCGAGGAAAATCAACTCGAAATCGAGGACTCTACAACACCTCCGACATCTGTTCTGGCTCCAAAACAGAAGAAGACGCTTCCTTTCCCTTCCAAGGCGTTGAAACATCCCACTACAGGTAGGTTTAAACGCTTTGTTAAGATGCTTCAAGAACTGAATGTTTCAATTCCTTTTACAAAAGCTCTTCAAGAGATGCCTGCATATGTCAAGTTCCTCAAGGAAATCCTTAGCAACAAGCGATCTATCTCAGAAATCGCCAGCGAATGCAAAAGGATGGACTTCCCTGAGAAGAGACCTGACCCTGGTAATTTTCTATTACTATGGGATTTGGAAAATTTAACTATGAAGCCTTGTGTGATTTAGGAGCAAGTTTGAGCATCATGCCCTTATCAATCTGGCAAAAGGTAAAGATAGGATCTATAGAGCACGTGGATGCCAAACTATACATGGCAAACAATACAGTGGTCATCCCTACATGTATGGTTGATAATGTCCCTGTCCAGGTTGGTAAGTTCTATGTCCCCACTGATTTCCTTGTTATAGATTGTGCTGAAGATCCTACTAGCCCTATTATTCTTAGTAGACCATTCCTAGCTACTGCAGATGCTAAAATCAGTGTAAAGCAACGATTGCTCACCTTCACGATAGGAGACGAGATCTTAGATTTCTCTTTTGGCCCTGCAAAAGAGGAAGTTCCATGGCTGGAGGTGAAGAGCATCAGCAACCACGGGGCCACAATGAAGTGCATTATTTTCTTGAAAACCATGAAATGAGGTAAAAATTGATGTTGATTTTGACATGTTGCATGATAAGAGGATTGAGGACTTTATATTTCCATATAATGCTCATATTGTTATATCCTAGCCATACCTATGCTTATGCATCACAAAAGCCATATTATGCCTTATTTCAATTATTGCTTCACATATTCTAAATATTGTCATTCTTTACCTTATTTCCTATCCGGGGATTATGTTGAGAATGATGTTACATTATGGAGATATTATATGGTGTTTGTGTTGTTATCATTATTGGAGTTTGGAAAGAATGTTTGAAATATATGGAAAATTTAATAAGTGAGAAAAAATCCGATCACCTCAGGAGATAAAGGTAGATCGACCCTGCTTACTGAGATAATAGTTCAGTGAGATGGGACACACATGTGAGAAGTCCAAAGTACTAAGTATCCGGGGCCATTCATGACACCCATGTTTGCGACTCGCGAGAAGGCAATGCTGATGTTAGAGAGGTAAAAGCATTATAGTGAAAAAGTGAAAAAGCAAATTGTGAATGAGTAATGTGGAAATTATTAAAAGGAGAAAGTGCATCAAAGCAAATTTTGAAGAAATTCTCCCCGGATTTAGCACCACATTGCCCAAATATAGCCCACCACTTTACCTTTTACCTTTTCTTCACCATGAGCTTAAATTAAAGTCCTCTTGATTATTGTTGTTTTGTCGCATAAATTGTTTTTGCATGACCCTCCTTTTGTGAGTAGATGTTTCTTTTTATTTGCACATGCATGGATTTGTTCCATAAGTACCTTTTCGATGATGGTAGTTGATTGCAGGGTTATATAAGAATGAATATATGATGTTGAGAGTTTTGAATTCTTCCCCTGAATGACCATCCAAGTTATTGCTTGGGGACAAGCAAGCTTAAGTATGGGGTGATTTGATGTCCACTAAAGTGACCATGACTTTATATACATTTTAGCTCCTTATTCTATATACTTTGCATATTTCGAGCTGGGAATATATTGAATTTATGTAGTATACGCTTATTTGTCAATTATAGACGTCTACATAAGTTTTGGTTTAATATTAATTAATTTGAAGCCATTCCGGGACGAAACCAAGAAGAGAAGACAAGAGCTGCATTTTACTCGATCTCGAGGAGCTTCCTCGACATCGACTACACCAGAGAGCAAAGCTTAATCGAGGATGAAAGAAGAAGCCAACTTGAGTTCAAGACTTTACTCGATGTCGGGTAAGTTGCTCGACATCGACCAAGACCCAGAAGCACACCCGAGCTCGAGGAGGGGGAGACTTCTCAAGAAGACAAGGACAAGCCAACTTTCCTCGACGTCGTCCAAATTTGGTCGAAGTCGACCAAGCCTAAACCGAGTCAGTGTCCCAAAATCGACCAAGGAAGAGGAGCCAAGAAGATGCCAGTCGATATCGACTTAGACTAGTCGATATCGAGTAAACAGTTGGTCGATGTTCACTTCTGAAGGCCGGAATCGAGTTGCTGAACATGAAGCGAGGAAAACTTGGTCGTAATCGAGTAAGCTTACTCGATATCGAGTTGACCACCAGTGGCCGATTTCGAGCTAGTCCGAGTCTTGTTAAGGTTCTATCCCGAATCCGATGGAGATATTTTCTAGAGAAGATTTCCAACACATGAAGATTTAGATATTTTTCCTTTTAATCTTTTTATCTATCCTAAGGGTTGAACAATTAATTACCCCAGGATTTATCTAGTTTTACTTATTTAGATAGATTTATTTCCCAAGTAGAATTATATCTTCTATATTAGATAGAGATATAGATAGAATTTCCTTCCTTGATTAGCAAGGATTGGAAGCCTATAAATAAAGCACATGGGGCTAGTTTTTATTCATTCAATTCTAGAGAAGGAGAAGAAGAGTAGAGAGAGAGAGAGTGGAGACCGAGAGGAGTGAAGGAGCGACAGCAAGTTGGCTTCGATCGGTTGTAAGCTCTGTTTAGTTTATTAATGCAAGATTATTTTCCATCAATGATGTCTGCGATTGCGATGAAGAGCGAGTAGTCCACCTACTTCTAGGGTTGGGGTGAGCCCGACGATAGCCATGCGTGTTTGAGGTAAAGATCCGACCTTTATCATGTTTTGAGCATCTACTACCTTTTGTGTGTTTATTACCTATTCAATAGAGATCCATGTTAACAACTTGGATTATAAACATAAAATCGGTAGATACAATTAGGGTTTCTTGAAAGAGTTTTCCTCGACGTCGAGTTGACTGCTCGAGATCGACCAATCCAGTGATTGTTGCTTGCTCGAATTCGACTTAACCGGCCCCTGTCGACTAACCCTAGTCAAGGTCGAGTACCCCTGAAGTCGACAACCACTTGTGAGATTCTTCCGCTGCCTAGGATCCGCTGACACGCTTCCTCGAGGATCGATCCTGACTTCCCACTCCTACATCAGGAGGAGGTCTTGTAATCATTTGCGTGGGCATAATCCGGTTTGATTTATTTTATTATATTTTGAACTCGATTTCCTCCTTACAACACGTATCTGGCCCATTCATTTAAACTTCAAAAGTCGTCCAATCTCCACTTGATTCTATTGATGTTTTGATTTGTTTAATTGAGTTCAATTGAATTTTGCTCATCAAGTGCCACTTCTAGGTGAGGATTGACCACCTCTCCGCATGAATTTGGCTAGTTGTATCATCGATTCACTCTTTTAGGTATTTCGCCCCAATCTTTTACGTGGTTGAATTGATTTTTATCTCATTGTTTCCCTTTCTTGAATTGAATTCATTTAAAACGACTATGAATAATGTTTTCTCTGTTGGTTTAAAGAAAAATAATGGAGCAAACATGGGTTATTGTGAATTATGGGAGAAGAAAATCGAATTGTTATGAGAAATCCTGGCATCCAGGATTTCTCATAACAATTCGATTTTCATTGATTTATGATGCCACTAAGACTTGAAATTGGCTAGTTATTTATTTATCTTTTAGTTACCTTGGTGAACTTAATTTTGGAGTATGATGATTTATGTGCTCAAACACAAAATCTGTAACCTTTTTTATATGGCGAAAATTGTTGTCTAATGAATCCATAAGCAATAGCCTAAAGAGTTTGAATGTAATTTTGTTATGGATTGCAAAACGATGCAGGGATCAATATGACTGAGAGTGAAATGGATGTGTATAAGCATCGCGTGGACAAAGTGTTATCACAAGTGAATCAGGTTATAAGTCATCTTCCAATTCTCATTTCAGCTTTAAAAAACCAGCTATATGAATTAATTATACATACATTTTTTTTGGGTGCAAAGGCAAGAGAAGATATATTAGTAGCATCAATAAACCACAACAAGATGAAACAAATGAGAAAGTTCCTTCTTCAAGGAGAATGCAGAGCTTCTTTGATAAATTGCTACAATATTGCATCAGGTAGCTTCATTTACTTGTCTCGTTTTCTTTTATTAATTTTCATTCTTTTCTTGGTTGGCTTTACCATTCATGAGACTAGTTCTTCTAGATGATGGAAAAAACCCCTCCACTGGGAGAAGAAGAACGCGTTTCTTTATGCGCCCCCAATCCCTCGTCCAAACTCGTCCTCTCCTACCTTCGATTCAAAGCATTCCCGAAATTGACTAGAACTTATGAACAACGTCTTTAATTTTAGAATTTCAAATTTATCGCAAAATTATAAAATCATGATTTTTTTAATTTAAAAAAGAAAAAATTGACTAACCCGAAATCAATCCAAAATGACCCGAAATCCGGTTAAACCCGGGTTCGAGTCAACCCAAAACTCGTGTTACCCGGGACCCGAAGTGACCCGACCCGAATGACAAGTCTAACCGGATCCGAACCACAATATTAATATTTTAGTAGTAAATAAATATTTTTAGTGAATATTTTTAAAAAGAAATTCTAGTTTTTTAATTGCAATTTAGATTTATTTTATTTATTCAGGTTTTTAATAGGTTTTATGATGAAGGGAAAATAAGTGGTGCTTATCAACAAGTTTGGATTCGTTCAACAGATTTGACAGCTTTGCGACTTCTCAGTAAAATGGATCGTTCGGAGTCCATATTTATCGGATGGAATCGTGCCATACTTTGTCGGAACGAGGAAAAAGAGATCTACAACTTTGTTGTTGAAGGTTTTTCCAGAATCTACCGAGAACATGGCCGAAAATCAACATCTTTGCATCTGTTCATTTTTTGGACGAAAATAAATTATCTTTCCATATTTAATTTATCATTTTATCCTTATATTTATTTAGGAATAATGTAAATTAGAGTAATATCTATTAGTTAACTTTTCAATTAATTGATATTATATCTAATTAGTTTTTATCTTTATTAATTAGGATATTTTTATCTAGTTAGGATTAAGTTTTGCAACCAATCCTTAGCCTCTAAGGAAGCCAACCAAACCCTAGTTATTTTTCTATTTAACCGTTTCATTCATTCAATAAAATTAGATAGAATTGAATTTTTGACAAAAAGTCAGATTTAGAGAGTTCTCTTAAGGAGGAACCGAGTTCCCCTGCGTGGGATAGGTTTCCGATGTGTTGTTCTTAGTTTGGTTTGCTTTGTGTTCATCAACTTCGCAAGACTTGGTGATCCTGGTATCCACAAGCCCCCTCCTTGTGCCTGTCCGCTTGGTTGTGTAAGATTGTAGAGGCGTGTTTTATAGTCATTGGTATTTGGTTTATTTGGTTCCTACCCTCTAAGGAGATCTGGGGTCTTTATCTCGTTCTATTTCAGTTTGAATCAGTCTTTATCGGTCGAGTCTTTGTTCTTCTTGAATTCGATTCTTTCTTTCTTTGTTGAGTCTTTGTTGAGTCTTGAGTCTTTCTTGTTTCCGTTCTTTAGTTTCTTGTTTGATCGTCGAAGATCGGGCCATCCTGCGGCTAACCCGTATCAAATAATAATTGTAATTTGATATATTATTAATATTTTAAAATATTATACCATATGCGTCAATAAGCTATTGCAAGTGTCGGCCGAGGAACATGCTAGTAGCTAGGCACTTGTACAAATGACTCAATCATATTATCTTATTCTCTTTTTTTATAGATGCACTTAAAAGAGGGGCATGTATATATAAATTCATGTTTTCGTATAAAGATCGATAGGGCCCGATCGAATATCTATTCGAATATAAAGGTAGAAAATCAATTTATTCAACAAGGATACACCCATAAGATGCACCAAGTACAAGTATGAAGTATGTTATGATCTACGCATATATAGATCGATCGATGATGAAATACGGTTGAAGAGGAAACATATATGCCGTAGTACGTAACACGCCGGCTGAACACACGATAACGAAGCCATTACAATTGCTAGTAGCAATTCAGTCACTTTACTAAGCACATTGGAAGCCTTCCGGAACCTTCTTGCCACAGTAGTTGAGCAGCAAGCTTAAAGAGACCGGGATGTCGAGGTGGAGGCCAAGAACGTTAGCCTTGATGGCGGTGCAAAGGCAGACAGCCGCCTCGAGATCAACCAAGTCGCCCAAGAGGGAGCAACAAGGCGTCTTTGGTTGGGTACCGATGACGGCATGGATCAAGTCGTTCAACAAGTTGGCGCACACGCCTAGCTTAAGGGTGTCCTTGGGGCAAGTTGGGTAGCCCGGTGAAGGTGGGCTTTTCGCTTTTGGCGGGTAGGGTACCGGTGTATGGCCACAACAAGGCGATGGCTTTGGTGGTGGAGGAGGGCATGGAGCATATGTGGAGCTCACTAGTGTGAACAACACGAGGTTGAGGCATAGGAAGAGCGCGGCGGATGCCAAGGATTTCGTAGCCATTGCCGCCTTTGAGGTCGAAATCGAATCGAGAGGTAGGGATGTTTGGGTGCTTGGATGAAAATGCAAGTGATTTGGGATGCTAAGTAGGGAAGTAGGCAAGGGTTTATATAGCAATATTTTCTGGATTTTAATTTTACAGGAAAAATAAATTGAGGGGAAAATGATATGGATTTGAAAGATACTAGACATGTCCTAACACGTGTGGACCTGGAATTCGAATTTATAAGGGCCCATTTTATTAGGATGTTGTAACATATATATCGACATAATTTATTTTTCCCTAGCTTATTTGAAATCAATATATAAGATGAGGTTTCATCAAAAAAAAAAAAAAAACTACGTATATAAGATGAGGTTAATCTCGAACTCTCAAAATTAGAGGTGGCAATATTGGCTCAGTCAAGTATATTTATTCAGGTTCGGTTAAAATATCGACTTAGGTCATATATCAAGTATATTATGTATATTATGTGTTTGGATGAACTTAATCATATCACATTTAGTTATATTATAAAATGATGATTTTTTTATTTATCTTAATTGTTAACTATTAAACTTCATTTATTTAGTTATATCATATCTCATTATATATAATTCACGTTATTGATGTATTTAATGTGAGAAAGTTAATGTAATTATAATGACGAGTCGATTCTTGTGCATGTTGGATAATTGATATAGCTAGATCGGATATGGGTCGGGTCAGATTTGTCTATTCGTGTCCATTTAAACAACATATTAAAATGGGACGGGCTCAAGTTTGGGTTGCGCATATAACACTTCGTCCCACGTCATATAATAAAGATGTTGAAAATGATTTATAGTTGATTCAAGTTATACCCATGTGACAAAAGTTATCTCTTTTTATGCTCAAGGATAACAACATTTAGGTGACATGGACTAGTGTCCACCCTGTATCTTACGGGGGTTGTTATTTTAATTTTACCATAATTTCTTTACTAGTTCCGCTGCTAAGCACAACAGCGAGATGCGGTGGGTGCGGTCCATGCAAGGCTTGTCTTTCCTTAACAACATCGCTACGTGCGGTCCGCAAAACCACCCTATAAGCTGATCTTCTGGATAAAGTGATATGGGTCAAGCCGTATAATGGCCCGATTTTCGACAATCAAGACACAAATTTAAGAACAAGAATCAAGAAACAAAGCAAGACTCGAAATTGGAAAATGGGACTCGATATGTGGGGCTGTAAAAGGAATACAGGACTCGAAATAAGCAAGAACAAGACACGATAGATTGGTGAAACGATCTATATATATATAACAAGATGAAGACCATAGGCTCCCGTAGGAGGTAAGAACCAACATCAATGACTACATAACCCGCCTCTACAACCCTACACAACCAAGCGGACAACTTGGAGGCACAAGGTAGGGGCTCGTGGATACCAGGGATTACCAAACCTTCGCGAGATTGACAAACACAAGGCAAACCAAGTTGAAACGATACCAATTTGCAATCGATGAGCCTAGTTACGAATCGATCGACTTGCAATCAATGTGTTTCACACAAAAGAGAATTTGATTAATCAAAGTGTACATGAGTTTAACAATGGGAGACGCAATTCTTATAACCTAGGAGGATGATTTCTGAAGAAATAATAAATAAAATAGAAATTAAAACTAAACCCTAAATTACCTAAAATAACAACAAAAGAAGTGTTCCAACGAGACCTGTCAAAACACAACTGACAACCCGACCCGGTGACCCGACCCCGAACGACCCGAAAAATTTCCGACCCGAACCCGGAAATTTTGACCCGAAATTTTTTTTCAACCCGAACCCGAAAAACTCAAAATTTTTTGGGTAATCTGGGTTTCAACCCGGTGACCCGGTAATTTTGACCCGGTTGATTTATAATTATATATAATTAAATTTTTTATATGTATAATTAAAATTTATCACAAAATTATCAAATCTTGATTTTTTTAATTTAAAAAAGAAAAATTTGACAAACCCGAAATCGACCCGAAATGACCTGAAACCCGGTCAAACCCGGGTTCGAGTCAACCCGAAAATACCCGAAACCCGTTTTACCCGGGACCCGTTTTACCCGAAACCCGAAGTGACCCGACCCGACCCCGACCCGAATGACCCGTTTGATAGGTCTAGTTCCAACACTTCTTTGCGAAAATAACTTAACTTGAGATTCAATATCAAACCCTTGAAATTACCTAAAATAACTTAACTTGAGATTCAATATCAAACCCTTGAAGTTGATGTTGTTGGAGACTTTGCAAAAAGATGTCATACTATATTCAACTCTCCTTCTAGAGTATTTACATTATTGTCATTTACTTTAGGCCAAATTGCAGAAAACCACCCTTTAAATAGCCTGTTTTGCATGAAACCACCCCTTAAAACGAAAATTGCAGAAAACCTCCCTTTAAAACTGTTTTCTTTGCAAAGTCACACCCATCACCCATTTTTTGTTAATTAAATGTTAAAGTGTGTGGAAATTTAATTATACCCCTTATTATTATTATTTTACTCATTTCAATTGATATTAGTTGATATTTAAATTTTTGACATATTTTTCAAAAGCAAAAAACACTATAAATATAAAAAAAATGTTTTTTTAAAATAATTTCATACTTACAAAAAAACTCTATAAAAAATTAATGTGTAATTTATGTTTTATACATATAAAAAAAATGTGTAATACTAGGGCTACTTGAAGAAAATATTTTTTAAAAAAAATTATGTTTCATATAGTTTTTATTATTCTAAAAATGTATGTGGAATACTGAACATATTTTTAGAATAATAAAAACTATATAACATATCATTTTTTAAAAATGTATTTTCTTTGAGTAACCCTTTAGTAATATACACTTTTTAAAATATATAAAACATCAATCATATCTATTTTTTTATAGAGTGTTTTTACTAATAAATAAGTATGAAATTATATTTAAAAAATGATATTTTATTAAAAAAAATTACTTTTGAAAAACATGTTAAAAGGTAAAAATTAATTAATATTGATTGGGTAAAGTAAAATAATAATAAAAACAAGGGATATAATTGATTTTCATGCACTTTAACATTTAATTAACAAAAATTGGGTGATGGGTGTGACTTTGTAAAGAAAACAGTTTTAAATGGTGGTTTTCTGCAATTTTCGTTTTAAGGGGTGGTTTCATGCAAAATAGCCTATTTAAAGGGTGATTTTCTGCAATTTGGCCTTTACTTTAAGTACTCCGATTCTTCAAACCAAATTTATGGGTGATTTAAATTTTGTAAAATATATATATACCTTATAGTTTTATGTAATTTTACCGAATGTGCTTGTAACGGTATACTATAGCGTGTATGAGGAATATGGTGTCATTGGAGGATACAGGATGGATTTCTTTTTTATATAGAGTGCATTTTGGTTTTACGTAAGACCCATTGTATAGGCTTTCCTTTTTTTTATTTTGGATTACCTTTTCATCTATATATTTACCAATTCAAGGTATACTATAGCTTACGTAAGCAGGTGTAAACCTAAAATCCAATCTCCCCATACGGCTACAAAACATGAAAGAGAACTATGTGGACTAGATGATTTTAATGATACTATAAGCCGCAATAATAGGCTTTTATATATATATATATATAACAAAAATTATGTGGTAATGGAGGTTGGATTTTGGCTTTGTTAACAAGTTGTGGTTCGTCTTTATCGTTGAGATCTAGTTGAGAGAGTATGAACCCTTTGAATAAATTCAATCTCTCCCAATGAAATCAAACATGAATACTACTGGCTTATGGAGGGAGGGCCAGCTTAGATTTTGTATTATGCGCATGTACACAAGTCAGAAGACTCTAAAATATAGACCAGCCAACCATTAATGTCTCTTAATTCGGCACTCGATCACTAACTACAGTACATGTAACATGGGGATCACTAAATATCCACAAAACAAAACGCGTTTATGCTATTAGTTTGCAAATATGTTAACACAATAATTAACAACTAATACAATTCTGGCGTCATGATGTATATTTTTTTTTTTTTAAAATAAAAAATAAAATTTTTTAAGTATCAAAAAAATACTACTAAAAAATTAAATAAACTATTACCATATATTAACATAAAATAGAAAAAAAAAAGATTCCATTAAGTAAATGAAAAATAATACTAATATTTATGAAAAATGTGTAAAAATTATTGGGTTTAAGATTTAAGTAGAATAGGCTAATTGACTGAAAATCCTAAAATAAATGTGCTTATAACACCTAATAAAAAAATGCTTACGATTTATTAGTTAGATATAACTAGATTAATTAAAGAAATTTGTCAAAGTTTCATTAGTTGGATTTTTTTTTCTAGGTACAGTTTATTGGGAGAAAATCATAAAATTAAGGTGATTATGACATCTAAGAAGATATATTTATCACTTAATAGTTAGAATAAATAAATCCCGTTGGTTAAAACAGTGTTTAAAATTTTTATCATGTGAAACTTTATGTAGATTAGGTTGGATGGGTGAAAATCCAAAAATTAAAGTTATTATAAAAAAAATAGTTTTCATATATTTGGAACGTACTATATATTTTTTAAATTTTTTTTAAATTCATCCCATTGTTAAAAAAAATAGCTTCAAATGATATTGTAAAATTAACATAGAAATGAATAATATTGTACAGTTAGTATTAACTTTATTAAAAAAAAAGTTTTGAATTAACCCCATTGGTTAAAAAAATATAGTATGAAATGATATTGTGTAATTAATATAGAATGAAATAATATTGTATAGTTCATGCATATTAACTTTATTAAAAAAAAGTTTTGAATTAATAAAAAAATATATTGAAATGATATTTTGTAATTAATATAGAATGAAATAATGTTGTATAATTAATATTAACTTTTTTAAAAAAAAAGTTTTGAATTAATCTCATCGGTTAAAAAAATATAGTATGAAATAATATTGTGTAATTAATAAAAAATGGAACAATATTGTGTAGTTAATATTAACTATTTTTAAAAAAAAGTTTTTAATTGATCTCATTGGTTAAAAAAAGGTAGAATGAAATGATGTTGTGTAATTATTATAATATTGAACAACATTGTGTAGTTAATATTAACTTTATTTTAAAAAAAAAGTTTGGAATTAATCTCATTGGTTAAAAAAAATGTAGTGTGAAATGATATTGTGTTTTTTTAGTTAATAAAAATTAGATAGAAATGGGGTGATATTCAAAGGGGAAAGTTGTAATCCTAGTCAATGGGCTAGAAGGGTGATCAGTTGAGTCATGTAAAAACTGTGTCTCTCTGAGGTGCAAAGGCAAATCACCAAGGGAGAGGCGATGGGTTACACAATTACTTAGGAAGACTTGAGTTTTGTACTTGAGTAGTGAGGTTGGGAGAAAGAGTTAAGGAGTTGTATAGGTCTTTTGGGTATAGTTTTTTGGAGATTTCACACCAGTTTGGGGGGTGTGTACACGGCCTTGGCCTAGGTTCATGTCCGGCTGGACTTGCTTTTGTAATTACGCAATTTTTTCTATAAATTAACCACTTCAAAAAAATTATAGATTATCCAAAAATAAATTAATATAATAGGGTGACAAGTGGCAAAAATGCTTTGGTTTTAGGAGATACTTCCATGTGGCCTAAACATGCACCGCATAAGCAACCCATATGAAGGTACAAGTTAGGGCATAAAAACCCAGCTCACAGTAGGTTCCCCGTGAACTGCAACAGCACCGAGTCAGCGAAAAGGCCCACATCACTTTAAAAAGCATAAGATGGTTAGAAGGTGGGCAAGAGGAACCATTAGCTTAAAACCAGAAAAAAAAACCCGAGAAACATTGCTATAGGAACTCATATGATCCTCGCAACAGCACCGAGTCAGTGAAAAAACCCAGGCCACAGTAGGTTCCCCGTGAGCTGCAACAGCACCGAGTCAGCAAAAAGGTCGGCATTAAGGCTTCGAGGTAGCTCGTAGATCACTTTAAAAAGCATAAGATGGATAGAAGGTGGGTAGGAGGAACCAGCAGCATAAAACCACAACAGAAAACCCGAGAAACAGCGCTATAGGAACTCATATGAACCTCGCAAGCCTTATGAACATTAACACCTAACAACACAGCAGCAGAAACCAAAAGTCCCCATCGAAGCACGGAAGTGTCATCTTCTTCGTTTTCCGCTCTTTTTTTGTTCGCTCCTTTGCCTTCATAATAGCTTTACCCTTCGCTTTTGATGCACTGTTGGCTTTCTCTTGGGACAAATCGCTTGCTAGCTTCCTCTATATGGCATGCTTGAAATTCACACTAATAGTAGATATAGAAAGATATTGTAGCTTTCAGAGTCATAAAGAAGAATTGTACACAAGCAAATGTAGATGAAGAGCGTCAGTTTATCCAACTCAGTTTCTCGGATCCTCATGGAAGCACCGAGAAGTAGGCATAGCCAATTGACATCGTCTTCGAATCAGAAAGAAAGAAAGAAAGAAAGAAAGTGTTGACTGATAGATTACATAGGTCTAATATTGTATAGTGGGTCCAAATGCCCAAAGGCCCAATACCTTTGTAACATATATATATATATATATATATATATATATATATATATATATATATATATATATATATATATATATATATATATATATATATATATATATATATGTTTATCAATTAATGGAAACCCTCAAGGAGGACTTTACATTAATTCTAGAATCCTACATGGTATCACAGCCTTTTCTTCCTCACAGAACACCTAATTTGATCCTCCGGCCTCCCCTCTTCTTCTACCGGCAAGTGCCCGTCTTTCTCCCAAGCCGCTGCGCAGCCACAACCATCGTCCTCCTCTTCTCTCCCATTCCTCCCAAGCCATGCGCAGCTGCCCCGACCCTTGCCGAGCCGCCGGTGACCTGCGTTTGTGCCGCCTCCGTCTTCGAGAGCTTTGCCGCCGCCTCCGATTGCCATCGGCCATCACTGTCTGCGGTCTGCGCCGCCTCTGATTTCCGCTGCCCATAGCCGTCGGAAATCACCGCCCCCGCCTCTTTTTGTTCTGGGGAAAAAAAAAGTCCGACCTCATTAGCTGCGGCCGCGGCATCGGCATCGACATCTGCGGCGGCCGCGGCATACGAGGACTCGCGGCCCTCCTCCTTCGACCGCCTCCCCTCGATGGTCTCCGGTGCCTGGCTTCAACCCTCAATGGATACACTCCGGCTCTCCTACCTTGCGACATGCCGGTCCTCAGGCCTATCTGACATCGTCTGATCAAGGCTATGTTCCGCCTGATGGCGATCACGCCTTCTCCTCTATGCAGCCGACATCTTCAGACTCTTCTTGGTACATGGACACTGTGCCACCTCCCACATAACGAACTCCTCAGGAAACCTCTCATCTTTCCTTTAAGGGCCCTGCATAGGTCTAATACCTTTGTAACATATATATATATATATATATATATATATATATATGTTTATCAATGAATGGAAACCCTCAAGGAGGACTTTACATCAATTCTAGAATCCTACATTGACAAACAAAATTTTGGTTGAATTAGAAAGAAAGTACTTACCGTCGAATTCAGTCTGAGAAATCCTTCAGCATCAACAAGAAGGCGACTCGTCGATCTCAACACCGTCGACGCCACATCCGATCTGAAAGAAGTGCTGACAATCAAAGAGAGGAAGTGTTGTCGGAGAGTTGGTATGGGATATGTCAAGGGAGAAGGTGACTCGTCTCCACACCATCTTCAACCTCTGCCAAGAATATCTAGAGGCGGACACAAAGAGGCGGACAAAGGGATATGTCGAGGGATAAGGCGACCGGCCTCGTCTCCACCCCGTCTTCAACCTCTGCCAAGGAGATCTGAAGGCGGACAACTCGATCTGATGAAGGGTGGTAGAATGGAAGAGAGGAGGAGAGAGATTAGAGAGATCTGGTGGGATGAAATGTAATGGGTTTCACCTCGCCAAAGATAATAATAACCCAAACTAACAAATTAGTATAGCGTACAAGTAAGGGTCGAACCCACAGAGAACCAAGTATTTCTATCAAAATGTGTATTTATCAATATATAAATAAAGATGAGATGTGAATAGAATAAACAATAGAGAATGAAAATAAACTATGAAGAGTGTTAATAAGAGCGAATAAAAGATAGAAGAGAATAGTGTGGTTTCATCTACGAATTCGCAACATTGGTTAGTTTACTCGGTACTTGACTCAATTCCTAGTTATTCAATCTCAATTAGTTATTCTGAGTTTGGTTTATATGGATTGACATTCCTCGTGGAGATAACAATCTCTTACATCTATATGCAACCCTAACCCTGTAGGATTTAATATATAAACAACACAAATTTCCAAAGTACAAGCAGAATGGTTGCCCAAATTGTCATTACCCTATACAATTAGGATTATCCTCACGAAATCACCCAACTATACTTGCTACAAAAGGTCTAATTATTCTCACAAATCAATCAAAACTCTAGCATGATGCAATTCAATCAAGGTAATTAATCAAGAGAGAATTAACAAAGAAATAAGCACAAGGATAATGACATAAACAAAGGAATACTATAGAAATCAAGTCTCACGATTCGACCAACCAAGTCTTGAATTGAAGACAAAAACACGAGAATCCTAAGTATTCATGACGTACCTTGGATCTCTCAAATCAACTTCAATCCTCTAATCTCTGAGTTAATGAATATTGAATTAATGGCTTATTTGATGATTCAAAACCTACTGTAATAGGTCTTAATATAAGCTAAAGTTGACGACCAAAACCCCTATAAAGCTTAGATAGAGTTTCCATAAATATAGAATTGGGCCGCTCTCGCAAATTCGGAAAACAACAAAAACGATGGGCGCCGCTCTTTCGCGGTGGTGAGATGTCCATTTTGCTGCGGCGAAATCTATGCATTTCCAGACTTGTAAAACTCGTTGAGAGCTTTCCAACGCATAGTCATAATAGGCGATCGGACATCCTAGGCCCTGGGAAATCGCATTTCAAGTTCAGCTCGCCACGTGGACGACTTTTGCGGCTCTCTGTCGTTTAAGCTCTTATGCCTTGATTCCTTGCTTCATTGCTCCTTGCCTTGTCTTGGCATGTTCCTTAATTTGTCCCTTAGCTCTCCTTAGCTCCATTTGATAATGATTTCTCCACCTTTTGAGCTCGGATCTTATGCACCTAAGACTATCTATAATGCATATACAAAATATGTGTTATCAAAATCGTCGACTGAGAAAACATGAAGGAAATTAGGCGATGAAGAGATTGGAAAAGGGAATAAGGTTTAGGTTTGATTGAGAAAGGAAGACGGGGTTGGGGCTAGGTCTGGAGTATTTTGGTATTTTTTAAAAAAAGTAGACAGTTACCTAAATAAATCTAAAATGTAGACATTCACTTAATCTATACACTATATTAAAACAAAAGACTTTTGCTTAGGTGACTTCTCCACCTTCATTTTGGCTATTTCATCTAGACCTATGAAACGGGTCATTCGGGTCGGGACACTTCGGGTCCGGGGTAATACGGGTCCTGGGTAAAACGGATTCCGGGTACATCCGGGTTGACTCGAACTCGGGTTTGACTGGATTTCGGGTCATTTCGGATCGATTTTGGGTTTGTCAATTTTTTCTTTTTTAAATTAAAAAAATCATATTTTGATAATTTTGCGATAATTTTAAAATTCTAAAATTAAAGACGTGGTTCATAAGTTCTAGTGCTTGTAATTATATACTACATCTTATCCAAAATATTTGATTTTTATTATTTCTCATAATTTTTAATAAAATGTAATAATATATAAAATATCAAAATTTTAAATAATTTTTTTAAAAACTATTTCATGCAATTAGTAATAAACATAGGTTTGTTTTAGTATTTTAATATTTTTTAAAAGTTTTATCTTCTTAAAAAAATGTGTTGAAAAATAAAAAGTCAAATACTATCGATCGGACGGAGTATTACACAATACAAATAAATATAAAAGTTGATTTGAAAATGAAAGATCAAGTGATTGTAATTATAAATTGTAATAAATTGGAATCTCCGCAAAAACATTTAATCATATATAATTATAAATCAACCGGGTCAATCGGGTCAAAATTACCGGGTCACCGAGTTGAAATCCAGATTACCCGGAAAATTTCCGGGTTCGGGCCAAAAAAAAAATTCAAAATAAAATTTTCGGGTTCGGGTCGGGTCGACCGGGTCGGGTTGTGTTTTAACCGGTCTAATTTCAACCAATAACGAATTTCTTGTTTTTTTAATCCTACCTTCTCTTCCCGGTTTCTAAAACACATTTATCATCCCCAAACAATAATATTGCATTTAAATCTTTATAATAGACAATAAATTTGTTAACATAATTCACTGGTAATTTTTTTCATTTTTTGTTCGTCTTATAATAAATATTTTATATTTTATTTTCTTT
Organism: Persicaria tinctoria; assembly: GCA_037127255.1. Lineage (NCBI taxonomy): Eukaryota > Viridiplantae > Streptophyta > Magnoliopsida > Caryophyllales > Polygonaceae > Persicaria > Persicaria tinctoria. The sequence goes on along the minus strand of JBANSL010000020.1, from coordinate 16,640,144 downwards.
TTTATTCTCGCAAAGGCGCCATGGCATGGGGATGGTACTAGTTTCGTTATTAAATGGAAAGTCAAAACTAATTTATCTTTTAAATTAATTGATATAGGGAGAGAGAAAAAAGGAAGCAATTGCTCAAATAGATATTGAGTGACCAGTCCGATCCATGGCTATTAATTATTGGTCCTGCTGATCACATGCATAGTGGAGATGTTCAATTTCAATCCAATGACAAAGGATGTTCATCCGTAATTAAGATCTAGCCATTGCACAACCAATACTTGCTGTACTTGGCCTCAACTTCAATCAAATGACAAAGGATGTTCATCCACAATAGGAGATGTAGGTGAAGGACGGAGATATTGAAGTGCTCCAATCACCTTCATTTATGACAAATCCCCACATGCTCATCTTGCCTTCTCATTCCCTGCTCAGGTGTAACATTAATTATCATCTTCATTATGATCTGACTTGATCCTCTCCAATGCCGACGTTCGTATGGAACGGAGTTAATAAACTGACTAAAATTATAAACAGGGTAAAATTTATAAACTGTTGGTAAAAAGTAGTTAAAAATTTTTGAAAAAATATAAACTCCGTATGGGGTGAAAAACAGTTTATTTGTAAAAAGTGTAGTTTATTTTGTTATTATTAGGGGTATTATGGTAATTTCAAATCAAATAAACCACATAAACTCCCAAAAAACTATCAAAAATAGCTTCTTAAATAAACCCCCAAATAAACTAAAATCTCCTAATCAACCCCTCCCCATACAAGGTTAAAATTTTCAACTCCCAATTTTAGTAGTTTATTAACTACTAAAATTGCATTCATACACACCCTTGTTCTTTCAAATTATCAATGTGGGACTCTTTAGTCCTATAACCCTAATAAATACTCTAATTACTTCACAGATAACGGTCGTTCTATTTACAAACCTATTCAGAATAAGAATGATCATTTGTTAATGTAATCCTAGCATGATATTACATGACATGCTATTATGATATGCAACACTTAGTAGATCATGCACATATAACCAGGGAAGTGTCTGTTCAATCTGAGTAAGCTCCGAAGAGACTTGACTTACCTAGCTAAGCAGAGTAGCAAAATAGTAGACCCGACACACAGTAGTCACAATCACAGATGATCACCTAGATACATATGTAAAGAATACAATGAGTCTACTTCTATAACTACTCTAAACACATATATCACACACTCATACAAGCACATAAATAAACAATTTCGCATCATCCATTCTTTCAATTCATCATGATCAATCATCTCGAATCTCATACCATATTCAATATAATCCGTCAATTCATCGGCTTAAGCAATTTCCAAATCAAACTTAGCCAATTTCGCATGCTATCAGTTTATACTCGTACTTACATATAACCTCTTATAATAAATCACGACAATCATGCTATTAGTCACACATATCATATCATCATACTAGTCTGTCACCGAACAAGTCGGATTTCCAAGTTAGACTCAAAATCGTTTAAAATCCCCAAGTCAAATAGTTAGAAATTCCGACCTTGGAAAACGCTCATCAATTCTTTTTTCGATTTAAATCCGATAACATATTTTAAATCCCCATATTTTACAAGGCCGTTATTTATTTATTTTCAAATACTCTTACTATATAGTATTGTTTGAACAAAATAACCCAACCACTTTATTTTATCTAAAACCGGCCCCTTTTTAATTTTACCAAAATCGGCCCATTTTTATAAAACTCAAAAACCAGCCCTTTTCCATTAACCCAAAACCGGATCCCCATTTTTTTTAAAAAAAATTAAAATAGGCCAAAGTCATTTCCTTTTTAAAACCTTAATTTGGCCCACAAAATTAGGCCAAAAGCCAACATACTCTTTCTATCTCCAATTCATCCGTTCGAAGTAGGGGTGGGCACAAATCCCGTAAATTCCGGTTCCGTCCCGTAAAAATTATGCGCGATGGGACGCGGGATGACCCGTCGAGATCCCGCAAATCCCGTCCCGTCCCGCACCCATTGTCCTGCAATCTCTCGTTGGGTTGATTTTTGCTACTCCAGTCCAGCTAGGCTGTATTATGGGGACCATACCTTACGGTCTTGCCAGGGGGTGCAACAAGGTGATCCTCTCGGCCCTCTACTTTTTGCCTTAGTTTTGCATCCGTTGGTGCGCAAAATCTGGGACACGTTTCAGGTGTGTTTTCAGGCTTGGTATTTGGATGGAGGAACTATTGTTGGAGATACCTTGGTCATTGGGAAGGTTTTGCATATGATTATTGAGGAAGGACCCTGTTATGGTCTGCACCTCAATGTTGATAAAACTGAAATCTTTTGGCCGAAAGAGGACCCGAGGAGCAGGTTGGCTAATGTTTTTCCTTCTAACATTGCTAGGCCACTGGATGGAGTTAAGCTCCTTGGTGGACCTGTCAATGTTAGTCCTGCGTTCTGTAGCGAGCTTGTGATGAAGAGAGTGGACAAAACAATCGCACTTATGGATGCGGTTGCTAAGATTGGTGACCCCCAATGTGAGTTATTATTGCTACGTGCTTGTACTGGGGTCTCAAAGCTTTATTTCGCTCTTCGAACATGCCTGCCTCGTGCCTTTGAGTCTGCTCAGCTTGAGTTTGATCAAGCTCTTCGACGTTCCTTGGAACGTATTATCACTGCTTTTGGACCGGGTTTTGGCAATTGGCAATGGAGGCTCGCCACGTTGCCCTTCAAGTTTGGGGGCCTCGGTGTTTATTTTGCAGGTGACGCTCTCTTTTATGCTTTTCTGGCTTCGCGGTTGCAATCTGCTAGCCTGCAGTTTAAGCTTCTCCAGCATACTAATGTCACAACACCTGGGTATGCCTTCGATGGCGTTGTGCATGTCTTCAATACAAAGGTAGGGACTTATATTCTGAGTAATCCACGTGAGATCGCTGCCCCCAAACTCATGAAGAAACTGACAGACATATATTTCACTCAGATTGCGAAAGATGTAGAGAATACCTTTTTCTTATCACCGCGTCAGATGGCTTTGTGGAGTTCTCAGCGTCGAGAGCATGCTACTGATTGGCTTAGGGTTGTCCCCATCTCAGGGTTGGGTCAGACTATGAATGGTAAGACGTATCGATGTGTGTTGTGCTATCGATTGGGCATCCATTTGTTTTCCATTTCGGAGCCTTGTTCTACTTGCTCCAGGGTATTTGAGGGAGACATTTTTGGAGATCATGTTGTGTCATGTGCTGGTATTGTGGGGATTAAACATCGTCATAATGTTGTTCGTGACACTTTGGTGAATGTTTGTTATCGCTTTGGGATCTCAGCGGAAAAGAGGTTGATATTGGCCTGTGTGGGGGAGACGGGAGACCCCTCCGTCCTGCGGACATGCTTCTTTATGCGTGGGATGAAGGGATGGATGTTTGTGTTGACTTGACAAGGTCATCCCCTTTGATGCAATCTGGGATGATTGATTTTGTTCCAGGGCATGTGGTGGTCGAGGCGGCTCGTCGTAAGCGGGTCAAGTATCAAGATAAGTGTAAAGCAATTGGTTATGGGTTCTTACCCTTCTCTTTTTCTGCATTAGGGGAACTTGAGACAGACGCCATAGCCCTTCTAAAGAGGATCCAGAAATTTGCTCAAGCTCACGATATAGGGGCTTATAATGCAACTCATATTTTCACTAGGGTGGGGTTTTCTATTGCTAAAGGAGTGGGGGCCCATATTGTCTCTCGGCTCCCCACTAATTCTTTGTAAACTCCTTATTATTATAATGTATAATAATAATAATAATAATAAAATACTATATATATAATATTAGGATATAGAGTATGTATTATAATATATCTCTATATATATTGTATATATATTACATATGTACACACTGTAATATATATTTCATACACACTGTAATACTATATAGTGTATATATATATATATATATACTACATATTGTAATTTAGCCATATATAGATATACACTGCATCCTCCACGTTAAGGCCATATATATATACACACTGCATCGGTGTTTATATACATGTACGCATATATGGGAACCTGTAAAATATAAAAAATTATACATATATATTTATTACGCATTTGAGAATCGCAATATATACATGAAAATTTTGAGTTTTTTTATAATTTTTTTATTTGAGGGACAAGGCCCGTCCCGTCCCGTTCCCGTCCCGATCTCGATCCTGTCCCGCAAAAATTACGCGGGACGGCCTTCGTCCCGTCCCGTCCCGCGCCCACCCCTAGTTCGAAGGCAAGGAAGAAAAAAGAAACAAAAGGGGGCCCACGCTGATATGGCGATGACATGGAAGGCGGGACCTAGGAAGGGAAGGAGGAGCTTAAAAAAATTATTATTTAGACCATCTGCATTAGTGAATCCCTTCCCGAACTCATAACTTACATTTTCAATGTCATATCAGCTTAAAAACCTCACTTCAGATTTATTATTTTTCCACCCTCATTCATGAACCCCAACCTTGAACTCATAACTTACTTTTCTTTATTTTCTTTTTTTATTAAATGAAATTTTCTTATATTAAACTCTATAATCCATTCTCATTAATAATAATAATAATAATAATAATAATAATAATTTTTACATTAATAATTATTAATCGTTTAAATATTATAATAAGTACAATTGTTAGGTTTTTTATTATTAAATATTATAATTTAGTTTATTATAATAATAATAATAATAATTTCTTCTTGTTAAATATTATTAGTTATTTAAGTTTATTAATAATAAAAAAAATTATTATTAAATTCTCCCTCCGTTCGGCAAAACTTGTCGTTTACTATTCACGCACGCTTTTTTAGAATGATAAAAACTATATAAAATATTTATTTATTTTTAAAAAAAATTAACAAGTTTGTACTTATTAATAATAACTCCGAAATTTTTAAAAAAATTATTAAAAAAACTAGATATTTTATATAGTTTTTAGCTCCTAAAAAAGCGTGCGTGAATAGTAAAATGTCAAGTTTTGCCGAACGGAAGGAGTATTAAATAGAATAATTAGTATATCGGATAATAAATTATATGTGGGTCGTACGAAATAGGGTAATATGATGAATTTTTTTTTCCTTCTAAACTTATGCAAAGTGGGTGTCTATGTGTAGATAAAATTAAATTAAATTCAAAAATATATATATTTTTAATTTTTATACTGTAAAAATGGTTGAAATGGCTATTTTAAAGATTTATTTACAATCGTTGCCACATGTCAGTCTCTAAATAGGACACTTGGCAACACTAGGCTTTCCCCTTTGCTGTGTGGGCAGCCATGAAACGCAGCACATTTGTGGTGCTGGACACAAAACGGTGTCGTTTTGGCATTCCTCACCCGGCGCAATGACGTACTCTTTGCGTGCCCTCGGTTGTTGCGCCATTGAACCCCACTTTTGGGGATTCTTGTAGGCGAATCCGATGTGCCGAGTTCATCCCATTTTTCTTTTTTTTTTTACTTCATTCTTTACCTACGTGGCAGGTCTTATCAGCCCACGGATTCACCAATGCGGGTGGTCTTAAAGGCGGGTCTTTACATGGTTTAAGTGTGAGAGGAAGGGAAAAACTTACCGCTCTTAGGAATCGAAACATGGCTCAGGAAGAAGGGCGACAGCTCTCCGGGGGACCTCCAACTGCTGCTGCTGACGACTCCGGGGAGGCGTGGGTGGTCCTCCTGCTGGCGCCTCGGGGTGGAAGGATGAAGGAGGAAGTAGTGGGGTGTGGGTGTTCCTCTCGGCAAAACAAGGGAGAGTGTGGGGGAGTTGCGGTTGCAGGGTGGTGGTCGGCACTGGGGATGGGGTGGCTGATGGTGGTGCTCGTAACCTGGTGGTGGAGGGGTGTAGGTGTGATGGTGGTGGCTGAGCCGAAATGGAGGAGGAGGAGAGCCTTTGCTCTCGGTACACAAAGGAGAAAAGGGGGAATAAGGGCGTGGTTGGGTTTTGGGTTTTTGAAAATGAATGTGGAGGATGGGTTGGTCGGGTTCTGAATTTTGAAGAGGGAAAGTGAGGTAGGCAGTTGGTGCGGGACAAATGTCATTGGCTTTTTCGTCCTTTGTCAAATATCAATAATATCCTAACTCAATGCCCAAGCCAATAGATTAGTAAACCAATAGATTGATAAACCAATAAACTAGTATAGCGATGAAGTCCGGAGTCGAACCCACAAGGAAAAACGGTTGTAATGCAATGTTTCTAACAATGATTCTTAAGACAACAGCAATAGTTTATGGTAAATTGATGACAAGAGTAAAGCAAATAGATCATTGGTTGCAAAGTAGTGATAATAATATAGAAAAGCATTTCACTTGTAATTCTCAACAATGGTTGAGGTTCAAGATCCTAGGATTGATTAATAAATATTTATAAACATATGTCGACTTGACTAAAGTTGATAGATTTGCAAAGATACAATATTCCTATTCAATATCACTAAAGAATAGCATTAACCACTCAAGTTCTACAACCAATTGGCATAACGATTCACTGGAAATAGAAGACAAGGGAGCAACCCTCTCGGCCCTATAAACACCTATTCGACATAGATCAATCGAAATCATCCACTACAAAGACATAGAAAATCACTAAATCAATTACTTCGTTTGCTATCTAGAAAACAACAATGAATTCATAGCATTGATGTAATTCCTAACATGGTGAATTGGTGATCAATCATAGAAAGAAACACAAATATAATCAATAAGAACAAGATGATAAATATACTTAGAAATAACTAATAGAAATCAAATCATCACAATTCATTCAACCATGTCTTCAAATCACATGCGAAACTATGAGTTTAGCAACTCCTAACCAAAGTAACGCTCATCTCTCTAATTGTCTCAAACGACAACCCCTCAAACTCCATATGATACACCAAAGCTAAATATGAATGAATTAAACCTAAATAGAGTCATGGAAACCCTAGAAAATAATATAATATTCTAATAAGATCTTCAAACTTAAAGTCGGCAATGCTGAACACGGGGCAACGGCGGGCGCCGGTGGAAAAGCGGCGGGCGCCGTCCCATCGGTGACGAACTTTCTTCTTAGCTTCGACGTTGGGTAGACAAGAACCCTTCCATTAGTCTCTCCCGGACATAGTGACAATCCAACTTAAGATGCTTTGTACATTCATGGAAAACGAGGTTGTTGGTGATTTGTAAAGCGCCTTTATTGTCATAGAACAAAGGAATCAAAAGCTCAGTTGAAAAAATCCATATCAGAATGGATGTTATCAAGCTAGACGAGTTCATTTACCTAGGAAGACATGCTTTGATACTCCAACTCTGCGGACGACTTGGATACAATCTTCTACTTCTTTGTTTTCTAGGAAACAAGGGATTTTCCTAGAAAAATGTGCAAGTACCCCGAAACAGAGCGTCCATTGAAGGCACATGCTAGAGACTCATGATTATCAATTGGATAAAATACAGCCCCAAATCAACTATGTTATGCAAATAACCATATGTAGAGCAACCTGCATATATGGCTTTCGAGGAATTGACATAAATTGGCTTAAATGTTGAACAGAGTACGAGAGATCTAGCCTAGACATATTAAGGAAAACAAATCGGCCAACAAGACAATGACATGCCTCTGGATTAGGAAGGATCTCCCCATCTTTAATTGACAGTTGCAATCCACGAGGTAGTGTAAACGAAGACGGTTTGCACGACTCCATTGTTATATCAACAATGATTTCCAATACATACTAGCTTCTACTGGTTTATCAGAGTTCCAATGGTACCACTGGATACTTCTAGCCCTAAGGAGTACCACCAAGAGGCGTCTATAAACTAAATGGGAACACCCATCAAGAGGCGTCTACAACCTAAATGTAGATGGATCTTTTAAAATCTCGGGTGACTGTAGCGTCGGATGACTAGCTCATTCGGGATAATAATGGTCAGGATATTAATATTTTTCAGCTTACGATCCCGTTGGAATCTGTGTTACAAACAGAAGCAATAGCCTTCTGTACTGGAATGAAGATTGTAATCAAAAGAGGATTAAGGAACATTAGAGTTGAAGGGGGCAGTATCAGAGTTATCACACCCATCGAAGATAGCATGAAAGTACAATGGGAAATTCTCATAACGATTGAGGAGATCTACGTGATCGAAAAAAGCTTCAACAACATCTCTTTCAAGCACTGCTATAGGGAATCAAATACTTGTGCTGGTTATATAGGTAAAGCTAGGATGAATTGTGCTATATGATTAAACTCCCTTCGCACTGGGAGTTATAATGTAACATCATACTAAGGGATGATCAAGGATGATCTTTTTTTTTTTGATAAGGTAATAACTCGAGATCAGATATACCTGAATCTCGATGGCTGAGAAGTCAGCAGACGGAAACCCGTCAAAACATACAAACGAAAACAAAAAGTGGTGCAATACAACAAGTGGAAATGCACCCTACAAGAAACGAGCCAAGGCAACTCTAAATCTAAGACGATGGGGACGTAGACTAAGGACGAAAGCCAAGCACCGTCCTACAACAGCACCGCTGGCCGGCGATACATCAGGACTCCTTGTGGGTGGTGAAGACGAACCTCCAGGAAGCTTCTTCCTTTACACGGAGTCGCCCCGTACACACCACCTCGATCCCAGCCAGACCCGACTCCGACTGCCAGAACCCCAGATAAAAGAAGAACACCCAAGCCGCACCAAAGCAGAGACGCACGCCACCCGAGCAAACCACACCACGAAGGACCGATCACAACGGACCGGTCAAGCCCAAAACGGGGTTTAGTCTAAGCTCTGTCGAATAATTACAAAAGGCCTACAAAAGGGCTGGATTCCAGAATTAAATTTATTACTAATTATCCAATAATTACAAAAGGCCAACAAAAGGCCCAATGCAACACTAAAAGGGCTGGATCCCAAAATCGGGTCAACCTTAGGGCCCAAGTTGACCCGAAATAACGGAGAGCTGTGGATGACAATGGAAGAAGGCTCCTAGGAACCCCCACCCATCCACAAAGAGAATCATCAAGGCAAGGACGAGGCTGTCTCGACAAGGCCAGCGCGGACTGACGGCGACCGGAGAGGAAGAAAGGGGATCGACAGTGGGAAGCCTGGAAAGGCAGCAACGAGAAGGCCAAGACCGGAGTCGACCGAACTGTGAAGCCTCTGAAACCAGACACCACTAGGGCGACGACTCCGAGCACTGCCGGAGGCAGGATTTGCTAGACCACTAGGGTAGGGGAAAGTTGAGACCGCTGAATGGAAGGTGAAAGCCCAAGAAACAATAAATCGAGAGCCGAAACGGCGACCTGAAGGAGGCCGATTGGGCAATCGCAGGAAATTATAGACCAAGGGCGAGGAGGACGACCAAATTGGGGGTAGGAAACCCAAAAAAACGAAAATCCCAAGTTAATTTTGTCATTGAATGGTTCCAACAAAGGGGAAGCGGTATAGCTAAAACACCAAAGAGTGACCATGAATAGCGCACCCGACCGAGGGGGAAGAAGGGTGGTTGAGCGAGGAGGAGAAGATGCGGCCGAAGCCGAGGATCATCGCGTCGAGGGGGGGGGGGGATTATTGGCTCCCGGAGGAGGGTTGAGACACCTAGAGAGGGTGGATTGGGGCTCTCGAAGGAGATTTGAGACTCCCGAAGGAGGATTTTATACACCACCGAGGACTCCGACCACCCAAGGGTGGTTGTTTACGCCTCCAGAGGAAGCCCATGCGGGGTTTTGCTTTCTCTTGAAAAGAGAGTTTTTTTTTCAATGATGATCTTTATTGGTCAACGACCTTTCGCTTACTTAAAAAAAAGCAAAATTGTAGGAAACCCCCCATTAAATAGGGTAGTTTGTAGAAAACCACCATTTAAAAATAATTTTACGGAAAACCACCCTTTAAAATACATTCATTTAAAAACATCACCCTCAACACTTTTAATTAAAAATCTATTATGTAAACTGAAATTACCCTTTTACCCCCAAAAGTATATATATTCTATTTCAAGGTTGTTAGATAGAAAACAAATTGTATTTGTATGTTTTTAATTGCAATCTAATGAATGTCAATACATATGAAATCTCTTCTTTTTATTTTCTCAAACATTATGGTTGAAATCCTTGAAATCTATATTTAAATCTTTATAGATTATATTAAATCTATATCTAATATTAATTTATAAAAATTTATGATGATGTGTCATACATATCTACTATTAATCAATGGTCTAAATATCGTGTATCGGGGTCTTATCGGTTGGGGGTAAAAAGGATATATCGGGGATATATCGGAATATATCGGATTTATCGAATTCGCTAAATTTTAACCATAAATATTATATTTATACTCCAAAATTTAAAAATACAAAAACAATTAATGTTTAAATTGTAAAATTACCAAAAGCAATTAAAAAATCAACTGGCCTTCCTTGTTAGAGGCCTAACTCCTAACCATTAACGATTCAAAATACATAATACAGTTGTAATAATCTAACAAAAAAAGGATTCAAATTACAGGGTCTAACATTGGTCAAATAATAAATGTATACAGACTAACATTAATCACAAATTGAAACACAATTTACAAAGACTAACATTAATCACAATTCACAAATTGAAACACAAATTGAAACTCAGTAAAATTAATCAGTACAATTGAAACTCAGTAAAATTATTCAGTACAAATTGAACGGACTTATCGTACAAGTGTGGAGCAGCGGAGGGAGCGAGAGAGATGGATGTTGAAGCAGACAGAGGTACTGCTCGCGCTCACCACTCAGGCGCTCACCGCCGGAGAAGAAGCGGACAGAGGCGGCGGCCGGAGAAGAAGCAGACAGAGGTACCGGCACCGCTCAGGCGCTCTCCTTGGATTGATATAAAATTATATTTAGTTAAATCTTTTAAATAAGGTTACACTCACTATATTCATAAGATAAAAATGTAACAAAATTTTCTTTCTAAGAACCTTAAAATAATGTAATATATAAGGGGTAAAAGGATAATTCTGATTTACTTAATAAATTTTTAATGAAAAGTAATTATGGGTGGTGCTTTTTAAATAAATGTATTTCAAAGGGTGGTTTTCCGCAAAATTAAATTTTAAGGGTGGTTTCTTGCAAACTACCCTATTTAAAGGGTGGTTTTCTGCAATTTTGCCAAAAAAAAAATATACTTGTTAGATTTTTTAATATAAACTAATACTCGTACCAGTTAAATACCCGCACTTTTGTTAGATTTTTGCAATATTAATTCATTTGATATTAAAAAAACATATAAAATAACTTGTAATAAAAATATCTCGTCGTCGACTTTCAAATGTAATAAAAATATCCCGACTTTTGAGGGTAGTGGTAACATATTACCACAGGTTTTCTCGAGGGTCAAAAATGCTGACAAGGCAGCCTACGTAGATTTTTTTGTGGACAAGGGAGTCTGAGTGGAAGCCTTTTTACAAATTAGCACTAAAATTGGGATTTCTTGAACGGTTTCCTTAGGAAAAAAATAAACCGACAACAAAATTAAACCCAAAAAGCAAAATTGATTCGATCAACCAAACAATTAATCCGATCAAAATTGCCTCAAATTAACACAACACGACTATTCCTAACACCAAACCGACAACAAAACTAAACCGACAACAACAACAACAACAACAAAGAGGGTAAAAACCAAAACTTACTCAGCCAAATCCGTGAACGAATCAAAGAGGAAGAAGGTGTGAGAGAGAAAGCTCAAGATAGGCAACCACAAGGGAGGAAGACTGTCATTGAAGAGGTCCCATAAGCTAGCTAGAAGACCTGGAAGACAGTTCAAGAGGCGACCATGGAAAAGGATAGGATGGAGGAAAAGGTGTTGGGTATGAACCCGGTCCAACTCTTTATTTTTTTTCTTAAGGAAATCGTTCAAGAAAACCCTTGTCAAAAAAATCCACGTAGGGTGCCTTGTCGGCATTTTTTATCCATGAGAAACCCCGTGGTAATATATTACCACTACCCTCAAAGGTTCAGATATTTTTATTACATTTGAAAATTGAGGATATATTTTTACCATACCCCCAAAGATGGGGTATTTTAATAAGTTTTCCCTAATTCTAACTACCACTATATACAAATATTATTTATTTTTTAAAATTTTAAATAAATTTTGTATTAACACTCGCTTAACTAATTAATTTATGTAAATATGTTTAATTGACTATCAATAAAAGAGATATAATATAATATATCCATATTTGATAAAAAAAAAATCAAAATCTAACAAAATTTGATAAAAACGGTATCTTAGGCATATATTGTTATATTAATCTTCTAAAAATATATCGATATCTAACGAAATTGGATAAAATATTATCTTAAAGCATATATTTCTATATTTTTTTTTGTAGTATCATATATTTCTATATTGATTAAGTGAAATTGGATTAAAAAAATTAGAAAAATCTTATCTTGAATGTGTAAGTTGTTATATTGTATAAATTAATAGAAAAAAATGCAATTAATTAAAAATCTATATCTATATCTATATCTATATCTATATCTATATCTATATCTATATCTATATAATTACTTAAAAGCAAAGATATGGCACCTCCTCCTTAATTCACTCCTCTTCGTCCAATGAGATTTTATTTTTCTTCCAATTATTTTTTGGCTTTTTTTCTTCCAATTTACACCCAAAACATACCTAGGGTTGTGACTTGTGAGACCTCCGCCTCCGCCCAGGCATACCTCCTACTCGACGTTTTGTAGAGTACCGCGAGGCAGCACATGGTTTTCGTCTTCCTCCTTCGCCGAGGTTATACCGCTCCTCCTCCTCCGCCGATCCTCTGTTCCTTCGCTCTTCCTCCTCCGCCGCCGGTGAGTTTATACCCCCTTCTCCTCTTCTTCGTCTTTCTGCGCTTCTCGGCTTGCCCCCTTTATCATTTCCGTTTTGTAGCGTCTCTTCTCCCTCTGACACCCTTCGGCTTGTGAACTCCGCCTCCAACCTTAGCTTCCTTGGACGCGCCGTCTCCCCCTTCAATTCGCCCTCTTGATTTTCTGTCTTTTTCCTTCATCCGCCCTTGATATCAGATCTCAAAATCACTCATCCATATTGATGAAAGTTCTTGCTCTCGTATCCATTGTACTGGGGATGAGCGTGGGTGGCGCGCAGTGAACGACATCGACGATTATGAGTTCACACCAGTAGGTATTTGTCCTATTTTTCATTTCAATTTTCCGAAATTTAGGATTTAGGATTTGGATTTGGGGATTTCGGGAGTTGTTTTGGGGATTTGATTGGATTAAATTTTTAAATTTAGGGTTAGAGATTGAAATTTTAGATTTAGGATTTAACGTCTTATATTTGTTGATTACAATGGAATTTGATCCCTTCTCTCTCAAGGTGATTTTTGTTAACCCTTCTCTCTCCGGTTGATTTGTGTTAGCCCACGCCACATTATATATACACACACACACACACATTTGGATTGGTTTCTACTCTTTACTGTCATAAAATTAACGTTATTTATGGTGATCATCATATAGCATCAATCACAATACAAGCTGGTAAGTTTTAGATTATCAATCTCTTTTTTTGCTTCGTGACTTAATTGCCTGTAGGTTGGGCTGTTGTGTTCGTTTAAGTATTTGTATGCATAAATAATTCATATATTAATATTTTCTGTATTACTTAATGTAGAAAAATGAAGAAATTTTGTTGATGTGAAAAATTCATTATATTTGTTACTCTTGATCATTTCAGCTTCGATGTCCATATATTTCTTTTGAAGTAACTGTTTTTAGGTCAAAATTGGGTCTAAGTAACTTGGAATGAGATCCAATGGAATTTGATTTTTTTAACTTCATGTGAAGTTTAGAGAATCTTAATCAACAACAAATTTAAAATAGATTCATCTATTTTTTTAGGGTTTATATAAAGATTTGGTTTAACAGTTGAACTCCACAAAGCAAGTAACTTATACTATGAATCCTGTCAAGTAAATGATAGTTATCTTTTAGTTCACTAGCAGAAGAAATGAATGCACAATTAATATGTTTCATAAACTTGCTTTCAAATCTTGAACTTATAATTGATGGGTTTGGATTGTCTCCAGTTGCTGAAACTTATAGGCCCATGAAATCAGTCTTTGTACTGATATTAATTTCTACAATATATATGATATGTTTGACAGCCGATTAAGCATGCACCGCCGAGGGATTCCCACAATTTACAATGACTGAAGCGCGGAATCAATGGATTCAGATTCAAGAGGTAAGATTGGCATAAGAACACTACATACCATAGATACCATCGTCTGTTTGACAATATATGCGATATCCGACAGCTTCATGTGTTCAATAATTGCAAATAGAGTACAGATTAATTTTTTTGAGCATGTTTACTTTGCATTCTCTAGCTAGGCAAAGGGATAAAATTTTCTATCACTTATATATTTCTCCATTACTCAACTTAATTTTTAGAATAATAAATTTATGAAATGTCTTAAATAATCATCTAAAAGAAAAGCAATATTGAATAATTTAATGGGTTCTTTATCAACTAAAACATCTCCGACTTTATTGTCAAGATTTTTCCAAATTCTATAATCATATATATCCAATTAATAGCTAATATCTTCATTATATATTATGTCATGCTTATTAATATTGTTAATCCCAACATAGATATTTTTTCAGCCCTTATATTGTCATTACATTGGCTTTACAATCATGTCAGTTGTATGTTGTTGTCTCGAGGGTTACAAGCAAAGTCTGCTTGAGTCATTTTGTGAATTTATAGCTAATATGTCGTTCAATGGTATTATGGAAGTTTACAACTGAGTCATTTTGTGAATTTATTCTTCTTTTTTTGTCTGCTTTCAATATACGTGCAAGAAGGGTAGCTTCTCTAATGAGAGGTTGATTGGTATAAAAGTTGATGACTTCTGGTAAGGTTCATGACCTGTGTTGTTAGAATTGTTGTTGCTTATATACATTTGGCTGGATGGAGGAAATGATAAAGATTTGTTGTACTTCAGCTATGCCAAGTATGGACTAATGTTTGGACAACTACTTGGCGACAGGTTTACAATTACATTAAGGTATTCTGGAATTGTGTATCCCATACTTACGTTCATTCCCTATTCCTTATTAAGTTTTATCTGACGCACCCCTTGCTTGGTTGAGTGTGCAGAGGGGTTGTTGCTGACTCCGAAGACACCATCAGAGCTTCTTTGTTTGATTTGGGAAAATATGGATTCATCAACTATTTTGGTCTGCATGTAGTTCTCGGTCACCCTTTGTTTTGTCATTTTGTGCATGAATTTCTTATTTATGCTGTTTCTTTTGACCAGTTTGTTTCTGCCAATGAGTGATAACCGATGAGCTTTTAGTGTTTTCCTTTTTATTCTTATATCCAGTTGCTCAACATGAAAATTCTTATTTGTGGGATATTCTCTGGTAAATGGTAGAGCTACTTTAGATAGTGGATGAGCTACTTTGGATATTATTTGGCAAGACTTTTTAAGTGTTTTCATTTTTCTATAATCACTTTCAAATGAATTTTGTATACATGATAAGAGAACAAACTGCAAATGCATAAATTGGCTCTTTAGGATTTAGTGATGCCAACTTCTATACACCTGAAGCCATATCTTATTTTTTTGGTTCCATATTTGATCTGTTTAGGATTAATTTTGTTATAAAATTCAACTTACCTAATTCAGTTTCATTGATTCTTTTCTGTAATGCATTCTTTGTAATTCATTATCTATAATTCCTAATTCTTTATTTTTTTATTTTATAGCTATAAATCTGTTTTAAATTTCATTTCGTTAACTCGGATTCTAAAATTCATTTCATGTAATTCGATTTTATTCTAACATTCAGTTTATATAATTCAGTTCCTTAATGGCGTTTCTAAAATTCAGCATCTTCAAATCTTTTTACATTTCATATATGTAATTCAGCTTCCATGATTAATTTTCATCCTCATTCTTCCCTTTTCTCCAGGATTTGCATGGACGAAGCCTATAGCACCAACTCAGTGTCTTTTCTAAACGCCTTTGTCGTTCAAGAACAATATTGTTGTTTTAGGCTTCTCAAACATTTGTTTATATTTTATTTGGTCATTTCTTATAATATATATTTTATATTATCACTTACTTTTTTTTCCACTCGCAACCACGCCAATTCTACTAGTATACAATTAAAAAGAAACTGACACATGTGACGAAGGACTTGAATCAATTACGCCTATATTGAGACATAGGGTGTCGAGGGAGAGATTGATGACCACTAGAAGCCTCCAAAGAATAAGACAACGTGTAACATAAACAGGCCGACACTCGACACCCAGTAGCTATAGTAGTGTCTTCCCACGCCAACGTGTAGCTTCCTTATAAACCCCGCCCCCATATCCCAAAACGTAACACCCCTGCGAGTCCTCTGTCCCGATATCAATCCCCTTCTCCTGTCCTCCTATTTTTATTGGTCCAGCTGGCGTTGTAAATTAACTCTTCCAAATCCATCAATATTAAACCAAACCGGTCCACAAAAAACACTAAACACAGTAAACCCTTTTTCAATTTGGGTTTCCTACAACTGCAATCTTCTCGTCGGTGCAAATAGAGAAGTTCCTGTCGAGTGACGAAGACGGAGAATCTCACCAGTGGTGTTCCCCAATCGGTTCTTCTCGGCTCAAAGTTGGCCAGTCTCAACGGTGGATCTCTCTTCCCCTCCGACTTTTGCATCTAATCAAATCCCTGAGAGCAAGAGGGATCGATGGCGGCGAACTAGGCGACTCCTCCCCGACGATGCCTCTATCGAGTATGTGACCCCTAATCTGTCAATCCCAACTTTCTCCAATGGAACTCCTTATTTTTCTGGAATTGAGTTGTTTGAAATCCCTAAATTGAGTTAATTGAAATCCCTAATTTCTCCAATTCAACCCCTTATTATTCTTATGAAATTGGGTTGTTTGATTAACGATACTAATTTTTTCATGGGTTCACTTGGTGACTTTGGAAGCTTCTTCAAATTGATGCCACTTTTTTTTTTGAAGTGGAGATTGATGCCACTTTAGTTGAAGTTGGTAGAACAGTGCAACTGAGCTGGGAGATTGATGCCACTTATGAAATTGGGTTGTTTGATTCACATGAGTTGTTTTCGGATGAAGTATATATGAGTTGCTATTAAAAAAAAGAAAAAAGAAATGTTTACATTTTTCTACCTTAGCATGCTATGGGTAGAGATGCAATAACAGTTAGCAGCAGCTGCTTTTTGGCTAAATTGGCTCTCAATTCAGACTGATAGTATTCAAGATTAAAGCTTGATAGTATTTAAGATTAAAGCTTCATGTTTGCCAACTACATTTTCTTTGCTTGTATTTTGTACACTAACATGATCAAACTGTGCATTTTCTTTTTATTACCTTTATGAATTTCTGTCTATTGGCTGAAATTAGATGGAGGAGAAAGTAAAGAAATTTGTGGAGATGAAACATCGAAGTTTAGCAGAAGAGAGTCACAAAACAATGGAAGCTTTAAAAGAAAGGTATTGGCTTTAGTTCATGTAATGTGGGCTTGTCAAGTTTTGATATGGCAGTGGGGTATTTACATAATTAGAGTATAATTTTGAGATTCGAGTATAATTTCTTGGCTGATAGTGTATGGTACATTATACCCTTGATCTATTTCGATGAGTGATGTAATTAAATTTTCAGCCTATTAGCTCAAATGGTGAGCTATGTGTTTTACACATCGATGTGGGTTCGAATCCTACATAGGCTAACTTATAGTTAAAGCTTGAATAAGTAAGATGAATCACCAATTGAAATAGAAAATTAGCAAAAACATTCCTTGTATGATGTCCATAACTTCCATACATTCATCAAGATAAAATAGAACATCAGCAAGATGTAGTCCAATACATATATAGTAATATAGTAGGCCAACAATTTAATAAAAACCACTTCAAGAAAATTAATTCAATGTTTATGCAAACGGTGAAACCGTATTTAATACGCTAACAATATAGCAGAAATATAAATGAAGGCCAACACATATAAGAGAACACCAGCAAGGGCTGAGAGTGGAAATCAGTAACAACAGCAGCAAATTAAGCAACTTGAACCCCAACCGATGTACAACAGCAAGGCCAACACATACAAGAGAACACCAGCGAGGGCTGTGAGTGGAAATTAGTAACAGCAGCAGCAAAGCAACTTGAACACCAACCGGTGTACAGCAGCAAGGCCAAACCTCAAAAGGTTGAAAGGTCACATATCACTGCCTTGAAGGAGTTTACACTTTTGGATCGTTTCCTCTTTTCAAGAGGACCTTTTGGCCTTTTACTAAATTGATGTCCAGGCTTTGGCTTTAAGATTGAGCTTGCAACTATCTTCATCTGAGTAGGATCACTTCCGAGCAGTTGACAACTCTCAGGATTGGATTGTACAGGGTTTACTCCTGAATTGCAATCCAGTTCTGCAACTCTCGTGGCCAACTGAGTAGATAAGCGACATTAGGGAAGAGAGATCCACCGTTGAGACTGGCCAACTTTGAGCCGAGAAGAACCGATTGAGGAACATCACTGGTGAGATTCTCCGTCTTCGTCACTCGACAGGAACCCTCTCTATTTGCACCGACGAGAAGATTGCAGTTGGAGGAAACCCAAATTGAAAAAGGGTTTACTGTGTTTAGTGTTTTTTGTGGACCGGTTGGATTTAATATTGATGGAGTTGGAAGAGTTAATTTACAACGCCAGCTGGACCAATAAAAATAGGAGGACAGGAGAAGGGGATTGATATCGGGATTCGCAGCCCAAACAAACACGTACGTACGTACAAATCGTAACAAATTTCATCTCGATCAATGGAAAATATATTAAATAAAATTGCGAGCAAAATATAAACAAAATTCAGGATCGAAGAGGTGGAAGAGGATGGAAAGTAGTCAAATTATAAAGAGAATTAAGCAGCCGAGGAGGAATAGGTTAAGCATTAATATTTCAACGTACGTACAGGCATCAGCCATCAGCTACGCATGTCTTCCACCACCAACCATGACTTCCGGTAAATTTCTCTCTCTCTATATATATATATCACTTTTTCATTACCCTTTTCGTTGTTTATGACACTTGGACGTACGTTATTGGATCAGGCTAGTCTCGCCGGCGTTTGAGCACGAGGGGCGGCTGCCGAGGAAGTACTCGCAGGAAGGGCAAACGACGCAGAACAACATATCCCCGCCGTTGGAGTGGTACAACGTGCCGGAGGGCTCCAAGTCCCTCGCCCTGGTGGCGCAGGACATCGACAACCCCACCTTGGGTGGGGCTGCGGTGCCCTGGACCCACTGGGTTCTGGAGCACATTCCCCCAACCCTCAACGTGTTGCCGGAGGGCTACTCCGGCAAGGAGGAGAACCTCGGTGGCGACTACTACAAGATACTGGAGGGCATTAACGACTGGAAGGCGCCTGGGTGGTGCGGCCCCTTACTGCTGCCCAACCATCGCCATAGGATTGAGTTTAAGCTTTATGCTTTGGACGACGAGATCCACGTTGGCCACAAGGTAATTACTCACTTAGGTGTGTTTGGCAACACAAAAGTTTCTCATACTTATTTTTTTTGTTTTGATATTATATAGTTTTAAATAAAATAAAGCTAAAATTAACAGCTACATTCCAAATCTTCTTTTCAGAGTTTTTTTTATATACACACAAATCTATTTAGTTTTATCAACTACTCATTAAAATAAGGTTATGAAACACATTACTAGCTTATCAATAGTTTAATTTAACATATATTGTATACAATTAACTATTAAGCTTCATCTATCGATCCATTCAACTTCGGTAACGAAACAAATCCTTTGCCGATTTCGATATTTGTAAGGATATGCACACTCATTTCCTAATAGTAAGTATGTGTTTTCAATTTCTTTTATCAATGCGAGTTGTGTTGATGGAGGATGGAATGTGCAAAGATGAAGGTTGTTGTGTGGATTTGGGTTGAATGCAGGTGACTAAGGAGAAGTTAATGGATGCGATCAACGGGCATGTCCTTGGAGAGGCAATTCTCATTGCCGTCTTCTGATCGAACAATTGCATCCATACATCTATACTTTTTTCTATATATGGACATTATACAAAATAAATATATGTATCCTTAGCTACATATGCTATATGCTCTGTAATATAATGTAATGTTCTGTATCGTTACCTACATATGTATCGTTAGCTACCAAAAGTAATATGTATGATTGGCTACATATGCTATATGTCAAACGGAGAGTTTTATAAAATTATAACATCTATTTATCATCGTGTTTCTCAAAGTACGCCCTCGGATAGTCGGATTTGAAGTATATACTATCATCCCCAGTATATTACTTGATGCTGTTTTTTCACAAACCAGATGTAATCCCTGAGATCATCCACAATGATGGTGTGCAAATGTGTATTCTAACATAACTCCCGTTTTCGTACGACCCGACCAGGTTTTCCGAAATTTCACAAAAGTAATTTTTGAAAACAAAATGTATAGAAAACCTAAGCACAAAAGTCTGTCCGGACAGGACATATCCGGAAACAGGGAAAAATAGTCGAAGATGAAATGAAAAGCAGTCGAATACACAACATTATGTTCCAAACCATCAGGTCCATCACAAACCTATGTTCAACATCAAGCGTGAAGGTTCCTTTGTCTGAAAACAAGTCACAGACAATTGATCGGAATCGTCTTGCAAATTAAGCTCTGGCTGTGCTACCAAGTGTTGAGCAAAAGACTTCACTTGAAATACACAGAAACCAGAGGAATGTCAACATCTTCCCCCTCGTCATCTTCGCAAGCCACCACCACGTCGAAATGCTTGCGGTATGCGGGTAGATCAGCCTTCGCTACTTCCCTGACGAGGTCCACCATTTTCCTGTCCATTCTATCCTTGTGCCTCGGGAACATGCTGTTGTAAAGCAAGCAACTTCCGTACGAGATGCTGTAAGCCGTCAGGCCTTTATCTTGTAGCCAATTGATGAGCCCTCTCAATGTAGGATTGTCTTTCAGGATCCACCTGTCCCAGATTGTCCAGCTCATGTCTTGGTGCTTTGTCACCTTCGGAGGGACTGGCTCAGCCACTGAAAAGAGAGGGAGGGCGAGGTTCGCAAATGTGTTTTTGTAGTCCTCCACCTTGTGCTCTCCACCCAATACCTTGTAAAGCTCCAGGCATACAAGACCGGTGGCCATTGCAGTCGCAGTAGCAATGGCAGGTATGATCCTACCTGCAATGAACTTGGCCTTCAGCTTATCAACTTCTGGGATTCCATAGTTCCTGGCTCTCATATTGGCAAGCCCGGCTATTACATCCATGTGATAGTTGGTGTCGTCATCCTGCATATTGGAAAGGGACAACAAACTTCAACGATAAAGGTTTGTGTGATGTGAAAACTTGCATGTACAACCAACAATATCAAGCATGATATCTACAAACCCTTCACTAGATACAATGATCTTTGTAATGATATCAACAAACCAACAATGTCATATATTACGAAGTGAGCCCTTGTAAGAATGAAGGGCTAAAAATGTCATAAATTACAAAGTAAGCCTTTGTAAGAATTAATTCTTTCTCTACATGAGATATTTGAAGACGGAACTACATTATAACACCACAATACAATGTGAGAATGTGAAGCATGCCATGGGAGAAATGACCAGATAACGTAATTGTGTTGTCAAGTGGAATATAGATGGACTACAAGAGAGTGGAAACCACTACAAAGAACATTAACATCATAGGTGTGCAAGTAAGCATATGGGTTGAAATTTGCTTATGAAGCATGGACGCAAGGATGGGGATTGGGGAGGTCAAGACCTTTTGACACCCAGAGCTGAGAAGATTTCTATTGGACTATTTTAGAAGTTCATTTCAAATTTAAAATAAAAGGGTTAGGAAAGAAACTAGAATTACATGTCATACTATCAGAGTAATGAGGGTACATGATTGGAGATGACAGGTGGAAACCATTAGCTTACATGCTTCTTAGAAAAGAAGTACAATTTCCTTGAATTGGTAAATAAAGAGCGGCCATTCCGGGGTTCGAACCGGGGACCTATAGGTACTACCCACAAGTCCTTTCCGGTGAGTCATTCCGGAATGGTTAGAAGTACAATTTCCTCTAACAGAAAGAAAGCGGTCAAATTAGGACACTGTCAATAAGATGGAAACAAAAGTTTAATGTTTAGGTTAGAGTCCACTAGTAATGATTTTTAACTAGAAAAACCATTTATGAAGATGAGTGGAGCTCAAAGTTTCAGGCCATAACATGCAAAGATCAAATTGCAAAGAAGGAAGCATACATATCATAAATCATATAAATGAATCAAGTAGGGTTCTTTTTTCACATGCTATTTTAAGTCCAACTTGCATGCATGATACCCAAAAGCTTAAATCTGTTATCCACACACCTAACAAAAGACAGCAAAAAGACTAACCTTCTCAAATTGGATAGGATTCATTTTGAAACCTTGAGGCAGTTTCTTCTGACAGTCCTCCAACTTAGCAATCAACTGTTCAATAACAGCAGAATCATCTATAGAAGATGTAGACAGGCTAGTTGCTTTTTCATCAGTCACAATCTTCGCATCCTTCTTTGGTGCAAAATCGGGGACTATCACTTTGTTAACAGCATCAGCCAACATTTGTGGTGACTTAATCCAATCTGGTTTTGGAATACCAAATGTTTCTGCCCGTAATATTGCTAGTGCCATGACAAACTGAAGGTGGCTGTGATCATCAACTGAAAACTGCAATGGCCGTGGAAAACGTTTTGGAGCAGACCAGAACCGTGCTCCACTGCTGGTCATAGCATCCTCTGGGAAGGTAAATGTCAACTGCTTTACCCGATCAGCATAATAGTCTTCAAACCTGCATTTATCACACTTCACTATTATGAAAATAACAAGTAAAGAGATCTAGAAAATTGAAAGAGCTGAATCTAGAAGGTTACTTTAAGCGAGCCCAAGTTATGCATTCCTGAAAGTTTTCGCATCGATCCTTATCAAGGCACTCAAGAACATGATCCAACGTGTCCCTCGCTTGAGCATCACCAGCATTCCTCATGGAAGACGTGTAATCACCAGGATTTCCAAGAAAGGCATTCACTTCAGTAGGTGTCTTCTCCAAAAGTCCCTCAAACTCTGACCGAGCCCATGTAAGACAGTGGTCAATGTTATGTGGGAAAGAATGAACAGTACACATAGGTGCCTGTTTTTCTGGTGGATCACGAGATGCTCCATAATTCTCAGTGAGGTGAGGTATAACCATCTGGGTGTTACATTTTGCACCAAGAGTCCCAGACTCTAGAAGAGGCTTCTGGAAATAGAGACATCTCTGATCAATATAGAGCCTGGCATTGACATTATCTAGTGCATTTATAACAACATCTAAATTCTCCCAAAAATTGTCATCAAAAACATTCTCTGACTCAGGGTTCGCGCGATTTTGAAGAGCTTCAATTTGAAAACACGAGTTTATTGCAGTGGCAGCAGCAGCAGCTACGGTTGACTTTGCCTGTCCAATATTCCAATCACGAAATAGAAACTGCCTGCTAAGGTTACTCTTTTCAATCACATCATCATCTGTGATTGTCAACTTCCCATGATCACCACAAGAAACTCCCATTAGTGCAACATTCTTAAGAAACTCACACCCTAAAGCGCCAGCTCCTACCATGAACACTTTTGAATCCTCAAGTTTCTTTTGAAGCTTCAATCCAAAAACAGAAATCTGTGCATCATATCTACTGTTCAAAGGCCTCAGGTCATCGGGACTCAGGTGTTCAGTAGGTAGTGATTCCACTGAATCAAAGTAGAAAAACTGCACATAGAATCGAATAAAATGCACAATTAGGTAACTGAAAAACGAAAGAAAAAAATATCAGGTGAAGAAAAGAGGATCAAAGAAAGCACATCCATGACAGAAGTTAAACCCGAATAAAAGCATCTGAAAACATTCAGATTAAGAAGCTAAAAGCTTCCTGAGACCATTGTTTATTTTTTTCATTAAAATAACTGTATAGAAATCCTTCACTTGGGCCTAACTAGACATCATTATCATTTCAAAAGCAAAGAGACAAAGTCTTCAGTTGAATTTTCTTACCTGAAATAGAGGATGGAACTTTCCAGAGCAGGCTTTCATGACTTCTTGACCAACAATGCCGCCAAACATAGCAGCCATGGGATTTAAAACCGCCTTTGCACCAAAGGCAAAATGCCGAAGTAATTTTTGGTCAATTTCTTCAATCTTCCCATCTGCTGAGCTAGCATTAATACTACTTGCAATAGAAATCAATTTCTGTGCATCGTCCTCTGATCCAGAAACAGGAAAACGACCCAACTCTGCCCTGAATCTATCCAGTGCTTGAAATGCCAAATGAAGCAGAGGTGGACGATCAAACTTGGCGAAGTCGCTGAGAAGAAATTCACCAGGGTCATTGAGTGCCTGTCTCAGTGGCTTGAAATTCAGTTCCTTGGCCTGCTTCACTTGGGTGACAATACCACCTCTCTCATATGCTCCATAATTTGTTGTGTCTTCATCCAAGGTTAAGGAGTATGGCCTTGCATTTTTTATCTTTCTTGGTTTTCCATCATTCAACTCAGTCATTCCCCGAACTTCAGAAAACACAACCAGATCACCATCTTGAAACTCAAGCCTCTCATCATCCACACATGAAATAAGAGCTGGGTTGTCATTGCTGATGGATGCTACTATGCCAGTATGGGGTTCTTCACCATCAACATCTACAACAGTGAACTTGGGGCCAAAGTCACAGAAGATACTGCCAAAAAGGCCACGGACTTCAGTTTTTATAAAGGCAATTGGAGGCTCATGGTGATGGCAATATTCATCAAATTCAATTGCTTTCTCCAAGCTGATATCAGTGAACACAACAGCCTGCAATTAGGAAAAAAATCTTAAGTGTGATGATAAGAAATAGTAGAAATGCACAACAGCATGAAACTAAGCTGACTGGCAAATCAGTTTGTCCCCTTTTTCTAACTCACACATCTGAACCAATATGTCAAGAAACTCTTGTAATAGCAATATTTTGGTTAAAATGACACGGAAACTGAAAATTCCACAAATATGAAGCCATTGAGCACTAGACACTAGTATTAAAAAAATGAATGCAAAAGCAGAAGAAAGCTAGTAGTAGAAATCTAGGAGACCGGCCAAGGATCGTTTGGGTGGAATGACAAAAGCTGTTGGCATAATACCTGAAATTTTGAAAGATGTTCTGTGGTTAATCCAGTAGTCAAGGTATTAACTAAAACAGCGTTGTTCAGTTCTTGCAGCTTCTGGACAGCAGCAAGGGCACGGTTCTTTCCAACATCATCCTCTGAAAATAGGAAATTACTAGACAAGTCCCACAACTCCACAAGTCCTTCATCATGCAATGTAACAGACTTCACCCCGGCAAGAATAAGATTTTTTGCTGTAAGAATGTTAAATAAAATGATATCAATAACCAACACATACAAAGGAATTAGGATACCTATTAGCACACTATGTATATCTACTGGCAAGCTCTTGATGGGATTTCAATGACAAGAAAAAATTAGTGAAAAATGACATTTATCATCCAGTCTTTTCCTCTATGATGCTGTGAACAAGAGAGCAATTCCTTTTGCAGTAAAATACCACCCCATCATCTAGTGACAAACTTAATTTAAAATACATTTTGATTAATCCAGGAAGATGAATTGAGCAAAAATCCAAGTCCTTGAGGAGCTACCGTGCAGGTTTTTTGAGCTTCTGTAAAAAGCATAAAGATTGCCCACAAAGGCAATCAAAACATTTACAGGAAGAAAAAAAAATCAAATTTAAAACTAATAAGAACATAGTTATATCTTAAGTTGCTTAAGACACAGGAACATTCAGCTCTAATAAAGATAAGGATTGTTATACACAAAGTATAAATTCTTAAACAAGCATTAACTGCTAACATATGTAGCAAAAGTAACTCAACTGAATTATAACAATCATAAGCAATGTAATTAAGACTTTTTTATCTTTTGGTTCATTACAGAATCCAGTAAATAATCCACTGATCTGAGCTAGTTAGAAGTCAAAACCCATTGAGCTGATATGAATACCAACCTTGCTAATTGGACTGTTTTGAAGATCAATACGACTAGGAATTAACAAAAACAAGAAAAGATTCAGCTGTAAGTTTTGGGCTTATGCTTCATACTGCTCAAGATAACACTGATAACACATCTAAATTCCAATGATCCCCAACATAAATCATGCCAACGCCATTGCCACATTCAGTAAACCCAAGTCTTTTGATGGTGGGAAATTCTCACATACAGTCAGGAAAAGGGAATTCCGAAAAATTGATGTGCAAACCCTTAGATGATAAGTGGACAATCTATGGAACATCAACCGTAGACGATATTTTAACTCAAAATCACAAATAAAATAAAAAATTTAAGAGAGAGAGAGAGAGAAAGGAAACCCTACCGATTTCGGCACCGAGGCCTTGCAAACCGGAAACAAGCACGTTAGAAGCGAATAGCTTCCGCATAGTCTCGCGACCATACACCGCAAGCTGGCGGCTGTGCAGATCCTCATCGATATCCATTGGATTACCGCTGATCCCATCACCAAACTTCATGACTGACGAATCAGATTCGCTACCGCAGCCGTTGCCGCTGATGGTCAGTCCGTTACCAGCAGCGCCCGTGGCGTTTGTCGGAGCTCCGGATGTGGCGCAAGTAGCGGAGATCGGGCAAGGCTTCTTGAAATTGACGGTGACGCTGTGGGAGACCTCGACTACCTCGTCGTCGTCGTCTACTTCCTCAACGGCCTCTCCACCGAAAGGTCTCTTTCTAGGAAGCATAAAGTGGACGGAACTGCGAAGGCTCAGATTGAACTCCATGAGAGAAGACCTTGATGAAAGCTTAAAACCAGCTCCGAACAAGAGAAAAATCGAAGGAAATCGAAGCGAAAAGGGAGAGACAAACCTTGTAGCTCATATATGTCGGTGACGGTGAGATGCTTGGAGATGGAGGAAGGTATGTTGGAGACCGAAGAGAAGAATCTGAGAGACGTGGAGCGGCGGAAGGAGGAGGAGAGAGGACAGAGGCGAGGAATTTTCTTGCAGCGTGGTTCCGGGTGACTGGCTGACCTCCTGGTGAGTGCCGAGTTTAGGTTTCTTCTTTTTTTTTAAAAAAAAAAGTTTAGTAGAACGAACGGGTTTATCGGTGATTTAGATAACTAAGAAAAATTAATTAGCTAATTGTTCCTAAACAAATAAAATTAGGTAGTGCGTATCATTTCCTTCCTCCCACTTGCCCTTCCTTCCTCTCACTTTGACATTGATGTCACTTTTATTCAATCAGTTATATATCGATATAATTTACTTTGCAACCATTTGTAATGTCATTTTTTAATTAAATTTTATACAATTTATGATATATGAGAATAAAATATGATTAAACTTCATTGATGACATCTTTTATTGATTACTTTTATTCATTGATTACATTTGTAACTACCATAATAAACAAAAAGCTAAATATATTGTCAAATATATTACTCCCTCTGTTTCGAATTAATGGTCGTTCTAAGTAAATGCACAAGAATTAAGATAATGTCAAATTGCTTTATACACAGAAGTAATCATGACCCATTTGGTACTTTTATTCTGAAAAACTCCTAATTGACCTTTTCCATTCCATGTAATTATTGCAAATTCAAATTTGCCACTATGTATCCACTTCTATTAATTTACTTTTTGCGAGCCAGAACGTACGGAGCCAAGACATCAATACCGAGTATAATTGCAAGAAGTAATTAATGGGTAAGAATTTGTACGGAGCGACGTTTAATATGAAACAAGATAAAAATGCTAAAACGACTTTTAATATGAAATGGAGGGAGTAATACAAAATAAGAAGGTTAACAAGGACTTCCATAGGAAAATAGCATAAAAGCTTTCTTAAGGAAACTCCCTCTGAGCTCTAAAACTCTCTTCGGGGCTCTGCAACTCCCTCCGGGGATATATTAATCCGGACGGTAAGAGCAAGCCCAACAGCTCCTCTAAAAATTCTCTATTATAGAGAAAAAAATATCAAAATCTCTATAATTTTTATACTCTAACCCCAACAGTTTCTCTATTTTACATATTTCT
Source organism: Persicaria tinctoria (assembly GCA_037127255.1). Classification (NCBI taxonomy): domain Eukaryota; kingdom Viridiplantae; phylum Streptophyta; class Magnoliopsida; order Caryophyllales; family Polygonaceae; genus Persicaria; species Persicaria tinctoria. The sequence continues at coordinate 16,612,014 of JBANSL010000020.1, read as the reverse complement.
ACATTTATTACATTCTATAAATAGTATACATATATTACATACTACTTAACAACAACAACACACAACTGATCATCAAGCATTTAAAACACAACCGATCATCAAGCTAAGCACTTAAAGTAATCTCATTTGGAATCTTCTTGGTATGTTATCTAGTATTGTGATGGTTGAATTTGTTTCTCTTCCTGTTAATTTTTTTGTATGTAAACTAAAATGTCATTGTACATACTATAAACATTTCACAATACAAGAAATAATTTTCAACTTCTTGTCAAAAAAGATATGCCTTTCTACTGATTTCTTTAACACCGTAGGCATGGAAGATCAAACTGCAACTCAAAGGAGATTGAAGATTCAAAGAAAAGCACACGAAACATCTCTATGAATCGAAAAAAGGGAACAATTGAATCAAAATGATTGATATAAACTGCAAGGAACCTCATTGCTTCATAGAAGATTGATTAAAAAAAACAGACCCGATTAAATCGAAACGATGGATAAAAAATAGCAAGAGAGCGAGGGAGCTATTGAGAAGATTGATAAAATAACCAGTACCAATTGAATCGAAAAAACCTAAATTGTACTTGAGAGCAATCAGATGAAAGAGAAGCAAGATCGTGAGCATCGAAGGCGAAAGAGGAGCGATCTATGCTAACGGATGCGGGAGAGAGGAGGCTGAAGTTGGATTCGGCAGTGCAGATGTGAGATGACGGTGATTCCGCCGTTGTTGAAGCTTCTTCTTGCCTCTCGTGATTCATTGAGAGGGGGTCGGAATCAGATTGTTAATGGAAAGGGGCTTCTACAATCGGTCGAGCATTTTGAAGGGTGAGGAAGAATCAAATTGTCTTGGGAGAGGTGAAGAATTTAATTTTAGCGTTTTTAAATCCTTCTCCAAATTTACAGATTTTTTTTCTCTCTCCAATGTTTCTCTATTTTAGAGAAAGGTTTGCAAAATCTATTAGGGCTAAAAAATGCATCTTTTCTCCAATTTTTTAACTTTTCTCTATTTTACAAGTTCTCTTGGGGTTGCTCTAACCATCTTCTCCTCTCTCTAGAGGAGTTCTAACCCCCCATCTTTTGGGTCACCGTCATCGGTTGGATCCGCCTTCTTCGAGCCACCCTCGACTCCGATCGCCTAGCACAGGCCTTCGGCCTCTCCATCTCGGATTCTCGGCTATGGTCGTCTCAGTCCATCCTGGTCACCTCTTCGCCCTCACCCGCGGTCTTCTCCCGTTGGGAATCAACCCTAAATTCGTTCCCCTCTCTCGGATCTAGGTAGAGACCATTAGGGATGTGGCTTCTTGTTGCTTCTAGGCTTCTTTTCCCATCCCTCAATCTCCATGGCAGCCCTTTCCCCTGGTTGATGCTTGATCGCCTCCCTTTGGTTCCGCCAAGCTGCAATCTCCCCACCACACCTCCTCCTCTCCCTCCCTCCTTGGAGCCAGTTCCGTTTCCGGACGTTCTGGAAGGTGTTGGATCTAAACCTATATCGGCGCCGCCGATGTGGTTTCCGGCCTCCTCCCTCGGGGGTCCGATCCATCCACCGCCCCATCCCTTCTCCTCCTCCTCTATCTTCTGGGTGGTTTGGCTTAGATTTGGCAGTTCCCTTCCCGTCGGCTCTAGTCGATCCCCTAATTGTTGTTCGGTTCCGCCGTCGGCTCTCTCGGTCGACCTCTGGTTGGCGTCAGCGGCTCATCCTCTCTCTCGGCTTTCATGGATGACCCGATTAACTGTTCTTTAGGCCCAAGGTTAAGCCTTGGGCTTGGGGCAGTCCAAAGATAAAAACAAATGTATACTTAAAAATTTTTTTTAAAAAAAAATCACTCTTTTTGCTAGGCTTGCATGCAATTATGCTTTCTTGCAGTGAATAGCAACCCGATTAAATATGTATATTTTTATTTATTTAATTGTACACATATTGCTGGATTTTATATGGTTTTATATATTGATAATAATCCCGTAAGGGTACCAAACCCCGCTCGTGGGAGCTCGTACTAAATCCCGCTAGGGTAAATTAAATCCCAATAGGGTTTTTGAGTGCTATTTTCTCAGACAATTTGCGACTCTGCGGTGGCGTGACTTGGCAATCTTCTCCATGGATTGAGTTTTGGATGTCGGAGTCGGGATAGGTTGGGGTCGTGGTAGACTGCTTCCCTGGAGTTCATCCTCACTACCCACAAGATGACCGGGTCCTGATGCATCGCTGACCTACGGTCCTTCTTCTGTGAGGGGCTTGGCTTCGTCTGTCATCTTCGTCTTCTTCCAGTTTGGTTTTGATCTGCTTGGTTTCGTTGTTTGTAGTGTGCATTTGCCCGAGTTCGCACCGGTATGTATTGTTATATGCTTTATCTTTAGACGGTTGTCCGTCTACCAGCCTAGCTGGCCCTCGAGTTTCAGATATGTCTGAACTCGAATTCTTACCTAATAAAAAAAAAGGAAAATAGCATAAGATGAATAAAATGGTATCTTGTGGAAAAACTAAACACAAATTTTATTAAGAAAACTAGCTTCAATAGTAGTCAAATGAACATATTACAGTTGATACAAACGAAAAAAAGTTAGTACGGAGTATTTGATAATTAGTACACGGATCCTAAAGTTTCTTATGGTTTCCCATGAGAATTAAAAGCATAAATATTTTCATAATAAAAAAATAGTTTAGCAGCTCGAGGGGTGTCTTTGAACAAATGCAGGAACAAACATGAAAGGTGATTAGCAACTAGACAATCAAACCAAAGGCAAAATGTTTAAACACAATATATTCTTAATGAAGATGTCATGGCCATTAAAACAAAACAAAGAAAGTTATACTTAAAATGTCATGACACTGCAGCACTGTATTTATATTCAAGGCGGGAGCAGCCAAACTACAGCGAAGCTTAACCCAAAAACGGGGAAGATAGCTACAAGAAAATAGCACAAACATAGTGTTGCTGAGTTGAGAGAAACGAGGGTTTCCTCTCTGTAAAAGCAATGTCGTGGCTACAAAAGAAGTTGGGATGTAATAGAAACATCAATGTTACCAAAGTACCTGACTAGACAATCGAATAATTAATTGCAACATATGAAAATCAGCATTTGTCGATGTAGTATCTTTCGCACCATCTATCTTCACACTCACACAAACCCATTGAAAATCAGTCCCAACACGACCTATATCTCTCACTGCGCAGCCAGCACCATCAATATAACTCGTGACAGTCTTGTATGCTAATTCTTTTGCTCCCTTTGTTAACACAACTACACCAACTTCTCCGGTAGCTACTTGCTTCAAATTGATAGCACCAACCTCTCTTTTATGCACTGAGTTATCTGCATTGTTAACACAATCAACAGGGACTTCAACCCCGCTTTAATGAGTTCATCCACATTCGACACTAGGGACTTCAAGTCCGCCTCACTTTCATGAGCTTGGATATCTTTCTGCTTATCCTTGTTCTCCTCTTCCTCTCCTAACTGTAGAGTTAAAAAAAAAAAAGGCAACAATGAATCAGTACAAATCGTAAAGAAGAGGACAAGGAAGCGATCTTTGTGCCTTACATATCAATTCTAACGGTTTCAAATTACCCTGCTACATTTCAAAGCTAATCACAAATGCACATTAACATGGGTTACATAGCTGAAAACCTAAAATCAGTGATTTTGTGCATGATGGATGGGAATATGAACACCGGTACCATACCAATTACTCAAGCACATGTGTGTGTCAGGTCTGATTCTAGTAGGCTATTGAGTTTATAGTTTTCTGTCTCTTGATTAATAATTCTCCAAAACACAACACAGACTATACGAATCTGACTGCTTGAGAAATATATGCTTTAAAATGCAACAAAATTGTTGACGCATTTTCCTATCCTACTAATCTAAAATATGAATTCGAAAACATACAAGTAATGAACCCAAAGTGGTATCACATGCTATTAATACTACCGTTTCAAACAATCACCTCACAAGCACGCTATTATATGTCACCATGGAATTGATCGACGTGCTCCTAGAAGCAATCCGGCTAGCCGAGAAGCAAAGTCCTTTGTTGCAGTGTAAATAATGGTTCGACCTCCACTATAACAATGCAAGACCGTGAGAAGTGGGAATAATAGGGAGAACAAAAATAGCACAATAACAAACAAAAGTTGTAATATGACATCAGTAACATGAGGGATCCCAAATAAACAAAGAATTTCCATATAAGATGGCAATATATAGTGACCAGACAAAAAGTTCCTCATCCCCTCGAAGAAAAAAGTCCAAATTTCATTTGTCTACTAGACAATAAAGGAACTTCAAAGGAAGTATCAATGTAATTCTTACACACAATGACATTGAATTGGACCAAATCCAAAAGAAAGACTACCATTGGGAATTGACTCAATTTAAAGAAAGTGAAGTAAAGATATAAGCAATACATGAGCAATTCATAATATTGAGTATCGTTTCTCATGGAAGTTCCATTATAATTCACAAAATCTCCGATGACAACTTTCAACTAGCAAATGATGCCACAAAAAAAAAATCATTTATCTCTCAATATTTTTCATAACAGCAACTCCATATGACATCCATAACAGCGAGTCTGCAACTCATGCCTTTGGTGATGCCTTTGTATGACAGTAAGACCAAAAATTAGTTATAGAACTTGTAGCTCTTCCCATTAAAGCGTGCCATGTCAACAAGTCAGAGACCAACAACATTCTCAAGGCTCTCTATTGGACAAAACTCGTCACGAGTCAAGAAATACCTTACTTATAATATGCACACTCACAGTCTTTTGATGTGCCAAAAACATTCTTATATCCAACAAATTTCATTCAAATCACACACACACAAGCAAAGAATGGTTCGTAAATGTGAAGAATGCATAAGTCATCACATCATTAGAACTATTGGTCTCAACTCTTTAGTGGCATCAAGAGAGGCCATCAACTTTTGCAACAAAACAATTTAATGGAAAACTTGTGAATCATCTCTAGCATCCAAGAAAGCATGAAAAAAATCTGACACTGAGAACCTCATATGCAACTCTGATATTTGATTTATCTTCATAACAAGAGGCCTAGTTGGTTTGAGAAACACATTTTTGCTTCTCATTTTGAGATTAAAAATTGAAACCAATAAACTCTTCCCAAGTTCACCGCACCATTAGCCAAGGATCAAGGGTCTTCACGCATATCGGGCCACCTCTTAGACTGTAATGATAGTATTGCATCTCTATCTCGCTCATATTCCCAGTAATCACCCTTTTCCAAGAAGGAAACCTTACCTAAATACTGGTTATCACTCTTCTTATAGTCATCCAACTCCACTTCCACACCCTTGTTATCTTCTTTAATCTCCCCCGGGTCCTTTGTCTTGTCAAGCACACTAAGCTTTTGTTTCTTCTTAATTTGTTCGAGAACATAATACATGACAATTGATGGTCCAACTGCCAGTTTTGCCTAGCAAATTTCTTTACTTCAATGTCTTGCCTAGCAAAATCACGAACCTTGTTTACCTGGGATAAAAAAATAAACATTACAATACATCCTCAAGTGGTTGATTGTAACAAAAAAAAAAGTCCAAATGGAATTGTAAGGATCTCCCTGATTCCAATCGCTCAAGTTCTTCATTGGATCATTTAAACTCCATATAACAGTCGTAAGTGCATTGACTACATGCTCAAAACAGAAATTGGTACCAGAATCAACTTAGTGTCAAACATGCGATTAACCAAATGCATCTGAATTACTGCTTGAAATTGATTTCGAAGCGATATATGTGCGAAATCAACCAACTAATCAAAAGCAATTAGGGAATTTACCTTCTTCGGGGTGAGTGAGCTACGATCGGGCAGTGGAAGTGAAGCAAAGTGCCTAGAGGAAGAGGAACACAAGGTCGCGCATAAGAATTATGTTAAAGATATAAAAGATCATGTCTTTTCATCAAATAACTTCCGTCGTCAACAATTAAGAAGATATATGCTTTCACGTACACCCTAATTGTTACTAACCATTTTCACATAATTAATCCAAGTTTGCATTAAGATCACTTTCGCTTCAATAACACAAATAAGGATCACATTCGACTGTCATAGAAGAATCATGCAATTCAGGGATAGAAGATGAAATCACAATAAAAGTTGTACCTTTGATGCATTACCTTACATGGCTACCGTCGGGCTCACCCCGACCCTAGAAGTAGGGTGACTACTCGCTCTTCATCATAAAAACACACATCAATAATGTAAAGGAAATAACTTGCATTAAATCAAACAAAAGCTTACAACCGAATAACGCCAAAACCGCTCTCGCAACCTTCACCTTACTCGGCCTCAGCTCTCTCTAACTCTATGTGAAAACACAATTGCTTGTTGCTTGGATGATCCTAAAACTCAGCCCCTAGGGCTTTATTTATAATGCTCAATCCTCGCTAATCAAGGAAAGAACAACTCTATCTCTATCTAATCCTACTTATATCTTTCCTAAGATATAACTTTGATAAATAAATAAAATAAGACAATTAAATTCCCCTAAAGTAAATATGGGAATTTACTAATGTGGATAAGTCTTCTCTTCATCTTGCTAGAATCTCGTGTCTTCATGTGTAAGCAACTTCTCATCCGGATTTCTACTCGATTTCGACTCGGACTGGGCGCTGGGATGTACTCGACATCGATTAAAGTACTCGACGTCGACTAGATCTCGTGTCCTCATATGGTCTTGTGCTCAACTGGTGCTCAATCTCGGTTTCAGAAGATGTTGTCGACCAGAAAGTACACGACATTGACCAGAGTGGTCAACGTCGACGACTAGACCTGTCGAGTGACTTTCTTCTCTTCTTTTGCTCGATGCTTTCTGGCTCAGCTTCTGCTCGACCTTGAGCTTTCTTTAGTCGACCTCAAGCATTTTGATAGTTTCCTTCCCTTCTCCAAATTGCTTGTAAAGAGTCTCGATTTCTGCGAAATTAAACAAGAACTAGTGTAGATCTCTATAATTGGCAAATAAGCATAAACTACACAATTCCTGCATTATTCTAACCCAAAGATATGAAATGCAAACAGAAATCGATATGGATGTAAGCGAAAAACATGGTTATCTGAGCGCACATCACTAATATGTTTCACATGAAAAATCAAATTTTATGTGACAAGGCTAAATAATCCAAACATGTTATGGGACTTATATGATCATATTTTCAAAAATAATTTAAGGACTAACTAGGTTTGATGGTTGTTTGAATAATGGCATGTATATTTTATGGGAAATAAATGATATTTTTGTTATTTTTGACATTTTCCTATTTTTTTTTCCTTTGATTTTCTAATTAAGAAATAAAAATTATGCAAAAAAATTTAAATATGCTCTAAATGAATGCATAATTAACTAAAAATTAAAATTACTAATAATTAAGCCTAAAGATGAAAAACTAAGACTAGAACTAGACCTAAACCATATCCCCCACGCTTAACGTTTAATTGTTCTCAATGAACAGTCATAGAGAGACAACAAAGAAAATTAAAATCAAACTAAAAAGACACAAGTGGAGAAAACGGGTAATTAACCGCTTCATTGTTCAAGGGGAAAGAGCGGATCGGGCACCTGCTGAATGGTAAACGCCTGGATTATCTAGTCCATCTTGTAGTAGCTACCATGAGTCTTATTTGACCCCGCCAAACATGATGATTTTCTTTCTGAGCCTCCTTAAGTTCTAAGGAGAGCTTCTCGTTTTGTTCTTCCAATTCTCGCAGCTTTATATTGATGTATTCCAAGGTAATTGTAGGAGACTCATCACCCTATATACATATTACTAAACATGGAACATCACACTATGCACAATAACACATTTGAGATTGAAGAAGATAAGAGAGAGATAAAGCTACATACAAACATGAAGTTTCGATCGTTGAAGAATCTTGATCGAGAAGGTGAAGTAGACAGACAAAAATATCATGAAATGACCCGATAAACGAAAATCGAAGGGTGACGAGTGTAAAACAGTCATTGAATCTCGCCAAAGAAATACATGCACTCAAAACACTAGTGGTTAAGTGCAAGTGTCGATCTCATAGAGAGCACGTGTTTCGTGCGTTTCACTGTTAACAATCAAAATAGAGAAAGAAAAGAGAGAAGAAAGAGAAATATAGTATAGCAAAGTAGTGGTTGAGAGTGCAGTTTAAGGCAAAAGTAATAATAGGAACAAGTAAACAGTAGAGAATAGTGATAGAGGAAGAATATGGGTGATGGATAGTTTCATCCTGTTCATCTCAATATGGTTGGTTTCTCGATCATTGGGTTGCTTCTTATTATTCTTGTTATGATTTATACACAGAATTAGATAGGTCGACATCGCTGATCACCATCTAACTCCCTAAACTCAAGCATAGGGGACGAGTAGCCGTAGGTCCCGAAATGCAGCGACATCTTGATTGGATACTATCATCTTGTCGGCTTTACCACCTGGGTTTTAAGTTCCAGCCACTGCTTCCACTAAGAATACCTGCAATCATGGTGTCAATCTCTCTACATAATCCAGTTTAATTTCCGAAACGTTGCTGATGGATGTGTTTGCCATTATAATTGATTCAACTCGCGATAGCGGAGGTAGCTAGAACCCTAACGTGATGCGTCTTAGTCAAGGCAGCTAATCACGACAAAGAAATAACATAACAATATAAAACACAGAAGATTGAAATAACCATAGATAGATAAAACATGAATCCTGAATTCAGTCCTCATGAAACACCAAACCAGACTTAAATTGCGAGCAAAACTAGAAAAGATCAGCCTAGCATGGTCGTCTTTGAACTAAATATAAAATGAAAGCAGAAAAGTGTGAAATGGTCCATCCCAAGTGAGAGGCGGAACCATAGGCTAACATAGGTATTATAGTCTTCAAAGGCTGCTGAAAACCCTAGATATGCCAGCCTAAAAGGACATAATTTCGTGGCTTGCACATTAATAAAGATTTGTATCGGATAAGATCTCGGAAGATACAAACTTATCATCATCGGCGGGCGCCACTGGATCATTGGCGAGCGTTGGTATTCAACCCGCGGACGACATTAATGGTGGGTGTTGCTCTCTCTTGAGTGTCTAATGACTTAGAGCTTGTCGAGATCTTTCCAACGCATGATCATAATAGTCGATCGGATATTCGAGGCCCTAGGAGATTGCATTTTAAGTTTAACTCGCCATGCAAATAACTTTTGCGGCTCGTTGTCGTTTGAGCTCTTGAACCTTGATTCCTTGCTGCTTTGCTCCTTGGTTTGTCTTGACTCTTTATTGGATTATCCTAACTCTCCTTAGCTTCATTTGCTCCATGATTTCTCCACCATCCATACTCGGATCTATGATCCGCATATTTAACCATAAAAACAGTAGATTCTGAACTTCAAGTACAAAAGTATAGAGATACGAATTACTTAGAAAACATATATAATGCAACCTAAAACTACCTAGAATGCCTTTGTAAAATAATTTTCTTTGAAAGTGGAATCAAAGAGGAAGAGGGAAAGAGAGATGTACTTATTGGAAAAGATGCGACAAACCCTAGCAAATCAAAAGAGATGAGATGGAAAACGAATGTTGTTCCTTCTTTTTGAAGACGATCGGGGTTTGTGGACAATTGTGTTGGGAAACGTAGAGATGTTTCAGGGACACTTTTATTTTCATAATGACAATATGAAAAACTACCAAAAAAAACCCTTAGAAGTTGGGATAGCTTTTAAAATCAAGTTTTTTGTTGACCCTTTAAAACCACCAATAAAAAACTTAAAACCAATAAAAAAAATTAGTTGCCAAACATCTAGTTTTTTTCTACGAAGAGTACATATTAGTTTTTGTTTTAAACCACCAAAAAAACCCATACTTTTATAGGCCTAGTTTTGATAGCCAGTAAGGATGGCATATGTAGTGACTGATAGATTACACAGGTCTCCTATTGTATAGTGGGCTGAAAGCCCGTTAAGGCCCAATACCTTTGTAACCTATATATATGTTATATCAATGAATGGAAACCCTCAAGGGAGGACTTTACATCAATTCTATCATTCTACATGGTATCACAACCTTTTCTTCCTCACGGAACCCTAATTTGATCCTCCTGCCTCCCCTCTTCTCTTACCGGCCTCCCCGTATTTTTCTCCTTCTCCGCCGGTCATTCCACCGACTCCCGTCGTCGGCTTCGCTCTTGCCTTCCCTCGACCTGCAGCCACGGTCACCATTCACCACCACGCCGTCCTCTCTCGCGCGTCTCCGATCCGACCTCCACGAGCCCTGCAACCTCGCTCTCGCTGTCCTCCCTCGCACTCTCGCGTCTGTCCTCCGCGTCTGTCCTATTCCAACGAAGAAGAAAGTTGCGCCCTTTGCAATTTCGTTTCAAGTATTCACATCATCGCCCTTGTTTTATAATATTCTCGCTTTTGGCCCTGAGTTAATTATTTATTAATTCAGGCGGCCAATATTTCATAAAAAAAAAAAAATGCACCGATACTCTGGACATCCCGCCCCTCGACATGCCGGTCCTCAGGCCTCTCTGACATCGCCTGACCCAGGCTATGTTCCGCAAGCTCTGCATCGCGCCTTCTCCTCTACGCAACCGACATCTTCAGACTCTTCTTGGTACATGGACACTGGTGCCACCTCCCACTTGACGAACTCCTCGGGTAACCTCTCATCTATTTCTTTTAAGGGCCCTGCCCACTCTATTATCGTCGGAAATGGTGGTCGTCTTGCTACTTCGGGAATTGGCCACGCCAAATTACAGACCCCAACCCACCCACTACACCTCAACAATGTCCTTATTGCCCCAAAGATTGTCAAAAACCTTATCTCTGTCCGTCGGTTCACAACTGACAACAACGTTTCCCTTACGTTTGATCCCTATGGTTTCTCTGTGAACGATCTTACTACGGGGGTTACTCGCATGAGATGTAACAGCACCGGGGAGCTCTACCCTGTCACACCACCTCCTGCGTCCAGTCAGTCGTATCCGGTCGCCCTCTCGGCATCATCGTCCAGCCTGTGGCATGCACGCCTGGGCCATCCCAGCGCTACCGTTCTAGATGTCCTCCGTTCCCAGAACCTGGTCACCTGTACTAAAGACCCACGCTCTGGTTTATGTTCTTCCTGCCAACTAGGCAAACATGCCAGACTACCGTTCCAACGGTCTTTGACCTCTACCCTTGCTCCCTTTGATATCATTCACAGCGACATTTGGACCTCTCCCGTGCCTAGCAAGGAGGGTCACAAGTACTACCTCTTGTTTCTGGATGATTACACTCATTACTTATGGGTCTTCCCGTAGCATTTCAAGTCCCAAGTGTTTCCTATTTTTGCCAGATTCCATACCTACATCAAAACACAATTCCACATGTCCATCAAATGTTTCCAATGTGACAATGGTCGTGAATTTGACAACAAAGACTTTCACTCCTTCTTTGCCGCAAATGGGATCTCATATCGCTTGTCTTGCCCCTATACTTCTCAGCAGAATGGCAAGGCAGAAAGAATCATCAGAACCATTACCAACATGATGCGCTCTCTCCTCTTCCACGCATCTATTCCCCTTCCCTATTGGCCTCACGCCTTATCCACCACATGTTATCTCTTAAACATTCTCCCTTCCACTACCCTACACAATCGCTCGTCAGCTCAGACACTTTATTACGCCGAGCCTAGGTATGATCACCTTCGCACCTTCGGGTGCTTGTGTTTCCCAAACCAGTCATCCACAGCCCCGCACAAGCTTCACCCGCGCTCCACTCCATGTGTCTTCCTAGGCTATCCGTCTGATCATCGCGGTTACATTTGCCTCGATATCAAGACCCACAAGATCATTCTCTCACGTCATGTCACCTTTGATGAGTCGCGGTTTCCCTTTGCGTCTCCCACACCCCTTGTGTCTCCGTCGGAGTCTGAGTCACCATTCCCTCACTTCCTTTTTCCTCAGAGCTCTCCCGGTGCTCCTACTTTTCCCCCTACACCACCACCACCACCACCACCACCACCACCCCCCACCACCAGACCACACACCCGCAGCGTCTCCGGTGTCTTCCGACCCCGTCAGATCGTCTCCATGACCACCGCCCATCACCCCGCTATCCACCTCCCATCACCCCGCCAAACAACCTCGCCTCACCTGCGTGCGACGGCCGCCTCATGTCATGCGGCGCCCGCCGCAACCCCAAATGCTGCGCCCGCCGCCCATAACCCCTCCCTGGCGGCGCCCGCCGCAACCCTCGCCGCATTTGATCCGCCCGCCGCCTCTTCCCCTTGCTTAGCCCCTCTTACCCCCGTCCTTCCCGACTCCCATTCACCCTCTGCCTCCACCCAGACCTCCCTCTCCCCCGTTCCCACCTCCCACAAAATAGCCCTCCTCGACCTGAATTGGCAGGCGGCTATGCTCGACGAATACAGGGCCCTTACGAAGAATGGTACTTGGGTTCTTGTTCCTCGCCCTCCTGAGGCGAACGTCATTCGCTGTATGTGGCTCTTTCGTCACAAGTTCCGCTCTGATGGGACGTTGGAGCGCTACGAGGCCCGTCTTGTGGTGAACGGTAGATCTCAGCAGGCAGGTATTGATTGTGAAGAGACCTTCAGCCCTGTGGTCAAGCCTGCCACTATCCGAGTAGTCCTGAGTCTAGCTCTGTCGCGCAACTGGGCCATCCATCAGTTAGATGTCAAGAACGCCTTTCTGCATGGTCATCTGAACGAGACAGTTTACATGTTTCAGCCGCCGGGGTTTGCTGATGCTGAGCGTCCAAAGCATGTCTGTCTCCTCAAGCGCTCTCTTTATGGTCTGAAACAGGCTCCACGGGCATGGTTCCAGCGTTTTGCCTCTCATCTGCTCCGTTTGGGTTTCACTGGCAGCCGTTCCGATACATCTCTGTTTATCTATCGCAGAGGCTCAGACTTGGCATTCTTGCTGCTTTATGTCGACGACATCATTCTCACCGCCTCTTCTGATGCTCTTCGGATGTCCATAATCTCGCAGTTGAGTGCGGAATTCGCCATGTCTGATCTGGGTCAGCTGTCTTACTTCTTGGGAGTTGCTGTTCAGCGGCATGCGTCTGGTCTGTTTCTCTCACAGAGTAAGTATGCTGCTGAGATTGTTGCTCGGGCTAAGATGGTCAACTGCAATCCCGTCGCCACCCCAGTCGATACATCCAACAAGCTCAGTGCTCATTCTGGTCCTTTGGTTGACGATCCAACCCTGTACAGGAGCCTCGCTGGTGCTCTTCAGTATCTCACTTTCACCAGGCCTGATATCAGTTACGCCGTCTTGCAGATCTGCTTGTTCATGCATGCCCCTAGGGAACCCTACTTTCAGGCTTTGAAGCGGATCATTCGGTACATCAGCGACACCCTCGAGCTCGGCACTACCATCACTCCTTCCTCTAAGCTTGATCTTGTGGCGTACACTGATGCGGATTGGGGTGGTTGTCCAGACACACGTCGCTCCACGTCTGGTTACTGTGTCTTCCTCAATGACACTCTTGTGTCTTGGTCAGCCAAGCGTCAGTCCGTCGTGTCTCGCTCCAGCGCTGAAGCCGAATACAGGGGTGTTGCCAACGTTGTCTCCGAGTGCTCTTGGCTCCGCAATCTCCTGCTTGAGCTACGGTGCCCCTTACAGAAGGCCACTCTGGTCTACACTGACAACGTCTCCGCCGTCTACCTGGCTAGCAACCCAGTCCAGCATCAACGCACGAAGCACATTGAACTTGATCTCCACTTCGTCAGGGACAAGGTTGCCATTGGACATGTCCGCGTTCTCCATGTCCCGTCCTCTTATCAGTACGCTGATATATTCACCAAGGGTTTACCTAGACAGTTATTCATTGATTTTCGTTCCAGTCTCACTGTACGGACCCCTCCCGTTTCGACTGCGGGGGTTTGATAGATTACACAGGTCTCCTATTGTATAGTGGGCTGAAAGCCCGTTAAGGCCCAATACCTTTGTAACCTATATATATGTTATATCAATGAATGGAAACCCTCAAGGGAGGACTTTACATCAATTCTATCATTCTACAGTGACCAATATGTTACAAGTTCAAACCCATGTTCTTAGTGTCTAGTTAGACAAAAGACAAAAAAAAAAGGGGCTAGAAGTGTCGAAGGAAGTGCTGCTTATACAACCGATAAACTAAAAGACTGGAGTGGTGTGCTTGGACGCACTATTCGACCACATACACATATTAGGAAAATTAAAATGGTTTTTATTAATTATTTAATGTCATTAAAAATACTTTAAAAAATTATATTTGAATATATCTTAATTTTATCTACACATAAACACCCATGCATTTTGCATATGTTCGAGTAAAACAAAGATATGTTTGCTTAATTAATAATGATTATACTACATATAAGCAAAATTTTATACTGTTAATGATAATGTTTTATTAACATGAATCAAATAAATAAATAAAATTATAGTTTTGGATAATAAGATTAAAAAAAATGATTAAAAAGTGGGTGAAAGATTCAAAAGTGCAATGAACGAATGTATGTCGAATCGGTGAAAGGAAATGGGTTGTTATATGCAGGTGAAATTATCACTATCCACATGATACTGACGTCGACTTTCCGAGTCTACAGTTCTACCGACACTGAGTCCCTAGGTCGACGGTATTGTACTAAGCGGAAGACGCATTTGATCTAGATCGACTACTTACATATAGGTCAACAGCCTCATCCACACCGACTTCTTACCAACCGTGCCGAATCTGCCGATATCAAGACATGGAGGTGTATTTATGTTGACTTTGGTGGAAACAAAAGTTAGTCAAGGGACTAGGAACTGTTGCACATGGAAAAAAAATGCTCTTTTCCCTTGTTTTGATGCTCCGTAATTTTCTACAATTAACAACAATCCCCAATTTCTCTCAGTTCCCTCTCAGTCTCAGCCGACTCTCTCTCCTCTCAACCTCATATTTGTTCAACCTGCGCCGCCGCCGGCCGACGATCACCACTGGTCACCGCCGCCATATCCGACCGCTCCTCTGCTTTTCTCTCCTTACAATATCTCACTCGGGTGAGAGTTTTATATTTCAATCTATTTTTTCTTCTAAAATTTCAGATCAAGTCTATCTAGGTCTTCAATTTTTCAATTTGTTTGCATTATTGCATATGACCGATTACAGTAGCTTCCATTTTGCTGTTTTTTTTTTCCCGCTGATTACAGTGGTGAGTATATTTTTTTACTTATAACTTGTTTTCTTTAATTTTGCTGATTCTATGATGTGATATACTTGTTTTATTTGTTTGAACTATTGTAGATTTGTAGTGAATAGTGATTCATCATGTCCCAATTACCAGCTCATAATGCTTCGTCTAATGCTTATAATTGCGAGTCAATGAGTAATGCTTCAAAATTGAAGAGAAATAGTGGTGATATTGGATGGGAGTTTGGATTGCTGCGTGATGAAAATGATCTAGAATGGAAGTGCATCAAATTTGGGAAAGAAGCTAGTGGTGGAGTTAAGCAGTTAACCAACTCAAGCGACACATATGTTGTTAAGTTTTTTTTTTGTCTTCCTTTTGACAGTTTCAGTCGGATGGATGCGTGTCTTTCAGTTTGTTTGCTCTAGAACTGAACAAGGACCATGGTTTTCAGTTTATGCATGGCATTGTGATTTATTATTAGTGCGCATGTATTATAAATGGGGTCTAGCTCCTAGGTGGCTAGGCAGAATGAGTTTAGATCTGATCACATGATTTCCCACAATGTTTTATTTTTGGAAAACAAAAGCGAAGCTTCCAAAAGAAGTGGTTCAAGGGTAG
Organism: Persicaria tinctoria; assembly: GCA_037127255.1. Classification (NCBI taxonomy): domain Eukaryota; kingdom Viridiplantae; phylum Streptophyta; class Magnoliopsida; order Caryophyllales; family Polygonaceae; genus Persicaria; species Persicaria tinctoria. The sequence continues at coordinate 16,596,256 of JBANSL010000020.1, read as the reverse complement.
AGAATGGTTGGAACTTGGAATATAGTGTTTCTAAAGATGTTGCATATTGTTTTGGTGTTATCTTTTCAAAGGCGATTTAGGGCCAAAACATGGAGATGGGGTGTTTGTCAAAGATCCTGTGTATTATTTGTAGTATTCAACTTATTTATAGTATTGAACTCGTAATATGGAATTTATTGTCTTTCTTTGTAGTTTTCAGCCCCTTGTCAAGAATCCTTGATCCACCACTCGAGAGAATCGAAGATTTCCGGTCATACTCCCAAATAAGATCAGATGGAAGTGTGAGTTTATTCTTCTCTTCATGTAGGATTTTATCCGGAGCAAAAAATTGGTAAATTTCTGTTGACGGAGAAATCAAGGTTAAATTTGGTGAATCTTAGTTTGTAATTTTGATCTGGAGTTTCTTTGTGAGGTTGGAGTGACTTTGGATTGAAACGAAGTGGAATTTAGACTTCAGTTTCAGTGGTGTGCTTATGATTAATGGATTAATTGGTTCATCGTTGTTCGATTCTTGGATTTACAGTGTTGCTTCGGCGCCTGGTAAGGTGTTGATCACAGGTGGATATCTGATTCTGGAAAGGCCAAACGCAGGATTGGTGCTGAGTACAAATGCTCGGTTTTATGCCATCGTGAAGCCTATCTATGAGGATGTCAAGCCTGAGAGCTGGGCATGGGTGGGCACTCTTACTCACCGATTCTTCTAATTCACTGATTTATGTGATCTAGTCCTTTTTATTTGCTTGTCCTGTTTATTTCTTCATTTTTCATATGCGAGAAGTTTGTTTTGATATACGTGAGAATGAAAAGAAACCATGTTAAGAATTATGTTTTGATGTGTGGATTTTTGTTGATTTAGGAGTTATGATCCTGTCTATAATAGAAAGAACAAACGGGAGGAAAATCAGCAAATAAAAACTACTTGCTTGATTTCTTTTCATGAATGTCGTGTTTCCTTGGAAATATAAACAATTGAGCCAACTAAAATTTGCACTTTTTTCTTATAGAGTAGGCTGTTGGCTGTAAATTGTGGGTTTGAATGATTCTGCACAGCTCCTTTCTTTTGTATATCTGACTTGTGAAATTCGGTAAGCCAACCATACTATGCCCAAGTTCTTGATAATACTATGGCTTTCCAATCTCAATTGTCAGGCATGGATTGATGTGAAGCTCACATCTCCCCAGCTTTCAAGGGAAACCATGTACAAGTTATCATTGAAGAATCTAACTCTCCAATCTGCCTCCTCAAGGCAAGAACACTCTGAACTAGTATTATGTTTTGCCCAATGGAACGAATATTTGTGCTGACAAGCTTTGAGTGGAAATGTCTTTTATCTTTCTCTAGTGAAGTGTTTTCTTTGGTTTTCGCTGTGCTAACTATTAGATAAATTGGTTTTTATATTATATCACAAGTTAATTGGTTGCTGATTTATTGTGTTAGCAGCTTGCTTTAGGTTTAATTTTCCAGTTGTAGGTGTATATTTCTTAGGCTCTTTTTTCTGGTAGTTATTAAGTCCTTTCAACTTCTCTTCCCTGTTTTTATTATGGAACTTCTCCCTTTGGAGTACAACTGAATTAATTCTCTTCCTATAATTACTGACACTAACATGCGGAGTAAACTATCATGTATCAGAATATGCCTTCATCTGTCCCTTATAATGCCCTTTTGGCTTTGTTATTTCTAGTGCTTTAGATGATTCACTTTACCTCAGATCTTTGATGCATGTCTTAATTTTTGTGAGTTCATGCATCTTTTACGATGATTTACTGCTGTTCAATCAGGAGCTATCTTCCTTCACACTGTGAATGATCATGATACGAAACTGGCTTTTATGAAATCAAATACACTTAATTGTATCACTGCTGTATGCTTTAGTGATGCAAGGAATCCCTTTGTAGAACAAGCTGTACAGTATGCTGTGGCTGCTGCGCATGAAAGACTTGACAAGGACAAGAGAGATGGCTTGGAGAAACTACTGTTAAGAGGTGATATAGCTTTACAATCTCTATGGGTCTCGCATATCACCATATGGCATATTGCACCTTTTTGTGAATGCTTGTGATATGTAAATTATCTTTTTCCTGCAGGTCTTGATATCACAATCCTTGGTTCAAATGATTTCTATTCATACAGGAATCAGGTAGTTTTCTTGAATTTATGTCAGGAATAAGATCATTAATTTAGTTTCGATTCCGTCGACCGATAATGATATATCCCCGTTGTCATGGACATTCTGCTTGGAGTTTGTGCTTGCTTTTCTTGCCTAAGATACTAATATAGACGATCTGTTGATCTGTTATTATCTGGAGTTCTTTGTGTTTGAGCCGGAAAATATATAAGAAGCATATAACTTAGTTTTTTTTTATCAGAAGAAGCATATAACTTAGTTACAAAAGGCCATATACCAAACCAAGAGTCTTAGTGTAAAAACATGGGTCAAAATGAGAAAAGTATACGGTTACCCCCCTCTAAGCAAAAACACCAGAACTGCACCCTATGCTCTTGCCCCCTCTCAATCAGCCCTCCCATCCTTTGCATAGTCAACCCTCTTCTCCACTGCTTTTCCTTAGGTGTCTTGAATTTTTGTTACAAAATATGGCCTGATTTCTAACCATCCGTACATAGTAAATAAGGACACAAAAGACTAAAAATTTACATTGAAATACCGTGAATTTCCTAATGTTATCCGATTCTTGAGCAAACCATTGAAGCCATTGCTCTATAGTATACCCTTGCTGTTGTATTCCAATCCACCTCCACACCAGCTTCTGGATTTCCTGCATGTACAAGCATTGAAGCCATAAGTTTGCCACAATTTCTACTTTAGTTTTGCAGAATTCGCAAAAAGGAGTAGTGCTTGGATTCCACTTGTGCAGCTTCTGCCTAACCATTCGGATGCAGCAAGGAGGAGACATCAACCTGTGGCTGGACTGTGAGGTTGAAGAGCCAGCTTTACTTCATTCCTCACTTTTAGCAAGCATTTCCAAGCACATGAATCATCAACCTTTGCTCGTATCTCCCATATACAGCCTCCCCTAGTTAGATTACTTGTTGGCCATCTTAACCATATGCTAGGCCTAGCAAGAACTAAGCCTCCGTTTGAGTAACACAAGTAGTTTTTCGGAGCTTTTGGTTTTTAATATTATATATTTTTAAATGAGATGAAGCTAAGATTTTAGTTTAATTAGCTTTTGGAATTGGATTTTCATCCGATACTCAGCTCAAGCTTTTGAGAGCTTTTCTTTTTATATTTACAAATATATTCGTTCTATCCTCTCTATCAGCCAGGGTAAATACCTTACTAGCTGATGAGTAGTTTTAATTTACCATATATTTTACACAACTAATCCACCGGCTTTAGTTACCCATCAACTATGTGTTACCAAATGGAGCCTAAGTCGTCAAGTTTGGAGAATATAGCTTTATTCCATGATAAAAGTTCTTTAATGGCAAGTCTCCCATTCTCATAAGGTTTTGTAACTTCCTTCCATTTCACTAAGAACCTTTTCCCTGTCTCTCTTCCATTCCATAAAAAAATTTGGACATTCCTTCGATCCTCCTAGAGTGCAAAGGAATTCCCAGATACCTGACCGGGAGTGTGCTCATTGTAAACTCAAGTCTTTCTACAATATCTTCAGCCAGTTCAGGTGATATTCCAGCCAGATAGAGAGTACTCTTGTCGGCGTTTTCTTGCAATCCAGACTCCAGAGGCTGAGAAGAACTGCTCCAAACACTTAATAACCCTCACGGAATCCATGTTTGCCTTGCAGAAAATAAGAAAATTGCCGCCAAAGACACGGTGATTCAGTTTCATGTTTGTACATCTAGGGTGGAATTGAAATTTGGGGTTCTCAGCAGCCTTTTGTAGCACCCTACTCAAAACCTCCATGCAAAAAGCAAATAAATAAGGGGACTTTACATCCCCCCTGCCTCAGCCCCCTCCTTCCTTTGAAGAATCCTTTGGGAGATCCATTAATGATGATAGATTATGCAGGGGTTGTCACACATTCCACTATAAGTTCAATGAGTTTTGTAGAGAACTTGAACTGACAGATTGCAGAATCGATGAATTTCCACCTTATGCTATCATACGATTTGTGTAGATCCACCTTGATTGTGCACCTTGGCAAGACGCTGTTGTTCCCATAGCCCTGACCAGCTCAACCACACCAGCATTATTATGGGTGATAGATCGACCAGGGATACGTGCCCCTTGACAATACGATACAATACCAGCAATCCTCAGCTTGATTCTGCCTACAAGGATCTTAGTGATGGTCTTCATGATTGAATGATAACATGATATTGGTCTTAGATCCTTTACAAATGTTGAATTTGCCACCTTAGGACTGAGTGGCATGAAGGTAGCATTGAGCAGTTTTAGCACTTGGCCATTTGTGAAAAACTCCTCAATTGCTGCACACACATCAGCTCCAACCACAACACCAGCAATCTCTGAAAAACAGACTGCCGAAGCCATCTGGACATCTGGTCAAGGAAATTTGTTAATTCATATAAACCATAGTGCAGTCTTAATATCTTTCTCGGAGGGTCTAGCTGTCGTCTTGGTAAATAAATTGCCATTCACCTCAGATCCCTGTTGCAGCATTGGACACTACCCTGGTGCCTGGTGGTGCATCTGCAAGCAGGTTGGTTTAAAAAATGTAGAATGTGCCTTCTAACCTCAAATTGAATGGAATTCCTTGATTTCCTTGATTTCCTTTCCCTTGATTTTCTTGTCCCATTGTAAGCCAATGGGGTTTTTCTTTTTGAGTGGTGAGGCTAATGAGTCTGGCCACATTTGCCTTGAGCCTCTCAGCAGCAGCATTATCCAACAATACCAACCCTCTATTCTTCTTCTCTTTTACCAATCTGAGCTGTAGTTCGTGCAGGCATTCCTTATCCAGCTTTATTTGACTCTGCATGTCAGGGAATTTAGCTTTATCCCTAACCTTCCGTACATTTTCCAGATTCTTCATTTTACTGTCCAAGATAAACTGTTTTGACCCAGTCACTTCCAAATTCCAAGCACTGGACAAAAGAATAAACTCCTCTTTGGTTCAGAATATTTTGAATTTGAATGGGTATTTCCTGAAGCTATCATTGGTCTTGAGAGTAACCACTGCTGGAGAGTGGTCCGAGAATCCATGAGTATCAAAAGGGCCTTGGCATCCTGAAACTTATACATCCATTCCTTATTGACCACTACTCGACCAAGCTTTCTTTCAAGTCTATCCATTCCTTTCTGTCTATTGTTCCACGTAAGCTGAGCTCCAGTGTACCCCAAATCAGTAATACCACAATCATCCAGCAAGAAAGCAAATTCTTCAAAAATTTCTCTTCTTGACTCCTTCACTTGCCTATTCTGATCAATAGACAGAACACAATTCAGGTCCCAAGCACTACCCAATGGGGTGTCCATGTGAGCAGCAATTTGTCAAAGTGTCTCCCAAACCACCACTCTCTTGTTTCTAATTTTCTATAGCAAGAAGCATAGACAATTTCACACAGAACTTGAACATCTTGTCTACCGAGAAGAGAACACAGTTCAGTGAATAAACTGAGGAAACACATGTATAATCTTCATCCCAAAGACATCGGGTTCCATGTGAACCAGATTCTTACCTCCCCTTGACACTAACATTGTTGACTAAACATGACAGAGAACATGAATGTGGAAAGTGATCCTTTCTGCTTTCTTTCTTCTATCTATCAGTTATCTAGCTATCTGCTTTCTATCTATCTGCTGTCTATTGCCTCATCTCCTACTAGATGACCTAGGACGTTGTGTTTCCTATGCTCTATTGTTTTGGGTCTTCCGGAAACACTCTCTCGACTAGTTCGGGGAAAGAGTGCATACATCCCGACCCTGCTTTATCGCAGGATATACTGGGCCGTTGTTGTTGTTGTTGTTTGTATACGGGCTTCACTTACTACACATATTAAATCCATTTAGTGTGTATGTTCTTCTTCATGCTGGATGCTTTTATAAAGGATGCTTGTATCTGAATTGATTAGTGTGTAATGTTATTATGTCTAGTTTACTTGTTAATAAAGAGAATAGATGGGAATGGATGATAAAACAATATGAATACCTAGTTTACTTGTGAATAAAAGGACTATACAGGAATGGATGATAAAGCAATATGAGTACCCCACATGAAGTTTTATCGTTAAAGTTGTTACATTAGTTGTTTTCTAGTGTAATATTACTTTGTTGGAATTTTCTTATTTGCTTTTGCTTTTTGCTTGATAACCCAATGAAATTTGAGAGTTTATGTTTTTTTCCCATAGCAGAACTTGAATATGACTTTTTCTCCTCCATGTACCTCTAATGTTATTAGAGATGTCTCATTTCTTCCTGCTTTTAGTTTAACAACCAATTGGAAAATGCTCAGTCATCATAACATCTGCTTTTAACTTCTTAGTTAGCAGCTCGTGAATTGCCTCTTACACCAGAAGCACTGGCTGCACTTCCCACCTTTAGTTCAATTACATTTAATGACGCAAATGATGAAAACTGTAAGCCTGAGGTTGCCAAAACTGGGTTAGGTTCATCTGCAGCAATGACAAGTGCTGTAGTTGCTGCATTGCTTCACTACCTTGGTGCTGTTAATCTTTTGTCATCAACTAGAAGTCCATGCAACAAAAGCAATGGCAACAAAGACCTGGACTTGGTGCATATTATAGCTCAAACTTCTCACTGCATTGCCCAAGGGAAAGTTGGCAGTGGCTTTGATGTTAGCTCTGCAGTTTATGGGAGTCAACATTATGTACGATTTTCACCTGATGTGATATCTTCAGCTCAGGTATTATATCGGATGCATGTTCAGTTACTTCTTTGATGTTTGTTCTTGGCTTATTGCTGTCTTATGAAGAGGTTGTGGATTGTCATGACCTTTTATAATTGGAGGAAGCATGCTGGATCTTTTTTTGTTTGACCACTGTTCTATTCCTGCTGCATCTTTGAGTAAGGGGTAAAAATAACTGGTAAATCCTATTATCTTCCATCTTACGATCACACAAGAAAACTATATTTTCTGTATTTGTTTATTCTTTTCCTTCATATCTCCATCTTACAAACTCAGTCATTTGTAATGTTTGGACTATGATATCTTTTTGGTTCTCTAGTTTTGTCAAACAAAGCAGTTTTCTTCTATTTTATTTTTCCCAGTCAGCTTAGGTTTTAGGAGTTTTTCACTTTAAAAGTAAGATTAACAACCATGGCATATGAGAACCGTCAAGCCAGATTGTCTTATTTCCTTTTCCAGTTTTTGGTTTTAACTTTATTAATCTGACACTGAATTCCTCTGGCCTTGGGGCAGTCTTGAATGACGGTGTAGGAAAAGGAGAATATACTGTCTCGTAAGATCCTTCTTGGTTGGTTTGTAGGCTGTATCTAACTCATCCTTTGCAATGGCTTGCGAGCTTGTCATTTACATTGCTACTAGGACGTATTGTTGTGTTCTCGATTATGTTTACATGGTTTTTTTTTCTTGAAAAGGCATGACATGCATCATGGTGAATGGCTAGGTTGCAGTGACCGGAGAGCCCCTTCATGATGTCATTGTTGATGTCCTAAATGGGAAATGGGATCATGAGAGGACTAGATTCGCCTTGCCGCCTCTGATGACTCTTGTAAGTGTGCTGACAAGATTTCTCTCATTTGGTCTTGATGTGTGTGCTTTCTTTTTCATTTTAGTATCAGGAGTTTGCGTTTCTCAAACTCAATAACTGTATGGGTTTATTATTGGTTTGACTTTACATTTTTGTTTATTGTTTGTGCCACATATAGTGAAGCAATATATGGATTTGATTCCTAATATAGCCTTTAGGAGAACTTATTGCAGGGAATTTGATCATTATCAAGCAATAAATCCAAATTATATTCCAATATCCCTATCTTTTCCCAAAGAAACTTGTGGGTTTATGTGATTTGCTTGGTTCAATCTCTGTCTGACCAAGTTTTCTTGTTTCTCAGTTTCTCGGGGAGCCAGGAACAGGAGGATCATCAACCCCATCCATGGTAGGTGCTGTGAAGAAGTGGCAGAGAGACGAGCCTGAAAAGTCTCGTTTAGTATGGAATAAGTTATCTGAGGCCAATTCATCACTTGAAAAGCATCTATCTACATTAAGTAAATTGGCAGAAGAATCATGGGATGTTTACAAGATTGTCATCAGTAATTGCAGCATATACATATCAGAGAAGGTGATTAAGCGCACTGCTTTTAGGATAGTAGGATACGCTTACATCTATTTTGATCTAGCTTCCCTGTTAAATTTTTTGCACTTCACCTTGTGGTTATCACCAATTTGACGTCTAATGCATGATCATGATTACAGTGGACAAGCCAGGCCAACAGTTCGGGTGAACAGGCAGTTATTGATGAATTATTGGGAGCAAGGGAATCTATGCTTGAGATTAGATCCCTAATGCGGCAAATGGGTGATGCTGCGGGCATCCCGGTAAGCTCCTTAACTTTTCATATTTGATTGCCCTTTTTATCCATACCTCTTCACCATTTCATCAATTGAAGTCTCTGCATTATGTAAGAGAAATGATGCTACTACTCCTATCCTGTACATTAAATTCAATATTTGATCCTGCACTATGTAGGTTTATCGAGTAAAAGATGATTATTTCATAAACCAAAATGATGATTGAATTATTCCTCAAAAGGAAACAATAATGTATTTGTGTATTAATGCATCAAAATTTATAGGTATATAGGGGACCAGGGGGGGCATTCCTGTGAGAATGGGCGCTAGGTTGAGAACTGCAAATGATGCACTTTTTGGCATAACATGTTGTGCTTTTAAGTTTTAAAACTGAATGAATTTTTTGACATAAAATGATAGAGCTAAAATCAGGAACCTATGGAAATCACAAAATACAGCACCTACAAACAGGATAAGACACACACACAAACCAAAGATACCGTAGCCAAAGGTTGAAAAAGATCAACCAACGGGAGTATTCTCTATTAACTACCAGCATAAGCTGGCCCTTAGATGGCAAAAGCCGAATACAAGGAAGATAATAGCATACCCTCTAACTAACTCCCCTTCCCTACTTATATCTAAATTCTAGGTGATATATTCAGTCACCTGCAAGTGACCTTAGCATCTCTCTCCTATATCCCTAGGACTGATATATGAGTTGAGTAGCTCGAGCTCAGCTTGAGCTTGTTTATTTACTAAATGAGCCAAGTATGAACACATTTTAAAGCTTGATTCAAATCTCGGCCTGGCTCGATTTTTTCTGAAGTTTCAAAATTTCCTTTATTGCTATGCCATGAGCAAGCAGGGTTGCTTAATACTCGAAAAAAAGCTAAGCTAGAGTTCATTCATTTGCTAAACAAGTTGAGTAATGAGCATAATTTTAAGTTCGAGTTCAAATTTAGGTTTGGCTCGTGCTCGACTAATTTCTAAAAGAGTTGAACATGAACAAGCAATACCCGGCTCATTTGACGTGAATAACAACCCTAATAAAAGTGCAATTTTCAGTTTTAAAATAGTTTATGTCAAAAAAATCATTCAGTTTTAAAATTTAAAAGCACACCATTTCAGCTAAAAATTGCACCCCTCACCTTGCACCCATTCTCACCTCACCTTACATACCTATAAATTTTGATGCATTATATCCAGAATAAATTCTATTATGGTGTCTTTTACACACTAGTTACAAGTGCACTAGTTTTGTGAAAAAGTGCATTAGTTTGTGCGTAAAATCCACCGGTTAAAAGTGCGCTGGTTTAGTGAGAGAGTGCATTAATTTTAAAAGGTGCACCATTTTATGCAAAAGTGCACTGTTTGCAATTCACACTCTATGTCCATTCTCACAAGTTCTGTTTCCTATGTGTGTGTGTACATTTTGAGTTAAACCCTTATCATGCTTTGTTCTCCTGAACTTTACACAGATTGAACCTAAAACACAAACTCAACTTCTAGACGCAACGATGGCACTGGAGGGAGTTCTATTGGCTGGAGTTCCTGGAGCTGGTGGCTTTGATGCAGTATTTGCAGTCACGTTAGGGGATTCGGGTGACAAGCTCGCTAAGAAATGGAGCTCACACGACGTTCTGGCTTTACTAGTCAGGGAAGACCCTGAAGGCGTGCGCTTAGAGAATGGTGACCCTCGTTTGAAGGAAATCACATCAGCTGTTTCTTCAGCACATATCTAGTAAAACTCTCAAACTTGCTTGCCTAGGAGTTGAAATGCTTGAAGTTTAGAACATAGTTGGCCATATAAACTAATAAACATCATATAAAGTAATAAACATCCATCTTTTGTCATCAGATATTTCTGGGGATGGAGTTTCTTCCATGTTTTTTCCCGATTCATCTCACTTAATGAACAGAAATGTGAATTAAAATGTGACTTGCGGATTGTTTTGAATTGTTAAGATATTGTTGAATGTGACTCAATGTCATGCTTTGTTTGATCGAATTCGGTATTGTTCTGTCAACTGCTTTCATTGATCGGTGAAATCCCCATTTGACCAATGATGATAATATACGAGAAGCATATCTGCATTTAGTGCAAGTGTTATATGGTGCATGTTTCATTATCCATTCAATTCTTGTGGTGATACTTGTCTTATAGTAATTGCTACTCATTTTTAGAAAAAGGTACTGATGGATCATGGATCTGTTCGACTTGCCTAATAGATCCATGTTGCAAATACGACGATTGATTCCATTATGTAGTTTTTTTCCCCTTAATTGCAACATTATTTTTGTCTGTTCAAGATCCATTAAACACATTAAACAGATTTAAAATTCGTCCCTTAACATCTTCGCTGGGTGTATATAGTATTAGCATCCAAGAATATGACATTTTTGCTCCTTTACCAAAAAAAAAAAAAAATGGGCTAAAAATATCATCGGAAAATACATTTGTATTTTTTTTTTGTTAATACGGAGATAATTTGTATATGAAAATGTAAATTTTAAAGTTTGTATTATTTTTTGTTCAAAGTCCATGCTTATATTATTAGCATCCAAGAATATGACATTATCGTTTAGCCAATTTGTGTTTTAACGGTGAACACAATTAATTTACTCCTTTGAAGTGGGATGTAGGTCCACTTTTCTCCTTCAAATATGAGGCCCTACAATTGTACATTTTGCCAAACTAATAAACCATTCCTAAAAAAAAAGACACAATCAAACCCCCCCCCAAAAAAAAGAAGAGGAAAACTCGAAGATCCACAACCTCCCTTTACCTTGAAATCGACTCTTGTGAACTCTATGTGAGAGTGCAATTATTTTATTTATTGATTTCGGGTAAATATTTGGGATTGGTTAACAACAAAAATAAGAGGTATAGTTTTTTTTTCCATAACTTGAGGTATGGTTTTGCCTCATATATGTATTCTTGATCACATAGAAGAGGTATAGTTTTGGCTTAGCTTGGACTTCACACCAACTACATGTTGGAGCTAAAACTTTTATAAACTCATCTTATAGAATCATACAATTGAGATTTGAGAGGTCAGTTACTAGTTAGAGGAATCTTCACGCCAACGAATTGAGAAAGAGAGTTGCCAACTACTCTGAACTACTTCAATTCAATCAAACATACATTTTGCTCTTTTTAGGGAGTAAGTAGGGTCTATACAGACCACACCCACAACCTTACTCTGGAAAGGGTAAATATATGCTCCTTATTTACTTAATTAGTTAATTTTAAATGACAAAAAACTTTGATATGGTGTGAGTTGAGTACTATCCGAGGAGTCTATCTATATCTATATCTATATCTATATACAAACTAAAGTACGGGAATATATAGTGTCCGTCTTGTTTTTTCCTGATTTATTGAACAAGTGTCTTTCTTGTGCTTATTCTTCTACTAATTGCGCAATTTGTTTGACATATAGAATAGAGACCGACTCTCTCTAAGAAAAATTTCTCAAAATGAAAATAAAATCATTTGGACTTTGTCAATAATTAACAAAATAATAATTTTTAAAAAATTATATAATTGATTGTTATTAGGATACTTCTCCTATTGTAGAATATATTTAGTGTGCTTTTTGTTAAAATTTTAGTAGTTTTTTTTTTGTATCTAATTGAATTGACTTTAGAATATTTTGTTAACATATTTTCTGCCAGGAAGACAAGACTTACACTAGTTTTCATACCATTTTTTTCCGAAATATTCAAGATTTAAAAAATAATTATCAAATTAGTCATCGATTAAAATAATTTGTCAAAATGTTCAAAACTGTTAGGGACGACAGAAAACTGCGGTTTGAAACCGCGGTTTTGTTTGAAAACTGGAAAGAAAAAATAAAAAAAGAATATAATAATGAAAACCGCAGTTTGAAACCACGGTTTTCCATTAATTTTTTTAATTAAAAAAAACAAATTGGGGGAGAGGGTCTGGAGAATTGGAGGAACGAAGGTGGGGGGAGGGAGAGCAGGAGGCGGTAGCGTGGTTCCCGGCGCCGATCTTGCAGTAGCTCCGACACCCCTCACACCTCCATGCCGGCAACCCCCAGCACCGCTGCCGCACATCCGCCGCCGCATCGTCGTCGCCCCCAACGACCAACTCCGATGCCATGTATAGGGGAATCCCCCTCAATCAAAACCCCCTATCTTCATCATCTCCCGTCTCCACCGCTCTCCAGCGCCCTAACCACCCCCAACGCACCTCCGTCCTCTTCGTTGCCATCGCCACCACCCTCCTCGTCCCCTGACCTCCACCTGCCTCCCGCCCTCCCTCCCCCCACCTTCGTTCCTCCAATTCTCCAAACCCTCTTCCCCAATTTGTTTTTTTTTAATTAAAAAAAATAGAAAACCGTGGTTTCAAACCGCGGTTTTCATTATTATATTCTTTTTTTTATATATTTTTTCTTTCCAGTTTTCGAACAAAACCGCGGTTTTAACCCGTGGTTTTCTGTCGTCCCTGACAGTTTTGAACATTTTGACAAAAATTTTCAATCGATGACTAATTTGATAATTATTTTTAAAATCTTGAATATTTCGGAAAAAAATTCTATATACTACATGTAGAAATATATCCGGTTTGATATTCGCATTTTTCTGCCAGTCATACGATTATAACAAATCGATAGATATTTTTACTCAAAAATAGTATGTTGATACCGTTTTTTAATTCCTAAATCGTACCTATTTTTTGATCGTGTCTATAATAATCTCAAACATATATTGTGGAATACGTACTAGAAAATAGTGTGTTGATATTGATTTTTAATTCCTAAATCGTTGCGATTTTTGGTGAGATTTTCCATTGAAAAAATGACTTAAAATAACACCAACTATCAGATATGAACAAAATAATACAAAAAAAATTAATACAAACTATCAAATCTATAAACAAAAAATAATACAAATTTAAAATCAATAAAAAAAATATACAAACCGTGAACTTCTTACTTAAAATAATACAAACTTTTTACTTTGATCAGAGAAAGAATCAAAACAAAACTTCATTTATAAAAAATTAAAATTAAAAAAATTCCGTAAATAGTGACACTTTGCAGAAATCCGGCCACCCTCTTTTAAATATACCAAAATCACTACTATCCAACTTTACAAAAAAAATCCCACATTTATTTTGAAATTATAAAATCACATCACTTTATCCATAATTTAGCAAAAAAAAAAAATAATCATAGCTTTCAATTCATATAATTTTGTTTAATTTTAAAATTTTGGGTTGTATTGCACAAATTTTAATATACAAATAGTGGTTTTGATCTATTTAAAATATAACATGAGGATTTGTGCAAACTTTGACTAATTATGAATTGTTTTTATAATGTTGTTAAATAATTTTTTTAGAATCTTATACCCTAATTCAAGTTCAAAGTTTTTTTTTTATTTTAAGTCAAAATTTCATAGTGTAATATTATTTTTAGTTGATTTTAAAGGTCATATTATTTTTGGTTTATAGGTTTATATTTTGTATTATTTTGACTTTTTTATTTATATTATTTTTTGGGTAAATCCGACAGTTGATATTATTTTAAGTTATTTTTCCTTTTCTATTTAAAATAAAAAAGTATCATAGTAGCAGAAATTTAATGTACTGACATTTTATAATTACTCCGTATTAATTATCTATCAAGCAAGGTACTGAAGTTCATAAAAAAAATTACGGTTATTTTTGGTAAAAGGGTAGCTGATGGAGTACGTTTACAGGGTCATTCGGATTGGGTTCAGGTTCGGGTCATTTCCTGGCTAGATTGAATTTTAGATTAATCTGGTTACCAATCATTTTGGGTCGAGCCAAACCGGATTTGTCCCGGTTTTGGGTCGACCCAACGGATTAAAAAAAAAAACTTTTTAAAGACTTTTTAAGAATATTAAAATATGGACAATTACTTTTTTATCCCTAATTTTTTCCACCAAAAAATAATATAGATATATATAAAATTATTTCGATAGATTATATATAATATAAATATTTTTTAATTAGATTCTCTTAAAATATAAATAAAATACATCTTTATAATACTACATATTTATCTATTAATATTTTTTTGGTACATATGACTATGAAATAATTCTGATTTATATTTTTTATCACTTAACTAATATATATAGATTTGTGGCTTATGATAACATTCTATAAATTATGATAACATATTTTTTTTCTAGAATCAATTACAACACGCCACACAGAATGCTATGCATTGGTTTTAGTGTATGTATATAGATAAGCTAGTATGATGTTTGATAAACATAGCTGTCAGGGTTGTTGATAGAAACTTGTGAATAAAATACAAAAGCTCCAAAAAGCTTGGGTGAGTAGCAGTTTAATAGCTTTGGTTTCAAAAGCTAATTAAATTAATATCTTATATTTATTTTATTTAAAATTATATAATATAAAAACTAAAAATTTCAAAAAGGTAGGTAAAGCTGCAAAACATAGCCTATTCACACTTTATCGCTAAAATTCATACTCCCTCCGTTCGTCAAAACTTGTCGTTTACTATTCACGCACGCTTTTTTAGAATGATAAAAACTATATAAAATATTCATTTTTAAAAATTTTTTTTAACAAGTTTGTACTTATTAATAATAACTACGAAATTGTTAAAAAAAATTATTAAAAAAATAGATATTTTATATAGTTTTTAGCTCATAAAAAAGCGTGCGTGAATAGTAAAACGTCCAGTTTTGCCGAACGGATGGAGAACCTTTTAGTGCTCATTTGGATGAACATAGGAAGTAAGTTCCTAGGAATTTAACTAGTGAAAATTGAAGTTTTTGGGAATTTAAGTTCGTACGATTTAATAAAATATGTTTGGATAAGTTTAACTTCATGTAAATTAAAATACTGCGTTTTGTTTGGATGAATATGAACTTTCATAGGAATTTGTTTTAAAATTACTTTTGTAACCCTTAATAATAAAAATGATTTATTTAAACTTTGGACAAATTGTTGTAATACTACCAGTGGATTGTCCACATCCCAAACCCTTTACATCCAAAACTCCCACCATGATGACACATATTTATGTTTTTCTCCTACTTTGTCTATATAAGGCTTGTAAGCTCTCTTAAAGACATATAATCGATCTCTTCTTTCTCTGCCTGTTTCTCTGGTCACTTTATCCTTCGTGTTATAATACGTTATCATAATACGTTATCAGCACGAAACACTACCAAAGTAAAATCCACCAAAACTGGTTGCCACCATCGATCTCCCATCTCCCGGAATCAATCTCCCATCTATCCGAAGACTAGCATAACCCTTGCTCTCATCGTTTTCTGCCTATCTCGAATCTGCAAACTTGTTCTTGTTAAGTTTTAATAACTTTATTGAGTTTGTAATTGTGATTTTGTGAGTAGTTGGTGTTCGATTATTGTGTGCAGAATCCAAAATAAGGTGTATTCCTAATCTCTTGGAGGAAAGCAAATGGGGAACTGATCGAAAACGACTCGAGGCTCATCGTCGACGCCTCCCCGGATCTGCGACCTCATGGAAATTGAAGCCTCCCTGCGCGCTGGTTTCCTCCTCCGCAGGCCTTCGATGTCGGGATCGGCCGGTGGTGAGCCCAGGAGAAGAGCACCGTTGTCTTTGATCTCCTCGGAAACCGCCACCGCTGCGGGGAGATCTAGTTCTGCCTCCTTGGGTGACGCCGCCGACCTCCGCGCAAACCCTTGCTCAATCCATCCATCTGCTCCCGGCAATCGGCGGCACCCAGGGTGTGGTGGCGATAGGCGTCGAGGGGAGGAGTCGTCTGTCGATTCCAGTTCCGGCGTCGTTCTGCTCTGCAAATAAAAAGAAGAGAATAAGATGAAGAAGCGATAACTTGCAGGTTTAAAAGAAAAATTACAAAACCAGCCCAGAGTTTTAAAAATTGCAGATTTGCCCGTGTTTTTATATAATTGCATAAAAACAGCTTCAGACTTCCAGGGTTGCATCTTTTGCCCTTGTGAAGTATATAAACACATCCCCGAAGACGATGTGTAGATAAGTTATATGAAACCCCAAAGTGGTGAATTTTACCCCTGAAGTGGATATGAAATATAAGAGGTATATTATTTGAAGTGAATAAATTAATTACCAATCTCATCCCCCGAAGCGGATAAAAGTGAGGAAATATATTAATATTATAAATCACTCGAAGTGATTAATAAATTTCATCCCCGTAGAGATGATCGAACCGATAAATTTCATCCTCGTAGTGATGAAATTATATTTATTATTTATGTTTACTTATTTCAAATGCATGCTATTTTATTTATTTAAACTATATTTGTTTTCCCTTATCTCCTTAAGTAGATGAACAAAACCATCACATCTCCCGAAGTAGATGAACGGGCACATCTCTCGAAAGAGATTAACGTTCTCATCTCCCGAAGTAGGTGAATGAACAAGTTGTATCTTTGAGATAGATCAACGAATTTCATCCCTTAAGCGATGAACCAAATATTTTCATCCCCGTAGTGAATCAGTGATGCATCAACGATTAGCCTTTTATTTTATTTTATTTACTTGCATTTGTATATTATATTTTTTATTCTTCATCTCTCGAAGTAGATGAATAGACATATCTCCCGAAGTAGATGAATGATAAACTGCACCCTTGTAGGGATAAACCAGTAAACGTCATCCTTGTAGTGATGATTCGTATAGCCAGAGAACCAAATCAACTCTGATCCTTAATGTTTATCCATCAGTTTCCTGCAGTAAACGATAAAACTGTATATAAGAATAACACCTCATGACGTAGGTGATAAAAAAGGTCTCGAAGATCAATGTCAAATTTTCTTGTCACTCGAAGTTGAAATTAATTTTATTTATTTATTTAAGGTTATTGTTGTTGTTATACATGCTTCTTAATATACTTTACTATTTAGTATTAGCTTTTACATAGTTTTATTTCCTTTAATCCACTATAGTGTGAGTTTTTCAGCACCTATTTTGTGGGCTTGAAGTTCCTAAACTCAATGGTTAAACAATCCAGTAGATTGTGACTCTTATCTCGTTAAGAGCTCAAAGTCTCGATACCATTTGTAAACAATCTAGCAGGTTGTGATTTTTCATCAAAGTCTGCATAAGAGCTTGAAGACTTTAATTTCAGATTCTTATAAATTCTAGAAGAGTTATAAGATCTTATTTTAAACATTTGTACTCTTGAAAAGTACATGGAATATGGGTTATGACATAATCAGAACTATCTTTATTTGGTCGGTACAACCAATATAAATAACCACAAAACATGATCCGGTTTACAAGGCCACTTCCTGGCAATCCTCTAAGCATTGCTTGAAGCATGCCCCTCTTGTAGAGAGTGTAAAAGAGGTAATGGTTAAGCGCGCAACCATTGTTATTGTCGTGGCTTATAACTAGGTCATATTTAATTTCTAATGTCCTGAAGAATATTATGAATAATGGTCGTTAGTTTCATACTTGTAGTATGACTCCAACAGAAGTTCTGAAAATACTCAGTTAACGGCATCTGATTAAATAAATGGATCACCATGTACAAAGTTCAATGGTTAGAATGTTTTACCATTGAAACTTATGATGTCACTAACCAGAAGTTATTTGATGATAAAATCTTATTCTTTGTGGCATTTGGTCGCTCAAGTAAAATGATGATTAGGAAAATCATTGAAATTCACGTGAAATCCCACCGAAAGGACTAGAAGATCCTAGGACCGGAAGATCCTCAATAAGGGTGACCATACATGTACGGCTTGTTCTCTTGGCAAAATAATAACAAGACCGTCTCTAATAAAGGGTAAATGCAAAGTCTCTTATGTCTCTTGACAGAGTTCAATTAGACAACTACGAACATAAAACATCGGCATATGAACCAATGTTATTCCAATATAGATGCCTTAACACATTGGTTATATGAAAAGGTAGAGAATGTTTGAGGAGCACATAGTAGCTCACAACGACCTAGAAGAGTCATTAGTCAAATGGGCCCACGCAATTTTGCATTTCGAATTTGACACAATAACTTCTTTCAAATTATCTCCAGAAGAGAGTGTATGTTATGAGGCCTCCTCCACATTTAACTAAAAGGCCACAAAGAAGTTGAATGATACATGGAGTTTGAGTCCCTAATGATATCAAATACCTCGAGCTTTATAAAGGTGATCAAAATGCTCGGTATTTAGGGGGAGAGGAAATGAGACTATATTAAAGTAAGAGATTGCATGGAAGCAACTTCTCTATCATTTGGGATCCGCGGATAAATGAAAGTGAACCAGAAGTTCAACACTTATGTACACCAAATGATAATTACATGGTTAAGCAAAAAGCCATCAAATGCATTTACTGAAGCCAAGAAAGTGACTAAGTCACATAGATTACACTAGCTAGCTAGCTCATTTGGAGGTTCCAGAAGTAACTCTGAAAACCAACAAAATCAAGTGAGTCTCAAATCCACCAGAAGTGTTGAAGATCACTAGGCTCTCACTTTAGGGTTCCCCGGAAGTAGAAAGATCTCATGGAAATCCGATGATCATCAATCAAATAATGGATGTCGAAATCGAAATGATGGTAAAAGAGATAGAAAAAAGGAATTCATGGAAAGATGTATTCTTCAAGCATGATGCTATTGGACCCGTAGTTCCAACATCGGAAAGTATAACATCATTGGTTTTAAGTGGGTAATTATACAAAACCGCAATAAGCAAAATGAAGTTGTAAGATATATAGCAAGATAGATTGCATAAAAGTTTTATAGTGGATGATATGAAAACATATTCACCAGTAGTGGATATAATATTTGGTTATCGATGAACCGACTTTAACCATAATTGACGGGCATAGTAATGTTATACTCCAATTGATCATTCATAAAAGAATATAAGTGAAAATGATCGACTAATTTGAAATGCTCGAAGCATCAATATGAAAGCCTCGTCATATGTACATGATTAAGACAAAGGGTGCTTATAATACTTGAAGTATTGTATAAGTGGTGACATAATGTATTGTGTCCTGAAGTACTATACACAACGTTGTACTCTTTTCCTTAATCTTGGCTTTTTATCCCACTGGGTTTTTCCAAGGTAAGGTTTTTAATGAGACAACTTATACACCATCTATACATCAGATCCCCCGTATCAAACGATGAAAAGCATGTTAGGTCCTGAAGTACCCTGTGATTGTGCATTGAAAGCAGCTCATCACCAAAGACAATGAAGTATATTGCATCGAATTCGGGTGTGATAAATGAAGGCATTTAAACTTGCATACATCGAAGATAATATTAAGACTCGACCATGCAACTCATGAAGTCAGTATTATCAAGAAGTTCGAAAAGATTATCAGAATGAGAATGTTGCAAGAATGTTGATTTCAGGGGGAGAATATACGCACTACACTCTTTTTCCCTTTGACCAGGTTTTGTCCCACTGGGTTTTCCTGACAAGTTTTTTAACGAGGCAGTATCACCAAAGCGCATCAAACGACATATGTACTCTTTTTCCCTTAGTCCTAGTTTTTGTCCCATTGGGTTTTTCTAGGCGAGGTTTTTAACGAGACGGTTTGTAATGTAAGAGGCGTACATCCAAGGGGGGGTGTTGTAATACTACTAGTGGATTGTCCACCTCCCAAACCCTTCACATCCAAAACTCCCACCATGATGGCACATATTTATGTTTTTCTCCTACTTTGCCTATATAAGGCTTGTAAGCTCTCTTGAGAATAAACACATATAATCGATCTCTTCTTTCTCTGCCTGTTTCTCTGGTCACTTTATCCTTCGTGTCATAATACAAATAAGTAATTTGTTATCTAAAAAGAAAAAGAAAATATTTTTTTGAAATAAATAAAAAGGTGGAATTCAACTTACCTACCCTACATGGCTACATGGTAATTTCAATTTCTCCATTTTGAAGGAATTGAAATTTCCAGGAATTCTACTTCTTTGGTTTAATTTTGAAAAACAAAATTCTAATCCAAACGCATACATTGAAATCTACTTACTTAGGTTTGGAACAAATTGAATTGATGAAATTTTGATTGAGAACAATCAAATACAGTGGAAGCACAAAACATAACTCATGAGAGAGAGAGAACAAGATCTCAAAATCTAGAAGAATGAAAAGTGTTTACAAAACAAGATTTTCCGGCCTCTTAACCACCAAACTTAGTTTGTTAGAGTTGAAACAACCGGGTGTAGAAAATGGCCAAAATACCCCTCTGTAACAACCTTATTCACTCAAATCACACACACATAGTCACATAGTATCTGTATCCACATACCCCCCCTCAAGCTGGGCCAGTAATGGAAGCACAAGACCCAGCTAGGTACGTAGAAAAGAGTGTTGCTTAGCTCCTAGGCCTTTAGTGAGTATGTCTGCTAATTGAAGTGATGAAGAGACATGGTGAGTAGTAATGAACCCTTGCTGTATCATTTCCCTGATGAAGTGAGCATCAATTCTCACATGTTTAGTGCGCTCATGAAAGACAGGATTCAAAGCCAATTGCTGGGCAGATTTGTTGTCACAATTAAGAGTAATGGGTAATGGCACCACAATTCCCAAATTAGAGAGCAAACCCTGTAACCACACCAGTTCACTAGCTGTCATGGACATGCTCCTGTACTCACTTTTAGTTGAGGATTTGGAGACCACCCTTTGCTTCTTTGTTTTCCATGAGACTAAGGATGAACCCAAGAAAACACAGTAGCCCGACAGTGATCTAACAGTATCAATGCAGTTGCCCCAATCAGCATCACTGAATGCATTCACCTTCAATGAAGAGTTAATAGGATAAGATAAAGCCAAGTTGAAGCTCCCTTTTAAGTATCTAAGAAGATGTGACATGGCATCCCAATGTGGCTTGAGACGAGATTGCAGGAATTGGCTTAATTGTTGTACTGTGAAGGATATATCAGGCTTGTGAGGGTGAGATATAACAATCTCCCAACAAGACGTCTGTAATCTTCTGGATTTGGAATAGGGTCACCAATGTTGGATGACAACTTGATCCCATGTTGCATAGGAAAATCAGATGATTTGCAACTTTCCATATAAGCATCTCTAAGAATGTCAAGGACATATTTCCTCTTATTTAGGAGAATACCAGAAGATGACCTAGCAATTTCCATCCCCAAAAAATATCTAGCCACACCCAAATCCTTGATAGTGAATTCATTATGGAGAGCAGCTTTGGTAGATGCAATTTCAGAGCTAGAACTTCCCATCAAGAGCATGTCATCAACATAAACAAGTGACAATGTCATATGAGTATCTGTGGTTTTGAAAAATAAGGAGTAATTATGAGATGACTGAACAAATCCAAGCTTGATCATGAATTTGGTCAGTTCATAGTTCCACTGGCGACTGGCTTGTTTGAGACCATATAATGACCTCTTAAGGTTGCAAACATGACCAACAGGAACTTTGAACCCTGGTGGTGGATTCATATACACTTCCTCCTCTAGAAACCCATGAAGGAAGGCATTATTAACATCTAGTTGATGAAGAACCCATCCTCTACAAGCTGTAAGAGCTAACATCAACCTGACAGTAGCCAATTTTTCCACATGAGAGAAGGTCTGCTTGTAATCCTTATCTTTAACCTGATTATATCCCTTAGCAGCCAACCTTGCTTTGAATCTTTCTATTGTGCCATCAGGCTTGTATTTAATTTTGAAAATCCATCTACACCCAATAGCCTTTTTGCCATGAGGTAAATCAGTCACATACCATGTGTGATTGTCAATGAGAGCCTTTAACTCAAATTCCATGGCTTTCTCCCACTCTGGAATTCCCTTTGCTTGGGAATAAGAGTTAGGCTCAAATGTATCACAAACATTGACAAATGATTAGATATATGAGGGAGAAAGATGAGCTAAGTTCGAGACTGAGAAGACATTAAAAGTCTCAGAGGAAGATGAGGAGGATTGATGATCACCTCTGTGTGGAAGATTAGTACAAATGTAGTCTTGAAGATGGACTGGTCTGTTAACATGTCGCCTGAGCACCACACGACTATTATCAGGTGAAGGTGAATCTCCCACTAACTGATTCATAACTGGTGAGGAACCAACAGTTTCACTGGAGTCTGTCACAAAATGAGGAGATATTGAACACTGAGGAGGACTAGCATGTGGAGGAGGAGTAGGAGACTAATCAGAAAGGAAAGGAATGATGTCTATATCATCATTGGTAGAAAAAGGACCATCATGTGCAAGACACTGATCCTGAGACAGTGGAGCTTTGAAAGGAAAGATATACTCCTCAAATCTGACATGTCTACTTATAATCACAGTTTTCAAAGTAAGATCATACAACTTATAGGTTTTCTGGCCAGGTGGATATCCCAAAAATATGCACCTTCTGGCAGTGGTGCCAAGCTTATCCCTATGATCATTTGGTTGCACAGCATAACAAAGGCATCCTATCACCCTCAGCAAATCATACCTTGGAACCACTCTGTACAAAACTTCAAAAGGAGTTTTCCAACCCAAGATAGAAGAAGGCATTTTATTTATAAGATGAGTAGCACTCAAAACACAATATCCCCAGAACTTAATAGGAAGGCAAGCATGTAACCTAATAGCCCTAGTAGTTTCAACCAAATGCATGTGTTTCCTTTCCACCCTGCCATTTTGTTCATGTACCCCAGGGGCTGATCTCTGGTGTATAATACCTCTGGTACTGAATAACTCAAGGCAACCCTTTTGAGTGAACTCAGCCCCATTATCAGTTCTAATCACTTTAATAGATGATTGAAACTGATTGTCAACCATATTGACAAAACCTGTAATAATTCTCAGCACCTGTAATTTGTCTTGCATAAAAAATACCCAGGTACACCTGGAATGATCATCTACCACAGTTAGGAAATATCTAGCACCACACATTGATGGAGTTTTGTAAGGACCCCAAACATCCATATGGACCAAGTGAAAAGGACTCTTAGCTAGAGAGAGACTCTTATCAAAACTCAACTTGTGAGCTTTAGTCATAGCACAAATGTCACAATCAAATTTCCTGAAATCAACATCCTTACAATCAGAAATGTACTGAAGTTTAGAAAGGCCTATATGACCCAAACTGACTGAATTACATTTCTCACTTGACTTAAACTGTCCAAAGCTCTTCAACTTGTCTCCTTGATGGCTACCAAACTTCAACACATATAAGCCTTTGTCCTCACTTCCACAAGCAATCACATTCTTAGTTGAAAGATCCTATAACCAACACACCATAGCATCAAAGCTGAATCTGAGATTTTGATCATGTACACTCTTAGAAACTGACAATAGATTATGGCGAAATTGAGGCACTAAGAGCACATTATGCAGACAAAGATCACTGCTAATCCACACAGTACCAAATTGACAAACTGAGATGCATTTCCCATCAGGAAGGCCAAGATTGATAACACTATCAAAGTCATGAATTTCAGAAAAAATAGCTCTATCAAATGCTATGTGATCAGTGGCACCAGAGTCCCCTATCCACACATCATTTTGAGCTTTATCCACTCCAATAAGAAAAGAAGCACTTAAGGTACCTGCAAAGTGTACCGTGGCTTGATTAGCTGAACTATCAACACTCTCAGCAGGAGCTTTTCCTTTCATCAGCTTGAGAACCTCCTAAAAAACAGCATTGACAATAGCCTGATCTGGCTTAGGATGAGTAAAAGATTGATCAAAAGGACTTTCTTGCTGAGGAAACTCCATTTGAGTAGCAAATTTTCCAGAACCTGAACCTCCCCCTTTGAACTTATCATCCTCCTTTGGTCCCCTAAACCATTCAGGGTAACCAATGAGTTTGAAGCTATAGTCCTTAGTGTGACCACGTTCACCACAATGATCACATTTCCTTTCCAATTTAGCTTTCTTATAGTCTCTCTTAATCTGATCAAATTGTCTAGATTGATCTCCAGACTTGAACCTATTAACAACATTAACATCAATATCAAATTGATTCTGAGAAAACCTGGAAACAACTAAGGCATTCAGATCACTCTAAGGGACACCAGTGACTCTCTTTGAGCGCTCAATCTGAACTGCCATCTGATAGACCTTATGAATACTAGGAAATGGCTCCTTAGACAAAACATTGCTTCGAAGTTGCTCATAAACATCATTAAGCCCCATCAAAAATTGCATAACCTTTGCTCTTTCTTCTCTTTCTAACACTCTTTTAATCACTGCACAAACACTGAGCAATGCCTCCACATGTACAGTTAGGAATCGAGTCAAGCAACTGTAACTCGTCCCATATTTTCTTCAATTTCACAAAATAAGCTTCGACGGACGTGTTGTCTTGCTTTAGATTAGCCAAATCGTGTCTCAATTGATAGACAAGTGGATCATTAGATTCGTAGAATCTTTCCCTGATTTCATCCCAAAGTTCTCTTGCAGATTCCACATACATCAGCCCCTCTGCAACTTCACTAGTCATGGAGTTTATAAGCCAGCATCTCACCATTGAATCTGCTCTAGACCATTGTACAAACTCCTCACTATTCTCCGGTGGTTTCACACAACTATCGGTTATAAAACCAATCTTAGCTTTGGCTCCTAATGCCATTTTTACACTACGACTCCAGCTTGCAAAGTTAGATCCATTAAAGTGTGTATAAACCAAGACCATCTCGGGATGATCTGAATTAGAAAGAAAATAGGGATTAACATGTGCTCCATTCATACCTTGCATCATGTCCCCAAACTGGATTCCATTCATGTTCCAAGCACGATTGTTCCCGGCGCCTCCAGCAGGAGGAGTAACAGACACAAACGTCCCCCTCCCAGCGCCATTTCTGTCACCTCCAGCTCCAGATGTCTAACCATTAGCACCTCGTCCAACCATGGCGTCAAACACCACAAACCTGAAAACCCAAATCGGTAAAGCGACAAGCAATCCACAGGCGATCAAGCGATCGTGTGCTCTGGTATACCATTTGGAACAAATTGAATTGATGAAATTTGGATTGAGAACAATCAAATACAGTGGAAGCACAAAACAGAACTCATGAGAGAGAGAACAAGATCTCAAAATCTGGAAGAATGAAAAGTGTTTACAAAACAAGGTTTTCCCGCCTCTTAACCACCAAACTTAGTTTGTTAGAGGTGAAACAACCGGGTGTAGGAAATGACCAAAATACCCCTCTGTAACAACCTTACTCACTCAGCTCACACACACATAGTCACATAGCATCTGTATCCACATTAGGTTTTTTTTAATGAAATTCAAATGAGCACTTATTTTCCGTATGATGGAAATATTAATCTTTTATTTTTCTTGTAAATATCTATGACACTGTTAATTTTAATATTAACTTCACACAAGATAGACTTGTGATATATCGCCCCTCCTTAATGGGGACAGCTCAATCTATATCTATATCTATCTATATCTATATCTATATCTATATCTATTTATATCTATCTATATCTATAATATATAACAAGAAAAGTTGTGTGCAAGACTCATTAATGTGTTTTCAATTTGTTTTTTTTTTGTTTTTTTTTTCACATTTGCTTAATTAATATCTAATTGATTCGTGTGTTCTACGGTTTGGGTGTGTTTTCATTTTGTTTTTTTTTGTTTTTTTATGGCCATTTACTTAATTAGTACGAGTATTGATTCAATTGTGGTAGCCAATTTATCCAATTAATATGTTCTGCCGTTTGGGTTAGAACAAACCCAATTAATGAGCCTTTTGGGTTAGCTCAAAAAATTTCACAATTGGGTTGCCTTTTCTGTCCTTTAGATGGAGTATAGTTAATTAACCGTTACAAATTGCCCAGCCATACGGGACTAGATATTATCCAATAATCATCCATAATCCATAATTACCTAAGATTTTTGTAACAGTCCCTCACTCTTCTTCCTCCTTTAGGCATTTTAGGGGATTCTTTATAGCCTTTTCATCTACTCACAAATCACTGTATTGATCCACACTTTAATTTGTGCAATGGAAAATTAATGAGCCGTTTAGAGGATATATATAGGGTCTGCTGTGCTATCTCCCATTCACAACCACACACAACCACAATCCCATTCAGCCCCAACGTAGACGGGTAGAGGTAGTAGTGCTAGCGCTCGATTCCGTCCTGCGTTAATTTGTCAATCGTCATGGGGGAGAAGACTTGATCAAGACTCATGCGAGAGAGCGGTCGGACAGGCAATTCGTTGGTGGCCGACATGGGAAGGCGATTCGACGGCGGTGGCTTCTTTCTAGTTGCTGTTGTTGGGAAGCGAATGAAGAGGCCGAGGAGAAGGACGGAAGGATGCGATAAAGAAAAGGCTCAGAACTTTTTACTTTTGAAAATCATATGAGGATTATTATGCAAGCGTTGGACCTATTCTACAACATCTCAGGGCAGCGAATCAGCAAGGGAAAATCTAGATTTTTTTATATGCGGGTTATTATGCAACCCTTTAGGATCTTATTTAATCCAGAATTTTTTCATAAGTATCTCAGATGGGGGTTATTATGCAACCCTTTAGGATATTATTTATAGTTAAACCCTTTAAAAAATAGGGATACTTATGAAATTTTCCGTGTACTGTAATGCCTGATAAATCTTTAATTTTTTTTTGATAAATATGGAATTTTTATATAGAAATTTACATTTGTCCAATCCTAGAATTAATGGGATACTTATCAAATCTTTTCGTAACAAACTAAGAATTAAATAAAACTATTTTCTACTTTTAATTTTGAAAATCCTCTACTTTTATAGTTTTATATACGTTATTTCAAGTTTGCAATAGGTAAGGAAAACATAGCGCTTTTATAAACTTCATGAATTACTCTAATTAAGAATAATTACATGAATTTTCCTTATTGAATATATGTTGAAATGTTTTCTCGATTTTGAAAAAATACGGTAAGAAAAGAGGAAGGACATAGGGGCAAATTGAGAGTTAAAAATATTAAAGAGAAGAAACAATAGGATGACTTCATAAAATAAAATAAAATAAAATAAGTTAGTTAATATACTTTTTAATACTCCATATGGAAATTCTATATTTAAATTAGTTAATTAATATATTTTCAATTTTTATAAACCTTCTTTAAATTATAAATATCCTACCAAATTAAATTATAAAATGTAACCCAATAGATTTTATTTAGAAATAGCTAAAAGAATTAGCCATTTTTTCCAAGACAACGATTGTGGGAAAAAAAATTAATTATTTGCATGATTTACTTCCTAGATGAAATATATAATTATATTATTTTTCAATACAAAATAATTTCAATCCCACACAATATAATTGAAAATAAATTTTGTAGCCATATTTTAAGAGCGGGCACTATTATCCCTCAATTTGAAATTTTTTGTAGAATTAGATGGGAACGTTTTTTTAACCAAGTACGTGTTATTGGTTAATTTACAATGATATATAAGTAACAACAACAACACTAATAAAAATATTTTTGAGTGTAGACGCTAATCTTAATAATAAAGAATATGTAACTCTTATTCTCTCTCATTGTGTTTCAATTTGCTAATTTTATGCATTGGAGACTATGAATACTATTTTATTTTTTTTCATATTTTTAATATATATGTTGATTATTATTTTTTTGAAATAATATATGATTTTTTTATCCCTAACTTGTATTTTTAACTTTAGTTGGAACATATGAAGATGAAAAGACCGTCACTGATTTTTTTTGTATTAAATTGAATGTATTGGATTTAAAGAAATAAATTGCCCTCTTTTCATCTTCTAAGTGATTCAAAGCTAACTTCCTTGGATTCCAAGTAGTAAACTTCACCTCATAAATCTCATACCATTATAAATATATACCTAATAAATCTTATATATATATATATATATATATATATATATATATATATATATATATATATATATTATTCAAAATTACATATACTCTTAAATGAATTTGATATAAGTCAATTAGGAAACAAAATATATAAAAGAGAAGATGTTCATATATAGTTGCGCTAAAAAAAAGAAGTTCATAGAAAAAGAGTCTTAATTGAGAAGAAACATGCCCCGTGCATCGCAAGGGCATGCTCACTAGTAACATAAAAAGTTGTGTTCAAGAGCCATTTATTGCTACTATTAAATACATGAAAAATTTACACTATTTTTGTTTTCTTATTCAATTTGAATCAACTTGCCTTTCATTAGCTCAATGGTTATAGGTGTTGGGGATTACCTCTTAGTTGAGGTTTCAAACCTTGATAGCTACATTTTTTATTTTATTTTTCCACTTCTTCATAGCTACATCTTTTATTATTTTTTTGGTCATTAAATTTATACATGTAATGTATAATGTTCGTTTTTTTTTATCAACAACCATTTTTTCATTTCATTTAGAAATAAACTGAAAAAAAATGTTTTATTACGTTTGACTTCATACATTTTTATTCTAATTTAGAAAATTTAAAAATAGTTGACCAAAAAAATGAATTGTGTAGATTTAATTGTATCAATCAAAGTTTATTAATACATACCTAATTAACAAACGTTAAAATCTTTATCTTCTAACTCCATAATTCCCACCCTTTGTATTTAAACAATTTAGTTTATCTAACACATTATAAAGGAAACCCAAAAAAAAATATAAATATATGGTTTTTATGTTCCTTTTTCAAAATTAAACATAAATAAAATTATTGTAACATAAAAAAAGAATAAAAATATAAAATTTTAATATTATTTTTTGCAAAATTAGAAATAAGTAAAATTATTACTGGAGGCTAATATAATCAACACACATTTTTTAACTCTCTATCTTCTAATATACTTAGTTTAAGAATTATGAAATATACTCTTATTTAAAAATTAAAAAAAATACAAATATATGACTTTTATTGTGTTGAACCGGTTGAACCGGTCCAAGCCCAATTAAAAAATAGAAAACCGATTCGGTAAACCAAACCTCCTTCTTCCTCCTCTTTCTTGTGTGTAGGGCTCCTTCAATGGTGATTTTAATTCTCCGTCGTTTCGACTTCAAAACGCCTCCACCAAGTGCTCCTCCTCACCCATATTACAAAAACATGTTCAATTTTCGGATTAAACAATATATTAAGCTCCGAATTCGTCCAAATTCACTTTGCCCCAGAATCAAAGGTTGGGTCGTTTGGATTGATTTATTCACCGCTTCTTGCAATTGATTATATGAAACTGATCACCGGAAAGAGATGAAGAGATTCGTATATTTAATTTGATCTTTCGTGCGCGTTTTAAATATCAACTATAAAAGGGATGTCAACCTTCGGAAGCATGGTACACCATGGAAAGCACATCTTCGAGCTCCGAATGTAGTTCATCTCTTCTAAAACCTTTAATCTACAATCGAATTAATTTTTTTTTTTTTAGAAAAGCATACAAAATAAAAAATCCCCAATTTCGATCAGACCTTCATCGGAGCCGCTCACCCGCCATTTTCTAGCCGCTGCCGCTAAAACCTCTGGGAGGAGCATCACGCCACCAGGAAGTTGTATCAACCGCCTTAGTCCGCCTTCGTGATCATTCGTCGACGCTAGGCTTCGCCGGAGTTGCAACCGAGCCTCGCCGGAACACGCTGCTGGAACGTGTTGTCGGGCTTGAGGTTGGAGAAGGTTAATTACGTAAAACCTCCCCAATCTTTTAATTTATTTAAATTATGCCCCCATTTCAATTTTATAAATTTTAGAAAAAAATGTTTTTTTTTCATACCCTCTTATATAGTCATGTTCAATATTCTGTGAGTACGTTAGAGGTTCAAGATTTGAGAAAGTTTCCGCCTCTCTTTTGTTTTGGCTAAAGTCCGATATTACGCTATGTGCAATATATACTCCATAATTTCTCTGTATTTGCGTTTTTACTCTATTTGTAATTTTATTTGCATATCATTGCTCTAATGTCATATATAATATTTTCATTGTTATCATTACCTAAATCTTTTGTGCTTACGTTAAATAATTTTAAGTGTATTAAAAAGTCACATATTTATTAATACTTCACCTCTTACCCTTATATAACTAATTTTACTTTTCATTTACATTTTCTAAAATGTTATTATATAAGTAATATATTATTATTTAATTAGAAAATAGATAAAATAAGATTACTCATTAGAATTTCAATATCTATATAAAACCTTAAAAGTTGTATAGAAGAAATATTTAGTGCCCCTTAATTTATTTGATAATTAATGTTTAACAACAAATTTTTTGTTTATATCCAAAAAAAAAAAAGTTTTTACTGTTATATTAAAAGAGTTCAAATAGTATTTTTATTTACTTTCTCATCTGTGGTTTATTTTCCCTTATCATTTTTAAAAAAAGTTAATACCTTAATATATATTTATGAGTATAATTGTTAACTGTTATATGCTCTTAAAATCACATCTCATATAACTTTAAAAATACCCTATAATTTGTTTTAAAAGTTATTTGATAAGAATTATGGTCATTGCATTTCTTTTTTTTTCTTTTTTTTTTATATATAAAATATATCATTTTGTTGTTTATGGATAAGAATTGAATGATAGTCATTATTGTTCCAGTAATTATAGCAAAATAAATAAAAATCCAAAGATGGAAATTTTGTAAAGTAGGTGGTAAAAAGGATTGAATTGAATAAAATTAATGTAAATTTAATTCAATGTGTATATTTGTAACAATTTATAATTCACTCTAAAAATATTTAATTTAATATAAATCAAAAGATTATTATATGTATTATTTTATTTTTTTTCTTTGAACAATAATATTTTAATTTAATTATTTTTTCCGTAAAAACTACACTACATGCTATTATTCTCTTCTTTTAAAAATTTATATTATGTGTTATTTTTTTTCTATATTTACCAAGTTTGATATCACTCTAATGTTTGGAATAAAATCACATGTTCTGGGCGTAGCACGGGTCTGCCTACCTAGTTTCTATACAAAATTGACATCGGTACCACATATAAGAATGTAAAGGCATTTGCTCGTAGAGCTGGGAGAAAAATTCAATCAAAAAGACATGGCAGAATTTATCGCTATATGGTAACGTGGAGTATATATCATATATGACACCAAAGAAAGATGACACTTTTCGACCAAGTAAACTCCATATCAAAACAACAATTGAAACAATATATCAGACAATAGATTTGCATCTACAAATTTTGCAAAGGTAAACAAGAAAATTACAGTGTACTAAATCCAAAAGAATTTTTTTTAAAAATTAATTTTGATGGAATAATTGTATATCCAGGGCTGCAATAGCCTCGCTTGTCACATTGGTGCAACATTTATAGGTGGTTCCATGTCACCTTCGCGGGCGAAAGCATTAGCTCTCCACAATGCGGTTTCTGTTGTCGAGTGATTGGGGCTCGATTTGGTGGATATTGTTCTTGGAGTAAGAAATCTTACAAGGGAGATCGAGATGATTGTTTTAGACATTTTTGTCCATTGTCAAATCAGATACGTATTTAGAGATGTCAATCAAATAATAGATAAGATAAGATTGCGTATCTTCGACATTTCCTCTCTTTTGAATGTATTCCTTTAAACCAAAATTTTTCTATTCACATTTGAATTTTTTTTTTTAAAAAAATTCATCTTTTGGAAAAAATATATCCTTAAAGTTTGATACACTTGAATTAGTTTGATCACAAACTACACCAAGACCTTAAACACACAAATTTCAACCTACCATATAATTGCCTGAATTATCCCATAAGGGGCAAAATGGTAAATACACAAGAAAACACATCTCTTTGTTAATTTCCCCACCCAAAAGTTTGCTTTTCTTGTTCTCCTAACCCATTTTAACATACTTAGAAAGCAAACCACATTGCACCATCAAATTACACCAATCCATCACTTCACCAACCAATTTGTCATTAACAATTCCATTCCTCCAGGGGGCTTTTAAATCAAACAACTGAATGATTCAATTCATACACACAAATTAAGAGCCTGAGAATCATCAAAATAGAGAGAGACATAAGACATGGGCAAGCCAAGCCTCCAAGCCCTCCCCTTCAACCCGAGCAGGAGCTGGGGAATCCGCGGAAGCTTCCAAGGCCTCGCGGCTTTCCTCCTCACCCTCCTCGTCGTCAGCATCGTTTACCTCTCAAGAGACTATAAGATCACCGAATCCGATGATCAACCATTGGTGTCCGAAGAAAGGCTTAGCAACGACGATAAGGATCAGATGAAGCCCTTGCCATCTTCTTCTTCATCATCATGTGACTTGTTCTCCGGAAAGTGGGTCTACGACAACGAATCATACCCTCTGTACAAGGAAAAGCAATGCTCCTTCATGTCGGATCAGCTCGCTTGTAGCAAGTTTGGGCGCCAGGACTTGAGATATCAGAATTGGAGATGGCAGCCACACCAATGTGACCTTCCAAGGTCTATATTTTGGTCTTCTTTTTCTCTTATTATTAACATATATATATATGTTTTATTATATATGTATTGGTTTGATTATAATGTTAGCTTTTACAGATGATCAATTCAAGAATGTGTATTTGAGCTTTTGTTGGGGATGGTGTTTATGTTAATTTTGCAAATTAAGGTTCAATGCCATGGCATTTCTAGAGAGAATGAGGAACAAGAGGGTCGTATACGTCGGCGACTCCCTCAATAGAGGCCAGTGGGTTTCCATGGTTTGCTTGATCGACACAACCATCGAGTCTCCCGCCCTCAAGTCAATGCGATTCGCCCTTAACGGCTCCTTGATCATCTTCAAAGCCATTGTAAGTCCTTTCGATCTCCTTATATATATATAGACTCAAAACTCGACTAAGGCTTTGTTTCAAATTGGATGACCGCTCTTTATTTACCGAATTCAAGCAATGTGTCAATCGATACGTAGATCAATTTTTCCATAACTTGAGATGTAGATGTACCTCACGAGTCACGATCTCGATGATTTGAGATCGAATTCATAACTTAACTTGTACATTAATAGATGAATGAATCAAATATAAATGTAGGAGTACAATGCAACAATAGAGTTCTACTGGGCGCCATTGCTGGTCGAATCGAACTCAGACGACCCGGTGCACCACCGGCTTGCGGACCGAATCGTGAGGGTGCAAGGGATCGAGAAGCACGCGAGGCACTGGACCAACGCCGACGTCCTAGTGTTCGACTCCTACTTGTGGTGGAGAAGAGCCACAATGAAGGTTCTGTAAGTATCTCGATCAAACGCATCGTTTGGCCCTCTGGACACCACTAATTTAAACTAAAGTGCGTCGTTTCTGAATTAATGGTTCAACGTACGGTAACGTGCATCGTCAGGTGGGGATCGTTTGGGAGCGGAGATGGAGTGTACAAGGAGATAAAGATGTTAAGGAGCTACGAGATGGCGTTACAGACATGGTCTGATTGGTTGGAAGTTCATGTGAACCGGTCCAAGACTCAGATTTTCTGGGTGAGCTTGTCACCCACTCATGAAAGGTATTTTTTTTTTATTTACTTTACTTTTTCTTTTTTTCTTTCTTCCTACTAATACTATTGGTGATGACATTGCATATTACCTAATTAATGTATTAATAATTAATAACATTGGCCTAGCTAGATATAATCTTAGTGTGCACTTGGTCATGTGGTTCTATTTTTAACATCATTTCACATCACATATTATTCCCTCATCGATTTCATTTCATTGTCTATGTAAGTAGTTCAAAGAAAAATTTAATGCTTGGACTAAAGATTTTAAATAATTTAAAAAAAATTATCATCTCTTTAGGTTGATTGATTGTTCAATTATTTATTAGGTAATGGTTTAATTCCGCATGAAGTTACTCCACTATAATAAAATCCTGTTTGGACCAAAAAAATAAAAATAAAATCTTGTTCATAAAATAGAGTCAAGTTACTCCATCTGTTCGGTAAAATATGTCATTTTAGGGTGTTATTTTCATTCAAAAAAAACTTATCATTGTAGGTATTTTGTACTTCAGTTCAAAAAATGCCCTTGACATAATTGATGATTTGCTAGTTGTAGTTTTTGATAAAGTGAAAAACGAGAGTAATAATTGAGGGTAAATTATTACATTTGTTAATTGCCTTAAAACTTGCAAAAAAAAAATTAAAAAGGACATGTTTTACCGAACGGAAATATGAAGTATCTAACATTATCTGAATTTAAAATGGTTAAAAGTCACTTAATTTTAACTTGTGACAAGAAAATTTAAGTGCTATTCCACCATTTTTAATTGATCCGAATTAAATGTGATGAAAAAGTTGAATGGTCCACAAAAAGGGCATCGGATTAGTGCTTTGTTTACTTACCCTAACAAGTAACAACTCCTGCCGAATGCTATTATTCATCATTGACAGTTCATTTGTTAAAAGTCTACTTTGGTAACCTCTCCAGGTATTTGTTGGTAGTAGGTTTTCTAATTAATGTTTTTGGTACAATCATGTGTTGACAAAGCTTTGGTTTAGATGGGATTGAAAACCTTGTTTTAGTTTTATATTGGGTTACTGGGGGAAGTGGGGTGCATGATCGCTTCACATATGGATTGGTTGGAGTTATTGTTAATTAACTTGTCAATATATATTTTTCTTTTCATCTTTTTTTTTTCCCCACCAAAAACCAACTAACTTGTATTGACCAAAACAAAAATAATCTTAAGAGTTTCAAGTTTAGGTTAATTTGGATTACTTATTTAAATACTTAATTATTTTGGGTATAAAGTTATAGTAAAAGGGAATTTGAAAAATATATTTGTACTATAAACACTTATATTGACATGTAAGCTTTTATTATTAAAAATTACCCTCTAAATGTATTTATAATTAAAAATTATTTAGTTTATTTTAGTACATAAATTTTCATTATAAAAATTTATAAACATGTCAATATAAGTGCATAAAGTGTGTGTATATAATATAATATAAATTTACATCTGAAATAATGAAGTGTTACACCTGAATGATGACACTAAAGTAGGACAACTAAATCAAAATAGGACAACTAAATGATGGCATATGTTGGCAAAAAAAAACCTATTGACTTTGCTGGAAATTGACTAGTCCGGCCTCCAAGTCACACTTGTCCATTTGTAATATTCCGGGCCTCATTTCAAACAAAAAAAATGACACCTAAAATATGTAACAAGTGAACAAATAAAAGAACTATTAAGAAAATTTGTCACCCAACCTAATGTTATAACAACAACCAAGTTAACATTATTTGGAAGTTCATAATTCAATAACTTCACATCAACTATTATCATATGCATGCAAATTTTATTATATGAGTATATTTATGTTCATCCACAGGAGTGAGGAATGGGGTGCACCAGCAGGGTCAAATTGTTACAACGAGACAGAGCCCATAACAAAACAAGGCCATTGGGGGAGTGGGTCCGACACAGAAGTCCTAAGAGCGGTTGAGAGGGCCATAGGCAGATTGGGTCAATTGGGCTTGAGAGTCCAACTCCTCAACATAACCCAACTCTCAGAGTACAGAAAAGAGGCCCATCCATCAATCAATAGGAAGCAGTGGGAGCCACTGACAGAGGCCCAAGTGGCCAACCCAAGTAGCTATGCTGATTGCTTCCATTGGTGCCTACCTGGTGTCCCTGATACTTGGAATGAGCTTCTCTATGCCCTCCTTTTGAGATCTTTATGACCCCTTTTTTCTTTTTTAAATTCTTATCATGTGTTTTAACTTTCCATGTTAAATAGCCATTTAATTTGCCTTGCAACTTCTTATTTGGGTGGTCAAGTATGGGTAGTCATAAGCCAAACCCCTTATCCTCAAGATAGAAATCCTAAAGGATATCAAGTTTCAAGCCTAACATTATGTTAGGAAACACAAAAGTCTCTGAAAATTGATGACCCTAAATGATGTACATTTTTTATCTTCAACTTTATGTATTTGCTTGGTCTTTAATTTTTATCAAAGCAAGACCTAGAAATTCGATATTTCTTTCAAATTATAATTTTGTATATATAAAAAAAAACTATTGAACATTGTACATAATTGGAATTGATTATATATTACTTGGTGCGGGGCGAACGTCGTTGGCACTTTCGCATTTTGCCAAATAGTAATAAAATCCAAATTCAAACACAAAACTAATAGATTAGCAAATCAATGACTTGATAAACCAAATAACTACTAGTATAGCGATGAAGTCCGGAGTCGAACCGACAGAGAGAAACGATTTACTACTCAATAACTCTTAACAAGAACTCTTATGACCAAACAATGATTTATGACAAATAACCAAAATGTAAAGTACCCAACTTTATGGTTGCAAAGTAAATTGATAATAAGGTAGAGAAGATATTTCACCTGTAATTCTCTGACAATGGTTGAGATTCATGGTCTTAGGATTGATTCATTACTTACTTATAAACATATGTCTACTTGACTAAAGTTGAGAGATACATAGGGATACAATCACCTTATTCAATATCACTAAAGAATAGCATTAAGGATTCAAGTAATTAGACCAATTAACATATTGATTCAATGCAATTAAGACAAACCGGAACAACCCTAAATCAGCCCTAATCGACACTCATCAACATAGATAAACTGAAATCATCCACTACAAAGACAAAGAAATATCACTACTTCAATACCTTCATTTGCTATCAAGAATACAACAACGGATTCATAGCTAATATGCAATTCCTAACACAGGGATCATTCATAGAAAGGAACACAACTATAATCAATAAGCACAAGACGATAAATATGAATATGAATAACTAAATAGAATCAAATCCTCACAATCTAAACAACCATGTCTTCGAATCACAGACAAAACTATGAGTTTAGCAACTCATAGGCCAAAACTCTCTCTCTCTCTCTCTCTCCCTCCAATTATGTTCATTTTCTCACAATCCATATGCCACACACGGCTGGAACTAATAGAAATAACCTAATAAAGAGTCATGAAACCCTAGAAATATAATAATATAATAATAGGAAATAGAATAGGCCGATTTGCAGAAATACACCAAATCGGTGTTCGGTTTGCAAAAGTATACCCGTTTTCTGAGAATAGCAAAAATAGGATATGTGGATCATTTGTGCTAAAAAATAAGTCATTTGTGCTAAAAAATAATGACTGATTTTACCTTTAAATTTAAATATAAAAATCATTAAAAGGAGAATTCTGAATTAAAAGAATAGTAAAAAATATATAAAAAATTGAAATATATATTAAAATAATGTTTTTAATATATTTCCTCGTAAATTTAAAAATAATAAAACTAGTCGGATTAAAATAGTTGTCTTAGTAAGAGAATTAATAGTGACATGAATAAAATTTGTTTTTGACAGGATATATATGTTGTTTATGACAAACCTGATAATTAATAATGACAAGATGAAGTCTATAATAGGAAAGAGAATAAAGATAGGGTTTTATCCATACCATAACTAGAAATTAAAGGTCTATCCAAGATGTCAAAGTTATTTGTTCACAACGACAGGAATAATGTTCATAGTGACAAGGCTATAGGTTTACTTTGACAGGATTGAAGCTATAATCGGGGAGAGAATCACTGAAGATACGGTCAATCACATCTTTAGGATTATTAACCATATTTACAAAAGGATTGTCAATATATATCTTGAAACCATAATATTATTACATTGGCAGGATGAATATTGTTCTTGACAATCCCAAATAGGCACATTGACAAGATATGATAAAAAAATCGGCGGGAGATTGAGTAAAGATACGGTTTTTACCTAAATCATATCAACTAGATTATTAACCCTAACCGCTTAATTGCCGCCTCTTACTAGATATTCCCTCCAATATACATTACCTACCCCCGCCTCAAACAAAACCTAAATTTTATCTTCTTAAATCTTTGTTCAAACTAACGCAAAAGTAAAAGGTTCATGCGACAACCATATCTTCCGGTGGAATACGCTTGATCTTCGATTGATTGAATTGTTATTGCAGTCATGGGTGAGCTCTTCATCACAAGAATTTCCTATCAGTTTGTTTGTTATGATAGTTATTTCGTCCATATTCATATGAAGTTCATTACTTGTAGGTCGAAACGATTACTATATGACATTAATAACTAATGGTGAGT
Source organism: Persicaria tinctoria (assembly GCA_037127255.1). Taxonomy (NCBI): domain Eukaryota; kingdom Viridiplantae; phylum Streptophyta; class Magnoliopsida; order Caryophyllales; family Polygonaceae; genus Persicaria; species Persicaria tinctoria. Next base: position 16,557,784 of record JBANSL010000020.1, on the reverse strand, counting down.
GGAGGGTCAGTAGAACCAAGTGGACTTATGAAGGAAAGCGACTAGCAAAAGGAGTTGTTGTTCTAAGACATCGTATCATTTGATTTCAAACCTTCTTAACATTATCTAAACAAAGAAGAAAACACCACCACAAGTATCCAAAAATAATTGTACCATCGTACATTAAACTATTCATGTCGAACCAAAACAATAGATAATAAATAAAGTCTTAGGCTAAACGAAACAACAGTCTAAACGAAACAACAGGTTAGCCCCTGTTCCACTTGCAATTGAAGATGTTATGCGTCAACTCATTCCTAAACAAATCAACATTTTTGTCTAAAACATCCAACAACTCCGTCTTCCCAGCAATTAGAAGTTCAATATATTTGAGCGTGTACACCCCATAGTCCCCCTGCGGATTCATTGACACCATGAGTAATAAGGACTATAAGCTGAAATACTCCATAAAAACACAACAAAAGGTTGGTAGATGCACTTACACATGCTCGTTGTTTCCAAACCTTTCACTCGATTGACACTCAAAGGAGATCTACCAAACTGTGCATACTTCTATGCTAGAGGATCATATCTTTCCAATATCATCTGAAGCTTTTCAATAACCGGAGTTAAAAGAGTTTTCACCTCCCTCTCCCGGTTAAGGGAAACATTAGAATCGTACGTATGTATGGCACCATGATACTCTCCTCTGCCACGTGCCAACAGCTGGCATTTTAGCCACAAAAAGTGATGTCCTTATGACAATCCAAATAATGATAAAGTTTCCACCGGTATTGGTATCAAGTCGCCCAGAATTCCCTAGTGGATTAATAATTAGAAGATAACTCTTATTCGAGCACATATCGCCGAGTCACAGAGAGACAACAAGCAACACAAAATACATTTTGCAGCAACAATTAGTTTGAACATGGAAGTTTAATATACCTTCTCATAAACAACAAATAGATTGTTGAACTCATTAAATATCCAATCTTTGATCTCACTACTTTGCGTATCAGCAAAGACTGAGACCGTTTTCTTTGGAGTGTTCGCAACTTTTTCAGCAACAGAAATATTGTATTACAAAAGCTTATAATAGAACAAGGCCCTATTATGAACATCCTGCAATAAATTGACGGTTAAATCAAACTAGCAATAGGATACTTGTCATAATAACTTGACCTCTGAATTAAGAATATATTACGTACTTGCAATTTGCAAGGAACAAAAAAAATGCAAATTAGGTGATTACGACATACATTGTACACAAACACGAGATAGATTTGTGTGAAAAATAGAAGCCTTACATTTGGAGAGGGCGGCGACGGATTTGGTGTCAAAGCCAACAATTAGAGTAAGCATAGGGACGAAGATGCCTAAATTCCAATCTCAGTCGACCACCAAAACGAATTAGAGGGAATGATACGAGAGAATTGTAGACGGAGGAGGAAAAGTCAGTAGAGGAATCGAGATAAAGGAGTCAAATTTAGCGTCCCCGTAGGTTCTTTCACCGATTTGCTCCAATTTTTCGAAGCAATCGACGCTTCTTGATCCCCAAAGCGGCGAGTCGGTTACGTTGAGCTGCCCGACGGCTGCTATCGACATGGTAACTCCACCTCTCAAGGTCGTCGGCGTTTGCTGCTGGATGAATTGGGTTCTCTTTATGGAGCCGGAGCCGAAGTCGGAGATGGATTGCGCCGGAGTGTGAGTGCAGCGATGGAGGAGGGTGAGTGCAGCGACGGTCGGGCTGCTCTTGTGTGTTCTTGTTAGGGATTGAGATTGGGTCGGTTGGGGGCTTTGTTGGGGATTGGGATTGAGAATTTTTTTATTTAATTCTAGATTTTTTTAATTATTTAATATAATTTAAAAATATAAGAAAAATATAAAAATACCAAAAATATTAACCTTTTTTTTCTTGATTTTTCGGGTTGGTGGGTAGTTTTGATAATTAAATAAGGTATTTTTACAAATTTTCATATATTGATGCAATTGTTTTCAAACCTAAGTATTTTTGCAAACAAAATATGAAAGTGGGGTATTTAGTAGTAATTCCCCAATAGAATATTCGGTCCGAAATCGCAATCGTTGGAAACCGGCCCACGGCGGGCGCCGCCATACTCAGTGACAGATTTTCCTCTTTTCCTCGATTGTCTTCAATGTTGTGCTTCCTTGCTCCTCTCTAGCCTCTTCCTTAGCCTTCATATGATCCAAAACACGTCTCTTAAGCTCTTCCAAGATCCCTTCAAGGTCGGAATGTAACTCTGCAGAATAAACACTAAAAAGGCGTAGATTCCGAAGTCGAATACTTCACAAGCAATATATGAAACTAGACTAAAACATATGCAAAACTCCTATCTAAATGCAATAAGAAATACCTATAATGTCTATATGAAATATGCAATATCATTACTCCATTGATTAATATAAAAGTTGATATTTTATATAGTTTTTATAACCATAAGAAAACATGCCTGAATAATAAATGACAATTATATTATATTATATTAAAACTAAACAAAGGGAGTATGAGGTTGTTTGCTAACATAACTCTAAAGAGGTGGTTGATACTGATAGTCTAGATGTCTAAAATAGACATAAAATTAAACTTAGGGTTGCTCAACAGAGATCAGTGGATCAAAATTTTTGAAACCTTAGACAGTGGTTCGGATCGGGAACGTAATATATAATCATGGGGTTTTCCGTTCCATGAACCTGTTGGACGGTTTGTCCATTATTCTCTATTTTATGTTAGTATTTAGCCAAAGCCAAAAGATATTCATTCATACATGATCAATGCAATACAAAGATTACAAATGATAAAGTACAATGTCTAAAACAATTATAAATCCAAGTTCTAATTTACATAATATAATAAAAGTTTAAAGCAAAAAAAAATCCACAAAAGTTTACACTTGAAATCATCAAGGGCAAAGGTTGAAATTTGTAATCACCCATCATCTTGTCTTGGGTTCTTGTATGAGATTATCTGGAAGCTAGCTAAAGCAAACAAATTTTAAATGAATTATGATAACGTACAATTAAGCACAAATATAAAATATAGTTAAAGTTTCTTACCTTGTCATCAAGATCATTTCATACGAATGTAAAAAGTTCCTCAAGTGAGATCTATATCTTTCTTCGCCGAATCTAAGAAACGAGCTCTTCTTTCCAACTTTTGGCCTTTCAGTGTCAAACAAATATTGGTTAAACTCGGACCTTAAGTTTGCAACAATGCAATCGATTCCTTTCTCTCTAAACTTATCTATCAAACTTGATTCATCTACATCTATAGTAACAAATTAGCGTGATTATGAATTCTAAAACTCATCAAAACAATTTGTGAGCAATATTATTTACTTTATTTATCATAAAGTCTACATCTTCGTCAAGAAACAAGACAGTCAAAACACCAATCACAACATGAATCTTGCGTTGATGATCAAGAATGGTCAACACAAATATCATCAGAATCATCTTCTTAAAAGTACCAAAGAACATGTAAAACTTTTCTTTCATTTAAATAGCTTTTGATTCAAATCATCATTATCAATAGCAAGCAACCAGTTCAACGACTTGCTAACAACTGCTATATGGAACATCGACTAGTTGTTAGGGACATGTGTAATTATCTATTGTGTTGCTAGTCATATGAGGGATGGTATGGTCGATGCATTTTATGTTGCACAACCTATGTTCAACATGTCTTCTCATTGGATTGATGAAGATTGAAAATCACATAAGATGATTCTTAATTTTATGTTCATCACTTGTCATAAAGGGGAATAAATTGGTAGAACGCTAGAAGATTGTTTGGGGTTTTGGGATTTATCTAGTAACTATTGATAATATGTCGACGAATTATTTTTCTTGTTATTATAGAAGTAGCTAAGGATGATGGTTGCATTGAGAAAAGGGTGTGAAGTTGCCCAGTTTTTTCGTACGGTCTGCCTTCAATTGAACACGTACCGGCTCTCCATAGTTCGGTGAATGCAATTCGATACAAATCCCGCACCGAGAAGGTCCGAAAAGCTAACCGGAGTCAGTCGAAACCAACTCCAGTCTAAATTACTGATCCTTTCCTACCGTTTGAGCAATCCTAATTTAAGTATATAAAAAAAAAGTTCAAATAACATTGAGAGGCGTCAAACGAGTGAAAACTTATATGATAGGACTAAAGTAAATCGCTCTCTCAAGAATATTTTACCAGTTCATCATTAGCCCAAGTTGAATTGAGAATAGTGCAAATAATAAGATCATTCCAGAAAGCACCATGCCCTACAAATGATAATTTGAAGAGTTAATCCCTCCATACGGAATTGCATATCCATATTCTAAAATGTTTGGCAAGCAGAAACAAATGACAGACCCAATGAACTAAATTAAAGAATAGGCACAATCATTTCCCAATTATACAACCCATGGGAGGCTGCTGAGATGAGTCGGCATTCAACCTAATTTAAAGATCTTGAATTTGAGAGCCAAAATATAATTCTTTCTAAATCCGCAAGGGAGCATGAAATAATGCAAAGTCATATTGGTATGTAACTATGTAATTAAGTGCATATGCATTATGTACATACGTACGTGCATCTTGTTGTGATAACTTGATGTGTGTTATACTAATTTGAAGAACTGCAAGAGCCAGCATGAAATTAATATAATGAATAAAAAAAACTAGTCAATTAATTAATCCTGTAGAATATGTTATTTCTGTTGGCAAAATTGTTCATCTGACATGGGATGATCGAGATTCGAATGAGAGGACTTACAAACTTGCTCGATCATTGACGATTATAAGAGGAAAGCATCATGGAGTACAAAATACTGAGGTAGCTCAACCCCAAAGACTCCTCCCAGCAAAGTGGATACCAGTTTCTCGGGATCATCCGAAGCCTTGTAAGCTTGAATGACACAATAATGCAAATTTGTTGATGAAACTGTTGCATCGTCGTCGGATGTACAATGATCAGTCCAAATCACACAAAACCTGGTTGGAGTAGAGGTTGAGTAGAACTCGGAAAACAACACCAAGACCAAATTCGACCTTGTGTGAGACGGCATTGGCAGGCCAACCATAGGCCCGTGGAGGTACCTGCGCGCTCTCAAATCGTAACAACACAAGTAATTTGACAACACATCGATCCAGAATATCGCACTACCGCACGAAATCATTGAATCAACCTCGACATTGAACACATTTTTGGAGAATTCAGGGTGTTGGAAGAGTCCCCAATCTCTAGTTCCGGCATCATAGATGTATTGGCTCTCCGAGAGCTTGCTAACGAGGAGGATCTTATCTTGATCCCCTTGCAATCCGCCCCTGAGCGACAACGCGAAGAAATTGTGAGGACGACGAAGGAAGGAATTGACGAATTCCTTCGGATACGGCGACAAACAGCCCCAATCCCCCTTACCTTCCATAGGATCTTCAGGCGGATTGAAGACCAGAGCTTGGAGAGATCGCCAACACCAGAAGTAGATCTTGCCGTTGTGAACTCCGATCGATGAGAAACCCCGCCCGAAAGCCAAACAACTGCAATTTACATTCCACGCCACCGTCAAATCCTCGCGGTCTAGATCTGAAATCTGGGAAAAATCATGGCAGCAGATCCGGTACCATCCGCGATGAAAGTCATCGGCGGGCGGATCTGAAGGCCGGAGGTGATGCTGTTGCGTTTTGACACAGTAATCGATGACCTCGCGGGTGCGCTCAGGGTTGTCTGTCCACCGCTCGTTGCCGACATCAAATGCGGCATAATAGGTGGATCCGATGGCTTTTCCCCACACCAGGGGGCGATGCTCCACCGTGGAGAGCTCCTTCGGCGGTGGCGATGATGAAGAGGAGGAAAATGAGAGCTTGAGCCACTTGGAGGTGGAGAAGCAACCGGAGAGGAGGACGCAAATGCCTTTGGCAGCGTGGACAGCGGCAGAGAAGACAACGGACTTGTGATCGTCGGCGTCAGGGGGCAATGAGAAGCATTTGAGGCCCTCTGGTGTCTCCATGGGAGGAGAGCTCGCACGAGAGAGGGAGAAATGGAAGTCAGGGGGCAATGAGAAGTATTCGGATTACAACTTCCTATTATTAGTTAATCTATATCTATCTCTATAAGTTGTGCCGGGAAGTAAGGGGACGTCAGACACACCCTTTTACACAAACAAATCGGGATGGATAAGAACTGTAAACCAGAGAGCCAAACTCAAGCAACCCAAACCAACAATCAGACACAAACAGAAGATAAAATAACCAAGCACAAAGAACACCAGATTTACGTGAAAAACCCCAAAACGGGGAAAAAACCACGGGAGCCAAAAACTTCCACTATCAACAATAACAAGTGGGTACAATCTTCTCTAGACAAAGCTAGAGGCATACAACATCATCAAGCATCAACAAGCTTGGTCAAATCTCCAAATTTCATCACCCACTTGGTGGAAATCAACAAAACCCAAGAGAGAACACTAACAAAGGGGATATGAGATTGGAGGCTCAAAACGACAATCCAACCGTACAAAATGAAGCCTATGATGAGGTGAACAACATACCAGAAAATCGTCCCAATCGGAGGTCGTTTGGTCATCGATCGGGGCACTTCAAAATGGGCTGAATAGTTGCATACGAAAATTCCTCTCCAAACTCTCTCTTTTCTCCTTTTCTCAGTCTTTGTTTTCTCTCTCTTACTTTCCCAAATGGAAAGACATCCTCTTTTTATAAAGGATGAGGGTAAAACTTCACATGGTAAAAACCATATGGTAAATAGTCAATTGGACTCTTCCCCCATATAGGAGGGAAACCCAACATAGCTCCCCCTCAATCCTATATGGGGGGCTCGAGCAAGCCCGCCTTTGAGCGGCACTTGATGAGCTTCTCCTTTGACAAAGTCTTCGTCAGCATATCTGATCCGTTGTCATTTGTGTGGATCTTCATGAGCTCAAAATCTTCATCTTCTACTCTTTCTCGAAGCCAATGATACCTTCTCCGGATGTGCTTGGTTCGAGAATGGTAGGCGGCATTCTTGGCAAGGTGGATGGCACTCTGATTGTCACAATAGAGTGGGTAGCTAGCTTGCTCCACTCCCAACTCCTCTAGGAAGTCTCTCATCCATATCAGCTCCTTACCAGCTTCAACCACAGCCATATACTCTGCTTCTGTCGTTGACAAAGCAACACACTTCTACAGTCTCGATTGCCATGAGGCTGCTCCCCCTGCGAATGTAATCAGATATCCAGATGTGGATCGGCTCGTGTCAATATCACCTGACATGTCTGCATCTGTAAAACCATCAAGCATAGGTTTTCCAAGACCAAAGCACAAACACACTCTCGAAGTGCCTCTGAGATACTTGAGAATCCATTTCACTGCAGGCCAATGCTCCTTTCCAGGATTACTCATGAACCTGCTGATAACCCCAACTCCATAGGCGATGTCTGGCCTAGTGCAAACCATGGCATACATCAGACTACCAACGGCTGAAGCATAAGGCACCTTCTTCATCTCCTGTTTCTCTTTCTCACTTGTAGGACACTGATCAGAACTCAGCTTCATGTTCACTGCAAGTGGAGAACTCACGGGTTTAGCCTTGTCCATGTTGAATCTTTGCAGCACCTTCTCAATGTATCTTTCTTGTGATATCCACAACTTCTTATTCTTTCTGTCACAGGTAATCTGCATACCCAAAATATTTCTTGCAGGGCCAAGGTCCTTCATAACAAAGGACTTCTTCAACGCAGTTTTCAAACTAGCAATCTTGTTGGTATCCCGACCAACAATAAGCATATCATCCATATAAAGCAAGAGAATCAGAAAGTCATCTTCGGCGTAATTCTTCACAAACACGCAGTGGTCGGCATGTGTCTTGTGGAATTTGTGGTCGATCATAAAAGACTCGAACTTCTTGTACCATTGCCGAGGTGCTTGTTTCAAACCATACAAGCTCTTTCTGAGACGACAAACCATCTTCTCTTTTCCCTTGACTTCAAAACCTTCAGGTTGCTCCATGTAGATTTCTTCTTCCAAATCACCATGAAGGAAGGCGGTTTTCACATCAAGATGCTCGACCTCTAGGTCCATGCTAGCAGCCATGCCTAGAACAACCCGGATGGATGACATCTTCACAACTGGAGAGAAAATCTCATCGAAATCTACACCCTTTTCCTGCTCAAAACCCTTCACCACAACTCTGGCTTTGAACCTGGGAGGTATACCATCTTCTCCAGACTTCAAACGAAAAACCCATTTGTTCTTGAGAGCTTTCTTGCCCTTAGGTAATTTCACCAAGTCATAGGTGTGGTTCTCATGCAAGGAACTCATCTCATCCTGCATGGCATTGTACCACTCCTTCTGATGCACATCTGACATAGCTTCATCATAGCATTCAGGCTCTCCTGAATCAGTCAACAACACATAATCGCTGGTTGAGTATCGTGAGGAAGTCTGTCTCACTCTAGCGGATATTCTCAACTCAACTTCAGGTTGGATAAGGGGCTCCTCTTGTTGAGGTTGTGGAACTTCTGGTGGATCAACATCACCATCATCATGCTCACCTTCTTGCTGATTCTGAATTGAACTTCTCTGCACAACTTGAGGAAAAACGGGATCAAATGTGACTGGAGCAGGAGAGGAAGACGACGGTCGTTGGAGCTTCCAGTCATCAATAGTCTTGTCTTCCATGAACACAACATCTCTGCTTCTGACCATTTTCTTGTCTGTAAGATCCCACAATCTGTACCCAAATTCATCCTCTGAGTACCCTAGGAAGATGCATGGCTTTGTCTTGCTATCAAGCTTGGATCTCTGATCTCTAACAACATGAACATATGCTAGGCATCCAAAGACTCTCAAATGCTGGAAGGAAACATCTTTCCCAATCCAAACCCTCTGTGGAACATCACCATCAAGAGGAACTGAAGGCGAGCGATTGATGAGATACACAACAGTCAACATTGCCTCCGCCCAATAGGACTTTGGCAGCTTTGCAGTCAACAACATACTTCTAACTCTTTCTGCTATGGTTCTGTTCATCCTCTCTGCAAGCCCATTCAACTGTGACGTCTTCGGAACTGTTTTCTCAAGCCTGATGCCTTGACTCTTGCAATACTGCTCAAACGGACCCTTGTACTCTCCACCATTATCTGATCTGACACACTTCAACTTCAAACCAGTCTCTCATTCAACTCTGGCTTGGAACTCCTTAAAAACTGTCAGAACTTGATCTTTGCTTTTCAACACAAAAGCCCATAATTTTCTAGAATAGTCATCAATAAAAGTGACAAAATATTGTGCACCACCATGTGACTTGCAATCCATAGAGCACACATCAGTATGAACAAGATCTAATGCATGCTTTATTCTAGATGGAGGTCGAGTATGAAATGCTACTCGATGTTGCTTTCCAGCTAGGCAATCAACACAAGGTTTGAGAGAAATACCTTGCATATCCGGGAGAATGTCCTTCTTGGAAAGCATTTGCAAACCCCGCTCGCTCATGTGTCCAAGCCGCTTGTGCCATAGCTCCCCGGCACCATCATCAATCACATTTGCTTCTTCTCTGCAAATCTTGGCTTGCATCACATACATGGTATTCTGCTTCTTTGCCCGGGCTACAATCAAGTTTCCCTTAGAGCACTTCCAAACACCGCCTTGTGCATTTTGAGCATAACCATCATCATCAAGTATCCCAGAAGATATCAAATTCAATCTGATATCAGGAACATGGCGAACATTTCTCAAAATCAAACTGCAACCAGTGGATGTCATCAAACAAATTATGCCCATGCCAAAAACATTGGACACGCCATCATTTCCCATCCTCACAAGGCCAAAATCTCCACAAGTGTAAGACGAGAAGTACTCCTTGTGTGGAGTAATGTGATATGAAGCAGCTGAATCAACAATCCAAGTGTACTCATCACTTGCAAGATTCAAGGAACCTTCATCAACCGCCACAAACAACTCCACTATGTCATCACTGATTGTAAGAGCAGCGGTGTCTTTATCTTCTTGATTTCTCGACGTCTCGGACTTCTCAGGTTCTTTGCCTTTGTCCCTCTTGAACTTTCGGTAATACTTTTGAATGTGACCCGACTTCTCACAATAATAGCAAATGTACTTGCTTCTAGACTTCGATCTCCCTTTGGACTTGTCTCTGTTCTGCTGCTGTCGTTGCTTACTCCTTCCTCTGTTGTTACCAGAACCCTGCGTCACATTAGCCTCTGACTGTGAGAAGACACCCATCTCCTTCCTTCTAGTCTCTTCATTCAAAAGACTAGCTTTCACACATTCCATAGTCAGCTTGCCTTCCGGAGCGGAATTACTAAGTGACACGACAAGTGTTCCCCAACTATCCGACAATGAGGAGAGTAGTAGTAGAGTCTGCTACTCATCTTCTAACGACATCTTCGCAGAAGTCAACTGATTCACAAAGCCCTGAAATGTGCTCAAATGCACAACAATGCTCTCACCATCTTTGTACTCCAATTTCACAAGCTTTCTCATCAATGACGCCTTGTTGAGGGCATTCTTCCTCTCATACATCCCTTCAAGCTTATACCATAACTCATAAGCATTCGTGTCATTGGCAATATGCTGGAGCACACTCACATCAACAAATTGTCTGATCGTAGCAACCGCTTTTCGATTCAGAATCTTCCATTCAACATCAACGACACCCGTTGGAATCTCTTTGTGCACAATCGGCTCATACAGATCTTTCACATACAAAAGATCTTCCATCTTTATCTTCCAATCTGAGTAGTTGCCCGAATTCAACAAAATCATTCCCTGAAAACTGTTCTTTTCCTCCATCCTAAACCAAATGCTCTGATACCAATCTGTTGTGCTGGGAAGCAAGGGGACGTCAGACACACCCTTTTACACACACGAATCAGGATGGACAAGAACTGTAAACCAGAGAGCCAAACTCAAGCAACCCAAACCAACAATCAGACACAAACAGAAGATAAAATAACCAAGCACAAAGAACACCAGATTTACGTGGAAAACCCCAAAACGGGGAAAAACCACGGGAGCCAGAAACTTCCACTATCAACAATAACAAGTGGGTACAATTTTCTCTAGACAAAGCTAGAGGCATACAACATCATCAAGCATCAACAAGCTTGGCCAAATCTCCAAATTTCATCACCCAATTGGTGGAAATCAACAAAACCCAAGAGAGAACACTGACGAAGGGGATATGATATTGGAGGCTCAAAATGATGATCCAACCATAAAAAATGAAGCCTATGATGAGGTGAACAACATACCAGAAAATCGTCCCAATCGGAGGTCGTTTGGTCATCGATCGGGGCACTTCAAAATGGGCTGAATAGTTGCATACGAAAATTCCTCTCCAAGCTCTCTCCTTTCTCCCTTTCTCACTCTTTGTTTTCTCTCTCTTACTTTCCCAAATAGAAAGACATCTCCTTTTATAAAGGAGGAGGGTAAAACTTTACATGGTAAAAACCATATGGTAAATAGTCCATTGGACTCTTCCCCCATATAGGAGGGAAACCCAACACTATATCTATATAAACTCTTAATTTAGAAGAGTTCAAGCTGATGTGTCAACCTGAGAGTGATTTTAGCCATTTTAACCAATCATAATTTTTTATCTCTCTAATTTCCTTTTAATTCTTCTTTTATATATTTTTATTTTAATTCTCTTTATTTTTCTTTCATTTTTTGGACGTGGAAATTAGGGTTCTCAGTTTCCCTTTCCTTCTCCGCCTCTTCTCCGCCTGACATCTCATTCTCCTTCCTCAGTCTGCCCTTTCCTTCTCCGACTCTTCTCCGCCTGACATCTCATTCTCCTTCCTCCGTCTGTCCACCTCCATGACTCAATCTCCATCTGCGCCTCCTACCGCCGCCGTCACCACCGCGGCCGTCGCCACCACCGCCGCCATCACCGCCACCTCCGCTGCCTCCACTGCCGCTACCACCACCACCACAGATATGAGATATCTTTCTCTCGAAACCCCACCATTCTCTCTCCCTCAAACAATTAGGTGAACAAAAATAAAACAAAAAGAGGAGCTCAACTCTTGACCTCTCAATCTCCTTCTCATTGATGCCAACAAGGAAGAACTCCTGATCTGTCGAGATCAACCCCGCTGGGGAACGGATTTGTCGTCGTTCGGATTTCCCGCCTGAGGAGTTTCCTACTGTTTTGATGTTCGCTACTGGATCGGGAATTAGGTTTGCCTCTTTCATTTCAATCTTTCAATTGCAGTTCGCCCCCATTGGCATTTCACAACTCAAAGGGTTATTGCTGAAACTAGGGAAGAAAATACCAATAGAAAACGATTTGCCTGAACATCCAGTTTGATCAATTATGTACCTGCAACACCTATAGATATAGATACTGACTTATTTTTTTAGGTTTGTTTATTTTTTTATCCGATGATTACTGGTGTTGTTAGTATTTTAGTTTTTCTTCATTTTTTCTCAAACAATCTTAGATTCTGATTTGAGTATTGGATTTGTTAGTATCCGATTTTCTGGTGTTGTTAGTATCCGATGATTATTGGATTTGTTTTTCTTCATTTACTAGTGTTGTTAGATTCTGATTTGAGTATTGGATTTGTTAGTATCCGATTTTCTGGTGTTGTTAGTATCCGATAATTATTGGATTTGTTTTTCTTCATTTACTGGTGTTGTTAGTATTTTAGTATTTTTATCCGATGATTTTTATTATTATTCCTATTTTATGTAATTAGGTTTGATTTTACCCTTGCAACTTATCCGATAATTGGTTTGTTTTTTCAGATTATTGTAGAATTTGTTAGTTTTTTTCTTCTTCTTATTTCTTCAAAAAATCTTATTTGCTGATTTGATTTTATCCATTTTCCCTCTCCTTTTATAAATACCGGTCCTTTATTAACCCATTCCCCCATCATCTCATCAATCAATCGACACTCACATTTGTTCACCATGGCATTGAAGGATGCGGTAACCACATTTTCTAGCGTCAAGGAAATAGCTCAAGGCTCTACCATCAAAGCGTTCATTATGCGCATGTTCTCTAAAGACCCTTTTCCTGGATCAAACACAAAACCAGCCTAGCTTGGAGTTAGTTCTTATTGATGAAATGGTTTGAATATTTCTCATATTTTGTCCATGTTTCAATCACATATTATGTCCATGTTCTCCATTCCCCCATCATCTCATCAATCAATCGACACTCACGTTTGTTTTGTGTTTTTATCACAGGGGTTTCTCGGAGGGAGACTTGGATTCCCGGACTATAAGTCATGTCACAACCCTAAGTACTTTTTCTTTTGGCCAGGAGTATTTGACGTCCCATGAGAGCACAACCCTTAGTATCCTTGACACCAAGACTGAGGTTATCTCTGTCTATTGATATTAATTTGTGTTCCTCACCCCATTTGTTTCACCATATGATTTTTATGTCATAACTTCTTTTCATCCAACTTTGCAGAGTGGTTTATTTGCTTCCGTGGCTACAATTGTCGAATTTCTGAATCCTATAAAATGGTTCTACAATGGCTGCATCAAGTGCAGGTAAAGAGTTGAAACTGATGGTGTGACCTCATATTGTGTGAGGTGTGATAAGCCTGTAGAGTTCCCTGTTTAGAGGTAAATCCTCTCAATTCTTTATTGTGTTTTGCTGTGCAGTAAGGTTTTATCTTGATAATTGTTTGCTGTTCAGTAACGTTTGGGGTGTTTGCAAGTGTTGAATATGTATGCTTTATTGGGTTGTCATATATCCCTTCGATATCCACTTCCCTCATCTTGATAATTTCATTTTATTGACAAAATTGGATCACAACCTTTCAATTTATTGTGTTTTGTTATTCAATAACGTTTTATCAAACATATCAGCCCTCACCTTTGTGTACAATAAACTGTAGGTTTTTATTGAAAGTTAAAGTAGAAGATGATACCGGTTCTGCTTCTCTGATGCTCTTCGATGAAGATGTTCAATCGATTGTTCAGTTTTCCGTCTCAGCTTTGCGTGAGAAGCAAGCTAAGTTAATAGTTTTTATATTCCATACTCTTAATTATACATTCACAACTTATCTTCTTATTTCTCTTTTATTTTATTCTTTCCTTTTGCCACCCGATTCCTCAAATTTATAACTTCACAGGACGGTGATATGGATGCATTCCCTGTTGAGTTGAACGTATTGTTAAACAAGACTTTTCTGTTCCGAGCTGATGTAAAAGGACATTATGTGAAGAAGGGTACATGACGCTTGATGGAAACTGTATTGAACAGTCTTTCCCTACAAGTATTTGATTTACCTACACATAACCTGTATATGTGTTTAAGTATGCTCTCTCAATTAACTTTTCTAATCCTTACATTCCTTTGCATGTCTGTTAGGATACTCCAGAAGATGTTTCTTCTTCTGGAGTGGTATCAACATCCTTAAATACTCCAAAAAAGCGTCGGAAGTACATTTCGATTGATAGTGGAGATGAGCAGGATGACTTCGAAATGTCTACTACCAAACAGAAGAGAAGAAGGTTGAGCCAGACGAAGACTGATTTCGAAATGTCTACTACCAAACAGAAGAAGGTCGAGGTGAAGATTGTGCTAGACGAAGACTGATTTCTATCAGCTGCACTATGAATAAACATTATTGTCTTTGCTTGGTAGTTTTTATGCAGTTTCATCGTCTTATCACCCATTTTTGGGATTCGACTTTAGGTTATCGTTTCCTTTACATCATGCCCCCTTAAGACCCCGTGTTTCTTCATGTTATTTATTTTATAATATATTTATGGTTAAATAAAGCCTACGATTTCATTATTTATTCCAATTCCAATTTAGTTGTTTATCTTCTTCAGACTTGAGTTTATGTGCAGTATATTTGAAATTGGACAAGTCCAATCAGAGTTGAATTGATCTCTCAATGTTTCTCATAAGTTAAGGGAGGAATTATTCAGTCAATTAGTGAAAGTAGAGATAGGAGATCTGCAAATGGCTGTGTAGCCACTTCCTGGTGTTCATATGTTGCAAGCCGATATGAGTTCCACTGTAGCCACCTTATCATTGGTTTCAACTGAATGAATATTATTTCAGAATAACCTCATGTGTGTACAAATCTGATATTGTGAAATGAATAAAAATGGACTGGAACATAGTAAGTATCTCGGACCTTTTTTCTCACACATTAATGGGAACTTTTTTGCCAAATTCATTAACCTGTTGTCTTTACCAAATTCATCAGGCCACACCCATTAAAAAACAAAATTCATATCATCAGATGAAATAAACTAGGAAAAATTGAAATCTAAAGTTAAGGAGATACTGTCACTTGTATAATCAATCAATTTGGTCCTGAGATTGATCTTGAGCTGAGACAAGTGATCATACAGCTGGTCACACTCAACTACATTCAATTGGAGTAAAGCACCTTTAACCTTGCATATCTTAATTACAATTTGGAATCAGTAATATGAATCTTATTGACCAAGAGAGCTGTATCACAGAATAGCCAAAGAGGGCCGAATAGCCCGAGAGGGCCGAGTAGACAAGGTAGATTTGCATAACTGATTCTTTTCAACCATTTTACTCTAATTAGATATGTTTTTAGATACATAATCTCTTTGCTGAAAACCTAAAACCATGAAAAGGAAAATTGATTTCTCAACTAACCTGCACAAATTGAAGACTGTCATGACTCGTGTTGGTCATATCAATTGAAGGCCCTCTGAAGTCTGACCATTCACTAAAGGCTTATTTGGTGAACACTTGAAATGGGATCATAGAGTTCATGTTTCTTTTGTGTTCTTAGTTAACCTTATGCATTAAGAAATTATGGAACAAGGTAGGGATTGCCCCATGGTGGACTATATATTTTAACTAATTGAATGTAGCCTTTATTGAATGATCGTAACTTCTTCTTTTTTAATATGTTTTTATGTGTGAAGGCAGTACAACTATGGACGTTGAATGTCGTAATGGTCTATCTGAAACTTTAATTTATGCTTCTTTCCCAGCACAATAGACGCTTCTTAGTTCTTGGTTTATCTAGATATCATGTCAAATTTATTTCCGATGTAAACATTTATTTACATTTAATAAATAATTTCTTTTATTGCTATTCATTAATTATTAATTATTATTATTCTCCTTTGTATTCTTATCGTATTCTTATATTCTTATAATAATATTTGTACATTTGTAGATATCATTATAACTATAATATATACTTCTACTACACAAAATAATACAATGTATCTACCAATATATTATTTTGCTTTTCGTATCCCCATTTTTTTAATGTAAACGCGCAATGGCGCAGGGATATGACTAGTTAATTATTATTTTATTGAATCAATTATTTTTTTATATAATTAATTGATTCATTAATTCTGAAAAATGAATATAATAAATAATCTTACGTACGTGGTGATTAAAAAAAATCACACAACTAATTTGGAAGTAACACGTAATACAATGATAATACTTAATTATAAGATAATCTACACTTCACAGCCTAGCAATAGAAGCATTATTGCTATATATTTTAGAAGCAAATCAATCTTCTCTAATGAAATCACGTATATCATGTCAAAACTATAACTGAGTTCAAAAAACAACAAGAAACATATATAGTGGCAAGATGTGAAGAATTTTTCGAATTAGAAACAACTAACAATAGACAACGAGGATGAAATTCGATCGGTGGCCCCAACTAAGAGAGCATTCAAAAAACATTAGATGGGAGAGAGTAGACCTGAGCAAACATGGGTCAACCCGTCCGAGAAAATATGCGGGGTTGGATATAGTAGTTGGTTCAAGTGGGTCGACATGCCCGGCCCGGTAGGTCCAAAGGGCCGGGCTTGGGTAGAGGGTGAAGTCCAAGCGGGCCGACAGGCCCGGCCCGACCCGGTTTTATATTAATATTATATATAATTATAATTATATAGGGTGAGGTTAAAGTGAAAATGGGGCTTAAGATGAAAATAAGGCTTAAAGTGAAAATGGAGTAATTAAAAGGGATAAGCTAGCGCAGGTTTTTTTTTCTTTTTATGAACCGGGTCGGACCGGCAAAAAAGGGAAAAACCCTTCTTCCTCGCTCGGCATTTCTCACCCTCGTCTCTCTCAGACTTCGCTCTCCCATGGCTCCCCCTCGCCTTCTCCATCTCGCACTCTACTTCTCGCTCGCCGCTCCAGACCACCCTTTCCGATTAGGCTCGCCTCCACTTACCATGGTTGCTCTCAGATTGTGCCCTCCGATCTCTCTCCTTGACTCACCCGTCTCCCCCTCGCGTCCCTTTCCAATCTCCATTAGGGCTGAATCGGAACTCCATCGCTCAGATTCGGAGGACTCAAGGGCTCCTCGCAGTGAGTCGATGTCTCCCTTTCGCTCTCCCTTGTAGTTCCGAACCCAACATCTCTGGCCTTCTACCGCCAAATTCCTTCATCTCTCCCAATCCCAACTGGTTTTCGCACTGTTGTAATTGTGTTGATGTTGCATTATGCAATTGCTAAGGTTCGCTGTTTGGATTTTCTAATTGAATGTTATGGGCAAATTCAGCAACATATGTTTCTATAGTTGAATATACTTTCAACAAGTTGAAATCCTCTATCTTGTGCTTTTCAGCTGCGTGTATATGGGCAGATCTCCACTATGCAGATGCAAAGGGCCAAATATCAGGCAAGTTAAATGTTGTTGTATGTTAGTAGTATTGTTGCTTGGCCAATGTGTACTGAATTCATATTGGTATCCGAAATTGATCTAGTCTGATTTATCAATTCTTCGATAAGCCTGCGCTTAGCATATAGGTCTTTAAATAGTTCAAGAGTAGCACAATCTAACCGGATGAGTAGGACTCGATGGAGGAGAAGAGAGAAATGATTGAGAGAAAGTACCAGTCTAGTTTTGAGGTTTGAAAGCTCTTTGAATTGAAGCATCGTCTTCTCTCTGCGCACAAAAATAACAAGTTACACAACACTAGGGATAGAGAAATTTCGGGAGAGATTGCACTAACTAAATATTGAAGGCACTTGTTGCTATTAATATGGCAATGTTCTTGTTGAGATGGAAATTCTCAGTGCTTAGTGCTTACTTAGAGACATTACCTAAGGTATATATGAAGTTTTTTTTAGTGAGTCTTGCATCTTTATGTGAAGCTTTTATGGATCACCGGCCTTCTGATCATTAAAAGATAAATTGTTTGTTAGATTCATTGCTTACTAGTTACTAATGATATTTGATATTTTGGTTTAGGTTTTATGTGAAGCCTGCACTTATTTTTCCTGCAAAAAAATAGCATTGTAAGCTAATGTTAACTTTCTAAGCCTTTAGTTTTCGAATAACATGGATTGTTATCTTGGTGCATATATTTTAATAGCTTATTAATCTTATATTGGGTGTGAATATGTTGATTAGACTTTTTTTTATCCTTGCCCATGTCCTGCAGTATCATTTGAAATGCTGGTATATCAAGCCTTTTTTGATCTTCTGAAGTGGCTGATTAGACCGTCCTTTTCTCCGCCACAATGTCTACAAAGATCCAAACCTTTGCCCACTTCTATTTACTTAATGCTTTTATATAAGTCAAGGACGTGCATAGGTCTGTTGATCATCTTTCAGAAGATGCCCACTTCTCAATTCCTAGCAAATTCAGCATCCAATCGTTCATTACTAAATTCTTAACAACAATTCTCTACGTATTTTTCATTCATTTCTATCGATGGATGCTCTTACCAGCACATAATCGTTTGTTGTGAATAAATTAAATCTCAATTTGAATTTAATTCTCAGCTTTCTTTGCAATTGCATCACACACACTCCAAGCTTGTTGATCAAGGATTCCATATATGCTATGTACATTAAAGTAAAACTCTGTATCCTTTTTTAATTTTATTGTTGACTTTCATGTCACAATTTTTTTTAGACCTGCCTGATTTTTGCAGCTACCAGTAGATTAAAAGCTTGTCGCCGTACTGTATACATGTCGGTTGGTGGGCAGGATAATTTTTTCACCTTCATAGCAAAGCCAAAATGCACATGATGCTTCCAACAAGGTCTTCTTTGCTGAATTAGAAAAGCGCAATGGTGTCTGACTTGTTATTGCTTGCTTGTACGTAAAGGCTGTAATTAATGACTACTGAATCCCACCACTTGTTTGATAAGATGCTTCAAAGACATATTTGTGTTTTGAGCAACTCCACATTAATGTTTTTAGCTTGCTGCTTTTGTTATGTGCAATTTTAGTTAGAAAAAAGTTCAAATATAAAACTGAAAAGTGCAAATTTAGAACTCAAGTGTTATTGGCTTGTCCATATTTTGGATTAACTTGTTACTTGTGTTAAGATCCATAAGCTCAATTAGGAATGAGCGCCTGAAGGATTGTTGTTCAGGAGATTGGTGGTTCGACTCCACCTAGATCTATCTATTGTTTCAATGTTCAAAGTTTGAATGTTCAAAGCTTATTTATTTACTTTATAATCATATTTATGCACTTTATAGCCTTGTTTGTGCATCTAAAATATAATAAGATGATTAAGGTCACTAAAATTATACAAAGTTATGAGTTTGTATTTGGAATGACTTGTTTAATGAGCATTGTACACTAACTAGGAGAGGTTTTCTTTTTTGTATTCATAGAGATCCCATCTTATTTGTGCACTTACATTTGATTTTTGTAGAGCATTGTGCTTGCTGATTTTTTTTAGGTGTCTACTGAATTTTCATCACAGAACAAGAGGGGCTGGGTTTTTGTCGTCAGATTATGCATTTGGTGGGGCTGTTGGGTTCATTTGGCTGCCATCATTGCTAGAAGAAGCTGCATAATTTTTCACAACCTTAATTTCAATATTTGGCATCGTTTCTTGTCACTATTTGCTGTTTTCTGTTGCCATATGTGACTGAAGCGCTGATGTTGTAATTTGAAAATGCTCATGTCTATGCTAATTTTAGAACTTAAATGTGCAATTTCAGTTTGAAAAAGGGCAAATATAAAACTGAAGAGTGCAATTTTATAACTCAAAAGCCTATTAAAAGCACATTAGCTCTTATCAAACTTTAAAAGCCTATTAGCTCAATGGAAGAGCAATTGCTTATGTGCAAAGACGTGGGTTCGATTCCCGCATAGGCTAAAGTGCATAATTTTCATAGTTTGCAGAGTTTCGTAATAAGAGTCTTGTAATAAGATATATTAGTGCAAAGTTAGAAATAAACCACCACAATCTTGAGAATGATTTAAAAAAAGATGAATTAAGCTGGTGCAACTTCAAAAAAAAAAGAATCAGCTCATATGTTTTTTTGAAAGAGTTGTTGCACTTCATATTATTATTCATGCACTTCATCATTTTATTCTTGCTCTTTATAATCTTAATTGTGCACTTCAGAATCTTATCCATGCACTTCATCATTTTATTCTTGCACTTTATAATCTTAACTGTGCACTTCCGAATCTTATTAATGCACTTCATCATTTTATTCTTGCACTTTATCATGTTATTTATGCACTTTATAATCTTAATTATGTACTTCACAATCTTATTCATTCACTTCATATTATTATTCTTACACTTGATCAATTTAATTGTGCACTTCATCATCTTATTTTTGCACTATATCATTTTATTCTTGCACTTTAACATCTTATTTATGCACTTCATCATCTTATTCTTGCACTTTAACATCTTATTTATGTACTTCATCATCTTATTCTTGCACTTTAACATCTTATTTATACACTTCATCATCTTATTCTTGCACTTTAATATCTTATTTATGCACTTTATCATTTTATTCTTGCACTTTATAATCTTAATCATAAACGAAAATAAAAATATGACACCCATAAATAGCATATGCGGGTTTTGAACCCGCATCTTTGTGCATAGCACAACGCTCTCCCATTTTGACCTAATAGGCTTTTAATAGCACATCATGCATATTAATGCAATTTTAGAATACAATTGTGCAATCTGAACTATATTAAGTGCAAAAATAAGATATATTAGTGCAATTTTAGATAACAATTGTGCAATTTGAAGTCAATAAGTAGTAGAAGCCAAATATTAAACTTGGTGTCTAAAATAGTAAAACAAAAGTGTTAATTTCTAGAAAGTCTTCTAGAAAGTCGTTCAACTGGAATTGTCCTCAGGTACACTATGTTATTGTTCTTCTAATTTAAAGCTTCCATTTCCTGTCATTACCTCAATTGATGATGTTCTATTTGTGATGATGAACCTTACATTGGGTATATCTCTCTTTGCTTTCAGAACAAAACTGGGTAATAACCTTACAAAAGGCCAGCTTTAAAAGAACATTTGGTAATAAACTTACAAAAGGCCATCTTCTTGTGATGAGCTCTAATTACAAATGGATAATTGGGTCTAGACATATATTTAACTCTAATTGCACTTTTATTACAAAATTTTGCAAACTACCAAAATTATGCACTTTAGCCTATGTGGGATTCGAACCCACATATTTGTGCATAAGCACTTTGCTCTACCATTGAGCTAATAGGCTTTTAATGCTCGACAAGTGCTATAATAGAGATAAACATAGAATACTACGACATTTGTAATAAAATTGCACAAATAAGATATATTTATGCAATTTTAGAATATAATTGTGCAATTTCAGAATATAATTGTGCAATTTCAGAATATAATTGTGCAATGTTCAGATGTTCAGAATAGAATTGGAAAGAGAAACGGGTCGGAGTAGCAGATCCGCGGCCCAAATCTGAGAATTAGACCCATTTTCACTTTAAGATTTTTTTTCATTTTAAGCCCCATTTTCATTTGAACATTTACCTAATTATATAAGTTATATATAGCATATATTATTAATATAATAAAAATATAGTAGCAATAGATTTATATTACAAATTCAATCTACATAAATGTTCTCATATATTAGCAAGTATATATTACTTGAATTTGGTAAATAAAGAGCGGCTATCCGGGTTTTGAATCGAGGACTTTTGGGTATTACCTGCTAGTCCTTTCGGGTTGAGCCATTCCGAAATGGTTTTATTAACAAGTATTACAATTACAAGTAAATTACATATATATACTACCTAGCAAGTATGACAATTAGACTTACTTATTATAATTAGTTCTCCAAAAAAAAAAAAGAGTCTACAATTACAGTAGCATAATCACCTAGTCAACTTGATTACAATTGTATACATGTAATTGTAAGTACTCCGTATTATATTTTTTTTTCATATAAATAAAAATATTATATATATATATATAGGGAGTGGTTCCCTTGTGCACACCCCTTCCGGTGTATCTTGTGTACAAATCTGAACCATTAATTAATAGAAGACGGAGGGCCAAGATTATTTAGATTTTTTTTTATTTATTAAACAAAAAAAGGTGGGCCCACATCAAAATAAACACAAACTTTCACACAGAGTGCGCGTGTCTTGACTCCTCCAAATTGAAATTGATTTTTCAAATTTTGAATAATGTGGGACCCGCATATTATTAATTTTTTCATTTTTTTAAATGTAGAGGAAGCATGTGTGAGTCCGTTTTGATTTTTTTTTTGTTTTGCAAATAATTTTTTTAATTTTTAATGGATTTTTTGGTCTGTTTTTTTTAATATACAAAATATTTGTGAAAAATAAATAATTATGGGTGATTTATTGTTCGGACCTACCTGATTTCGTTCATTTTTAAAAATTTGACAATTCCACTAAATAATGTTTCATATACTACCGAATAATTTATCATATTCTACCGAATAATGTTTTTTTCCATCAATTTCAGATAAAAAACCCTCGAATCCCGAACAATACTTACAATCTATACGAATAATGTTTCACATATCACCGAATAATGTTTCACATATCACCGAATAATAATGAATCGGATTTCACCGAATAATTGACCAACCCATTACCACCAATACCCAAAATTTGACACATTCGTATGAATAATTGACCGAAAAAAAATAATAAATTGCACAAAAATGATATGAATCAAAGTCCATTAATCAAACAAAGAATCAGTTTAATGGGAATCACAAATTTCAAAACAAAAACTAAAAGTAAAAATAGAACAATCACAAACCCCTTCACCTACCCATGGAGGATCCGTACAATCAATAGTCGTCGACTCGTTGCCATCTTTGTGATGCCTTCCAACAGTCGTCACCCAACCCATGGTGGATCCGCACAACCAACGGTCTCGTCGGGCTACCAATTCGACACCGAGCACGAATTTGAGGATGGCACTGGCGGCGCACAGGAGTGGTGGTTCGAAGCAGCGGACTTCGGTTGCACCTTTGCTTGATTTCAACTCAGATCAGACAGAGATTTGAAACGAATCGCCTCCGCCGATTGCCCACGACTCGCCAACCTTCGATCACTCCACGAATCACTAGTCGTTCTCTTTGGGTGCACACCTCCACCTCGCAAGGTCCGCCTCGCCTCAGCCTCCGCCTCGCAGGGTTCGCCTCCGCCTTGCCTGACTCTCTTCGGCTCCACGGGTGAACAACAATGGAGAAGAAGCAATTGAAAAAAATGAAGAAGAAGCAATCTGTCGGGCAAAAAAAAAATGAAGAAGAAGTAATTAGGGATTTAGGGTTTTGTTCACACAACCCAATTCCACCCTTCACACGCGCCAAGAAAAAGAGTAGGTCCGATTTGGATACTTAGTGCGCGGGCCCCACTATTTTTTATATTAAAAAAATGGAAAAAATCCTTTTAATCTCAGCCATCCATCCACACCCGATCAATGGTCAAAAATCGTGCACAAAGTACACCCTAAGGGGTGTGCACAATATATCTATTCTCTCTCTCTATATATATGCATTATCATTTATGAGAATAGGTACTTTGTGCACACCCCTTAGGGTGTACCTTGTGCACACTTGTGGGCCGTTGATCGAAATAGAATGAACGAACAGGATTTCACCACGTGTCCAGTGATTTAAAAAAAAAAAATTGAAAACCAACCCACAATGAAAGAATTGATGGCGTGGGGCGCGTGTGGATTGGTGTGGAAATAAAACCCTAAATCCCAATTTTTCTCTTCTTCATCGTTTGGAGTTTGGACGAAGCAGAGGCGGAGGCGAATCGGAGTTGGGCCTAGGTGGTGATAGGGTTGGCTTTCTTGGCGGTGCTAGGCGTGTCGAGCCGGTGGTCGGGGTTCGAGGAGTAGTAGTCTGGCTTCGGTTGGTGCGAGGGTCGATCTCGAATCGGAGTCGGGGCCAGGCGGTGCGAGGGTCGATTCCGACTTCAACACTGCCTCACGACGGGGGCTGCTTGCTCTCGGTCTGGATCGCCGGCAGGGGCTGCTTGCTCTCGGGCTCTCTCGTTGTCGCCCTCCCTCCCTCCCGCAAAGGCATGCTCGAAGCGTCGGATGT
The DNA here is from genome assembly GCA_037127255.1 of Persicaria tinctoria. Lineage (NCBI taxonomy): Eukaryota > Viridiplantae > Streptophyta > Magnoliopsida > Caryophyllales > Polygonaceae > Persicaria > Persicaria tinctoria. The sequence goes on along the minus strand of JBANSL010000020.1, from coordinate 16,533,484 downwards.
GTAAGCATCCTCCACCGTCTCTAGCTGTTACTTGTTTTCGATGCTTTAGATTTTGTTGTCCTTGTGATTCCTTCATAATGTTGATTCAATTTCCCCCGTTTGGCTGTGTTTTTTTGGAAATTGATTTGTGATTACTTCATAATGTGATTCAAGCTTAGATTTTTATGTAGATTTAGCCATCCAGAACGTTTTTATGGCCTGAGAAATGTTGACCAATTGCCCATATATTATACTACTTTTCTATTTAGTTTTAATTTCAAAAGTTTTGTTTAATTTCATCCTCTTCCCTTGTTGAATTCGAGCCATTTTTGTAACGGCCCAGAATTATGATATCCGGGTTACGTTTCAAGGGATAAAACCCCTTGTTCGGATCTTGCAATCCAGATACGGGTCGAGGTTTCAAACTCATTTTTAAGGTCATTAATAAAGAGGGATTTCGAACCCTAAAAGTATCATAGGGTCGTTGGGTACCCTTAACCTGTCCTAAGGGCTATGTCGCGAAAATCAATTCAAACGGAAGTAAGGTGGAAACAAAATTAAGATACAAGGTGCCACGACAGAGTCGGGTCAAAACCAAATCATAAGTGGGTGATTACCATTTATAACGAGTTAGTGAATTAGCTAGGTTCTTCTATTCGCAAAAAGGGAACCCCGTCATATAGACATCGAGCACTCAAAATCTGCAGAAAATACCTTTAAAAGAAGAACGGGGAAAGGAGTCAGATCGAGCCACTCATGCGGGACCGGCAGTCCTCGCTGAGGCCACATAGTATGTGCTATACCTAATAAAGATGCTCTAATGCAGTACGAAAGTCAAACACACTAGCATGTTCCTAGTTATAATAATGTGTAAAAATACTGTAAAGGGTCCAAGACAATGCCAAGTGGCATATCCCTCTCCTACCTCCACCCCCTTCCGATAGGGCGGAGACTGGCCAGGTCGTGAATGCATTCCATCATAATCGGGCGGCACGCATGCCTAACCCGCTCCACAATAAAGCCCGCAGGCATCTCATAATATAAGAAAGTTCATGACTCGATTGACTCAGGGTACCCGATGAGGCTGGGCTACCCTATGACCCTAGCAAAGATTCTAGGATTATCACAAATAACGGTCGTTCTGTTTCAAACGCATAAAGTAAGCGGATGCTCATTCAATTAGTGCAACCTAAACAGGATACTACATGGCATGCTTTTATGCATATGCAACACCTAACATAAAATGAAACAACAGGCATGAATGTCCAACCTGAGTAAGCCCCTTAGGGAACTTACCTGAAGATGCAGAACAGCAAAATAACGCAAGCAAAGGCCCAAATGCAAGTCCAAAGCAATCCAAAAGCAATATACACCTATCATCAAGCCATTTCCATAAGCTACTGAACCAACATTCTCACACACACGAACCCGAGTTCTCAATATCCTTAAAACCAATCGACGGTAAAACCATTTTTCAAAACTTTTCCGATACGATCAACATCAACTAAAATCATTCTTCAAATCAAACCCATGGATAAAATCGTACTTAGCCAAATCCCGCCATTAAACATTTAAATCTTAAAACCAATCTCTCAAAATCATATTATAGAAATAATTCCGGCATTTTATTTCCAAAACCTTGACTTTAATGTTTCAAGCAACTTAAGAGATTTAATAAACATTCCCAAAATAGGTCCATCTTTATAAACCCCATTTATAAATCAAAATCGACAAATCGCTATAAAATTCCTAATATCACATCTTTAAACAACATAAAATGCATAGACCAAATAATATCATTTCTAAAACCATTTCATACTATACAATAATAATTTTCGAAATATTTATATCACAAATCTCAAAATGAAATAAAATAATACATTAATAACAATTAACTACTAATCACAATGTACATATTAACATAATAACATAATAGCATAAACAACAAATAACAACTCAAAGAAACCTCCCAACAGGCCCAAACCGAGAGCCCAATCCCAACCCGGATCAAGAGCCCAACCCGAAGTCTGTCAAAAGGAAAAGAAGGAACCAGACAATTGAACCCGGATCCACAATTTGAAGCCCCAAAACCCGAAAAAATAGGCCCAACAAAACTCAATTGTTTAATGAACCCATCCCCTTCCCCAAATGAACAGAGCTCTCTCTCTCTCCAACGGAAACAGACGGGAGGAGGAAGAAGATAGCCAGGCCGGCTGCTCTTCTCCGACCTAATCGGAGCGAATCCAGATTCCGACCACTACCCAAGACTCAGAAATGAAACGCGCACAAGGGAGGAGAAGAAAAATAGGAACTCACCGAGGGCTGGAGAATGTCGCCGGAAACTCGACTAGGAATCGATTCGGGCTCGACTGGGCTCGCTGGAGGCGGAATCAGGGCGGGGTTGGCCTGGAAAGGGAGAGGGAGGTTTAAAGGAGGACCTTTATGGCTGTTTCAAGCGAAAAGAGGCGAAGGGGAGGCTTACCGCTCGGTTTAGAGGAAAACAGGCGCGCGAGAAGGAGATGACGGCGTCGGCGACCCGGCTGTCCTTGCTGGTGGCTCCTGGGTCCGGCTCGGATGTCGGAGGGGGATGGCAATGGATATGCCACTGCTGCTGCTACGTTAACGGAGAGGGGGGGATAGAGGCTGCTGATTGCTTGGATCTGAGTCGGAAACAGGGCCGTGGGTACTCGGCTCTCGGAAGAACGCTCAGGCCGCTCGGGGAAGGAAGGAAACGGAAGCAGTGGTGTTGCTGGTGCTCCGGGAGTTCTAGGAAGGCAGAGAAAAGGCTCGCGGGAGCGCTCGGGAGACAGCGGAGAGCAGGGCGCTTTGGGTTGGCCGGAAACGGAGACGGAGTGAGTCGCTGGTGCGATTTCTGGAGGTGACGATGGTTGATGATGTTGCTAGTGACATCAGGAGGAAAAAAGGGGAAGTTTGTGAGTAGAGTGTTTGAAAGAGAGAAGAAGATTGAGAGTGGGGTGAGGCGTGCTCTGAACTCGAGGGCAACAGAGGTAAGGCAGTGGTTTGGCAATTGCCACAGAGGGGAAAAAGACAAGGAGCAGCTGTGCTCTGCTGGTCTATCCGGTTAGAAGGGGAAAACGGAGTGGTCCCAAATCCATGCAATATTAATAGCAAAAGCGTCTTCTTTGCAAAGCAATCCGGCAGGCCAAGTAGATTTTAGGGGAGTTTTTAATTTAATTTTTTTTTCCGTGTTAAGCCTGGTGAGATTCTCTGATTTTTTTTTTTCCTGAGAAACCGGTTTATTACTCGAAGCGGTTTTTTTGTTGGCCTTTCTCTCCTTCCCTGCTCACACCCACGTTCTCTCCCACAAACTGCTCTCCAACTCCCTCTCCCTCTCAATCAAAAGCTGCAGGAGGAAGAACGCTTCAAGGTCGACGATCTTTGAGGAACAACTATGAGGGCCGGAGTTTGTCGCCAAGAAAGGCTCAAGCCGCAGGAGGAGAAGACGGAGGGGGATCATTCGTCAATAAGGAATTGAAGTATAGCAGCAGGAACGGTCGGATCTCCATCTTCCCGAGGCTTTGCCCGCCGAAGGCCATCGAAGAGGTTCCCTTTCTTCGAAGGAAGCAGAGATTTCGTCTTCTTCAAACTTTTAGGGTTCCGCCTCACATGAGGGCGCCACTACAACTCCATCGATAGGTATGGGTTTGATTTAACTCTCATTTTTTTAAAATTAGGGTTTAGGTGATTCACTTTGGGGAAACTACATTCAATTTCAGCACAAATTTTCCTTCTAATTCAGGGTTTTCGGTTATCGTTCTCTGTCAAACTGAAGTGCTTCATGGCAATCATGTTCTCTGTCAGACTGAATTGTTTCTGATTAAGAGATTTCGAGGCTTGGCTTGCAAACATAGATAGATTGGATAAAAGGTCTAGAATTAAGGAGAGGTCTAAAATGGTGTGAATACTGAACAGCAATAAGTAATTCCTATAGATGATAATTGAAGAATTATATAAAGATCATAAACCTTGAAAGATATTCCACATATCCACTGCTGCCACTGAAGTGATGCTCACATATAACCTATTAGATATGCCAAAGGGGCACCTTAAAGAATAAATGGCTATGAAAAATGTGCATTTTTCTTGAAAACAAAATGAGAATGAAGGGATTATGAGAAAAACCTGAAAACCCAGTAACACCAACAATATATATCACCACGCTTTACACTGGTATGAAACTTTGGAAACTCTGTTTCATCCAATTCAGATGACCTGTACAATGAAGAAAGTAGTTAACAATCTCAATTCTACTTTCTAGATAAAAACAAAGAATCTTTGTGATCAAAATTGTAAGTAAGAATAATTAATTCCTAGAAAAGAAGGTAACCCTGCTATGCTCCAATGTCTACGAAAGATTACACTATCCTGAAGATGAACTTTGTCCATGATTTTCATTATTTATTTCCTTTGACGATTTAAGGTTAAGTCTTTAATTATTATTAGGAGTCATTTGTTGCTTTTCTATCATAAAATTTGGTATTCATGAGTGATATTTGAAATTATTATTAGGAGTCGTGTGCCCATCTTCATTAGCCTAACAAATTTCTCAAGGAATGGTAGAAAGCTCTAGCTTAGCATTTTCCTCTAGAAACCGTATGTATATTTCAAGAAATGACTGCCAAAGTGATGCTTTGTAGTCTATTTAGAAAAATGCTGATAATTGCTCTACCATGTCATTGATGGAAGTTAGGATTCCTTTTATTTACCATGTCATTGATGGAAGTTAGGATTCCTTCTATTTACCAATAACTGACGAGTCTGATGTACTAGACTCTGGCGTTACTATTTGCCATGTCTCCCTAATGTGTGAATACTGAATTTTACCATATGTTCACCGTTCCACTGCTATTGATGCCTGTAGGTTGTTCTTTGCCCTACCAATTCTGTGGAGAGCCACATGCAGGATACCATAATTGTAGGTGCCTACTTATGTGATGAAGAGACTGTAAGGGTAGGCTTGAAAGCATTCTTTTTCTTCCTGGTTAGTTAAATGAAAAGGCGGGAACTTTTGAGTTTTGACATTAGAGATTAGAGATGATGAATTTTATGTGAATTTTCAGGTGGTGTGTACGGACAGACCAATTAGAATTAGAGAACTGATTGCGATGGGTGCGTCCTTTGATCATGGTGAGGATGGTAACCTTCACTTGGCTAGAGAAGGTGGGCATTCTAATCATAGGATTGTTCACGCTACTGACATGACTGGAAGGGAGATTGAACGGGCTTTACTAGACGCAGTAAAAAGTGATCCAAATATCTCTGTTTTTTAACACCATTTTGCTATAGATCTGTTGAATTCTCAAGTTCTAAATTCTCTTCATGGATTCTCCTCTATCCTTCGATTTTAAATAGCATTTCATTATGCAACAATTTTCTTCCCACGGTTATTGCGTACAGAGCTTCTAATTTACCTAGGTAGCAAATGGCATGCTCACATGCTTTAGATGGTCTTCATGGCAAAAGGGAAACTGCATTTTATTACATTAGCTATCATATGGAATATGTAAGTATAACCATTTAATCTTGGAGCTTACAGGATGATTTCGACACAGTTTGTCATGGGGTTGATGCCTTGAATACTGAAACACAGGAGGTAACTACAGTCTACAGATTTTTTTTTAATTTTTTCATTTTCCTGATGATACCCTTTCGAATTTATGTTGTGAATTTTCTCATTTATTCCTTAACTAATTTGCACAAACAACCAGGTTATCCGGTTTCTTTCAAGAGTGACTTTACTTGCTTCTGGTGGTGCTGGCCATGTCTATCCAACCACCACAAATCCACCGGTACCTTTTTGTTCTCTTTCTTATTTACATCATAATCTCATTTCACTGTGCACTTAAACATAGTACAATCAATAAAATTCAATAGCTAGAAGTTACGTCGGAATGAATATTCCTTCATTTCTATTAGTTGTTGGAGTTGCTGGTAGTCAAGTTAGTTGACGTCAAGTGGAGAATGTGTGGCATTATTAGCTGATTTGTGAAACGAGAAGGAAAGTAAACAGTCTCGACCTATAGTTTGCACTTAAAATTACCTTTGCAACTGAAACGTGTATATATCTTCTAATTGGATTTATGCTTTCTTGCTATTTTTTTGTAGGTTGCCACCGGAGATGGTTTGGCAATGGCCCATAGAGCTCAAGCTGTAATATCTAACATGGAGTAAGCCCATTTCATTTTGCTTCATGATTTTTGACATGTTAACCACATAAATTTCTGAATATACTTTATTGTTGTGATGATAATGTTGGCTGGTATATGGTATTTTACTTTGATTAAAATTGCAATTGTATGAATCTTATTTCGTTCTGAACACATGGTGCCCCAGGTTTGTTCAGTTCCATCCAATAGCAGTGGCAGATGAAGGTCTCCCCATACTCCCAACCAAGGCTAGAGAAAACGCATTACTTATAACCGAAGCTCTCAGGGGCGATGGAGGCATTCTGTACAATTTAAGAATGCCTCGATGAGGTGTGGATTTTATTGCTGTTATAGTAGTGATGTTACTGAAATGGGTCTTGGATTATTTGACCTTGTCGATTTTATTGCTGATATAGTGATATTTCTGGCCAAAGGAGATTAACTTTGATGTATTCATGTTGTGAGTTTGTTAAATATGGTAGTTGAGTTCATGTGCGTTTAGACACTGCTATATTATTGGATTTCTAATTACTTGGACATATTGAGCTCTTTGAATATTTGACATCATTTAATATGGGGATGATTGAGCAATTCATATCCGATAAAATTGAATAATGATTTTGGTCAAAATGGTTTGTTTATTTGTCTATGAACCCACACATATTAGATTTCACAGTTTCTTGGGGCACCTACCAACGTGAAAGAAGGTGGCATATCATTTTCAGGTCGCATATAGCTTCTTGGATTTTGTGCCTTTGAGAGCTGCGTAGGTATATCAATATTCTGGTCATCCATCATGAAGATGAGATCACAATACATTTCTGAGGAGGCTAGAAGCACCATTATAAACTTCCGCTTTGCACTCAATATCTTTGTCTGCATTGTGCTATACAACGTAAGTGATATGATTCAAATTCAAGTTGTAGAGTGTTAAATGGGTTTCGTGATGAGTTCATTCCTTTCTTGCGTCCATTTTTGGTTGGAGTAGCTGAACTGGTGGCATCTCCACCTTCTGTCAATCATCCAGCTTAACATATCTTTCGGGTCTGAATTTACCATGCCCTAGCAGGCATCATAAGTTGAAACTATTGCCACTTATCATCTTTCACCTCATACTCTCATAGGGGCTACCTGAACATGCCTGAATATATTGCTTTGGTGTTTTACTATTATCTTTCCAATCCACATATAACAGCAGTATAACATCACAAATTCAAGGAATATTATGATACTTCTGCAGTTTATATTCTATTATCATTTTAATATCTTTCTGTATTCCTCATATAATGGAGGGGAACAGTGTTACCTTACAATTCATTTTTTGAAATTCGCATTAGCCTGGTATTTGTCTCGGATTTTAACAAATGTCTTTTCCATGGTAGGTTAGTGTGTTCCCAATGACAGTCGTGTTTGACATATGCTCCATCTTCCTCTTTGTAGCATCCATACTTCAGAGGCGACTCATGGTACTCGCTGACAAGACAAGTAAGCCACTGTGCAAGTGCAATAAAGAACTCTTGGCATTTTTTAAGCCAAATCATTCTAAGCCCCTATTTTCTTGAAACTTCTTATAGAGATGGAAGATCACCAATTGAAGGATTCTGAAGCTGAGCCCTTGAGCGTTTGATTAATGGATGCAGATAAACCACCAGTAGTTGTGCAAGGTGTAGAATTATCTGTCTCATTCGACTGTATTGGCCATTTGCCTAATCCAACACAGTTCATGCATGTTTGTGATGCTAAGGTTCGTAGCTGTGCTATCACGATTCCTTCTATATGCTAACCGAAAACCGAAATAAAGTGAAGCATCAACCCATTTTCCTAGAGAGGAAGTGTTGCACTACAAGTTCTTAGAAATCTTTCATAATAGACTGGCTAACCCCTTTTTCATGGAAAGAAGATGGCACAAGGCCATGTTGTGCATAATAGACTAGCTAACCCCTTTGACGTTGTGTACACTAACACAAAAATCATAATGGACCTTTTCTACTTCTGAATGGTAACAATGTAAAAGCATATTGGATTTTTCTCCTCGATCAAATTTATTCGACATTTTCTATTTGTTTTCTATTTAATTGTATGAAGTGTTTGTTGGGATGGATTACTTCTCTAATTTCCATTGGCCTTCATAAACCTCGCATGCTGCCATTCGTTGGGATGGTTTCATTTGCTATGATCATCAATAAGAGTTAGGGTTAATCTCTTTCACAGGTCGGTCTCTTCCTACCAAACCCAGTGTTCACCCATGGACAATTATATGTAGCTGTGCCTAGAGTTACTAGCAGAGCTGGATTGAAAGTCTTAGTTTCTGACAATGAAGGTAATGCTTCATCTGCTACCACTAATGTAGATGTTTTTCATAATGTATGAGGACGTATTATGTACTACCTCCATATCACAAAACTTGTAGTTTTATTTTTTGACACGCTTTTTAAGAAACGAAAACCTCTATAAAATATTATTTTTTAAAATAATTTTATAGATAATTATATTAAGTATGAAATTATTTTTGTAAATTAATAAAATTATTGATATTTTATATAGTTTTTATCGTTCTTAAAACACGTGCCCAAACTAAAACAATAAGTATTTTGATACGGAGGGAGTAATATACAACCTTTTGATCTCATGTTATGCCAACGGTCAATTTCTATGCGACAGTTATCAATTTGGCTAATTTATCGTTATTTTCTCCTCATTCATATTTATATGACATTTCTTATATATTTTCTATTGGGTTGAATTGACGTTTGTGCTACTTTGATTAAATATTCGACATTTGATAAATATTATATCCTTTCATTTTAAATGGTTTAAGAAAAGAGGAATAGAGATCGAATGTAAAATGTTTTATATATTTGTATAATATTACATTCTAGTATATAATTAAAATATTTTGTACCCTTGCCTAAGGCACGGACCTTACACTAGTTGTATCTAAAAAGAGAAGTTTTCTACCTAATTAAAATATAAGTTTAATATTTATAAAAATACATCCAATTTAATCTATTCAATATAATCCTAAAGTGGTTGGGATTAGTTAAAACTTATGCTTTATCCTTTTTAGATGAAATTGAATATATTTATCTTTTTAAAATAAATAATCTATCTAATATCTAGTTCATTATTAACATTCAACCTTATATCTAAATTAGGTAGAAAACCTGTCTATGATTGTATATAAAATATATATATGTGTGTATGGATATATATCTCATAAAATTTTACGTTGAATAGATAATTAATTAAGTGTGTAAGATAAAATATTGTAGTTCCTATATATATAGAGGTTATCTACGAGGTATCCTCAAACACCAAACCTCCATTATCCTACTACGTAGCCTATTCATTCGTGGAGTATTTGCCGCAAGCAACTTTCAATATCGATTAGCAAAGTTGCAATTTGCAATTAAGGTATAGTAATTTTGACAATTTATTAATCATATATAAATTCTAATATATATATATATATATATATATATATATATATATATATATATATATATATATATATATATAGAATGGGTAACTTGTGCACACCCCTTAGGGTATATCTTGTGCACAAGTTCTGACCATTGATTTAAAAAAATAGACGCCTAGGATTGTGCCACGTAATAATTGATTTTTGTAAAAAAATAATGGAAAAAAAAGGCCCATCCTCCCATATGAAGCGCGTGTACATTTAACCTAGTCACGTCTTTTTAATCAGTTATAGGCTTCCCCTGAATCTCCTCTTCCCATGGATTGAAGCGACGACTTCCCCTCTTTCCATGATTGAAGCAACGATTGGGCACGACGGTGAACGACGAAGGCGGTGGCGATGGAGGTGGGAGATTGTGGTTGTGGGTGGCCGACTCTCTCTTGAGAAGCCCAGGCGAGATGGAGTCCAAGAGGCGAGACGGTGGCGAGGGAGGAAGCGAGTTGGAGACGGTGGCGATGGAGAAGGCGAATCGGAGACGGATTTGAGGAGCCCAGGCGAGTTGAAGGAGGATGCGAGTTCGAATCAGGGATGCACAAGGTATCGAATTTATTCTTTTCTCTCCTCCTTCTCGATTCTGGGCAACCGATGCATCTGAATCTGAAGCAATTGGAGACGAAGACGAGGTGGAGGTGTATGACGAGGAGTCGGATCCAGCGACAGCAGTTGTTTTGCAGATTCCGGCGATGGGGCTAGGAAGAGGCGAGGCTGACAGGGACGGTGGCAGCAGTTCTAGCGGTGGTGGAGACGGTCTGCGAAGATCGACGGCGGCGAAGGCTCAGGGGAGTTGATGATCGGCGCGATGGGGTCTTCTACTGGTTCCCAATTGAAGGTCGATGAGATGGCTGCCCAGATTGCAGATTGTAGATTGTGATCGAATTCGGAGGTCATCGTCTTCGCGTTTCTCTTCTTGCTCGGCGTTCCAGGTAAGACGGTGGCGGTTGGCGTTGAGACTGGCGGTTGGCGGTAAGACGATCGAGGCGGTTGGCGGTGAGACGGTGGCGAAGGAGGAGCCAACTGTGCAGTCTGCAGCCTAGGGAAGGCGGTGAGACGGTGGCGGAGGCAGAGGCGGAACGGTGCAACCCGCAGTATCCGGCCTTCTTCAATTTTCTTTTCCGTTCGAAGGATTATTCGGTGGGATACCAAATATTATTCGGTGATATTGAACAATTATTCATAGAAATTGGAGGTTTTTTTGTATGAATTTGGAGATTATATAATATGAAACATTATTCGGTGATTTTTGATGAATTATTCGGTGAAATATTAAATATTATTCTTAATAAAAAAAAAAATTATTCGGTAGCATGTGATTAATTATCCAGTGGAATCGGTGAATTTTCATTTAAACTAGATGGAAAAAGAAAGAATTATTCAGTAGAATCGGTGAATTTTTTCATATAAACCGGATTAAAAAGAAAAAATAACATTATTCAGTAGGATGAGAAATATTATTCGGTGGAATTACCAAAATTTTAAAAAAACAAAATCAGGTGGATACATCAACAAATCAATCAAAATTATTTATTAAAGAGATAAATGCGGGAGCAAAAAAAATGAGAAACCCTTCCTGGCCAAAAGAACGCGCTTCACGCGCTTGGAAAAAACCCAAAGAGTGCCCTCTCTTGACGAAGTCTTCTCCAAAGGAAAACCAAAAGTATGAAACAATCCCCTTGTGCAAACCAAAACAAAGTAATCTAGGTTTCGAGAAATCGACTCCTCATCAACCCCCCTCTGAAACCCTGTACCTGTGGTCCGGGGTCGATGATGGCCCTAGCCCCTTCCGGGATCTTGTTGCCGGATTCCTTCGTAGATTTTGTGTTGGCAAGCGTTCGATCAATCAATTTGTTGCTGTGTTTTGGGGGTTTGCCTCTTCGCCAATTCTATGTGCTAATTTCTTTGGATTGGGAACCAGATCTGCATCTATGACGGCGTATTTGAAGACAAGGGTTGTGCCACAGCGAAATCGGCCTCCGCCGTGGCCAAATCTGTGGTGTACGACATGGCCTTATGTGGTATCTCTGATGGGTATCGGCGCTCTCCTAAACTGCCTTCTCGGGGTGGATGCGCTTCCTCTCTGCATCTTGTTTCCTTCCCGGCGGCCTGATCCCTTCTCTGTGGTGGTTCGCACACTTTCTCTCTACTTTCCTTACCCTCCTTGTTGGAGCGGCGGTGAGGATCGGTTCTTCTTCTTCTCATCTCCTCTCTCGTTCCGTTACTCCTCCTTGATAATATATCACTTGATTAATCATATCTGTTTATCTGTGTTTTTTATGGCTCCATCTGAGACTGATAAAAAGAAGAAATCAACGGGGACAGATGATCCTGTCTCCCAATTGAGTATCCCCCGCAAGGGTTTGACACAGCCGGAGGGCTATAAACTCCCTGAGGGGTATCCCTACTCCGATGATGGAAAAAAGAAGAAGAAATCGAGATTTAGCAATGGGAAGTCGCTCTTTAACATGCCAGTTGTGGCCAAGGTTTTCTAGAACTGGCTCAGGTATATGTGGAAATTTACATTGGTAGTGCCTTTGTCTTCCAATTGTATATTTGATTGGTTCGTTTTGCTATGGGTTATTGTGGAGACCTCCCGGAAGGGAAAACAATACTTGATTGATAACAAAGAGGCTGAGGAGTCCTCGTTCTCCAGTGATGCCGAAGTAAGAAAAAATTGTGAAAGGAAGCTTGGTAAAGGAATCGTTAGTACAGAAATGAAACAGAAAAGAAACTTCAAAGTGAAATCAAAGTTCTGTTTAATTTGGCATACAATCATTTTTCAAAGTGGCCTATTATTGTTTCCTGAGTGGTTATTGGTCTTGATATCAATGTGTATAACGATGTGGCAGAAACATTTCTGTGTGTTATTGCTACTGTTTACAAACCCTGATGATGTTATTAAGGGTCTGGCAGCAATGGTTTTTGTTGTGGTTGTTCTGCATTTCACAAAGGGTTATGATGCATCATTGGATCATAAAGCTAAGCCAAAACGGGATTTTTTCCCTCCGAGTACTCCCCTTGCCGCTCCTGATTCGCCTCTCTTGATATTCTATCAGTTGAGCCTGGCAAGGAAGCAAAAGCTCTCCAAATGTGAACTCATGTGGTGTATGAACAGCCCAGGAAAATTGTGTGCTGTTCTATCCTTGCTGAAGGGTATGACGAAAAAATGTTATAGGAAAGCGGCCTGCTGGAAGAACTTATCCTTTGACAAAACTAGATATGGTAGCAGGAGTAATTTTCTTCTATTCTTTTTGAGTTATAGTGCAGCATATATGTGTAATATTAAATGGCTAAGGATGTATGGTGCATCAAGGATCCCTAAGACTACCTACCGAAAGGGCTCAAAGAAATCAATGGACAATGTTCAGCATGTGAAGTTGGAACACTCCCATGGTGGTGATAAGAGGAAGCATTCGACACATGCTAAGGAAAGGCGCAAGAGGAAAACGGTCGCCTGGGAAAATCATAGGTATAATGGTTACTTATTTGCTTATAGCGACAAAGAGATTATTATTTATGAGTATATTCTAAGAGTAATATGTTCAGCAAGTGCCCTTTGTCAATGAGCACTCCTTATTATAATTGCTTATCTACTGTCAAGGAGTTTTGTGTGGTTGCCTGCTCTAATTGCCCATCTGTTCATGGCTACCATATACACCTACCATTTTGGGTGAAAAGTTTATCAACTACCATTCTTTGGTGGAGAAATGCTCCTCCTGTGGCTATATGTTGGTTATTTAGAGGGCTTGACTACCGATTTCCTATTGGAAAATCCACTGCCTATACTTACTATGCTGACAGCAAAGCTATCAAGGAGACATTACATTGGTTTGACTTTATTATTCTAGTAAGCCTTTTTTTGAGATATGTATGGGCTTATAACTATGCTACTAAGACTATGGATTTGGTGAATTGGTTTAGGAAGAAATGTATGTCTAAGCAACCTTTGTTCGGAAGTAACGTTATGAGTAGTTGGGATATAAAGACAATTAAGGATGTCTTTGACATTGGATATGCAAATCTTTGTAAGAACGGACTATTAGTTATATTAATGGTGATTCACGAATGGGTTGGCGGGTGTAAATTGTATAATTTCCTTCCTTATGGTGTCATGTGGTATTGTCGGTCAATTATCACCACCAATAGCTCAAAAGGGAACAGACTTGTAGGAAAATTCGTCTGGACTAAATTTAAAAGAGAAACATCAGGAAAGGCTATGATACATAGGATAGGATTTATTCGATTACAGAACAAAGTCATGGTAAATACAAGCAAATGAGAATAGAACTTATGGAATTGCTTAGTAAGTGGTTTGCGGATCGTTACTGGAATAAAAGTTTGTATGGCATAATAAATAACCAAATTGTATCTAATGACACATTAAGTAGCTGGAGTGCAATTTGTTTAGAAAAATCTGGCTTATTGCTTTCAAATGAAATAAAATTTGGGAAAGAGAAATGTGGTGCATAAGATAAAGAATCTATGCAATCAAGAGTCCCCATAAGCGTGAATTTATTATCGCTATTAGGAGTTCCATACCCTCGGCTTCTAATAGATCAAGCAGGTTTAAAATGAAGGTAGGATTTTGGAATATTAGAGGCCTTGGAAGAGGAGATATTTGGTTAGATCTAAAGGCAATGAGGATAAATGAACACATAAATCTCTTAGCAATTGCAGAAACTAGAACAAACAAAATTCCTCAAGAGAGAGTGTGGAAATCAACAGGTTTCAATAACGCCATTTGGTCAATAAGGGAAGACAGAACGGGAGGGATCGGTCTATTATGGAACGATAATGCCTCCGCTAATGAAACAATAGAAGCACAGGTGATTCTCCCGAGAGTAATCCGCGTAAAATATGAGTGTCTTGAGAAAAACTTCTTAGGAATGATTTTCTTTATCTATGCCCCCCCCCCCCCCCCCGCATGAGTGTGAAAAAGATGCGTTCTGGTCAGAGTTAAGGAATATAATTACCAATGAGCCTCTGCCATGTTTAGTTGTTGGGGATATGAACGAGATAAGCAACAGTAGTGAAAAGAAGGGAGGGGTGCTAAATAACGTAAATAGATATTCTAGACTAAACCACTTCAAAGACCAGTGTGCTCTATCAGAAATACCGTCATTTGGGAACCAATTCACCTGGCGAAGGAAACAGGAAGGGGAAGATAATATATGGGAAAAACTTGATCGTGTTCTGGTTCAGCATGAGTTTCTTTGCTCCTTTCCCGACATATCAACCTTTAATGGGGCATTCTCTGGCTCGGACCATTGCCCGATCTCGTTTTGTCTAGACTCTGGCCGTGAATTTACACCACCTCCGTTCAAATTTGAGAATATGTGGCTACAAAGGATGGACTTCAGGAATATCGTTAAGCAAACTTGGAGGGTAAGATGTTCGGGGTCAGCAATGTACAGACTAATGTACAAAACAAAACTCCTCAAAAATAAAGCCAAAACATGGAATAAAAACTCCTTTGGGAATATTTTTCGACAAATACAAGAAGTAGAGAAAGAGCTCGTTAACATACAGTCCAGCACAGATACAAGAACTGGCAAGGAGAATAGAGTGGAAAAACAACTGATTAAGAAAAAAGAACAACTGCTAAAATTTCAAAAGGAATATTGGGGACAGAGGGCGAAATCTAAGCATATTAAGCTAACAGACTCCAACACAACCTATTTTCACAAAATAGCATCGGGTAGACGAAATAGGAAGATAATCCGAAATATCAAAACAAACTCAGGAACGCAGATCGTAGGAGAAGAGAACATCAAGGAAGAAATTAAAAATGATTTTGTTAAGAGATTTTCCAAAGAGCAAAT
The DNA here is from genome assembly GCA_037127255.1 of Persicaria tinctoria. NCBI lineage: Eukaryota > Viridiplantae > Streptophyta > Magnoliopsida > Caryophyllales > Polygonaceae > Persicaria > Persicaria tinctoria. The sequence continues at coordinate 16,518,041 of JBANSL010000020.1, read as the reverse complement.
AAATTTTAATTTGCTTAACGAGTACCTTGAACTAATACCGACAACTATTACGGAAGAAGAAAATAATAGCCTTAGCCAACAACCGACCAATAGTGAAATCAAGGGTGCCGTTTGGGCTCTGGGCAGAAATAAATCTCCTGGCCCCGATGGTATGACTGCTGAATTTTATAAATCTTACTGGGATATAGTCGGATGTGATGTCATAAAAGCAGTCAAAGCGTTTTTCCATTCTGGTAAACTACTCAGGCAGATCAACCACGCCTTTATAGCGCTACTTCCTAAATGTGACAATCCCTCCAAGACTAATGATTATAGACCCATTAGTCTATGTTCCACAATGTATAAGATTATCTCAAGAATTCTTACGGAGAGACTCAAAAAGGTCATAGGTAAACTTATTAACCCTTTTCAAGGTGCCTTTGTGGCCGACAGAGCCATACAAGACAATATTCTAATAGCACATGAGATCTTCCATTCTTTCAAAACACGGAAAGGGACGGAGGGTTGGTTAGCAATCAAACTCGATATAGAGAAAGCCTATGACAGAGTTGACTGGACATTTACAGAGGTTGTCCTGAGGAAATTTGGTTTTAGCAACCAAGTGATCAAGTTAATCATGGAATGTGTTACAACTGTGTCCTTCTCAGTGCTTGTCAACAACGGGCCTACTGAGGTGTTTAAACCATCTCGGGGCCTGCGACAAGGTGACCCCATGTCTCCATTTCTGTTTATTATTGGAGCAGAAATTCTTGCTCGAAAACTCAATTCTGAATCCAACCTCAATCAGTCTGGCGTTGGATTCCGATTTGGGCACTCTGGGCCAAGAATCCCCTTCCTTGCCTTTGCGGATGACATCATTATCTTTGCCAAAGTCAACCAAACATCTTGTGAAACAATAACCAAAATCATTGATGATTACTGTAAACTCTCTGGCCAAAAGGTGAATTATAATAAGTCTGCTTTCCAAGCCTCCCCGGGAATACCATCTTCGCGAATTACTACAATTGAAGGATGTCTCAATATTGAGAAGCAAGTGAAACTTGATAAGTATCTGGGATGCCCGATTGTCAATGGTAGAGTGAATAAAGAAACTTTTGAAGGGTTAATTGGAAAAGCAACAAATCAACTAACAAAATGGAGAGCTGACTCCCTTTCACAACATGGAAGATCGGTGTTAATAAACTCAAATCTAGCAGCTAAGCCACTTTTTGCAATGCAGAGTTTCATGCTCCCAGTGTCAATACACGCGGCTCTAGATAAGGTGAATAGAACATTCTTTTGGAACAAAGATCTACAGTATAAACCACTAATTGGATGGGACAGGGTGTGTAGACCCAAAGCAAAAGGAGGAATGGGACTACGAAAAACAAAAGAGATGAATGAAGCTCTCCAGATGAAACTCATTTGGAAAATCATGGCGGAACCAGACAATATTTGGGTAAGAATTATTAACTACAAGTACTTAAAATCTGAGTCCATTCTAAATCATCATAAGAAAGGAAATGCATCATGGCAATGGACACAACTGAGGAAAATCATTGAGCCATTCAAAGAAGGACTAGCATGGTCAGTGGGGGATGGAAAAACAATTAAATTTTGGAAAGACAATTGGGCTCCAATTAAAAATATTAATTCGGCATGCCTCGACCAAACAAGGATCAACCCAGAAGAAACTGTGGAACATTATATCAATAACGGGTCCTGAAATAAGGAAAGGTTAGAATCAACTTTGGAAAAGGACGTGGCACAACAAATTGTAAACATCCCACTACCGATTAGTCAAATAAGAGACCGTATGTATTGGTGGCCAGATAGAAAAGGATGGTTCACAACGTCTAGTGCTTATAAACTACAAACGAAATCTATAAACCTAACAAATGATGTCAATGAGTGGATTTGGAAGCTCAATGTTCCTCCCAAGATAAAGAATTTTATGTGGAAAGTATGCCACAATGGACTACCAACAGCCACTAGACTATCTCGAAGAGGAATCGCCATCCCACCTTACTGTGCAGTTTGCAACCATCATGAGGAAGACACTGCTCATCTACTGTTTGAGTGCAAGTTCTCGATGTGTTGCCCAGGTGTGTCAAATGCAGTAAAATCTAAAATACGTTTAAAGAACAGAGAGTCAAGAAACATTGAATCATTGATGGCGTTCACAGCAGGGCTTTTGGATGGCCAGCAAAGAACACGACTTGCGTTTCATTGGTGGTCTCAATGGTTATGTAGAAACAAATTAATCTTCCAGCAACAAAAGCTGCCAAACATAGAAGGATTCCTAAAAATGGCAAACTCGTTCTTCGAAGAATGGAAAAAGGCCGATAGACCTATGGGATGGGATACTAATGAAATCAGGACTAATAGAAATTGGACCTCTAATAAATCAAGAAGAAATCGTAAAGTCAAATGGAAAAAACCACCACCGGGGAAGTGGAAATTAAATTTCGACGGCTCAACATCTGGAAACAGGCAAAGCTCGATAGGGTTCATTATTCAAGATGATAAAGGGGACGTGACTGCCATAGGGGGAAAAGAAATTGGGTTACAGAAACCACTAATGTCTGAGGCACTAGCATTAAGAGAAGGAATTCTCAAAGCCCTGGAACTGGGAATTCCGAGTCTAATTATCGAAGGAGACTCGTTATCAATCATAGAGCAAATGCAATCCAAGACAAAATGCCCCTGGGAAATTGATCTTCTAATATCTGATATTAGCACCCTCATTTCTGGGTTCTACGAAGTATCGTTCACCCACGTTCTTCGTAGCGGCAACTTGGTAGCAGATAAGGTTGCACATCTTGCTCACGTTGCCACCAATACCTCGTTTCACAATGATCCAAGCCTTATTGACCTCATCCGAAAGGATGCTATCGGGTAGCTAAACACTCCCGAATTCTTACCCAATCAAAAAAAAAAAATCAAAATTATTTATTTTTCCAACCAAAAAAAAAAAAAAAGCAAGAAATGGAATTGATTTCCAACCAAAAAAATTATAAAAAAAAAAACAAGAAGAGGAATTGGATTACACGCTCTACCAAAAGGAGAGTTGGTTTGTTTTTGGCATGTGGGTCCCATTATAATAAAAGAAAAAAAATAAAAATCCCACTTAATCTTGACCTTCTATTTTCTTTCAATCAAATGTTTAGAATTGTGTACTAGATACACTCTAAGGAGTGTGCACAAGGGAACCACTCCATATATATATATAGAGTATGGATCATATGAGAACAAGCCTTATTGAGTAACATGAGAACACATCTAGGCCATTGATTTAGAGAAATTGGACGGCTTAGATTATTCCGTAATATTAATTAATTAAAAATGAAAATGGAAAAAACCCTACACAACTCCTATGTATAGGCGCGTGTACCAAACCACTCCAAACCCTACTCCACAATCGGGCCTAAGGAGAGAGAAAGATAACGTGAGGCGATCAGGCGAAAGGGAAAGGGCGAGGCTCCGATCGTCCGAACGCTTGGGACTTTGGCGATGGCGGCGCCTTCCTCTTTTCGGCAGCCACCTGCACCTGCACCCCCCGATTCTAACCTCCCCAGCGAGTTGAAGGTGTTGGAGGATCGAGGTTTCATCGTACACAGTTTCATCGATCAGTGAGGAAGAGGACGCTGGCAACGACCAGGGCGGGAGGCCGGCAACGATCGGGAGTCCGGCGACAACGCGGTGAGCCCATGCCCAACGATGGACTCCATCTTCAATGGAGATGCGGTTGTACCTTCAAATCTCCGGGCCGTCCCTTCAGATCTGAACCGGGCGATGACGCTGATGCGGCGACCTTCAGATCTGTTGAACCGCCGACCTCCAAGGGCGACACCGTCTTCTCGGAGCGCTCAATTGTGCAGATATACGGCCTGTCCGGCTCGGCGGCGCCTCCTGGTCGTCGACCTCCCTCCTCCATTCTTCGACTTGGGCGGCGGCAATTTGAAGGACGTATCGGAGGCCGACGGATTGGATTGTAATTTCATAAGTAAGTTTTGACATTTATTGGTGTTCTAGTGTGAATAGATTCATTTGGTATTAGGTGGTTAGAGTTTGTGGATGCTCTCGAATTAGGTATTGTTCTTGATTTTCCGTATGTGGTTTGTTGGATTTATGGTATTTGGTTGTGATTCCTGGGTCAGGGTTATTGTTTTTGATCGATTTTTGATATGCCGAAGTTTGTTGTTTGCATCGGACAAAGTTGCATAGGTTTTTGCTTCGGATTGTGTTGCTCATTTGGAATTCGATCTGGGTTTTTGTGTTTAATTAAATTGGATTGTTCGATCACCAGGGATGTATCAATTTTGTTGACATGTTTTTGCATTCGAGTTTGATTGAGATGCAATGAATGTATCGATACCATCGAATAATCATTTGATATAATCAAATAATCCAGGGATATTATAGAATAATTTTTAATTATTTGTTAAAATGACATAGGTAATGGAACCAATGAATAATCGAGCGATACAATGGAATAATCAAACGATACCATCAAATAATCAAATGATACCATCAAATAATTTTTGGTAAAAAGTATAGGGCGTTATAATCCATTGATAGGCGTTTTCAGGGTGCTACCCGATTAGAATAATCCATCGATACTATTGCATAATCCCATCGATACTATTGCATAATCCATTGATACAATCGAATAATCCAGTGATAATATCGAATAATTCGAAGAAAAAAATAACCGCCTCATCATGTGGCAAGTAGATACCATCGAATAATCCATCGATACGATCGCATAATCCGTCGATACGATCGAATAATCCAGATATAATATCGAATAATTTCAAAAGAGTGCATCACACACGCTCCCAATTCAGTAAGCGGGCTAAAAAAAACGTGGGCCCCACTGAGTTTTAATTAAAAAAAAGCTAAAATTGCCTTTTAATCTCATCCATCCATTTCATCTAATCAACGGTCCAGATGTGTTCTCATGTTACACAATAAGGCTTGATTACCCTTGAACCATCCTCTATATATATATATATATAGGGGTTGGTTCTAGTGTATACACTCCTTAATGTGTATCATGAGAACAAATCCTATCCATTGATTTAAATGAATCGGATGGTTGTGAGTTTTCCGTAATATTTGATTAATTGAAAATTGAAATAGAAAAAAACACAACAATAGAACTGTACCCAGCGCGTGTAACCCCCACTCCAAAATCCAAATCCCTACCAGGCTACCCCCACCATCGACCTTTCCAGCCACATCGAGGAAAGAGAAAAGGAAGGAGCGGCGACCAGCGAAAGCGAAAGGGTTCCGATTCGACTAGGGCTTTGACTGTGCGAACCCTTGATACTCCGGCGACGGCGTTTGTGCCCGACTGTCCGCCTGACAGGGGAAGTCGGATTGCGATCAAACCCAACCATCTAAACCCCCGAAGCTAACCTCACCGCCGATTGTGATCTGTTAGAGGTGCGAGAATCGATCCGAGGGGAGAGATCAAGAACTCTGATCAGCACAGTAAGAGGACGATGGAGAGAGACGGTCGACTCCAGCAACACTAAGCAAATCCGGCGAAAACAACAATACGAGACTCGCGACCCATGGCATCCACGAGCAAATAAATTTTGGTCAACAACAAGTGATTTTGATGGCAGCTTCACCATTAATTATCAAAGTTTAGGGTGATTTAGATTCAACAAATGTGATGAGTAAGAGTACGTATTCTTTGATTTATGTAATTGAAGGTTTACAAAATGATGAAATTGGATCACGGGGTTGTTCTAATGATGGTGATTTTGGGTTATTTTAGAGATATCATCGAATAATCCAATGATACAATTGAATAATTTTTAATTATTTATTAAAATGACATTAGTAATCGAATAATATTTGTAATACCATCGAATAATCAAACGATATCATCCAATAATCTAGCGGTATCATCGAATAATCTAGTGATACCATCGAATAATTTTCAATTCCGAATAATATTGTAATATAATCGAATAATCTAGCGATACCATCGAATAATCTAACAATACCACCGAATAATCTAGCAATACCATCGAATACTTTTCAGTTCAAAGTTTAAGGTGTTTTCAGGGTGCTAGTCGATTAGAATATAGTAACAATTTAAATTCGGTCATATCAATGAATAATCAATCGATATCATCGCATAATCCAGCGATACGATCAAATAATCTACCGATACCATCACCATTGTCGACTATTAGGTGAGTTATAAAAAATTATTTGATTACATGATCTTTAGCATTCAAATATATTCTAGTAGTTACTAACATAAAAAAAAAATATCTATCAAATGGCCGGCCCACTAAGCCAAACCAACCCAAATTCATCTGTACCTTCCATTGCAATTCCACTCACGCGCTTATTTGGCAGGTAAGCCAATTGAACTAGTGGGGCCCATCGTTTTTTATTATTAAAAAAGGGAAAAATGCCTAATTATCACAACTATCTATTTCATTCCATCAACGGCCTAGATGTGTTAACATGATACACGTTAAGCCCTGAGTACATATGATCTATACTCTATATATGGATCTTTTGTTCACAACCCTTACGGTGTACCTTGTACACAAATCTAAGTCGTTGAACTATATGAAAAGAATGGCTAGGATTTTGCCACGTAGATGGGTTTGTTTTTAAAAAAAATCAGGAAAGGAAACCCAATTCCTTAATTGGGGCATTTGAGGCGCGTGTAAAACACACTGGATAAAACCCTTGTCCAATATCGTCTCGCTCTGCATCTCGCCTCCATCCCCTTCCTCTGCAATCCCTCCGCATCTCGCCTCTATCCCCTTCCTCCGCACCTCGCTCACTCCACAATTGAAAAATGAGAGCTCTCATCTCTCTCTCTCATGTCGACGGATGAACGCTACTATAGTGCTTTTCGAGAGCAGCTGCAGCGTCCCATTGGCACGTACACCACCCTGAAGTCTTAAGAAAAGGCCAAATTGGAGGAGGATGAAGCGAAGAATGGAGATCTTCTTGATCGGACGAAGGAGAGAGGCGAATGGAGGCAAACTTGCAAGCCAAGATCCCGGAAGACGACGGTGTTTTGATTTGTGGCAACCACCGACCCGAGCGGAGCAGGGGAGGAGATTATTCCATCGACAACCACCGACCCGACAGGAAAGATGAGTATGTTTTACGGTTATTGTGGTGAAACTGATTGTTTGATTTTGTGGGTTTAGGGTTATTCGATTTAAACGGAGGTTTTACTTGACAATTGCACACATTCGGGGGAAGTAAGCCCTAAATACCGAGAACGCTTGAACAAATTGGGGAAATTAATGATTATTTGCGGTCAATGTTTGTCCATGCTATGATCTTATCTGCACGAGAAATTAATGAATCATTCAGAATGTACCATCCTGCAAGTTCTTGAATCATGATCAAAGTTAGTGTGCGGTACTGGTGTGTCATCTAATTAGGAAAAACCATCATGTAGTGCAATAAGACATACACCAATTCTTAATGGGGGTTCATTTCATTCCCATGAGCATCTGAATGGTAATTGATGAATTCATGAATCATCAATTTATTTGCGAATGAATATTCATTGAATTTTGAAAAATTATTCGATGAATTTTGAGAAATTATTCACTGGAATATGTGTATTCTGAACATTATTCAATCAAATGTGAAAGATTATTCACCATAGTTGTCAATTTTGTAATCTGTAATGGGTTTAAGATCGAGAGAACAGGCTATCACCGACAACACTACTTTCGGTAAGTGTAAGTGATTTGGACGGTGATTGAAGGTTCCAACGCCAACCGTTAGATTGATGGATGGGTGATTGAAGGTTCCAACGCCAACTGTTCGATTGAAGATTTGAAGGATGGGTAAGAGTGTAATTTGATTGTGGACTTTGAAGTGTACAATTGACGACATGAAGCAATCATTTTACAGTTTAATCACTTTAATGTGTAATTTGATTGACGAATTGGTTGTTAAATCTAGTTTATTAATCTATACTATAATAGATTGTACTAGGAAATATGAGATGGTTACTATTATTTGTGTACATCGGAAACATTATTAAGTAGAATACAAGTATTATATAGATTCGTAGGACCATTTTTTTTTCTTCTCTACACATCAAATATGAGATGTATCGGGCAAATTTCATAATTATTCATTTAACTCCGATTCATTATTCGGTAGAATATTTGAAAGTTTGGATGTCGAATTTTGGTTACTAGTGGTGTAATAAATTGGTCAATTATTCGGTGAAATCTGATTCATTATTCGTTAGTATATGGAGTTTTCGGTTTGACAAACAACATAAAAAAACCTTCATCGTGCACGAGTATCGGTGAAATGTGAAGCATTTTTCGGTGAAATAGGAAACATTATTCGTATAAATCATAATTATTGTTTAGGAATTTCAGGTTTCTCTTATCTAAAATTAATGAAAAAATAAAATAAAATATTATTTGATAGCATGAGGCAAATTATTAAGTGGGATTGATAAGTTTTATTCTGAACTAGATGGAAAAAGATAATATAACATTATTCGGTAGCATGTAAAACATTATTCGGTGGCATTTCCAAAATTTTAAATCAAACAAAATCGATCAATTGGGTCTCACGAACGAATCAACCATAATTATTTATTTTTCACAAAACCATAAATATTTTCACGAACGAACCAACTATTTTTTTTTTTGAATCTCAACACATCAACTATGAGACGCTTATGGCAAGTTTTATGATTATTCAATTAACTTCGTTGTATTATTCGGTAGAATTATGAATTTTTGGATGGGAATATGTGACGGTTATAATTATCATCGATAGTCTGATGAAAGGTCAAATATAAAACATTATTCAGTGAAATATAAATCATTATTCCTATAAATCGTAAGTATTATTCAGTGAAATTGGTAAATTTTGAACTGAACTAGATGGAAAAAAGAAAATATAAATAATTCGGTAGCATGTAAAACATTATTCGGTAGAACTAGATGGAAAAAAGAAAACATAAATAGTTCGGTAATATGTGAAACATTATTCGGTAGGACCAGATGGAAGAAAATATAAATAATTCAGTATCATGTGAAACATTATTCGGTAGAATTCATAACATTTTTCGGCATGGGTGAATACCACTAATATTTTTAAAATACAACCCCGATTTGATTTGCTCATTTGCATCCCACCCATATTAATGGGTCCCACTAACATTATTTTTTTAATAAAAAATAAAATACTACGTATGTAAAAAGGTAGTATTGTTGGATTGGAGTGTGTTTGTGGGGGGCCCACTGAGAGGTGAAGCAACACGCGCCATCTGGTGGAGAGAGTAAGTGGTCATTCATTCCTCAATCCGGCGGGTCCCACTATTTTTCAGTAAAAATTAAAAAACAAATCCCCTTTAATCGTGACCATCCAATTTTTAAAATCAAAGGCCCATATTCGTGTACAAGGTACTCTAAGGGGTGTGAACACCATAACCTCACTATATATATATATATATATATATATCCCTGTAATATCTTTATATTCATATATGATTAATTTATGTGAAAAAATGCATGGTGTATTCTTTCTTTCACATAAATATGAAATAATTTAAATAATCAATCAACATTCAACACTAACACTATTTTTTAGAAGGACGCGGTTTTATATAATCAAGCCTATTAATATTTGGTGCAAAGATAGATGCAATCCATATGAAGGATTGCATGTGATTGAAAATCTTGTGCGGAGGTTTTATAACTTAATCCATATTATTCACTAATTGATCTCATTATTAATTAAAAAGGTATAGCTTATGAAAACATGAGAAAAAGCAACATTTCTTCAGCGAGAAAAAAGAAAAAGAAGAAATTCAAAGAATCAATTTATCTCTAAAGTCCAACAAACTGAAAATATTTAGTAATGGAGGTCAAAAGAGAAAAGCTCTCTCCTCTCTCCGGAAAAATCTGGAGAGAGAGGGAGTCCTACATCCGGCTTCAGCCGTTCAACCTCAGCTCCGGCCGTTCTACCTCGGTCCCGGCCGCCCTACCTTCGGCTCCGACCGCCCAACTCCGACTCCGGCCGTTCAACCTCGGCTTCAGCCGCCCAACCCCGGCTCCGGCCGCCCTAATCCGGATCCGGTCGCTTCTGACATGAGTCTCGTCTCCCGTTCTCCCGGGTTCCTTCTGTCGACAACTTTTTCATATCCCCTTCAACTGTCTATTTTTGGACGTTTGATTCAAGTACTTGGCGAATCTGCTCTCGCATCGCTCCTCCGGCCACCCTCGTTGTTGATTTCGTCTACCCCTCTCGCGCTGCATTCCTTCCTCCTGGTTCTGGTTTCCTTTCGATCCGGGGTGGCATGGGTGTGTCGGTTTCTTTCGATTTATGAAATTAATTTGGGGGTTTATCTTTCGTGCCCTTCTCGCCTCGCCGGCTCGATCCGATCATCTTCCTCGGCGATCTTTAGGTGTCGGGGGTGCTGGTTGTTGAAGGCCGTGCGCTGGCTCCGGGCGTTGTGCGGCTCGACTGTACCAGTTCTCTGTTCATACACTGTTCATCCTAGGGGATAACAAATTAAAAAAGGAAAAAAAAATTAAAATCATTTTTGTGCTTGCGGTGCAAGCTGGGAAAAAAACAACAAAAAAAATATATAAAAGGCTTGTTGTACTTGCACGCCAAGCACCCGGAGGGGAAAAAAAAGAGAAGATTAACACTTGTGAAACAATGTATATATAATAAATATTTTTAAATATACATACTTTTCATAACCCTCCTTGGTTCGAAAGGACTTCATTTAAATCCCGAAAAGGGTTGAGTAAACCCATCCGAAAGGGTTTGATTAAATCCCGTAAGGGTTGATTGTTTTCTTGTAGAGGAAATCTTGTTGGCGTTTTGTTCGAGCTTCATACGGCTCTGCTTCCGATGTTTCTAGGAGGTCTTCTGCTTGGCTGGGGGCGTGGAGTCTGGAGTCGGGACTGGCTGGGGTCGAGGTGGTGCGCTCAGGGTGACTCCGTATCCGGGATAGAGTTTCCTTGGAGTTCGTATGCACTACCCACAGGAGATAGAGTCCTGTTGTACCGCTGGCCCGCGGTGCCACTGTTCGGTGGTGCTTGGCTTCGTTCTTTGGCGGCTTCTTCAGCTTCTTGGGAGTTGGTCTTCTTGAGTCATCTTGTTGTAGAGCTTTTTGTGCTTGTTTCATTTCGCTTGTTTTCTGTATTTCTGTATTGTTAGGTTGTATGGTTGATGGTTCGTCGTCTGCCGACTTTGTCGGCCTCTCGTTGAGTCAGGCTTGTCTGACCTTTGAATTTTTACCTAATCAAAAAAAAAAAAAAAGGTATAGCTTATGGGATAAAATTTAACCGAATACGATTATAGTTATTATTTATTATGGTTTTTTTTCTTCTTCCACCTCAATCTCCCAGAACCCTTTGACCCAAAAACAAAATAAAAAACCGTACTTCAATAAAATAATACAAATAAAATAGTGATTTTTTTTACTAAGAATTAATTATTATCTTAATCTATTTTGATAAAAAACGGTTCTATTTATTCTGATCTATCATTCTCTTTAACTCATTTACGATTGACTCATTCAATTGTAATCCTTTATTTTTTGATCTGTACAATTTTTGTAAGGATGAAGATATAAGATTATTGTGAAATATGTAGAAACATTTGTTATTTAATGTATATGTAATCGAAAGAATGCAAATTTTTTGTTGTTAAAGTAAAAGAATCAACTTAAAGTGCAGTAATGTTAATGTTTTTATTAAGGAATGGACACATAAATATATATATATATATATATATATATATATATATATATATATATATATATATATATATATATATATATATATATATATATATATATATAAAATATGTTGTATATTGATCTGAACTAAACATACTCTTAATTTAGTTCTTTGTTGTTAAAAAATCCAGGCATGGAAATCTTATGTGGCGGGTTCTGGTGCGATTCGCTTACGTGTCGTTTTTTGGTGCAATCTGGCCAAATTTTTTTGACGCATCAATTAATAATGTCCAATAAATTTAAGCCATGTCAATTAATGATTCCACATCCTTTAACTTATCATTATTAATAATCACCATTGAGTTAAATAACAAAATCTTATCTTATCTTGATTAGTTACATTTTGATAATTTTTTTGACTTATTTTAATAAATCTAATGAATTTTGATAAACTAAACAACCTTATAAATATACAATAGAAAAGCCCTAAAAGTTTTTAAAACTTGAATTATTTCAATTTTTAATAGTCATACCGAACTCTCATATCCAAATTCATCTTTAAGATATGACTAATCATTCTGAACTAAAATTTAGTAATCTTATATTTTGAGACAAGGGAGTAACAAACAAAAAAAGACTTTTCAATTTAGTGAATAACAATTAACAATGAATTAAAGGAGGTGGGTGGAGCACTAGAGACAACATCTAGGTAACCACGACCGACACCCCCAGGAAACCAGATAGCCACCCCTGGCCCTCGTCACTAAGCATAAATTCATGAACCAACTTCTTGGAAAGAACAACTTCCTCTCCAAAAGTAAAACGCTCCAATTGGCTCTTCGCACCGGCCAACTCCTCGCGAACCACACCCAACGCACCCTCAAGATCTTAGAGATGACTTTTTAAGCGCGTGGCCTCCAGTTCATACTGGGCCCCCACCTCTTGAGCTTTCGCAAGTTCAACCCGCGACAAATCTAGCTCACTCTTCGCAGCTTCCACATCTTTTTGGGACTTCGTCAAAGCATCATTTAGACTCTCAATGGTTACCTCCCGGAACTCCGCGTCTTTTAACTTTTCCACCTTCGCCTCCAGAGTAGCCACAATAGTTTTCAACTCCCTCACTTGGTCACCATAGTTTCTCAAATGTAAAGCCATTTCAAACCATTGCAGATTATCCTACAGCAACATACGGATAAAAATAAACGCATAGATAAAATAAAGAGAAAGAGGAAATGAAGGCACGAGTCGCAACAGAGATTACCCAGCCTCTGCTTTTTCGGCCATGATCAGCTAATTCTTCGTCCGTCAAATGATGAAGATAATCTCTCTCGGCCAAACAAATCTTCAGAGGGATATCCAACTTCTTAATATCAATAGGGTCAAACCCAGGCAGGCGGTAAACCATCATCGATATCCCTGCACGAGTAACCGGCTCAGAGCTTAAGAGTGTGGTACCCCCTGTACCCTCCCTTAATCGTTTTCGCCCACGATGGGCCAGCGACTGATCATCAGACGAAATACTCTCCTAGTCCTTGATCGATTTTTTCCCTTTTGAACTATTAGCCACATTAGGAGACCCATGGGGGGGCACTTTGACGACCACCACCCGGACGCGGGGTGATAGTAAGAGCCGGCACAGACCCACCTCTCGTGGCATTCTTCTTCTTCGCAAGCGCATAAACCTTTGACTTATCAACTACCATGCTTGCGAAAAAAATAGAACAAGTCAAAACAAAAAAAATCGCGACCAAAACACCAAAGGATTTAGAATAGAAGTTCCTAGACACCGACCCGGCCGATGCGGAAGACTAAGCCTGGCCATTTACAGGTGAACCGGGGTCGAAACTTTCCTATAACCTCGTACAGATGCAACCCCCCTCTCAAATGCAGCTCTCCACCTGTCCGCTGCATTGTGCTTATCACCAGGCGCGATACACTCACCAGGTGTTATCACGAAGTTTAGAATAGTTCTAGTCGGATCGCGAACGAGGAACCACTTTTTCCTCCATCCCGGGCTACTAGACAACCTCTCAACAATCTTTCCAGCAAGAGAGGCGGATACTAGTCCCTCATTGTGCCTCAAAGAAAGAACAGAGAAAAAAGGTGATCTAATGTTGGCGTTTGCTTAATGGTGGCGCAACACATGATGTATACCGCTAAATACATCCATACGTTAAAAGCAAGTTGGGCAGGGCATTGCTTTATATGAGCTAAAAAATCTGAATACAACGGGGGGAGAGGGAGACGGAACCCTTGAAGCAAGCTGCCCAAATGAACGACGACGTGATCCTTGTATTCATTCAAGCATCCCCCACCACCAACGGCTAGACCTATCTCTACTCCAGCCGGCCAAGGATAAAGCTTCGCCACCTCCTTCAGGTGCTTGATATCTAGAATCGACTCATCACCCAGCGTCTTTGATGTGGTAGGAGCTACGCGATCTGAAAATATTATTGGAAGGGGAGGGGGTGCCGCGAAAGTATATCTCTCACAAAAGCTACAGCTATCAACCTCCGTTCGATCATAAGGAGGCAGGGTGAAGTCGCCTGGGACCACTCGGATAGGTTTTTTGAACTTTTTGGGTACGCGAGACGACTCGACCCTTCCCAAGTCATTTATAGACTCCGAAGTATGGCAATACTCAGGGTTGTCCCTTTTTAAAGGGTGCTTAATAGTCCCTGCCATCTTCCGCCTCTTTGCGTCGGGACCATCCCCAGGGTTCGCCCTTTTTCTCTTTTCCTCACGAAGTTTGTTACTTGGTAGAAGAGGAGTGGGACTCGCCGCGGATTCCAAACTGACGTCTGCACGGGAACTGGTTTGCGAGGAACTAATTTCTTCATGTTCATAGCCTACGCTACGATTCTGGCTATCGCTTTCCTGTGACATCTTAATTTTAAAGGCAAAGGAAAAATCCCCTGAAAAAGACGCAAGAAAAAGGAAAAATTAACAAGGGGAAACCACCTTTTCAACATCGTGAGTAAATAAATTTGGCGCCAAAAAGCCCTCTTAAAAGCTTAAGTTGGCGTCTCACGCGCCCCCCGAAGGGACGTTGAAAAGACATCCCCCCCACGGAACGACGGCTAAAAGGCGCCTTTCCATCTTCTTCATAAAGATTTCTCGATTCTCGAGAAATCACCCCTGAAAAGGACAGAAGAAAGAGGAAATAAAAGGTTTCCTCCACCCCTTATCGTCGGAGATATTCCAAGAAATCCGAAAAGACCGTCGGAGGACTTCCGAAAAACTCAAAATACAACACTACCCCCTCTCAACACCACCCCACCACTACTAACTACCTATCTGCTACCCCCCAAGATCAGTTACGACTAAAAGATACAAAGGGGAAAGTCAGGGATAAGACACACCAGGGCGTACCCCGATCGCCACCCCATAACCGCCGCTGATTTCAGTTTTCCCGGCTAACCCTAAAAATCTAAAGCGATGAACACAGACCTATAAATTAAAAATGGCAAGAGAAAGATCGGAAGCAACTCACTTGAGAATTGCGAGAAGAAGGCGCCGAAAAGCTTAGGAAACTAGGAACGAACCGCCACCTAACTCCGATCTCAGTTCTTCAAAAAATTACAGAAAACCCTTGGAATTCTCTCCCTATTCCCTCCTCTTTGTAAATTCAGAAATGTGAAATGAGGGGAGCAAGGGTAAAAACCCTATTTATAGGTCCCTGTGGGGCCAATCTGCCCAATGGGCCGAAGAACACGATAGGCCCAGATAAGGCCCACCCCAGATAAGCTAAAAAAGCTTTGACAGAAAGTATCGTATTTATCGAAACCTAATCGCGAATAATGTATCACTCGCGATCCGATTACGAGGAGATATGATGATGCCATAGAAAATAGGCTATATAATAAACATAGAGTATTATGTCATAAATGGGTCGCCCAACGCAAAAGGACGGACGAACCCACCATTAGCACATCGCGAGCGAAGTATTCAACCAAGCCCGAGGAACTGGGCTTAGCGCTCCCAAGAATCATTAAGCACTTATTTCCCTCGCGACTCGAACCCCCAAAGCCCTAGCAAGCAGCTCGCTGGCTTAAGCACCTCGCCTCTAAATGGCTCCACGTGTATTGCCTATACCTTTAAGCGTGTGGGCATGCGCTACACCTGTCCTACATAGAACCACGAGGTTGCCATCCATTACATGTAACAACATTCGAATATTGAAATCAAGTCTATTTTTTTGGAATAAAAAGTTAGTGGTAACATATTATTGATGTATGAACTGTAGCCGGCCCCGACCATTCAAAGACGTGGTCGTGGACATCCTCGTGGAGGAAGATGGACATTCAACATACGGGAGGTATGTGCAATTTATTAGAGAGGGTTCTTTATTTCTAATGAGAATAATAGTATCGAATAAGTAAATATTTTTAGGGAAGTGTTATAATATTTATTACGTACCTCTAGTTAACTACAAAAGGAATAAACTTAGAGTACAAGTAGCTACAATAATCAGAATTTGTTAATCAATACTCCGTAGGATCTAGAATTGTGTGTGTAGACTAGAGATTAATACGTTGAATCAATAGGATTTAGAATTTTGTTTTAATCATATATAGAGGTTATCGCGAGGATTAGCTTATTTATAGGTTGGTTTTGCGAACCGCCCGTAGCGCTGTTGTTAAGGCAAGAGAGGCGTTGCGTGAGTCGCGTGCCTAGATTGAGTCTATTCCTTTCCTTATGCAGGGTGTAGATCATCCTATTGGAAGGGATAGTTTCGTAGGAGACGATGGGGGGGATTGGGTCTTCTAGTCAGTCAGTTGTCGATCCAGGTGACGTACGACCCCATACTTCTGAGGCACCTGTAGAGACTACAGTGGATACCATGTTGGCAGTGATAGAGGAGGAGTTGATGACGGATCATAATGGAGACGTAGTAGAGCAAGTGGGTGATGAGTCTGCTCCTTCTGAAGAGACTACAGAGGCTAGAGTGGCGCCCAGGTTGGAGGCGATGGTGGAGGAGCTGATGACGGAGGCCGCAGTAGACCCAGCAGAGCATGTGAGTGATGGGTCTGAGACTCAACACCCGGCGTATGGTAAATACTTCGGCAGTATATTTGAGAGTGATCATCTGAACTCTTAAGATGATACCACACCCTTAGTCGGAGATAGGAGGGTTGGAACTAGTCATGTTGGGGAGGGAGGTCCCGAGTCTAGTCACGGGAGGATGAGCGAGCTCCTGGTTTCAACATTGACGACTTTGATTTTTCGCGGTGGACAACAATATCACCCGACGACGTCAACCAAGCAGCGATTCCATTGGGGACTCAGTCCAAAGTCCTAACAATCGGAGGAGCCGGTGGTGCTAGAGGCGTAGATATCATGATGTATGACCCTATGGACGTGGGTAGGGAAGAGCATGGCCGCATGGGGCAGGAGGGCACTACCCAAGAACATGAGATGGAGGAGAGCATACGGGCGCTGACGATGAGGAAGAGCAGGGGCTGGGTGGAGAGGAGGTGGAGGAGACTGTCCCGATGCATGATGGGGAGTCGGGCCCAGTCCAAGAGGAGCAGGGTAGCGGATTAGTGGCAGCTGCCTCCGCATATGGCGGGGGGCCTGGTACCACATCACTGTTGAGAGATTACTTGACGCACATTATCGAAGCCATCTGGAGATAAGATGTGACAACATTGGTGAGAGTGTTGCATGTTCACAAACATGGACAAATGTTTTGGCATGTTGAGGAGGCGGTGGAGGCTGATGGAGAGGATACATGGTTTACTGCAGTGCAGGACTGTGGGTTATGGCCGTTGCGAGATTTCTCGTGGGAATGTGTGGATCACTATCTCATTAATGCATTCATTGAGAACTGGCACTCGGAGACTAACAACATTCATTTTGCTTGGGAAGAGATCACCATCACCCTGCATGATGTGTATTTCATACTTGGTTTGGGGATGGACGGGTCGGGTTGTCCCTACGTTACGTTGGACCAAGAGGGGAAGGCGCTGATTGGAGAGTTATACTAGTTCACGGCGGATCAACAAAGGAATTTTAACCAGTATGGAGGTTCGACTGTTATTGCACTCCTCGCGGCCTGGCGCAATGGTCGTGACAGAGGTCAAGGTGGAGAGTTGTTCCCCTTCTTCGTCTTCTGTCTCCATGCGCTTGTTGCTGGATCTTGCTCGTGTTCCAGCGTCGGTGGTTCTTTCACTGATGGTTGAGGAGTAATCTTCTTCCGTCTTAGCCTTGGTTCTGGCTCTAGCCCTTGTGTCCTTTGAACGCAGGAGAACAAATGAATAAAAAATAAATAAATAAAAACCCAAATCCTTGTTGGGCAAGGCAAACAAAATCGACCGGTAAAACTCTCTTTAAAAACCCTCCTCCGGGAGCCCTAAATCTCATTCAGGAGCCCTAATGCACCTATGGGGTCTATACATGGATTCCTTATTTCCCCCTTTCATTGGGGGATTTCGCCAACTCCGACGCCACCATCACCATCAACGTCGGTGTCTTGGATCTGTCCTCGCTCCTCCAGCGCCACCATCGCCATATCCCTCGCATCTGTGGCGGCTTCAGCCTTCTCTGGGGTTTTTCTCTCCCGAAGGAGGTTTGGGGATCCATTCTAACTTCTCATGCCTTCCTCGCCTCCTGGCACCTATTGCCTCCTCAGTCCTCTCACCCCTGGTGGTGTTGTGCTCATAGCCATCGACGACTTCCGACGTCAGGGTCCGCTCGTACTCAGCTTTGGCCACCATAGGCCCATAGACGGAGTTTTTGTTGTCTGGTGTCTCCTAGTGCCAAAGCCTCGGGCTCTCCTTAGACCCTAGGAGACCCGAAGTGCTTTTGGGCCCAAGTTTTTGTCTTGGGCCCAAATCAACCCAATAACAAAAAAAAAATGTATATATCTATATATTTTTTAAATTTACCCCATGCTTGTAATGTTTGAGACCCTCTGTTTGTCGAGTGTTGAAATATGTGTCTTGATTGACCGGTTTTCTGGTGTTTTTTCTCGGGTAGCGTGTGGCTCTGGTTTGGTGTTTCTGAGAGTTCTACAACTTGGTTGGGTTTGTTGCGTCCGGAGTCGGGACAAATTGGGGTCGTGGTAGTGTGCAAAAAGCAACTCCGTATCTGGGAGAATGGTCCTTAGAGTTTTGTCTTCACTGCCCACAGGAGTTAGAGTCATGTTGTACCGTCGACCTCCGGTGCTCCTCTTTGGTGATGCTTGACTTCATTCTTCGTCGTCATCCTCAACGTTACAGTTTTAGTTCTTTTTAGTTTCATTCACTACAGAGTGCATGTTACGTGTTGATTGTGCCTTTTTTTATTTCTTTTCGGTACTTTATTATATGTTCGACGGTTCAAAAATTGGTTATTTTTTTTATTTAATTAAAAAAAATGGTTAAAAAACAATAAATTGGGCAGAGGATAAACTAAATTGCGTGGGGGTGAGAAGTACCATTGCACATGCTACTAAAGGCGGTATCTATCTTGATTTCTGTTGCTTTATGGATACGATTGACCTACTTCACTGGGCAGCTTGTAGGCGTTGATCTTTTTGCCTTTTAGGGTTTGGAATCGGATCAATCCCGGAAAAATGGAGGCCAATTGGGGAAACCCAGGAGAGATTGCAAGGTTTGGATTTCTGGGTCTTCTTCAATTTCTATCCATTTCTCCCTTTCTAGTTCTTTGCTTTTTCGATTGCTCACAGGTTTTCATCGTATATTGTTGATTTCATGGCTTAAATTAGCCCCTTTCTTATTAGCCCCTTTCTTAGTTTTATACTTGTTCAAGTAGGTGATCAGTATCATGTGTATTGAGATTCTTTATATATGGAATTAGCGAACTTCCTGATTGAAATCAGGTTTTTTAAAACCCTATTGCGCAGTGGTGGATGATCATGAGGGATCAAAATTAAGCAATTTGTGCTTGTTGTTGTGTATTGCTTAAGATTGCAGCACAGTATTTCATAACCTATTGAAAAGAGAATGAGATTGTTGACTTGTTAATTTTCAAAATGCCAGAAAATGGATGTCTTAATATGTTTGGCTTTCTAATATTGTTTTTCATCATGGGAAAACGGTTGCTAAATTGGGATTCCTTAAATAGAGCTTACTTAAGATGAATTATCCCCTTGTTATATACGTTTCAGTGCCAATGTCAATGGTGACACCGAAGTTTCCAATCATGGCAAGAAAAGGAAGTTTCTGTCTGAAAAGAATAAGCAGTTAAGCTTCCCTGCTTCCAAATACATATGTTGCGAAACGCTTGTTGAACATGATCCCCATGATCCCTTTTCTAAGGAATCCCTGCAAGCTAAGGTCTTTTATACTTTTGTCCGAAAAGAAAAAACGTCTGTGGAGGAAGTGGATGAGGATTTAGGAGCCGATTCTGCACAGGATAGCAATATGACGGCTGAAGACTCTTTCTCTGGATGCTCTAGCATTAAGCCCGATGGGTATGCTAACGCAAATCCATGCGGTGGACCATTTTCATCATATTCGTATTCTGGAGTAGTAATACCCAGGAGTGCCGACTCTTACTTCGGTAGTACTACAACGGGTAGTATAGCCACAAGCGTTGAGAGAGAAAATGGTGAATTTGATGGTAACGAGAATTGTGATGATCTGCTTGATGAATTCGGGCACTGTTTAGGGTACCTTGTCTCAGGCCTCACGGGATGTGACAGTGACAGCAAGCAACAAATGGATGAAGAGCTCGACGGATTCTTATGCATGAATGCGATACTTCCAAAGTCACACCCTCTTTTATCTGAAGAATTGATTGATGTGCAAGGTATTCTTGATTCTGAAAAGAAAACATTAGAACCTTAACTCTGTAAATTATGGCTGATACTTGTGAAGTGCAATTGATTAATTTGATTCTTCCAAATGCAGCGTCTCAACTAAATGAACGTCGACCAACCATTGACCAAGAGTTTGAGGATTACTTTTCAACGCTGATGTTGTGAGAGCTGCGATTAGATACAGATGAGACACAATTGGTGTCCATTGGCTCCTATGTATGAAACATATGCTTTATAACTTGTAAGTGTATGTATGAAATCCTTTGACGGATTTATTAACATAATCTTGTTTACAGTTTCATTGCTCTATATATATCAGCGACAATACTCCATATTGTTTCTTGTCATTCATTCTCATGCATCTGATGTCCCATTTGTTGAGCTATATTGTTTTTTTACCACCTTTAATAATGTAGCTACTTTTGATTGAATCTTTAAGTTGTTTATTCTACCATCATTCATTTTAGCGATCCATAGATTCCGAGATTAGCCATCAGTTAACTTTTCATGAAGTGTAGGATATGTGTTTCTTTAAATTAGGATTTTAAACACTTTCTGCTGATCATTGTTGTAGGAAAGGAGGGAAACGGCGTGGAAAGAATTCAATCTGTGCATATATAGTAGCATTCTTTTATTACTTCCGCTGGAAAAAAAACAGATGCATTCATTTTGGAATATCTGCAGAGATGCCGAACTGACACTCAGCTTTATCCATTATAAGTGTGTAAGCCACAGTTTCAGATGGATGAGACCCCACTGAAATGCAACTACATTATATGGATTGCGAAAGATTCAACCTCCTCGACATTGAAATGGTAATATCTGCTTTGATGATTGCTGTAGTAGCCTCTTTCCTCATCAATTGAATGTGCAAAACATCATCTTGATCATACATGCACTTGCAGGTGGAGTTGGGTTGATTGTGAGACAGTTATAGATTCCAGAAGACCTATGACGCTTTGCAGAATGGTACTGTATTGTTTATAGAAGCGCATTCATCGGGAAATTTTTTATTTGAAAAGAATTCAGCTTCAATAATATTGAGGGATTCATTGTTTATAGAAGCACGTTCATTATTCTAAATGGGTTTCAAATTTCATGTTGACACGATACTTTTTTTTTCCAATTGTCATGATACTTTTGTAATTTGTTAATAACATCCTGTTAAGCAGTGGCGGACCAGGATTTTCGCCAAGGGGCTGAAAACATAAGGGAACGATAATATTCTAGAATAGGTTTTTGTCGTCCCGGATCACTAATAAGGTGTTATTTTGGCGATATAAGGTCAGAACTTTGCCGATGCTAAACACACTCCAAGTCTGATTTCATGACAGAAATTGCGATTTGAAGAGGCCAAGTGTTAAGGCATTCTATTTGGTTCCCACATAGACACCCCTCGTTAGTAAATAGAAGAACACAATTTTGAATGAAGAACCAACCTTAAATGAAAATTTCAAAATTGTGTTCTTCTATTTACTAACCAGGGGTGTCTATGTGGGAACCAAATAGAATGCCTTAACACTTGGCCTCTTCAAATCGCAATTTCTGTCATGAAATCAGACTTGGAGTGTGTTTAGCATCGGCAAAGTTCCGACCTTATATCGCCAAAATAACACCTTATTAGTGATCCGGGACGACAAAAACCTATTCTAGAATATTATCGTTCCCTTATGTTTTCAGCCTCTTGGCGAAAATTCTGGTCCGCCACTGCTTAACAGGATGTTATTAACAAATTACAAAAGTATCATGACAACTGGAAAAAAAAAGTATCGTGTCAACATGAAATTTGAAACCCATTTAGAATAATGAACGTGCTTCTATAAACAATGAATCCCTCAATATTATTGAAGCTGAATTCTTTTCAAATAAAAAATTTCCTGATTAATGATGAATGCGCTTCTATAAACAATACAGTACCATTCTGCAAAGCGCCATAGGTCTTCTGGAATCTATAACTGTCTCACAATCAACCCAACTCCACCTGCAAGTGCATGTATGATCAAGATGATGTTTTGCACATTCAATTGATGAGGAAAGAGGCTACTACAACAATCATCAAAGCAGATATTACCATTTCAATGTCGAGGAGGTTGAATCTTTCACAATCCATATAATGTAGTTGCATTTCAGTGGTCTCATCCATCTGAAACTGTGGCTTACACACTTATAATGGATGAAGCTGAGTGTCAGTTCGGCATCTCTGCAGATATTCCAGAATGAATGCATCTGTTTTTTTTTTCCAGCGGAAGTAATAAAAGAATGCTACTATATATGCACAGATTGAATTCCTTCCACGCCGTTTCCCTCCTTTCCTACAACAATGATCAGCAGAAAGTGTATAAAATCCTAATTTAAAGAAACACACCTCCTACACTTCATGAAAAGTTAACTGATGGCTAATCTCGGAATCTATGGATCGCTAAAATGAATGATGGTAGAATAAACAACTTAAAGATTCAATCAAAAGTAGCTACATTATTAAAGGTGGTAAAAAAACAATATAGCTCAACAAATGGGACATCAGATGCATGAGAATGAATGACAAGAAACAATATGGAGTATTGTCGCTGATATATATAGAGCAATGAAACTATAAACAAGATTATGTTAATAAATCCATCAAAGGATTTCATACATACACTTACAAGTTATAAAGCATATGTTTCATACATAGGGGCCAATGGACACCAATTGTGTCTCATCTGTATCTAATCGCAGCTCTCACAACATCAGCGTTGAAAAGTAATCCTCAAACTCTTGGTCAATGGTTGGTCGACGTTCATTTAGTTGAGACGCTGCATTTGGAAGAATCAAATTAATCAATTGCACTTCACAAGTATCAGCCATAATTTACAGAGTTAAGGTTCTAATGTTTTCTTTTCAGAATCAAGAATACCTTGCACATCAATCAATTCTTCAGATAAAAGAGGGTGTGACTTTGGAAGTATCGCATTCATGCATAAGAATCCGTCGAGCTCTTCATCCATTTGTTGCTTGCTGTCACTGTCACATCCCGTGAGGCCTGAGACAAGGTACCCTAAACAGTGCCCGAATTCATCAAGCAGATCATCACAATTCTCGTTACCATCAAATTCACCATTTTCTCTCTCAACGCTTGTGGCTATACTACCCGTTGTAGTACTACCGAAGTAAGAGTCGGCACTCCTGGGTATTACTACTCCAGAATACGAATATGATGAAAATGGTCCACCGCATGAATTTGCGTTAGCATACCCATCAGGCTTAATGCTAGAGCATCCAGAGAAAGAGTCTTCAGCCGTCATATTGCTATCCTGTGCAGAATCGGCTCCTAAATCCTCATCCACTTCCTCCACAGACGTTTTTTCTTTTCGGACAAAAGTATAAAAGACCTTAGCTTGCAGGGATTCCTTAGAAAAGGGATCATGGGGATCATGTTCAACAAGCGTTTCGCAGCATATGTATTTGGAAGCAGGGAAGCTTAACTGCTTATTCTTTTCAGACAGAAACTTCCTTTTCTTGCCATGATTGGAAACTTCGGTGTCACCATTGACATGGGCACTGAAACGTATATAACAAGGGGATAATTCATCTTAAGTAAGCTCTATTTAAGGAATCCCAATTTAGCAACCGTTTTCCCAGGATGAAAAACAATATCAGAAAGCCAAACATATTAAGACATCCATTTTCTGGCATTTTGCAAATTAACAAGTCAACAATCTCATTCTCTTTTCAATAGGTTATGAAATATTGTGCTGCAATCTTAAGCAATACACAACAACAAGCACAAATTGCTTAATTTTGATCCCTCATGATCATCCACCACTGTGCAATAGGGTTTTAAAAAACCTGATTTCAATCAGGAAGTTCGCTAATTCGAAGTTCGCTAATTCCATATATAAAGAATCTCAATACACATGATACTGTTCACCTACTTGAACAAGTATAAAACTAAGAAAGGGGCTAATTTAAGCCATGAAATCAACAAGATACGATGAAAACCCGTGAGCAATCGAAAAAGCAAAGAGCAAGAACTAGAAAGGGAGAAATGGATAGAAATTGAAGAAGACCCAGAAATCCAAACCTTGCAATCTCTCCTGGGTTGCCCCAATTGGCCTCCATTTTTCCGAGATTGATCCGATTCCAAACCCTAAAAGGCAAAAAGATCAAACGCCTACAAGCTGCCCAGTGAAGTAGGTCAATCGTATCCATAAAGCAATAGAAATCAAGAAAGATACCGCCTTTAGTAGCATGTGCAATAGTACTTCTCACCCCACGCAATTTAGTTTATCCTCTGCCCAATTTATTGTTTTTTTAACCATTTTTTTTAATTAAATAAAAAAAATTTAACCAATTTTTGAACCGTCGAACATATAATAAAGTACCGAAAAGAAATAAAAAAGGCACAATCAACTCGTAACATGCACTCTGTAGTGAATGAAACTAAAAAGAACTAAAACTGTAACGTTGAGGATGTCGACGAAGAACGAAGTCAAGCATCACCAAAGAGGAGCACCGGAGGTCGACGGTACAACATGACTCTAACTCCTGTGGGCAGTGAAGACATTGATATGCTAATAGCCATAGATTTTCCCATGATTTAGGCACTTATATATTTTGCCATATATTAACCACGTCTTTTAGGTACGAATTGCCTACTATTTAACCACCATTTGTGTACAAATTTAATCAAAAAATATAGCAACTTTTGTTACATATTTAGCCATGAACTAAAAATAGTTTGAGTTTCAGATTTAGTCACACAATTAACAATATATGTGTCAATCGATTTAGATATGAACTAGACACACATATTAGCTACAAATTTTGCCACACAATAGCCATGCTTTTATGGGTATGGTTGACGCGTTCATGGGATTTCGCTTATACTTATTACCTCACTTGTGACGACATAATGTTTGAAAATACCTGCAAGCCTTAGCCTGATGGGATGATGATCAGATTGCACGCTTATTGGTCCAGATGGTAAGGGTTATGAGTTTGATTCGCGATGGATTATGTTATTATTCAATTGTCGTCTATAGAGGAAGCTTGGCGGGTTTGTTATCCCAAGAAACGATCTTCTCTGATCGATGATCTTTAGAACTCAACTTGGGGGTTTTAAGTCCGGTGGATAATCAGAGCTCTTATGCTTTTCTATCTTCGGGATCGGATCCTTTACTCTGAGATCGGAGGGGGGTATTTATAGGGAAAACAAGCGTGCAACTAGATGGCAACCTCATGGTTCTATGTAGGACACGTGTAGCGCATGCCACATGCTTAGGGGTATAGACAATACACGTGGAGCCATTTAGAGGCGAGGTGTTTGAGCCAACGAGCTGCTTGCTAGGGCTTTAGGGGTTCACAAGACATTTGGAGAGTTGACTCTGATCCTTATAATGGGTTCGAGTTGCGAGGGAAATAAGTGCTTAATGATTCTTGGGAGCGCTATGCCCAGTTCCTCGGGCTTGGTTGAATACTTTGCTCGCGATGTACTAATGGTGGGTTCGTCCGTCCTTTTGCGTTGAGCGACCCATTTATGACGTAATACTCTGTGTTAATTATATAGCCTATTTTCTATGGCATCGTCATATCTCCTCGTAACCGGATCGCGAGTGATACATTATTCGCAATTAGGTTTCGATAAATACGATGCTTTCTGTCAAAGCTTTTTTAGCTTATCTGGGTGGGCCTATCGTGTTCTTCGGCCCATGTGTTCTTTGGCCCATTGGGCAGATTGGCTCCACAGGGACCGATAAATGGGGTTTTTACCCTTGCTCCCCTCATTTCACATTTCTGAATTTACAAAGAGGAGGGAATAGGGAGAGAATTCCAAGGGTTTTCTGTGTTTTTTTTAAGAACTGAGATCGGAGTTAGGTGGCGGTTCGTTCCTAGTTTCCTAAGCTTTTCGGCGCCTTCTTCTCGCAATTCTCAAATGAGTTGTTTCCGATCTTTCGGGCTTTTTAATTTATAGGTCTGTGTTCGTCGCTTTAGATTTTTAGGGTTAGCCGGGAAAACTGAAATCAGCGGCGGTTATGGGGTGGCGATCGGGGTACGCCCTGGTGTGTCTTATCCCTGACTTTCCCCTTTGTCTCTTTTAGTCGTAACTGATCTTGGGGGGTAGCAGATAGGTAGTTAGTAGTGGTGGGGTGGTGTTGAGAGGGGGTAGTGTTGTATTTTGAGTTTTTCGGACATCCTCCGACGGTCTTTTCGGATTTCGTGGAATATCTCCGACGATAAGGGGTGGAGGAAACCTTTTGTTTCCTCTTTCTTCTGTCCTTTTCAGGGGTGATTTCTCGAGAATCGAGAAATCTTTATGAAGAAGATGGAAAGGCGCCTTTTAGCCGTCGTTCCGTGGGGGGAGGGGGGGATGTCTTTTCAACGTCCCATCGGGGGGCGCGTGAGACGCCAACATAAGCCTTTAAGAGGGCTTTTTGTCGCCAAATTTATTTACTCACGATGTTGAAAAGGTGGTTTCCCCTTGTTAATTTTTCCTTTTTCTTGTGTCTTTTTCAGGGGATTTTTCCTTTGCCTTTAGAATTAAGATGTCACAGGAAATTAGCGATAGCCAGAATCGTAGCGTAGGCTATGAACATGAAGAAATTAGTTCCTCGCGAACCAGTTCCCGTGCAGATGTCAGTTTGGAATCCGCGCCGAGTCCCGCTCCTCTTCTACCAAGTAACAAACTTCGTGAGGAAAAGAGAAAAAGGGCGAACCCTGGGGATGGTCCCGACGCAAAGAGGCGGAAGATGGCTGGGACTATTAAGCACCCTTTAAAAAGGGACAACCCTGAGTATTGTCATACTTCGGAGTCTATAAATGACTTGGGAAGGGTCGAGTTATCTCGCGTACCCAAAGAGTTCAAAACACCTATCCGAGTGGTTTCGGGCGACTTCGCCCTGCCTCCTTATGATCGAACGGAGGTTGATAGTTGTAGCTTTTGTGAGAGTTATACCTTATCGGCACCCCCTTCCCTTCTAATAGGGCTGACACTTTTCTAAAAATAACAACATCTTGGAAAGAACAACTTGCTATTTTGGATTGGTGACAATTGGTAGAAAAGATTGGACATAAGGATGCGTATAGAGAGAGAGGATGACTATAAAAGGTCTTGCTATTTTGGATATTAAGTATGAATGTCTCAACTGTTCCCCTTTATTTTGATGTTTTTGCAAGTTGATGTAGTCTGACAATTAAGTATTACTTAACTTTACATCAAATTTCATTTACTTAGGGTTATTATTATAACAAAAATGCGCTAATATTATAGGACAAATGTGATGCCATTATAGTATTGTACATCGAATTAATGAGGTCGATGTTGCGCACCACAATTTCCTTTATTGAGGGGTTGAGTTGTAGGCACTTTGTCCCCAACTATGTACATCAACGGAAAAATTAGCTAAGTAATCTTGAACCCTCCTCCTAGCTTTCCCTCAAGCCCTAATTAGCAGCACTCTGTCCCCGAGTTTTCATTTTTTGAAAATGTTTTGAGAATAACTTCATTCTCAATGGTCTTGAAAATATCACTCTCGATCTAGCAAACTAGAGAATCATTAAGATCCTCATCTCCCATCCTGTTACGCAAATTCTACCCTAACATCGTCTCTAACAATTTCATCTTCAACCACATCAATTCTAACATTCGGAGATTGAGCAACTGGAATACCCAAAACTTGAAATTGGAATTAATGGATTCTTAGTTCGAGCAACAAATTTCTCCATTTTTATCCTATAGCTATCCCTATTCAGAAATTTCACTTCTATTGAGGTTCACGGAATTGATTCTCAAATTTCACAAACCCTAACTATCCCTATTCAGAAATTGCACTTCAGTTTGAAAAGCTAACCTTCTTAACTTTCAAGTATTTTTTGAATTGAAAATCTAATTCATGATGCAAACTTTAACATAGGAAGGTGGAAACGTACCTTTGAATCGAAACTCTTAATCAATCCTGAATCTTTTATTGAAGAAGGTGGGCGGCGATGTCGAACAGTCGAAGGTGGGCGGCGTCGATGTCGAACAGTCGAAGGCGGGCGGCGGCCGGTGGATAGCCGGACGAGGAGAAGAGGGACTGGATTCGCGTTCGCCTGGCTGCGTCAGAAGGGAAAAGAAGTCGAGCAGATACTGAGGGATAGGGTTCTATAAATTGGAGAAAAACTTAAACCCGGTTCCTTCAAAATTGGGTCCGGTTTACTGAACCACCGAATAAGAATTGGACCCGGTTCTATCAGATCAGTCGGTTCAGAATGAACCGGGTCCATTGGTCCAAGCTCTCCCGTTCCAAAACAATATCATCTGAGTTGATCACCACTTCTCTCTTTTCTCCGGCGTCCTCTGAAAGCAAAATCCATGGCGGCCGCATATGCCATTGCTGCAAGGTTTCTAAACTACTCTTCCACCTTCACCTCATTGGCGGCTTCGAGAATCGGCACTGCCACCGATTTCCGGGCAAAAGCGTTTTCCACGCACCGTACAATTCACATCCTCGATCAAAAGCCTCAGTTTAACCTCCGAATTCAGAGGTAAGATGTTGCAGTTCAGAGTTTATCTGATTATAAATGCTGACCTTTTTTTTTTTTTTTGGGTAAACATGCTGACCTTTCTTTAATTGTGTTAAAATCAGATATGGTTGAGGTGAAAAGTTGTGCTGACCGTTCTTTAACTGTTCCAGTTCAGAGTTTATCGCAATCTTTAACCCGACGGGTCTGACCCATTGCCAATGAGGTCTCCAAGTTCAAGTTGCAGAAGAAGTTTGAGAAGGAACGAAATCTACATAATCTTTGTATAGTCAGATGATGTCAAGTGTAAACTGGATACTTGGTCACTGTCAGGGAGATTTTTGTTTCCACTTGTAACTTGCAAGTGTTTTTGTTAGTTATGTCGTAGATTTGTTCAATTGTGTGCAAGAAGCTAAACATTCTTGTGTTGAAATTGGATATGCAGATTGCAACTCATTTCATTGGAATGAGAATTTGAGTTGTCTGTCAATGAAGGTGAATAAGAGACAACTACAAGCACGAATAATTAAATTCAAACACACCCGAGACAAGCTAAGCATCAGAGTAAGGCATCAACTAGACTATACAAGTGAGTATGATGATCCAAATTGACGAAATGAAGATCTGAAGCCAAGTCAAACACTATAAAGCTCACGCTCTCACGCTTTACAATGAGTTGAAGCTGAATCTTGAAGGAGTTGGGCTAATGTGACCAGAGCTGGGAGAGCGATTTCCCCTTTTGACATTCCGTGACACAGTTCACTACGAGATTTTTTATCTGATCATGGACTTCATCCGCTGACAAGCTAGCGTCAATGATCTGGTTGAAGAGTTATAGAATACATGAGTTGCCAGAGGTTAAAAAAAAAAGTGGATTTTGAGACATTGGAATGTAAATGTGAAGAAAGAGATTTAGCTAAATACAAAGCAGCTAAATACAAAGCAGCAACAGACATAACAATTAAAGAAAGAGATGAACGCACGGAACAAGCAACAGACAGAACAGTTAAAAGAAAGAGATGAAAGCACGGACCTTCCATGAGGCATCATCGTGGAGGAGCTTATATTTTTCTGCAACTTTCCTTTGAAAGTCAAGGTGTTCATATCGCTCACCTCCATAGCCGCCTCTTTCTGCAGCTTTCTGCGCTCCAGAATAAACAATTTGTTATGTGGTTTCTCAGGGATAGTAAACGTATGATGTTACAGTTTATGCAATGAGACTTCGGATCCATGTTGTTTAATGAAATATAACTAGTTGTACGAGGGTAATTCTAATGTTTTAGTAAACATTGTTTTCAATAACCACATAACCCCACACCTTTCACTACATTTATAACTAGAAAGATTAACATACTTCAGTAAAAATAAAGATTTTGTCTTTAACCTAGGACAATATGCTTCTTTTAGGTCAAGGTTGATTTTCTAAACTGTCTGTTTACTCCTGCCTTAAAAGAGGAATATGAATGAAATCATTCAGGGGTCAGGACAAACCTCTGGTGGTATGTCAAGGTATAAAACCAGATCTGGAGCAAGAAGTCCTATTTCCGGTGCCCGGAAGAAAGATCAAACTGTTTATAATTTTATCTTGCTAATTGTCAACAAATCCAAATTACTTCAATTGTAAAGCTCAGCTTTCCAGGATAAGCTTGTTTTCTTTCGTAAAGTTAAACGTACTTTTGCATGCAGGATCCAAAAGGAAAGAGGCAATGAAAACAATGCCTACTGAAACGGACGTAAATCAATACTCACATGATAAGATTTTACTATCAACAATAGAACCACCTTTCATCAATATAAACTTTACATTACACCGGTCGAGTTTTACCTCAAAATGATGCTTCTAACAGCATAAACTTAGCAGAGCGGAGAAAAGTATTACCTTACACCAGTCAAGATTAAGTCTTTTAGCAGCTGAAAAGGCCACCCCCGAATAAGAATAACGATCTGCTATTAGAGTTGTTCCACCTTTCAGCTTCTCTTCCATTAATGATCTGCATAAGGCAAAAAAAAAAAAAATAGTAAATCTTAAACTGCCGGACATGAACAACTGTGAACTGTAATATTGAATGTACAAGGGATTCTTTCACAAATAATAAAGTCTAACCATATCCTCATACTAAAGCTCCTAAAGAAGTTCAGATAAAGGAAAAAAAAATAAAAGAGAAAATGATCAATACAATGTGTAATGTTTTTACAGACAAGAACCAAATTGTGGACAAACAATTGTAGGAAAAACTTTCAAGTAAACCGTCAATCTTATAATCTAGATATTTCCAGATCTATCATCTCTGGGAAGCAGAAAATTGCTTGATATCAATTCCTAGCAGAAAGCACCAGCTCAATATCTGCCTATTAAAGACTCGAAGCTGTCTGCTAGGGCACTTGAGCATAATCCACATAAGATACTAGTTTACAGCTAGAATTGTTTCAAATGGCAAGATTCCATAATAGCATTTGCAGACTTATCAATGGAACACACTCAACACAGACACACACACAGAGACACGAAGCATAAACAATTGATAATATTGGATTCAAACAAACCTCTTCTCCCAACGGTTAGAGCTAAACAATAGGTGAATGGTGTGATCATCAAATTGTGAGTTGTTTGAAAGGTATGAAGAAATCATTAAGCCAACAGTGTTACTCCTGTCTGGAAACCTCCATAGCTCAGAAGAAACTCCAAGCCCTTCCAAATGAGCAACCAGCTTGCTTGCTTGGGAACTCTTCCCACTCCGATCTAACCCTTCCAAGACAACCAGAGCACCACGTTTTTCTTTTTCCTTTTCATTATTCTCCATCTTAACTGAGCAAGACTTCAAAGGCTGCATATTGCAGTTTGACACTTTTTTCACTCCACGCGATACTACAGGGAATCTGCAACGAAAATCAAGCACAATATCAAAAGATTATTATGAGATTAAAACGTTGAGAATTTCTCAGGACACTGGGGAAAGCACGGAAAAGGAAATGTGAAATTTAGCTTAATGAAGAGAAAGGAGCTGACATCATTTTGGAGGATACTAAAGAGCGGGTTTGGAGCATATTCCTTACCTTGCAAAAAAACAAAAGAACAGTTTTGCAAAACAGTGAGGAGTTTTTTCTTTTGAAAGAAACCATGTTAGCATGGTATCAATTTATTTATCCTAAATTACAGTCATGATGAAACAATCCAAGGACCTCTTCACTTGCTGGGTCCATTGTTTATTTTTGAAATCAGATTGGACTGCATATTCATAAAAATGGCTTAACAGCGGAAATTGTTAGGAGACAAATTTGATATAAAAAAAACCCAAATTCCAGTTGATTATACATTATACAATAGTAATTACACACAGAGAATTCTTTTTCATAATCTCAACTAATATATCTTTTAACATGCGGAAACTCAACTCATGAATCAAACACTCAGTGCCATTTTATAACATTGATTTCAAGTATTAAAAAATATTACAAAAATACATAAGCAACACTCGAGCAAAAAAAGGAAATTCCAATTCCAGCCAGATATTAAGGAAAAGTATTAAGTGCAATAAATACAGAAATATAAGCAAGAAGTAGCCAGAAAAAGCACAAGCAAGAGCTAGCTGAGATGTTGATTCCTTTACCTACCAGTAAAAGCCAGAAAATCAGGCTTCTCAGCTTGAATCAGCTACCAAACGAAACTCGACGTGTTGAGATCTGAGCAGTGATTGAACTAAGACCTCGACAAGTCTCTACACCTGGTCCCGATTTTGTTACCAAAATGCATATCAACCACTTGATCAAGAAGAAACATCCAAATTCAAAGTCAAATAAGCTTCACTTAATCAAACAAGCTTTACCAGAACACGTACATAACATAGAAGAAGCAAAGTGCCACCAAATCTCCATCAAAAAATGTAGAAGTGAGCGATGATGCAATGGCTTCTCCATTAGGTTTACTCTGAATGATCCTAATAGAATGAGATGACGCAAATGCTGAGAGGGGATGGCGCAGCAAATAGATGCTGAAATTTCAGCAAACATCACGCAACAAACAACAATATAAGATGCAGATCCCACCACAAAATCGCAGCAAACAGCAACAAACCCTAGATCCCGACTCCTAGATTTCCAAATCGGGATTAGCCATAGATTCCAACAAGCGAAGCAAAGCAAGAGCAGAGCAGAGGAGAGAAGAGAAAGAAAAGAGACGAGACGAAGGAGAGCGTACCTGTTGCAGAGAGAGCATACCTGTTGCAGAGAGAGCAAAGAGTGCTGTCTGCCAGAGAGAGCGAACAGAGGAGGCTGAGATATCACGTAGCATGAGAAAGACTTTAACCCGGTTCCTTCAAAATTGGGTCCGGTTTACTGAACCACCGAATCAGGATTTGACCCGGTTCAATCAGACCCGTTGGTTCAGAGTGAACCGGTCCCATATCATCTGATTTCAATCAGCGCAGCGGAAGAAATTTTGATCACCACTTCCCTCTTTCTCCGGCGACCTCTGAAAGCAAAATCCATGGCGGCCGCATATGTCATTGCTGCAAGGTTTCTAAACTACTCTTCCACCTTCACCTCATTGGCGGCATGGAGAATCGGCACTGCCACCGATTTCTGGGCGAAAGCGTTTTCCGCGGACCGTACAGTTCACATCCTCGATCAAGCCTCAGTTTAACCTCCGCATTCTGAGGTAAGATGTTGCAGTTCAGAGTTTATCTGATTAAATGCTGACCGTTCTTCAATTGTGTTAAAATCAGATATGGTTGAGGGGAAAAGTTGTGTTCAATCTTTGCGGCCGTTTCTGGACTGCTTCGGTGTTGTCCGCCATTTCCCACTGCTATGGTTAAGACGCCCGAAGGTACTCTCTCAGTCTCTCTATTGAACATCAAATGAATCAATTTTCCCTTTCGTTTTGCTCCTGATTTTGGGGATGCTGGAGAGATGCCAAATCAAATCAGTAGCTATTTAGGGTTTGTCTGGCATGTTTACTATATAATCTAACTTAAGATTATATTCAAGATGATTTTTTTTTTTATGGAAATATAAAGTTGATTAAATTTAGGTGAAATGTTGAACATTTTTTTCCTTAGAATTGTAAACCGCTATATAAAACACTCCAAAAAGCTTGTGCCAAACAAGCCCTAGTGTGTAGAATTTAAGCTTTGTCTTCACCAATAAAAAATAATCCACCCTAAAGTTTGACAGCAATGTAAGAAAGGAGAGTTAGTGTCCCCAACCAACCTTGCACCATCCATTTGTACTAGTGAGTAGACTTTGAGTCTGTGATGGACTTTTCCTCCCTTTGCAAACGGTCTTGATACGGCACCTAAACAAGGGTAGCAATAATTGGATGCTGAAAACCCTTCCAGTCTCCATACCAAGCTTTTTCCTTTCATTCATTGCTTTGGGTTTCCTTGCATCTGTGGTGCCACCTCTTCATCATGGATTTTGTTGATAACTATCTCATTCAACCTGCCATATCTGCCGTGTTCAATCTTGTGATTGAAAAAATAGTGTCAGAGCCGGTTCAACAGTTCCTGGATGGAAGGAAAACCACCCGTGATTCGTTGGGTCAGTTGAAGCAGACGATGCTGGCTCTCAGTGCAGTGGTCTCTGATGCCGAGCAGAAGGCCATCACCAATGAGCCCGTAAAGCTCTGGCTTGATGAGCTGAAGGATGCCATGTATGACGTTGAAACCCTCTTGGATGCTATTGCTACTCAAGCTTTGCAGTCCACTGTTAAAGGAGCCGATGCCACGTCAGAAAGTAGTTCCATAAAAAGGGTACTATCCTCTGTCTCCACCTTTCTAGGTCAGCCTGATCATGAAAAGGTAGATTCTACCATCTCAGATATGTCTCAAAGATTAGATGGTTTCTTACAGCAAATCAGTATTCTTGGCTTGCAAGTTGGCCTCACTTGTGAATGTTCCTCAAGAGGTAAGAAACCAGCAACAATGAGTTTGTTGGATAAATCAATGCAGTACGTTGGAAGAGATTCAGAAAGAGAGGAGGTAATTCGGTTTTTGCAGTATGAGCAGCTAACAAGAGCTGACCAGACAGGAGAGCAGAGCCAGAAAAGGAAAAAGATCGAGTCTGACAATTATGATATTCGCATAATTGCAATTGTTGGCATGCCAGGAGTTGGGAAAACTGCTCTTGCACAGTTGCTTTATAATGAGGGGAGGCTGGAGGAAATGTTTGATCTGAAAGCTTGGTTGCATTTGCCAAGGGATTTCACGAATACCCTGGTTTTCAAAACCATTTTCGAGTTATTATCTGAGGAGATTCTCCGGTCTGACAATCTGGAATTTATTCAAAAAAAAGTATGCAAGATGATAAGAGGAAAGAGACTTCTTTTAGTTTTTGATGATGTTTGGATTGAACACTTCCAATCTTGGGACAAACTGATTCGGCCAGTGAAAACTGCGGGAAAGGGCACCTCCATAATTGTGACAACTCAAAATGCAAATATTGCGATGTGGATGCATGCAAATCATATGATAAATTTGAATCCGCTTTCTGATGAAGAGTTTTGGTCAGTAATCAGATCTGTTGCCTTAGACAATCAACTAAAGTCACATGAAAACTTGGAAGTTATTGGTAGACAGATAGCCACGAAATGCCAGGGCTTGCCTCTAGCTGCTGTAGTGCTTGGGGGTGCCTTGCGCTCTATTCCTGAAGATGCTGAGAAATGGGTGTTTGTACTGAAAAGCCCCATATGGGAAATACCAGAAGCTATTTACGGAATACTACCATCTTTATGATTGAGCTACGACTATCTGCCCCACCCACAAATAAAGCTTTGTTTTGCCTACTGCGCTCTTTTTCCCAAGAGCTATAGATTTCAAAAGGAGGATTTGATATTGCTATGGATAGCTGAAGGCTTCATTGCACCATCACAAAGTCATACAACCATGGAGCAGCTAGGAAGTAGTTACTTTGATGAGCTTATATCGAGATCCTTCTTTCAACAAATAGGCTCCTCCACACACTTTTTTGTTATGCATGATCTGATCCATGATCTAGCTGTCAATGTGTTTGGGAGGTTTGGCCTGTTGTCGAGTTCAAATGATCGGGTTGACCTTGGAAGAGCACGCCATTTCTCATTTGTGCAAACAAAGTATCATGATTCTGAAAGGTTGCAAGTCTTATTTGATCACAAATTATGGACCTTTTTGGCTCTGGTATCTGGTTCAGGTGGTTCTCCTTGCTATCTACGGACAAGAGCTCCTACATTCAAACTACCAACATGTACCTCCTTGAGGGTTCTCTCTATGCCTCATTATCAAATCACTTGCATAATTCCCTCAATTGGGAACTTGAAACACTTGCGTTACCTGAATTTCTCTTCTACACCAGTCACATGTTTGCCAGAAACTATTTCTATGTTGTACAATTTGCAGACGTTGTTGCTGTCAAATTGTTACAATCTTCAAAGTTTGCCTGCTAAGTTGGCCAATATGGTTTCCCTGCGTCATCTAGATATCACTAATACAAAGACGCTACAGGTGATGCCCCCACATATTGGTAGACTAACTAATCTCCAGACACTCTCAAAGTTTGTAGTGGGATCGATTCAGAACAGAGGACAAAGTGTTGCAGAATTGAACCAGCTTAAGAGTGTTCGAGGTGTTCTATTGATATCTAGGCTTGAGAATGTTGTCACTGACTCAGATGCAGGGGCTTCCAACATGAGCGAGAAAGCGCATCTTGTGGAGATAGTTTATGAGTGGTCTGGTCCCTCCAGAAATCAGTATCGCATTCTTGAGAAGTTGAAGCCACACATAAACTTGAAAAGACTCGCAATAAAAGAGTTTTAGGATGATAGATTTCCAGGATGGGTTGGAGCTGCTGAATATTGTAATTTGGCAGTCTTACATCTCAAGGATTGCTTTAAATGTATCTCGTTACCACCTTTGGGGCAGCTTCCATCTCTCAAGCATCTCTCTATTAAGGGATTCATGATGATAATGGAAGTGGGGCAGGACTTCTATGGAAACAACCGCAGTTCATCATTTACTCCTTTTCCTTCTTTGGAGATACTGAAATTTGAATACATGCCTTTCTGGCACTCATGGTCTGCTTTTGAAGGTGATGGACCAGCCTTTTCTCAGCTGCAAGAGCTTAGCTTGCTTTCTTGCAAGAAACTACGTTCCGTGTTGCCCCTAAATATCCCTTCTTTAAGAAGGCTTGCCATTTTAGATTGTGGAGAAGTCGGAGAATCACTCCAATTACCGTCTTCAGTGGAAACTCTAGAACTTGCACCAGAGCATAAAAGGTTGAGTGCTGTGCTTAAATTAGTATCTCCCAGAGCATTAAAGATTGGTCGAAGAAATAGGGGTATGGTTGCATCGTTTGTGATAAATGAGACTGGGGAACCCCTACTAATTAGTCCTTCAGTTCAAGAGCTAGAGATTTCAAATTGTATCTTCAAGCCTATCTTTCGGTTACCCCCATGGTTGAGATCACTTACCATGGATGCATGTGAAAATATAGAGTTGGAGGAACAATGCTATGCATCCCTCCAAAATATATCCCTCAGTAGGGCCTCCTCAATTCAGTCCTTTTGCTTTGACCACTTCCCAAAGCTGATCTCCCTGGACATTTCCGTATGCATCAAGCTAAGTTCCTTTGTGGTTCCAGCAGGATATATCTTGGAATCTCTCTGTAATCTCCACATCAGCGATTGTCGCTCTTTATCGGAGTTTCCTCCAGGAGGTCTTCCTGCTCCCAATCTAACAACCTTCACCATCAGCGGATGTAATCAACTTAAGTCACTGCCGGAGGGAATGTACTACAATATGACATCTCTACAGTTTTTTTCTATTAGAGGCTGTCAAGAAATCGAATCGTTTCCACCTGGCGGTTTGCCCACTGAACTCCGCACCCTGATAATTCATGAATGCTACAATCTAATGCCTCTTCAGGAGGATTGGCATCTTCCCCAGGTGTCCTCTCTTGTGAAGTTGGAAATTGGAGAAGGCATATACGATGCCACATGTGAGTCATTTCCTAACGCCGAAGCTCTGCTGCCTACAGGCCTCACTTCTCTCTCCATCACGAACCTCAGAATAGTTCCTCAACGGGAAAGCATTTCAGCACCTAACTTCTCTTCAAGAACTGAAGATTTCTGACTGCCCACGGCTCAAATGCTTGCCCGAAGATGGATTCCCCCAGTCTCTTTGTTCTCTTGAAATATATGCCTGTCCACTACTTCAGGTGCGATGCCAAATGACCGGTGAGGATTGGCCCAAAATCTTCCATCTTCCCCGCATCAACAACCACGGTGAAGAAGTCTAAGGTACAATCTAAATCTTCTCAACTGTCATTTCCTTCGATTGCACAAAACAAATAGTCATTTCCATCTATTAGTTGGCCATACTTGATCTTTCTTTTCAACAAAACCATAGGAACAAAAATGGCTGCAGACACATTGGCTTAGAAATGGACCTTTCCCATGTACCAAAGGAACCACAATATGGATTTTTTGGTAGAAGATAACGTTGAGAACTAGGATAGCTTCGAAGAGAGCTTGGATCAAGAGGGTCACTCGATAGTTTGTCAATATGGGTTGTTGATTTGGTGAGACGCTGAGTAAGTGGGGATAGATACCATGTATAGAGGGGGGTGATGGTATACTCTGTACTTACTATTTTGCGACAAGTACGGCATGGTCATGTGAATTTTGTAATTTACCTCTTCAAGAACATTGAGAAAGCAACTTTGTGAAAACAGAAAGTTTGGCAAGATAATTGAGAGATGTGATTGTAACAAACAATATTCATATGCATGACACGAGAATATGAACCCTTTTAACATATTGTTAGCATCAGAAATGCAACCCACTGATCGTGTAACTGAGTTGAGCGTTTAACTGATATACTGTGATTCGACTAACCAGTAAACCTTAGTTATTTTTGTTGTCAACATGCCAGATGCTTCACATTTCGTCTTCCATCCTTCCCTGGAAATAGCATCCCTCGTGCAGTACTCTCATTGGTCAGGAGGATTGGCAGCTTCCCAATGTACTCTCTTGGTCTCTCTTGTGAATTCAGAAATTGGAGAACGTGTAGCCTCACTTCTATCTCCATCAGGGGCTTCAAAAGCATAAGTTCCTGAACAGAAAAGCATTTCAGCATCTAACGTCTCTTCAAGAGCTAAAGGTTTCTGACTGTCCACTACTGAATTGTTTTCCAGAACAATCATAGTGAAGAGATCGATATAAGTGTGTATAGGACAGCTTCTCCAGTTAACATCCATACTATATATGCCAAAGGTACAATTGAATCTTCTCCATAGTCATTTC
This sequence comes from Persicaria tinctoria, assembly GCA_037127255.1. Lineage (NCBI taxonomy): Eukaryota > Viridiplantae > Streptophyta > Magnoliopsida > Caryophyllales > Polygonaceae > Persicaria > Persicaria tinctoria. Next base: position 16,478,813 of record JBANSL010000020.1, on the reverse strand, counting down.
CTTCAAGTTCGCAAAAGCATAGTAATTCCCTTGCCAGAATTTCTTTATCTTACTATTTCACAAAGAGGTAAGGTTGTAAGAATGAGGCTGGTGAAACATTTATTCCCATACAATACATCCTTATGTAGTATTTTAATTTAGAAATGGCTTAGTTCTGAATGATACACAAGCACGTAATGTCTTAATGGAACTTTTCCATGTACCAAAGGAACCTTAGTATTGAATCTGCTGAGAAATCAACTTTGTGAAAGGCTTAACATCTTTTTTAGGTTGTTTCTGAGAACAGAATACTTTGTGTGTGAATTTTGCAAGTATGTAGTCACCAATTGGGAACTGAATATGTAGAATAAAACAAAAGGCAAAATTAACTTCTTGATCCACACGAGTGATAGACATAATTGAGATGGATTGATTGAGCATGAGAGATAGTTATATACATTGAGTTCAACGTTCAGCGTAGTACTGTGAATTGACTAACCAGAGTTGCCAAATGTTTTGAGTTAAAACCTGTGTTATTTTTGTTGCCAGCATTTCAGATGCTTCAAGAGGAAAGGCCAAGCATTTATCACGTCTCGTCTTCCATCCTTCCCTGGAAATAGCAACATCCCTCATTCAGATAGCGCAGATTGGTGTGTAACTGCAAACTTGTGCTGATTCTCAATTTTTTTTTGGATGTTTTGCTCAGTTAGCGTAGTGCAGATGGTTCAATCTTGTTCTCGTTGCTGCTTTTTTAGCAGCGCCATTTTGAATGTGTGGGGCCTGTGTAGACTGTAGATTATGTTCAACTTATGCATAGTATGACAGATATGCTAGTACAAACTTGTGGATTGTCCCTTTAAACATGAACCTTTTGCAAAAGACACATTGTATTACCTTCTTGTGAAATACTTTCTCCGTTCGTAAAACATGTTATTTACTATTTATATATATTTTTAGAATGATAAAAAAAATATAAAAAATATTAACTATTTTATTAAAAAAATTAAACAATTTTATACTTATTAGTAATGAGTGTAAAATTGTTAAAATTTTATTTAAAAAATTGAATGTTTTATATATTATCATCCTAAAAAACATGTATGAATAATAAACGATATGTTTTGTTAAACAGATGGAATAATATATAGTTTTCAAGATAGGATCTAAAGGTTATATTTAAACCTTTTTTTTTTGGTTCATAGGATATAAACCTATATATTCTAATAAATTCTTCCAAGGATACTTGGAACTAAGAATTCCTAACACTTGGTGATCAAAAAAGGAATTCCTAACACTTTAATTAATTGGATTTTAGTTTTATCCTACAAATCAAAAACCAATAAGTATACTTGAATTTACATAATTCAGCCTTTTACGTACATCAACTACTAACCCCTAAAATCATTTTGATGACAACACTGAAACCCCAAATTGGAACAACTAAATAATCCTTCAAATCAACAACAAGAAATTGAGGTCTCATATACAAATGGCCTTAACAAAATAATACATCTCCATCAATAAGTTCTTAACAGAGAGAAAAAAAAAAGAATAAATCATAACGTACATAGAACATCATGTTACAAAGAACAAGAACAAAGCAACAACCTATACAACAACAACAGCAATCGCGGTTTGGTCCGCTTAAAGCAGGGTCTGGGGAATCGAGTTGTACTAAATGAATTGAGGAAAACCAATGTGAACTAGAACTCACGTCCAGCAACACGAACACGAGGAAGACGGCGAATCTGTGGCCAATCCTCTTTGTTCGGCAAGCAACGCAACTCCAGCTTAGGCGAGCAAGATACATCCACATAACAAAGAGAAGGAGGCAAGGCGTCTTCTGGAAGGCCTTCGAGTTTCGGACACCATGAGATCTTCAGCTCTTGTAGAGAGGTAAGACGTCGGATACCTCCGGAGTTCAAACACTTGAGATTCTTGAAGCCATTGATGGAAAGACTGATGAGACTTGTAGGAAGCATCCATTGATCGTCAGGGATCGACTCTAGTGTTTCCATGTATCTGCTTCCTCCGATCTCTAGCCGCTCAAGGGAGGCTTAGAGTGTGTATCTGCCAGTTTTTTCGGTTTGATATGAGCTTGTTGCAGCTGGATATGTTGAGTGAGAGGAGGTTTGGTGGTAAACCGTTGGTCGAAAACGTGTCGATTTCGGGGCAGTTAACAATAGACATGGCATGGAGAGATGCAAGGTCATTGAAAGGAAGATTTATTAGCTTTTGGCAATCGAAAATGGAAAGTTTTCGAAGCGTTTTCGAACCATGTTCTCGAGGAATTAGAAAGGATTTGATACTATGACACGAGGCGATCTCTAGATAGATGAGGTTTGGGAAGAGGTTTAGGTGAAAGATAGTGAGTGATTCTGCCCCAACGATGCATAGATACCGAAGCAATGTATAGCATTCGGTACCTATGAGACCAAGATTCCGGTTATGACTCATTATTAGTGATCTTAACCAAGTTGGAGCATGGCAAAGTGATTCAAAGCTGCAAGATTTCGCCTCCAAGTTTTCGGTGATGCTCAAGGTGTTTAATGCTTGGAGATTAGGCCATGTAGTTTTGTTGGGCGTGTCGATCTTCAAACACGAAAGCGATGTAAGATCACTAACAATGTGCAAGTCTGGAAGGCTACACCGCTGCAAGTTTAGACTCCGGATGGAAGCAAGTTGTCGTAGCGAATTGGTCAGTTTCGGATAGTATCTTATGTCGAGCTTCCTTAGGAGAGGGAGTTTGGTTGGCAATTCGCCGGAGAGTGCTGGACAGAAGTCCAAGCAAAGCTCCTCGAGCGCACGAAATGCGAGCCCTTCACCACGAAAGGAATGCCATTTCCTCCAAGAGCCCATGTCCTTGAACTTCAACGTCTCCAAAGACAGAAATGGATCGATGCTTCCGTAGAACTCAGGGCCGACTTCTACTACTTTTCGGAAGCCTTCGATGCATAGATGCTTTAGAGACGGAAGTTGGCCTAATGGCAGTAGAGACACGCAGCAAGAGCAATCGACGAGATTCAAAACCGTCATGTTATGATACTCGAAAGCCCCAACCCAACCCGGAAATTTCGTGCCACAAAAACCGAGTATGGTGAGTCTTTTCAACCTCACATGAGGCCTCAACTCATCAAGAACTCGATCCTGTTGCATCGAGTGGTCGTGCCAGTGGTAAGCCAGCTCCTCCAAGAGCACCTTCCCTCTGAGATTCGCAGCCTTGACGGATGATAAAGAGCCGACGTTTTCAAGGCCCGAAATCATGAGAGCTCCTTGGAGGCTTTGAAGCTGATTCAGTTCCGAGATTCTCGACCCCATGTCTCTTGTCAAGGCGAACTTCGACAATGTTTGGAGACTCTTTAACCTACCAATCAGATATGGCATCACTTGTAACGAATCGGTGCAGCTGAGATCAAGATGGCGCAACGAAATCATGCTTCCTAGTTCCGCTGGCAAGCTGGAAAGGCGACCACAGTTCGACAACAACAATGTATGCAGCTTATAGAGCTTTCGGATTGTGTTTGGCAGCTTTGTGATGTTCGTGTAAGATAAGTCCAGGTAGCGTAAATGCCTCAAGTTTTCGACTGATGAAGGTAGCTCAGTGATCAGGGTTGTGTTTCCCTCCTATATAGGAGAAGAGTCCAATTGACTATTTACCATATGATTTTTACCATGTAAAGTTTTACCCTCTTCCTTTATAAAAGAGGATGTCTTTCCATTTGGAAAAGTAAGAGAGAGAAAACAAAGAGTGAGAAATGGAGAAAAGAGAGAGCTTTGGAGGAATTTTCGTATGCAACTATTCAGCCAACTTTGAAGTGTCCCGATCGACGACCAAACGACCTCCGATTGGGACGATTTTCTGGTATGTTGTTCACCTCATCATAGGCTTCATTTTGTACGGTTGGATTGTCGTTTTGAGCCTCCAATCTCATATCCCCTTTGTTAGTGTTCTCTCTTGGGTTTTGTTGATTTCCACCAATTAGGTGATGAAAATTGGAGATTTGGTCAAGCTTGTTGATGCTTGATGATATTGTATGCCTCTAGCTTTGTCTAGGGAAGATTGTACCCACTTGTTATTGTTGATAGTGGAAGTTTCTGGCTCTCGTGGTTTTTTCCCCGTTTTGGGGTTTTCCACGTAAATCTGGTGTTCTTTGTGCTTGGTTATTTTATCTTCTGTTTGTGTCTAATTGTTGGTTTGGGTTGCTTGAGTTTGACTCTCTGGTTTACAGTTCTTGTCCATCCAGATTCGTGTGTGTTAAAAGGGGTGTGTCTGACGTCCCCTGCTTCCCGGCACTACAGAGTGGTATCAGAGCATTTGGTTTAGGATGGAGGAAAAGAACAGTTTTCAGGGAATGATTGTGTTGAATTCGAGCAACTACTCAGATTGGAAGATAAAGATGGAGGATCTTTTGTATGTGAAAGATCTATATGAGCCGATTGTTGTAACGGCCCAGAATTATGATTTCCGGGTTACGTTTCAAGGGATGAAACCCCTTGTTCGGATCTTGCAATCCAGGTACGGGTCGAGGTTTCAAACTCATTTTTATAGTCAGTAATAAAGAGGGATTTCGAACCCAAAAAATATCGTAGGGTCGTTGGGTACCCTTAACCTGTCCTAGGGACTAACTCGCGAAATTCATTTCAAACGGAAGCAAGACGGAAGCAAAATTAAGATACAAAGCGCCACGGCAGAGCCGGGTCAAACCAAAACATAAGTGGATGATTACCATTTATAATGAGTTAGAGATTTAGCCAGGTTCTTCGATTCGCAAAAAGGGAACCCCGTCATATAGACATCGAGCAATCAAAGTCTGCAGAAAATACCTTAAAAAAAGAACGGGGAAAGGAGCCAGATCGAGCCACTCATGCGGGACCGGCAGTCCTCGCTGAGGCCACATAGTATGTGCTATACCTAATAAAGATGCTCTAATGCAGTACGAAAGTCAAACACACTAGCATGCTCCTAGTTATAATAATGTGCATAAATACTGTAAAGGGCCCAAGACAATGCCAAATGGCATATCCCTCTCCTACCTCCACCCCCTTCCGATAGGGCGGAGACTGGCCAGCTCGTGAATGCATTCCATCATAATCGGGGGGCACGCATGCCTAACCCGCTCCACAATAAAGCCCGCAGGCATCTCATAATATAAGGAAGTTCATGACTCGATTGACTCAGGGTACCCGATGAGGCTGGGTTACCCTATGACCCTAGCAAAGACTCTAGGACTATCACAGATAACGGCCGTTCTGTTTCAAACGCATAAAGTAAGCAGATGCTCATTCAATTAGTGCAGCCTAAACAGGATACTACATGGCATGCTTTTATGCATATGCAACACCTAACATAAAATGCAACAACAGGCATGAATGTCCAACCTGAGTAATCCCCCTAGGGAACTTACCTGAAGATGCAGAACAACGAGATAACACGAGCAAGGGCCCAAATGCAAGTCCAAAGCAATACACACCTATCATCAAGTCATTTCCATAAGCTACCGGTCCAACATTCATACACACGATACTCAAGTTCTCAACATCCTCAAAACCAATCGATTGTAAAATCATTTTTCCAAAACCCTTCCGCTACGATCAAAATCAACCAAAATCATTTACTTCCAATCAAGTTCATTGATAAAATCGTACCAACCATATTTTTCAAACTCTTAATCCCAAATTAAGTCAACTCACTTTCAAAACAATTCTTAAATCATGTCTGGTCAAAATCCCTTTATAAAATAATTTCAGAATTGCTTCCATAAAATCAGAATTTAATACACAAAATAAAAAAATACAATTAAGTAACCGCCTATCATGTAAGATAACGTATATATGTATAATCATCAAAAGGTTCAAAACACATGTGGTAAGACATAGTAATATAATGAAAGACATAACCCAACAGGCCCAACCCTTACCCGATTTCAAGGCCCAAACCCGAGCCCAATAGAAGAGAGAAAAGAAATGGGATCCGGTTATTACCCTCTCCCCACTGAAAGTCTGAAACCCATCACAAATATGATTTAACCCGGAAGAGGGGATCCGACCCGAGACCATAACCCAGAAAATCAGGCCCAAAAGCATTACGTCTCTCCCAATTGCCCAGAACAGAGCTCTCTCTCTCTGCAAAAACGACGGAACGAACAGGAAGAAGAAAACCGAGCCCCTGCCGGCGGCCTTTCGGCCGGGGATTGCACCCAGATGATCGGGATGAAATTCCGACCACGACCCAACTAATAACGACAAAACGACGCAAGGGAGAAAGAAGGAGAAGGAGGAATTTACCGGTCGACGAGAAGAGCTCCGGCGATTCTCCGAGAGGCCTGCGGCTGCAACGACGAAGGAAAGAACTTCCTACGGACCTAGGGCAGTGGTAAATGATGTAAAGGTGCTCTTTTACACGAGATAATTAGTCGAGATCGAAAACGGGACGGAAAAGCGACCTTGCGAATCGGAAACGGGGACGAGGTGGCTCGCGGTTCCGAGGGCTCCGGGGTAGCTTCTGGGCCGCCTGGCTTCACCTTCCTCTTCTTCTTCGATCTTCTGAAAAGGAATGGAGCTGGGTAATGATGCTGCTCGGGCGGAAAGTGGAGGAGAGCTCTGCTCCTTTTCCATCTGCGGACAGGTGAACTCGGTGCCGGCGTGGCTTGGCTTGGCGTCGGCGGTGCTAGGAGATTAACGGAGGTCAGAGAAGGAAATGGGGGTCCGGTGGTGCGTCGACAGCGAGAGTAGGGGGAGGAGCTGGTGTGTTAGGTGAACTTGGTGCTCGGATTTCAAAAGGAAAAAGAGCTGTCTTGTGGATAGGTTTTTCTGCAAGAGAGTGAGGCAGAGAATTTGAAATCAAAGGACATCAAAGGGGGAGATGTGCAGTGGTCAGGAGGGTGTGATTGCTGGTTTCTGAATCGAAATTAAAGGGAAGAGGGAGGTGGCGATCTCGTGATCTGATATTTGCAGAAACAAGGTTTGGCGTGGCTGGCACAGGAAGGCAGGAGAACAAGACAAATAGGCAGCTGTGAATTGCAATGTAGGGGAATCTCCTCCCCAATTGAATTTCTGAGAACAACACAGAGAGAAAGAGGGGAGAGAGAAGAAAGAAATTTATGTGGTCAAATTTTCTCTAATTGCCCAAACACTAAAATTATTCTTATCCAAATCATACCACAATTATAATAACTTTAAAATTGAAATAGGGATAAAAGACCGAGACATTTGAGGTGGAAGACATAAGGAATATGATCCCAAGGAAAATACCCGAAAAAGAAATAGAATATAATAAAATAAATCATGAAACCCGCTCACTCGACTTTAACCCGACTCAAAAGATATAAAGCTTAAAACTTCAAATTGAAATCGAATTCTCGAACTGAATCAAATAATAAAATTATATTATACTTTCAAATTTTAGCAAGCGAAAGCGAAAATAAATCTGAATGAAAGCCCATTTAAAATAATTATATGCCGGAATTCATTTTAAGAGATTTTAGTTAACCCGATTTAAATTCATATTTAATTTCTTTTTTTGAGAATTAGGATTTAAAAATTCGGGCCTTTACAATTGTGCACAAAGAGATTCCAATGGGTGTCGTTGATGTTGAATGGAAGATTCTGAATCGAAAATCGGTAGCTACGATCAGACAATTTGTTGATGTGGGTGTGCTCCATCATATTGCCAATGACACGGATGCTTGTGAGTTATGGTATAAGCTTGAGGGGATGTATGAGAGGAAGAACGCTCTCAACAAGGCGTCATTGATGAGAAAGCTTGTGAAATTGGAGTATAAAGACGGTGAGAGCATTGTTGTGCATTTGAGCACATTTCAGGGTTTTGTGAATCAGTTGGCTTCTGCGAAGATGTCGTTAGATGATGAGTTGCAGACTCTACTACTACTCTCCTCGTTGTCGGATAGTTGGGATACACTTGTCGTGTCACTTAGTAATTCCGCTTCGGAAGGCAAGCTAACTATGGAATGTGTGAAGGCTAGTCTTTTGAATGAAGAGACTAGAAGGAAGGAGATGGGTGTCTCCTCACAGTCAGAGGCTAATGTGACGCAGGGTTCTGGTAACAACAGAGGAAGGAGTAAGCAACGACAGCAGCAGAACAGAGACAAGTCCAAAGGGAGATCGAAGTCTCGAAGCAAGTACATTTGCTATTATTGTGAGAAGCCGGGTCACATTCAAAAGTATTGCCGAAAGTTCAAGAGGGACAAAGGCAAAGAACCTGAGAAGTCGGAGACGCCGAGAAATCAAGAAGATAAAGACACTGCTGCTCTTACAATCAGTGATGACTTAGTGGAGTTGTTTGTGGCGGTTGATGAAGGTTCCTTGAATCTTGCAAGTGATGAGTGCACTTGGATTGTTGATTCAGCTACTACATATCACATCACTCCACACAAGGAGTACTTCTCATCTTACACTTGTGGAGATTTTGGCCGTGTGAGGATGGGAAATGATGGCGTGTCCAATGTTGTTGGCATGGGCACAGTTTGTTTGTTGACATCCACTGGTTGCAGTTTGATTTTGAGAAATGTTCGCCATGTTCCTGATATCAGATTGAATTTGATATCTTCTGGGATACTTGATGATGATGGGTATGCTCAAACTGCACAAGGCGGTGTTTGGAAGTGCTCCAAGGGAAACTTGATTGTAGCCCGGGCAAAGAAGCAGAATACCATGTATGTGATGCAAGCCAAGATTTGCAGAGAAGAAGCAAATGTGATTGATGATGGTGCCGGAGAGCTATGGCACAAGCGGCTTGGACACATGAGCGAGCGGGGTTTGCAAATTCTCGCTAAGAAGGACATCCTCCCGGATATGCAAGGTATTTCTCTCAAACCTTGTGTTGATTGCCTAGCTGGAAAGCAACATCGAGTAGCATTTCATACTCGACCTCCATCTAGAAGAAAGCATGCATTAGATCTTGTTCATACTGATGTGTGCTCTATGGATTGCAAGTCACATGGTGGTGCACAATATTTTGTCACTTTTATTGATGACTATTCTAGAAAATTGTGGGATTTTGTGTTGAAAAGCAAAGATCAGGTTCTGACAGTTTTCAAGGAGTTCCAAGCCAGAGTTGAACGAGAGACTGGTTTGAAGTTGAAGTGTGTCAGATCAGATAATGGTAGAGAGTGCAGGGGTCCGTTTGAGCAGTATTGCAAGAGTCAGGGCATCAGGCTTGAGAAAATAGTTCCGAAGATTCCACAACTGAATGGGCTTGCAGAGAGGATGAACAGAACCATAGCAGAAAGAGTCAGAAGTATGTTGTCGACTGCAAAGCTTCCAAAGTCCTATTGGGCGGAGGCAATGTTGACTACTGTGTATCTCATCAACCGCTCGCCTTCAGTTCCTCTTGATGGTGATGTTCCACAGAGGGTTTGGACTGGGAGAGATGTTTCCTTCCAGCATCTGAGAGTCTTTGGATGCCTAGCATATGTTCATGTTGCTAGAGATCAGAGATTCAAGCTTGATAGCAAGACAAAGCCATGCATCTTCCTAGGGTACTCAGAGGATGAATTTGGGTACAGATTGTGGGATCTTACAGTCAAGAAAGTGGTTAGAAGCAGAGATGTTGTGTTCATGGAAGACAAGACTATTGATGACTGGAAGCTCCAGCGACCGTCGTCTTCCTCTCCTGCTCCAGTCACCTTTGATCTCGTTTTTCCTCAAGTTGTGCAGAGAAGTTCAGTTCAGAATCAGCAGGAAGATGAGCATGATGATGGTGATGTTGATCCATCAGAAGTTCCACAACCTCAACAAGGGGAGCCCCCTATCCAACCTAAAGTTGAGTTGAGAAGATCCGCAAGAGTGAGACAAACTTCCTTCCGATACTCAACCAACGATTATGTGTTGTTGACTGATTCAGGAGAGCCTGAATGCTATGAGGAAGCTATGTCAGATGTGCATCAGAAGGAATGGTACAATGCCATGCAGGATGAGATGAGTCCCTTGCATGAGAACCACGCATATGACTTGGTTAAATTGCCTAAGGGCAAGAAAGCTCTCAAGAACAAATGGGTTTTTCGTTTGAAGTCTGGAGAAGATGGTACACCTCTCAGGTTCAAAGCCAGAGTTGTGGTGAAGGGTTTTGAGCAGAAAAAAGGTGTAGATTTCGATGAGATTTTCTCTCCAGTTGTGAAGATGTCATCCATCCGGGTTCTTCTAGGCATGGCTGCTAGCATGGACCTAGAGGTCGAGCAGCTTGATGTGAAAACCGCCTTCCTTCATGGTGATTTGGAAGAGGAAATCTACATGGAGCAACCTGAAGGTTTTGAAGTCAAGGGAAAAGAGAAGATAGTTTGTCGTCTCAGAAAGAGCTTGTATGGTTTGAAACAAGCGCCTCGGAAATGGTACAAGAAGTTCGAGTCTTTTATGATCGACCACAAATTCCACAAGACACATGCCGACCAATGCGTGTTTGTGAAGAATTACGCCGAAGGTGACTTTCTGATTCTCTTGCTTTATGTGGATGATATGCTTATTGTTGGTCGGGATACCAACAAGATTGCTAGTTTGAAGACTGCATTGAAGAAATCCTTTGCTATGAAGGACCTTGGCCCTGCAAGACAGATTTTGGGTATGCAGATTACCTGTGACAGAAAGAATCAGAAGTTGTGGATATCACAAGAAAGATACATTGAGAAGTTTCTGCAAAGATTCAACATGGACAAGGCTAAACCCGTGAGTTCTCCACTTGCAGTGAACATGAAGCTGAGTTCTGATCAGTGTCCTACAAGTGAGAAAGAGAAACAAGAGATGAAGAAGGTGTCTTATGCTTCAGCCGTTGGTAGTCTGATGTATGCCATGGTTTGCACTAGGCCAGACATCGCCTATGGAGTTGGGGTTATCAGCAGGTTCATGAGTAATCCTGGAAAGGAGCATTGGGCTGCAGTGAAATTGATTCTCAAGTATCTCAGAGGCACTTCGAGAGTGTGTTTGTGCTTTGGTCCTGGAAAACCTATGCTTGATGGTTTTACAGATGCAGACATGTCAGGTGATATTGACACGAGCTGATCCACATCTGGATATCTAATTACATTCGCAAGGGGAGCAGTCTCATGGCAATCGAGACTGCTGAAGTGTGTTGCTTTGTCAACGACAGAAGCAGAGTATATGGCTGCAATTGAAGCTGGTAAGGAGTTGATATGGATGAGAGACTTCCTAGAGGAGTTGGGAGTGGAGCAAGCTAGCTACCCACTCTATTGTGACAATCAAAGTGCCATCCACCTTGCCAAGAATGCCGCCTACCATTCTCGAACCAAGCACATCCGAAGAAGGTATCATTGGCTTCGAGAAAGAGTAGAAGATGAAGATTTTGAGCTCATGAAGATCCACACAAATGACAACGGATCAGATATGCTGATGAAGACTTTGTCAAAGGAGAAGCTCATCAAGTGCCTCTCAAAGGCGGGCTTGCTCGAGCCCCCCATATAGGATTGAGGGGGAGCTATGTTGTGTTTCCCTCCTATATGGGGGAAGAGTCCAATTGACTATTTACCATATGGTTTTTACCATGTAAAGTTTTACCCTCCTCCTTTATAAAAGAGGATGTCTTTCCATTTGGAAAAGTAAGAGAGAGAAAACAAAGAGTGAGAAAGGGAGAAAAGAGAGAGCTTTGGAGGAATTTTCGTATGCAACTATTCAGCCAACTTTGAAGTGCCCCGATCGACGACCAAACGACCTCCGATTGGGACGATTTTCTGGTATGTTGTTCACCTCATCATAGGCTTCATTTTGTACGGTTGGATTGTCATTTTGAGCCTCCAATCTCATATCCCATTTGTTAGTGTTCTCTCTTGGGTTTTGTTGATTTCCACCAATTGGGTGATGAAAATTGGAGATTTGGCCAAGCTTGTTGATGCTTGATGATGTTGTATGCCTCTAGCTTTGTCTAGGGAAGATTGTACCCACTTGTTATTGTTGATAGTGGAAGTTTCTGGCTCCCGTGGTTTTTCCCCGTTTTGGGGTTTTCCACGTAAATCTGGTGTTCTTTGTGCTTGGTTGTTTTATCTTCTGTTTGTGTCTGATTGTTGGTTTGGGTTGCTTGAGTTTGTCTCTCTGGTTTACAGTTCTTGTCCATCCTGATTTGTGTGTGTTAAAAGGGGTGTGTCTGACGTCCCCTGCTTCCCGGCACAACAATCAGATAGTGAGACAAAGATAGTACTCTCAAGCAACTCCATTTCGGAAACACGACAGGAAGCACCTTTCGTGGCATGTAGCAGAAGTAACCATTCGAAGTAGATCCTATAGGCAAGAATGTCCTTATTTTCTTATTTGATAAGGCCTCGAATCTTCCTGAGTCGTGATACTTACTCTGCACATACGAGAAATGTCGCGTGCTTTTGAAGATACTGACAGCAAGATCATGTACAAGATTGTGCATAACAAAACATGTTCCCTTGGTGCCTATTTGTTGGAAGAATGATCTTGATACGAGCTCGTTGAAATACGTGTTTCCTAGCTCTTCGGTTGAGGCGAGGAAGCCTTCAGCCATCCAGAGCAACACCAATCTCTCCCTTTCAAACCTGTAGTTCTTCGGGAACAAAGAGCAGTAGGCGAAACATAGCTTGAGTTTAGGGTCATGGAGGCATTCGTAGCTGAATCGGAGAGTTGTGAGAATGTCACCAATGTCCTCGATTTCGTGTGGTGTAGAGTGCAAGGCGCCTCCCAGCATGACTGCCATCAAAGGTAAGCCTTTGGATATCGTCACTACTCGTCTTGCAATGGCTTCTACCTTGCCATCGAATCCACATTCGTGATCTAAGGCAATCAATTTGATTATTGACAAGAAATCGTTCTCGGATAATGGCTTCAAATCAAAGGCATAAGCCGGTGGAGGATGCATCGCGGATGAAGCATTGTCGCTGCAAGAAGTGACAATGACTGTGGTGCCCTTGGCCGTGACCCTTATTGGTCGAAGCAGTTCTTGCCAAGATCCAAACCTTTCAAAGCAAACATCATCAAAGACAACAAGTAGCTTTTTTCCTCTTATGAAACTACACAGCTGCTTTTCGATAATGTCCAAGTCGATAGACCAAAGACGTTCGAACATCTCCTCATATAAGGCCTTGAAAGCCTCTAGAAGACGGAAATCTCGATGAAATTGTAGCCAAGCCTTGATGTCGAACACGCCATCAAGCCTCTCATCGTTGTATAACAGCTGTGCAAGAGCCGTTTTCCCAACACCCGACACACCTGAAATGAGAACCACACGAATGCAATCGCTATCAAATGCAACCATTACATCAATCAACTCCTTCATTTCTTTGTCCCTTCCCACACATTGCCTTGATCGAGGGACCAAACCGGTGCCAACAAACCCCCTTGTTTTCGACACCTGCCCTTCATGGCAGCTAGCTTGAAAGCCAAGAACACTTGTTTGCTCTACAGCACCATCTAGTCTCTTCAAAACCTCCATGACTTTGGAATCTAACCTTTCATCAGACGAAATCATACAAGAAAAGATGGAGTGGTGTACCTTTTTGAAGGCGCTCGATGACTTGGGTTGCAAAGAAGCTTGGATAGCAATGTCGTCCAATGCATTCTCAGCATCATACATGACATCTCTGAGATCATCAAGCCAGTGTTGCACATGATCATCATCGCTAAAGCTCGCCTTGTGCTCGGCATCAGAGACAAATTCCTTGAGAGAAACCAGTTTGTGCTTCATTTGATCCATCAAAAGGCTGATCTTGGTTTGTTTGGTCAGGTACTTTCGGATTTCATCGGATGAAATCCGTTGGATCGACAAGTCGATCAGAGCGGAGATCAAAGGGTGGATGAGGTTGGAACTTGCCATGGATGTTATCTATACCAGTTTGAGGAAGAAGAAATTTTAGGCAGAGATTTTATTTTGAGAGAGCATGCAATTGGGATTTTGATTTTATTTTGAACTAATAAGCTTTGTGAAGAAATTTCAAATGAGATTCATTCTTCAAGTATACTACATGCTTCCCACGATCTCATATACACATTTGACAAACTCAAAGTTTGAATGGTTAAAGATTTATTGGTTAAAGATTTATTGGGTGGTAAGGATATGATATTTTACATATTTTAGGGTCCGGGGCGATATAAAAAGGGAGCTTTATTTATTCAATAAACAAATTTGTATTTTATTTTTTACCAAAAGAAAAATTTACGGACTTTAAGTCAGCATATGAGTATGACTAATACGACAATCTCTTGATATAACAAAACAAAAGACTATGATTTTTAGATTTAACAATATATTTATTTACTAAATTTTATTATATTTCTTTACAAATTCTATTAAAAATGTGAATTTTCTAGTGAGAAATATATAAGTGTGAAAAAAATGCGAATTTTCTAGTGAGAAATATATAACACAACAAAAAACTACGCCTTTTAGATTTATCAATGTACTTATTAATTTACTAAATTTTATTATATTTCATTACAAGTCCTAGTAAAAACATGATCGAATTTCCTAGTGAGACATAAAGGTGAAAAGTTTTAATTTGCTATTTTTCCCATGAATATAAAACGGTATGATTAAACATTTTAAAACATATCGTTACTTTGTAAATTTATCCCAATAAAATATTAAAACCACTTAAATAAATTAATTAGATCAGCATAAGTTATTACTTAAAAATCACCTGTTTTGCACTTATAACAAAAACTGAAAAACGGAGACCTTCTCGCACTCTTTGTTGTTAACTCAAAATATTATATAAATTAATAAGTCATATCATAAATGAGTTTTGTACGTATAAATTTTAGTAAATGTTTTATTACATGTAAATCACTACTAGAAAAACGCTATATAGCCTCGAAGTTGTTGGCTACCAATTATTTCGAGGGTACCATCGTGGTTAGTACCCTCGAATTTGGACTCGAAAAAATATTTGGATCCTAAGTACCATTGAAATAAAGTTGGAGCTATTTTTCCATGCTATATAACCACGAATGTATATTTCGAGGGTACAATCGAGTGTATATTAGCCTCAAAACAAAATTCGAGGGCACTTTTTTGAAGCTATTGTCAAGGGATATGATGTTAGTAATGAAGTTGTCAGAGGGTACACTTGAGGCTAATTTCGAGGGCATATAGGTTGGAATATTTTTTGGAGGGTAGAGTTGAGGGTGTAGCAACTCAATATATATTACGAGACTAATTTCGAGGGCAAGTTTGATCCTAAATGGTTACGATTTTTTGGGGGGCTAATAATGTGGCTAAGTAACATCAAATTATGTATTCGAGGGTATATTTATGGGCGTATAACCTTGAAATAAATGAATTTCCTTTAAGGTCAAGATCGAGAGCAAAGTTGTTAGCCATAACTAATGCATTAAATACGTCAACTGCCCATTTTGCTTTGTCAACTAAAACATACGAGGTTCATCAATTTTCACTCTCATACACTTTTCTTTCTCCTTCCATTTTGTGTGCTTTCTTAGATTCGATCAAGTATTTTATCGTATTTGATCTTCATTTCTGGTAAGTATCATCATTTTGATAATTATTTTCTTATTTTCATACTGGTTACAAAGTGGGTAAGCAAGAAAATCTATATGATTTAAAAACTGTCAGAGAGATAGCTTGAAAATGTAGTCACAAAATATGTAAATATTAATCTCGGGCATGCCCTCGAGTTCATAATTTCGAGGTTAAACTATTATGATCACCATTGTCAATACTCTCAAATTATTATTTTCAAGGGTAAGCGAGTACGTGAACCCTTCCCAATAGCAACAATATTATGATTTCGAGAGAAAATTTGATGCTACGTATAACCGCCAATTATTTTTTTGGGTGCACCGTGAAGAGTGTGTTCCTGGATAAACGTATAACTTTTTTTTAACCATCTACCAATCTTTTGTTCCATTATACTTATCATACTTTCATTTTTATTTCCTCTTACATATGGATAACCATGATTTGATGTACATGAGGCATTTTCCACATGGAGGTGGTTAGAATGAATTATTTCTCGATAGAGTTGAAGAATTCATCAATTTTGCAAAATCACAAGTCCAATTTATGGACATGGAGAAGATCACGTGTCCTTATTTGTAATGTAAGAATGAAAAATTTTAAAATGTTGAAATGTACGTCTTCATCTTAATCAAAAAGGTTTTGTTGATAATTATTATCGGTGGATTTCACATGAAGAATCACCGATTATTCCAACCCTCTCAATTGAAGATCAATCTATGTCGAGCATGAATGATTTGAACTTCTTTGGAGTGAGAGCGGATCTATTTGATAATTTGAATCTTTATTAGAGAATTGAATGGTATTTGATGGAGCACAAGAAGAGTGCGTGAATGTCAGACACCACCCATCAATGAATCAAATATTCATTCGGGTTCAGAAACCCCAAAATCGTCCGATTGTAAATAAATTCATGCAAAAATAGACAATGTGTTGAGGGCGGTTTTGTACTTGCTATATATTCATGGCTTCCTCCTACCATCTTACATCTAACACCTTGTGTTCAAAGCTAAGTGTTTCGTCTGCGTACACTTTGGGCTTGATGTCGACAAGTACTCAGGGTTGTACCTCACCCAGAAAGCATTGTAAATAGCTTAAAGAATTTGGAGTAAAGATCATGCAGTTACGATGACATAACCAGAGAGAGGAAGATAGAAATTAATAGAGAGATAAACATGGATTCTAATGATAAAAGATAAAACTGCATTAGTTGATAATCATCTGCAAATAAAGCAACGTTCTAGATTTCTGATATACAATCTCTCTCTCACGATTTGAATTCAATTTTCTCTCACATATCTTCTTTTTAAAATTTTCCCTAATGATTCATTGATTTTTTAAGGATAAATAAATAATTATTACCTCTTCATCAAAAGATTTTCTCAATATAATTTTTATATGAAATAACTGCACCTGCACAAGTAAATTATTTAAAATTATTTCTCAATTTCCAACACATTCAATTGGTGAATTTTTTTTCCAATACTTTTAGTGTTGAAAAATTATGTAAAATTAGTTCCATTTATAGTTGAAACTCTTTTCCAATACTTTTTACTGTTAGAATATTTTCCAAAAAATATAATTGTGGGAACACTTACGTTGGAAATGACTTTGTTTCTTGTAGTGAGATTCGGTGATACAGAAGTAGAGTCTACAAATATTATTCATGGAGTTGAAGACTATGATACATTTGATTAGAGTAAGTCAATTTTTTTAAGTATTAATTTTTCACATATTTATATACAGATATTATTCATATATTACAAGATGAAAGTTAAAAGAATGAAATAACATTATTTATGTTTTATAAAAAAAATATAATAATTAGAATACATATTGGGTACGTATGGGGCGAGGTAAAAAAAGTGACTAAAATTATAAACAAGTTGAAATTGAAAATTTGTGTAAAATAAAGTTTGAAAGATTCTGAAAAAATATATAAACTCCGCATGGAACATAAAAGTGTTTATTTGTAAAAAAAGTGGTGTTTCTTTGATTATTATTAGAGATATTATGATATTTTCAAACTAAATAAATAAAAAACACCAAAAAAGCTGTCACAAGTAATTTTTTTTTAAACACAAATTTTGAAAAAAAAACCTATCTCATTTTAACCGTTTTTAAACTTTTAAAATGTGTATCCATAAACCCCATTATGATGATGATACATTCTATTAGCGTAAGATTTTTTTAATGTATCATTACTTTTCGTATATTTTAACTTTTAAAAATAAGAAATAGTATACCCAAAATTATTTATTGTTTTGAAATTTTTTGGGTCAAAATTTCCCGGCTTATGAAAATTTAGGAGGCAAAATTTTTATTTGAGCGGTGGTATAATTTCTATTTGAGCGGTGGTATAAAAAGAACAGTTCACATTTTGTAACCCTAGATCCATTCACTCCTCGCCTCTATCAGACCATTCAGACGTTCTTCAGCCTCCTTGTTCTTTGCCTGAGAGGGGCGCTTCTCAGCCGCTTCATCTAGATGATCACCTCGCTCTCAGCCACTTCTCACTGGTGTCGCCGACCTCTCCGCCGCTTCTCCGATGACTTGAAGACGAGATCCCGACCCATTCTCACTGTTGAGTTATATGTTCAGGTTAATGTTTAGCATAAAAAGAAGTGAGGACACAGATTAGTAGTGTGTGCTACATTGTATACAATCAATACTCTTGTAACTGAATTCTATACAAGCACCATATATAAGGTGCAAAATTGGCAATGGAACAGTAAGAAACACAGCTCAAAGTTCATCAATTCTTCATCCTCTCTCTGTGTGTAATCCGATGCTCCTTCTTCCTTTCTCTTCCTCCTAGCACTGCATCTGTTGAGCTTGCTCGGAGATCACCTCAAACTTTGTCATGGTATCAGAGCAAGTTGTCGAATCTGAGGTACCACGCACCGACGATGTAGTAGATCCTATAAGTGAGCTGTTCTTGCATCACTCAGATCATCCCAACTACATCATGTCCACGAGGTTGCTCGATGGCCGGAATTTCAGTCACTGGAAGCGCTCCGTTGAGGTCTCGCTCCTGGCAAAGAACAAGCTGGGATTTGTCACTGGTACGTGCCTTCGTCCAGCTACAGATCTGATTCATCAACAACATTGGGACCGTTGCAATCATATGGTAATCTCTTGGCTATTTCACTCAGTAGAGAAGAACATAGTCGAATCTATCATATATTGTAAATCTGTTGTCTAGATCTAGAAGCAATTGGAATCCAGATTTGGAGGAGCTAATCGCACTCGTTTATATCAAGTTCAAAAGGATATTGCATCTCTAGATCAAGGAAATCTTAGTATTGCTGATTATTTTACGAAATTTAAAAAGTATTGGGATGAATATACGGTTTTGGTAGAAACAGAAGTTTGTGATTGTGGATCGAACCTTGCTGTGACAAGGATGATCGAGAATCAGCAGGTGATTCAGTTCTTAATGGGGCTAATGAGCTCTATAGCACTGCTCGGGGAAACATCCTTATGATGACTCCTCCTCCTGATATAGACGAGACCTATCGATTTGTGATTCAAGAGGAGCAGCAGAGAGGGATGAGTAAAGGAACTTCATCTGGTACAGAGAATGCAACATTCTCTTCTCAGTTGAAAGGAGGAGCACCAGGTCCTAGGAAACCATCTTACTGTGACCACTGCAAGGTCACTGGTCACTCCATGGACAAATGCTGGAAGGTTCATGGATATCCAACAAATTCGAGTGCAGGTTTATATTGTGATCACTGCAAGACAGGTGGCCATTCTATGGAAAAATGCTGGAAGCTGCATGGTTTTCCCTCTCCCTCCAGCAATGGATCTAGTCCTTCGTCCACTATGACTGGATCCACTGGATCTCGGCCATTTTGCACACATTGAAAGAGTCTTGGACACCTGATTGACAAGTGCTGGAAGCTGCATGGTTACCCCACAGATCTATCCTCCAAAGGAAAGAAAATTGCTGCCATAGCCTCATCTGCACCTCCATCAATTTCTCAAGAGCAGTATCAACAGTTGATCTCTCTGTTGCAGCGCCATGAAGTGTCTGAGTCCACTGCTATGTTAGCTGGTAAGAATACTTGCCTCTTTTCTTCATTGCTTAGTTCATCTTGGATACTTGACAGTGGAGCCACGGATCACATGTTCTCTAAATGATGTCTTGCTTGTGCCTGATTTTCATTTTAACTTGCTTTCCATAAGAAAACTTTCCATTGACCTTTGCTCTAATGTACTCTTTACCCCTACCTCGTGCATTATTCAGGGCCCTTTGATGAAGAAACCAGTGGTAATTGGAAGTGAGGAACGAGGCTTATACATTGCACACACACCTTATGAGTTGGAGTTTTGTCCCAAGCTATCTTTTATTTTACAAACACAGTTCCCTACTTGTAATAAATTTTCAGTGCATTCTGCACTTGAGGATGGTTTTTCAGCAAACTGTACAGCTGAATTGATACATTGTCGAATGGGGCATTTGCCTTTCTCTCAAATTAAGCACATTGACTCTACTTTGAATGTTTCTACACCCCTTATTTGTCAAGTTTGTCCACAGGCTAAGTTGCACAGGCAACCTTTTCCTTTACGAGATCACAAGTCCTTGGCTCCCTTTGATCTTGTGTTTTTTGATACATGGGCTCCATACAAATGCAGTACTCATAATGGTTTCAGATTTTTCCTCACTATTGTGGATGATTTTACAAAGTGTACATGGACTTTCCTCATGGCTTCCAAAACAAACACATTACCCATGATCAAAAGGTTTGTCTCTCTTGTTCACACTCAATTCAAAGGTTTGAATTGAGTGTGAACAAGAGAGACAAACACATTACCCAGATTTTTCCTCAGTATTGTGGATGATTTTACAAAGGTTTGTTTCCAGTCCTATGCCTTCTACATCCCCTCCATCCCCTATTCCATCTCCTTCACCACCTCATTCTCCATCCCCTTCACCATCACCTATTCCATCTCCTCCATCTCCTGTCCTTAGGAGATCCACCAGAGTTATTCAACCTCCAGCTCATCTGAAGGATTTTGTGTGCAACGTGTGTTCCTCCTCTGATCATTCTAATTATCCTCATGCTTTCTTTGCTTCTACTGTCCCTCATTTTGCTTTCACCTCCACCATTTCATCCTATATTGAACCCACCTCATATAAAGAAGTTTTCAATGATCCAAATTGGGTCTTGGCAATGAACAAAGAGATAGGTGCTCTTACTACTAACACTACTTGGATCTTAGTACCTTTGCCTGCAGGAAAACGTGCAATTGGCAGCAAGTGGGTTTACAAGTTTAAGCTCAAGGCTGATGGAAGCTTAGGGAGACACAAAGCCAGGTTAGTGGCTAAGGGTTATACTCAAACTGAGGGTATTGACTTTCATGAGACATTTTCTCCTGTTGTTAAGATGACAACCATACGAGCTATCATTGTTGTTGCTGCATCTCAGAAGTGGGTTATGCATCAAATGGATGTGAACAATGCGTTCCTCCATGGTGATCTCTATGAAGATGTATATATGAAGCCTCCAGAAGGTTTTCAAGTTGCTCCTGGTTTGGTTTGTAAGCTCCAGAAATCCCTTTATGGCCTCAAGCAAGCCAGTCACCAGTGGTTTTTCAAGCTCACCAGTGTCCTTCTTTCTTTGAATTTTGTCCAATCTAAGCTGGATTATTCTCTCTTCATCAAGAGATTTGATGGCCACATCACTATTGTGGCCATATATGTTGATGATCTTCTAGTGACTGGCTCGGATCCTTCTACAATTTCAAGCCTCAAGGCCTATCTTGATTCCCATTTTAGCATTAAGGACTTGGGGATTCTGCACTATTTTCTGGGATTAGAGGTGTCTTATAGCACTCGAGGTGTCCACCTCTCTCAGCATAAATTCAGTAAGGAGTGCTTCATGAATCTCTTCTCACAGATATTAGACCTGTCTGCACTCCATTGCCACAAAATCTTCGGCTAGATCCTTCTCAAGGAGACCTCATTGATGATGCTTCTTACTATAGAAAAATGGTAGGAAAGTTGAATTTTCTTACAAACACCAGGCCTGATCTTTGTTTTGCTGTTCAGAGTCTTAGCCAGTTCATGCAATCTCCCAGATCATCACATTTGGAAGCTCTACATCACACCATCAGATACTTGGCAGGTTCTCTTCATCATGGCATTACTCTCAATGGCTTTGAAACACCAAGAATTGTGGCTTTCACAGATTCAGACTGGGCTTCATGTGCTTTCACTAGACGGTCAGTTACTGGTTTCATTATTTTTCTGGGTGATTCTCCAATTAGCTGGAAATCAAAGAAGCAAGGTGTTGTCACTAGAAGCTCCACTGAAACAGAGTACAAAGCTATGGCTCAAACTGCTGTTGAAGTAACCTGGTTAGTTCGTATCTTGGAAGAGCTTTCAATTGCTCCTATCAAGCCTATTCAGTTGTTTTGTGATAACCAGTCAGCAATTTAGTTAGCTAAGAATCGAGTTTTCCATGAGCGTTCTAAACACATAGAAATTGATTGCCATTTCACTCGAGAGAAAGTGATGGATGGCCTCATTGATTTGTGTCATGTTCCAACTGCTTCCCAGCTCGCTGATGTGCTCACTAAGATCTTACCTTCTCACCAACAAAATCATCTCTTATCCAAACTTGGGTTGTCACCACCCCAAGTTTGAGGGGGGTGTTGAGTTATATGTTCAGGTTAATGTTTAGCATAAAAAGAAGTGAGGACACAGGATTAGTAGTGTGTGCTACATTGTATACAATGAATACTCTTATAACTGAATTCTTTACAAGCACCATATATAAGGTGCAAAATTGGCAATGGAACAGTAAGAAACACAGCTCAAAGTTCATCAATTCTTCATCCTCTCTCTGTGTGTAATCCGATGCTCCTTCTTCCTTTCTCTTCCTCCTAGCACACATCTGTTGAGCTTGCTCGGAGATCACCTCAAACTTTGTCACTCACCTCCCTCTCAGCGGCTCCCTGATGTCGCCTCCCTCTCAGTCGCTTCTCTCTGGTGTCGCCGACCTCTCAGCCACTTCTCGGATGGCTTGAAGACGAGATCCGCTCCCTGGTGTCGCCTCCCTCGCCGCGGCTCCCTGGTGTCGCATCCCTCTCTGCAGTTTCTCCCTGTTCTCTCCTCTAGTGAAGCCGAGATCCCGCTCCTAATCCACTATGGTAAGCCAAGATCTATCCATATGTCGTTCGTGTCCGTTTATGTTGATTTTTTCTGTTGAAGATGAGATCTTGACATCCTCTTCTTTGTCATTTGCAGCACCCCTTTACATCTTGTTTGTCCCCGGTACCGATTTGTTGTCACTCACATCCACGAATACAAGGTATTTTGTTGGAAGGCTAGAGCCTTGCTTCACCCTACTTGTTTTGCATCACCCTCAAAGAAGGTATTTTTTTCGAATTTCATTTTCTTTTAGGTTGTGCAAAGGGCTGCTTGATTTTGGTGGAAAATAGACTTTATTTTTTTATGGAAAATAGACTTTTTTTTTTGTTGAAAAAAGTGTCTAAATAGATCCTCGGCACTAATTTTGGTTGAAGAGTAAACCACAACTATCATATAAGGATGCACAAAGATCATTTTTTTTGTCTCCTGCATCCAAAATGTTGCATCTCATCCTAAAGGAACCCTGAGCAATGAATTATATGAAAATCAGACAGTGATTTATAGATTGCAAGTTGCAATCTATAAATCACTGTCTGATTTGCAACTATCATCATTCACACCTAGAAATTTATAGACATATTCCAAAAATCAATGATTGTTGCTTACTGGATTGCAAATATCTTTCAAGGCCAATCAAGATGATGAAAAAGCATCATACATTGTGCTATTAAACGAGTTGCTTTGTGTCGCTAAACAACTTGTTTGATGTTGGTAAATAGCTTGTTTCTTTGTGCTGATAAACAACTTGGTCCTTCCTACTAACAACTTGTGAAACTCTTGTTGTGAAACTTTCTTGTTGCTGAAAGACGTTGCTACACTTTTGATATGTGTGTGTGTTTTTTTTGGCTTTGTTCATTTATTTGCTTGTTGAAAATCAAGGAAAAATATGAACAACTTGCTGCTATTCATAAAGAAGTTGAACCCATTTCAGAAGATCTTGAATGTGAACATCAAGAGAGAGACACGGAGGGAAGATTTGGATTGAAGCATGTGGTTGGCCCTCTAATGCAAGACTTTATGGATTGGAAGAAAGGATATAAAGGGCTTATTCGTACCGACAAGGCGACAAGGTATATGCTACCCCTTCTCAAGTTCGTCGTCAAGCTCGAGATCAAGCAAAAGTTACAATCCACCATTAATCGTCTCCTTCAAGCAAGTCAACCTTCTTCATCTCCTTCCGGTCTTGCAAACTCTAACCCATGGTTTGTAGGTAATATAAGTGTGTTGGATATATAGTGTTTAAGCTAACCATTACACTAATTGGTGTGCAAATATTTTGGACTTGATTGGCACCCTTTTTGTTTTAGATGGTTGCCTAGTCGTGTGGGAATATGTATTGGTTGAACTAATTAGTTGGGTTGAGGTTTAGTACCTTTAATGCCACAAGGACATGTTTATGTTTACTTATGAAATTTAAATGTTTATGTTTGTTTATTTATTGTTGTTATTTAAAGTAGAATATATTTCATGTATGCATATATTAAAGAATAAAAAAGAATTTGATACTAATGAATTTAACCTCAAATTTAGCTACAAAATTTAACCTGAAATTTAGGAACTTAAATATTAAATTTAACCTCTAAATTGACTATAAATTGAGTTGACAAAATGCCCTCGAAAACATATTACCCTTGAAAAAACCCTCGAATTTGACCCCAAAAAACATTTCGAGGCGTAGAAGAGGAAGGTTAAATGTGATCTCGAATATTTATCTTCGTGGTTATATTGGAGGGTATTTTACTCTCGTATTTGCACTTAAATTATTTTGAGGCTATAAATCGATACTATTTACCCTCGAAGTTGGTACCCTCGAAAATACCTACGAATTTCATTTAAAGGCTATTTGAAGGCTAATAGCACTAAATTTAGTTTCGAAATAATTCGATGCTAATAGTCTCGAAATTACCCACGAAATTATTTAGAGGCTATAATACTCTCGAAAAACAAAATTCGAGGTTAACATTCGAGGCTACATTTAACCTCCCTCCTCTACGCCTCGAAATGTATCTTGAGGTCGAATTCGAGGGTATTTTCGGGGGTAATATGTTTTCGAGGCTAATGTCGAGACTATGTTCGATGTTAACTTCGAGAGTATAGACGCGTTTTCTAGTAGTGAATATAATAATACATAATATCTTAATATATATAACTTAATTTTTTCTGGGGCCCTATTCGGTAGGGGGCCCTAGGCGACCGCCCCTTGGGCCTACCCCAAGGGCCAGCTCTGCATTCAAGTAGAGCCGACAAGATCTAATCCAAGAAATCCAACCCGATTCACCTGAACAAAATACATACGGAGTAAAATTCAATAGCCAACAATTAAGATAAACAAAAAACAATGTTCTTTTATAATAAAATTGAATATAATCCCACCCCAAAAAATAATTAAATATTTTATCACAAACTTAGGGTTCGTATGGGACATAGGGCTGGCAAATGGTACGGAAATTACCATACCAACCACAAACCAACTATATTGGTAACCACACTTGTGGTAACCAACACGATGGTAACCATTGTGGTGGTAACCACATGAAGGTGATACGGTAATGGTAATAAAATCTGAATATCATGGTGACCATGGTTACCGAATATGTATATTAATTTTTTTATTTAATGTTTTATTGTTATTACCTTTGAGTTTTAAGTTTTTAATTTTTATTTTGTGTTTTGATTTTGACTTAAATTGGTCATTTCTACTTTTGCTATTAGAAACAGTAGGAACATTTTGAATGTTTGAAGACTTTGAACTTGTTTTGTATGAACTTGCAGGAACATTTTGAATTTTTGAACAATTGAACTTTGTTTGTTTCTTCAAGACTTTGAACTCGATTGGTTTGAATTGGTTTGTATTTTAGGTTGTGAACTTGATTTATTTGAACCTTTAAAAGATGGTGACCATATTATTTTTTGTAATCTTATTTTTTTGTTCGATAACTTTGATAACCACCGAAAGGTAGCCAAGGGGTTTAAAAAAAAATACAAACAGAATTAAAGCTTGGTAACCATGGTAATGTACCGACGGTAACCACAAATCGTGGTTACCACATATGCGGTAACCACGACTTGTGGTTGGTACGTGGTATAAAAATTTGCATACCACCAGTTTGTGGTTGGTACGTGGTAACCACCATTTTTTCGTGGTAACCGTACCATGCCAACCCTAATGGGACGGGATTAATAAACTGACTAAAATTATAAACAAGGTAAAATTTATAAACAGATGGTAAAAGTAGTTAAAATTTTTAACTGCAATATAAGCGGCGTATGGGGCACAAGTGTTTTAATTTTGATATATGAATATAATAGTTGAGAAAAGGGTGTTTTGATTTTTTTAGCTTAATAATTTGGGATAACCTTTGATAAATTTTACAACAATGAGCAATCCTACAATTACACGTACAAATGTTGCGTTGACTACGTCGTAATAAGGACAATCTTGAAAATATTGTAATCACTCTCGATAGATCAAATATTGTAATCACTCTCTGTGAATAGAACAAGTGTTTAAAGGGGGTGATTTGCAGGCTAGAGAATCCGGTGAGAAAAGCAGATGCGCCTGCAACCTCTTGCCTCGCCACCGACAACCCTAGGCAGCAGCACCATCGCCTCCAAGTGTCCCGTCGAAGGAACACGGTGGCGAGCAAAGCGTCGCCCTGCCTCAGATCTGTGGAGGAGATCTCCGTCAAGGAGCACGAACCCCAAATTCGAACCTCAAAAACCCATATTTTTCAGATCTAGGGTTTGTGTTCCCTAAGAACAACAATCCCGAAAATCAGATCAGTGCCTCAAGATGGACCACGAAGATCAATCGATCGAAGCTTTATTGATCACGTACAACCGCCATCAAAGCAAGCAAGATCGAACCTCAACCGATTCGAATTCAAGCCACAAACAGTCGGACCCAATCTCGAAAACGACAAGGACTAAGAAACCCCAATTTTCGAGCCCCGGATTTTGACTACAAGCTCGAATAGATCGAAAACAACAAATCGAATCAACACAAGTATGCTTGAATGGAGAGCAAGCCAGAGATGGTGGAGAGGACAGGACAAGAACGAGGAGGAGAGGTTGAAGAAGACTCTCTGAAATAACTGGGCAGGTGTGGTTGGCACGTTGGTGAATTTGCTAAAATATTAGGGGTAAATTTGTAATTGTGGAAAAATAAACTCCTAAATAAGCTGCATTGTCCGGCTTATATTTAAATCAATTTTTTTAACCGATTTTTGACTCATTTTGCCTCCCATACCCCAATTAAACCGGATTTTAATTTCAACAGCTACAAGTTTATAATTTTAACCGGTTGAAATTGTCAACCATACACAGCCTTAGTCAATCCGACCCAAATCACTCGATTGACCCAAATCAGCACAATGTTCTTTTATAATAAACTTATGTGTCTCTTAGATGAGACTCAAGAACATTTGCCCCAAATGCAGCCTTGAGCAACCTCTGGAAAATGATACACTGCAAGTTACTAATAAATTGAAACCAGAGGATTCAGAACATATGTTAAGTGTTACACACACACAAATGCGATGTAACAACAATGTGGATCAATAAATCAGCTACAATGCTTTTAAATTAAAAAATAATCGAACGAAATGTAGCAAGCCTACTAACGTAGAAAGCAGTAACAGTTCCAGCGGAGTCGCCGGGAACAAGCTTTATATCCATATTGAAGTGTCCAAATAAATAACTCCCCTTGGATTGAAATCCGGTACCTACAAAATCATCAATTTTTTTTAATTATTAAAAATATATATATTTTTGAGCTAGTTATAAACAACTCTTTAATTACTAGCTAAGACAGACATACCGGTGTATTTGTCGAGGGTGAGTTCAACTTGAGAGCCACCATTGTAGTACTTGATGTGATCGAAAGCCCAAATGGGGACATAGTTTCGGCCAAAGGGCGCGCCCAGAGGTGCCCTCGGGGTAGCTCCTCTCGCTGAGCTCAAGCTCATGAGAGCAACTGCAATGCATAGCAGTGTTACAGAGTAGCTGAGTGTAGACATTTTGGTTGTGTGGAGAGAGAGAGAGTATGGGATTGAGATCCTCAGGAAGGACCTCTATTTGTAGGGGTATATGTTTTCACCCCTTTGTGGAAAAAGGGTACAAATTTTTAAATGCTAGGAAAAGTGTGTAATTAGGAAGGCAACATCAGTGCCTAAGATATCGGGTGGGACCTGGTGTATGGGTGTTGTTATTTACCCCCACAAAAATTACTATCTACACCTAAAAATTTAAGTTTTTAAAAAATAAAAACTACGATTCCTGAGTCAGGAGGGACAGGGTGTATATAAAAAAAAATAGGGAAATTTCGCCGGATACTCCTGAGGTATAGCGTTTTTCGCGGGGTGTACAAAAGTTTTGCAATTTTAGTATGGTACCCTTGAGGTTTTAGAGTATTTCACCTCGTGCCCTTAAAACGTAAAAGTTGACAGACTTTGGCTTCTCTGTTAGTTTTTAATTTTTAAAAAAAAAAAGAAAAGAAAGGAGGAATTACAGACTTAGGGCGATGGGTGATTGAGCGATAGAGAAACACGATAGAGGCGAGAAGAGGGCCCTCGACCAAAGGTGGTGGCGACGGGGACAGTGACCAGAGGCGAAGATGATCGGTGCAGGCCCCCGACGGGTGGTCGTGACGGTGACAGTAGGTAAGCGTGTGAAATTTCTCCCCCTCTCTGACATTTAGGGTTTTGGCTGAAAATTGAACATCAACTCTATATTCAGTTGGGTTGTCATGTTAATTTGGGGTTGGGGATTCGATCTCATGTAAATGTGTCAAAATGTTCATCTACCTTATTTCCTAGTTATGGATCTTTTGCAAAATAATTAAAGAGAATGTGTTATCGAGTTGTGAACTTATGATCTTGCTGTCACAATATTCACAGAAGGAATGAACACAGAAACTGATTTTTAACATCGAACACTAAAACTACCAATGTACACCGTTTGATTTTTAAAAATGAACACAAAGAATGAATTTGCAGTTGTTAAAACTCATTTTTAAAACATCACAACTTGCTGAATTTACATATATGAAAACTCAACACAACTTGCTGTCTTGGTAGATTTGAAAACAAATTTTTATAAATGAACAAAGAAATAATGAATCTAAATATTAATTTTTAAAAATGAACGCATTAAGAATGAATTAATTACGTGTTAAAACTGATTTTTATACGTAAAAAAACTTGCTGAATTTACAGATCTGAAAATTGAACACAACTTGTTGTCTTGAGTCGACAGATTGGAAAATTGGTTTTGTATAACTAAACACACTAGGAATGTACATATATTACCCATCTAATTTTAAAAAATGAACACACTAAGAATGAATTTACATATGTTAAAACTGATTTTTTATACTTAATAGAACTTGCTGAATTTACAGA
This sequence comes from Persicaria tinctoria, assembly GCA_037127255.1. Taxonomy (NCBI): domain Eukaryota; kingdom Viridiplantae; phylum Streptophyta; class Magnoliopsida; order Caryophyllales; family Polygonaceae; genus Persicaria; species Persicaria tinctoria. Next base: position 16,449,814 of record JBANSL010000020.1, on the reverse strand, counting down.
TTTGTTGTCTTGATGGATTTTAAAACTGGTTTTATCACTGAACACAGAAATAATGAATATACATATTTTACACCACCTGTTAGTCCTATACAAGTGCAGAAACATTGAAATCATTGAGTGCAAGCTGAGGGTTTGGTTAACGATCACAAACTAGCATATTGGCTATGTACACTAGAACTATCAAGATTTAAAAATTGCAAAGCCAAACCTATTTTGCATGTTTGAGGGTTTGGTCAGGTGTAAGATAGAGATTGTTGTTTGTGATGAGTGTTCGTTTATTGAATTTTTTGGCCTATTAGCTCAATAGGTAGAGCAATGTGCTTAGGCACAAAGATGTGGGTTCGAATCCCACATAGGCTATTTGGACATTGAGTTGCTACTTGTAATCTTCATTGAAAATGTTGAATTATATATATATATATATATATGCATAAATGATCGACAACTTACAATAAGAGAAACTAACTAAAAATCAGCCTATGTGGGACTCGAACCCACATCATGTGCATAGCACATTGCTCGACCATTTTGAGCTAATAGGCTAAATGTGCACTCTTAAAGTATTTAGAACATTATAAACAATGTGATTTAATTAACAACCATGGCTTGAGATTTTACATCTAGAATAAGCCACCTGATGCAACAACTGAGTTCCCCTTTCACATGCCGTCCTCATCTATTTTATAGCAACAGAAGCTAAGGTCCCTACTTCCTATGTAGGAAGAAATACTATGAAAATTTGCATAAGGATTATCAGCTTACCTCCCCATTGAGACCTCTAGTGTGACAATTCCTTGAGCTTCTCTTTGTACTCTATCAGATTCTACATAGAAGAAAACAAGCAATAAGGAGCCCCATCTAAGATAATCCCGTTATCCAATATGAAGATAAGTAAACAAAAAAATAGCATAAACATATGTCAGTCAGTCAGTGTAAGTGGAAGTTTGTTTTTCGATGATGCAACGAATACACTTGAAGTCTGATTTTGGAAAATGCAACGAATTCATTTTTCACAGGGTGCCTATTTAGTAATCACAACCTTTAAGCCTTGGAATCCAACACAACCCCCTTAATTCAACCCTAGTTGCAATCCAACAAGTGAACCCCAATCCCAAGAAGACTACATGAGTCCATCCTCAATTTAACACCAAATCGGATTAAAGAAGAAGATTGCAATTCAACTCCAATTCTAAGACTCTCCTTCTACAATCAAACCCAAAACCCCCAATCCAAGCCTTCTAAAGCACAAAAAACTCAAACTCATACACAAAGCAATCCTAAAAGCTGAAAATCTAGAGTAACTAATCTGAAATTTCTTTTCTAAGAAATTGATCCAATTTACCGTCAAATTCATATTGCAGACAATAAAATTCAATCCTTCAATCAATTTCCATTGCGTTTTAAACATGAATGAACCCCTAAGACGATTTCAAAACACAATATTGAGAAGCCCCAATTCCAAACCCTAATTTTCGAAGAATAGAATGAGGCAGAATTACCTTCGTCGCTCTTCCCCAACTCGAGTCAGGACGGCGCTCAGTCATCAGAGGGCTCTATATAGTTTGTTCGGCAGCGTCGACCAGCTCCGGAGGATGGCCCCTTCTCTCTATCGCCGGCCTCCAGGTCGTTCGCCTCTCAGTTTGCCCGTGCACTCTGTTCCTTCGTTCTTTCGTTCCTACTGTCACCGTCGCCACCACCACCCATCGGAGGCCGGCCTGCACCGTCATCTTTGCCTCTGGTCACTGTCCCCGTCGCCACCACCTTTGGTCGAGGGCCCTCTTCTCGCCTCAATCGTGTTTCTCTATCGCTCAATCACCCATCGCCCTAAGTCTGTAATTCCTCATTTCTTTCTTTTTTTAAATTAAAAACTAACGGAGAAGCCAAAGTCTGTCAACTTTTACGTTTTAAGGGCACGAGGTGAAATACTCTAAAATCCCAGGGGTATCATGCGAAAATTGCAAAACTTTTGTACAACCCGCGAAAAATGTTATACCTCAGGGATACCCAGCGAAATTTCTCAAAAAAATAATTGCATCTCTTGAGTCACACTCCTATAACTCAAAAGGCTTAGAGTTTTTTAAAAAAAGAAAAAATGACCAAAAATAATATGAATTATCGACCGTGAATAAAAAATAATACGAACTTTGAAAATGACGATTTCATATACAAACTATGCTCATATTAACCAAAAATAATACCGATATATTTCTGATGTATTTTCCGGCCAAACTCGCCACTTGGATGTCGGAAATACATGTGTCATAATAGTTTTTGCCACCTCACCACCTTCTGCTAACTTTGCAACCTCAATCCATATTTTCCAGAAAATTGAAAAAGAAATATGAAAATGAAGGTTGAGAATGAGTACAGAGAGAGTTGATTAATTGATTCTCCTTGCCCAGCGCCTAATTCACTTGTTTTTGTTTGATTCATTGATTAAAGAAACACTACTGTACTTTTTAGTTTGTTTGAGTCATTAGAATCAAATGATTCAAAAATTAAGAGGGGAAAACTCAAAAGTCAAAATTAGAAATTTTGCCTTTCAGATCTGGTCATGAAGATTTGGATCTAGATCTAGCATTGGCATCTACTCCTACGTCGATTTGTTCTCCCGTCGTCAATTCTGTCGTCAATCTCCTCTCTCAACTTTCTCTTTCTTCCCCCCCCCCCCCCCTCAGATTTCTCTCTTTCACTCTCTCGACTGCCATAGATGACCCAGATCCGAGCTCTCAAGCTCCTCCCATGGCGATTCCATCGTTCTCGCTCTTCTCTCCCCTCAATTCATATTCCCCACTCCTCGGGTTCCCTCTCGCTCTCACGTCCTTCGCCGATTGTCACCAAGGGCTGAATCGCAGCCTCTTCGTCCAGATCTAGAGGAGTCGGAAGCACCTCGCCACGAGTTGACGCTCATCCACTCAGATCTGGGATTCTGGGTGCACCGCCGATGAAGCTCCTCTCTCAAGCTATTCTCTGCAACCTTCAGTTTTTTTTTTCAATTTTGTGACAAATATGGATTGAGGTGGCAAATTAGTCAAGTAAAAGTGGTGAGGTGGCAACAAAAAAATCATGCCACATGTATTTCCGACGTCCAAGTGGCGAGTTTGGCCGGAATCGGAAAATATATCGGTATTATTTTTGGTTAATATGAGCATAGTTTGTATATGATAAATACATCGGAAAATATATCGGTATTATTTTTGGTTAATATGAGCATAGTTTGTATATGAAATCGTCATTTTGAAAGTTCGTATTATTTTTGGTTCACGGTCGATTGTTCATAGTAAGGAGTATTATTTTTGGTCATTTTTTACGAAAAAACCCTATTTTTAAGTTTGAAAAACAAATAGTGATAGAACTTGAATACAGTACAATTTACAGAGAGACTGACGCACTCACTTATGGAGACCGGTGAGGGGGTGGATAATTGGGCGCGTTGTGTAGCGAAAAGACGGTAAAAAGGAGGCTGATTCTCTTACCCAAAATTTGAGTTATCCAATGGTATTTTATGGTCATTTTGGAAGTATGATGAAAGAAAAAAGGAAAATTAGAAAAGGTGGATCAACTTTTTCTTTTCCTCCTATAAAAAGGCTACATTCTAGGACTAGACTCTACCCTTGTAATTTATTTTTTATTTTCTTTTCGGATAAGACAAAGTTATAATTCAGCTTTATTTTTTTTATAATTCTTTAGTTTTTAACTTATTTTAATTAATGAACTTAAGTATAATTCACGTTTTTTATACTTATGTTTATTTCACGTATATTATAAAAGTCGGTCATATAAACAGGATCGAATTATCATAACATCCCGAGTTCACTTAAAAATAATAATTTAGACTCTCGTTAATGGTCCGCTTTTTTTTAATAACTAAACTTAATAAAAATCTTTATCCACAAATGCAAAATATATATTTTTAGTTTTAATACGAAAACATTGGAAAAAAATAAAATAACAAGCATCGGATTTAGCTGTTTTTAATAAATTAATAACTACACTAATCTCGTTTTTCCACAAATGTATATTATGTATTTATTTTTTATACGAAAATAAGAGACAACGGATTGCCGATAAGCCCGCGGGCAGTTATAATGATACACAGCGAATTGCCTATAAGCCCGCGGGCAGTTATAATGATACACAACGGATTGCCGATGAGCCTGCGGACATTTCTAATGAGATGAAGCGGATTGCCGATAAGCCTGCGGTCGGTTATAATGAGAGGTAGCGGATTGCCGATAAGACTGCGGGAAGATATAATGAGAGACAGCGGACTGCTGATCAGCCTGCGGGCATTTATATTTACAGTTATAACGAGGATTGAGGGGCTAATATCACGTTCTCCTCTTGGATCTGTTCGCTTGCTCTCTTTACGCTCAGGGGAGGTACGCTCTCTCTTCTCCCGTTATTCTCTTATGTCATTCTTTTGTCTTTCTTCTCTCCTCGGTCTAGAATTTGGCTTGTTGGAATCTGGGATCTCCCAAATTCGAAAGCTAGGGTTTGTCGTTCTTGACTTTGGCTTGTAGATTAGGATTTGTGCATTTATTTTGGCTTCTTGATTTAGGGGTTTGTTGTTCTTTGGCTCTACAATTGAAATTAGGGCATGTACAATCTGAATTTAGGGTTTGTAGATTAGGTTTGTACAATATGAAATTTGTGTGAAATTTGTGTGCCTTGTATATTCGAAATCTGTAGAGTTTTGATTTTTTTGTATTTTGTAATGCGAATTTGTTTCATATCTCAGATATCAAATTCGATTTAAGTGTGGATGGGGCGACGAAGCAGGTATTGCTCTCCTCCATTGGCTTTACTGTCATGAAATCGATTTCTGTTTGCTGTAGGTGGGAAAATAACATAACTTAGTTTGTAGTAGTCAAGCTTGACAAGACAAATGGTGTAAATAAATACAAAGTAAATCAAATGTCATCTACATAATTGGCATTTGATTTACTTAGTATTTCTTTACATCATTTGTCTTGGCAAGACTTGACTACTACAAACTAAGTTATGATATTTCTCTCCTCCATTGATGCTTCCACATTGTACAAATACTGTCCTTATGTGAGTTTTCTGTAAGTGGGAAAATACCATTGATGCTTCCATATTGTACAAATTCTGGTATGTTCTTTTTGTGATAAATTATGTGGTCCTGAATATTGTACACTAGATGGATTAAAAAAATTGCCTTTTGTAGTAGGAGGAATAATGGGAAGAGGCTTTGCACGGATGATATATCTTTAGGAAACCAGGAGACGAATGAGAAAAAAAACTTCTCATTCTAGATGTGAATGGGTTACTAGCTGACGTTGTCTCGGACCCTAAACCGGGATACGAATATGGGAAAAAGGTTGCAAATAAAGCAGGTATTTACATTGTTTGAAGACCCCTTCTGTTGTTGTTATATGCACAATCTTAGGTCAACATGTTATTTTCATTCTTGCAATGTCTAACATACTTTAATCCGTCTGCCAGTGTTTAAAAGGGCGTTTTCTGATGAATTCCTTCAGTTTTGCTTTGACAATTTCAATGTAGGGATATGGTCATCAAGAACCAGGTACTTCTGAAATAGGGTAGCTTCATTAGTCTACCAACTTGCATCTCATGTAATCATGTCAACACCTTTTTGATATCCTATATTATATTCTCTTGCATTACATTATTGCGTTTGATAGGAGGAACTTGGATAGTATTGTGGACTACATCTTGGGAGAGAAAAAGCACAAGTTGTTGTTCTGTTGGGTAAGAATATTAATTTCGTGTTTTTATTTACATATCCAGTTTTGAGCGAGTGTTGACCCTGCATTCTTTGCATTGGTTGTTCTTCTTGTGCAGCATCAGGATCATTGCACCGATTATGGCCACGTGATTCCTTGGGAGAATAACAAACCCCTGGTTTTTAAGGAACTAAAGAAGCTGTGGGACAAGGAGGACCCAACTCTTCCATGGGAGAAGGGTGACTATGACGAATCTAACACCCTCCTGATAGATGATTCACCACATAAGGCGCTACTCAATCCAGTAAGTAGGAACTGATGTCAGCCTCCGATTCACATAATGGCCTATATCTTCGCCACTTTACTTCAAACCTTTGCTTTATATACGATTCTCATTTGTTCTATTCTTGACATAGAGTAACACGGCCATTTTCCCTGTTCCATATATGTACCTGGATGTAGAAGACACACGATTAGGTGAGAATCGCAACTTCAATAAATATGCCAATTTTGGATGATGGAGGGTTTCTAAGTTGTTATCGATTGACTTGTAATTTTGTGACAGCGTCGGGCGGCTTCCTTCATGAATATCTTCAATCTGTAGCCAAAGCAGACCATGTCCAGAAGTATGTTGAGGAAAATGGCTTCGGAAGGAGGCCTATCACACACAATAGTGTGTTATGGCGCTTCTATGCGGAAGTTCTTGAGGGAACCGTAATTGGTGAACCAAAATGGTGATGATGATGTGGTAGGGTTTAGGGGATGATGATGCGGAAGTTCTTGAGGCATGGAAGACCAACCTACAACAATGTATCGTCAACTTTGTCCTGGGTTTATTTATTTGCTCGTTTTGCATGACATCTTTAATGACGTAGTCAGTTTTTAAAAAAATGAACTCATTTAGCTTCCAAACAAATGTGTATGGAATTTGAATAAAATGCCAGGAACAAACATTATCTGCTGATCTTTCTCTCGTGATGGAGGAGGACGCCCCCTGAATCCGAGCTTGCTCCTCGATCATCTGGCAATGCTTTCTAAGCCCCAACAGCTCTGTTCTTGTCTTGTTCAGATACTAGCAGTAACAAGGACCTACACCAGCAAACACCAGCAGACGAACACAACACCTTTGGAGACAAATAAAAAAGGGAATAGTGCATCGAATCGAAGAAAAACGGTCCAGGCTTCATTTATGCAGCAAGGACTACAGATTTCATGTTCAGAGTTTATGAATTCAAAGAAGTCTAGAACTTGTAAATTAAGGTAGACGATGCATGGTCGAAGTACATACACATATACTCCATACTTTCCTTTAGCATAAACAGTCAAAAACCTCTTTTATCTTTCTAGTTGGGTCGGAGGCCCAGGTAGTTTGGGCTTGGTGATATATGGAATTTTATGACATAAATTTGGGCCATCTTTTATATTGCACTATAGCCCACGTAGCAAGTTCGATACTTGTGGAAAGCATTCCATCTACTTACACATCGGATTGCCGATAAGCCTACGGACAGTTATAATGATACACAGCGGATTGCCGATAAGCCTGCTGATAGTTATAATTTTACTTTTATACTGCTATATAGCAAAAACATGCATTCAAGTAAATAAGATCTATGGACCTGGCGTAGTGTTCAAGTATTGTTCCTTTAATCAAAACCTCCCGGGTTCGATTCTCAATATCCCCTGTCTGATTTTTTTTTCATTATTGGGCCCAACTCTTTCTTTTTGGTTCATTCACCCAACATATCTGAATACCAAAATTGGAGAAGATTAGTGTAGGGTTGAAACAAACTTATAGATTTCATTAATATATTCCGGTAGGGTGACGATTTGGAAAACACCAACTAGTTACTTATTCCGGTAGGGCATTTGGATGTCAACTGTAAAAATAGGATGAAAAGAAAAATGTATCACATACAAGATGATAATAATGTTCTAAATTAGGGTTACACAAAACAAAGGGGTCCAAATACAGTAATCGAAATATTGAAATAGCAGCAGTGGAAATATAGTTCAATCGTCTGTTGTATGGCCTGAATCTGCCACTGCATAGCCATTCTACGGATCTAGCTACTTAAGAAGAGCACAACCTTGATACGATTTGTTCTGGATACAATGCCGTAGCATTTGTTTCCAGAGCCAGTCCTGTGAATTGCCAAAACATACACCTACACAACAGTTTAACTACACTTACCGAGTATCAATCACAAACACAAAAGATACAAATGTCAAGAAATGAGTTATTTCAATGCGAAATACCTTCTCAATGATATAGGGGTTTCCAATGATGACAAGCAATGATTTGGCTCGAGTCATGGCAACATTACACCTTTTCGGGTTGCTTAGAAACCCCAAACAGAAAGTCTTGTCAAAATCGTTGTGTTTCACGGTTGATCTGACTATGGAAACGATGATAACTTCTCTTTCCTCGCCTTGAAATTGCTCTACATTGCCAATCTTAATATCACGTATGCCGCGATCCTCAAGGGCCATCGTTATCTTCATTACTTGCTGCCAATGAGGGGTAATGACCCCAATGTCGTGTTCAGGAACATTCCTTGATACGAGTTTCATTACGAGATCGACCACCTTTGTAGCTTCAAACCTGTTAAACCATGAAGGGGTGCTCCCCTCCATCTCATCCAATCCTTGAATGCCAAAGAACATAACAGGGAAATTAGGGTTCGGAAGCAAATCAACCCAAGGTAGTGAAGATGCCTCACTTTCTTCTCGATATGGAATCAAAGTTCCTTTGTAAAACTGTGTTGACGGAACAGAGAGAATTTCAGAATGGCTTCGGTAATTCTTCACCAAGACCGCCACGTAATTTGGATCCCCAGATCTGTAGACATCACATTCGATCAATCTCTCTAGATATGACTTTCCCATACCATAAGAGTCGGCAACTTTAGAGTAGATAATAGGCCCAAGTTGCATAGGATCACCAGCAAGAACAATCACTGTGTCGTCTTCCCAAAGGTTTGATATGGGAATCATTGTCTCCGGCTCTGAAGCTTGGCCTGCATCGTCTAATATGATGTGAGAGAAGTGACCTCGGTTAACCCCTTCTGCATATAGGGAGGATGCACTCATGTATGTCGTTATTATGATCCTGTAGCTACTGAGCTTCCGAAGACAAGGGCAACGGAAGACACCCTCTTCATGAACACAGAACTTCAAGTAATAAGGGTCGGCGTCTTCAAAAGGACGACTGCTGGCATTCAATCTTAAAACCTCTTTTTCTTTGACATCCACCCTCGAACCAATGATTTTCTCCAATATGTGGTCTGCTGCGCAATTTGAATATGCACATACCAGAATCCGAGATTTCTGTTTATTCTTATAAAGTTGGAGGATAGCCTCAACTAGTGTTTTTGTCTTCCCTGTACCAGGAAGCCCATGAATCACATAAGGAGCTCCTCCTTTGCATCCTAATATTAATCGAACGGCCATTGCTTGCTCTAGGTTAATATCATGGGAAATAGGCTTCGGGAATTCGAATGCTATCACCCTTTTCCCACCAGACTCGGTTGGAAAGAGGATCTCCTTGTGTAATTTATCTGAACAGTCAATAGCTTGATAGATCCTTTTGAAATTCACTCTGTTATACCCAAAACGAACATTATACAGATTTCCATCTCTGTGCCTTTTGGGGAATATACCAGTAAACTGCAAATAGACTCCATCAGCCATGACACGGTGGATGCAGCCCTATCCAAAACAACATTTCCTATATGTTAGAGAATAAAATACAAAACCAACATTTCTTCCAAGTATAACGTAGTTTATCCGAGCAAGGAGCAACTTGTCAGGGATTAATAAACTACAATGTTGTTTTATTTAAAATGAGCACTCATACCTTGTATGCCTCCCTGGGTTGATAATCATCACTGGCAAGTTGAACAAACACTAAGTCTCCCTGGACAAGTGAGGGTCTTCTTTCAGCAAGTCCAGTCACGTCACGGGCTAAGAAATAACGCCCATTTCGTTTCAAAGGTACACATTCCATATCATAAGTTTTGATGTATTCCTATACAATGTACACATTCCAAGAGAAACAATCAGCAAGTTATACTTGGAGAAAAGGGTTAAATGAAGCACTTTTGCTCTCTGCTCACAATATCCCAAACAAAGAGAAGCTAGCAATTACCTCAATTCGTAGCTCTTCTATATTATACAGCGTCCTGAAATAAGCTGAATAATTCAATGGTGTTAATCCTTTCAAGACAGCTTCAGGGATTTCCTTTCTCTCTATCACCACCCTTACATCCTTTCGTATGATATGGTTCGGGAGCTTGTTTTTGAAATAACGCTTTACTGGTTTGTCATAAGCCAGTTCTGTGGATACTTCATCTGCAAAATCAATGAAGCCAACCTCTCCCTTGTCTTTAATAATAGAGCAATCCTCCACTGCATTATAAGCCATACCTAAAACTCAAATCAATCCAATGCAAGTGTGTGAGTCATGGGAGGAAATGAATAATACCAATTCCGCTGGAAAAGAAGTGTAAAGATGATAAATTCAGTTGATTAAGTGGAGCGTCTGCATTCAAAACCCTCTTGTTTATTAATCGTAGCAAGTGACCACACATCTCAAACAAACAAACAAAAACAACAAGTTATAACAGAACGTATTGGAGGGTTTATAATGAAGAGTAAAAATGCACAGAATGTAACAACAACAACATACCAACAACAACAACACCATCAAATGAACAGAATGTAACAAGTAGAATTAAGAGAAAAAACAAAACATAAAACTACCTCAATCCAAACGCTAAATCAATCTTAAGATTTACCCCAAATCTAGAGATGCATAGAGATATTTTGCCAAAGTGGCTGGAAAAGAAGAGAAATTGCTCGATGGCAGAAAGGAGAGAAGCTATGAAGAGGCAGACTTGAAATAAAATGAGACTCCAAGTACAACAAGTAATAAAATACCAGGCAGCGGTTTCTAAAAAAAAAAAAAACAGGCAGCGGCTAGCCGATAGGCCTGCGAGCATTTGTTTGTGTGTGTATATCGTTTATATATAATATAAAGGTTATAGTGAATTCTTTAACAATATCTTCTTTTAACAGATTTTCTTTAAATATTATTTACATTTTGATAATAAATTAATAACTAAAGAATTCTCGTTTTTCCACAAATGTATATAATAAATTAATAACTAAAGAATTCTCATTTTGATAATATATTTTGATAATAAATTAATAACAATATCTAGAGATGCATAGAGATATTTCTTGTGTTCAAATATCCAAACAAGCATGGTATTTATTATGTTCAACTATCCAAACATTTTCCATTCAATGTGTTTCCTAGTCAAACAAGCATGGTATTTATTTTGTTCAAATATAAATAAACATTGTTGAGACAACACGTTGTAGTTAACAAGCATGGTATTTATTGTGTTCAAGTACCAATATTTTAGGAGATTAGGGTAGTGTTGAAAAAAACTGATCGATTTCATTAATATATTCCGGTAGGGTGATGATTTGGAAAACACAACTAGTTACTTAAGCATAGAGGAAGGATGTCTCTCCCTCGGAATAGGAAAATAAAAACATAGCGAGAGGATGTCTCTCTCGCGAATTCAAAACGAAACAAAGCAAAGCAAAGCCATCGATCTCACTGATCTCAACCCCCGGCCCGCAAAATCATCAATAACCATGGAACCTTAAATTACTAAACGATTAAATCCATCGAGCTCACTGGTCTCCTTGGTTCCTGGACTCTGCTCCGGTTTGGTCGTGGTCGTGTTCGAGGAACTCTCAGCAGCAGGCTCCTCTTTGGTGGTGGTCGAGGAACTCTCCGCAGCAGGCTCCTCCTCGGTGGTTGGAAGTCTTTTTTTTGTCGAGGGACCTTCGTTGTGGACCTCGTGGTGATCGTGTCCCAGTAGTACTGTAGATGAACTGCTCGACCTCGAACATCCACAGCAAATCGACGAGTGGATCCTCGCCGACGATCAAGCTCTTCATAAGTTGCCCGTGGCCATCGTTTATGGCCCTCCGAAACATAACCTTGGTCATGGTCTCAAGCTTTGAAAGTCTAGGTAATAAAATGCCGAGAGAGACTTCTAGGGCGGATATAGGAGCAACTGGAATCAGTGGTGAGTCGGATTCGGGTGTTGGAGGAGGGGACATTTTGATTATCTTCACCATATATTCTAACAAGTTGGGGAAGGTGTTTGGGATGACAAGAAAAAGATAAGGGGTATAAGGTAGGCGATGAAGGTTGAAGTGGATGCCCTAATTTATAAACCATTTCAATGGAATAGGGGGGTGAGTCGAGTTAAATCCGGTTGGGGTGTGTAATTAGAGGATTGTATACATAAAAAAAAATTATAATAATAATTAGATCAAATCAAAGGATTTAAGTGGCCAGTTATGTTGGCCCAATGGATGTTGGTAATTTGCAATCAATTCTTTTCCATAGGTAGAGTATTAGGGTAGGCGGGGTCAATATATCCACACATAACAAGATTTTCATAATCCCATTTAAAAGTTTATATTATTTAAATTGGGAATATAATAGTAGTTTGTATAATTTTTTGGTTTATAGATTATAAATTATTAGTATAAATTGGGCTTAATTAGATCAAATCAAATGATTAAGTGGCCAGTTATGTTGGCCCAATGGGTGTCGGTAATTTGCAATCAATTCTTTTCCATAGGTAGAGTATTATGTCATTTTTCCATATTGTGCGTACATATATATCAACACATACCAAGATCTTTTACCCCGTATTTACGTTTTGCTATATATTTACTTTAATTTATACTTTAATGTTGACATAATTTGAAATTTAACTAATTACTGAAATTTTATTTTCAACCTTAGGTAACTTTTAAATAATTTTAAAAACCATTTGAATTTTAAATATCAAGGTCAGTTAAATATATAGAGTTATAAATATGATGAGATTTTACACTAACCAAATCATATTTTATAAACATCGTATGTTACTAATACATATAACAAATGAATATTATTAATTATTATTATAATTTCGGATACAAATCACAAAAATTGTATCTTAATTATAAGTATATATGTTGGGCTTAATTTTATACGACACGACTTTATTATTTTCAGGTTTTATACCTTTTTATGTATTGAGGTGATTATAAAGATATATCTTCAACAATCACCTTTTAGACAGACTTAATTATTCACATTTTTTTAACACAGTAAAGTTGATTTTTTTTTCTCCAATTTACATAACTTATCAGTCCATATCTTTGGTAATATCTATCATTTTTTATATAAAAACTTTTCAAATTTATTATTTCTTTGGCGCGCAGTATATGCATGAAACCTAACTTCCATTTGAATTTATTAGTCACTCAACTGAACCATGTATCATATTTTATATTAGAATGAAATAATTAAAATCAAACCCTCACAAAAATCGAACAAGCACAATTTAAACCCTATTCCAATGCCTGCAGGCAAATCGGCAATCCGCTAGCAATGCCTGCAGGCAAATCGGCATGCCGCTGGCAATGCCCGCAGGCCAATCGGCAAGCCGCGGACAGTTTACACCTTATAAACAGCTCTACTTTGTGTCGGATTCGGTCAAATTGAAATTGATTTTTCTAGATATTTACTTTAATTTATAATTTAATGTTGACATAATTTGAAATTTAACTAATTACTGAAATTTTATTTTCAACCTTAGTTAACTTTTAAATAATTTTAAAAACCATTTGAATATATAGAGTTATAAATATGATGAGATTTTACACTAACCAAATCATATTTTATAAACATCGTATGTGTAAAGACCGGGAAATTTTAGAATATTAAATTATTAAAATAGTGATTTATAATCATTCCGATTTCTAAGATTCAGAAGATTTGAAATTTCTGTCCTTGAGCGATTGGAATTATTCTAAATCTTTCGAAACAAGTTCCGGCATTAATCTATTGGAAATTTAAAATATGTTATACTCTGCGTTTATATACCGAAAATTGGAAAATAATGTTCGGATTCCATTTATTAAATTCAGATTTGAAAAATTGAGAAGTATTTTAAACGCGTCGGGATAAGGTCGAGTGAGCGGATTTCAGATTTATATTCTGGGTATTTGACGTTTGGATTTTGGGACCATCTTAAGTTCCTTCCTAGCTTCAATTTGTACAAGAGTTAAAAGCTCACCCTTTTTGTCCTCTTGCCTGCAACCTTGTCCGATTGTGGCAGTAATTGAGCCACACCAATCTGACCATCTCCCCTATTAATTCAAAGGCAGATTTCAGGTCACCCTCATCCCCTCAATTGTTTCAAAGCACATCTCCCCTCATCCATCCTATTTCAAGCAGCTATTTCCCCCATTTCATTTCAAGAAATTCCCAGAACAGTCCCTTTATTTACATCCATTCCAAAAACCCAAGGCTTTCCTCATCCTCTTCTCTTGGGATAACAACCACTGCAACATTGCTAGTCAACCTCTCCTTCTTCACCTAGTTCAACCGGAGGCATACACCTCCCCTGTTTCGAAAACCCCAAGCTGTCAAGCAGCGTTCTAGCCATTCGCTCCAGCAGCCGCCGGTGCCACCACGTCGAGCCATTGCCACCAGCAGCCAACGTCTCTACTCCTTGAGCTCCACCAGTAACCAACCCCTCCAACAGCTCCGACACCTCCCTCTGAAGGCTGAGTGCGAGATCGAGCCGTCAGCAAGAGCCCTCGGAGCCGCCGCCGAGCCCTATTCCTCCTCCTCTCCCTCCGCATTCCTCTGTCTTTCTCAAATTCGAGCGGTAAAGGCCTGCCCCCTTCTCTTTTACTTCCTTTCGCCCTTGAATCAAGTAAAGGTGGACCTTTAAGGTTCCTTCCTCCTTCTCAGGCAAACCCGGTGATCGATCCATCTCCGGCGAGCACCATCGACTCCGGCGAGAGCTTTCCGACGACCTTCGATTTCCCCCTCCGGTGAGCTTCGTTCCCTCTCTTTTCCTTGGTTTATCTTGGTTGGGTTGTCTGAGAGTGAACCTGAGAGAGAGCGGGGTGAGATCGAGACGATTCCGGCGGCCCTGGGTTTCTCCTATTCTCTCCCGTCCTCCCGTCGAAGTGGCAGAGCTCTGTTCTTTGTTGAAGAAGACAGGCTTAGTGGGCCTAATTTCCGGGTTATCCTAGTGGATCCGGGTCGTGGGCCTCTCTTTCCGGATTCCTTCCTTTCTGTGCACCCGGGTTTCATGAATTCGGGTTGGGGCTTGAAATCCGGGTGAGTGTTGGGCCTCTTGGGTTGTTTTAAACCATGAGTTATTAATTTATTTTGTTGGGAATGTTATAACATTGTGCTGTTATATTATGATTATATGTCATACTTTATATTATTGATAGTTTCTTGAATTATTATTATTATTATTATTATTATTATTATTATTATTATTATTATTATTATTATTATGGTTATATTATTTCCGAGTTTATAAAATATATTCTTTTGGAAAGTGATACTATTTGAATGTGTAATGTGTAATATTTAAAAATGTGATTTTAAAAATTTTAAAGTGATTTGTCGGTTGGGATTTATAAATGGGATTTATAAAGATGGATTTATTTCGGAAATGTTTATCAATGTTTTACATTACTTGAAACATTAAAGTTAAGATTTTGAAATAAAATGCCGGAATTATTTCTATAATATGATTTTGAGAGATTGGTTTTAAGGTTTAAATATTTAATGGCGGGATTTGGCTAAGTACGATTTTATCAATGAGTTTGATTTGAAGAATGATTTTAGATGATGTTGATCGTATCGAAAAGGTTTTCATAAATGGTTTTACCGTCGATTGGTTTTAAGGATATTGAGAACTCGGGTTCGTGTGTGTGAGAATGTTGGTTCAGTAGCTTATGGAAATGGATTGATGATAGGTGTGTATTGCGGTTGGATTGCGTGGACTTTCATTTGGGCCCTTGCTTGTATTATCCTGCTGTTCTACATCTTCAGGTAAGTTCCCTAGGGGGCTTACTCAGGTTGGACATTCATGCCTGTTGTTGCATTTTATGTTAGGTGTTGCATATACATAAAAGCATGCCATGTAGTATCCTGTTTAGGTTGCACTAATTGAATGAACATCTGCTTACTTTATGCGTTTGAAACAGAACGGCCGTTATCTGTGATAGTCTTAGAGTCTTTGCTAGGGTCATAGGGTAGCCCAGCCTCATCGGGTACCCTGAGTCAATCGAGTCATGAACTTCCTTATATTATGAGATGCATGTGTGCTTTATTGTGGAGCGGGTTAGGCATGCGTGCCCCCCGATTATGATGGAATGCATTCACGAGCTGGCCAATCTCCGCCTTATCGGAAGGGGGTGGAGGTAGGAGAGGGATATGCCACTTGGCATTGTCTTGGGCGCTTTACAGTATTTTTACACATTATTATACTTAGGGGCATGCTAGTGTGTTTGACTTTCGTACTGCATTAGAGCATCTTTATTAGGTATAGCACATACTATGTGGCCTCAGCGAGGACTGCCGGTCCCGCATGAGTGGCTCGATCTGACTCCTTTCCCCGTTCTTTTTTTTAAGGTATTTTCTGCAGATTCTGAGTACTCGATGTCTATATGACGGGGTTTCCTTTTGGCGAATTGAAGAATCTGGCTAATTCTCTAACTTGGTATAAATGGTAATCATTCGCTTACGTTTTGGTTTTGACCCGGTTCTGCCGTGACACTTTGTATCTTAACTTTGTTTCCGCTTTACTTTCGTTTGAACTGAATTTCGCGACATAGTCTTAGGACAGGTTAAGGATACCCAATGGCCCTTCGAGGGTTTTAGGGTTTGAAATCCCTCTTTCTACTAATCTTAAATGAGTTTGAAACTTCGACCCGTACCTGGATTGCAAGATCCGAACAAGGGGTTTTATCCCTTGAAACGTAACCCGGAAATCATAATTCTGGGCCGTTACAAAGATGGTATCAGAGTTGAGGTTGTGCAATTCGGGTACACAAGGGTCGAGTGTATGTTTTGGAAAACCACCCATGAATTTCAAAGGATTTGAAAGTGTTTTAAAGGGGCAAAATGAACTTAAGATGCCTAACCCAAATTGGATTAAGTAATTAACTCGACATGTAATAAAAGAGGAAAACCGACCAAACGGGGACACGAGTGGGTAGTAAAGGCGCTAGACCCCCCTATTGGATGTAGTTGGGAATGGGTAGGCAAACATCAGCTTGTTCTTTACAGATGGGTTGGGAGGCTCAAATGAGATCATTATGGATGTTATTAACTGATTCTGTGCTTAGTGCTTGCTATGCTAGAAATCTGATTTGGTATGTCTAACAATGAGTTGTGTACTGACTGATCTGTGCAAACGGGATAGTGGGAGTACCCTTGTTTCTGTGTGGTCAAGCCCAGCTTGTGTGGAACAGCCCTTTCCACTATGTTAACCCCTTGACGGTTCTATCGAGCCTTTCTCCCGGATGTCAGAGTCTTCCACGGGGATTGGGGTGGTAAACACATTGTGTCGGGAATCATGGTCGGATATTAAGTTTGTCTAAGTGAGTGGTTGAAGTTCTTGATGACACTTTGAGTCAGAAGTAAGGTGTTTCTGGGGTTGTCTTTCCTTATTCTTATGATGATCAACCAGTGTCTTCTTGCCATGAAGAGTCATACCGGAGTCCCACGGGAAAGAGAGGTGATGAGTCGGTTGGGAAAGATCAATAGTTGGCCTTAAGGATCTCTGTCTGGTTGTAATGGTGGCTCTCTCTGAATTGCATGACATGATTTTATAGCCTCCTGCATATACTTTGAGAATGACCATTAGTACAGACTTCTCCTGCTATTACATATGTGATTGATTATATTGCTTGAGTCTCGTGTTGTGTCTTACCTTCTATCATGATTGTATGTTGTTATAACATGTTTACTTGGCCTATTGATCGTATGATTGATTGGAAGGATGAACCATATGATGTGAACCTACATGATCGTTATTTCCTCTTTGATTATGTTCATGATAGTGTGATCAACTTCCCTTTATATGAATGCTTGTAGATGATTGTCTTAGCATGCTGAATGCTGACGTGTCAACACTTATTGCTCATTTGTGACAAGAATCTATAACACGCCCATCTATTTTTATTCGTCATTTGACTATTGTTGATGATTCTGCAAATTAATATTGTTGTATGATTACGTGCGTAGGATGGAGAATATGTGGTATAATTGAGCTTTAATGAAGGCATATTTTGTCATGTTATGTGTTGATCTGCACTCATGCCCCGTATTCTAATCGTATTGCCCATTACTTGGACTCGTATTATGCATCGCTGAACTCTTCTCATGCTTCTATATCGTGGAATATGATTGAGTGATTTCTTATGCATCGTCATGATTAGTTGCATGCATGTATCGTATGTTATATTGAGCTTCTAGCATCATGTAGGATCCTCGGTTGTGACTTGTGCGAACTTGTATCTTGCCTACGTTGTTGCTGATTCCCTTTTGAGCTAGGTCCCTGATAGTGTGATTCCCCTCTTTCATATCATCCCAGGTGTTTTACTCATGATTAGACTGATGTTGAATTCGATGAGCGACTTGCTTCTCGTGATGGGTTATCCTAGCATGCTTACATGTTACCTCTCGGTAGTGCTTCCCTATTACTTTGTGTTATCATCTCGCACTTGCATGAATGTAAGACTTGGCACCTCGCATGATCACACACCACGCCATACCATGATTTTACATACGCATAACACATGAATGCTAGGAGGAATCTAGTCAAATTACCTTGATTGTGCTCATGTTCGATATGTGCCAGTAGTGTCCTGTAGGGCTTATGATTTCCAATATGACCCGCCAAATGATCACGTGTTGTACTTGTTCTATGATTGATGACTATCGTACCGTTTTATGTGCCCTACGACAGTTCATTCCTAGCATGATTATGGTCTATCGTCGTGATGTTCTATTTGTTACTCTGTGGTGATCCCTCTTATTTTCATGGACATTATGATGAACTCCTTTAAATGATTCTTGACTATGATCATGCCTTATCATGTATCGCTAGTATCATGTATTTCTTACGCTTTTAAATGTATCTTGTCATATGATTACCCGTCATTCTCAACCTATTATATGATCCTTGTTATTAGATGTGATAATTGTCATTCTGCTCTTATGTATCCTCGAATAACGTTTGGTTTGATTTTATGATGTACCTCGTCATGCTATGTTTGACCTCATTTGTTGACGTGTATACCATGCTCGTTCATTTTTCATATACATGATACTTTCCATCCTCGTTAAACCCCGCATGACCATTACTGGCTTCGCATAATTTGCTTGAAATTAGTAGGCATCTCTGCTTTCATGGAATAATGAATTGTTAGCTCGTCTCACATGCATTAATGTAGAACTTGATTGTGTTTTTTGGAATGAATGCGTATGTCGTGCTCCTCGAGATAGGTACATGTTAGTGTGGATTAAAATGATTTATATGTCCCATGATGAATTTGTGTCTGCTTGTCATAATTGCAACCTAATAGACCTCCATAAGGGCGTTGTTGCTATTCTCGGGTCGGAGTCTAGTCCCTAGTCTTGTCATCCTTAGGTTTATCCGTGGTTGTTTCCGAAAGAAACATCGGGTTGTCCGCTCTTGTCACTCCCCTATCTCTACTAACTTGGCCTCCCCCCGCGATACATTGAACAAGTGACCGCACAGGGAAGAAAAAGGAAGTTGGATAGCGATAGAGCAATGTGGCGGAAACGTGGACCCATAACCCACAAGCCTCAGGATCGACGGTGTTGGTGGGGTAGGTACGTTTCGAGGACTGTGGCTACCGAGTACGATGTGACTTGCAGGCAGGAGTGTCATCCGTTCGAATTGCTAACCCTTCTGAATTTGTTGATGATATTGCACTAACCTGGCGATGAGAATTACGTGTTGATGTGCTGACTTGGTGATGATTGTTGTCTGATTGTCTGTTGTCTATGATGATATGATTTGATGCTTTATAGTTCTAATGTGCCATGATGCCTTGATGTGTTGATACTCTAAGTTGCTAAGCATGATCTAAATTCCTTGCCTATAAAATGTGAACTGGAATTGCTGAGAACCTGAATTGTTATCTGATAAGGTTATGATAAAACTTGCTAGATTGAATTGACTATGCTCGTATATGATGTTTTGCAATAATTATTAAGCATGTCGGTACATTGAGACTTGTTGACATAGTTGCAATAATTGATGATGAATCCATGATGCTATGAATGCTAGTTGATATGTTGTAGACCTTATGTGCGATGATTTTCATAACTACTTTTCCTTGATCATGTGGGTGAGGGTGCTCTTGTGGAGTGGTTGATGAGTGGTGAAAGAATTATGGACGGTTAGGATGATCGTTGGTATTAGGAGGTGAGTCGCGAGAGAGGGATGTTGGCTTAGGTAAGATTGAGTGAGTGATGCTTGTGATGCTTCGGGTGGTACGAGGAGTGTAAGGGAGGGCTCGTGAATATTAAGGACATAGTGTTAGAGGGTGCTTGGGTGTGAAGTCAAAGATAGGAGTTGGGTTCTTAGAGGTGGATGGTGTGGTAGTGCTTGGCGGAAGGATGGGCGAGATTTGAGCATCGAGATGAATTGGGATTTGTTTGGAGAATTTTTGTCTGAGTTGACGTTGGCGAGTCTAGAAGAGGATTAGTCTTGGCTTGAGAGTGGAGATGGGCGAGTGGGGATTGTATTTTATTTTGACTGGTATGACGTGAGAATTTTCTTGATTATGTGATTTATTTATATTTGCTGGCATAATGTTAGATAGCAACTATGATGAATCTGATAGAGAATGATATTACATGTTGTTATGCAATATTGAAATCTAGTTGGTAGTGACAAATGTTATCATGATATATTGCTGCTCTGCTATGTTGTTTTAGGAGCATGTTAGGATGTGTTGTGATATGATATACGAGATAATGATGTGTTATTATGTGAAAGTGTGATGTTATGTTATGGGGTGAAAGCATGATGTTATATTATGTGGTAGTAAACATGATGTTGTATTATATGTTTAGCAAGCATGCTTATGGATATGTTACATCACGAATATGGCTTTCAAAATGAATATGATTTATATATATGAGATAATGATGTCTGATTACTAAATGATCGCTACATGGCGTTGTGATGAGTTAAGATGATGTCTGGTGAGTATGCTGACATTCGCTGATTGATATGCTGCTTGATCTCCCCTTTTCCTGAATCTTAATGGCATGATTTTGTTGTGTTGATGTGTTGACAATGAGTTTTGTTTCGTTGACTCTATGATGAAGTGATACTTTTATGACTTCTGGTGTGATGTCGAGACGTTTATTATGATTTTGTTATGTGGTTGAGATATGTATTATGACCCGTAGTAGGATGTAGAGATGTTGATGTGACCTTGTGGCACTGTGTTGGCATATGTTTGAGACTTGTCATATGATGTACTGATTTGAGATTGGTTGGTTATTTGGTTATGCATTTCTTATAGCTTGTGAAGCTTGCTTGAATTGAGACTGATAGCTTGTTTTGATTCTAGAAACTAGGAAGAGAATATGGGATTAGCCTTAGAGGTGGATGATTCCACCTCCGAACTTCTGAATTTGATTGATTATTATGCGGGAAACTGATTTGGTTTTGGAGGATCTTGACGAAATTTTGATCGAAAAGATTTTACTTGTTTTGGTGTAAAGTTGCTTGGTTAAACGTTTTATTTGAAGATTTTGAGCGGGTTGAAAAGGAATTACTTAGAATTTTAAAGAATAAATGTTATCCAGAGTTTCAACGATTTTGAGGCTAATCTTTTTCGATTGCGTAATCCCTTCTGAAACTCTTCAAACCCAGTTTTTTTATTATAACGACTCACGAAGTGGATAGAAGCATTTTATAGGGGCGCATATAAAATGCTTGCTAAGACCTAGTGGGGGCGCTATAGTTACTTTCGAGTTATGATATACCCGAAAGGTCATGGTAAGGGTGCGGTAGGGGGCCATATCGCATTCTTACTATGGCCAATTGGGAATATTATGATCATGTTGAGGGTCCTGTGAGGATCTCATACGGGCCCCTATGAGATGCTTACGGAATCAATGGCATGATCCTTGGACTCACAAATTTCAAACTTCATCCCCTTGTTTTAGAGTGATTTTAGTCTCGGGGACGAGACTTGTTTTTAGAGGTGGATGATGTAAAGACCGGGAAATTTTAGAATATTAAATTATTAAAATAGTGATTTATAATCATTCCGATTTCTAAGATTCAGAAGATTCGAAATTTCTGTCCGTGAGCTATTGGAATTATTCTAAATCTTTCGAAACAAGTTCCGGCATTAATCTATTGGAAATTTAAAATATGTTATACTCTGCGTTTATATACCGAAAATTGGAAACTAATGTTCGGATTCCATTTATTAAATTCAAATTTGAAAAATTGAGAAGTATTTTAAACGCGTCGGGATAAGGTCGAGTGAGCGGATTTCAGATTTATATTCCGGGTATTTGACGTTTGGATTTTGGGACCATCTTAAGTTCCTTCCTAGCTTCAATTTGTACAAGAGTTAAAAGCTCACCCTTTTTGTCTTCTTGCCTGCAACCTTGTCCGATTGTGGCAGCAATTGAGCCACACCAATCTGACCATCTCCCCTATTAATTCAAAGGCAGATTTCAGGTCACCCTCATCCCCTCAATTGTTTCAAAGCACATCTCCTCTCATCCATCCTATTTCAAGCAGCTATTTCCCCCATTTCATTTCAAGAAATTCCCAGAACAGTCCCTTTATTTACATCCATTCCAAAAACCCAAGGCTTTCCTCATCCTCTTCTCTTGGGATAACAACCACTGCAACATTGCTAGTCAACCTCTCCTTCTTCACCTAGTTCAACCGGAGGCATACACCTCCCCTGTTTCGAAAACCCCAAGCTGTCGAGCAGCGTTCTAGCCATTCGCTCCAGCAGCCGCCGGTGCCACCACGTCGAGCCATTGCCACCAGCAGCCAACGTCTCCACTCCTTGAGCTCCACCAGTAGCCAACCCCGCCAGCAGCTCCGACACCTCCCTCTGAAGGCTGAGTGCGAGATCGAGTCGTTAGTAGGAGCCCTCGGAGCCGCCGCCGAGCCCTATTCCTCCTCCTCTCCCTCCGCATTCCTCTGTCTTTCTCAAATTCGAGCGGTAAAGGCCTGCCCCCTTCTCTTTTACTTCCTTTCGCCCTTGAATCAAGTAAAGGTGGACCTTTAAGGTTCCTTCCTCCTTCTCAGGCAAACCCGGTGATCGATCCATCTCCGGCGAGCACCATCGACTCCGACGAGAGCTTTCCGACGACCTTCGATTTCCCCCTCCGGTGAGCTTCCTTCCCTCTCTTTTCCTTGGTTTATCTTGGTTGGGTTGTCTGAGAGTGAACCTGAGAGAGAGCGGGGTGAGATCGAGACGATTCCGGCGGCCCTGGGTTTCTCCTATTCTCTCCCGTCTTCCCGTCGAAGTGGCAGAGCTTTGTTCTTTGTTGAAGAAGACAGGCTTAGTGGGCCTAATTTCCGGGTTGTCCTAGTGGATCCGGGTCGTGGGCCTCTCTTTCCGGATTCCTTCCTTTCTGTGCACCCGGGTTTCATGAATTCGGGTTGGGGCTTGAAATCCGGGTGAGTGTTGGGCCTCTTGGGTTGTTTTAAACCATGAGTTATTAATTTATTTTGTTGGGAATGTTATAACATTGTGCTGTTATATTATGATTATATGTCATACTTTATATTATTGATAGTTTCTTGAATTATTATTATTATTATTATTATTATTATTATTATTATTATTATTATTATTATTATTATTATTATTATTATTATTATGGTTATATTATTTCCGAGTTTATAAAATATATTCTTTTGGAAAGTGATACTATTTGAATGTGTAATGTGTAATATTTAAAAATGTGATTTTAGGAATTTTAAAGTGATTTGTCGGTTGGGATTTATAAATGGGATTTATAAAGATGGATTTATTTCGGAAATGTTTATCAATGTTTTACATTACTTGAAACATTAAAGTTAAGATTTTGAAATAAAATGCCGGAATTATTTCTATAATATGATTTTGAGAGATTGGTTTTAAGGTTTAAATATTTAATGGCGGGATTTGGCTAAGTACGATTTTATCAATGAGTTTGATTTGAAGAATGATTTTAGGTGATGTTGATCGTATCGAAAAGGTTTTCATAAATGGTTTTACCGTCGATTGGTTTTAAGGATATTGAGAACTCGGGTTCGTGTGTGTGAGAATGTTGGTTCAGTAGCTTATGGAAATAGATTGATGATAGGTGTGTATTGCGGTTGGATTGCGTGGACTTTCATTTGGGCCCTTGCTTGTATTATCCTGCTGTTCTGCATCTTCAGGTAAGTTCCCTAGGGGGCTTACTCAGGTTGGACATTCATGCCTGTTGTTGCATTTTATGTTAGGTGTTGCATATACATAAAAGCATGCCATGTAGTATCCTGTTTAGGTTGCACTAATTGAATGAACATCTGCTTACTTTATGCGTTTGAAACAGAACGGCCGTTATCTGTGATAGTCTTAGAGTCTTTGCTAGGGTCATAGGGTAGCCCAGCCTCATCGGGTACCCTGAGTCAATCGAGTCATGAACTTCCTTATATTATGAGATGCCTGCGGGCTTTATTGTGGAGCGGGTTAGGCATGCGTGCCCCCCGATTATGATGGAATGCATTCACGAGCTGGCCAGTCTCCGCCCTATCGGAAGGGGGTGGAGGTAGGAGAGGATATGCCACTTGGCATTGTCTTGGGCCCTTTACAGTATTTTTACACATTATTATACTTAGGGGCATGCTAGTGTGTTTGACTTTCGTACTGCATTAGAGCATCTTTATTAGGTATAGCACATACTATGTGGCCTCAGCGAGGACTGCCGGTCCCGCATGAGTGGCTCGATCTAACTCCTTTCCCCGTTCTTTTTTTTAAGGCATTTTCTGCAGATTCGGAGTACTCGATGTCTATATGACGGGGTTTCCATTTGGCGAATTGAAGAACCTGGCTAATTCTCTAACTTGGTATAAATGGTAATCATTTGCTTACATTTTGGTTTTGACCCGGTTCTGCCGTGACACTTTGTATCTTAACTTTGTTTCCGCTTTACTTTCATTTGAACTGAATTTCGCGACATAGTCTTAGGACAGGTTAAGGGTACCCAATGGCCCTTCGAGGGTTTTAGGGTTTGAAATCCCTCTTTCTACTAATCTTAAATGAGTTTGAAACCTCGACCCGTACTTGGATTGCAAGATCCGAACAAGGGGTTTTATCCCTTGAAACGTAACCCGGAAATCATAATTCCGGGCCGTTACAGTATGTTACTAATATATATAACAAATGAATATTATAAATTATTATTATAATTTCGGATACAAATCACAAAAACTGTATCTTAATTATAAGTATATATTTTGGGCTTAATTTTATACGACACGACTTTATTATTTTCAGGTTTTATACCTTTTTATGTGTTGAGGTGATTATAAAGATATATCTTCAACAATCACCTTAGGGATCTCAATATCAAAAGTCGATCTTGATCTTAATCTTGATTTCAAATCTAAATGAAAAATCTCAAATCGGGATCTCAATATCAAAAGTCGATATTGATCTTAATCTCAATATCAAACACAATCTCAATCTCAAATTTCAAACCTCACTCTCAATTTTCAAATATACATTCTCAATGTCAAATTGTCGATCTTGATCTTGATCTTGATTTCAAATCTCAATTACAAATCTCAAAACTTTGTTGATCAAATTAAACTTCCTCGATCAATCAAAATACTCTCTTTATAAATCAAGAAAACATATTTAACGAACTTTGCATTTACTTTAAATATATGAAAAAAATATTTGATCAAATTAAACAACATCTATCGATCAAAATAACCTAAACCCTAAACCCCAAACCCCAAACCCCAAACCCCAAACCCCAAACCCTACACTCAACGGCTAGGCTTCCCTATATAATTTGTTATAATTTTGTTTATTTCACTTATATTATAAAAGTCGGTCATAAATATATTCACGTTTTTTTAACACATGCAGTAAAGTGGAATTTTTATTTGTCCATTTTACATAATTTATCATTCCATTTCTTTTCTAATATCTATCATTTATTGGAAATAAGTACCACATAAAAACTTTTCAATTTACAAAATCTTATCGAGAAATTAGTTTACATTTTAAAAAGTATGACAAACAATAATTTCTTATTTTATATGACTATATAATATTCAAATTTATGTTAAATATGTAGACTGTGATCTACAAAAAAATAATTATGTTATTTTATATAACTTATTTATAAAATAGTCAAATTTATGTTAAATTTCTTATTTTATAAAATAGTCAAATTTATGTTACACTTGACTATAAAATAGTCAAATTAATGTTAAATTTCCGATTATTCACATTCTTAAAGCTTCACATCTTCACCGTCCGTTTACATCAATAATCTAACGGCCCACAATCCTGATCCATAGGAAGTATTTTCCACCAATACTATAAATTGTTTTATTTTTTAATTTTTTTGAAGGACCCCTCTTTCTTGGGGAAAAAGCCTATGTCGCTGTCTGCGTGTAGGCCTGCTACTCTCAACTTCCAATAACTTGACATGACGACCTTTTTTTTTTTGGTCTATACACCTTAACTTTGCAATTCAATATATAATTATAATTACACTCCAATAATTGGAAATGGGTATATACCATTGAATCTTAATTAATTGGGTATATACCAACTAAAACATCAATATTAGTTATTTTAATTTCCACATTTAGTATGGGTTATGGTGATTATTTGAATATTAAATTAATAATTTTTTGTCATTATAAGTTAATATTTATTGTAAGTATTTGAAAATCAAATAAGTGGGTTATATAATCCAAATATCAATGTATTTTTTCATGATTTGATTGGGTATAATTACAACATAAAAAAAAAGTTAATAATTAGATCAAATCAAATGATTTAAGTGGCCAGTTATGTTGGCCCAATGGATGTTGGTAATTTTCAATCAATTCTTTTCCATAGATAGAGTATTATGTCATTTTTCCATATTGTGTGTACATATATATATATCAACACATACCAAGATCTTTTACCCCGTATTTACGTTTTGTTATATATTTACTTTAATTTATACTTTAATGTTGACATTATTTGAAATTTAACTAATTAATGAAATTTTATTTTCAACCTTAGGTAACTTTTAAATAATTTTAAAAACCATTTGAATTTTAAATATCAAGGTCAGTTGAATATATAGAGTTATAAATATAATGAGATTTTACACTAACGAAATCATATTTTATAAAAATCGTATGTTACTAATATATATAACAAATGAATATTATAAATTATTATTATAATTTCGGATACAAATCACAAAAACTGTATCTTAATTATAAGTATATACGTTGGGCTTAATTTTATACGACATGACTTTATTATTTTCAGGTTTTATACCTTTATATATGTTAATTGAGGTGATTATAAAGATATATCTTCAACAATCACCTTTTAGACGGACTTAATTATTCACATTCTGCAAAATCAAACTTATGAACTTATAAGTCTTGTTCTCAATCTCACGTCTCAATTTTCGATCTCGGTCTCAATCTCAATTCTCAATCTCAACCATTAAGTCGATCGGTCTTAAATATCAAATCTTACTCTCATTTCTAAAATATAAAATCTCAATGTCAAAAGTCGATCTCAATCTCAATGACAAATCGCAATATCATTCTCAAGTCTCGATCTAAAACTTTATCTCAATCTCAAATATCAACTTTCACCCGGCCCTCAATACATAAATATAAAATCTCAATATCAAAAGTCGATCTTGATCTTAATCTTGATTTCAAATCTCGATGAAAAATCTCAAATCGGGATCTCAATACCAAAAGTCGATATTGATCTTAATCTCGATTTCAAACACAATCTCAATCTCAAATTTCAAACCTCACTCTCAATTTTCAAATATACATTCTCAATGTCAAATTGTCGATCTTGATCTTAATCTTGATTTCAAATCTCAATTACAAATCTCATAACTTTGTTGATCAAATTAAACTTTCTCGATCAATCAAAATACTCTCTTTATAAATCAAGAAAACATATTTAACGAACTTTGCATTTACTTTAAATATATGAAAAAAATATTTGATCAAACCCTAAACCCCAAACCCCAAACCCCAAACCCCAAACCCTTAACCCTACACTCAAGGGCTAGGCTCCCCTATATAATTCTTTTTTTTCTTTTCTGCTAAGACCTAAGTTATAATTCAACTTTATTTTGTTTATAATTCTTTAAATTTTAACTTAGTGTATAAAAATGAACATAATTTATAGTTACGTTTTTTTATAATTTTGTTTATTTCACTTATATTATAAAAGTCGGTCATATATATATATATATTCACGTTTTTTTAACACATGCAGTAAAGTGGAATTTTTATTTGTCCAATTTACATAATTTATCATTCCATTTCTTTGCTAATATCTATCATTTATTGGAAATAAGTACCACATAAAAACTTTTCAATTTACAAAATCTTGTCGAGAAATTAGTTTACATTTTAAAAAGTATGACAAACAATAATTTCTTATTTTATATGACTATATAATATTCATATTTATGTTAAATATGTAGATTGTGATCTACAAAAAAATAATTATGTTATTTTATATGACTTATTTATAAAATAGTCAAATTTATGTTAAATTTCTTATTTTATAAAATAGTCAAATTTATGTTACACTTGACTATAAAATAGTCAAATTAATGTTAAATTTCCGATTATTCACATTCTTAAAGCTTCACATCTTCACCGTCCGTTTACACCAATAATCTAATGGCCCACAATCCGGCTGTCGAAATCAGAACCTGTGACCGCAGCCCAAGCTTTTGCAGTTAGTTCAGTGGGAGCTTTAACGCATTCTTTGTAGGTGGACGTGAAACCCCTATGATCTCCCGCAACTGAAGATGGGTCAGACTCCGCTCGACATCATTCAGGCTAAAGGTAATCGTCTGCTCCTGGTCCTGGACCTCAAGTGTTGATAGAAATTCCAGCAGATATCTTTTATATGTTGGGGCATTTTTCTCCAAAAAACCACCCAACCCGCACTGATCCAACAACATCTTCGTAATATCGAAAAATCCAAGGCGTAGTAGTGTAGGCACATCAAAGAATTTGGTGGGCAGGATATCTATCGCGGCTAACGAGTCCCACCTCTTCTTCTGCACTTTACTAAGTTTAACCAGCTTCATATAATCCGGGGCCATTTCAGACAAAGTTGTATGTTGTCTAAATCCTTGTAACAACCGACACCATTCAAAATCACAAAGAAAATCGAACTCCACAAACCCCCCATGACAAAAAAAACCCCACTGCTGTGTACCCCCGAAGCACATGAAATCCAATTTAACCTAGACAACTAATTGCCAACTACTCGCCTAATTTAGGGCACAATTGCATTACAATAACGGTTAATTGATAAATTTCGGCAAAGGAATCGACAAACAACACAAATTGAAAAGATATAATGAAATCAAATTGTGTAAATCAGTGAGAAAGAGAGAGGGGCGACCTCGTTTGAATGCAATCGGAGTACGAAAACTACTCCTACCCACAACAATGCAAAATCTAAAGGCTTCACTTACAAATTTGGTGAACAAACCAGCGAGACAGGGGCGAGCGAGATGTTGTCAGTTACTCCTATGCCTGTCAGTTTCTTACTTGTGTTTGGCGCTAGACAACGCTAGTAGTGGCAGGTTGAGGATGAAGATGCCGATTCCAGTAACTGGGCTTTTTTAAATGGGCTTACTAGGGTTGGGATTGGGCCTCATGGAACTTCCATTCGGGTGATCCCTCTTCCTATTTGTAAGAGAATGGTAAACACATAATACACTCATATTTGTAATAAAATCATAAACTTAAGTCTTACGTTGATAGGATTATAACATGTCCTTCTAAACAAAATCACAACAACAACAGTGATGTAATTCAAAAGAAAAAAAGAAAATCATAAACCGTTTGCTGAATTTGTAGATGCATAACATGTCATTCTACACAAAATCACGAAGATGGATAACAACGGTGTATTAATTAAGATGATCTCCATCATGAAACTTCCGTTCGGGTGGATATGGGATTGCCTGCATCGATGATGATCCCGAAGGTTGTGTTTGGGTAACCTGCATACAAACCATATTTAGTTAAGCAATTCCGATAATTGTCAGCCCACGATGCTAAACTATTCGACTCACCTGCGTAATACGCAAAGGAATATGACGTCCGGTGTGAGCTCGACCACTTTGTTGGAAGGCTTGAGTATGCATCATCTAGCAAACAAATCGAAAAAATAGTAGTATGAGCTACCGAACATTCATGGAATAACTAGTATGTTAAATACGAAATGGTTCTTCCATGTACCTGATTGTACATGAGGTTCGGAGGGTACGTGGGCACGAAGATCCCGTTGTACTGGCTTTGAACATAGCTTGGTCCTGCATGACTCGAGGCGGGGCTGCCTGCCAAGCTTCGCTGCCGCACACGCTCCCGAGCCTTTTCCCTTTCATACCCTAACCTCATAAGTCGTCTGACTCCTCTACCCCTTTGGTCAACCGGATCTGCCACAGGGGCTGATGCAGTATCTACCGGATCGTCATCCTGGTTCACCCCGTTTTCACGTGGGCGAATCGCTCGACGCCCATACACTCTCCCAATGCCGTCGATATTGTGCAAGTGCAGGCCATGCTGCGCCCTTGCAGCCTCCTTGACCATATCTTCAACTTCTGTAAGCCTAGCCATCACTGCTGTGTGCAATTCCGCATTGTACATCGCGTATCCAGCCAAGACGTCGAGCTTACCATGAATATCCTCATACCGTCGCATTCCGTCAGACTTCTTTTTCGTCAAGGCATAGTAAGGTACCGCAACCGTTACGTGTTCCCGGGGTAGATCCTTCCGCCAACGGTTTAGAATATATCTCTCCGGTACATAATCCATCTGCTCTTCACTCATCACATGCAAAATGTGTGTGCACAATATCCCCCTAAACTCAAAGCACTTTCACTCACAGTTTATGTCCGACACGGCTTTATGCATTGTCACCCTAAACGTCTTGCGCCGTGTACCACCGTAGGTCGGAAGTTTTACGACGATGTCGTAAGCGCACACATCTCCATTGTCGAGAACTTTAACTGCATTGTTGTACACTAGATTTCGGACCTCAGTTTGGAACTCGGCAAACTTCGCAGCAGTGTAAAACCGCTGGAATACGAGCTCAAACACATGATCGGTGATACACCGAATTGGTCTATTGATGGATGCAAATGTAGCAGCCTCCTCCTCCCAAACCCTCTTCGATAATGCAAGGCCGTACTGCTCAACAAATATCTTCAAAGTAGTATTGATGTTGACATACTTTTTGAAGAAATGATTCATACCTTCACTCCTTTGTGTGCTCGACATTCCGGCCCAAAAGGTGTCCTTGAAGTAGATAGGAACCCAACACCTTCGCTTCTCATACATATTACACAACCACTTGTTGTTATGCAGACCGAACTTGTCCAGCATCTCCGACCATGCAGTTTCGAATTCCTCGATACTTAGCGAATCATTTAGAGCCTCTTGGAGTGCCCTGTGTATGCCCCTCCATTCGGGTATGCTCTTAAGATGTTTATGTGCGTTCGGCATCACATGCCATATGCACCACCGATGTGGAGTGTTGGGAAACACTTGCCCCACTGCGTTTCCTGCACACAAACGAGAAATAGGAATAGTTGTAAGGCTGCTACAATAGCTATAAGGGTACATTACAGCAACTTAAAACATGCATGCTACAATTAAAACATGCATGCTACAATGTATTAATATACCAACCAAAACGCCTACAATGTATTAATAAATAACTCGACGGAAGAACGTGCAACTTACCGATGGATTGGCATTGGTCTGTTAAGATTGCGGTTGGCATCTTTCCGGACATACACCTGAGCCAAGTACGAAACAACCATACGAAGTTCTCTATTTCTTCTCCGACAAGTAAAGCACATCCTAACAACACACTCTGGCCATGGTGGTTAACCCCGATGAACGGTGCAAAGGGCATCTTGTATCTATTTGATACGTACGTCGTATCGAAGGAGATGACGTCACCAAACTCCGTATAGGCTGCTCGACTCCTTCCGTCTGCCCAAAACACATTCTTCAATTTGTTGTCGTCATCGACATCGTATGCGTAGAAAAAATTTGAGTTGCTTGAACACATTTCTTCAAAATGTTTCCTCATCGCAGCGAAGTCACCCTTATCCATGTCTTCTCTTCGGGCCTTGCCAACTAGGTTTCTAAGGTCCCGCTCATTGAAATCAACATTCTCGTGGTTCCCGCTTTCAATTACAAACGATGTGTAGTTCTTAGCTATAGGCACACCAGCCCTATCCATGTCTAAGATCCGTTTCTTCTTCCCTTCGGTGATGTACCTATATTTTGGAAGGAATCTTGAATCTTTCGGGATGCACTCGTTGTTATGCTCAAGCGAAACTCTAGTCATCCTCCACAACCCCGCTTTCTCACGGACAACCTTAACCCCGAACTTACACCCTGTAATAGCCGACACGGGCCCCTTACTCGGGTCCTTTGACCTCGAGTTAAACTTACCCCCTTTAGAACATTCGATCCTCAAAACCTTGTACTTCTCATTCGTACATGGCACATCAGTGCTTCTTTCATCATCCTTTAACAATGTGGAACTCCGAATTCTTGTTTGAAATCCTTGTTGTTTAGCATATCTATCGATGAAATCGAACACATCTTGTTCGTGTTCCAACACATGCCCGATCTTTGGACAATTAACATCACCTCCATCACCATCATCGGACATTGGCACATCGACACCCTCTCCTTCATTAGCATCAAGTTCAACGTGATCTCCACTCATCGACGAACCCTCTACGGTGTCATCATCCGAAATCACGACAATGGGGTCTTGCGCTTCCAACCCAACTGTGTTATTAGCAAATGCATGCAACAAATGGTACGTCATTGGATTGATTCATATATACCCAATGTTAATGGAATATTAATTGATTGAGTTAGCTACATGCATCGTTGTCGGACCCACTGTCCTCGTGTCCAATGTTAAGATCAAATCCTCGTTCTTGACTCATTAGTGATGATAACATTACTGTAGAGGGATACACATAAACGTAATGAATGTATGATGGTGTTGAACCAAATCGAGCGCATAAATTAAAATGAAATAATTAAACTCAAACCCTCACAAAACAAGCACTCAATCACCCTATTCCAATGCCTGCAGGCAAATCGGCAAGCCGCTGGCAATGCCTGCAGGCAAATCGGCACGCTGTTGGTAATACCCGCAGGCCAATCGGCAAGCCGCGGGCAGTTTACACCTTATAAACAGCTCTTCTTCTTAGCTAGATTGACACAAATCAGATGCAAGATTACACCTTTCAACCCTTGTTAATCACTAACATTATACTTCCGAGGACCCTAATCACTAATCTTCAATAAACTTGTATTCGAATGAACCCTAACCCCAGGTATTCGATTTCGAAAAATAAGAGGCTAATCTGTTTGTTCATAACCTAATCTTCAATGAACTTGTCACATTCGTGAACCCTAATATACAATCAATTTTAATCAGTGTTTCTCACATCCTTGAACCCTAATCAGTTTGTGCAAACAAATGAAAACACCTCCATTGAAGATTCAAAAGCAACATGCAGACTTGAAACCATTAAAGATCCGTTTGTCTAACCTTAAATCGCCAGCCAGGTCGGTGATCGGAAACCTTGATTCCGGCGAGTTAGAGCTTCTCCTCCGGCCAGCACTTGTGAGGAGAAGTGTATTGGAGATGGAGAGTTTGAATAATTTGTGAATTTGCAAACTCAAAACTTGTATATTTGTAATTCAAATCTTAGATAGAAAAAGTAAAATTAAAAAAACCAGCATTAACCTAGATAGAGGTAGGGTAATCATTACACACTTTTCAGTTTTCATTTCCCTTTATCCATTTGAATTATTTTATGGAAGTTATATAATTACCCCTAAGTAACCCAAAATTTGGGTAAGCCAAGTATTTTCCGTAAAAAGACGCCGACACAGCACGTGGGAGGTCTGATGAGCTGCAATCCGCTGCACATGCGCGCTTACCAGCCAATTAGAACCCTGGGCCCGACCCCTATTGCTGTGTTTGGTGTCGGTCTCATTTGTTGGCGATCGAGGACCATTTGACCAGCGACGAGTCGGAGCAGTCTAGAAAGAGAGAGGGAAAGGCAAGAAGAAATCGGACAAGAAACTGCTCCCCGTTTGCAGCGAGGCCGAAGACAGAGCAGCTCCAGTTCGCCTATTCCGGCTGCCGGAGAGCGTCGATTTCGCGGTGGAAGAGGTGGATGTGGTGGAGAATAGAGTTGACGAAGAGATGGTTGAGGTTAAAAGTGGACAGTAGACAGTAAAATACTAAAATTAATTGACCAACAAAAAAAAAACTAAAATTAACTAACAAATGGAAATGATCAGGTAAAAAGTTGTCTAACATTTATGAAATATCACCCACTAACACTATTTTTAACATATTTTTCTGACCTAAAACTTAAGAATCTATGATGTTTGTTAAAGAAGAAAGAGTTTTTGATATGTTAAAATCCACTAAAAATCATTAACAAATCTATGGGTTGGTAATCATGTTTACATAAATCATATTCAAGGGAAAGAACGAAATATGTAGTTTTAACCAAGGATTAGTTTAAAACCACCAAAACTTATCGTGCCTACATGGCTACATGAATCATATTTAAGGAAAACAATAGTTTCAAAAGAAAATCTCAAAGTCAATCAATGCAATTTTCAGTGTCTAATAATGTCATTGAGAGATTGAGATGATCATTATAGACATTAAGTTTTTCTTCCAAAAGTTTGAATGGACGAATTTTCTCGTGTTTTTCACGAGGTTAACCAGATAGCGGACAAGGTGGCTCAGCTCAAGCATGATATAGACCATGAAGCTCTCATGTCTCATTCGGAGTTCCTCTCCATTGTCCGACATCACCCAAATCTTTGCCTAGTTCAAAAAAAAATCTCAGTCCAAGAAGATTTTAATGTATTTTTTTTTAAATACCGACTATCAAAACTGGTTATATCCTTAATTGTTCACTTTGATTTGTACAATTTCAGGCTCGTAATACTCTGTTTTGTATAAACGTATAAAAACTTAGCCATTTAATCATATAAGATCTTGTTTGACATAGCTTTTTAAAATTGGGTGAAAAAACATTTTACAACTTTCAATGAAACAACTTTTTAAAAAATAATGAAGTTTGTCATACCTAACAACATTTTACTCAATCTATTCACAAACCCTAAAATTTTAGTTTGTCCACAAATTTTCCTAAAGAATCCCATAGACTTTACTAATTGGCCATTTTGCATAACTAGACCAAAAAAAAAAAAAACTTTGCACAAATACCCATGTGTCTTGTTTATTTGCTAGGGGTAGAAAGTGGCTAATTTTTGCAAATAAAAATTGCAACCGGGAGAGGAAGTAGCAGGTGAAGGGGTGGGACACTGTAGCTACACTGTAGCTGTTAGTAGTTGTAGCTGTCAGTAATTATCAGTGACATGTGGCACCAAAAGACATCATCCGTTCATTTCAGAAAACTATACACTGCCCATCTTACTAATAGAATGAATTGATCCTACCAATAGGCTAAACTTGTCTTTCCATACATAGAGATATTTTGGAGAGAATCTGAAGGGGATTCACTGTAGCTGATTTGGCGGGCTGTCAATGCAGTTTTGGCGCCAAAACAGGGCTCCTCCTTTAGGGAAAAGGGGGGAGCATTTATGAGGAGAAAATGCAATGATTGCATTGATGGGTGTCCCCAAGAACATATATAAGCTTGAGAGGAGGATCTAAAACACCATAACATTCTCTGCAAAAAGTGAGGCAGAATAGGATAGAAGCGGAAAGGACGGGAAAAAAAGTTACCCGTTCATCCCAGGAAACGCTACGGTCCCCATCCTACCAATAGAATATTTCCGTCCTACCAATAGTGTACAACTGTCCTTTCATACCTGAAAAAGTGCAAAAAGTTTGTCCGATGACAGTGGCAGCGATGGGTAAGTGATCTTGTACCTATCCTTTGTAGTTGTTCCTTTTTCTTATAACAGTACTACTCCAAGGTGACGGTTTCACGAGACCAGTTGCAGAGAGTTCGTAATTTATACTCTCCCTTTTTGATCAATTGCATAACTTGCAAATTAAGATTACAAATTTATAAACTCTCGTTTTGATCAAATGCAGAACTTGCAAATTAAGATTACAAATTCAAGCGCTATTTTGGCTTCTTGCGAAATTATCACTTCTTGATGCCTAAACGATCATAAGGACCCAATATCGTTGTTTTCTGCTTCCTGCGAAATTATGATCCTACCAATATCGTTGTTTTCTCCTACCATTAGTTTCCATCAATCCTACCATTATAATCCTACCGATATCGTTGTTTTCTCATACCATTAGTTTCCATCAATCCTACCATTCTGATCCTACCGATATCGTTGTACCTATCATTTGTCCGATGATAGTGGCAACGATGGGTAAGTTATCCTGTACCTATCATTTGTAGTTGTTCCTTTTTCTTATAACAGAACTACCCCAAGGTGACGGTTTCATGAGACCAGTTGTAGAGAGTTCGTAATTTATACTCTCTTTTTGATCAATTGCATAACTTGCAAATTAAGATTACAAATTCAAGCACTATTTTTGCTTCCTGCGAAATTATCATTTCTTCATGCTTAGATGATCATAAGGACCCATTGAAAATAGTCTATTAGCTCAATTGGTAGAGCGTTGTGTTTGCATACAAAGATGTGAGTTCGACTCTCACATAAGCTAATATGGAGTATGTGTTCATGAATCTCTCAAAACTTATACAATTATGAACCCGTCAGAAAATATATATAATAATGGTAGGACAAATTTACGAACATGTTAGGACAAATTCATAAGTCTCTCTGAACTTATACGATTATGAACTTGACAGGAAATAACTTTAGTCTCTGCCTGTGGAGTCTGCCTTCTCCTTTTGCTTTTCTGAGATTCATGTGGAAGTAAATTTTTTTTCGTAAAGTCAATTATGCATTTACATTTTTCCAATAGTATAAATATATCGTACCATCAGTGTGCATCTATCCTACCATTAGTGTCAAGTTATACAGGAATTACTGGGTTTCCATTATGATCCTACCAATATCGTTGTTTTCTTCTACCATTAGTTTCCATCAATCCTACCATTCTGATCCTACCGATATCGTTGTTTTCTTCTACCATTAGTTTTCATCTATCCTACCATTGTTGTGCATCTATCATACCAATTTAAATAGCTTTCAAAGAAAATCAAGCTAGAAACCATAGCAAATTATGTTCCACATTTTTCAGAAAAACAACCAAGGGTAGAGGGTTTCCACTCTACAATATAAGATGAAGGAAACCTAAGTAACATTATATCCAAAGGTAGAGGCTCTAATTCCGTCGTTCTAGCAATGAATTAGATTGGATTCATGAATTTTGATTGATAGAAATTGGATTGAGATTGGGATTTATGGATTGGTAATTGAGATTGAGATTATGATCAATTCACGCCTCAATGATTACTAGTCTGGGATTTGTGGATTGGTCAATATTAATTCTACTTCTTTGCCAATAGTACAAATATATCTTACCATTCGTGTACATCTATCTTACCATTAGTGTCAAGTTATACACTTGGGAATTTCGATGATTACATGTTTATCATACCAATATCGTATATTTATCCTACCAGATTCACAAATTTGTCCTACCACTAGTCTGTATATTTCCTACCAAGTTCATAATTTTACAAGTTCAGAGATATTCATAATTCATAAATTTGTTGTACCAGATTCATAAATTTGTCCTGCCATTAGTGTATATATTTCCTACCATGTTCAATCGTATAAGTCCATAGAGATATGAACGCATACTCCGTATTAGCCTATGTGAGAGTTGAACTCACATCTTTGTGTGCAAACACAACGCTCTACCAATTGAGCTAATAGGCTACTTTCCATCCATCTTCATTATGAATGCATATTAAGATCAGTACAAACCATATGAATGTTCCAATATACATAAAGCCCTTTGATACATGATGAGAACGGACTTGTAACGAACATTCAAAAGCAAGTGCAGGGTAACAGGTTGGGATCTAAGAAGCTGTAAGGCTAAAATGGCTTCTTAAGTGCCAAAGGGTTTGAATAACAAAATAAAAGATCAGTTGACCTACCATGTCATTGATAGCAAACCCCTTTGTCCATTTTATCAGGGTCCCTGATGGAACATATGTTTTTTTCACAGGAAAAGAAAAGGAGAATCCAAGTTCCCTACTAGATGCAGAAGAAGGATCTGAATCTTGTTCTTGCTTTTCTACAAAGTCCTTAAGAGATGAAGCCATGAATTCAAGGAGATCCTGCAAAAGAAAAGGCATCACTCTGAATCATCAGCAAATATCACCACATTTTAAAAGAAGATCAGAAGGGTAAACCACAAAACGACGACTGCCCATGCCTTTACACTGAGAGAGAAAATTGCCATCAAAATGATATCTACCAATGAAGAAAAAACAATCATCAGGCAACTATCTAATAAAAGATGTACCAGATATAAAAATAAATAAAGGAGCTCACCAGGAAGCTTCAACTTTTCACGTAGGAAACGGTATAGCCTCCACTTCCACTTACTAGCTGTCTTAGGAAGCTGAAACTTCTACAAGTCAAGCATACAAAGCAAAGCCACGTTACATGAGAATTTTTAATACAAGCAAGTTTCCAATCAATGAAATCATTAGAGTCAGACCAGTTTATCTTCATCATCTTCTTCATCGTCATCTCTAATTGAAAAGCGTTTGGGTGCTGCTTTTGGTTTAACAGATACCATCAGGGTATCTATTTGTGCAAATAGGCCCATTTTTTGGCCTATTTTGTGCAATTTCCTTCTTACTAATTTAATCTAGATCGTTGTCGTCCAGCAAGCAAATCTGGCTTTCACCCCGAGGGACCCGGGTTCGATTCCCATCATCGGAATTTTTTACTTTTTTTTTTATCTTACTAAGATGAACTAAATTTGGGCCGAAAAATCTTAAGCCCATGTATTAGACATGGCCACATGGCCTATCAATGTTTTAATAAGCCCGTCATCCAAAGAAAATGATTTCCCTCTTTCTCGATCATTCATTCGATCTTCAATAGATTAGTTAATTACCGAATATGATTTGTACTCCGTGATAAGTCGGCGAGGCTGGTCGCTTGTGAAGTTAGAAGATGTGATAGCCTTTATCTACACTTGGTGCAGAAATCTTTGGATATCAACTCGAACGAGGGAAGTGAAGTGGCTTGGAATGAGAAGACTTGAAGTTGAGGGAGATTTTTTAACGATGATCAATGCAGTTAATAGAGTTTAGAAAAAAACGTAGGAGAGAGATGATGACCGCAGACTCTCTCCTCTTTCAATCCTTTAAAGATGTCTCTTATTCCCGACCACATCTTTAGAGGGGGCAATAGTGTGGCAATCCTCAATATTGGCCTCATCTAGCCTTATCCTCGAAATGTAATTGTAGTACAAAGCGATCCTGGCTTGGAATTCTTTTGCAATTTATTGAGGATTCATAGTTATGATTCGAGGTTGGACTTTAAATTTGATCTATCCATCTACACCTGTTGATGTTTTGAGTTATGGTCATTATCCTAGGGAATTAAGGGAAGAGGAAATCCAGTGCATATTTACGGTTTACTTACTGATTCCATGTACTGATTTTTTTTAAAATTAAACATGATTCCTTGAATTGAGATCTTTGGTTATTGTCCATGTCGATTTGCTCCCTGATCGCCTGCAGAGTCGGTTTTTTAGTAGTTTGCTTACAAGTTTCTAACTCCTTTCACCATGTTTCCCCTCTTTGCAGGTTTGGCTAATATTTCAATTGCAGGTAATTTGACTTTTCTGATTCCATTGGTAGACTACTTACTAGGGTTTGAGCGTTCCGATGTAGTTAAGAATCCAGTAACCGAAGAATATCTATCACTGACATAAACCAGCTATCTTTCTGAATGAAATTTAATAGCATGGATGCCAATTTCAATCATAATTGAAGAATACTTGTGGCTTTTTGTATGTTTGTTTCGTTTCCAATGATCTGTCACAGGAATGCATATTGTGGAAGCAGTGATCCTGATGTTAAGAAGGAAATAAGTTATGACAGCAGACAACAAAGTACAAAGATTCAACTCAGTTTGGTTGATTCTAGAGATCTCGCTTACAGAGTTGCTTCCATGGAGTCTCATTCAGGAAGCCAAGCAAAAGCCTCTAAGGTATGGTTTCATCTAACTCTTTTAAAGCCAATTCATTAGCCCGTTCATACTGAACAATCGAGTGAAAGAGTACCGGAGATCAAACAGATTATGCAAGATCAGGTAACAGTTGCTTGAGTACTTGACTAAGGGACTATTTAAGAGGTACATGTAAACCTAATCGCGTGATTATTTTTAATTATTTACGTGTAGAAAGATTCACAAGTTTTCACATACCTAATTCAAACAGCCAATTTGTCAGTGCTATTTTTTCTAGAACTCGGTACCTTGTTGAACTTCATATGTTATTCTTACGGTTGCAAGGATAGGCAAATGATTTCAAAATTCAGTACAATAGTATAATTGAGCTTTTTTGTATCCCAAAGATTTGTTTAATACTATCAAAAGATTTATTTTAACTTCAAAGTGTAACGGTCTAGCGAACTGATCAACTTCAAGAGTTAAGGAATTGCACTTACATTCAAAAAAATATTCATCAAAACTTTGAATTAGCCTATAGACCCGCGTGCTACGCGGAATCACCCCTAGTAATAAGTAAATGTGGATTGAATTTCTCCAAAAAAAAAAAATTATGGATTGAATTTTGACTTGGCCATTCTTGTTATTTTTCTAGACTCATTGTTAAAGACTTAGGGCATGTTTGGCATGCACATTTTTTAATCTAGCTTAAGATTATAATCTAACTTAAGATTATAATCTAGATAAAAATTTTAATTTAGCTTAAGATTATAATCTAGCTTAAGATTGAGCTTCTTGTTTGGCATGACTATTGATTATTCA
This sequence comes from Persicaria tinctoria, assembly GCA_037127255.1. Lineage (NCBI taxonomy): Eukaryota > Viridiplantae > Streptophyta > Magnoliopsida > Caryophyllales > Polygonaceae > Persicaria > Persicaria tinctoria. The sequence continues at coordinate 16,408,905 of JBANSL010000020.1, read as the reverse complement.
AGCTTTTTGGAGATTAAATGATAAAATTACCAAAATGGGTATAAAAAAATGAAAGAAAACAATGAGCCTATTTTATTTGATGCATGACTTTACAACCCAGTCATATTTGGTCTGGACTATATAAAGTTCCTTTAAAAAGGAAAAAAAAATACATGACTTTATAGCCCAACAAAAGAGTGGAGCTATGAAACCAAAATCATACACTGTCAACAAAATCATCAACAAAATCATCCGTTTGTATTAGAAAACATACAGTAAGTTCAAGCCATATTATCAGCCATCTACAAAGTGCATAGTCAAACCTAAATTGTCACACAAGATTCATTAACACACATTACGTTTGAGTGCTTCTGTGGAGAACTTGCAACTCCAGGCCTTAAAGCGTCTCGAACATTCTGATCAAAAGCACTGAAAATAAAAAGTGTAAAAACCTCAGTAGATCAACACACTGAATGAAGAAGTCATACACTCAAACCAAGTAACTTTGCTGAATAAAAAAAGTTTGAAGAATGAAACATTGCTCATTAGAAACTGACAAATGCTACTTCATAACCTTTGCAAATTGCAAATCCCTAGCCTTGACTAATTCCATTACGAACTTGATACACACAAGGAGTTGATCAAATGCAGTGTGAAGAAATCGAAATGTTCTACACCTTAACTCACTTTGCACCAATTTCCAACTTACCAAAATCATTAAGACTTCATTAATATAAGTATAAGAAAACAAATTTCTATTTTACAGAAATCCAAAATCTGAACAGACTTTTCTACAGATTTTTACAGAAGATGTGTTTTACAGCTTATAGATTTCTGTAAAAATATGCTGTATTTTTCTGTAAAACAGATTTTTACAGAAAACATATTTTCTACAGATTTTTACAGAAAATCTGTAAAAATAGATTTCTATAAATCAGTAAAAACAGATTTCTATAAATCTGTTTTACAGAAATCTGTAAGATAGTTGTAAAAATAGATTTTTATATCTTATTTCACATTTCTGTAAAAACAGATTCTTATTTTACAGTTTATTTCGGATTCGGATTTCAGATTTTACAGCTTATTTCATATCCATACAAATATTACTAGTAATCTTCATATTGATTCAGAATTCAGATTTGACCACTTCTGTAATCTTCTTAAAATTTTATTTTGTGTGTAATTTTATTTGGTGTGTGTAATTTTAGGGTATTGAAAGAAATGGTGGAAGTGGCACCAAATAGTGGCTGATTTCTGTGTGCCCATATACCTAGTTTGTAATGGTCCTACAAGATGTGGTATAGGGTGACTTGCTTGGGCTTTTATGGAACATTTTATTGGTCCAGGATGCTTAATCTGTAATACATTCTGATTAATAGTGTAGTACATAAACACAATCTCATCAGCATTTTTATGCTAACAAGAACTAAACCTCATCCTTACTATCATTTTCTCCACTGATCAGAAGACTTTAAACTTTAGCTACCTCTTCCATGAATATATAGCTGAGTTTTAGTTTGAAGCACCCCAATGTTTTTCTTGTTAGACACAAAATAAGACACTTTTTGTTTTAGTTTGTCCATGACTTTCTATGCAATATTTCCTATACCTAATTGTCTCCATAAGTACAGTTGCCAGATTTGCATCACATAACCACAAAAGCAATAGCAAAAACAGCTAAATTAACATATTGAAGGAGAAAATCTGGGGGAAAAAAAAACAAAGTCATCATCAACATAAGTAACATTGATAAAGAACTTGAAAAGCAACAATGCATTTTCATTTCTTACAACTTACAAGCAATAAAAAAAAAAACATCCCAAACAATAGTAATGTATTCGACTTGAGCATATCAATAGCTCATAGTGAAAACAATAGTAATGTATTTGAATTGAGGAGTTATTTCATACATTGGATAACAAACATGAAAATGATGAAACTAAGAAGAATAAGGGAACAAGAACAATTTCAATTGATATTGATGCAGAACTTCCAGAAAGAAAATTTTCAGTTTTACTTTTGACAGGAGTCATGGCTTCTTTCTTCATATCTGATATAATTCATATGGACGAGTAAAATAAAAATTTATTCCAGATTTTCTTAGCATCTCAATTGCTTTAGCTATCCCATCCTAAATATATAAATAACAAGTCACAATTGCAGTAGAGTGATCAGTTTCTCTTATTTCCTGAGCCTTCAAGCCATTTGCAAAATCTGGGACACTTTCTCTTATTTCTTAAACCTACAACCCTAATTCTATCTCAGTATCTCCATGGGCAAATCTGAATTGCAGCATTAAGGCATCAACGAGCAAGAACTAGGTTTCTATCACTTATATGTAATCCAGAATTTCAGACAAACAAGTATGGTTCTAAGTAAATAAAAAACTAGGGTTGTTGCAAATCGAAATTGTATCAAAACAAGCGGGAAACAAAGAGCGAGAAAGTAAAATTACACAGAAATCGATCTATTACCTGAAGAGCATGAAAGTGAAAGAGTTTGGTACTTGCGAAATGGAACCTGCGAAGTTCCCCTGCCAACAAAAGCAAATGGATCAGTGATTTTCAAAACCTTATTGAGAAATCGAATTGATTACAAACCCCACCGTGAGATGGAATTTCGTCGTCCTGAGCCTATCATGGAAGGAGAAAGTGAAGATGGAGATTGACATAGCGACGAAGGCGAGAAACTGAAGGGAGGAGAGGGACAATTTCGTCCTTTCCAATCTCAAACGCTCTTCCCCTTTCATCAGACGCTTCCAATGAGGAGCTGCAGATGAACCGCTTGTAAAGCGTTTGTGGGAGATGAAGGGAGAGCGTTTTGAAAACGCGGATGAACAACCAAACATGATATGCAGAGCGTTTGGAAAAAGCTGATACAAAACGCTTCATCTAACCCTATGAAACGCTGTTGCCAAACAGGCCCTTAATAGTTTTAATGTAGTTTCGTTTATACATGTTTTGATGATATATATCTATTATTTATACTTAGACATTTAAAATAACATATAATTCATATTGTCGTATCCTTGTCGTTTTGTATCCTATTTTTTTTTTGGATCGTCGTATCCCTGTATCCATTTGCTCGTGTTCAACACTTGCTTGCTCTATAACACCATCTAGTCTCTTCAAAACCTCCATGACTTCGGAATCTAGCCTTTCGTCAGACGGAATCATACAAGAAAAGATGGAGTGGTGTACCTTTTTGAAGGTGCTCGATGACTTGGGTTGCAAAGAAGCTTGGATAGCAATGTCGTCCAATGCATTCTCAGCATCATACATGACATCTCTGAGATCATCAAGCCAGTGTTGCACATGATCATCATCGCTAAAGCTCGCCTTGTGCTCGGCATCAGAGACAAATTCCTTAAGAGAAACCAGTTTGTGCTTCATTTGATCCATCAAAAGGCTGGTCTTGGTTTGTTTGGTCAGTTACTTTCGAATTTCATCGGATGAAATCCGTTGGATCGACAAGTCGATCAGAGCGGAGATCAAAGGGTGGATGAGATTGGAACTTGCCATGGATGTTATCTATATCATACAAATTTGACAAACTTGCTTACGCATATTTTAGATGGTAGTGTGTCATATCCTTTGTCCTTTCATTCCTTGTTCGTTGTGGAGTCTGGTCAGTCTTTGACTGACTTGACATGGGTCACAAGGAAACACCCTCTTAACCGAGTCGGGAACATGGTGCGTACAACTCGACTCCTCATACCCCACTCTGAACGGAATAAACCGGGATTGTTGTTGTTGTATATACATTTGACAAACTCAAAGTTTGAATGGTTAAAGATTTATTGGGCTGTAAAGATACTACATATTTCAAGATCAAATAGATTAGAAAACCGATGGTTCCTTTTCGTGAATGATAGTTCATTCGATGTACTTGTTTTAGGATCACATTCAAGTAGAGCCGAGAAGATCCGATCCGAGAATATAGAGGTGTTATGTGAACACAAATAGCTCAAATTCGACTCGTACTTGCTCGACACAAACTCGACTCGAGCTCGTTCATTTTCTAAACGAGCCGAGTATGAGCACAATTTTAAGCTCGAGTCAAAATTTAGGTTCGGCTCGAGCTCGTTCATACCCTAAATGAACTATTTTATCCCAAACTTAATCAATCCGATCCAAGTCACTCGATTTCCTCTACATCCCAGAGTTGGGAATGTTAGCTTCAACTTCCTCTTGGTAGAAAAGCACAAAGAAACACCTCCTCCTTACCCATTAGATTAAGGCAAGGGATCATTGGTGTTAATATATACGAGTATATTACTTCAAGTTTAAATTGTATGACACCACAGATCGAGTGGAAAACTACTAGGAGCCTTTTTCCTTTCTCTAACACCAGTCTCATCCTCTACCTCGCCCTCGACCTCTTCCACGGCCACCTCCTCTGCCCCTTCCACGGCCACCTCTTCTACCCGCACCTCGGAACGTCAACACGGGTTGCGATAGACCTAATGGCTGGACCCCTATTCTCTTCCCACGTCTGTCGTCCTCTTCATCATCCTTGCACTTGGGAGAACCTCTAGTAGAAAAGGAGATCTCCCTTGAACCTCCAGGACCCACCTTCACGAGCTTGCCAAAACGAGCACTTTGTCGATCATCTCGGAGAGATTCCACCCTCTCTCCCAAGGTAAGGGCGTCTTCGTTTTTCAGGGATCCTTGATTGAGGAACGCATCGGCATGACGCTCATCCTTTACCTCATACAATCCGAAATGATGACAGGAAATAACATTGGATCAGAAATTTGGACATAATAGATTAATGCCTGGTCAAGTTTAAAGCATAGATGCATAAAAACGCACCTTGTTTGTTTATTTCTTGCTCGACCTTCCTCATCAGAATCATCATCCTCGGTTGGGGACGATGCATCAGAAGTGTCAATGTCCTTTACAGGCTCAAAATGCTCCTTAATCGAGGAAGCCCGATTCTTTTTATCAGGATGCTCAGCCTGGTCATCCCGTTCAAAAGCCTGGATCCCAAGCAAAGGAACAAAAACACACAAAAACCCATCAATATCGTAAGTTTGGCTTCACTGCAAATGGCAAGTTATAGAGGAATTTAAATTTAAGCCATAAGAACATATATATATATATATAAGAGCATCTCGAATAACTTCTCCATTTTATAGGTATTTAAGCTTTTGGAGTTTTTTGGACCATTTTTCGGTCCAATAGATTCCCCATCCTATTATCCATATTACGGGGAAAAAAATAAAGAGATGCTTCCCTAAATCTACACTCTTCTCCAAGTTTTTGGAGAGCCCTTTAAATGCCAATTCTCCGAGATGGATAAGTTGTTAGAATTGGAGCAAAGATAATATAGAGAATGAATTTTGCTTCTACAATACTAAATATTACTCCCTCCATCTCCCTGAATCTACACTTTCGCTTTTGTAATTTTTTTAAAAACAATCCAATATATCATTATACCCTTAATTATTAGTCCACCTTTTCACTACATTGAAAACCACAACTAACAAACATATATAATTCATATATAATTATTACGAAAATTCCTAGAAAGACAACTATTTTGAAAAAAATCCCCAAAACACAACTATTTAGAAAAAAAATAAAATCAAGAAGTCTAAAAAATTAAAGACATGTAGTGTGAAATGGAGGGAGTAGCATGATGAGCAAGTCAGAGCGCAGTAAGAGTGACTAGAACACTAAAAACTAGCATGATGAGCAAGTCAGAGACCACTACAAGTACCTTGTTCTCAAACATGGCAGCAAACCTTTGATCCTCTAGTATCACATTCACAGTTCCTCCTTTTTCAAGAAGACCATCCACAAACTCCCTATTAACTTTCGGTAACTTTCTCTTCAGCTGTAACAGAAACAAGTAAACTGCTTGGTCCAATAGCAATAATCAGAGTCACGGCATAGCTACAATCAATCAGCTTTCAAAAATAAACCATCATCCAATAATTTAAGATATCATAAAGATATGCAGTCTGCATGAATATAAAAGAATTTGGGCTTTGATCTTCCACAATTAAAAAAAATAGATAAGTAGGTAAAAAGATTGAATTACTAAACACACCGTAATTTGTTTAGCAAAAGTCTTTTCTAACTTCTCCTTCTTTCGCTGCTCAATGAATGGATCTGCTAAAGACTTGACCTGCCAAGGCATACAGAAAATATTATTTACCAATGTAAAAGGTTTGAATAGCTGAGAAGGACCTCAACAACCTAAACCATCAGTTCATAAATAAGTAGGTGAGGAAAAGCTAAGAACAAACAGTTATAGAGCACAGGGAATTCTCTCCAATATCGGACTAGAATTTCTGAGCCAAATGTCAAGATCGCATTTAAAGCAAAATATCCTAACCTTGAACTAATCAAGAGTTGGCATGCAAACTGACTGAAACTTGTATCAAATGGACAGGAATCAGATAGATGATTAAAAAAATAAACACGTCCATGTAATGCCACTTGAGAAGAACCATTCACAGGCGGTTCTTGGGAATAATACAGCACCGCATTTTTGTCCAGAGAATAGACAAATTTGAAAGATCTAGAATGAGCATAACCTCCAAAGGGACCCAAAAGAGAGCAAAAGAACAACACCTTTTTGTATAAGTGGTGATTAATGAAGTAACCATGCATATAGGCTCTAAGAAGATTGGTTCCAATCAAATTTGTCAGATTCAAACGCTCAAGGTCTTCCATAGTCAAGAACTTATAATCTTCATATATAGTTGCCTCTGCACTATCTTCTAGCTCTTCCTGCAAAGAAGAGATGGAATTCAGGCACTTTAAACAAGTTGCGCACTAAGTCTAAAATAGGTTCATTAATTGATGACTTTATTAGTAAAAAGACACTTACTGTCAAGTTCTCCAGGGATGAACACCACTTGGGGGCAGGACCAAGAGCAGGTATAAAGTAAGATGGTATCATACTGGATTCCAGCGCTAATAACATGAGTCCACTCTCACGGAACACACAAACATCATTTATTGCTCCACCAGTTGGCTCAATGCTTGTCATTCCTTCCCCCTGGAAATAAAGAAACAGTAAATATGTTAAAGAGATTTACTACACATTTCTTGGATGAAGAATCTCATTGTATTATTTGGTTTAATATGCTTTGTTGCATCATACAGAGGAACTGAAAGTGGGGATCTATTCTTACGGTATTCGGATCCCATATTTTGACAACATGATTGTCAGTGGTAATTAGCTTTGTCTGCTGAGAATTTAAAGTGCGATGTCATTTGATATCTAATATTGGACTCCCATACCTGTCAAACCAATGATTTTAGTTGTTAACGTAATCATCAAATAGCAGTTGCTAAGCAAGAATGTCAGGAACAAAGGCTTACATGTGATCTTTAACTTGCACAGGAGAAGAAGAACGCAAATCATAGAGCAAAACCTGCATATTAAGCATCAACAACAGAAGCAACTATTTAAATTATGGAGATACAACTAGAACATACATCTAAAGGAAAAAACTAATAACATAACAAGATCAAACTCTATTGGGACCTCCAGCCCTTTACTCTCCCTAAAATATCCCAATATGGAAACATATGGAAATATTTTTACTAAGAGAGGAAAAGAGGAGTATAGGTTTTGCTTGCTTAGCATTTTATTTTTAGTACTTTACAACCAATTCAAAGAGATGTGCACTTGCGCAGTTGCAAACACAGCCACTTAACAGACTTGAGCATGGGGATAATAGTTTTCGGGACATACATTTATATCCATACCTTTCCTTCACTATTTCCAACAGCCATCTGAAAACCTGCATCTTCATCGAATGCTATTGCAGTAACCCCCTGTTTCATCGATGTAAAGCATACAAAAAAAATTAGCATAAAAAACTTTTTCCATGCTAGAGAGAGTCAAGTGTGCCCCTCACGCCGCTCAAGACCTCAACAATTTGATCTTAAATTAGTGGAATGAAAAGAAATTTGCCAGCAAAGATCAACCGGAAACAATCAATTCTATAAACCAAGTCCAGTCATATATGACAGATGAGCAATTTACAATATCTTCACTAAAGGATGCTAAACTGAAAAGTGGTTGCTGACCAACCAGGAAACTGTAGGTAATTTTGTCTAAGAGGACTACAAACAATATCCCTTCATCGGCACTTGCGTGCTTGTTCATTATTGTAAAACGAAGTACTAGTACCTGATCATCACTGCCAGCTGGCAAGACAGCCCTGATTCTACCAACTGAAGATTTCACTCTCAAGTCAAAGCATTCAACATCTCCATCTTCCCCACCACAGGCAACCAACCCATGAAGCTTGCTGGAACCAAGATTTTTTTTTAATCAACTTAGTTTCACAGTACAAGACAAGAGACAAGGAATACTAAGGAAAAGAGTGAATCCATTCACCTCCGAGTTACAACATTCAGTGCTGGAGAATGGGTGCTCAGGGGAGAAAGAAAACGTCCCTAAAAAGCGAAAACAAGATTGTCATCCAAAGAAACAATACCACTCATAAAGGAGAACAGAACAAATACTTCTTTAGACGAAACCTGCTGCAGATTTATTCTGTAAAGATCCGGTGAAGAAGCAGCACATAGAAGATCACAAGACCAACAATCATATTCTATGTCCCTTCCCATCCTGGTTGAAAAAAGTATCATACATATACATGATCCCTTAAGCTTTACAAAGACTAGCATGTTTCTTTGTTAGGTGAAATATATTGCCTAGGTAAAGAGAATGAAACGAGCACCTGGGGATTCTCACACTTTGATGCTTTCCATATTTGGCATGCAAATAAACAGAACGATCCGCACAAAGAATTGCAAGCTTTGAGTAATCATCAGCCAACACCTATTTGAGCCAAATGGGAGATGCGAGTTTGAATTTATTTTTGCTTCAACCAAAATATTAGCATGCCCCTATGCTAGCTGTATGAATGCCAGGTTTACATAGGGTTATGTTATACCTGGAGATACGAGTCTGTTATACCTGGAAATCAATAATTTCTGAATCCAAGTGTCTCTCAAACTTCAAGGACAATTCCCGAAGCTCATACACCTTAATTTGGGGACTTCAAGGACAATTCCCGAAGCTCATACACCTTAATTTGGGGAGGATAAATACCTAATTTATCCCAAACAAGAAGAACATGAATGAAACTTTAAACACAGGCACATTCACTTAAAAACGAGCCTTAAAAAGGAAAACGAAAAAAATCAATTTGCTTATAAAAACCAAGTCCAGAACCTGATGCTACAAGATACTCTCCATCTGGAGTAGCCTTGATTCTAGTGGTTGCAGTCTCAAACCTCAAATCTTGGATTGGTTGCAGTCTCAAACCTCAAATCTTGGATCACCTCCACCCTCTGCGCATAATCTATAAGGAAATTACATTGCCTCTGACAGCTAAAGTCTTATGAAATTGAAAACAAATGTCAAACCAGCGAATGCTTAACATTATTTCAGATATGTGTAACCTTATTTCGATAACAGTAAACCAAAATAGACAGAACCTTTGTCTTTGCGGAGAGCCCGGAGTTTCTTAGGGTTAAGCCAGGTGGCCAAGGAACGTTGCTGCCCAACAAAGGAATACATCTGAACGCCATTAATAGAAGTGGATTTCATGCGCCCTCCATGATACGCCATCTTCAACAATTTTTCTTTATTGCAAGGAAATTCAACTACTCCAGTAACCCCAGGCGAATATTCTTTATTGAACAGAAATCGTTTGGGGCGAGAAGAAACCAAAGACGAAGTGAAGAATCGAGATGTAAGGAGAGGGAGAAGAACGACTTATATAGAAGAATCAAAGAACAGGAAATCGACCGTCTCTCCGTGGGTTTCCGCTTGAGAGAAGAAGATTATGAGAGATCAGATTAGGGTTTAAAATCGATACCGCTCAAACAAAACCCCAAATTTGGCCCAATTTTTTGAATCAAACCCCTTATAAAGCCCTAATTTATTTTACTTTTTAGACCGTATATTATAAATATTTTAATTATGTAGACTTATTTCATGTGTTCACTACGCCAGACAGACACTGAGGCGACGAACAGACCAAATCCCGTCGCTCCAATGTGTTTCTAGCGACGGACCTTATCATCCCGTCGCCTGAATTTGGTCAACCCACAAGTCAAATGGGGGATAGCTCTGGAGCGACGGAGGAGTACTTTGTCCGTCCCTTGAAGACATTTCTGGCGACGAACCAAAGTGCTCCCGTCGCCTGAGTATTTCGTACCGTCGCCTAAGTGTGGTCAACCCACAAGTCAAATGTGGATATCTGTGGAGCGACGGATGGGGACTATGCCCGTCGCTTGAGTGATTTGTACCATTGCCTAAATTTAATGTCGTGACCTACCTCATTGAATGTTGTTAAGGTTACAACAATAACCTTAAACCACACCATTTGTCCGGCCGTCTTCTTGTTCTTCATCTCCTTTATTTTCCCCCATTTTCCATCTTTTTCATTTTCAAATTTCAAATAATTTACATAAGCTAGGTTTGTAAAAATTGAAGAAGACTAACAATATATTTTGAGTTGTGGTAAGATTTGTTATGCTTTATTTCTTTTTTTACTTGTAATTTTAAATATTGATGCATTTGTGAAATATTGGTTAGATTTGTAATTTGTAATTTTTGTTGTAGATCTAAATAAGTTATGGGGTGATTGAAGAAGTCACTTGAGTTTGTAGCAAGGTTAGTGTCATTTTTTTTTATACATATTTTGTTAAATAGAGGGAAGAGTTGTGAAATAATGGTTAGATTTGTAGAAAGGAATTTGTTTGAGATTTTGAACCTTGTGATAGAGACTTGGGAAATGTTGATTGAATTATTTTACAATTACTTTTAGAAATGATATTTGTTGTTATTGAAATTTGGAATGTGTGATGATTTAGGTTAGAATTTGTGGGAAATATAAATTGTTGTTTGTATTGGATTGGGATTTGTTGTGTTTAAATGAAATGTGTGATGGATTTAATTTGAGATGTGTGACATGTTTAACTTAGATTTCGTATTATATATTTCTAAAATGATATTGAATTTGGAAATGAATTTGTGTGATGGATTCATATTTTTTAAATGATAGTGAATTTAGAAAATGGATAAGAGATGGATGCAGTTTCCTCGTACGTCAAATGTATATATTCATGGGATTACTAGTTTCGTGAACAATGTGGCTGCAAATGCAAATGGGAGGACCTATTTTCCTTGTCCGTGCGACCATTGCCATAACGCTCGAGAATCTGTGAACATCCCAACGATGCTGCACCACTTATCTTATTATGGTATGTGGCCGGATTATACAGTATGGGACAGTCATGGAGAAGATCCAGTTGAGCCGATAATTTCCTTGCGTAGAACGCAATACATAGAGCAAAGGGCTTCCTCTTCCTCCGGTCATGATCCCACCATGGACATCATCCATGACAGCTTTCCTTATCATGCTGGGTACGTGGCGGGCAATGACCATGATTTTTGTGATATGGTCGATGATGATTACCAAAAATACGAGAGGCTTTTAGCGGAAGCTCAAGCTCCATTGTATCCTGCTAGTACAAGGACTGTTTTGACTGCTATTTTATGTTCTATGAAGTTGAAGGTGGAAAATCGTTGGTCAGATAAGAGTATGGATGGCCATTGTCGTGAAGTTTGCAACAATCTTCAACCCGGACATAGATTTCCTGCTGATTGGAAAAGCATTCGAAAGGTGTGCAAAGATCTCGGATTGAGCTATGAAAATATTCACGCATGTGAGTATAACTGCGTGTTGTTTTATAAGAGGTATGCAAATGAGGAAGTTTGTCCCATATGTCATACTTCAAGATGGAAGTCACGTCGAGGTAGTGACAGACGCAAAATCCCTAGAAAAGTGGTTAAATACTTCCCTTTAACTCCCAGACTGAAACGCTTGTACATGTCTCCGCACATCGCAAAGCAAATGCGATGGCATGGCAAAAGGGTGAGGAATGATGACCGTCTGACACACCCTGCAGATGGGGAGGCATGGGTAGAGTTTGATAGAACGTTCACTCATTTTTCTAGGGATGTGAGGAATGTTCGCCTCGGATTGGCAACTGATGGATTCAATCCATTTGGGAAGCTAGCAACTCTCCATAGCACATGGCCTGTCATTTTGATGCCATATAATTTGCCTCCTTCGATGTGTATGAAAGAGGAATTCAACATGTTGACTTTATTGATCCCAGGTCCTAAGTCACCTGGGAAGTGTTTGAGTGTGTTTATGGAGCCATTGATCGATGAGCTTCTGCAGTTATGGCATACTGGAGTGCCCACATTTGATCGATATTCACAATCTATGTTCACAATGAAAGCAGCAGTTTTATGGACTATTAGTGACTTTCCCGGTTTAGGGATGCTAGCAGGATCAACGACGAAGGGGTACAAAGCATGTCCTCATTGTTTGGATGATATTTCTGCAACATATGAGTGTGGGAGGATGGTATACGAAAGTCACCGTAGATGGCTTGCAAGTGACCATCCTTGGCGATCCGTTGGTCGTGCTTTCATCCTTACTTCCTTAAATGGGTAAGCATTTCATGTAATTTCCATCCTTACTGCTCGCCACTTTACATCCTTACTTCATTAATTTCCATCCTTACTTCTTACCACTATAGGTTTCTAGACTAGAAAGAGACGAAGATCCATACTTTAAACAAGAGGTTTTGTCTTTGGCTAGACAACTAGTTTCACATGGGATTTACGCATCTTGTTATGTGAACGGGGTCAAATTCGTCTCTTGGGATAGAGATCAAAACTTGCAGACCCAAAATTGCGGGGTTATGGTAGAGACAGAGAGTGCTAGCTACTATGGTATCCTTGAATCAGTGGTTGAAATCATGTACTCCAACATGATGCCGATTGTAGTGTTTAAGTGCAAGTGGTTTGACACTGATCCTGACAACATCGGTATCACGTACAAGTTCGAGCACGGGTTGTTGACTATTGATACAAACAACAGTTGGTACGATGATTCCCCATTCTGTCTCGCACGCACAGCAAAGCAAGTGTTTTATGTGGATGACCCGAAGCTGGGTGATGGGTGGAAAGTTGTGAATGTGATGACACATAGAAATGTTTACAATCTCACCACTCTGGAAACACATGCAGATGGAGCTCAACCACAAGAAGAAGCATATCAAGAACTCGGCCCAGTTTATACTGGAGATTTTGAACTCACCATCGATCTGCATCCGTTCCAAAATGAATCAGAGAGTGAAGAAGAAGAAGAAGAACAAAACGAGGAAGACGAGGAGTACGAAGAAGAAGAAGATGAAGACGAAGACGAACATGACGAAGGTGAAGCCGAGGAGGAAGATGAAGACGAGGAGTACGATGATCGTGATTGATATTATGAATGTCCTTTTGTAATAATCTAAACACACTCTATTTCTATTTTCATGTATGAATGATCGTGATTGATAAAATAATTTGTGATTAATTGAACTTTATGTATAATGAAAATTGTATACTAAAATATTAGAAATAGTATTAGTATTTTGTTATTTTCATTAATTAGACTTTTTATCTTCTAAATGTGTATTAATACCTCTAAAAAACTAAAGTAAGAGAAAGAAATATTCAGGTGACGGAGATACTAAGTTTGCCGCTTAGATTATTTCAACAATGGCGGGATATTTTCCCACTAAAATTCTCATTTGGCGGGATCTTTTCCCACTTATTTTTTTTGTGAAAATTTTAAAAAATTTGAAGCGACGGACTTACATCAATGTTGGTGGCTTGAGTGATTTTTTATTAAATTTTTTATTTTACTTTGAAAAAGCCGCTAGGGTTAAAGAGTGAAAAACACAAAACACCCTTCACTTTACCCTGTCTCTCTCCTTCCCAGCGCCGCTTCCCAGCCTCTCTCTTCGATCCATCGTCTTCGGCCGGCCTCTCTCCTTCCCAGCGCCGCTTCCCAGCCTCTCTCTTCGATCCGTCGGCTCCGCCCTCCACTGCTCCTTCCCGGCCTCTCTCCTTCCCGGCCACTCTCCATCGCCATGCCTCCCAAAAAACAAAAGAGCCTCAAAGCCATGTTGTCGGCTCCGCCCTCCACGGCTCCGCCCTCCACTACTCCGCCCCAACCCAGCAGGGGTCCGCCTCCACCGCCGGCACCACCATTGGAGATGGAGCCGCCCTCTGCAGCGATTGGCTCCTCCACGCATCCGCCCACAACTGCTCCGCCCCAACCTAGCAGGGGTCCGCCTCCACCGCCGGCACCACCATTGGAGTTGGAACCGCCCTCTGCAGCGATTGGCTCCTCCACGCATCCGCCCACAGCCGCCGCTTCTCCACCACCACAAGCCGCCGACCCTCCACCCCAAGCACCAAGTTTGGTGATTACAGCCGGTTCATCCATCGCCACGCCGGAAGACGGACCCTTTTTGAGTATAAGATGCAAGAACAATGGAGGTTATGTTCAAAACTCAAACCCTAATTTCAATCTCCGGACTGTAATGTCTATTCTTTGCGATTATTTTCGGTTTTCTGTTTGAGTGGAAGCAACTAATCCAGTGGATGAAAACCCCCAAAAAATCTGTTGAAAAATTTGATGATATATGTAAGAGTGAAATGTCAGAGTAGCAATTAAAATTTTGCTAGGAATAAAAAATCTGTTGAAAAAATTTGATGCTAGGAATAAAATTCCTTTCAGAGCTGTACAAATTAAAAAGGCAAAGAAACTATATGAAGAACCATAGTTATATGCATACGTGATTGGAATCCATGAAGTGTATGGATGATACTTATTATAATATAAGTAATCTTGTCCATCTTGTATAAACTTATTGTTCATTTATGTAAGAGTGAAGTGTTGGAATTTGGCTACAAATATGGTATATTGTATATTAGTTACGTTATAAAAGTTATGTCAATATTTAATGAGTTGAATCACCCTCTTTCTGATTATTTTGCGCATTGTGTTTGTGATTAGGAGAGGGGCCAGTCAAGTATAGAACTATTGTGAGTGCAAAGACAAACCGCATTAAGAGGGCTTCGGGAAAGATCAAAGTTACTTGGTCGGACTTCACCAACGACCCTACCCACGAGACTTACTCCAAGCTAGTGCGGGACATTGGCGCCATCGTCAAGACCAACGTCCCCACACTTGCTCCAAGCTGGGCTGAGCTTGAAAAGCAACATCAGGACATTCTGCTATCCTATTTGAAGGTTACCTTCTCAACTATTTTTTGTATATACTTTTCCATAATTTCTTTAGTATACTAGAAACTTAACCATTGTGTTTTGTTTTGTAGAACATGTATCAAATACACCCTGAAGATACACCGTTGGATACCTATATCAGGAGTACAGCAGACGGTCGGTATCGGGACTGGAAGTATAGGTGTCACAAATTTTTCAAGGTGTATGGGACAACCTTTTGGCCTTCCGAATTCAAGCACCGTCCGGAGCAGTGGAACTGGCTGGTGCAGCATGAATTCATGCCCGAAGCAAAAAGAGTAATATTTTAAAATTATGTATATGCTTTACAGCTATGTTTTATGTCCTTTGTTATGCTATTTGATTGCTGATTTTTGGGCTTTTTTGGTGCACTTTTGCTATGCTTCTGATTGCTGATTTTTGGGCTTTTTTGGTGCACTTTTGCTATGCTTCTGATTGCTGATTTTTGGGCTTTTTTGGTGCACTTTTTTTATTAAGTTGCTGATTTATGAAATGTAGGAAAACTCTATAGAGTAACTGATTTTAGATTCACATTAAGATGCCTTTTTTTATTAAGTTACTGATTTTTTTATTTATAGAAAAGCTACTTTTATTTTTTCCTTCTAATCATGTTATTTTTTTTTATAGAAAAGTTGATGTTATTTAAGATGAATGTTTTTAAGTTAATGTTTTTTTATTTAGAAAAGCTACTGATTTTTTTATTAAGCTATTGATTTTTTTCCTTCTGACTTCTATCATCATTTAAGGTGAAACATCTATATCAAGATCCATAGGTACAAATATAAAAGATTCATTCATTGTATAAATGTGTGGTTAATTTGCTATGCATCTGTTTTAACTCTTAGCTCGCCCTCCATTTATAAGAATTTTAAGTTGCTATGAATGTTTTTAAGTTAATGTTTTTTTTATATAGAAAAGCTACTGATTTTTTTATTAAGTTACTGATTTTGCATAAGTGTTTGTATTTGATGCTAATTGTGTTGTTTATGTTGTTGCAGGCCATAAGTGAAAGGAACCAGAGAAATAGGACAAATAATCCCAACCCGATGAACCACCGTTCGGGGTTCAAACCCCTAACTCATAGGGCGGAGGACTACTATAAGACCGGGAAGCCGGCCCCACATCTTCATGCTACAATACATGCGTATGAAAACTGTCCTAACGCTCGGGAGAAAATGGTGAGTGTAGTTACTTATTCTGTTAGATTTATATCGATTCAAATTTTGAATTAATACTTCCCTTTAAATTAATTGTGTCAACTTTCAATTTGAATGGCAGGATAGTTTGAAAAGTACACTTAAAGAGATTGAAGACACACAAACAAATGTGGAGTCTGAAGATGCTCAAGCTCTGCCTATATCCGTGGAGGCGGAATGTGAGATCTTGATCAATTGCTTTGGAGAACGGTGAGGCACCGAAGTTCGAGGTAACAATGTTCCCCACCCCAACTTTGCAAAAACTCTTAGTTTGGCATCATACTAATTATCAAATGATCATCACACTAGTTCTGAATTAATTTGATGCATAATTGGAGCGCTTTTTTTTGGGTGATTTTTGTGAGGCCTGAGTTAAATTATAGTGTCAACTGCTATGTATTGCAAAATTTTGACTTGTAAGATGGTGGATTGGAGTGTGTTTGCCCTGCTGGGAACTCTGATTTTGACTTGTAAGATGGTAGATTGATGCATAATTGGAACTCTGATTTGAGACGGCATTACTTGCTCGTTTACAAGTATTTTTCCCTACTACTATCCTTGCATCATCTTTTGCAAGTATTTCTTTGTACTGGGTTTATATACTTGTAAATTGTGCCAGATTTTCTGGTGAATGATTTTCTGGAGGGGCTATGCATTTTTGTAATTTTTTCCTCCTTGTGTGATTGATTGGCTGATTTTTTGTATACCTTCTGTTTGTGATTGATTGTTTCTACTTCTTTTGGACAGGGATGGGAAGAGGTGTGAGAAGGCCTCCCAAGAAAAGAGGGGGCTCTTGGAGCATGGAGGGTTCATCAAAAAGGCAAGAGCTTGAGGAGAGAGTTCGGAAGGCTGACGAGAGAGCTGATCGGGCTAAGGAGAGACTCAAGGATGCTGAAGAGACGGCAAAGCACGCAATCGAACAAGCCAATGAGACGCAGAAACGTATCGAGGCATTAGAGCAGCTTGTGCGACAGTCCCACTCTTCAACCAACCCATGAGGTAGTTACCTCTTAAACTCATCGTTAGCATGCAAGTTTTTCGGTCATGATAGGTAGTTACCAACTTTTTGGGAGCATTTTCATTGAACATGGTAGATTTCGGGTAAAAAAACAGCCCCTATATATGTTTATATGTTATGAATTCTCGCAAGTGCTTTAGTATCCCCTTTGTTAAGCCTCAAAGGTATGCAAGTTTTTTGCCATATAAACTTTGTAAGGCTTTGAAATGGTATTGTCTTGTGCATTTTGTGGGTTGTGTTTTGGAGGTTGTGAATGTAAAGTGCAGGTTATGTGTTCACACAAGTTGTGTTGTGAATGTAATGATATTAAATTTGAATTAGGTATTGTTATGTAGGCTCTGCTCCATGAATGAGCAGAGTGCGTGTACAGGTGTGAATAATATATAGATTCCATTTTAGGCTTTTAGAAGAAAATCATTCAAGGGACGGAGAAAGGGAACTTTGTTTCGTTGCGTCAGCACAAATGAAAATTTACAAAACTCATCCAAGAGACGAACAAAGAGTTCGTCGCCTGAGAATTTTATAACTGAAGCGACGGAGGAGGCTGTCGCTTGGTCACGAGAGAGAGCCTTCCCGGAAGGTCAACGTTATGCCCAAGAGACGACAATAGTTCGTCGCTTCGATGTAACTGAAGCGACGAACTTTGTCATTCCGTCGCTTCGATGTAACTGAAGCAACGAACTTTGTCATTCCGTCGCCCACTGACCGAAGGGACGGCGTCCATGCGACAAACCTTCAGGCGACGGACGTCCGTCTCTTCAATGTTCTAGCGATGGTTTATGCTCTCAGGCGACGACTTTTGTCCGTCTCTTGAGTGTCTGTTTGGCGTAGTGGTTATTGCTGGTATACCCTTAGACGACCTCGTTGGTATTGATATCTACGTATCGATATCGAATGACATCAGATGATATCTCCCTCCAAATAAATATATAAGATGAGTTAAACAAAAGGGAAAATTTGATATTCAGTGATCGATATTGATATTAAATTATACTAAACATTAGATATCGAAGTTGATATATGATATCTAGATATCAATATCAAACGGGGCCTTAGCTTTTGTAATACAACATCTAACTATTATTGTAACATAATATCTTTAATGTATTGTAACACAATATTTTATGTATTGTCTAACGATAATATAGCATCGGTATTGTAATAAAATATCGGTCTTATCATAACTAATACAATATCTTAGTGTATTATCTAAAATATCTTATTGAATTATCTAACAATATCTTAGTCCAAAATAGATTTCTCTCAAGGACTCTATTATGAAAAAACTAGTGATTGCCCCCTTTTGCACATTTTCATCAAGGCGATTATTCAAGCCAAACAAGCGACTATTAAATTGAATTCGAACTTTAAAATGTTTTCGTTTAGTAAATGAATAAGCTCAAGTAATTTTTTTTCGAGCTATACTTGCTCTTAGCAATTTGGCATGGTAACTATGGGGAAATTTTGTAAATACAAATTCAAGTTATTCAAGCTTAATCTCAATCTGAACTGAGTTTAAAATATTGTGTTCATACGTACTCAAATATTTTTATAAACAAACGAACACGAGCCAAACTCGAACCATCCAATCCATGTAACAACCCTAATTTTGAATTTAATTTGGTTGAGATGGGCAGAAATGCAACAATGATTTTTATGAGAACATGTGAATATGAAGATATGTTGGAATTGATGCTTCAATATCTTGTTGGATGCAAACACCCCATGGTTTTTAGGATCGGGATCCTAGTGTGGGATCGAGACAAGGGTGTAGGATCGGATCGTAGGATCGTAAGATCCTAGACAAAAATTAAAAATAAAATAAAAACAAACCATCCTAAACAAATACCTTAATTTTAAAATAAAACTAAGCTTTTCCTCCATTAAACAAATTATGTAACTAAAATAGTCCAATAATAAGCATTTACCATTCATAATTTGTCAAGAATAATGTCTCAAAAGGTGACAAACAGAAAAGGATAATGTCTTAAAATATGACAAACATACAAGAGATAAATCACACATCCAAATATCCAATGACATCTCTAGTTTCAAATGCCATCATCGCAATTAACCACATCATGAACAATTTCAGGCGCTCAGACGTGGATTTGTCGAGTTGAGTAACGAAACAAAGTGGTTAGGGTTTCAATTCAACGTCTTCACTCTTCTGCCTTCAATTTCTATGGAGATGGGCTACCAAAAAATAAAAAATAAAAAGGTTCATCGTATCTAGAAGGCCCAATATTCAAACAAAACAAACACAATTACACAAATATGATTTTTACTAGGATCGTATATTTTTTCTAAGATCGGTAGGATCCTACCGATCCCACACAATCCCATAGGATCCATGGGATCCTAGGTGGATCCATGGGATCCTAGATGGATCCTAGCACGAAGAAGTCTATATCCCCGATCCGGATCAAAACCTTGCCTAGAATCCTAAGATCATAGGATCGTAGGATCCGGATCGGGATCCTAATAACCATGAAACACCCTCTACCTATTTCTCTCAAGAGCTAGCGTCGCTCGACACAAACACACAACCCTCGACACAAGGAGCCTCGATGCTCGTGCTATCGATGGCAAGAACCGAGAAGGGGGAAGGGCCAATGACCCGACCAACCCGGCAAATCGACCCACCGGGTCAAGGGTCGTTGGACCCTACGACATGGGACTTTTAAGGGTAAGGGTCGATGTTACCCCGATCCTTGGCGGGTCCGACTCATACTCATGCCTAGTTAAAGGATGATGTGTTGTTGTGGATTGAACACTTCCAATATGGGATCAACTGGTTTGGCCAGTGAAAATTACAAGAAAGGGTCGGCACTATTCTTATTGTGACCCATGATTGGGAACCTAAATTACATTAAAACTTTAGTTAAAACATATATTTATTAAGGGTCTCCATGACTCATTAAGTCACTTACTAATGAAGATTTGAAAGAAAAATTAATATCACATAAAAAAATATAAAGAACTCAAGTCTTATATATATATATATATATATATATATATATATATATATATTTTGATTAGGTAAAAATTTGGTTGGAAAACCTAACCGATAGCATCCCGACGGATGAGATCTAGAAGATCTGGGTGAGATTTCAGTGCCAACCCGTTAACAAGGCGACCAAGGTGTGCTACCTTGTCAGCCGCCTTGTTACCCTCACGGGGCACGTGAGAAAAAGAAATATCTGAAAAGAATTGTAGTAATCCTTTGATATCTCCCAATAGAAGTTCTATTTCCCAAGGACATTGACCATTATTTTTAAGATGATTAATCAATATCTGAGAATCCCCTTCTATAATCAATTGTTGATACCTTTGCTCCTTTGCATATTGAACTCCTTCTCTTAAGGCTAACGATTCCGGTACAATAGGACTCTGATGTCCAAGATCCTTATATCCGATTTTAATTATCTCTCCTACCGAATTCCTGATTATATATCCAGCGCTTGCTTCTCTGGAACTACTCACTGCTCCATCAAAATTCAGTTTTAGATAATCTCGGTTTGGTTTCCGCCATTTAACATTTTTCCTACTTATTCCCCGGTTTAGACAAGCTTTGTTTCTCGTTAGTATGCAATCTTCATCCATTTCTAATAGCGCTGCTTTTCTCCACCCATCTTTAACGCTTGTAATGAAGGCTTGGATTTCATTCGTGGTCGGCCTTTTACGTCCTCTGAAAGCTACTTGATTCCTGAAGTACCATATTGACCACCATTTGAATGACATTTCTTCCTTTTCTATTTTATTCAAACAGTCTCCAATTTTAGTTATAATAGTTTTGCCATTTCTGCTTTCATTAGGTATGTCCTTTACAGCTTCCAAACAATTATCTGTGTTTAAGAGAAAATGTTTACTAAATTCACAGTCCATGAAAATATGAAATTCATCTTCTCCTTGGGCATCACAAAATTCACATTTACTTGGAATAGGTGTTCCCCTTCTACACAATCTGTCTTTCGTGGGTAGTCCATTTTGCGATTTCTTCCATAGAATTTTTTTTATTTTAGGCAGCGTATTCACCTTCCAAATCCAATTAGTCGGATCGTCGTTAAACGAGTCATGGTTAGACAGCAACTTGGTAGCACTTGATGTAGTGAACCAACCTTGTGTATCATATTTCCAATATAGTCTATCGTCCATCTGGTGGATAGGAAGGGGCATGTCCATTATTGCCTTTACCCATTTCGAATCCAACACAGAAAGTAGTTTCTCTTCCCACCACTTTCCGTCCTGAATGAATTCACTTACTAGCATGTTAGTATCTACTGTCGAAGTATTAGCTATTAGATTCTTTAATGGCTCCTGTGCTATCCAGATATCAGTCCAAAATTTAACTGACCTTCCGTTACCGATCGACCAGGCAAGTCCATTTTTAAACTTGCTGATGAGAGATGAAGCGTTCCTCCATTGCCAGGAGGCATTTCTTACCAGCTCATAATTGAGAATATCTTTTTCTTTTAAGTATTTGTATCTAATAATTTGTACCCATATATTTTCTGGTTCTGCTAAAGTCTTCCACAAGAGTTTCATTTGCAAGGTCTCATTCATAGTCTGAGATTTTCTCATCCCCAATCCTCCCTTTCTTTTTGGTTTGCATATCCCGTCCCAGCTTATAAGCGGTTTGTATTGCAGATCTTTGTTCCAGAAAAAATTCCTATTAATTTGATCTAATTCGTTGTGAATTGTTGTGGGTAGCATGAAAATTTGCATTGCATAAAGAGGTTTTGCCGATAAATTAGAGTTTATGAGAATTGATCTCCCTTGTTGGGAAAGAGAGATAGCTTTCCATTTTTTAAGCTGATTTTTCGTATTACTAATTATGTCTTTAAAAGTTTGCTTGTTTACTCTTCCATTAATTATAGGACAACCCAGATATTTCTCCATTGCTTTTGTATGCGGCGCTTGTAGATGGTTTTGCAAAGTGTGAATCCTAGAAGCAGGGACTCCCATGGTTGTTTGAAAAGATGATTTATGAAAGTTCACCTTCTGTCCCGAGAGATTACAATATTCGTCTATAATTTGTTTCACTTCCTGACAAGCGGTATTAGAGGCTTTTGTAAAAATTATGGTATCATCTGCAAAAGCAAGGAAGGGAACACGAGGGCCATTTCGACCGAATATAAACCCAATTTTGCTCGTTGCACTTGCTGCTTCTTTGTGTAGTTTCCTTGCTAAGATTTCTGCACCTAAGATGAATAAAAAGGGTGATATTGGGTCTCCTTGGCGAATACCACGCGTTGGATAGAAAATATTCGTTGGAGAGCTATTTATTAGAACCGAAAAAGATACAGTTGTGACACACTCTTTGACCCAATTAATGAACGTAGGGTGGAAACCAAATCTTCTTAGGATTTCGAAAGAGAATTCCTAATTTACTCTATCGTAGGCTTTTTCCATATCTAATTTTATAGCCATCCAGCCCTCTACTCCTTTGCGAGACTTAAATGAGTGAAAAATTTTGTGCGCTATTAATACGTTATCTTGAATTGCCCTATCCGCCACAAAGGCTCCTTGTAGTGGGTGTATCAGTTTTCCCATAACCTTCTTTAGTCTATCAGTGAGTATTTTCGAAATGATTTTGTATATTGTAGAACACAAACTGATTGGTCTATAG
Source organism: Persicaria tinctoria (assembly GCA_037127255.1). Classification (NCBI taxonomy): domain Eukaryota; kingdom Viridiplantae; phylum Streptophyta; class Magnoliopsida; order Caryophyllales; family Polygonaceae; genus Persicaria; species Persicaria tinctoria. The sequence goes on along the minus strand of JBANSL010000020.1, from coordinate 16,385,918 downwards.
TTATTTGTTGTACTTGGATTGTCTACTTTTGGAAGCAATGTTATAAAAGTGTGATTTATTTGGCGGAGAAGTCGTCCTGAAAGGAAGAAACTCTTTACTGCCTTTATGACAGATGGCCCGACGATATCCCAGTATGTTTTGTAAAATTCTGCTGTGAAGCCGTCAGGCCTCGGAGATTTGTTTCTGCCCATACTAAAAACCGCCTTCTTTATTTCATTATTTAGAACCGGCTTTATCAAATCCTGATTCTCCTCAGTACTAATTTCATTTGAGATAAGATCTAAGAGACTATCTCTATTACTAGAATTAACATTTTTCTTTCGAAATCGTTTCTCAAAATCAAGTTGGATTTCCTTTTTAATATTCTCTTCCCCTTGGATAAAGGTTCCTTCCGAGGAAGTAATATGCCTAATGATCTTTCTATTACGTCGCCCCGAGGCTATTTTATGAAAATATCCCGAATTTGTATCCGCTAACTTCATATGCTTAGATTTAGCTCGCTGACTCCAATAAGTTTTATGAAATTTAATTAAGGCTTCTTTTTTCAAGATAAGCTTTTTTTGTCTAGCAATTATATCTTCATCAGGTCGAAAGCTGAGTATACCTTGAATTCTGATTAGCTCTTTTTCTATCTCACTTAGCTGACGGAAGATATTACCAAAAGTTTTCTGGTTCCACATTTTGATTTTTGCCTTGAGAATTTCCAGTTTAAATGTGAGTTGAAACATTGCTGATCCTCCACAGTTTGCACGCCAAGCTTGCTTCACTATGTTTCTCAAATCTTTTCTTTTTAACCACATGTTTTCAAACTTAAATGGTGCAACCGAGGGTATCCTTCCAGCATGTAATTCAATAGTTATTGGACAATGGTCTGATGAGGAAAACGCATGATGGACATTGTGAATATCCGGAAATTTGACTAGTACCTCACTCTGGTTCAGTGCTCTATCCAGACGTTCATGTATGTTATCTATTCCATCTTTCTTTTTTCGCCAAGTGAATCGGTTCCCTGAGAATGGGATATCAAACAATTCACATGAACTCTTCACTTCTTCTAGCCTCTGTAGCCTTCCATATGACACATCTGCTCCACCTATTTTATCTTCACTAGACCCAATATCATTCAGGTCTCCGATTACAACACACGGGATGTTAGATCCTATGATATTTTCTTTAATCTCTTCCCAAAACTGATTTTTATCACGTTCTTGCGCAGGGGCATATACGAAAAAATACGGCATTGGAAGTCTATATCAAGATTGGAGTACTTTACACAAATAAATCGTTGCCCTTGGAATTCCACATTTATAATTTCATGAGTTAGCATATGAGATTTCCACATTACCCCAATTCCCCCCGATTTGCCAGTAGTAGGAACCCAACAAGCTTGATCAAACCCTGCTAGTCGTGACATGATTGAGTTAACATTTGATGCGCTCGTACAAGTGTGTGAACCCCCTACATTATATCCGGGTAGGGTTTCCAACATGATCGAGCACACGAGGAAACACATCTTGTACGTGGAGATAGTTTGTGAGTAGTCTAGCTAGCTAGTAACATTAACCTTTTTCCTGTGGAGATAGTTTGTAAACTTCCAATTCATTTCCAAGTTTAAGTCCCTTCATAAAAATGTAGCGGTTTTTACATGGTAAATTCAACCTTTTTCTTTAAGAGAAATATGAAATAATACTTCTTATTTAGGTTAACCGCAATGCAACTTTTTTTATTTTGTGATCCTTTGAAGAAAAGTCTATTTTTGGTCCGTAATTACTTAAAATTAGTGTCAATCGAGTATTAATTTTCGTTTATTAGATTTTTACGACCAAAAATTTCACAAGTGGTGTTGGGATCGTGTGTCAGTAGACGGATGCATTTGCAGAACGAAGCTTTTCTAAGTTAAAGTTGTTGAAAACTTACTTGCGTTCTACAATGACAATGACTCGAGAAAGGCTTGATGGATTAGCATTAATATCGATTGATGGTGATCTTTTGGATAAAGTTGATTATGAAGAGCTTATAGAAGACTTTGCTTCAAAAAATGTTACAAGGATGATGCGTCTCAACTCTCAAGTAAATTGTTTGTTGTTTTTAGCCAAGTTTTTGATATGTCATATGTAAGAATTAATTAAGATTATTACTACCTCCGTTCGGCAAAACATGTCACTTTACTATTCACACACGCTTTTTTAGGAGATAAAAACTATATAAAATGTCTAGTTTTTTAAATAATTTTTTTTAACAATTTCGTATTTTTTTTTTGTAGAAACAATTTCGTAGTTATTGTTAATAAGTACAAACTTGTTAAAAAAAAATTTATAAAAAAATAAATATTTTATATAGTTTTTATCATTCTAAAGAATTGTGCGTGAATAGTAAACGACATATTTTGCCGAACGGATAGAGTATAATATATAAGGCAACTTTTATATTTTTGTGTTGTATTTTTGTTATTCGCAGGGCCTAATTTTTTTTTATATAGAACAGGACCCCTATAATCATAGGACTAGGACCGACCCTGGGTAAGGGCGAATTGCAAAGGCGTACCTTGCTAGGAGGCGCCTTGCACTCTATACCGCACGAAATTGAGGACATTTGATATTCCCATAACCTTATGATTGAGCTACAATGTCTCCATGACCTCAAACTAAAGCTATGTTTTCTCTTTGTTCCAGAAGAACTACAGGTTTGGAAGGGAGAAATTGGTGCTACTCTAGATGGCTGAAGGCATGCATCCTGGCCTCAAACGACACTCATACTACAACCGAAGAGCTAGGAAATGCGCATTTCAATGAGCTTGTAGCAATATCATTCTTCCAAGAAATGGGCACCAAGGGAACATGTTTTGTTACGGTGAAAATCGTCTAGTCTAACACCGTAGTCCATTTTTATGGTCCCTTTAATTTCATTGGCCGATAAGCATTCAAATAAATTATAAGGTACAAACACTTAAATAAGAAAATCATTAGAAATTTCAATTTAACCAATGAGATAATTTGGACTACGATATGGACCAGGGGTGGCCGCAGGGTGGGGCGCGCGACCCTCTTGGTTCCACCTATACGTGACTTGATTTGGGCTCCGTCGTCTTCGTCCGGGCTCGAAAATTGCAAGGTGATAGGAGGGAGAGGGCATGGGGATAAGAGGGATCAATCGAGATTGAGTCGGAGTCCGAGGGAGGTAGCCATGGGAGCTGTTCAATCTTGAGATCCGAGAGAAGGCGGAAAGTCAAGATTGTGCGTGAGAGAGGCGTGTCTCCATGGGTGTGAAATCTGAGCCCCATAGATTGTACAAGGAGTAATTGAGAGACCGACTAATTAAGACCGAGAGCGAGAGATTGGGGGAGGAGATCGATGCCCATATCAATTTGAGTATGTCACTGGATTAATGAAGAAGATGAACAGTCATTTGCACTTTCCACCATTTAATTTACAAATTTTTACCCAAATCTTTTATTAATTATATTTAATGTTCAAACTTATTTTGGTTTGCAAATGATGGACATTATTTTAATATTGATTTAATATGAGATAGTTTGTATATAAATTTGTGATTTTTAAAGTTCGGATATATTATTTTTTGTTCACAGTGAATAGTTCGTATTATTTTCATCCATTTTTTCTAATTGAAATGTTGAAATTCGAATTGATTCAGAGCAAAGAATATAAGAAGATTTTACATCAAATATTTGAATTTCAAATCAAGTGTTGGTTCATTTCATTGTTTATGAATTATGATAAGGGATTTCAGTATGGGTAAATATTTTGCTCGAATCAACAAAGTGTTAATTGTTGGTTCATTCACTCCTCGCAATGAGTTGCAAATGTTGATAATGGTAATGTGAAGGCAAATGTGGATAATTCAATTTCGCCCCACCTTTCGGCGACTTCTACGGCCACCACTGATATGGACTATAATTGCGGACTAGACGATCCTCGTTGGTTTTGTTATGTACAATCTTGTACATGATCACGCTCAGCTGTCTCTTATACGGAGTAATACTTATCTTGGGAGTTGGGATTTCCACTGCTACATATCTGTATTTGAATGCAATTGGCTCCTTCTTATCTCTTCTTGTTGTTCTCACAAATTGTATCCTTAATTATCCTCCTTGGATTCTGGTTAAGGTTATTTTCCCCCTTTGTACATTGATTGTATATTTACATGTTTGCTCTGTTTTACGGCCATTTTTTTCATATGTATTTATCTTGTCATGTGGCTACTCTCTTAGAGTCCGGATCCTCTACAACACCCGGTGCACCCTACGATGCAACACGAAATTATTTCGGGTATGATTTTACATTAAAAAAATTTTAAAAAATATATTTACATTTCACATACTTATATTTATATGTTTATAAACTTTTATTTTTGAGAAAAATCATGTTTTAAAAAAACATAAAATTTATTTTCTAATATAATTGATCTTTCAATTTTATAAATTTATAAAATGAATTATTTTATAATAAAAGTTTATAAACATATAAATATAAGTATGTGAAATGTAAATATTTTTTTAAAAGTAAAATTATACCCGAAATAATTTCATGGTGCATCGGGTGTTGTAGAGGACCGGACTCCACTCTTTTAGTCTTTATTTTCTGTTTTACATGATCTAAGCACGCTTCTAATTGGGCCATAGATTCAAGTAGTGATACATGTGTAAATATATGGGCAAGTTTTCGACTAAAAAATAACGTCTCCACCCAAATAAATTTGATGGAATGGCTCGGGCGGTTATTATCTCTCATGTCCCATACACGATTCATATGAAACTGAAAGGAAAGGGAAGAAAACGTTTAGGGTTAGAGAAAAGGTAAGAGAGAGTAAGAGGGATAAGGAGAGTGAGTAAGGATTTGTTTGATTATTCATGGGATGATTTTCATATTGCACTAATAGGGTGTTTATACCAGTCCTTAATACCCCTTAGACATATACGGATATACCCCTATACATGACAGTATCTTCCAAAACTTCAAATTGATCTTCATATTGCAATGGAGTTCTACGATGAGTTTGCAATATATATATATGGGGTAAAATAATAGCAAGACACACACATGTATACACATATAAAAAATACCTTCTTTAGTACGTCATTGTCCATAAGAGACCGTAGTGTGCTTTCCAATTTCGGTACCTCTATTTGAGTCAGATTTGTAATATCCTGCAAACTTATTTGATCAGGATGATTGAAGAGAAGTAGTATAGTGGCCTTACAGTTGAAATCATTAGTTAAGAAACTGAGAACAAATGGTATTTAATAGTAATATGAAGTTACAAATAAATAGACCAAACTGGGAAAAAAAATTAACTCCAATATCTCTATCTCCCATCCACATGTCATTTTGCAATGAAATAAGTTATCGTACCATAGAAATACTTTGTTGGAAAAAAAATACTTCAATATATGGAATATGAAAAAAAATATCTATCTCTTATCTTGATAACACACATCTCAATATCGTTGTACAACTCTATTTGCGAAAAGGAAGATTGATCAAAACTTCTATTTATCTTTACAGATTTTTCGATCTCATGCAAAACCAACTTTGTGAAACCAATGCATTTTATTTTTTTTAAAAATGAAAAACTATACACGTTCATGCATAGATTTCAATTTGAAAAAAAAATTCAAAATATGATTACAACCCCACTCGGAGTGATTTAATGCATGAACATGTATAGTTTTCAATTTAAAAAAAATCAAATCATTGGTTGAAGAGATCAGTCATCAGTTTGTGATTTATGAAAATATTTGTTCTTTTTGTTTCCTATTGCATACTCAAAATTAAAAGCCCTACTCGGAGTGATTTAATGCGTGAACATCTGTTTGTATTTGTAAAAATATCAGTTTCGTGTTGCATGCTAGCATTGAGTAGGATTTTAATCTATATATAGATTAAAATAATAGCAAGACACACATATATACTCGTACAAAGAAAAACCTTCTTCAATACGCCATTGGCCATAAGAGACCGTAGAGTGCTTTCCAATTTCAGGATCTCCATTGGAGTCAAATTTTTAATATCTAGGAAACTCATTCGATCAGCATGGTTGAGTAGAAGTAATACATGCAGTGCCCCAGTGGCGGACCCAAGGGGGGTCCTGGGGGGTCACGTGACCCCCCTCGGCCCCAGAAATTAGTAATTTAGAAAAGAAAAAAAAAAACCACGTCGTTTTGGGGTTAACCCTAAGTTTCCAAAGTCGCGTGTGCGTTCTCCTTCCCCGCGTCCGCCTCCTTCCCCACAGGCCACATCTCTCGTGCGAGTCGTGCCTGTGCGGCTGTGCGTTCTTCCTTCCTTGAACCGCCGTCGCCGGCCATTTCCGATCGACTCGGTCGCCGATCGGAGCCACCGCCACGCCCCCGACCCGTCGTTGTGTTCTTCCTTCTTTCCGTCCAGGCCGCCTGTGGCTCGCACTGTCAACCGCATCTCAGTCGAGTGGCCTCGTTCTCTCTCTCGAGTAGTCGACAGGAGGAGCCACGCCGTCGCCGACCGGATCCACGCCGCCTCCAGTCCAGTTCTCCTTCCGCCGACCGGAGCCACGCCGACGCCGCCTCGTTCTCTCGAGTAGTGGTCTACTGTCGAAGTGTCAATCGAAAGTTGAAAGGTAATTTTCGATTCTCCAAATTACAAATTAATTGTGATTATTGTTTTAGAATTGAGATTAATGTGATTATTGTTTTAGATTTTCTAATTCAGATTGATGTTGAATTGAAACTTTTGAATTGAAACTGTTGAATTGAGATTGGAGTGAGATGTTTGAATTGAGATTGATTTTAGGATTGAGATTGATATTGAATTGGATTGAGATTGATATTAAATTGGATTTGAAGTGGTTAGCATTTTAGGTTTGAATTGAGATTGAAGTGGTTAGCATTTTGCTTCAATACAAATTTGTTTTTACTTCAATTACTTCTTTTAATGAAATAAGTTCAGTTACTTGAAGGGTTTACTATGTAAATGGAATAAAACATGTATATAACGAGAGATTCTATATAGTTATATGAAAAATCAGGAGAATGTGCAAAAGGAATGAATTTTGATAGAACAGCAATTTCAATTTTTTGTAAATATGCTTATTGTTTAATGTTAATTCAAATAAACTAACAAACCCTTGAATTTGAATTGTTGAAAAATTGAAATGCCAAAAAGTAGACATGGTCCATTTCCTACTTTAGCTTTACTGCAAAAACAAATTAAGGATGCACACAAAAAGAAGAAGCTACAATCACACCCTCTCTTCCTCCTCTCAGTCTCCAGTCTCCACACCCACCACTTCCTTTTCCTCCTCTCTTTATATATGCCAATTCAAGTCTCAATAAGTGCATTCCCAAGCAAAGACACCTAAAAGAACCCACCTTGATTCATCCATGGCCACTGTTGGTACTTTCTGGCTCCCCATTTGGGTGGGTTTGGCTTTGTTTGCTCTGGGTCTCTTCCTAAACCACTACCTTCCACTGATTTCAAATCATGGGCTTGGCCTTCCTAAGGGCAGCTTTGGGTGGCCTCTTTTGGGTGAAACACTTAGCTTCTTGAAGCCCCACCCATCTCACTCCATGTTATGTGTTTTACGTTTTTTTTCTCGATCTTACTGTGTACTACTGTGGTGACCCCCCCCCCTCAAAAGTTTCTGGGTCCGCCACTGCAGTGGCCTATAGTTGAAAGCATGTGTTAGTCAACTGAGAAGAAATGCTATTTAGTAGTAATATGAATTAAGTTGTAATTAAATAGACCAACCTGAAAAAGATCAACTCCAACATCTCAGTCTCCCCATGCCATTTTGCAGTGACACGGATTATCGTGCCATAGGAATACTTTTTCTTTCATTTGTCTCCTTCCTCAAAATACCGTTGAATGTCTATTTATTATATGAAAGAAAACAAAATTAATTTTTCTGAACTAATTGATCAAGCTAGAGAAACTATCAAGAAATCATTTAGGAACAAAGACAGACATTAGAAATAAGAAATTAAAATTGTTGACAAGAGAATAGAAAAAATAATTTTTAAAAGCATCCACACACCTTGTACACACTCAATGTCGATAGAAAGGAAAACTCCATTGCCTCGAGAAGGAAGAGAATCGCGTTTGGATAAATTGGCCACATCCTCCTACAACCATCAAAGTATTATCAAGTCAACTGCATAATTATAGTAAATAACCAAACCAATATCGAAAATTTTACTAATTGCCTATCTGTTATGTTCATAGTACACATCTCAACATCGTTGTAGAACTCTTTTCGTAAAAAGTTGGACTGCTTGAAACTTTTATTTGTCTCTAAAGAGTTTTCAATCTCCTCCAAAGGTACAACAAAATACTTCATGAGAAATGAATAAAAGATTATATGGATGGAAAACTGAACAAGCACTTGCATAAATTTAAGGAGAAACACTTATTTTCAAAATGGATAGAACAACACAAACTTGGAATAGCTTCACATTCTTGAAAAAATAGTGGCGACTGAGCTCCAATTTCATCCCTTAATTGTCAAATTCAAAAGAGTTTGTCACACTAATCACATCAAAAAATTTATTAGACAATTTCAGCTCCCCTGGGAAGGAATCTATTAAGCAAAAGTGTGCAAAAAAAATCAGATATCTTTCTACTATTTCAAAGTTTATAATGCATTACAAGAAGCATATGCAAACCAAAATGAGAGGAAAGACATATCACAACGAGATCATTCTCGGTATATGTACCTTTTCCTTCCCTTCGTTTTCTGCCTCAAAATACATTTGAATGTCTTCCTATTATATGAAACAAAACAAAATTATTTTTCTCTACTAGCCTTAGTAAATGGTAAGTGATTGAGCCTATTAAACTATCAAGAAGTCATTTAGGGACAAAGATAGTTAATAAAAAATAACAATTAAAATTATTGATAAGAGGTGGGAATGTCATCTTCAACACAAGAGGAATAAGACGTTCTATAATCAATGGAAGTAAATCTATAATAAAATTATCTAAAATAAGAGGGCTAAATATAATAAGGATGATTAGAGTTATTTATAAATGATTTAATTCCTACTCAACTAATAAGAGTTTTAAATGTTCGGAGTGATTTATAAGTGTTGGCCAAGATTTTGTATAACAATCGAACTTGATTGAACGAGCAAAGAGGTAAAGACATAAAAAAATGGAGACAACGAAAGTTGGGAGAGATTAAAGCAAAAATTATTAATTGTTGTCATGTACTTGGATCCTAGCTAGTGGTTGCTGATGGGTGTCATGCTAGCATTGAAAGTGGGGGTTGGGCTGTCACAGAAACAGAGAAAAAACGAGGGTTAGGCCTCGGAAAATGAGCCCAATTTGGATTGTTGGAGAGGAGCAAGATTTGGATTGTTAGAGGGAAGTAAGATTTTTAGGGTTTCTGCGCTAGGGTTTCACGGGATTGTAAGGTTTATAAGGAGTAAGAAGTGATTGAGTGAGGGGGGCTGGGTAGGTAGGTGGGCTAGGGAGTGAGGGAATGTAAGGTTTATAAGGAGTAAGGAGTGATTGAGTAAGGGAGTGAGGGGTTTATCACGGACAAATAGTCAAATACTAATTGAACAAGAGGATATCTCCGACCAAATTACCCTTGAAATGTCAGAAAGATTCATTACAAACCATCAAAGGAATATACATCCACAGGATGTTTGGAAAATGAGCTGAAGTGGGCGTTTGGGCTTGGCCACCGAAAGATCAACGGGGGCCACGCTCCCTCCCAGGTGTACTGCAAGGTGGCCCTCCTCCTGCAGGACAGGAGGGTGAGGGGAAGGAGCAACAACAGCGACCCGCTGAGGGATGCGTGGTACCAGGTCCTCCTATGGCTCCCTATCCGCGACGCTCTGAGGTTCCGCTTTGTGTGCCCAAGATGGAGGGAGATGATCGACAGCCCCCGGTTTGCCCGGGAGCATCTGGCCTGCTTTAGGAGTCGCCCAAGCCAGCAAGACTTTATCATTTCGGACAGGTTTGGTCAAAACGTTCTACAGGCTAGAAGGACATCACAACTCAGCCAGGATCTCCCTGAACACGGTCGAAAGGGAGTTATTTTGGGGGTAATGGACGGGGTGGTGGCCCTGGAGAGACGTGAGCAGGGGGAGGACCGACAGGTTCTATTGAACCCGGCGACGAGGCAGTGTCGGATACTCCTCCAGTGCCCTCGCGGCGAGGACTGGGACTCTAGCTGGGTATTCCTCGGGGTCGGGTTCGGGCTCGGGTTCGGGCTCGGATTCCACGGAGTCGACTACAAGCTGGTGAGGCTGATTGGGCTCGTGTATGACGTGGGGCTTAGGAGGGTAGATGTCTACTCCCGCTCCACTGACGAATGGAGGGTTACGAACCATGGACCTAGGCTCCGTGGCATGACGGGTTCCACCTCCCCTTCGACTAGGCCACCGTCTGTGTGAACAAGTACCTGTATGGGGTGGCTGCAAGGATCTCGTAGGAGGGGCTTGCTTTGGTCATCTAATATGAGACAGAGGGAGTAATTACTAGTGAAAACCCAAAAATATTTATGACCAGTGACTAAGCGACCAGTGTAGTGTAATGTGGTGTGGTGTATATAGATAGGGTTGTGTTTGGGTGTAAAATTTCGTCTTTCAAAAGACACTATTTACGCTTGTAAAATTATTCTCGTGAAAGTTTTCACTTGATATATAGTTTGAATGGCAAGCACGAATACGAGCTATTGACAAAAATTGCAAATAATGGAAGTGTGCGGGCTGAGATACATATCGAATACATCGTTTTGCCATATTACAAGCTCACAAACTGGAGTACATAAATTCAATACAAAGGTCGGGCTTGTGAGGTGCAATGACAACTCGCCGGCTTCCACTAACACCGTTCATCGAGATCACTTCACTTGAAGTCTTGCAAGCAACTCGATCCTCCTTGTTTAAGCTCTCGAAAATGAATTGCCCAGCTGCAAAATTGATCAATTTCCAATTACGTAAAAGAATCAAATAGACGTAAAGGAAATTGAGAGAGCTAATATACATGCTTCTTTACCTTAAGGTCCAATTTAAATGAATGGGCCTATTTCTATGTTTTATGGGTTGAAAAGAAGGCTAAAATGACCCATATCATTGCTGAAAATAAATGAATAAATATTAAATATTAGATATTAGATATCATCGTTTAATCTAAAATCTCATAGTCACTAAAAAAAAAAAACAAATTAGCCACGCTTGGTAGCAACGGCATGAATTTGCCGTGGCCATTGAGTCGGTTTTTGCCACGGCACTGAAGTTCCCGTGGCAAAGTTTATTTATTTTTGGTTAAAAAAAAAGAAAAATCATTTCTAAAAAAACAAAAGAAAAAAGAGAAGCAGATCTCAATTTCATCGTCATCTCTCTCATCCGAAATCTGACCTAATCCTTATGCATTTCCTCCGCCTCCCATGAACTCGATTTCCATCTTCATCTGTCCGGCCTCTCCATCTCTCTCCCGTTGGATTTCAGATCATCCTTCTACTTCCTCACACCTCTTATCTTCATGGGAGGCCAAATCTCTGATCCCCAAAGTCGAATCTCTGATCCCCAAAGTCGAATCTCAGATCTCCCAAGCCGGATCTCAGATTTCAAGATCTCTTGAGGCCTAATCTCTCTATCATCAGCTGCCTTCTGATGTCGACACCAGGAGCACGACGCCTCGCCGATGAAGCCGCGAAATATCTCTCAGATCTCGAGATCTAGATTCTAGATTCTCGTTTCCTCAACCTCGTTCGTAGCCGGGATTGAAAGGTATAGTTTCGATTTTTTCAAATTGAGTATTGGGCGATGATTGTACTCGACTTTGCCCTCAGTCTGTCATTCTTTTGCTAGCTATTCAAACAGACCCTATGTTCTTCTTTTCCTTTTCCTTTCTTTCCGTCTTAAATCTGTTTGTGTATCGGGCGATGGTTGTTGTAGTGTATATGTATATGATATCCAATCTACTGTTTCAGGGTTTGAGTTCAAGAGTGACAAATCCTCTTAGGTTTTGTATTGCAATTCCAATCTACTATTTCTAGGGTTTGAGTTCATAGAAACCGTCCTTTATTTTCTTGTTAACTTACTGCAATTTGTCCCTTGTCTGATCGAGAGTTTGCCTGGAATATGATTTAATCATGACAAGCTTCAATACTGGTAATGGCAGCGACTGACAGTAAATAGGTTGCAATTAATAGAGCAAGGGATAGTTCTTCTAGCTTTCTCTAAAAAGAAAAGAATTATTGAGCTTCTTGTGGAAGTTAAAAGTAATGGGATCTATAAGTAGAGGCTTTTTTCTAATTGTAATTTATGGTATCTGGGTTGTGCAGAGAAAATATTCTCTTGCTGGAAATGAAGAAAATTTGTAGGGGATTTGTATGACACTATCTGATTTTCTTTATTGGAAAATAAATGAATGCTCATATGAGTATGGGATTGTTTTGGGCAGATTTAGAGGATCCATGAATTTGAATGTATTCTTGTGGTCTCTGATCAATTCACCCTCTTCACTTCTAGGGTTTACTTGCTCGTATTTATGCAATAGGTGCATTGTGGAAAATCAAGTATATATGGAACTATTATGATAATAAGCTGGTTAATGCAAGTAGACTTACAATCTGAATCCGTTTTGATCCAAAATCCCTTGTTTCTGGTTGTGTCGGTGCCACCAGGTAGTGGATCGAAATCTTCATTTGATCCAAAATCCCTTGTTTCTGGTTGCTCCTATGTGATATATAGTGAGTCTGTTTATTGGGAAACAAGAAGCAGATCATTGCTCAAGTCCCTTTTTTTTTTTTTTTTAAATATCATATTGCTGCAGTCTAGCTAGCACAATTTTGATTTCCATAGTTTCACAGTTGACGATGATGGCTAATGTTAAGTTGAGATACTAGCATACCTTGTGCAATTTATGATCAGAAGTTTATAGCGTACCTTGTGCAATTTAGTCTCTGCTGAAGTAGATTATGTAGATCTTCCAGTAGCAGCAGCGGTATTTTTGGGAGGAGGATGGGCAGTCTTCCTTTTGATGATCTTGCTAATGAGATTGATTGCAGTTTTATCGGAATCTTTGTGTGATCGCAGCTTGTCAGCTCATTCAGATTTACTTGCAAAGATCTCCTCAGCCGTATGCCTCTGAAATAGCTCACCCAATGATGTCCTGTTTATCTTGTGTTAAGTGTCTCTTTCTGGCAATTCAACAGCAGATCCAAATAGATATCCTTGGAGTGGGCAGACTGTTTTCTCAGTTCCATTATTGGTGTCCATGATTTCCATCGTCTTTCCATTGAGGGTAATGGTACTAGTGTGACTGCTTTCTCCTCGTGTATGTTAGGGATTAATTTACCTTGTGCATCTTTTCTTCCTATAATTTTACCAATGAGCAATCACACTGAAGAATCTGTCCATTGAATTTTTTTTCCTCCAAATTTATATTGAATGCTTAACATCTAGTACTTTTTAATGAGAATCGTAATATTGGAGGTTATCTTCGAGGAAATTGTTAGAAAATTCGTAAATGCATTTTTTATCAGGTTTATAATTTTTTTTCCTGCATCATTGATGTGGCTGAAGTTTGTAATGTTAAATATCAGCCATATGCTTCCCATTCCTTATGATGAAAAGTTAGAATAGCTCTGTACATATCTTTTATGGTGTATTGATCTTCCAAACCGTGTGTTCTGTTTACATTTTTCCAGGTCACAAAGGCTTATTTCAGCTTTGTGGAGGTAATTCTCAGAGATCATATTAAATTTATTACGGGTATTAGCACATACCTTCTCATATATAGTCTCGTCTCTTGAGTTAGGCCTTCAGTCGTTGGATACCAGTTATATATGTTAATCTACACACTTAATGGAGATGTTCTTATGTTTACTGATTTATGCAGATCATATATTCTCTAATTCATCCCAAACATGAGGATTTGTTTAGTAGTATATGTATTTTTATTTTTTTTGGTCATAAAGGACTATATGTATATGCAAGAACATCAAGGTTCTTTTAGTTTCTACAAGTCAGAAACATGAGGATTTGTTTAGGAGTATATTTTTTTTTATGATAATTTTCTTATATCATATGGTAGAGAGAAGAAATATTTTGAATATATTATTTGTGTATTTTATAGTTCTGTGTAAATTATGTAGTTTTGGATATTTTGTTGTATATGTAAATTTATATAATTATGTATATGTAAATGTAAAGTTGTATAATTAATTAAATTTTGCATATTTGATTTTAGAAAGAATAAAATGAGTGTTTTGTTAGCAGGGGCCTGAAGAATATAATGCACAAATAACTATTTGTGTATTAAATTTTTTTTTTGTAAAAATATGGCACTTTTTAGCCCGGGTCCAAAGAATCCGGGCTAAAAAGCAGCTTTTTTTTTTAATTTCCAGAAATAATTTAGCAACGGCAACTTGCCGTGGCTAGCACTTTAGCCACGGCTATAGCCGTGCTACTCTCTTTTGCCACCCCATGTTTCCCCACGGCTTGTTTCCCGTGGCTACAACCATGGCTAACACCCTTTGGCCACAGCAAATGGACTTTTAGCCACGGCAAATAGTCGTTGCTAATATCTTTTTTTTTGTAGTGAGTTTTGGTTCGCTAAACTATAAAAAAATCTATCGAAGAGTGAATCAACAATTTGTACAAAACTTCGCTCCCCTTAATAAATTTCTGTCTCTGTCAAATTGTCAACATGTTTTATTAGTTTTATAGGTTGAACTTATTACATATATGCACAGATTGAACCAGCGAACTTAGAAATTTTTGTTAATCGTAGATTCATAGATGGAAATACTTATTTGATTCAATTCATTCATCATCAAACAACTTGTTTCCCCATATTCAATCCATTTGTACATCTACCGATGTATGATCGATTGGATCGAAGATCTTTTAACATGCCCTAGTTAATTAACCATCTTTAAATTTCTATTGGAAGTTCTGCAAATCAAAGGTTTAGCTTTGAGAGAATGTATCTCGTAAGTTGATTATTAATAAAGGAGACAGTCTATAGGTCATCATCGCAGTCAATAAGAGATAGAGACAGTGGCGGAGGGCAGAAATATTTGGTTCAGGGGTGCTAAAAAATGTTCGTAATATTTTTTTTTTTATACTTATTAAGAAGATTTTTTTAAAAATATTGAAAAAACACTAAAATTATGATTTTTAATGATTTTGTATATTTAAATAGTTGAGAGTAACAAAAAAAAAAATAGAAGAGAAACAAAAAATATAGAAAAAAATCACGAAAAATTACTTTTAAAACAATATTGAAAGAAAATATTAAATGTATAATTTAAAGATAAATATGACAATTTTAAATGAAATGGTTGATAAAAACAAAAAAGATAGAGAAATCAAGAAGAATTAATGATATAGTAAAACAAATAAAAAGTAAAGGAATTGATATTTGAACCCAAGACCTTTGATTCTCTTCCCACTTGAGCTAATTAGCACTCTTGTTTCAAATATCATTTAAAAATGTTATATTACCTTAAAAATACTAAATATATGCACAAAAAAAAATTGTTTTTTTTTCCCGCTAGGAGAGTGCTCGAGTACCCCTAAACACCCCTAGCTCCGCCCCTGGATGGAGATCTCCTTAGGAGATCTACCACATGATGACTCAATTTGTAAACATGGAAGTTTATCACTATAAGAGAGGTGCAAACCAACGTGCTAGATTTCATTGTTATGAAGGATTTTAGTTGAAACTTAATGTTGTACCATGCATTTTCATAAGAAATTAATTACAGTATATGAAAAGATAATATTGGATAGACTATCGATCGGTTAATTTTGTTTTTGATATAAGGCGAAAATTTAGAGGTGGTCAACATAAGTTGAATCGCTGTCTAATAGCGTCCTTGTGAACGGAATCCTCGAACTCATTAGGGCAACGTGCATAATAGTCAACGTGATGATATGGTCAAGTGTCCTACAACTACTGAAACGGTTCATTCACAAGGTTTGAATCAGGGTGACTTCATATACATTCAGCAAAAAATAAGTGTTAAAATTAGGGTAAGTGGAAGCTTCATAAGGGATAATGCTGACTGACGAAGCCTCTACCACGCAAGTCAAAAGGCAGGAAAAAGAGGTTAGATCATGATTTAACATTGATTTTCACAAAAAAGCTAAACCATATGTCAATTGTTGAGATGGTGTGGTATGGTAGTTATAAACCATAATTAAAATAATGTAAATTTAAAATAAAATAGTTTAGTATTAATATATACGTCTACGCAATTTTATTTTAAACTAGTGAGCATGCCCGTATTACACACGGGACTTATTTTAATATATATTTTTTTATTAATATATTATCATTGTAATTTTATTACTAATAATTTTTATCTCTAAAAGTTTTAATATGTTTAGTTATCTTTGAAATTCGACAAATATATATTAGTTTGACTCTATTTATCTTCTTACTCACTTCTATATGTGATTTAACTATATAAGTAAAAAAAAATTGATACTTGCTTTAGAAATGCATGTTGTAGTTATAGATGACTTATTTTAAATATATATTTTTAATTAATATATTATCATTGTAATTTTAAATTTATGTTTATATATCATTGAAATTTGATAAATATATTAATGTGGCTCTATTTATCTTCTTACTCACTTCTACATGCAATTCAACTATATAAGCCAAAAAAATGATAATTGAATTGCTTTAGAAATATTGCATGTGTTTAGGTTTAAAACAAATAAAAAACAATACTCCCTCCGTCCAACAATACATGGGTTTTAGAGGTAAACTAGTGTAGTTCCCGTGCGTAACGCACGGGATTTGTAAAATATATTATATTTTATAGAAGATATTACCATAATTTATTTACATTATATATTAGACACATTATACTATTATAATAATATGAAAACGATATAGAAAAATAAATAAATTTGGATAAAAAAATGATGCTTATATTATATCAATATATAATATATGGGGCAAAACGTCATTGTCTCACCTTTCTAGCAGGGTCGGGTTTGAGATTTGAAATGCCCATGCCAGGATATAAATATGTGGCCCTCTACTATCATTTTTTGTTGTGTTAATGGATTGGAAGGTAAGACCAAATAATTTGGTAGTTCGACTACATATTACACAAACTCTAGGTGAATAGAATTTTAAGAACTTTTGGATAAAGAGCACATAAAAATGTCAAAGAAGAAATATTATTGTAATAAACTTAAAAGTAAAAAAAAAATGGTTCATCCATCTCAAAATATAGGTCGTATGGGAATGAGTCACCATCTAAAAATAAAACGATCGATATTTTGAGACAGATGTAGTACAAAGTTTTGAGTCACCGTGTATTGCCGTATGGGACTGAGTTTTTTTTAGCCTTCTAAGTTTTTTAGTAGGCTGATTGATTACTTTGAGCATTAAACACACATTTCTTGTGGTAATGGGTTGGAAGGTAGAACCAAATAATTTGGTAGTTGGACTACACATTCCACAAAGATTGGTGAATGGAATTTTCACAACTTTGGGATGGAGAGCACATAAATAAAAAGATATATTATATTAATAAACTTAAAAATAAAAAAAATCGTTTTCGTCTCAAAATATAGACCATTTTAATTTTTTACATGTTTTTCAAGAAGCTAAAAACTCTATCAAATATTATCTTTTTATTAGTTGTATTTGAGCATGTTATATGATTTGCAATGTCTAAATAGAAGCTTTATTATTATATATTAGGCCAAACCATTGATATTTAGCTTAGTCTCAAAAAACATATGACATATAAAAAAAAATGAATGAAAATCTTTTGGATCTCGAGCTTGTACTTTCAATTCAATTGTAAAAAAAGCAGAAGAAGAAGTGAAGGAAAAACTATTAAACAAAATGGGGATTGAAATCGAGCTCATAACCTATTGATTATGAAAATCTTGAACTTGGATTCAAATTTAATTTATATTTCAAAAGAGTATTTTATTTGCCTAAAATCATCAATAACCATTTAGTATTTCATTTAAATATGAAATTTTAAATTATTTTAGTTTAAAGGAAACATACATACTCTAATCATACTAATAATATTCAATTTTCAACAATAACCAAAGCATGTTTCATTGGTAGATTTTTTTTCCATTGAATTATTTTTGTAATTAAAAAGAGATTGAAACTGAAATTGGAAAAGTTTAAGAGAGAAATGCACAAAGTAACTCAAAAATCCGGATTTATTGCAAGGTTAACCCAAAAATTCCCCAAAGTTTAAAAGTGCATCTATAGTTTGAATTGGAGAAAAGCTCTAATAAAATCGAATATCAAATAAAGGTAATACAAATTAAAAGATTTCCTATTTTGTTAAGATTAGATGACAAAAAGAAATGAAAATTTATATCAAGTCATTAAATTCAAATAAAGTTTAAACATTTGCTTGTTAGCTTAAAAACAACTTAAGGTAATTTTAAGGAAAATTAATAGATTTTATAAAGATATTATAAAGATATTATAAACAATTGAGTCAATATTTTCCCGATTATGTGTGTCGGAGTGCATGGTAGTTAGCTTGTAAGTAAATTATTCTAAAAATATTATAAATAAATTAATTAGATTTATTAATTTAAGAAATAAATTAATTAGATTGTTTTACATGTATAATATATATTATACTTGGTAGTTAGCTTATAAATAAATTATTCTAAAAAATATTATAAATAAATTAATTAGATTTATTAATTTAACAATACAGAAGAAATACAGAAGATACCATTACTTTAATTTAATAAATAATTAAGGTGAAATAATCATTTAAAGTATAGAATCTATAAAAAAGAAAAGAAAATCAAAGCATCTTGATTTTAGTAGTAGTTAATTGTAACTAAATCAACTATTTTTAATAAAGAATAAATAGAAATTAATAAACTGTTATCAACATGAGATAAGTACGTAATTTATTTTCACAATAAATAAACAGTTTATTTTAACAATAAATAAATAATTGATTTATTGATTTAAACTAATTTTCAAAGCACTCCCTAATAATAAAAATATTGTCCGGGAGTGTTTTGAAAATTAGTTAAATATCTAATCAGTGGAAGATCGATATGGAACTTTGTAATACGTCAAAAAATTATTGAGTTAAAAATTTTAAAAATGTGATGTAGTATAAAATTAAGGTTTGAAGTAAACTATATTATGTGATTAAGTTAAACAAAATGTATAGCATAGTTGTTAGCATTAGCTTTAAATATTTGATTTAAGTACCAATTATTTTTAGACTAAATATCCTAATTGAAATAAGAAAATGGCAAAGATTTAATAATGAATAAAGATTTGTATTAAAAATATTTATTTAAATTAATAAAATAGAAGATTTGGATAATTAATAGAGATTGGTAAAGATTTGGATAATTAATACATATTTGAATTAATTGTTTACTTTTAAATCAGTCTGATTATTTAGTTAAATTAATAAATTAGTTTGATTATAAAAGTTTAAATTGAGATAATTTTTTTAATTGAAAGGTGGGCCCAAATTTAAGGAAAATATTATGTAGAGCTAATCTTGTTTTATTGGATAATCTAGATACAATTTAACTGTTGCTCTAATAGAAAATAGTGAACCATAGAAAAGGCTAAAATAAAATGACTATTAAAATATAAATCATTCAATATTTTTTAGCCCTTATAAATTTTTTTAACTCTACCCATAATGGTTACACAACTCTAACTTAAGCTATAAAAAACATGCATGTCTATAATTTTTGAAGTATTTGTCACATCATTTTAATTTCGATATGTTTGGGATTGTTCTAAAGACCAAGTTTATTCAAGTAAAACTTTCACAATTATCGTGCGAAAAAAACAATTTTTTTTTAAAAATAAATATTTAACAACCATTTCTTTGAAAATAAAAATCAGGTACACAATATATCAAATCATAACCGTTAAATAAGAAGATTCTATCTGACCAAAAAAAGAATTCTTTTTATTAACAACAATTTTTATGATATAAATTGATAAGTAATTATTGATTAAATCATTTTTTTAGTTTTTTTATTAATTTATTCTTATCTACTTAAGATTATAACAACCAAATAAACTCATCATTTTAAGGGAAAATTGATTTCTTATCTACTCATGCAAAAGAACAAAACATGGGCAAAGAGATAAATTAAAAATGACACCGTACGTAGTTGTAACAACAACAACAACAACTCAGTATGTCCCGCGACAAAGCAGGGTATGGGAGGTCATGATGTACGCACTCTTTTAATTTCCCAACTGAGTCGAGAGAGTGTTTCCGATAGACCCATAACGAAAGGATGCAAGAAAACATATTATCGTAAGCAAAAAAAAACATTTCTCGAGCAAATACCTTAATTTGCCCATTCTCATCAAGCAAGGCATTGGATGGCTTTAGATCAGAATAGAGTATTCCCTTGGAATGTAAGAAATGTAAAGCTGTAGCAAGGTAGATTATCCATGAGTTAAAAATAGAGCTAAAAAAAGAGCTAAATAACAACTATTTTATGTAAATAGAGCTAAATAAAAAACCTAAAATTAGAGTTTATAGCTTGCAAAGTAGATTATCCGTGAGTTAAAAAAAAGTGTTAAAGATGTATATATTAAATTAGGAATTAATTGAATTTAGATTAGATAGATTAAAATTAAGTAGTTGATTAAAACTAAATTGTGATTGGTTAGATGATTTATTTTTAAGGTGGGATTTTTAAACAATTTGAGAAGTAATTGGGGATTTATCCTAAATTCTCAACTTTTAGTGTATGGTCGCCACGTGTCCCAGAAATGCAAGTGTTTTAGTATTATATTATATTTTTGTCCAACAATATATGGGCTTTTAGGTTTTTTAGGTAAAAGTTGTAATGATTTATATTGGTTTGTGTGTTGTTGACTTTTTAAAATAATTTGATTGGTTAAAATGTGTAGTGGGTGTTAAAAAATAATACTCCGTAAAATTTATGAAAAAGTTAGTGCAATGATGTTGTTTTTTTAAAAGTAAGGTGTTTTATTAAAACATGTGCAAAATGCTAAAATGTCATGTATTTTAGGACGGAGGGAGTATACTATATACTTGAAAAATGTTGCAAGTGTAGAGATTTGATCCCTTAACCACATGGAATGGAACTATACCTATAACCAATAAGCTACAACAAACTTTTGATTTTTTAAGGAAATATTAAATATATATTAGGTTTATTTGCATATATTTAATTAGATACACAAAAATTCAGTTAATTAAAAGAGAAAATTAGGCCAACAGGCCAATTTTTCGGCTCAAATTTAATGAATGTCCCCGGACCTCTACATATTAGGTTAAAGTCCACCATTTTTACGCGTGCCCCCCTACCCTTCTGTTCACTGTCGTCAACCCGAACCCCTGGATCCGCCTCCCTCCCTCCCTCCCTCCCTCCCTCCCTCCCTCATCCCCGCCCCTTCTTCCCAGGCTCCGGCAGATCCTCCAAATCGACTCCGGTAGATCTTCTCCCTCTCGCTCTCGCTCTTCCGGCCTCCCACCGATCTAGGTGTTTCTCCTATTTCCGGTAGCAATTCCGTCACAGAGTAGATCGGGGAAATTCGCAAAACCATGAAGAACTCACCGGAAAGAGGAGTCCGGCTTCTCGGAGTGCTGCCCGCGCTGCTCGAAGTCGTTCCAGATCGCGCTCTTCGGTCGCCGCTTGTTGCGGCCTCGTTCCAGATCTGGGCGGCCACGGATTCCACCTGCAGTTGAGTTTTCTGATTGAGGTCGATGAAAAGCTCTTGAACAAGGGCGCCATTGTTAACCTGTTTAATTCGAGAGATAACCCCTATGAATCTGTGATGCTCAGGAGGAAGAAGGGCGCCAGTGTTAACATCGGATCCGGCTCCGCCGCTGTGATCCCATCTGATCCTCTATACACCGTCTATGCCACCACTAAAGCGTGAGTTTTTCAACCTGTTTAATTCGATTTGAGTTTTCAATGCTGGCTGATTTGCTGAAATGAGGGCTTTTGCTAAAATTCGATTTGATACTAGTAGAAACAAGGTCTTTGACGGCGTTTGAAAAACGCCATAGAAATGATTACATGGCGTTTTTAAACGCCATCCCCAAACGCCGTCTAAGGTGACGCCGTGCTTTTTGTAAAAAATCTATGGCATTTTTGTAAACGCCATGAAATGTGTTTTCCATGGCGTTTTTTAAACGTCATAATATAGTTTTGAAAATGTCATGACAATAGTTTCCAAGTCATTTTTCAAACACCATAGAAAATAGTTTCTATGACGTTTAAAAAACGCCATAGAAAATAGTTTCTATGACGTTTATAAAACGCTATAGATTTGATTAATATTACCAAAATAAGTAGGTTTTCATGGCGTCCTAAAACGCCCTAAAAACCTACTCTTTTTTTTAATATTATAAATAAATGCCTCATTTACCTGCTATATATACCCCTTTTTTGCTGTCATTCAAATTGCCCAAAATTCACCACATTGTAGCTGTTATATAATCCATATTGATGCCTTTCAAATTGTCCACAAACCACATACACAATCATAAAGAAAATATGAAGATTCTTACAAAACACATGCATTGGCAAAGTTTTGACATTGTACAAAATGAGCTTTCACAATTTTAATTAAGGGGCTTACATATATCCATTTTAAACTAAAATCCAATAAACCTGGATGGAGAGTTACACACTTATATACAAAAAAGCCGCCTAAGCTGCGAGAGACAAAAGAGATCCATCTTCGGCATATTCAGGAGCTTGCACAACCAAAATAAGGATGAACATCATGCTATTATATTAATCTGCGAGACAGAATATCATGAACATTATTAAGCTACACAAAAAAAATCGCCATTGAAAAGGATAGAAAACAGTATTTAAAGGTATTAAGCCCCTAAAAGAAAGAATGCATCTAACATGAAATTGATAGGACCACATAAATACAAGGACAAACTTAGGCAAGAAACCATACATTTGACAAGGAAATAGTTGACAAAATAACACAAAAAAATCAGCCATTAGTGATCCATGCATACCTTGCTGCTACTGCTGCTGGGAATTTTGGAGCTAGGCAGCAAACTCACTGAAATCAAAACGTGAAAGGATCTACGAATTAGAAAAACAAGTTCCGAATGTAAAACTAGGAAGCTTATAAGCATTTGATAAAGATACGGAATGGACTACTGCCTACTACGTACTTGGCCCGATAAACGTATTTGCATGCTTCTGTTGCATATCCCTCAACCTCATCTCTCCAACAATCTCCATTTATCCTACTTTGAGGCTTTTGAGCACACCAACAAAATCCACAATCATCAAAACAGAATATGCAATGACAAAAAAAAAAAAAAAATAGTTGATCTTGATGATAATCACACGCGTACTGAAAAAAAATCAGAGATTGTAAATTGATACATGATTAGCTGAAGGAAGAGTCAAGCAAGAGCATCTAACATGGAGCTGCTTGAAATAAAATTCTCAAATAGTAATTCCTAGATTGCAAACCTGTTCAAAACTGTACCATGGCTGAGTCAATTGCACTCTACTCAGCCTCTTCAGATCCTCGTTTAACACTTGAACTCTGATCAACCTATTGGTTTTCGTAAACCTTTTCAGAACTGTACCATGGTCTGGCCAGTTGCAAAATAGTGTGCCTTTTTACTTTAGTATGCCCTGAACTATGGTTTTCTTCTTGAGCTCCCTAGCTTGCATCGAATTCATTGAAACTTGGCATAATTCTCAGTATAGATTAACCAAGTAACTTATTAAATTCAAGGATCTACAATTATCAAGGCATACAAAGTTCTCAGTACAGTTTGTTAACTTAACCACTCTTCAACAATCAAATTATTAAATTACTGACTTGTTCCTCCACCTAGCTTGACCAAATATTTAAATATAGTTAGTCGGTCAATTATAACACAATTCAATTCATAATTAATTGGTTTATTAGTCCGTTTTCATTTCCTAGATGTTAACTCCAACTAACTAATTTGTTTTATATGATAGTTAGCAGTGGTTTCATTCAGAACAACCAATGTGTGAAGACAACAACAGTTTCACTTTATTACCTAATTAATCAAGTCCAGCTAGTAATATACCCTGCTAGACTTTGCGTGTGTGACAGAAAATTGGGTTTGATCCCTAACAGCTAGGAAGGAAGAGTCACTAGTACCATCCTTACCCTGACAAGGATGAAGATAGCTTCATTCAGATTAATTTCTTTCAGCGGGTACACATGTGAATTCTCAAACTCCAAAAAAAAAGAATAAAAATTCTACTGATATGAGGCTTGCCTTCTCATACACATACAAGTTTCCATCGGCATGAGCAACGACAAAAGTACCATGAATGTTGATATTTTTATATGTAAACGCCATAAAAGATATTTTTAATAGCATTTTATTAAAAACGTCATCTTTCAAATGTCATGAATGTTGATATATGTAGTAGTGATGTAAGAATGACATAAAAAATGATGACTGGCAGCTGATGGATTTAGAGAACTTGTTCAAGAAATGAAGATAACATCACATAAATATCAACTTACAACCAAGTATAATAACAAAACACATAGGCCATAGGTGCATTCTTAGGCTCTAACATCTACATAAACTTAAAACATGTTCTCGGCCATTCGTAGCAAACGAAAAGAAAAGTAGATAACTATTTCAGTGGAATTTACGTATGAAACCTTTGACCAACATTGCAAACAAGTAACTTCTATGTGAATTCAAAATTTATGAATAATCACAATAAATGGATAAAGAGTTAAAATCCAGTAATAGTTAAAAAGCTTAATTGTGCACATACATGTATGTCAAAGGGTTGTTTTCTATTGGTGAATTCCGACACGTACAACTCTGGCCAGCTTGATGGTGGAGCTGTTGGTACATTGGGGGTTTTTAGTGCTTTGAGGCGTGAAAAAATCACTTTCTTTTAAGTGATATTTGTCCCCACTAGTTGTTGTTGGGTTGCAGACAAATTCACTCCTAAGGATACAACAAAGCCCTAAAACAATCAGACAGCAAATCTGATTGTTTTCTTCAAGTTATTTGGAAAGGAGACTGAGTTAGAGTATTTATAAGAGAGGGAAATAACCACCAAACTGCAGTTAATAGGCAGTTATTGTAGTTATGGCAGTTGGCGGGAAAGTAACCAACTACAGATCTGAGAACCACAAATCTGTAACAGCCCTTGTGCCATGTGTCCACACCACATAATTTCCAAAAACTGAAAATATAAATCCCTCTTCTAATCCTTGTGGAAAATTAATTAATTATTTGTCTAATATAAAGACTTTCCAACAATTCCCCACTAAGTCTGTAATATTAGACTTAACTCACATAATGCTATACATAATAAAAGTGTTTTTCAACTTAAACTTTTACTTAGTAATATCTCATCAAAATGCTAACAGAATCAATGGTGGTTAATTCCTTAAACCAAGATTCTTAGGCCAACACCGGATGAAATATACATATAACATTATCTACTCCTTCACAACTCTTGGTAAAATTTCTTGCCTTGAGTTTCACCTTAGTTTTCATAAACAATTTACGAAAATAAACACCTTTTCGCTGAGAGCAACTCCACTCTCTATTGTTTACATAGGTAAGATTCATGGATCAACATCTATGATGTCATGAAGAATCTTATTAAGAATATAATATATTCAACCTCCTTTTCTGCACTAACTTAGTGCGATAACCAAGCCACTAATCTATAGCTTCTTACTACCCATTAAACTCTTTATCTAGTTGTGACCAGAAAAAAGTTGGGTTCCCACCGAGGTGACTTTAATGTAACCTTAAACCCATTGCAGTTGAGGTGTTTCTCACCACTTCTCTAGAGAGTGCTTTTGTAAACGGATCCGCTAAGTTCTTGCAAAACTTAACATATATAATGGTGATTACACCTTCATCAATCAACTGCCTGACATAAGCATGTCTTAGACTTATATGTCTAGATTTTCCATTGTAAATTTTATTATAAGCTCTAGACATAGTCGCTGCACTATCCCAAAAGTACCATGAATGTTGATATTTTTATATGTAAACGCCATAAAAGATATTTTTAATAGCATTTTATTAAAAACGTCATCTTTCAAATGTCATGAATGTTGATATATGTAGTAGTGATGTAAGAATGACATAAAAAATGATGACTGGCAGCTGATGGATTTAGAGAACTTGTTCAAGAAATGAAGATAACATCACATAAATATCAACTTACAACCAAGTATAATAACAAAACACATAGGCCATAGGTGCATTCTTAGGCTCTAACATCTACATAAACTTAAAACATGTTCTCGGCCATTCGTAGCAAACGAAAAGAAAAGTGGATAACTATTTCAGTGGAATTTACGTATGAAACCTTTGACCAACATTGCAAACAAGTAACTTCTATGTGAATTCAAAATTTATGAATAATCACAATAAATGGATAAAGAGTTAAAATCCTGTAATAGTTAAAAAGCTTAATTGTGCACATACATGTATGTCAAAGGGTTGTTTTCTATTGGTGAATTCCGACACGTACAACTCTGACCAGCTTGATGGTGGAGCTCCGGAAGACCTTGCATATAAAGTCCCTTAGCACCTGTGTGGTGAACAAACAAACAAAATCAGTACCTCAATTACATATCTGACAATTCATATATACTTCCTTTATGACAGAAAAAAGGAGGAGTAATTCATCTTAACCCTTAATTATAGCTATATCTGGCCCTTTTAAGGAGCACCTGCCCAAATAATAATTATAAATTACAAATAAAAATAAAAGATTATTGCAAACAATGTAATTCTAAAATGAGTTCATGAACACAGTTTTGGCCCCTGCAAGGAAAATAGAAACAGAAGCACCATGATTAGTTAAGGAAATCATTTCAATATATGGTCTTTACAGTTTTAAAATCATAATAAAAATTATTAGTGACTACTCGGTCTATTCACCAACCTTTCAAACCCAACCTCACCCTAGAATCTCTTCTCAATTCCTAATCAGTTCACGCAACATCAAATACTCTTAGGCAGTTATAAGTTCTGTCTACCCCAAAATTCAAAGCTTCAAACCCTAACAAATAAACAAAATCAACCATAAACATCTAAACTCTAAAGAAAAAAAACCCTAAAAACCAGAAATTAAGCTCCAAAAAAAATCAAATAACAGATACTCACATGATGATGTTTTGTTGGGCTTCACCATATCAGACAAAAAACAACTGAGTCTTTCCTTTACCTTATCATAAATCAAAGCAATTGTGGAGCGACGGGGTGGAGAGATGGAGGTGATGCTCCTCCACGGTCGGAAGCAACGATTGACAAGAAGACGGAGTAGCTATGAAGCGAACGAAACGGAAAGATGGCGATGAGGTGGTGCTAAGATGGAGAGAGCAGATGAAAAGGCGATTGGATAGAATGGAGGCCGCGTTGGACAGGAGAATCGACGTTGCTGTGGTTCTTCTAGCTTCCTTCTCTTAACGAAGAATCAAAGGAGATTACGGTCGCACTTTTTCAGAAGAGAGAGATAAGAGCGGGTGGGTGCGTGGCTTTCTAGGGTTTTATTCCGAAAGGGATGGAAATTGGGCGCTACATTTAAAATTGGGCTGAAATTTTTGGGCTTTTAATCAAAAACACTTACTATGGCGTTCATGGCGTTTACCAAACGCCATAAATTTGGTTGAATTTTTTCACTGTTTAAAAAAACACATAGGACGGCGTTTACAAAACGTCTTTAAAACCATTACGTTTATAAAACGCCATAAATATTCTATACTTTAAAAATTAATGGCATTTTTGTATTAAAACGCCATGAAACATATTTTTAATGACGTTTTGTTAAAAACGTCATATTTTAAATGTCATTGATAACCATGTTTGTAGTAGTGTGAGTTTTTCAACAATGTCAGATCTCATCTATTCAAGTATGTTGATGAAATTTGATTTGAGTTTTCAATGCTGGCTGATTTGCTGAAATTGGGGCGCTATTGCTGAAATGGGACCAAAGCATTTTCGTGAGCAAAGGCTTCAAATGAGCATCGATTCCTGCTGTGCAGAGCAGAGCACCCGATTAGGTATGAAGCTAATTAACTAAAATTCATATATATGAAATATAAGAGACAGATTGTAAGAGAGTGTAGGTAAGATGGAGTTTGATGTTTATATTAGAAGATGTACCTTTCATGAGTTGAACTTTGTAATTGATCGTTTTGCCTTCGATCTCTTATTAGTTTGTGTTTGTTGTTTTTAGACTTGTATCTATAATGCTGAAATTTTATATTGTTCGGATTGATTTCAATTTCGATTGGATAATTTCAATTTCAACACTTATGTTTCACCTTGAATAATTTCAATTTAATTTATTGTTTAATTTTTGTTCGGATTGATTTTCTTTGTTTGGTTGATTGGAATGAAAAAAATTTGGTTGCAAATTGATATTTAGGATAATCGATTAGAAAAAAGGGATAGTTGTCGAGGATTAGCTCCATTTAATATGATAGACTAAAGTGAGAATCTTTTGCTGAAATCTCTTAATTTGCTGAAATCCGGTTTCAGCAATTTTTTTGCCTTGCCGAAACTTCTTGTAGAATGATGAAATGCTGAAATTAATTCTTACTAGCAAAATTCATTATGTTGAAATTAATTCTTATAAAACTGTTTGAGCTACTATATATTACACACAAACATATATTTTAGCATTTCAATATTTTTGAAAAAAAACCCTTCATTTTCAGCAACTCCGGTGTCGAAGTGATGACGCGAAAAGAAAAAGAAAAAAAACAACAATTTCAGCAACACGATTTCAGCAAAATTATTTTTTATTAGCAAAGTTCATTATGCTGAAAAGCGGAAATTAATTCTTATAAATTTGTATGGGCTACTATATCTTACACACAAGCATATATTTCAGCATTTCTTTGGAAAAAAATCCGATTTCAACAACTTCAGAAGTGGTGATGCGGAAAAAAAAAAGAAAAAAAAAGCTACTCTGGTTTCAGCAACACAATTTCAGCAACTCAGGTTTCGGCAATTCCGTTTCGGCAACGGGAAAAAAAACTGAAAAAAAAAAGAAACGACGGTTGCTGAAACCGTATATGCTGAAACATGAGTTTCAGGAATTCCGTTTCAACAACACGGGAAAAAAAAACTGGGAAAAAAAAATTGAAACAGGGATTGCTGAAACCGTATGTGTTGAAACAAGAGTTTCAGCAATTCCGTTTTAGCTACGCGAAAAAAAACTGGAAAAAAAACTAAAACAGGGGTTGCTGTAACCGTATGTGCTGAAACAGAAGTTTCAGCAATTCCGTTTCAGCAACTTTGGAAACGCAAAAAAAATAAATAAATAAATAAATAAAAAATAATAAAAATAATAAAAAATGATGATGAGGCGGGAGGGGGCACAGGGGCCAAGGGGGGCGGTGGACATTTAGCTAATTTGGAAGAGGTGGGAGACCTTTTTCTAATAAAGACCAAAAACTAGGACATCGAGGTAATCACCCCTTAATTAAACAAATACTTTCAATTAAGTGTTTATATTTATAATGCATTTCGGAATCCAAACACATTAAAGTGCTTTTTCATTTTAGAGAATGTTTTAGAAAATCTGTTAAGCCAAAAAATATCTTAAAATTCTCTAAAAATTTTAAAATCTTCAAAATAGGAATTTGTTAGAGATTTTATTTTTGAGAACAAGTCAACCGATGCTTTTCCAAATCTTTCATGAACCTTACAACAATAGTCTCAGCCTCTGAGGTAATGCTTGCAAAGAGAAAACCAAAGAGTGGGAGATCGGTCTGAATGCCGTCAATTCATGAGCAACACTATTCCCCGCTCTCTTAACAAAGCTAAACACAATAGAATAAAAAAAAAACTAACTTGAGAAAAAAGGACAGCAATAATGTTAAAAAGAAAAAGCTTTTAGTGTCTATCCTTTGGGGGGAAAAAAATTTATAACGAATGTATAAATTTTTTTTACAACTTGTTAATTGATTTGTGAAATTGATCAAAGATCTGTCTTGAAATGCATATAAGTAATATAACACCTAGCAGAATACACATTTTGAAAATACAATCCTCTATCCCGCAAACCACTCCGGAATGAAGGATGAACGCGCCACACGCGCCCTTAGAAAACCCCGTCCTAGAACGGCCAAAAATCGATCTCAAATCTCTCAATCTCTTACTGTTAGTGTCGGCGGCCACCAAATCGACCTCTACGATCGGCGGCGTGCCCTACTGCTCGCCCCTTGGAGTAATCATTGGATCACATCCGCTCTCGCTTCCGTGTCGTTCTTCGGCGGGGTTGATCTGCTATACAACTATTCATCTAGTCTCAGATCTCTGCTGCTCACCAGTGTTTTCTGTCTGCTTCGCCGAATTGGAGTTGGGATTATGCTTCTGTTAATCTCTAATCCTCCCCCTAGTGTTCCTGTGAAGCCCCCTCTCTGGTATGTCCAGGCTAGGTCGTACCCTTTTCCTGGCCTAATCGATTCGATTGGGGAGATTTGGTGTCTGATTCTACCCACTGGTGATTTCTTGTGCGAATACTGTTGCTCCCCAGTGAGGTTTGGTGGTCGGGGTTCTATAAATTGGGGTTCGGGTCTGCAATTTCTCCTTCTCCACGCTCTCTCTTCTTCTCTATTTCCTTTCTGCTGCTCTCGCTCTGCCTTCGCCCTGTCTGGCGTTCCAATCTGTCTTCTGGGACGGAGGTTGATGGAGGATTCTCTGGTTTCCGCTCACCGATCAGGTAAAGAACCCATGGGGGTAGAGGACTCTTGCCTCTCCCCAACCAAATCCCGAAAGGGCCCAAACCCTCTTAGCGAGGCCAAAACCATTGCTGATGCTACTCCTCCTTTGGGGGGTTGTAGCGGTCAGTCTAATGCAGGAAAGAAAAACAAACAGAAGAAGCAGTCTCTCAATCTTGAGAAACTGAAAGGGGTGCTTGATAGTGTGCAACAAAACATCCATAACCTTAGCCAAACCTCTGTGTTTGCTACCATCATCGGAGAGCCTGTATCGATCATGGCGATCAGGAAGAAAATCTCATTCGACTGGAAATTTCTCAATGGTGGTTTCCAAATTATTCCGATGAGAAACAATTGGATGGAAATTTGTTTTTGATCTGGTTGAGGATTGCAGGAAGGTGTGGTTGGGAAGACCATTTCATGTGAAAAAACAGATGCTTGTAATCCAGCCATGGCAGATCGACTTCGATCCCCTCACTGAATCGCTCACCAAACTTGATGTTTGGATTCGTATCCCGGGTCTTCCGGTGAAATACATCAGCGACAAGGTTCTTACTGACCTCATTGAGGGTAACAGGATTGGCGATGTCATTAGGGTGGCGGCATTCAGAAAGAATGGGGCAAGGTTTCGCTGCCCGCGAGTGTGTGCATCAGTGGACATCACTCGGATCCGGGAGTTTCAGATTCAACTCCTCAACGAAGCAGAGGAACCGGTGTCCTATCCGCTTTGGTTCGAGGATATTTCGACTGGTTGTGGTGCCTGCGGGTCGCCTGAACATGACTTTTTCGATTGCCCATCTAGGCTGGCTAACTTGGTTGATCAACCTGATGTTCCTGATGCTGTCGAACAGCCTCTTGGGGATGCCTCTACTGAAGCTGCGGGTGGGGCTGACAACTCCGGGAGCTGGACAAGAGTGGTCTCGCAAAAGAAGGCTCCGCCACCCAGATTTGGACATTCAAAAGAGGCCTTACTAGCTATGCTTGGCGCTAATGCGGACGATTCATCTGACTCTTCCAACTCCAACACTTCTCTTGGTTTGGAGGCGTCATCTGTAGTGCCCGTTCAGGCCGTCGTCTCCACCCAAGTTGTTGCCACCCACTCCCCTTTAGTTGGTGCGCAGCCTGAAATACCGGCCTACATCTCCCACCCCGTCAATCTGGTCCCGGCTACTCTGGCCCCGAATGAGGGCCCATCTATCCAAGCCCCCGCTAATGGCATATCTACCTCTGTCGTTCCGGATGGGGCTATCATGCCCGGATGCGACTCAGCCGCTGATCAGTATACTACCCCTGGCTACGAACCTGCTTTGTCCGACTCTACCTTCTATGAGGTGTTTGACCTTGACATGGTGGATTACGAAGATGATCCGTCGTCGATCCACGAGTGTGCGGCTATTCCTGCAGATTTCACAAGTAATGCCCTGGATAGAATGCTTGAGGATTTTGCCCCCTCTTCCAAGGTGCGCCTCTCGGAGGTGGCTACTCATGATCAAGCTATGCTGGTCGCTCCGGCGGTGGCTGCAATGATAAACTACTCGGGGGAGGCTGCTCTTTCCCCAGCACCAGGTACGCTGTCCATGTCAAAGTCCTCTTCGTGCAAGAGAAAGCTGCAATTCGAGGAAACGGACACTGCTTTCTCCGACATGCCGGCAAGCAGCAAGAAGCGTGTCCATGATTAAGCCTTCCATCCAGGTTTGGCCTCACTGCCCATTTTGGTCTAGCCGTGCAGTATGTTTTGGAATGTTGAAGTCACCACCGGTTCAGCACCATCTTAATTTTGGTCTGTATATCGGCTTGCCGTCATGGTTGCTACTTGGTGGTTACCTCAAGATTGTGTCGTTTTCTCTACTTAGTTATGAAGTATGGAACTTAGTCTTATGCTATCCAGTACTTAATTTAGCTGCTTATGTACGGATCCTAGTCCACTTGGTGATGGCTTGCTATCGGTTTCAAGCTTGCTGGAATCCCTGCCATCCGTACCTCCTATGTAAAATATTAGTTCGAAATATATATGCTGCTAATGCCCTTATCTATTTAGCTCTTAACTCCAGTTTGGATGACGACTTGATTCTCCCTAAAGTTGTTACTGTCTTGTTAAATGCGATATCGGTTATGTGTTGCCATTCTTGCTATTGTTACATGGTCAAAATTCATTTGTCTGGCTTGGTTGTCGGCAACTGGAGCTTGGTGTGTTGGAAGGGGTCGGTATACCCCCTTGAACGCATGCTTCTTCTTTCCTCATTCTGTAAACTACTCTGCTTTCTTAAGCTTACTCT
Organism: Persicaria tinctoria; assembly: GCA_037127255.1. Lineage (NCBI taxonomy): Eukaryota > Viridiplantae > Streptophyta > Magnoliopsida > Caryophyllales > Polygonaceae > Persicaria > Persicaria tinctoria. The sequence goes on along the minus strand of JBANSL010000020.1, from coordinate 16,352,950 downwards.
TACTCATGGAAATAGGTTTGAGGAGTCTTCTCCCTGTTTGCTTCAACAAGGGATTACAAAACCGATTAATCGGTTAACAAGGGCTTATTGTCACATACACACCCCTGCAAAGGGGCTGCAAACTAAGACGCCTTCTCCCTGGCTCTTCCAACAAGGGACTACAAAATTGATTAAACTTTTGTTTAATCCAAACAAAACAGTGACAAATGGTCACACACACACCCCTGCAAAGGGCCTAAAGATGGAGGTCATACAACTCATCAACAACTATAAATCCAAAACTTACATAAGTTTCGATGGCTCCTTTGGTCATATTCAATTTGGCTGGAAGGTGGGGTATAACCTACGGTCTCACTGTTCGGTTGTTTCCTTAGTTTCCATGGATCCTTTAGAGAATAACAATGGTAACGCAAACTTTCTGATGAACAGTCATGCCCCATCACACCCCACCCATCTGAAGGGTTTCAAAAAAACTAAAGAAAACATTCTTGTTGAGGAGGCCTACCACTCAGAGGATGCAGAAAAACAATGGAGCATAGTTGTGGAGATCAGTAAGAGAATTTCGTCCCTTAGCCATTATGTGATTCCAATGTTTTTTTCATTGGTGGGGTGCATTCAAGGTCTAGGTACCTATATATCTATTAATCTTAACTCTAATTCAAGTATGGAGATTATCATTAGTTTCTACTTGAAATTAACTTGTAATATAATGTTCCTCTCTATATGTAAAAACTTTGCCAGAGAAAAACACATGACCCTCCCTGGTAATGTCCGGGGTTGCAAGTCGTTTCTATTTGGTATCAATTGGTATGAAGGCATGTCCTTTGTCCACATAAAAAGGCTCTCTAAGAGTAATTACAATCTAGATTACCAAAATAGCGTCGATGAAAGGACTCCGTACCCTTGTCTTTTCATCATCAATGGTGTTTTATGAAGATATGCTTCTGGAACTGTCGTGGAATTGGAAAACGAACTTTTTGGACGGAAATTGATTCAATGTGTAAAAAAGATCACATTCAAATCATGGCGCTAGCGGAAACAAAGGCGGAGATCGTTCCGGAAGACAAGTTATGGAAAAACATTGGATTTGACGAAGGGGTTTGGTCACCTTCGACTGGGAGATCGGGTGGTATCGGGGTCATTTGGATGTCCCACCACATGCTAAATGTGTCAATTTCCGTCACCGTGCACACTCCCCGTATAATTGGACTCGGACTAGAAAGCCTGCAGAAAGGATTTCCGATTCTGGCTCTCTTCGTCTATGCACCACCAACTCCAAATGATAAAGATGCCTTCTGGGAAACATTAATAACAATCGTAAACAGCTCCGCTATTCCTTGCATGGTTATAGGGGACCTTAACGAGATTCTTTGCAGTACTGACAAACTGGGCGGAGCCAGTACCCGAACATCAAGGTTCTCTCGGCTAATATCCTTCAAAGACGATTGTAATATGTTTGACCTACCCACTTTTGGAAACCAGTTCACACGGAGGAAAAATTCGGAGGAGAACTTCAACATCCGTGAAAAAATTGATCGGGTGTTAGTTCAACAGCCCATTCTTACGGCCTTCCCCAATATGATAACCCATAATGGTGCTTTCTCTTCCTCAGATCATTGTCCAATTTCTATCTCGATCGACGACAAGTCCGCGTTCAAAGCCCCACCTTTTAAATTTGAAAACGTATGGCTAATGAGGAAAGACTTTCGCAATATTGTGAAGCAATCCTGGCGGTCGTCCTGTCCCGGGTCAGCTATGTTTCAACTAATGTTTAAACATACACTACTGAAAAGAAAGGCAAAAGAATGGAATAAAACGAACTTCGGAAACATATTCCGCCAACTAAAAGAGGTGGATTCAGAACTCCTGCTTATCCAGCCCACGACCTCTCAAACAGACTCACAAACATACCAATCAAAGGAAAACCGATTGATTACGAAGCGAGAGAAACTTCTTCTATTTCAAAAATCATACTGGAGCCAAAGGGCTAAGACGAAACACCTCAAACTGTCAGACTCAAACACGTCTTACTTCCACCGGGTGGCTTCGGGACGGCGACACAGGAAACATATTCGAAACATCACCTCTTCAAGCGGAACATTGGTTTTGGGGGAGGAAAACTTCAGAAATGAGATAAAAAAGGAATTTGAAAATAGGTTTAAAAAAGAGTCAATAGATGAAAGGATGATGTCTGACCTCTTGGACCTGATTCATCCTTCCATCTCGGCAGAAGAAAACAGTTTCCTTATTGCACTCCCATCAAACTTAGAAATTAAAAAAGCGTTGTTCAATCTAGGAAGAAACAAGTCCCCAGGGCCGGATGGCTTTACAGCTGAATTCTATACCAAATACTGGGACATAGTTGGGAAATCGGTAATCTGCGCGGTCAAGGGATTTTTCCACTCCGGGAAAATTCTCCGCCAAATAAATCATACTTTTATCTCCCTGCTCCCAAAAAGGGACAATCCAACATCCACCTGTCATTATAGGCCCATCAGTCTATGCTCGAATATTTACAAAATAATTTCCAAAATACTGACTGAACGATTAAAAAAAGTAATCGGTAAACTCATACATCCTCTGCAAGGGGCTTTTGTGTCAGACAGGGCGATTCAGGACAATGTACTCATAGCTCATGAAATCTTCCATTCCTACAAAAGCCGTAAGGGGCGTGAAGGCTGGCTAGCAATAAAGTTGGACATGGAAAAGGCATACGATAGAGTCGACTGACACTTCATTAAAAGTGTGCTCCTCAGATTTTGATTTCACGAAACTTTCACTTCATGGGTTATGGAGTGTATCACATCCGTTTCGTTCTCAGTTCTGGTAAACAACGGTCCTACATAATTGTTCTTTCCATCCCGTGGAATTCGTCAGGGGACCCTCTTTCTCCATTTCTATTTCTTTTGGGTGCTGAGGTGCTGGCCCAAAAACTCACTACGGAAGCCAGTATTGATCGTCCCCACATCGGCTTTCCGATTGGACAAAACGGGCCTCGTATTCCGTTTCTTTCCTTTGCAGATGACATCATCATCTTCTCCAAAGGGAGTGTGGATGCGGGGCGCAAAGTAAAAACGATAATTGATGCGTACTGCAGGGTGTCAGGCCAGAAGGTCAATTATCATAAATCTAGTTTCCAACCGTCTTCTGGGATTCCAAACCATAGGATCCTGGAATTACGTAACCGCCTCAACATTTCAAACGAAAACTCACTAGAGAAGTATCTGGGATGCCCTATTATTAATGGTCGAGTAACCAGCGGTACTTTCGAAGATATAATTTGCAAATCCAAACAACAACTGTCGAAGTGGAGGGCCAATGCCCTTTCTCAACAGGGTCGGCCACCCTGATTAATTCTAACCTGTCGGCTAAGCCTTTACATGTAATGCAGAACTTCATGCTCCCCGCTGCCATACACAAAGAACTAGACCAAATAAATCGTTCTTTCTTCTGGAACAAGGATTTACAATATCGGCCACTAATAAGCTGGGATAGGATTTGCAAACCGAAGAAGGTTGGCGGGCTGGGAATTCGCAAATCGGGGGAAATGAATGTTGCTCTCCAAATGAAACTTCTGTGGAAAATTCTGGCAGAGCCCACTAATATTTAGGTAACTTTAATCAGACATAAATACCTGCGTTCTCCAAGTATTTTCGAGTACAAACGAACGAGATCTAGCTCCTGGCAATGGTCTAAGCTTGCTAATCTAATTGACAATTTTAAGTCAGGACTTATTTGGTCGGTAAGAAATGGACGCACAATAAAATTTTGGACGGATAATTGGATATCTACATCCTCCCTTCGGTCTCTGGTTAGTGACATCCAGGGGCACGATCAGAATGAGACCGTGAGTGAGTATATTATGGGGGGGAAATGGTGGAAAGAGAAGTTGCAAATGGCTCTACCAAACAACATCGTCAAAGAAATTTTAGACATCCCCATCCCGGCTTCAAACTTACAAGACCGCCTTTACTGGTGGCCGGATGGGGAAGGGTGGTTTACTACGGCAAGTGCTTACAGACTAATAACAGCACAATCCACTGCTACGCCCGATAGGAACGCGTGGATTTGGACGATTGATGCTCCTCCAAAGGTGAAGAACTTTCTATGGAAGATTGCACAAAATGGTCTGCCTACTGCTGTGCGCCTATCGTGTAGGGGGTCGGCGGTTCCAGCTACTTGTTCACTTTGCAATATGGCTCCCGAAGACGAGGCACACCTATTTCTGGAATGCCCTTTCACACGAAAATTATACCAACTTCGAAGCCTAGAACAAGCAACAACTACCCATTTGATCAACCAATCCCGGGACTTTAGACCCATTCTATCCAGCCTTGGAAGCAGCCTAAACCCTGCCATGCTGGCTGACCTCTCTTTCACTTGGTGGACTACTTGGTACATCAGGAATCAACACTTGTTCCAATAAGCAACAATCCCCGAACACCAAAAAGTCCTTCATGTAGTCAGATCGCACATAGATAACTGGAAAAAAACATCCGTGGTGGAAGAAGAAGGTGACGAAATTATTTATCCCTCATCGAGGGGCTTTCTAAGGAAGACCAACAAACCACGTCCGATTAAATGGCGCAAGCCCCCCTGCAATTGGTTCAAACTTAATTTCGATGGCTCTTCTTTAGCCAATGGTGACAGTACGGCTGGAATCATTATTAGGGACTGGAATGGGCGGTCTGTTGCCATCAAGAATAAATCACTGGGAAAACAGCATCCCATCAAAGCAGAAGCCCTCGCTCTCAGATTGGGGGTCGAAAAAGTACTACAACTCCGCATTGAAAGAATCCAAATTGAAGGTGATAGCAAAATAATCATAGACTATCTAAATAAGACAGCTAAATGCCCTTGAGAGATTGAACTAATCCTCTCTGATATTCAAATCATGTTATCACATATAAAAGAAGTAGGTTACTTTCATGTACCTCGTATGGGCAATAGAGTGGCGGATAAGGTTGCACACCTTTGCCGCTCTGCCCGAGGTAGTGATATTCACAACAACCCAAGTCTTAATGATCTTATCCGCAAGGATGCTGCCGGGTAGGGCCTGCCCACCTGAAGTTTTTCCTAATCAAAAAAAAAAAAAAGAATACACATTTTGAATAAAACACCTAGCGGATGAAACCCTCCTCCTCTCCCAAATTGGCCGACCAGCCGCCGCCGCCACCAAACCCTAACGGATCCCGTCCCACTCACCTGCGAAAGCCAAAGGTTAATCCCTCTGTTACCCCCTCCTGCCCTAGCCTGATCCTCCGACAACCTGCTGCGAGGCGTCGATTCTGGCCCACTCGCCCACTCGCTCTCTCCCCGTTCATGACGGATTTCGCCTGTGCAAGGCCTTCCGAGTGGTGGCGTCGCCTTATGAATCCCTCTCGTTGGGGCATGAATCGCCCATTTCGAGGATCTTTCGTGCTTGCTTTCGAGCTTATTTGAGGGTTGGGATTTGCCGGTGGTGGCCGTGCGGGTGCCGTCTCCTCTCTCGGTGGCGTTGGTGGTTGTTTGGTCCTTCCTCCTGGTCGCTGCTCTGCTGCCCGTTTCTGGGGGTCTCTGTTCAGCTGTCTGCGTTGCCCTTGTCCTGCTCGCTTGATGTTTTCTCGCGCTGCCGATCATCTTTGATCTTTGTAAGTTCGCCCTCCCTCTCGACTAACCACTTGACCTTTTTTATGGCTTACAAGCACCATATTTACTCAATCTATCCTATAAGATACATTTGGGATCACAATCCCACTTTTACATCTGCAAATTTCTCAAATCGGTTGGTTTACTGGACTGTTTTCATTCACCGTGGTTTTAATTATTTAAGTAGCTGGTGGTTTGGCTATCTGTTAAAATTACAATTGTACACTAATTTGGATTCACAATCCCAATCGTTTCATTATGGACAAATCACAGTTTGCTACCAGCAACTTTTTATCATAATTGGTGTAATGACATTGGTTTTGAACGATAACAATCGTACTTTACTCTCGAATTTTAGTTCGCTCACGTTGGGCTACTTTGTTTGGATCGATCAGTCGGCCCCTTATGTCCTCTCTTGCTACATCAGCTAGCTCTAGCCTATCCCCGCGTGTGGCACCTTACGATCGTATTGTCCCCTCGTTCGATCCGGGTTTACTGCTTGCATCTAGCTCTCTGCTGAATCCCAAGCTGTTGGTGCTGCATCATGTCGCCTGTTTCATATGCTCGGTTGCTGGCTGCCCACTAATCACCATTTGGAGTTCGCTACCGGTCCCTTTTAAGTGCTATCGCTTACTCCAAAACCAACATATACATGAACCAACGGATACAAAAATAAGTTTCCCATGAATATATGCACTTGGAATTCCTGCGGTATTCGTAGTAGGAACTTCTGGACGAATGTTGATATTTTCTGTAAGAATAATCATATTAATGTACTAGCTCTCTTGGAAACCAAAATAGATAAGGTTCCGTCTGATATGTGCTGGCAGAAGTGTGGCTTTACTAACATAGCTTTTGACCCGGCTTCGGGATTTTCCGGTGGCATCTGTTTGCTCTGGAAAGATCTGCCCTCGAGCCAAGGATCCATTGATCTTATATCGGTTCATAACCGATTTATACATTTCAACTACTCGGACTTTATAACTCACACAACAGTTGCCATGCTGGTGATCTATGCCCCGCCTGATGAGGTCAGGAAAGGGGTTTTTTGGGAATCTATCGCTCTCTATATCCAAAATTTGCTTACATCAAACTGTATAATGGGGGATTTCAACGACATCTACTCTCCGTCTGAGAAGATGGGGGGTGCCTGTCCGTTAAATGCTAGATTTGCACGTCTGATCGACCTCAAGAACAAATTTTCTTTACACGAAGTTCCTTCCTTTGGTGGACAATTCACCTGGAAACGGAAAAAAAACGGAATTGACTGCTGCTTTGAGAGACTGGATCGTCTCCTAATACACACCGATGTCCTCACTGCTTTTGACTCCCTTAGAACTCAAATTCACCCTTTCACCAGATCTGATCATGCGCCAATCTCGACAGACTTCAGTCGGAATGTAAAACCCAAAAACAGACCCTTTAAATTTGAACTAGCATGGGCTAACCGTTCTGATTACAAGAATCTTGTTTCTCAGGCTTGACGACTAGACTCCTCGGGCTCCTTTATGTACCGCCTGTTTCAAAGAATGAAACTTCTAAAGCGTCTCTCCAAAGACTGGCATAAGAAAACTTTTCTTAATATTAACAACCAAATTCAGACGACTGATCAGAAATTACTCCAACTTCAGACATCGCTTCTTTCAAACTAAAATAACAGTGACATCAAGTTATTAAAGCAACTGCTCAACAAAAGAGAAAGAATGCTCAATTTCCATCGCAGATACTGAAGCCAAAGGGCAAAGGTTAAGCACGCCAAGTTTAATGATTCCAACTCATGATATTTTCACAAAATCGCCTCGTCCAAGAGAGGTAGGAAAATGATCAAATCAATCACCCTCCCATGTGGGGAAGTCGCGGCTGATTTTCACATTATTCAACAAGAATTTGAAAAAGATTTCAAATCTCGTTTCCGCTCCTCCACGAGGAGCGATCTGGACACAACTAGGGATTTGGGAGTCGTCCCCTCGCAAGTAACACAGGCAGATAACGACATGCTCACAGCTCCGGTTTCTAACAGATAAATTAAAACTACTGTTTTCTCAATGAGTCCGGACAAAGCTCCGGGTCCTGACGGGTTCTCAGCAGGTTTCTACAAAAAGTTCTAGAATACAGTTGGCCCCTCTGTCACGAAAGCTGTAAAAGCCTTTTTCTCTAGTGGAACGCTATTAAGGCAAACAAACCATACTTTCATAACGCTACTACCAAAACGTGATGATCCTTCAGCAATAAACCACTACCGTCCTATTAGCTTGTGCTCCACAGTTTACAAGATCATAGCAAAGGTGATTACAGCCAGGCTAACCAAGATCTTTGAAAACCTGATACATCCCTTACATGGCGCTTTTACGAAAGGTCAGTCCATCCAGGATAACATTTTGGTAGCCCATGAGGCTTTCCACTCCTTCAGGCTTAAAAGGGGCAAGTCGGGTCTGCTTGCCTTGAAGCTTGATATGAAGAAGGCTTATGATCGTGTCGAATGGACCTTCCTTTTTGATGTCCTTTCAAGGTTTGGCTTTAACGCTAAGTTCATCCGTTGGATCAGAGAGTATGTAACTACAGTTTCATACTCGGTCCTGGTTAATGATGAGCCAACGACACTCATCGATCCCACTCGGGGACTAAGGCAGGGTGATCCCCTATCCCTTTTTCTGTTTCTTTTGGCTTCGGAAGTCTTAGCAAGGACTCTACAACGGGAAAGTTCTGTAAACAAAGATCTGGGTATAGTGTTTGGCAAACCGGGTATTAAGATTCCTTTTTTAGCATTCGCAGATGATATCCTCATTTTCTGCAAGGCCTCCCAGTCAGCCTGTTGTTCATTTCTAACTATTCTCGACCGTTTCTGCCTTATTTCGGGGCAGAAGGTCAATTTACACAAATCTAGCTTCCAAGCTTCCTCGAACACAACACCAACAACAATTAATGCCACGATTGCGGTCCTTGGCATCCCCCAAGCAAATAACTTTGACAAATACCTGGCTTGTCCCATCGTCAATGGAAGAACTAACAAAGACACGTTCAACGACGTGGTTCTCAAATCCAAGCAGCAATTGACCAAGTGGAAGGCGTCAAGCCTCTCTGCCGAAGGCCAGAATGTCCTTATCAAATCAAATCTGAGTGCCAACCCGCTTTTTCTCATGCAAGCCTTCTTACTACCATCTCACATTCACCATGAACTCGATAAGGTTTACAGGCAATTTTTCTGGAACAAAAATTCTAAAGCCCCTCCGCTGATTAGTTGGGATAAAATATGTGCTAACACCTTGAAAGGTGGGTTGGGTATTCACAAAGCGGAAACAATGAATATTGCATTACAAATTAAACTGTTATGGAAATAATTGTCCGAGCCGGACAATATATGGGTTCGCCTCATCTCCCAGAAATATCTGAAAGTTCAGGACATCCTAAACTACCAGACAAAAAGTAATACTTCTTGGCAGTGGAGACGGCTGATGTCTATCCGACACCTTTTTCAGAATGCCCTTCACTGGTCAGTTGGTGATGGGAATTCTATTGACTTCTGGTCTCAGAAATGGGCCTTCTCTGAGACGTTGGTCTCCAGAGCCCTACATCCGATCCCAAATGAGCTATTAGGCTTGAAAGTTTCCCATTTCATCGACCACAATCTACAGTGGAATAAGAATTTACTCTTTTCAAGCTTAACCAACATCCTTCCAGTGGACGACATCAACCATCTCCTCGGCATCATCCTGCCAAATAACCCCATGAAGGACCGCATGTATTGGGGGCCGAGCACCAATGGGTGGTTTTCGACTAGTTCCGCAAATACCATGCTTTCATCTAACAAGCGGTCACAAGACTTTGAATGTGGTTGGATTTGGGACTTAGATGCTCCGCCTAAGGTTTGACATTTTTATCTGGAAAATCTCTCGCGACGGTCTTCCAATGTCGGAATGCCTCCAAAAGTCTCATGTGTCTGTACCATCTGGGTGCCATTTTTGTGATATCACCAACGAATCAGACAATCATATGTTCCTTTAGTGCACGGTTACCTTCCGCCTACTACGGACACTCTGCATCCGTTGCCCGAGCTTGTCACAGCTCGCCGTAACTTCAGGCTCTCCTTTTCCCCTAAACCAAGTACTGCTATCGGTTGGCAAGAAACATTTCGGCCCCTTGGCTTGTGCTTGGTGGGCTATCTGGTTCTTCAGAAACCAGCTGGCCTTTGACCATACGACTAAAGTATCCATTACAGAAATGGAAATTTTCTATACAACCTTTACCCAATGCTGGAAACAGTCGAAGATTCTCGAGGCTGAGTCGTCTATTGTGACCCCTACTCTGCCTAGGGTGAATCGCCCCTTTATTTCTACTCCTCGGTATCCCTCTGCTTCAGCTGGGGGTAAGAGGCAGAACCGATTAGGGCAATGGGACAAACCATCGATGGATTGCTACAAGCTTAATTTTGACGGTTCTGTAAGACAGGGGATTTCGCCCTCTTACGGCTTCGTTATTAGGGACTGGTGTGGCAGGGTAGTAGCCATGGGTAGAGACACGTGCATCAATGTCTCAGTCACCTTTGCTGAAAACCTCGGCCTCAGAATGGGAATTCTTCGGGCTAAACAGTTAAATATTCGTAACCTACTAATCGAGGGTGATAACCTACTGGTTATTAAAGTTCTGCTAGGGGATTGGAAATGCCCCTTGAATATCGAGCTACTACAATCTGATATTCTTTTAGATACTTTGTCCTTCTCTTATGTAGTTATCCGTCATATTTTCAGGGAATCAAATGCAGTGGCTGACTATCTCGCGCGCAGTGCACATGCATCTCCTGCCGACAACAGCTACGACGACGATCCAGAGCTCTGTGCTCTCATCCGCAAGGATGCGCTAGGAAGGAGTTCTGTTGCGGCCGACCCAACCTAATTTTTATTCTGCGTCAAAAAAATAAAAATAACACCTACAAAGTGCATAGTCTATAACCCAACTAAATTTGCTTACCTCACAATGTCGTCATCGGTACTTGACCCTTAGTTAATATTGGGCGCTTATCATATAATATTATATATATATAAAAAAAAAATACATAGATAGAAATCAGATTTAGTCTAAATTCATTGAATAAAATAAAATATAATATAATCTAGTTGGTTATTTTATGTGGGACCATAAAGAAAAATTTTCATTTTTTTACGGTAGACAACTAATATCGTATTGATGTTACAAAGATCCCTATTCAAATGGATGATAACCAGATTACAATCAAAATCATTTTTAGCTATAAAATCAGCTGCTGAATTTGCTTCTTTGAAGTAGTGTCGGAATTCAATTTCAATTGATTAATTTTTTTTTGGTGCAAGGGCCGTGCAGGGCCCGATTTCACGAGAAAATTTGCCCAACGGGCCTTTTTTTGGCCTTATTGAGGGAGTGTCTCCCAAGCCCGGCAAATTAGGTTTTTGTCCATCTCTAATTTTTTGGACAAAATTGCCCCTGAGATTTTAACCTAATCTAAGAGATTTGGAGCGTTTCAGCATCTGGCATTCTGGCGGCTCCTCCTTCTCTCGCTCTCTTCCTCGCCCTTCATTCTCTCTCGCTCAACACGGCAACCGTTCCTCATGCTGAAGATGATGACGAGGAGGATACCGACCTCTTCGCTCCACCGTTTCCGTCGCCGGACTTGAATCCAGGGAAAGGAGATCAACGCGCCGGACTTGAATCCGCTCAGATCCACCTCCTCCGGGTGCAGATCCGGTGACTGCACCTCCTCCACGCGCCTCCCCCTTACCGGATCTCAGATCGGTGTCGGATCGAGCGTCCTCCCTCGTCCTCCATCGTCGTCGTTGTTCTCTATCGCTCATCCGTTCTCGCTCAATCACCGCCTCCCTCTCGCTCCTCTCTTCTCGCGCTCACCACCATCGCCCTTTTTACCGACCACCGCATCCTCCACTGTTGCCTCCACCAACATCCACCGCTGGCGACCACGACAACCCCCACCATCGTTGTTGGAACTCCAGGTCGGGCCACCACTTCTCTCGGAACTCCAGCTCTGGATTAGAGGCTCGATCAGAAGTGGCTTCTAAAGTCGAATCTCCTTTGTCTACAAGGTACTGACTCCTTCTCTCCGGCCATCTCTCTCCGGATTTTGTTTGCATGTCTTCAATTTGAGATGATTTCGCTCACAGTACCTCGATCCATTCGGAATTTGCTCAATCTGTTGCTTATTCGAGCATTGCAAAGATTAGTTGTCCTTTTTTTTTAAAAAAAAAATTATGTTTGATTTGCTGCTGAAAAAGATTCGCTCATTCGGAATTCGCTCAATATGTTTGATTTGCTGCAAAGATTAATTAGTTGTCCTCCATCAATTCGGAATTTATGTTTGATTTGAGATGATTTCGCTCACACTACGTTAGTTTCCGATTCTTGCTTCAACAGTACTGATTTTATGTTTGATTTGTTGTAATTGTTTTAGCAATTCATTTCAGCAAACTTTTAATCAATTCGCAGGCCTTTACAAATGTTAGATTTCTTGCTTCCCCCTTTATATTTTTTATATTTATTTTCGCAACTAATAAATACTGAAATGCTGAAATAAATACTGAAATGCTGAAATGAATACTGAAATGCTGAAATGAATACTGAAATGCTTTAAATCTCTTTTAAAAGCCTCTTAACTCAATGGTAGAGCGATGTGCTATGCACAAATATGTGGGTTCGAATCCTGCATAGGCTAAATTTTATATCCCGTAACACGATTTCAGCAAAAATTACAGCATCAACAGCGTTGCTGAAATCGGGGTTTCAACATCAACAACGTTGTTGAAATCGGGGTTTTGGCATCAACAATGTTGCTGAAACCGGGGGTTTAGCATTAACAATGTTGCTGAAATCAGGGTTTCAGCAACTCCGGTTTCGGCAACGCGAAAAAAAACTGCTGAAATAGAGGGTGACACAGGGGTTTCAGCAACTCTGGAAACGCGAAAAAAAAACAGTAACGTGAAAAGAAAAAAAACTGCTGAAACAGATGGTGGCACATGTGTTTCAGCAACTCAGGAAACGTGGAAAAAAAAGCGAAAAAAAGGTAACATGGAAAAAAAAAATCAATTTCAGCAATTTCGGTTTCGGTAATTTCGGCAACGTGGAAAAAAAGAACTTAATTTCAGCAACTTCGATTTCAGCAATTTCAGCAACGCGGAAAAAAAAAACTAAATTTCGCGGAAATTTTTTTTTTGATGAAAACAAAAATTTCAACAACTTTATTTTAGGGGTGGACATTTTGCTAATATGGAGAAGGTGAGGGACAATTTCCTAATATAGGCAAAAAATATGGCCCGTATAGTAACTGCCCCAATTTCAATTGATTAATTAATTAACCTACAATTAAGCAGAAGTTTACACTTGACGCAAACGATATTTCCTAAATAATGGAGTAAATAATAAAGATATCATAACAAATTAATAATGATAATAATAAATAGCTAGAGAGAATGATAGATTTTGCTTTTTAGGGACCCGCAATTGGGTTTTATGTCAATTAGTGGGTGGCCTTATGATTAGGCTTTTCCATGCACCATAAACAACAATCATCATTCATATAGCATGTTAACAAACTTTTTAATTTCGACCTAATTTATATATATAATCGAAAATTCCCATAACATAAAAATTAGTCTATCTAAGACCCAAAGTGCCTCAAAAGAGCTCCTACAGCGCCAAACCTACATCTTTCTCCTACCTTCCATTACACTAAAATTCTCACACTTTGAAACTACGAGACAATGAGCTTTATCACCACTCTCCTTCTACTCGTTTCGGCAATCCTTTGGGGCTTAGCTTGTCCAAATCTCTTCATCGTGGAAGCCGCTAGAAGGTTGAAGGATCAGAGTCGTCGTGGTTATGATCATCGTCAACGACAACTACTTACCAGTTATGGAGGAACCATGAAGGTATTCCAAGTCCTGGTATAGGTCACTAATTAACCTAGCTATATATGGGATTATATGTACATTTGGAAGGCCATATTATTGTGTGTTTTATGTAACTATATATATAGTCATATACCATGTCCTGCTATTTCATTTATAATTTATACGGTCGTTCAAAACTACTAGATATATGTGTCGTTCTTTTTTATAATTTTTTTTTTTGGTTGAAAAATATATATGTTGTTGTTTATATGTAATTTGTTAAGGAATAAAACGTGTAGATATATGTGAATGTTTGTGCCTACTTTTTGTACAGTCACGTACCTCAAAACAGTGTTCATAATCTAACAATAAACAAATACTGCAATTTGGTGTTGCCTTCAGTTTCTGAACTGTGAACAAGTTTGGGGCTTTTATATATATGAAATTTTGAAAAGCAAAACTACACATATGTAATAATAGGATTATTTTCATGTATAGGGGGTTATATGTGTAGAGGTATTAGTGATTAGTATAAATACATATATCTTGTATTAGAAAGGATATCAATGAAATAATCAAAGAAACCAATTACGTACTCTTTCTCCTTACCCTTACTATCTCTTCCTCTCCCTTTACTGATCTCTTTCCCGTTTACAGGACTTCCTCCTCTTCCTTTACCTTCTTCCTCCCTAAACCTTCATCTTTCTTCCCTTAATCTCTTCTCTTACCTTTCAATCTCCCTTGTTTTGGTTATGATCCATCCAAGGACATAACAGATTATTTGTGTACATAACTCGGATTAATGATCCATCCAAGGACATAACAGATTATTTGTGTACATAACTCGGATTAATGATCACGTTGTAACAAACGAATAATTTTCATGTGAAACGATTGCTAATGCATACAAATTAATTTAATAATTACATTACGTCAAATAAATAATTATGTTGGTACGTACAAATAATCAATTTATTCGATCACAATTTACACCGTAAGAGGTACTTACACCTTGAATAGACAAGAATTCCAAAAAAAAAACACCATTAAAAGTTAGATGTTAATTTGCAAATGACCATGCATCCACCTTTTACATTAAGTTTGATGTTAAAAGTATAAAAAAGACACCGTTAAAAGTAGATGTTTGCAAATGACCACTATCTGCAAGTTCTTTCCGATTGAACCATTAATTCGAAATAATTCCCTTGGCTGTATTCTAATCTAACTAGAAGAAAATATCATATCTATATCTAGTTAAATTCATGCATTAAACTAACAACTTTTGTCTTTTTCTTTTGAAATAGCTGATGTGGCAATCGGAAATTTTGTTTGGGCGCAAAATGTAATTAAAAAGAAATTTATAGAGAAAAATATAAAATCAAGGAAATCCCAAAGTTGGGAGGCCACACTCGTTCAGTTGCTACTTGTTTTGAGATTGATCTTTTGTCAAGGCATGAATTGGTTGATGTGGTTATTGCGAAAAATATAAAACTGAAGGAATCCACCAAATGGGATTAAATACCTGAAGATTATTAAGATACCACCGCATTAGGAGTTTAATAGTTTATACGACATCTGCGGATCTGCCACTCGATCAAACACATAAAATGGTACTCCTTAGCTAGATTAATTACAAGTTAGCATTAATCAAATGTGACAAGTGAGATAAGATGGAAGGAAGGAACAAAAAATTTCATTCTCTCTTGTTTAGGCATTTAAACTTGATTATCCATCGTCCGGGACCAAGAAATCCGCAATTTTTTTTTTTAACAACTTTCCGACATTGCAGAGCATAAGATAAAATTTGGTTAGTTTGATTCATTCAATCCAGCAATATATAAAGACACTGGATCATCCTGTAAATTCATTCAATTTGGTCTGTTGGCATACATTGATAAGAACCCCACCTGGCACCTGCGCTTGATCAATCAATCCCTAAAGCAACATCAATTATATATTCCTTAGCATCACAAAATCAATCCATATAAAGCAACATCAATAATCGGCTCTAGTAGACGACACTGTTTCTGTTTCACACAAGTTGAAAGCAAATTCGGGGTATCTGAATTTTCAGCTCAAGAAATCTAGCTCAGTTCTCCTGGAGGCCTTTTTGTTACCTTCTGCGAGTATGAATCTGACAGTACCGAGCCGAGCAGGTGTCAAAGCAGTAGATGATGAAGAAGCAGGAGCTGATGTCACATTCGGTGCAACTCTGCTACCTTTTAAAACCAGCAGGGTGACCATGAATCTTCCAGCATCTATCCATTGTGTGGCCAGTGTGTTTGCAATGAGCACAAAAATAGGTTTTCTTCCTGCCAGATCCATTCTTGCTCGAAGCAAGTGCAGTGGACTCAGCATCAATCGATTCGAGGAGCCAGAGTTATTAGGAGAAAGGATTTCCTCTTCTTGAGCGACCAACTGATAAACGCGATCGAATGACGGAGGCGGATCCATTAGCAAGATTTGAGCACGAATCGCAGCAAAAGATCCACGGAGTCCCACTAAGAACTGAAGAACTTGTTGTTCTTCAATGAGAGAAAGAACAGCGCTGTTAGAACCACAAGAACACACTTTTCCATCAGCAAGAAGACGGAATTCATCCCATAGGCATTTACATTTGGTGAAGAACGCCTTAACAGAGAGATTGCCTTGGTACATTGAACGGAGATCCCGCTGAACTTGATAGAGCCGAGTACGATTCGATCCGCCAAATCGAGTTTCCAGTTCTTTCCAAATCGCATCAGCAGATCGCAAATGACGAACGGATTCAGCAATTTCCTTATCGATGGAGTGAAGAAGCCAGGATATTACCCTGTTGTTGCATCTTTCCCATTGACGCCCGATCTGCGAGCCTGGATCTGGTCGGCTGCAAGTACCGTAGACGAAGCCGAGCATGTTTTTCGCACGCAAGGAGACCTCTACGGAATCACGCCATTGAAGATAATTCCTGTCGTTGAGTTTGGTGGTGGACAACTCGTAACTTGGATGATCGGATTGGTGTAGAAGCAGTTCATCAGACGAATCAATCTGATAAAGAAATCATCGCGAATCCGAAGCGTGTTCAAAAGCCATAGAGAACGAAGAACAGAGAACCAGAAAGAAAACAAAAATTAGCACGGAAGAACCAAAGAACGAACCTAAACTGATACTGTGTTAACTTCTGTGAATATGAACTGTGATTGAATGAATTAGAAAGAAGGAGAAAGAGAGATCTGTAAAAACGTCCATTGCAGAGCTTGTTTAGGTCGGAGGGAGAAACTGAACTTTGTTTCATTCAATCTGATTTACAAATGGGCTGTTTAGCTGTATTTATACTATAGCCCACCTGTGACCTGTCTAATTAAGTCAGCAAAACTAAACCCGAATATGATTTATGGAATTTATGGCCCATTCAAAAAAAAAATCTTACCTTTGTCAAGGAAAAAAAAACTAGAGATTTTTATTTGCTAAAAAATTTTGGAAAGTAGAATTTTTAGAAATTTATATTTGAGATAATATTCATAAAACCATTCTTAATGAAGACCATTTTTAACAAAATCATCTACATGAAATTTCACAAAAGTATAACCATCCATAATTATTTTATGTGCCTAAATTATCATTTTTTTTTGTTTATTTAAGTCATTTTATTTTATGATAAGATTTTTTTTAAAATAAATAATGTTATATTAAACTCTCTCCTATCTAAAATACATGTCATTTGACTTTTTAGCATGTATTTTAAGAGGTTTAAAAATATATAAATATCAATTTTTAATTATTTTTTATAACTTAATATTTGTTGGTAATAACTAATAAGTATTAAATTGTAAATATAGAGAATAGATATATTGTGCACACCCCTTAGGGTGTACTTTGTGCACGATTTTTGACCATTGATCGGGTGTGGATGGATGACTGAGATTAAAAGGATTTTTTCCATTTTTTAATATAAAAAATAGTGGGGCCCTCGCACTAAGTATCCAAATCGGACCTACTCACTTTTTTGGCGCGTGTGAAGGGTGGAATTGAGTTATGTGAACAAAACCCTAAATCCCTAATTACTTCTTCATTTTTTTTTGGTCGACGGATTGCTTCTTCTTCATTTTTTTCAATTGCTTCTTCTCCATTGTTGTTCACCCGTGGAGTCGAAGAGAGTCAGGCAAGGCGGAAGCGAACCCTGCGAGGCGGAGGCTGAGGCGAGGCGGAGGTGTGCACCCAAAGAGAACGACTGGTGATTCGTGGAGCGATCGAAGATTGGCGAGTCGTGGGCAATCGGCGGAGGCGATTCGTTTCAAATCTCTGTCCGATCTGAGTTGAAATCAAGCAAAGGTGCAACCGAAGTCCGCTACTTCGAACCACCACTCCTGTGCGCCACCTATGCCATCGACGTCCCCAAGAAATTTGTGTGTCGAAAGCGATAAATTCCAATAATATTTGCATCTTAAATGCTATTAGGGGCATTCGGAGTTGACCATGGGAGAGCAAGATGCATGATTATCTCATACCAGGGGCGGAGGCAGGATTATATCCGGGGGGCTCGAAAAAAGTTTACGGGTGTTGATTCATGAAAATTTTCACCGAATTGGAGTTGCTGGTCCTTTCTTTAATCTAGGTTCTAGAGATTTTGTTACTAATAATGTGGATCTGTTTGCAAATGTTGTTGAAGGTTTGCTTAGAACCCTACCAAATAGGACTGCTGGTGGAGATTGCTGGCTAGAATGGGCATACATGTGAATCGAACCCCCCCAACCTTAGTCCTCCTCATACCTGCCTCTTACCAACTATGCTACCACGTACTTTTGCTTTCCTAACACCTCTTTTACTATATATATATAAAATAATTTTTTTTATATATTTTCCCGGGGGGGGGGGGGGGGGGGGGGCTCGAGCCACCGCATGCCCCCCTGCCTCCGCCCCTGTCTCATACTCCCATTTGGATGTATATATTGAAATCCAATAACATTATATTGAACGCGTTTTTAAGAAAAAGAATTGTGCAGTTGACCGACTAACTTTTCCACCTCCACTAGTATAAAAAAAAATTTAGACAATGGTTATTTTACAAGACGAATAAGGGTTTTAGAAGTATTGTATTAGTCTGTGTGGTTTTTGTTAATGACAACAGCTGACTCTATCAAAATGGTTCATTTAAACAACGGAAAGATTCCAAATACCCGTTGTCTATGGAACTCCAAAATGGGATCTGAACAATATTAACCATTTATAACCGTATCTAAGGTCGTTTTAACCATTGTCTAAATAATGTGTGACATTTGTCTATGCATATTTTAACCGTTATCTAAATACCATTTAACCATCGGATAATGCCTTATAATCATTGTTTAAGTACGTTCTAACTTTTTTCTAAGTAGGCTTTAACCATTGTCTAAATATCTAGAAGACTAGAACCATTGGCTAAATACTCGTTAACCGTTACTTGAACATATTTGAACTACTAGGTAAGAAGGCCGTGCTATGCACGGCTTCCGACATGTGGTAGCTTCATCTCGTTTTCTTCAAATCATAGCCAGTTATGATTTTCCAATCATGGCATTATAAGGCAGTATAACATATCTTGAGATGCAATTACACTCTTGTTTACCATTGTCCCATGACTTCTCATGTGATAGCTTAATGCACAAAGCCTCTCGACTATTTTGCATAGCAAATTTTATTTTCACCTGCTGGCTTTAGTAAATGGAGAGCACACCTTAAAGATAGAATTGTATGATTCATAAAACAATACAAGGAGGAAAAACTAACTCTAAAATCGTTTACATGAGCATATATCCTTACAATAATAACGTACCTTAAGCACAATCATAGGTTGAAAAAGTGTAATACCTTACAATAATAGCATACCTTAAGCACAATCATAGGCTGAAAAAGTGTAATAAACAGAGGTGGTTCTTTCCCTTCTAATATACGACCCTGCAAGAAGTATGTATCAATTTCAAATCTAGCAAAATGGAGACAATAAATGTTAGCAATAAAGCATATACATTAATTGACTCCACTGTTGTCCGAAAGAATAATGTGAGTCAAAGATCAACTAAAGCCTAGAAACAGTTCAGTAAATGATATCCTCAAAAATCATGGTGCACAAAATCATTGAAAGAAGATTTCTTACTTGAGATTCTTTGTCATGCTCTTCTCTCACTGGTGTGTTTTCTTTCTAGTATGAGGGTTAAAGAATATTTGTAAGAGGCTCAATCCTTGTACAAGTTCTATTTTACAAGTGTTAAAAGTTTCTGTACATGAATTTCCAGTAACATTCGTGAAGTGTTGCACTCAATAACTGCTGAGACAGCACTGATTGCATTAAATACCTTGTCAATCTTGGTACCTCCTATTTGATACTCTTGATTCTTGTTTCTCGTGCCTGTAAGCAAGTTTTCAGTATTCACATGAGCTGACATGCTGAACTTGAATTATACCATGCAATTATGATTCTATACTGGACATTGATGCAAGGTAAAGTCATATTTAACACATAATCATGAATGCTTAATTCCTTGGGGTCTAAAGGTCATATCATTCTTGATTGTAATTGTTAATAGGAATGCAATGTAGCCATAGGTAAGAACGACAGAGATTCCCAGCAAAATCCAGAAGAATTGGTTGGAGGACCTAGAAAATGGATGTTTAAATTGTTAGTCTCTAACACAATTTTTTTTTCAAATTGAGCCATCAGTAACTCATTTAGGTGCAGATGTAGGTTGTAATAAATAAATAATTGAAAAGACACAACCTTCATCCAATCTTTGATGCGTTCCAGAACACAACTCCTGTAATTATCAACTGGCAACTCATGAACCTTTTGCCTATGAATAAGACAACAGCTACACTGTAAGGAGATTTCAGATAAAAAATAAGTTAACTATAAAATAATACAAGTAGGTAGGATATTTAAGCATTTGTAGATAAGAAATAGAAAATTTTCAGGCCTTAAATTGCAGAAATATTGCAGAGGCATATGCATCTTCAGTTATAGATGTAATTTCAAGATTTCTAAACTCTTGCACAACCTTTCCAATTGTATTTACCAATTTTCTGTTATCTGAAAGCTTCTTCTGGTAATAGGATGGGTCAATGTCCATATCACCAACTTTGTGTAAGGGTTTACACCGTTCATCGAAATCCATCTTATCTTTATCTTCAAAGCCATCTTCATCCTCAGAATCATTATCCATTGATGAACTCAGGTCTTCCAAACAACCCTTGAGATATCAGTGATTAAAATTAATAAATAAATAGGTGATATTACATGTAAGTTAACAAATTAGAAATAATAGTTGTGAACGAATACAAATTACAAAGCATAAATTAAAGTCATGTATCTGTTTGAAATGCACATAAGGCAAGTTTTCTCTTCACTACAAAACTATACACCCCTAGGGCAAGTTATAATCCTAAGTTGGAAGAACCTGTTTTTTAATCCCCCCCCCCAATAAAAGTCTGGTAATAATTTCACATCTCAGTACAATTCCCCTAGATGTAACTTTGCATTGGTTCTTCAACATAACATCGAGGAAACTGAAGTACCAGACCCAATTATCGGATTTAAAAGGGAAAAACTCTAATAAAAGGTCACCAAACTTCATACCACACAATGCAAATCTTGACCAACCGACGAGAGACTCAATAAAAGTGTACTGATGAAATTCCATTTATAGATCTCCACTTAACATCAAAAGTTGAAGGGGAAAGGAAAAGTAAATGTGGAATCCACCTGCTGTTTCTAGGTTTGAACTGAAAATTCAATGGTCAAATTTCAATTTATAATATTTGACCAGGAAAAGGAAAATTATATTTCTCCTTCTTCCCAATATGCAAAAACAAATCCTTTCCAACTTTATAAGAGAAATTTATTAAGATTTAGGAAAAACAATAATCCAAATTGTGTACATGATTCACATCCACACCAGGGCAAAAACATCAAGATTAAAATTTTGCCTTCAAGGTGAAATTTCCACAAAATTGACATCAATGACCCACCAAAACCTAGAAGGTTTGATCAACTTTTTCACGAACAGTCTCGAGTGTGAGCTAAGGAAGCTAAATCACTTGATAAGATTCAAAATTGATGAATGGTGCTTACTTGAGAAATAATGAGCTGCCTAATCTGCTAAAGCTTCCACAATCTTGTGGCCAAAGGGTCCACATCTCCATTGAAATTAGTGAAGAATATCATATAGGATACTATTTCAAGAGCTTCCTCATAAACCTCTAACCAGATTAAAAACATTAACACCATTAGAAATAATAAAATACATGATTTAGCATTATAGGCTAAAAATTGGGTTACAAATGAAAGCATTCATGCATGTGGGAAAGAAAAAGTTAAGGAGATAAAAGAAAGCACAGAATAACAATAGCATAAAACAAAAGGGGAGAAAGTTATCCAATCATATATATACAGTATAATGTATCTGTATATGAAACTACGACAAATAAAGAGTATCTCTCAAAAAGCCAAGTGACCTCAAATTATTGATCTAACCCTCATCCCCCTCTCAAGTGATTGATATAGCATATTGGTATCCTCGTAACAATTCAACTATTTAGTCGAAATAGCATTATAGGCTGCCACGAGGACAAAGGTGGTAGGAAGCCAGGAATACAGGAAAAAAAATTTCAGTCAATAAAAGAAGATAAACCCTAAATCCAACACGGCCATAACATAGTAACAACATCAAAATTATGTGCATCAACATCAATAAACATCACAAAATCAAAGGAACAACCCAAAATCAACGAAAGCGGAAGATCAAAGCCTAATTCATATCTGAATCAGATAATTGGAATCAAGCATGAAAAAGAGTTCCGCGTATCTCTGGAGGCCGAGGAACAAATAGGCGTGGGGAAGAGGGAGACCATCCAAAGAGCTTACCAGCGACATCAGGGAGTAACCAGGGGCAAGCTGCTAGTGCTAATATCACTTCAGACGTCACTGTATTGGAGCCCAGATGATGTTCTTACACATCGTATAACAATTTTTTTGTTGCACATAGAGGAAGAGAATCGAAGCTATAATCTCGTGTTACAAATTAAAAGTAACACAACTATCTACTAATTAAATTGGGGAATTGATCTTGTATTTTTTTTTTTGATAGAATTGATGTATTTCTAGAAAGTAAAAAGGCAATTTCTTTGCATTGATTTTTAATGCTACGTATGAAAAAGATTGTTCACTCTAATTTTGATTCCTTAACTAAATAACTTGCATTCATTTCCATAAATTTCTCTTGACGATGCCAAAATTTACTGTCCATGGCAACAAAAACTGAGACTGCTGAACCCAATTCGAAAATTAGGTACAAGAAGACAAATAACCAAATTAAAATTTTCAAAGAAGACGGAACAATAATCAATTTGGATGTCTCACGCAGCAAAAAAGCAAACAACCAAAGAGGCAAAAAAGAAGAAGACACAGACAAGAAGACAAAACCCTAAATCGAAAGGCAAACCTGGGATTTGAACGAAACCGATAGCCGGTGGCGAATAAACCGAAGGACGAGACCGCGAGGGAGGGGAGAACAGTAGAAAGATAAGAAGTGGCTCCGACGGCTCCGACGACAGGTGATATCCGGAGAAGCAGCTGCAAAATGAGAGAGACAGAGAGAGGTGAATAGGGGAAGACACGGGAGGGCAGAGCATAGTTAGCCATTAGATGAAATTACCGAAAGGTGCCCCTAAACAAAAAAATGAATATTTTTAAATTCAACTTCTGATGGGCAGTTTAGACTTTACACAATGGGAGGGCTGTAAACCGTTGATGCACTAAATCTAACGGTCAATGTAACTTTCATTTTATGAACAATAATTTCTTTTCACCACATTTAGGGGAGTAAGGAAGTAAGGATTGTCTTGTTATAATTAACCGTTGTCTAAATACTACATTATTTAATTGTTGTCCAAGTATCTAGAACCGTTATACACTTATACCTGTTAATTAATAAGCATTGTCTAAATACATTTTAATTGTTTTCTAGATACATGATAATCATTGCCTAGATAATCAAAGGTGCAAGTTAAAGATTAAAAAAAGGTGATGATAAATTCACCGTTAATTTTTACTCCTTTCGTTCGTATATAAAGGACGTTTTGAGGTTTCATTAGTTTATCTAATTAATTGACGTTTTGCCCTTCCAAGCTCTTCTTTCTAATTAAGCGGAGTACTCTCTAATTTTGAGTTGAAAGCTGGAGAGAGGGTTGTCCATTAATTAACGGTAATAATGAAAAGAATGAAAAGGAGCAGCTGTTTGGGCCAATCTTGGGCCAGGATTTTCTCCAATTTGGAGTTAAAAGTTGAGGATGCGGTTTGTAGCATTAATTACATGTAATCATGTCTCTCCAGCCGTACCATCTTGAATCAGAATTTTCATTTCTTAATTTGTGTGTATAATGCCACAACGTTATTTATATACGAAATGAGGGAGTACTATTTACACCGCAAAGCCACCGCATATCTATGCGGTGGCTTAATCACATTTTCCTCTTACCCACCGCATAGGTATGCGGTGGGTGTGTTGACCCTATGTCGACTCACCGCATATACATGCGGTGGGTTAGGGTATAACAGAGTCCGTTATGGCGAAATCCGAATGGTTGGAACATATTCAAAACCCACCGTATAGGTATGTGGTGGGTTTGATGAATTTTTGAACACCCACCGAGTTTGATGAATTTTTGAAAACTCACCGCATACCTATACGGTGGGTTTTGTTACTGTTAAGACAACGGTAAAAAAAACCCACCGCATAGGTACGGTGGGTTTTTCACCGTTGCAATAACGGTAAAAAAACAATGATAATCAATTTACTTTATACAAATCACAATTCCTAGGGTAATTAAGCTTCGATTTATATGTGAACCTACCTTTAGTTGCGAGACAACCGATAAGATCTATAATGCACGCTCACTTCCAGCAAGATCAATGAAATTCTGTTTGCAAAAGAAAGGTTACATCTCAAAATGTTCATAAATTAGGATCTCCTCAACCATTATGTGTTATCTGTCGCAAAATACTTACCACAATAGCGGCAAGGGTGCTTGACTTATATTTGCCAGATAAAAAATCTCGTTTTCATATGCCTGCGACAAAATAATACTACCTCCGTTTAGAAATAAGTGACGTTTGACTTTTTAACACGTTTTTTAAGGAGCTAAAAACTATATAAATTATAAAGTTTTTAATTGGTTTTTTAAAATAATTTTATACATATTTGTTATAAGTTTAAAATTATTTAAAAAAATTAATAAAAAAAAACTAATATTTTATATAGCTTTTAGCTCCTTAAAAAACGTGTCGAAAAGTCAAACGTCACTTATTAATGAAGAGTGAAGAGAGTGAGTATATAACAATTGAAATGCATAAAATATTTATCAATATGATAACCAAAGAAAACATGACAGTACATTAAGAAACGTACTTTGAATCTTTTGAAAAATAGTTTTTTTATTAAAAAAAAAAAAATACATGCAACTTTGGATAGACAGCAATTCATATTTATTTCATTAATGTAACATCTTAGGAAACACCATAAAAACCCATATTTTGGAGAAGTATAGGCTGGTCCTAAGAGCATGTGCAACCATGAGGTTACCTCTTTTCCTTTTTAATTTTTATCCTCTTATTATAATTTGCCACCTCATATATTTTTTTCTCTAAATTATTTTCTACTTTTTCTACCTCTTCTTTAGAGGTTACCCTTGCAACCATGAGGTTACCTTGTTCCTCACTTGTGTGTTTAAAAAAATATAAATAACAAGTAGTGGCTCACTTGTGTGTTTAAAAAAATAAAGAGAAAATAAAAATAAAAGGGAAGAGGTTACCTTAGTGGGAAGGGGTAACCCCTTCCAACCTCTTCCCTTAAGGTTTGGCTTGCAACCATGGGTTTACCCTTTAAAACCTATAAGGTAAGTAAAACCCATGGTTGCACATGGTCTAAGGGGCCACGCGCCCCCAAATCTCATTTCCTTCGACCTAAATTTATTCAGATCTTCCGCTCTACCCTTCCATCGGACCTTGTCGCCCCTTTTCGGTCTCGTTCCTAGCCTAGTGGTGGTCGGTTGACCTCACCTTGGTGAGTTTCGGTCTCAATTTGGGGTGGGTATGTAACCCTAACTTCGAACCCTCCACCCAAATCTCCATTCGACCAGGATTTTGGTTGTTTTCGGCTCTCCGACCTTCGATTGCAATATTCAGTTTGTCTATTCGGGGTTCGCCGACATTTTTGTGGCATTCGCTGCAAACTAGAGTTGCCTCTCGCCCTTTCGCCTACTTCAATCTAGGGTGGTGTTTCCGTCGCAGGGCTGGTGGCGCCGCCTATCCGTCGGTCGTTTGGCTTCGCCCCTCTCCGGTCGGCACAAGTGGTCCTTCCTGACGGCGCTTTGCGGGTCTGGGTGTTTCGTGAGGGTTGTGAGTATTGGGGACATGGTAGGAGAGGGTACTCGGGTGTGAGGTTAGAAATAAGGGTTGGGTGTGAGAGAGCTTGGTGGAATGAGGAGTGAGATTAGAGTAACAAAATGAATTAGGATTTCTTTCAGGGGATGTTATCTGAGTTAATGTTGGTGAGTCTAGATGAGGATTGATCTTGTCTTGAGAGTGGAGGCGAGTGAGTGGGGATTGCGTTTTATTTTGAGTAGTGTTGATGTGAAAATTTTCTCGATGGTGTGAATTGTTGATATGCACTGGCATGATATCTTGAGGCATTGCTATCCTTCTACGTACGTTGTTTTAGAAGAATGTTATGATGTGTTGTGATAAGATATATGAATTATGAGGTATAATGTGTTGCTATGTGAAAGCATGATATTATATTGCATGGTTGATGAGCATGATTATGAATATGTTAAATAATGAATATGACTTGGAATATGAATATGACTTGTATATTTGAGATAATGATGTCTGATTGCTAAATGATCGTTATATGGCACTGTAATGACTTGAGAGGATATTTGGTGAATATATTGATGTTTTGATGATTGATATACTGCTTGACCTTCCATTTTTCTGAATCTTAACAGCATGATCTTGTTTATGTTGAGGTGTTGGTAATGGTTTTTGGTTCGTTGACCTTATGATGAAAATTTAGATATGACTACCTTTGCAATACCAATGATTGATATGATAAAACCTGTTATGAAGATGCTGGATGGAATTTGGATAGGTTGATGAGCCGACTATGTGAATTTATGCGTTAAATGAAAACCCCTGTTATGACTGGTCCTACTATGATTGCAGTGTTGATATGCGATAGTGAGATCTGAATTGTGGTGACGTACTAACTCCATAATAAATAATACATTAATCTCTTGACATGTGTCCTTGCGTGAATAGCTATGAAGGTTCGATGATGGTCTTGCTATGTCTTCAGTATGATGTAGAGATACTTTTGTGACTCGTAGTATGATGTTGATGCCTTGTTATGAATTTTAGCATGCTTTGAGATGCATATTATGACTTATGGTATGATGTAGAGATGTTATGAGACCTTGTTGGCATTATGATGGTATGTGTTTTGGGACTTGCCGTATGATGTACAGTTGGAGATGAGCTGGTTTATGATTATGCATCTTGATGGCTTATGATCCTTGCTTGAATTGAGACCGACAGATTGATCTGACTCTGTAAACTAGGAAGAAAATATGAGATTAACCCTTAGAGGTGGATGCCTCCACCTCTCGAGTTCTGGTTTTGATTGACTAACTTGGGGTTGAGGGATTTTGAACGACTATGGAAAAAGACTAACTTGGATTTGAAAGGTTTTGAATGGTTTGAAGTTGAGAGGTTTTGCTCGATTTTGAAGGTTTTAGTCTCGGGGAAGAGACTTGTTTGTAGAGGTGGATGAATGTAAAGACCAATTTTTTTTATAATTATTTAATTTCCGAATTTGGAAAGCTTTTGAAAATCCGTTCCCGAGCAAATTGCTATTTTGAAAAATCTTTGAAATGATTTCGGCATCCTTTAAATTTGAGTTTGACGGGTCTTCTTTCCGGTATCGAGTTTCGGATTTGAAAACTTAGCGTCTCGTGTGTCATTTGGAAACTATTTGAAATTTCGAGTTGGATTTTCCAAGAGTCGTGATTTAGGTTGAATTGTCGGAATTCGGAGTTGGACCTAGCAGGGCCATCTCTCTCTCTCTCTCTCTCTCTCTCTCTCTCTCTCTCTCTCTCTCTCTCTCTCTCTCGCACACGCCTCTCTGATAAGGCATATTTTAGTAGGCATTATAGGATGGTTTTAGATGCATTTCATTGTCATATAATCATGTTTTATGGTTAATTGCACATTATGCACTTTTAGTGGTAAAGTTCGAAAACTACGCTATTTTATTGGATTTATGCAGATTCGTAGTGCATACATGGTGAGGAGCTTGGGAGAGACAAAGGAGGATGTCCAAAGATGAAGGAACAAGCTAAGGAAGGGTTAGAAAGCGATTTGGGAAGCTAAGGAGCACAAGAACGAGAGCAGAAACGAAAAAACATGGAGAAATCCCATGTTTACGGTTCTGAGAAGTTGGAATTAGCTTCTGAGGTCTTTATGAGATTTGTACTCCTTGAAAAGATCTTTCCAATTCATATTCATATGCATCAATCGGACAAACACCGACTCCAGAAAGTGCATTACAACTTCAGTCTACCGAAGCTGTCAAAGCGACCGGTTTTAAAGCGGTGCCCGCCGGTTTCCCAGTTTTCGGATATGCGCAACGCGGCCCAATTCTATCTTTGTGGAAACTCTGTCTATCAAATCTAGGGTTTTGGCCGACAGTCGGAGGACTTATATTAGACATATTTTCATTATTCATTCATCATCTAACTGGAACAAAAAACATGCTCAGCCTTACTGTTTCATTGTCCTTCAAAGGTTCATCTTTTCTGATATGAGATGTCTTTATTGATTGCAGATGCATTTGCGTTAAATGAAGATGGCTACAGATTCTATGAGGTGTTATGCACAAAGAAAGGCATCATTCATAACCACTAAGAAGATCTCAAAGTCGTAGAGGCGATAAATGACCACTCTAAGGTCGACTGTGAAATCTGCAGAATCATTGAGAAGATCAATCTGCTGAAATGAAGTTTTGAAAAAATTGAATTCTGACATTGTTTCAGAGAGTCAAATGCAGCAGTTGATTGTATTGCTAAGACTAAAGAGATATGTAATTTGTCAACTCTCCCCGGGGAACTTATTAACATCATCCTTAAGGATGATAAAAAATGAACCTTCTGTGTTTTTGCTAAGACTAGAGAGATATGTAATTTGTCAACTCTCCCCTTGCATGGAGAACTTATTAACATCATCCTTAAGGATGATCAAGAATGTACCCTGCGTTGCTAGGGCATTCTATTGTTTGCCTATTGTAAAAAAAAAGGCATCATTCATGAAATGGCCAATGTGAAAATTTCAGACTTGATGAAGTGAAACAACTTAGATGTAAATTCTGACCTCAATTCAGCTAGCTAATTATAATAACTGAAACATATATCTCTTTCAATAATTAATAGAGATCGAGTGTTTTGTTTCAATTAATCTTTATAAAGTGCAGAAAGTTCCTATGCAGTTGCTTTTCAAAATAATAGATAGGGTCTTGGATAAAAGCTGTAAGAGGAAAGATGAAGATGTACCTCAAGTATAGTCATGTTCATGTTAGTCATGTTTAGGTCCGAGTTAGCGAATTACATGTTTGTTGAGAAAGCTTGTTTGAGAGAATGGGCGTCAATTTTTAAATCTACTAGGGACATATTTTACCAAAACTGAGAGTTTGGGAGGTTTTTCGTAAATGACCTCCTTCAACCTACCGCCCGACGCAGCAACTTCACAGGAATTTCCCGGCGCGAATTCGTCGACACTTCGGCAAGGCGTAGCGGCTTCAATATTTCACAGAATGAGACACGGTCGGTGGATATGGATTCGTGGAGATGAGGACCTACCTCCGGACTCCAGTGGCTCCGGCAATGGCTTGTGGTGGCGCCGAGGGAGGCTCCGGCGAAGGGGAATTCCGAAATTGGGGTTTTCGAATTTGGCAAGAATTTGGCCAACTTTTGGGAAGGGAAACGTTCCTTGAAGTGTTTTGAACGCGATGTGGTAGTTTAAAAGCTCGGATATTACAATGGTGGTGAGTTAGGGCCCGAAAACGTTGAGAGACTTTATACACTACGGGAAAAGTGTGTAATTATCGACGCTTTTAAAAAGCGTCGAAAATTTTCGACGTTCTGAGCTGTCGAATTTTTTTTACAGTTGTAGCTGTCAAAATTGACAAAAATCTCGACGCCCTAAAGCGTCGAGAATGGCTTAACTAAAAAATTTAACCAAACGGAGACGGAACGGCATTCACTCTCACTCTTCCCGACTCTCGTGTCCCTCTCTGCTTCACACTTCCGAAAAAACCCAACTGCGCCCATCGGAGACGGCCACCCATCGCCCACCGGAGACGGCCTCCCACCGCCCACCGGAGACGGCCACCTGAAGTCTGAGCAGGTTTGTCTCTCCTTTCTTGTTCTTCTCTCCCTTCGACTTCCCTCTAGGTTCGAGATCGACTGAGGTTCATCTCTTCGGACTAGATCCAAATAAGGAAATCAGGAGGTGAGGAGGTATCCGTCTTCCCTCTCTGTTCGAGATCCACATCCGAGATATTGGAGGCAATTCGAGATCAGGAGGTTCAAAATCACAAGGAGGCGATTCGAGATATGACTCAAATCAAGGGTTTGGAGGCGAAATCAGGAGATTAGAGGCAATTCGAGATCCACGTATGTCTTCCCTCTCTGTTTGTGTCATATGTATGTTCCTCTCTCCCTCCATCCCTGACTGGACGCGATTGCTCAAGTTCTCCTTCTCCATGCTTTATTTATGCTCAGTTTACTGTCACGGGTTATATACATACATGAATCTAACCTCTTTTTTCCCAACACTAGTGAATTCATTCATCAAAAGCAACAACAAAATCCAAATGTTCGGGTGAACGAAAGTATTAAGAATGATTGGGTTATAAATGAACTCTCTGAATAGCTTCAAAACAAGGTTAATTTGTTCATAATTAACCTTCGAAATTGTTTAGTTTGTTATGAATTTTTTAAGTGTTTTTATTTATGTATGTATAGGTGCATGATATAATTGATGACAATGATGATGGAAAACTGAGAAAGGCTTTGGCAGGTGGTGTGAATAGATCTGTCAAAAGATTCAAAGCTTTTATGATTAACGGCTATAAGTTTCACACTGCCGAGCGAGAACATCTTCGAAAGACACAAAATTCAGGAGTTATTGTGGAAGCTGATGGGGAAGTATATTATGGGAAGATAACTGATATATATGAGCTGGACTATTATGGGGTCTACAAAGTCATTGTATTTCGCTGTGATTGGGTGGACATAAACAAGGGTGTCAGGACATATGCCAATGGAGGTGCTTGTGCCAATTTTTCTAAGTTGATGCATACGGGTAGATTGTTGAAAGATGTTCCTTTTATATTTCCATCTCAAGCTAAAGAAGTCTTTTTCGTGGAAGATGAGATGCATAAAGACTGGTTTCATGTGATCAAGACAAAACCTAGAGATTTGTTTGATTTGGGCAATGTTATGCTTTAGTTGTGAAATCCCATTCGGGTTCTTTATTTTATTTGAGCTTGTTACTTTTTGTAAGGTATCAATAAACCAATCAGATATGCATCATGTTAAAATTTCTTGTGCTAAGTATAGATTTATTGCTAACGTATAAATGCTATGAAATTCATGTTTTAAGTACTTATGTCCCCCTTTCTATATAGTTTTTGCCTACAAGATAACTCTTTGCTGACATTGGCACTTGTCTTGAAATCATCTGTTGCAAACAAGGTTCGTCTTCATTTTAGCTTATAAATATATAGTTTATGATATCTTAGGTGCTTATAAATATATAGTTTATGACATTTCTGTTTTAAGTTATGAAATACTGTAAAAGTTCAGATGCATATATCACTTTGCTTGGTAATGTGACTTTGCTTGGTAATGCAGGACAAGATTACCCATTTCTCTTGTTTTGAAATGAGCTATAGAAACAAAAGAACAAAAACTATTCACGATCAAGTACTAGAGTCGGGATCAGTTGGAGATGTCAGAGTGAGAAGGAAAGACAGCGGAGATGCCTATTCAGCTAGCTCACCTACACTTCTTGGTAATCATGGTAGAGAGATAAGAGCAACTGGAGATGCCCATTCAATTCATCTTCAAGGTTCACATGGCAAAGAGAGAATGACAAGCGGAAGTGCCCATTCAACAAGTGGAGATTCCCATTCAAGACATCTTCAAGGTTCCCATGGCAAAGAGAGAATGAAAAGTGTAAGTGCCCATTCAACAAGTGGAGATGCCCATTCAAGACATCTTCAAGGCTCCCATG
Source organism: Persicaria tinctoria (assembly GCA_037127255.1). Lineage (NCBI taxonomy): Eukaryota > Viridiplantae > Streptophyta > Magnoliopsida > Caryophyllales > Polygonaceae > Persicaria > Persicaria tinctoria. The sequence continues at coordinate 16,321,093 of JBANSL010000020.1, read as the reverse complement.
GCAAAGAGAGAATGACAAGTGTAAGTGCCCATTCAACAAGTATTCCTCATATTCTTAGCAAAGAGAAAAGGATAAATGCACAAGGCCATTTGACACATCATGGAAAAGATAAAGAAACAAAAAAGGCTAGGCCTCCCAAACCAATGAAGGGTAAATTACTCATGGGACCAGCTAGTGCACCTTCATCTAATATCAATGCTCACATGGAAGAGCCGGTTAGAGAAGCCAATAGTGAGCCAGTGGAGAATGAAAATGAAAGTGGCAAACAAACTAAAGCCAAGCGGGCTAGAGTTCGGCGTGTAAAGCAAACAAATCTACAATCAGATTGGCCTGATGAGCCAGATTTTGATGAACAGGAAGAGGTTTTGATTATTGGTGAGTGAATTAGGCATTTTATTAGATGATTGACATTTCTTTTTCCATGTTTTCGAACTCGTAAGCTCATCATCCCCTGCTCTAAGACTCTTAATGGATAAACAGTTGCAACTGAAATCTGTCAACAGAAAGGAAACATACCTTTTCTGAAATCTTTCAACTCAAATTGCATTGTAGCTTAATGTGTTCTTACTTTCTTATATGTTTGTTGATTTGCAATTGTGTAAATAGATAGGGAAGGAAAGCGTATGAAGTTGAGTGGACCGGTACAAGCTCGCAATATAGACACCCTTGATGTTGGGATCAGATGCATTGTCAACTTCAATCACCTCAACCAACCAATACGCAAAGGTGGTTATATTTTAGTCAAATACCTTGGATCTTTGGCCAGAAATAAGAGATTATGCGCCATTGGAGAGAAGACATGGAATGACATTCACGATCAATTTAAAGCTGAGATTATTCAACTAGTTCGAGTTAGTATCTTATGTTTTGAAATTTATTTGGATTTACATTGTTTATTTTATGTCATATGGCGATTAATTACTTTTTTTTGCCGTCTAAGTTTCTTATCCCAGACGGAGACACATATAACAAGGCAATCCTCATGCGTGTTTCCAAACATTTGAGGCAGTACAAACATGCTTTGAAGGATAAAAAATTTAACCCAAAGGATAGAGAAAAGGAGGAAATCTACAAGGATGTGCCTGATGGACAAGAGCTTAACCAATGGATACGTTTGGTTGATTATTGGTATTCAGAAGAAAGTAAGGTACTTATTCATTTAATCTCGAGTTTATTCCCATTTTCCGAATGAGGCATTAAGAACCAGTTTACCAAAAGCTCACTCCTTTCAAGATAAGTTACATCAAAGCTCACTTATGTCCTGAATAAAGCTCTCAATTTTGCACACCAGTTTTTGCATTTTCTAACTATTTATGTGATGGTTACTATAGGAACAATCCAAACAAGCAAAAGAGGCAAAAGCATCCAAAAGTCACGTGCACATCACTAGTTCTACTAGTTATGCTAATAAAAGGGCTGATTTTGTATGATTTTCATTATGTGTAATTTTATACATATATTTATTTATTTAATATAAATTTTTGTCAATGATGAGTATAATGTTTTTTTTGTTTAATTTATTGAAGGTGGAATCAAAGGGAAGATAACCTAGCCACCTAGAGTTTTTCAAATTGACTCATACCAAACATGACGGAGGGTTTGTTGATAATACAATTTCATCGGAGTTCTTGGTATGTATTTTTATACCTCTTCAGGGGAAAATATCTCTCTCTAGTTTCAAAAAGTTAGAAAATAACTAAAAATGGTCCATAAAACTGCACCAACATACTAAGGGCAGAATACTAGCTATGGTGAGTGTTGCCACTGATGACATTTTAATAGCCTCGTAACGCTCCTTGATGAAAGAGAAGGGAAAAAAAGAATCTGTAGTACTCGGCCTCCTGCTGCGTTGTTCCTCTTGCTTTATGCTTCTGGTTTCCAGTTTTTGGTTTAATTTCATGTGTATATGAATCTAATTGTTGCTGTTGTTGTAATGTGTGAGTGATTGTTTCATGTAATTCAAGCATTGCTTATACTATTATGTTTTCATATGATTTTAGGTGAAAGCAAATGAACAAGTTAAAGAACATCTTAAAAAATCGGGCTCGTCAAAAGCTAAAGTGGAAATTGAAAATGCCATGTTTGAGAGGCTTATGTATGAAGATCGAAAACCTACGAGGCCAGTCGGATTTGGGTTAGGAGTGAAAGAAAGTGACATTTTTGGGGTGTCCTTTTTCTTGAGACAAACAAGCGGTGGTGCGCGAGCATGAACAATTCTATGGAAGTAGAGCATTTGAAATCAAAATTAACAAAGATGGAGGTGGAGAATGGAGCTGCTATAACAAGCTTGAAAATGGAAAATCAAGAGCTTCGAGCAAAGGTAGATCAATCTAACTAAATGATGCTACAAGCTCTAGATGCAATTCGTACCGGTAGAGTTGAAGAGTTTATGGAGGCTCCTACATTGGACGTGGCTGATTCTCAGGTTCTATTTATTTTCATAATGATTTGTTTTATATTTCCTAATCCAATTTCGGTTCCTCCCATTTCTAACCTCCTTTGTTTTTTGTTTTTTGTTTTTGTATTAAGGTCGCTTCTACTAGTGGTGATTCGGAGGAAAGCATGTATCAAATGTGTCTAATATCCCTTTAAAAGGTATAAGTTGTAATCTTAAAGCTTATAAAGTACTGTCATGATGAAGTAATAAGTGAGCAATATCATACTAGTATCTCAATCTTCCATTACATGTGTAATTTCATTGTGAAATCTTAATGTTTTATAGGCCAAAGTAAGTATCTCACTCAAGCCAGTTTCTCGTTTTCTGAGGTGAGTTTCTCTTTTTCTGTATGATCTTAATCCTTTAACATTGTCCACTGGCTCGGTTTTGTTAAGAACCAAGAAATGAAAATAAAAGGATCACAGATTATTCGAATGAAAGAGGGGAATTATGGGATTATGTTAAGAACCAAGAAACCAGCCACACTGCACACTGGTCCATCGCCTTGTGCTCGGAATGAATAGAAATTTTGGATCTCTTTCATATTTCCTTTTTTCAGGTTCATTGTTTTCTGAGGTTTGGGTGATAAATATTTTGGCATGGACATCATTAAATGCAAAATGCATGTGCCTAATGAAAAAAATTCACACCCTTTTTTGTTGTTCTTTGCAATCAGTAAATTCATGTGGATCTGACCCTTGGCTGGTTGGTGTTTCTTACAGGTCGAAATAGGGTTCCCGTTCTTTGCAATCTCCAGGATGAGCTTAAGTACTCCTTTTTGTTGCTGATACTAAACAGAGGAAAGATCCCTAAAATGGAGGATAGAGCAGATCATCTAGCTACTCATATTATCTTTCATATGGGAAACAAACTGAAACTGCAGCTCAACTACTTTTTGTACGTTGTTGATCCAAATAGTTTAAGTTGTGATACTTATGCATGATTAATATATTGTGGAAACCAAGTTTCTAATTGTTAACTTATTAGAATTTGTTAGACAATGTTTCAATGAAAGAATCGTTTTCTCCAAGACTTTGGTTATTTTTCTATGGAGCAGTGACATATACACATATATGCCAACAGGGGAGAAAGAAAAAAAAAAAAAAATATATATATGTGTGCCAATTTCGACACCATAGGGCGTCGAAATTTGCTGACAGTAAAGCACTCGTAAGCCATTTTCAACAGCATAAGGTGTCAAGATTGGTTGGAAGGTAAATATTAAATAAGCCATTTTCGACGCTCTAGGGTGTCGAAAATGGCATTCCAATCTCGACGCTTTTAAGCGTCGAAATAGGTCCCGACACAAATTCACGTCGAAACTGAATGGTGACCATTTGTGACGCAAAAATTACGACGCTTTCTTAAAGCGTCGAAATTGATTTTTTCGACGTTTTATGGCGTCGAGAATGGCCATTAAAAGCGTCGAAATTGGCCAATTTTTCCTGTAGTGTATAATTCGGGCTAGTAAAAGTGAACAGAATCACAAAGTTAATGTCTCATTGAATCGGTATAAAAGAGAGTATTCAATTCATACAATCAATTGAGCGTTTTAGACTTATCTTCCACATCAATTTTTCGGATCCCAAATCTTAGGGTTTATGAATTTGGATGCAATTGATGATGGATCCGTGCATAAATTCAAGATTTGTCCACGTTGTTGATAAGTTGAAATTGATTAGCACTTAATGGGGACGTTTTGAAGGTGAAACGTTCAAAGATTAAAAATCATCATTAAAGCCATGTCCCTGCGTTCAACATAAAAGGAGGAGGCTGAAGATGGGTTCCGCCGAACCCGGTTCGTCTTTTTTTTTACTTTATTTGGTCCGGTTCATCCGGTTCAATAAAACAAAAGAATATATGTATACACACAAAGGTAAAAGAAAATAAATATAATAAAAGATAAAATCATATATATATATATATATATATATATATATATATATATATATATTAAATTATGATATGTTCTTTTATTTAAATAATTATTTCAAATGAATTCTTGTAATGTTTCAAACTTTATAATAAAATTTATTATATTATTAGAATAATAAATTCATTCCTACCTTTTAATTAGAAGATATGTTAATAGAATAACTCGGATCATAAATTATACTTATTTTGTATTGAAATAATTTAAGTAGTCCCTCAAATAAAAGAATAAAATGAAGAAATCACATCAACCTTTATTATATAAAACAAAAGTAATGCTTTATCTTAGTTAAAATAAGTTTCACTCTTGAAATCATAATAGCCAACCAAATTTTATGTTCGAAATAATAAGAACCAAAATATAAGATAAATATTCCATAAAAAAATCTTATATTTTTTTTTATTTTAAAATTTTAACCTTATTCATTTCCTTAACTAAAATAGGAATACCCAAAAATACTTTGGGGTATTTCAAAAACAAACCTAGATCTAAAAGGGAAAATTAAGATACGGAAGAAGAAGAAGAACGCTAGGGCCGCATGACGAGCACAAAGGAATAGTGAGCACAAGGGACGGAGAGACGAGGGTTGACTAAGGGCGGAGCGCCTTCAGGACGGAGGGATGAGGGCTGACTGAGCCACTAAGGAGCGTTCGCGAGCGATCAGATCGATAGGTACCACCATTGTATTTCTCCATCATCTAGAAGGTCTCTTTGCAAGCTTCAATGTAGTAGCTTGTTAGAAACACTCTTTGGTATTGCCTGAAAGCCTGCAGATAATCATGGAAAATAGGTTATCTATCGGGTCCCCTGACTCCCATCACAATGCTCCAATGATGCCACTATTTGTTTCGACACACTCCTTGCTAGAGCTGGCAATTCGGGTTACTCGGTCGGGTTCAGGTCGATCATATTCGGGTCGAGTCAGTGATAAGTCGAGTCAAATCGGTCAAAATTTCTACGTCGGGTCGGGTCGGGCCAGATTCGGTAAAAAAAAAATTCAGATTAGTCGGGGTTCGGTCTGAATCGGGTTGGACCCATTCGAGTTTTCGGTCAAATCGGGTAGGTCTCATTCGAGTTTTGGCCTTTCGGATCGGTATTTGGGTCGGTCTCATTCATGTTTCAAGTAAGAGCGGGTCTATGTTTGTTTCAAAATTTTAATTCTTTGGGTTGAAATTATTGGAATGTGTCCTCCTTGGTTCTTTGTCAAGTGCCATTTTGCTTGAATGTTGTTTTCTTAACCTGAAGAGGGTCTTTTCTATCTCTGGATCACAAGGCACTATAAATTGATTAGTAGAACGAGTGTGAACCATACAAGATGGCGCACACCATTCTAACAAACACAATTAAAAAAATCGGCGCTCGTCGACAACGACGGCAAAAATTTGGGGACGTTAAACATCGTGGTTTAAAAAAAAGTAGGGGGTCGATCCCGCAGAGAGCACTTACAACTTTTTATATGTGTTTGCAAAGCAAAGTAACCAAAGTAATGAGGCAATGTAAAAGAAAGCAATAAAAAGAAACTAAACTAGCAATGATTGGTAAAGAGCAATAGTGATGATGATATAGTTTTACTCACATTCACAACAATTATAATTCCATGATCATCGGGTTGTTATGCATGAATATCTATTTGCAATTACTCTAGGGTTGGTTTAAGCACATAACTAAATAGACTTGCCGATAATACCTTCTAAATTCCTAAACTCTAGCATGGGAGCCGAGTGGAAATAAGTCCCTAACACCTAGCAATTAAATAAACACCATCTCTCCTGTCTCATTGACTTCGTACCTGGGGTGTCACGTTCAAGTATCGCTTCCACTAAAAAAGATAACCCTTACCGGTCAATTTTCCTATAATATCATGAGTTCATACCCGTCGCTACGTACATGACATTGTTGCTACTTATGGATTAAGGCCCGCATTAGCGGAATGAAGCTATAATCCTAGCATGATGCAAATCTATCCTAGTGTCCAAGTAAGATAAATCAACAGTGCATAAGCAATATCAGAACAAAGAGAATTGAAATAATCGTAAGGCATAACTCAAATATAAATAAAAGCAACAACCATCACATATCCTTAACCAAGTTTTGAAATGTAAGTGAAACTATAAAGGATGTTAGTCGAGCATGGCTTACCTCGAAAAACTAACAAAAGATGAACTAAGATATTGGATCTCTATGGTATTTATAGGGCTCAAAAGTGGTTGAAAACCCTAGAGTATTGTGCTTGATGGCCAAGCAAAGGATCTCTAAAAGATAGAAATAAATCTCCGTCGAATAAGCATCCAACTCCATATGGTTATTCTATATCAGCAGGCGCCGCCGCAGGTCCAGCGGGTGCCGCTCTCAGCGGACGCTAGCACTCTGCATGCGGGTTCCAACATCGGCAGGCGCCAGATCATTTTCCACGAGCGTTGCATGTGCATCCTTCATGTTTTCTTCATCTCATCACTTGGCTTCCTCTTTAGCTCCTTCTTGAGTCTTCTTCTCTTCATCGTCAAGCCGTCCTAAGTATCTTCTCAGCTTAAGGGCACTAGCATCTCCGTTTTGCACCTTCTATCCGAGCTCGAATTCGTGAATCTGCATAATTGACAGATCGAAAAGCATAGATTTCGAACTTCAAATAGAAAATGATAAAGATGCAACTTATCTATAAAACTATACCAATTGTGTTATAATCAATGAAGAGGATGAATTTGGGGAAAAAACTCAATTGATTTTTATTACACAATGTGCTGAGTATTTATAGAGCTACAATTAGGAAGGAGTAACAACTTGTAACTACTTCTAACAACCAAAATACAGTCATGTGTACAAGCTCTAACATCAGCCTAAGTGCAGTGTTCATCAGCCCCCCTCAAGCTTGGGGTGGTACATGCCAAGCTTGGACAAAAGGAGACGTTGCTGAGCTGATGGAAGAGTCTTGGTTAACACATCTGCAAGTTGTTGGGTAGTAGGAATGTAGGTGAGTTGAATTAACCCTTCAAGGACCTTGTCACGAGTAAAGTGACAGTCAATTTCGATGTGTTTTGTCCTCTCATGGAAGACAGGGTTGCGAGCAATCTGAATAGCAGAGTTATTGTCACAAAGACTCACAATGTAAGGTCACTGGTTGCAGAGATTGAACATCCATCTCATGAAGTAAACGAACAAGCCAAGTGACTTCTGTAGAGGCTTGGGCCATTGCACGATACTCGGCTTCAATTGAACTCCGAGACACTACTGATTGTTTCTTAGATTTCCAGCTGATTGGGGAAGAGCCAAGAAGAAGAACATAACCTGTGACTGAGCTTCGAGTGGAAGGGCAATAAGCCCAATCAGAATCCGAGTAAGCACTGAGCACGGGATTGTCACATCCATTAAGAAGGATCCTACAACCCAAAGTGCCTTGAACATATCTCAGTGTATGATGAACAACATCAAGATGATCAGAACAGGGAGCCTACATAAACTGACTCAATGTCTGGACAGCAAAACATAAGTCAGGTCTAGTGTGAGTTAGGAAGTTTAACTTGCCAATGAGACGTCTGTACACAGATGGATCAGTAAGAGGTGTGCCAGAATCTGGGAGAAGCTTGCACTAGAGAGGAAGGGGTGTGCAAACAGCTGAAAGATTATGAAGATCAACCTCAGCAAGAAGCTCTTGAGTAAATTTCCTTTGAGTAAGAGCAATGCCATTTGGCATGTAGGAAGCTTCCAACCCCAGAAAGTAACTGAGCAGACCCAAATCTTTGATGCTAAACTCCTTGAATGTTCGATAATATAAAACTAAGTAATATGGAAATACTCTAGAAGGGGGGTTGAATAGAGTATGCCGGTTTTTCGCAGATAGTCTCAAAACTTTTGAAGCTCGTGCAAAACCCTTTGAGATTAGACTTAGTCTTTTCTCTGAAAACCTGAATCACAAAGTTAAACAATTCGAACCAAGTGCGGAAATAAGGTAAAGCAATAAAGTAAAGGACTCGATGAGTTGTTTACGAGGTTCGGCACGAACTTGGCCTACGTCCCCGCCTAGGGTTCTTCCACAACCCTAGGATTCAACCGGATTTTATTGATTCACAATACTTAGGATCCTAGTAGCTCCCTGAGAAGCCTCTCTCCTATACAATTGCAATCTAGTCAACTCTCGTTCCTTTGGAGTCCTAGACCAATCTAGAAGAGCCCACCTCTCTATGCTATTTAGTACAATCCTCTTACACTTAGTGAATCAATCGCCTAGTGTTCATTTCAAATGCTTTGAAATGAAATAATGTTGTGAGCCTAATCTGTCATGTTTTACAGTAACTTTTATTTCGATTTCTACATACATTTCAATCGTTTGGGCTAACATAGTACAGACTCTATGTAGTTTATACTTATTCGCAATATATGGAATCCACACCAGTTTCTGTTTAATTTCGCAGAATTCGAGGCATTTTACAGCAATTCTAAGGAAGATCAGAAAAGCTCGGGAATCAACTACAGAAGTCCAAGATCAAGATACACCAGAACCAGTCAAAGCAAGCTAGGAGCCTAGGTTACTCGGTCTAGAGTAAGCCTACTCGACCTCAACGAAGGTGTCCGAGCACAGACCTTGTCGACCGAGCACTGATCGAGAAACTGAGCCAGAGAAATCCGACTCCAGAGACCCTACTCGATCGAGAAACTGAGCCAGAGCAACCTGCCAAAACAGCACATCTCCGCGAGAAAGTCACCGCCTTCAAACAGAAGCAAGGGGAACCGCTGGCAAAGGCATGGGAGCGCTACAAAGAACTGCTGCGATCTTGCCCTACTCATGGACAGCCACCCTACGTCATTCAGGAGATCTTCTTCAACTCTCTTGATCAAGTCACTAAGGACAGAATCAACCATTATACTCGCTATGAGTATTTGACAATGCCACCAAGTGACGCATGAGGTGTGCTAAAGAAGCTCACCAACTACGACAACAAGTATGGGTCTACTGCAACTTATGAAGAGAACCCATACGCCAGGCCAGCACCTTCTATGCCTCTATATGAGACCCTTAAGGAGATTGATCCAGATGTTAGGGTGCAGTATTATAGAGATCAGAATAAGAAGCTCCTCAAGCAAGTAAAGTATCTTTCTGTCAACCAGCCCTGCATTGAATGCGGATCGCATTGGCACACCACTACTGAGTGCCCACACACAGAGCAAGTCAGGCTGGCAGAGCACCACGAGGAGATAGCTTATGCAGGGGGTCCCAATCGCTACATGGGGGACCAAAGGTTTCAGCAACCACAATGGAATCAAGGTGTCCCTAGGAACCCCCCGCCCTACAGAGCTCCAGGACATCCGGAAAGGGACCAGAAAAAGGATGATATACAGATAGTCCTAGAGGAAATACGGAGAAATCACTCAGAAACTAAGCAGTCCTTCAACTCCGTCTACACTCAGATGCAAGGTGTCAACTCTAGGCTTGGGGAAATTGATATCTGGCGGAAATCAGTTGATACACAGATTGGTCAGCTAGCAGCAGGAATCCCCAGACAGTCAGGTTCGCTCCCAGGATCTTCAGAACCAAATCCTAAGGGAAAAACTGGACACATCGCTGCTGTAAAACTCAGAAGCGGCCATCAACTACAAGAGCCAAAAGTCGGAAAGCAGCAAAACGAAGGAGAAAAGCTACTCGATATCGACCAGACTTTGGTCGATATCGACGAAAGGCAACTCGATATCGAGGAAGGTCTCCTCGATATCGACGACAGAATACAGAATCCCTCGTCTGCACGGCACAACAACTCGACATCACCCAATCTAGTCGAGATCGACAAGGGTGTACTCGACGTCGAGGACGGTCAGCCTGAGATCGAGAAGCCTGCATCACCTCCAACATCTGTTCTGGCTCCAAATCAGAAAAAGAAGCTGCCTTTCCCCACAAAATCTCTAAAGGACCCGGCAGAGAAAAAGTTTCAGCGCTTCATCAAGATGCTTCAGAAGCTCAACGTCACCATCCCCTTCACAGAAGCTCTCAATGAAATGCCATCCTATGTTAAGTTCCAGAAGGAGATTCTGAGTAAAAAGCGATCAATGGCTGAGATTACAGAGGAATGCAGCCATTTGGACATACTGGAGAAGAGACCGGATTCAGGTAAGTTTGCTATAACCATTGGATTTGGTCCATACAAAATTAATGCCTTATGTGATCTTGGAGCTAGTGTGAGTATAATGCCTTTAACAATTTGGTCAAAGATTAAGATAGGTGCCCTAGAGCCTGTGGATGCTAGACTTTACATGGCCAACAACACGGTGGTCATTCCAACAGGCATGGTGGACAATGTGCCAGTACAAGTAGGTAAATTCTTTGTCCCTGCTGATTTCTTAGTTGTTGATATGCAAGAAGATCCTGCTTGTCCAATTATTTTAGGAAGACCCTTCTTGGCGACGGTGGATGCCAACATAAGCGTAAGGAAAGGAGTGCTCACCTTCAACATCAGCGATGAGGTAATTGAGTATTCCTTTAATAAAACTGAAAGGCATACAGGTCCAATGGAAGAGGTCAAATCTATCTCAGCTGGCTACATCACTTGCGGGGAACCTAAAGTACGAAATATGACCCCTGAAGAGCTGGAAAAGAGGGACATGGAGGCCCAGATGGAGGAGATCATGACAATCCTAAAGGAGAACACGGAAAATCCAATCGACACATACCAAGGTATGTCGTTATGGACTAACTATTTTTCAGATGCCTTGACAGGAACTAAGTATGGGGTCAAGGTCGGACAAGGCTCCTCGACATCGAGGACCCTAGTCGATCTCGACCAAACCAAGGAGCCTCCACCAGCACCAGCCTCGTCGAGCAGCCAGACAGAAGCCGAGCCCTCCTCGATCTCGAGTACCGTACTCGATATCGACCAGCCCTCCCCTTCATCAGCTTCTGCATCCTCGAGCAGGACACCACCAGAACCTGCAGACTCGTCGAGATCGACTAGCCCTAGTCGAGATCGACCAAACACCGTGGTCCCCGATTCCGTCTCTGCGAAGGTAAGCCAAGGTATGGATCTTTCTTCTCCTATTTCCATTAAAGATTTATCTATACATGGGAGAGGTTTGCCTTGGTATGTGCGATTATGTAGGATTTCCAATGAAGAGCCTAAGGAGTATGAAGTTGGAGACAAGCTCTATGTCTCTAAATCAAAGGATCATTGGTTTCCCAACAAATTCAGCAAGAAGCGGATGGGACATTTCGTGGTAAACAAGATCCATTCTGGAGGACTATAGCTGATGGACAAGAATGGAGTCCTATTTGAGGCCCAAGCTACATGGGCCCTGCAGATGCCACCTTGAGCTAAATGGAAAGTCGGCCTAGCGACTATAAAATCTAGAGCTTGTACATAGACTTTTTTGGGACTTTTTGAACTTTTTGGTTTTTGGTTTTTGTTTTTGGTTTTGGTTTTATGTCTTTTAGAATACTTCATGTGGATAGTCTTGTCTTTGTTCAATTTAACATTGTTAGGTCGGCGAAGCATGTAAGGATCGCGAAAGGTGGAAAGGAGTCCCTGAAAAACAGTCAGAATCAACGAAGGCCAAGTCGACGACGACAAGGAGGAGAAGCCCAGAAACTACTCGATATCGAGTAGGCCAACTCGATATCGACAAGCCACCAGAGCTCCTCGACTTCAAAATCCACTGGATGCAGACGAAGCTACTCGATATCGAGTACTATACTCGATGTCGACAAGAACTGTTACTCGACCTACCCAGATCCGCCTTCCTCGATGTTTTATCATGTGAGTTCCTTCCTTTACTCTTGTTTTTATTTGATTTTATACAGTGAGGACACTGTAAATTTAAAGTATGGGGTGGGGGAAGGGCTTACTTTGTGCATATTTGATATATTGGACATATATGTACATTATTTCTTTGAATTGCTACATGGCTATTTTGGAATGCATTATTGATTTATGTGCTTACATACATGTTTTCCAAAGGTTTAAAAAATGACCCCCGTTGAAAATTTTGAAATAATGGAAGCGTATATTGAACTCGACGATGCAAAATTGGATTCATTAGAGATATAGCATGAAATTGCCTAGTAAAGGGAAGTCGCAATGAAGTGCATATTTTCTTGAAAACCATGAAAGGAGGTAAAGTTTGATATTGCTTTTGACAAGTTGCATGATAAGATGATGGAGGACTTTATATTTCCATATAATGCTCATTGTTAAATTCCTAGCCTTACCTATGCTTATGCATCACAAAAGCCATAATATGCCTTATTTCAAATATTGCTCCACATGATCTAAATATTTGCCATTCTCTACCTTATCCGGGGATTATGTAGAGAATGATGTTACATTATGGAGATTGTTATATGGTGTTTGTGTTGTTATACATTATTATTGGAGTTTGGCAGGAGAATGTTTGAAATATATGGAAAATCTAATGAGTGAAAGAAAATCCAATCACCTCAGGAGATAAAGGTAGATTGACCCTGCTCTCTGAGATAATAGTTTGGAGAGATGGGACACATTGTGAGGAGTCCAAAGCACTAAGTATCCGGGGTCATTCATGACACCCATGTTTGCGACTCGCGAAAAGGCAGTGCCGAGGTTAGAGAGGTAAAAGCATTATTATTGAGAAAAGCAATATGAAAGGTGATGAATCTTATGGAAAAGGAATGTGGAAATTCAGTTTGGAAAAAACTCCATTTCCCCGGATCATTAGCACCACATTGCCAAAAATTTGCCCACCTTTAGCCTTTTACCAATCTACTCCTTCTTTGAGCTTAAATTAAATTCCTCTTGATTATTAATGCTTTGTCACATGAATTGTTTTTGCATAACCCTCATTTGATGAGTAGATGTTGCTTTTATTTGCACATGTATGGATCTATGACATAAGTACCTTTTTAAGGATAGTAATTGATTGCAGGGTTATATGAGAATTAATCTAAGATGTTGAGAGTTTTGATTACTTCCCCTGTATGACAAATAAAAGTATTGCTTGAGGACAAGCAAGCTTAAGTATGGGGTGTTTGTTGTGAGCCTAATCTGTCATGTTTTACAGTAACTTTTATTTCGATTTCTGCATACATTTCAATCATTTGGGCTAAGATAGTACAGACTCTATGTAGTTTATACTTATTCGCAATATATGGAATCTACACCAGTTTTTGTTTAATTTCGCAGAATTCGAGGCATTTTACAGCAATTCTAAGGAAGGTCAGAAAAGCTCGGGAATCAACTACAGAAGTCCAAGGTCAAGATACAGCAGAACCAGTCAAAGCAAGCTAGGAGCCTAGGTTACTCGGTCTAGAGTAAGCCTACTCGACCTCGACGAAGGTGTCCGAGCACAGACCTTGTCGACCGAGCACTGATCGAGAAACTGAGCCAGAGCAACCCGACTCCAGAGACCCTACTCGATCTCGAGTACAGCTAGTCGAGATCGACTACACCAGAGAGCACCAAGACCGGAGTCGACGGGTTGAGACAAGTCGAGAAGCCGAGGACGGAGACGCCGAGGACTACCTTACTCGATCTCGAGGAGATCTAGTCGAGATCGAGGACCAGCACCGCGTTTGTCCGAGTCCATGCCGAGGAGGAGTCCTCGACACCACCAGCAAGCCATCCTCGACCACACCTTAATCGATCTCGACGAGAGTTAGTCGAGATCGACGAGCCCTGAGCCCAGATTCCAAGCCTGTCGAGAAGAGCCGCCCGAGAAGACCTAGTCGACAAGGCCAGTCTAGTCGAGATCGACAAGAGGTACTCGAGATTGACTAGACCCGTGAACCCTGTGAGCCTTGTCGAGCACCAGCTAGCCGAGACGACGAGCCGAGCCAGTCGACAACAACTCTACTCGAGATCGACAAGAGCCTTGTCGAGATCGAGTAGACCTCCAGAACCGCGTTACTCGGCTTGAACAATCCTACTCGATTTGGCATGTCTTGGGGCCGAAGGAAGTCGAGGAGTCCGAAGATCTATCCATTTTGATAAAGTCTATCTATGGAAGAGGAGTTCTACCCACTTGGAAGATATTTTAGTATTTTAGATATAATTTCCTTTATTTGATTTATTTCCTTTAAGCTATTTATTTATCTTTTAGCAAAATTAGATATAGATATAGATTTCTATCCTTGAATAACAAGGAATAGAAGCCTATAAATAAAGCCCTAGGGGCTGGTTTTTCATCATTCAATTTCAGAGACAATTAGTTACTCATAGAGAGAAAGAGAAGAGGTTGTAAGTTTGAGTTTATTTAATGCAATTTAGTTCTTTTCATCAATCAATATCTGCGATTGCGATGAGGCGTGAGTAGTCCACCCACTTCTGGGGCTGGGGTGAGCCCGACGGTGGCCATGTGAGGTGATGCGGTAAAGGTCAGATCTTGTTATGCAATTCATCTTCTATCCCTATGAGCATGATTCTTTTGCGAGAGTTGAAGGTGATCCTTGTTTGTGTTATTGAAGCGAAAGTGATCTTAATGCAACTTGGATTAATTATGTGAAAAGAGTTAGTAACAATTAGGGTTTATGCGAAAGCCTCTATATGCCTATTTGTTAGTAACGAAAGTTATTTTGATGGAAAGCATGATCTTCTATGCCATTATGTGTTACTTTGCATGGCTATCGTCGTGATGTTGATACCCTGGCTTTGGAAGTCTTTATTATATTGATTTATTTCGTCAAAATTCTGAGTTTTGGGTTCCAGAATTTGCAATTTAAGTTTCTGTTTTCGTCGATCTCGAGAAGCTTTAGTCGATATCGAGTTGTCTGTACTCGATATCGAGGAGAGTTCCTACTCGACATTGTATGTTTCGTTTCTGTTTTCTGTTGTCGACTTGATGTCGTCGATCTCGAGTGCCCTTTTGTTGAGATCGAGTTGACTTCTGTCTTTGCTTTGTTCTTTACTTTCTTTCGCTATTTTCCGTCTTTGCTTCTGTTTTGCTTTTATTTCTTTGCTTCTGTGTTTTTGTCTTTTCTGCTTTTCTGTGAGAATTTACAGCTGCCTAGGATCCGCTGACACGCTTCCTCGTGGATTCGATCCTGACTTTCTCTTACTGCATTGGAGGAGTCTTGTATTTATTTGCATGGGCCTAAATCTGGTTTGATCTATTTTGTTATATTTCATACTCGATTTCCTCCTAACAACAAATAACAGACTCTTAGCACAAGCAGAGAGCACACGAAGACAGATTTCTCTTGAAGGCTTGGAGTGTATGAAAGCTCGTGTTCAATGAATGTGTCTTTCTGTCTTCATCTTCCTTCTTCTTTATATTGAGACAAATCGGCGCCAAGGATCTTCTCCAACGGCTAGACAAGATTATGGCATAAGCTGGATCTTCTATCTTTGGAAACTTCAAGTCCACAATCTTTCCGATTTGAATCTTCTCAACACGCATCACAAGGAAGGAAATAATTCGAAAATACTTCCTGAAAGGTTAGTTGAGTATATAATAACATAATGGAAGTATATAATAATATTAAATAATATTCGAACAATATAACATATAGAACAGGTTTTGTATTTCATCAACACTGTTAAAGCTCCAAGACCTTTGACACAGACATATTGTCAAGGCCTTTGAAACTTATTCCGATTTTCATCAAGGGAGGGAGTTATCACTCCTTATCAAGAAAGGATTTCAAGCGATGAATACAATTAATATCCGAACCTGTGATGAGTAAATCATCAACGTAGACAGCAACAAGAGTAATCAAATCATCATGATTGTAAATGAATAGGGAATAATCATTCTTCGACTGAATGAAACCAAGAGATTCCAGTGAAGATAACAGCCTGTGAAACCATTGTCGAGATGCCTGTTTGAGGCCATAGAGGAACTTTCTCAGCTTGCAAACAAGGTGATCCGGGTTAGGAATGCCTTCAGGCATCTTCATATAGACATCCTCATATAAATTGCCATGTAGAAAGGCATTATTCACATCCAATTGGTGAATAGGCCACTGTCTACATGCTGCAACTGAGATAAGACTGCGTACAGTTTGCATTTTAACAACTGGGGAAAAGGTCTCATGAAAATCAATCCCATACTTTTGGTGAAAGCCCTTAGCCACTAATCTGGCTTTATACCTTTCGAGAGATCCATCAGCCTTAAGCTTGACCTTAAACACCCACTTGCAACCTATGGGTTTCTTACCTTTGGGTAAGGTCACAAGATCCCAAGTGCCATTGGCATGTAGTGCATCCACCTCTTTCTTCATAGCCAATACCCAATTTGGATCATTAGAGGCTTCAAGGTAAGAAGATGGTTCAGTGTAAGAGGAAAGAGTAGAGATGGGAGCAAAATGAGAAGAATGAAGAACATCAGAGGTTACCAAGTGTATTGACAGTGCAGTCGATGGAGGCTTGTATGTGCAAACATAATCCTTCAGGTAAGCAGGGGTGGAGTGTTCTCTGTTGGAACGGCATAATGGTGGTGGAGGTGGTGGTGGGGGAGGTGTGGGAGAAGGAGATGGGGAATGTATGACAGCTGATGGAGACTCAGGGGTATCACTAAGTATAGGAGTCTCAGAAGGCAAGAAGATGTGATCAGGGTATTCATCATTGAGGGTAGGCAATGTGGCTGTATTGAAAACAAACATGTAATGGAAAGGGAAGCGTTTCTCGTGGAAGGTCATATCTCTGGAGTGAAAGACACGCTTGGTTTGAAGGTCTAGAGCAACATATGCTTTCTTGCCAAAAGCATAGCCAAGAAAGACACATGGGGATGCACGAGGTTTGAATTTGTCCCTTCCACATTTGAGGGTGCAGGCAAAGGCCAGACAACCTAAGGCTTTGAAAAAATTGTAATTGGGAGGTCGATTGAAGAGTAGCTCATAGAGAGATTTGTTGTGAAGGGAAGCAAGGGGGGTACGATTTATGAGAAAGGTTGTTGTGAGCACACAATGGCCCCAATATTGAGGTGGAAGGTTGGATTGAAAGGACAAGGCTCGAGCTACTTCAAGCAAATGTTTATGTTTTCGTTCAACAACACCGTTTTGTTGAGGAGACTCAACACAAGATGTCTGATGAGCTATACCCTGATCACTGTAAAAGGCACGAGCCTGAGCATCAGAAAACTCAGGTGCATTGTCAGATCGGATGACCTTAATGTGGGCATGAAATTGGTTGATCACAAGAGAATGAAAGGATTTAATGACAGTGAAAGCATCACTCTTATGAGACATCAAAAACAACCAAGTACAACGAGAAAAATCATCAACAATGGTAAGGAAAAACCGAAACCCATTGTAAGTATGGACTTTGTAAGGGCCCCAAGTATCAATATGAATGACATCAAAGGGAGCAATAGCTCTAGTTGTAGAAGTATGAAATGGTTTTCTATGTTGTTTAGCCTGAGGGCAGACTTTACAAATGAGAGTAGACTTAGAATTTTTGAGAAAGGAAATGTATTTAAGCTGATCATAAGCAGGGTGACCCAACCTGCAGTGCCAGAGGTTAATGCTGCTATCAAAGGAGCCAGTTGAAGATGTAGCAGCAATCATGGATGGTCCAACAGAAATTTGAGAGCCATTTGGCGTTGCCGGATTATCCAACACATACAAGCCTATATCTTCTTTACCAATCAAAACTTGCCTCTTCGTCAAAGGGTCCTGAAGGTAGCAAGCATTAGCAGTGAACAACACATTAGTGTGAAGGTTCTTGGTGAGTTTACTGATGGACAGCAAATTAAAATAGAAATCTGGAACATGTAGAACGTCAGAAATGGAAAACTGAGAGTTGAAATTGGAAGTACCAAGGTGTTGGACATGTGATTTATGGCCATTAGGTAAAGTAATTGTGGTGCAATTAGATGGTTTCTGAAAAGAGGAAAAAAATGAAAGGTGTGGGGTGATATGATCAGTTGCCCCACTGTCAATGATCCAAGAAGAAGTATGACAAGAGGAAAGAAGGCAAGAAGCACTACCTGCTAGGAAGGCACATGAATATGACGTTTGAGATTGTGAGACCTTACCCAAAAGAGATATCAACTGGTTGTACTGATCTGCAGACAGAGAGAACGAGCCATTTGCATTACTAGCACCTGAACCGGATGAAGAACCAGTATTCGAGCCAGACGACCCCGAGTTTGGAGATTCAGAAGTAGTTGTGGCTGTTGTATGATTAGATCGAGAAGACTGAAAATTCTGTGGATAGCCATGAAGCTTCCAGCACCGATCGATCTTGTGATTTGTTTGCTTGCAGTGTTCGCAAAAGAGATTGTTCTTCTTTGTTGAATCCCTTTGAGAACCTTTCTGGGATGACTGAGATGTGGATCGATTGTCCTTGCTATTGCCGGTCTTGGAGAATTGCTGAGAAGCAAGAGCAGTGGAATCAAGATTCACCTTCGTATCAGGAATATGAATTGCTCTTTGTTCCTCCTCTTGGAGCACCATTTGATAAACATCATCAAGCGTAGGAGGAGGATGAATCAACAGGATGTTACCACGAACAGTAGAAAAAGAATCGTTCAATCCCATAAGGAATTGCACAACCTGTTGATCTTGAAGAATTTCGACGACAACAGCTTTCGATCCGCAAGAACGGACCTTATCATCAAGAAGGACCATGTATTCATCCCAGAGTTTCTTCCTTTTAGTAAAGTAATCAGAGATGGAAGAAGTACCTTGAGCAAGAGAACTGAGATCACGTTGAACCTGATACACTCGAGTACGATTTGGTTTACCAAATCGCGAAGCTAATTCCTTCCACACTTGAGAAGCAGATCGACAGTAAAGGATGGATTCGGTGATGTCCTTGCTTACCGAGTGAAAGATCCAAGAGAGCACCATATTGTTGCATCTCTCCCAATGAATGGAGAGAATCTGATTATCCACAAGAAGCCTGTAGGTGCCAGTAACGAAGCCGAGTTTGTTCTTCGCAAGAAGAGAGACCTCGGTCGAGCGACACCATTGATGATAATTGCGACCTTCAAGTAAATTCGTCGAGAGGATGTGTTGAACAAAAATGCGTGATATACTTGTACAACATATTTTATTTAATTTGTAATATTTGAGTTCGACCCCTTTTGGTTATCCTCTTTATTCGAAGTCATATCGATACCAAGATTTTGGTGTTTTTGGTGATTTGGGCTGCACCCGAATTTTAACGGGTTGCCTACGTATCTCTTGGAAGAGAATCAAGCCTTACGTAGTTCAGAGTGTTTGAGTTTGTGTGTTTTACCCCCTTAAAGGTTTTCATGCATCATTGGATCGTATTGGGACCCACCTTCTCGGAAGGGTAACCCTAACATAAATCACACTATCATATGCATGAGATTTTCTTGTGTATCATCCGAATAACTCGAGCACACCTTCTTGTAAGGGTTTCTAGAATTAACGGCTATCACTTACACAGAAAATCATGTGTATTTAATTTAGATTTAATTTTAACCCCATTTTCATTTTAAAAGTGAATTTAGGGATTAGCGACTGTACCCGACATATTTTGAGATTTAATATCGGGTTACCTACGTAGCCGCTTTTACGACATCAAGTCTTTACGTAGTTCTTTTTATTTTTAACAAATTTGATTTAATTTGTAACCGGTGACTGAATTCGGCGTATTTAAAATTTTATACCGAATTTCCTACGTAACTTGTAGAAGAGTATCAAGTCTATACGTAGTTCTGAACTAGAAACCAAGCTTGATTTGGTTTTAAAAGTGTGATCGTTTGAAGATCGGGATTGAACTCGACGAGCTCGTAGCTGTATGTCAAGCTTCCTACATACCCGTTTGAACGGGATCAAATCTTATGTAGTTTTTTTTATTTTGAACGGATTTAATTTGGATTTGGCGATTGTACCCGACGAGCTTAAGCTTTATGCCGAGCTACCTACGTACCCGTTTGAACGGGATCAAATCACCCGTAGTTCGTTTAAAAGGAAGTTTATACTTTGTGAAACTTGATTTGAGGTTTTGACTCCGTTTTTTTTTATTATTATTTAAAAGTCGATTTTGAGATTGACCCACTAAAATTAATTGGCAAAGAATATTTGACGAGTTTAATTTTATGTTTTTGATAAAACTCGAATTCTTAATTTATGCCAATTATAATTCGTATATTTTAGTGGGTAGGTTGTGTAATTAAACACACTTTTATCAAAATATGCTCAATCATATGCGGATATATATATGCTATTGATTGAGTTATGTTCCTCCTTTATTTTATTTTATTTTTATGAATGAATGGGTTTAGATGATTGCCGGACCACGGAATTATGCCCAACTAGATTCAAATTAAGCCCATTCCATTTGATGATTTTTTTAATGAGCCCAATTAGCTAAAATGTGAACCAGCTCATATTTGTTTCAGAACATAGGTGCGCGTTTTTGTTTCTTGCTCATCTTCCTCCTGGCGACAGAAGTGTGTTACTTCTCAAAGAGCAGCCGCGGCGCCCCCATGGGTACACCACCTTGAAGGTTTAAAGCACCAGCTTTGGGCAATTGAAACGGAAGAGGGCGGAGCAAGGCCGACTTTGACGGTGGGGGCACGAACTTGGCTTTTCTAATCCCAAGTGCTTCCAAAGAGGTACGTTTTAGGGTTTTTGTATTTTCTTTGCGAATTTTAGCCCTCACTGTGATGCTCAATCCAATTCTTAGATGACTCCAAGCCTCAATTTAGGATTTTTAACAAAACCCCTTTTTCCAATCGAGTGACGTTTAAACTGATTTTTGTTCAATTGAAATTTTAAGGTTTTGACCGAGGCTTGAAAATTTTGAAGGAGTGAAGAGTCTGAAGAGCAAGGAAATGCAAGAGGGTTCCCAAACGAGGTAATCTGTCCCCTAATTTCAGATTCTCAATGAACTCTCTTCTTGCTTGAACACTCAATTTTCCCAACTGTTCATCATTTTTTTCCTTCTTTCTTTTTATTTGAAATTTGCAATTGAATGGAAAATTGCTCATGCTTTGTGCTTTTGAAATAGTTAAGGATAGAGATGCCACGGGCTCTGTTTATTTTATTACAGAATTTTTTCACTGGAAGTCAATTTGTGTAATCTGTAATTTCCAAGTTTTCCCTCAACTTCATGGAATTTTTATTTTGTATGTTTGGCTGCTCAAAGATGCCCCTGATTGAGTGGACTAATTCCACTTATTTGTTAGAATTTGGTTTGGATAAATTTCGGCAGCATTTCGACTTGATTTTGGGATCATTAGATGATTCTGAGGCCCGAGCCCTTGCTAAAACTAATAGCTTTGCAAGAGGAGGACTCCAGGAATCAAGCAAATGATCGAAACTGCTGCCAAATTTAGAATTGATTTTAGAACCATTCAATGATTCCGAAACCCGGGCCCTTGTTAAAACCAATGGCTTTGCAAGAGGGGGGCTCCAAGAATCAGATGAATGATCAACACCCAGGCAGAGAAACTACCTTCTTTCTGAACTTGACGTGATTTCTTGCTTGCTGGGATTTTTTTTTCTCTCTGTTGTGGAGTTTGTATAAGTTTTGCAGGAGCCTCCTTTTTCCAAAATGCTGTAGGTAAGGTTATATAGGGGAATAGTAGGAGCAGTTACTTAGCATCGCACTATCCCACTCCCTGTACAGTTTCTTTTAACTGTTGCCCACATATGCATTTTTATCTCTTGACAGTTTTCATTGCCATGGAAACTTCCGAATTGTGCAGTTACTTGTACAGTTACCTGTAGCTTTCTTTTTTTTTTTATTCATTCTCAACTGAGTTGGGCCTCTTTTTTCTTTTGAATGCCTCTGTTTTCATGGGCTGAGCCTCTTTTAGAATATTTTCATCCCATTAATTATAAATGAAGCCCCTAACATATTCTACTATCTGATTCCTTTTCAGCTAGCCAATTCGCTTGTAAGGAGCTAAGCATAGCACTCAAACTGCTGCCAGATTTCAAGCAAGAGCTTGCCCTCGAAGTAGTCTAATTCGTGATCCCCGCAAACATTGTTACTTGTTTGTAACTTAATCGGTGAGAGGCCATTGAAACCTCTTATGTATTAATTAACGTCTCGACTTTATTTACTCGATCGTTAAACTTTGTAATACACAAGACTTTGTAATACCTGCGTTTGGGAATGTAACATGTGGCCCAGCTTAGAATTATATTGACAATGTAATACATTCTCTCTTGATGGATTTTAGAATGTATTTGAACATATTTGCCAAATAATAAAAATTCACCCCAAACAGGATGTAACTCGGATGATCCGAGTTTTGAAGATACAATTCACTGAGAGGATCTATCGGCGATGATGGGGGGAAACGCTGATCTGGAACTGGCTGAAACTCCATGGAAACGCAGCAGAGGATCAAGGATCAATTTGCCTAAACTGATACCATGTTATAATCGGAGAGAGACAGAGAGATGAAGAGGATGAATTTGGGGAAAAAACTCAATTGATTTTTATTACACAATGTGCTGAGTATTTATAGGGCAACAATTAGGAAGGAGTAACAACTTGTAACTACTTCTAACAACCAAAATACAGTCACGTGTACAAGCTCTAACATCAGCCTAAGTGCAGTGTTCATCAAATTGCAATATAAAAGTACCCTAAAATTACCTAAAATACCTATACAAAATATGCATATTATCACTTTTACATTTTTTTCCAAAAATGTCCAACACGACAGCTAGAGTGGGCGAGTGGTACCGCGCGCTTACTCCTCACCAAACTAGCTAGTAGAATGTGTGATGTTGGCCACAATATGAGAGAATGAATAATATAATTAATTAAGCACGTTTTGTGCATAGAGAGATATATTTTAGAAGATAGCACATGATTTTTTAATTAAGGGGGATTTTGCAAAATAGCCACGAAAATTGGCTTATTTTGCGAAATATTCATGTTTTGGGACATTTTCGTAAAATGTCCTAAATAAAAGCCTCCACCCTCTCTCCCAAGCGCCTTTCTCTCTCCTCCGGCTCTCCCTCTCCGCACGCTCTCTCTCGCTACTCAACGGCGATTTCACAGGAATATTGCCGATCATTTCTCCGATCTCATCAAAACCACCGATTTCGGCGTCTCTTCTACGTAGTCAGGTAAGTACAACATTCGATTATGCTGAATTATCGCACTGCTCATCGCTGCCTTGAATTCGTGGAAAATTTGCGCCAAAGGCGCAAATTTTCTTCGATTTTTGAAGTGTCGGAGTCGATTTTGAAGTCTCCAGTGATTACTGCAATAGAATCCAGTGATTCGTTGCTAATTTAACTGATTTCGTTGTCGATTCATGTGTGCAAAAGGAGCCTGAAAAGCACGAAGGCGAAAAGAAGAGCGGCGAAGGCGCTGCTCCTGCCTGTGGATTCCTATCACTAGCAATGGCGCTAGCAAGCTACTGGATCTGTTGAAGGAGCCTAAAAAGCTTCTACTTGTTGATTTCCTTATGGAAATCGAACATTGCTTCTGCTGAGCGATTTTGTTGCTAATTTTTCTGATTTTGTTGTTTTATGTTTTGCACATAACCTGTTTGATGAAATGCCCCTATAGGTCGAGTGATTGTATTTTTACTAGCCGAGGTTTCCTTAACAATCGATCGAAGATCGATTGATAAGGAACTCGATTTTTGCTTCCGACTGATCGATCTTTGCTTCCGACTGTTTTCCTTATCAATCGATCGAAGATCGATTGATAAGAAACTCGATTTTGTTTGTGATGGCTGCAATTGCTGAATGAAATCTGAAATCTTGTCCTTGTTGTTTTATGTTTGTGATTGATATGTTGTTTTATGTTTTGCACATAACCTGTATTTTAAGCATCAATTACTGATTTTGATCGTTTTTTGCTATATGCATGTGATTTACAAGTGTGCAATCAAATATGTGCTTGTTTATGCTTATTTATGCTATATCTCTATGAAATACAGTCGAATCAAGTGATTACTGTTATGGAATGCATCAAAATTTGCGCCTTTGGCGCAAATTTTGATTGATTTTTGAAGCATCAATTACTGATTATGATCGTTTTTTGCTATATGTGTGTGATTTTCAAGTCTCCAATCGAATCTATGCTTGTTTATGCTTATGTATGCCCGTTAATATGTTACATTGGTAAATTTTATTTCATTTTTTATGTATTGGATGAGATTTTGAAGTCTCCTTTTGAATCCATGCTTCTTTATGCTCATTCGAATAATGTGCTTGCACTTTAAATGTAACATTGCTATATCTAGATCAAATACATCCCGAATAATGTGCTTGCACTATTGATCTAGTTGATTTAATGATATGCATTCCTCACTGTTGCATCCATTATTGTATTTGACAATAAAATGAACTCCACATTCCTTATTACACTTTGATTGCTCCATGTCAGCACTGCATTTTTGTTTATAACTGGTGTATTTTATTCATATAGTTGATTGCTCATGTCATCACTACACTTGAATCATAGAAAATTTGCACCGGAGGTGCAAATTTTGTAGGATTGTGTTCATAACTGGTGTATTCTATTCATCTAGTTGATTTAATAATATGCATTCCTCACTGTTGCATCCATTATTGCATTTGACATTATAATGAAGTACCCATTCCTTATTACACTTTCATTGCTCATGTCATCACTGCACCTGAATAATAGAAAATTTGCACAAGAGGTGCAAATTTTGTAGAATTGTGTTCATAAATGGAGTATTCTATTCATCTAGTTGATTTAATGATCATGTTTGTTGCTGCTAAAAATTTGTGCATTCGGCACAAATTTTCTCTTCTTGTATTTGCCCACTTCCATCTTGTATTTACATATTCACTATTCTTGTATTTGAACTGTTGATGTTGTCATCACTCTTATTTCCTTCACTAATAAGCTATCAAACTGAAATTCATATTTG
Source organism: Persicaria tinctoria (assembly GCA_037127255.1). NCBI lineage: Eukaryota > Viridiplantae > Streptophyta > Magnoliopsida > Caryophyllales > Polygonaceae > Persicaria > Persicaria tinctoria. Next base: position 16,295,981 of record JBANSL010000020.1, on the reverse strand, counting down.
ATAGCTTATTAGTATGTCTAACATCCCTATTTTAGTTCATTCCTTTTCTTCATTTGCCTTAATTTCCAATGTGTAATTGGATTTCTTCTTTGCTCGACAGAGGGACCGCCTACTGATTTTCGAGAGCATGAAGACCACCCTGCAATAGAAAGATTTCAATAGGAGAGTTCAAGAGAAGGATAAAGCATTCAAAATAAGGATGTCAGCACAATTCTGTCATCGATACTATATAAAAGTACTACTAAGAAAGATTATATCTTAAACATTTATGTTTCATATTAAACATTAATTCAATATTATGAATAATATTTTAGGTTTTATCATGTAATAAGACAAGTTTGTGTATTCATTTTTATATGCCAGCACAATTTTGTCATCGGTACTTATCAAATTTTAGATTTTATCATTATTGTTTACTTAAAAAAACAATACCATGTTGAGAAACAACATGGTATTCTCAACATGGTATTTCTCAACATGTTGAGCAAATTTTCACCACTAATTGTAACTAATATCAGTGTCAGCACTAATTTTCACCACTAGTTGTGCAAAAATAAAGTATTGATGAGCAAAAATAAGAGCATGTTGTGCAATAATTTATTGACAAAGTATGAAATTATATTGAGAGAAAATAAGATCATGTTGAGAACAAATTCACAAGTCTCGATTGTTGTGCAAAAATAACCTATAGTTGAGCAAAAATAAGATGATGTTGAACAAAATTTCACCAATCCCCCATGTTGTGCAATTATTGTTTATTGATAAGCAAAAATAAGATCATGTTGTGAAATAATCTATTAAAAAAATATAAAATTATATTTACAAAAAGTAAGATCATGTTGAGACACAATTTCACAAGTCTCGAATGTTGTGCAAAAATAAAGTATTAATGAGCAAAAATAAGAGCATGTTGTGCAATAATTTATTGAGAAAGTATGAAATTGTATTGAGAGAAAAAAAATCATATTGAGAACAAATTCTCAAGTCTCGATTGTTGTGCAAAAATAACCTATTGTTGAGCAAAAATAAGATGACGTTGAGCAAAATTTCACCAATCCCCCATGCTGTGCAATTTTACTCTATTGATGAGCAAAAATAAGACCGTGTTGTGCAATAATATATTAAAAAAGTATAAAATTATATTTACAAAAAATAAGATCATGTTGAGACACAATTTCACAAGTCTCGATTGTTGTGCAAAAATAAAGAATTGTTGAGCAAAAATAAGAGCATGTTTAGCAAAAATTCCATTAATTCCCCATGTTCTACAATCATAGTTTATTGAGCGCAATTTCACAACTCTTCGATTATTGTGCAAATATAATCTATTATTGAACAAAAATAAGACAATGATATGCAACATAACACTTCAAAATAGAAAAATACAAGGCTAGTGTCACCACTACTTGTAACTAATATCAATGTCAGCACTACTTTGAGACTTAACCACCTAGTGTCACCACATAAACTTCAATAACAGAAAACGTCACCACATGCACTTCAATATCAGAAAACCCAAGGCTAGTGTCACCACTACTTGTAACTAATATCAGTGTCATCACTACTTTGGGGCTTAACCACCTAGTGTCACCACATACACATCAAAATAAATAAATAAAAAGCTAGTGTCACCACTACTTGTAACTAATATCAGTGTCAGCACTACTTTGGGCCTTAATCACCTAGTGTCACCACATACACTTCAAAATCAAAAAACACATTCATCTAGTGTACAAAACCAATTCAAGAAAAAATCACAATTCAAACACTAAAAAATAAAATTCAAACTAAAATTGCACATTTTAATCACAATTCAATTTGCCTACATGGGATTCGAACCCACATCTTTGTGCATGAGCACAATGCTCTCCCATTTGAGCTAATAGGCTAAAAGCATTCGACTAGGAAACTCAATAACTCCACAACCAAATGAATAGCTCCAAACAAAGGCATTCAAAAGGGATGATATAACACTTTGTAATTATGATAGTTCTCATTACACAAGCGAAAATATCAAGAAAAAAGCCCATATGAATTTTAATAAAATTAAGCCTCCAAGAAGAGCCCAAGTGTGAGACAAAATCCAATTAGTAGCAGCAGCCAGAAGACACGCTCCCAAGCAAGCAAATTTGTGATAGCAGAAAGTATGACACTACAAAAATACAAACCATGGCAGGTCTCCATGGTTCATGACAGCACCACCAGTGCACAAATCCATCTCAATTACGACTCCACCAATACCACCAACAGCCGGACCCTTCATTCAGCACAATCAAACAGATCAGTCCGGCCGATAAAAATCATCAAGTACACAACAGAGATCAAGTGTTTTCCGTAAAACAGATTTTCCAAAATCTATTTTCTGTAAAACAGATTTCCAGAAATCTGTTTTCTGTAAAACTGATTTCTGTAAAACAGATTTCCAAAAATCTGTTTTCTGTAAAAACAGATTTCTGTAAAACAGATTTCCAAATATCTGTTTTCTGTAAAACAGATTTTTGTAAAAACAGATTTTCAAAAATCTATTTTCTGTAAAACAGATTTCCAAAATCTGTAATTCAAAATGGAACTTGTCTCAATAGAACTAGGGGGGAAAAAACAACACTTGTTCCCTTTGAAGTTAAAACCAGCAACCAAACTCAGAAATTCATGTAGCAGAAAACGAAATTGTTTCCTTCAATGCATTACCAAAAATATATTACTACAACAGAAACAAGAGCTTCTAATATATATTTCCATGAATCAAAGCATTATACACCAAACCTCACTTGCTTTCATGAATCAAACCTCACTTGCTTTCATGAATCAAAGCATTCCATGTAACTATATCTTTGTGCTTCATTATGTGAAAAACAGGCTCTCTTTGGGCTAAAAATCCACATTTAGCATACATGGATACAAGGTGCTTCAATGTCAGTACCTGATTTATGTGTATAACAGTGTATGCTTCTTCCTAAATTTATTTCAAAATAAACAAAGTTCCACGTTCCTAAATTAACAGTGTATGAAAATCAAAGAGTTGCAGATCAAATTCAGTATAATAGTGTATGTATATCAGTGAGCAACAAAGGCATATCAGTGAGCAATTAGAAACAATTCAATATAGAAAGCATTGAAGGAAACTCGACATCGCTCAATTTTTTACACCATCGACTATTCAGAAATCCAATTGTAACCTTACATTAGTACAAGGTAATTTTTGGACAAATTCAAATTCAGCTTTTCAAAAGCCCTAAAGTATCAACAATTGCTGCAGGCCAACACAGAGCAAGCAAATCGAGATCAACAGACCGAGATTGACAGACGAGAAGGCGATTGCAAGCCACATAAAATGGTTCTAACTAAGGGCAAAGCAATCAGACTTACCTCAATTCGAGACACAAGGCAGCAGCATCAACTAATTAGGGATGTCCATGATCTTGTCCTCGACCGGCTTCGCACAATCAGGAGGTTGAGGGAGCAGACGGAGACGGTGATGGAGCGAGGAGCGAGGAGCTCGATCCTGGATCGCCTCTCTGCGAAGTGTTGCTCCTCATCAGCGAATACGACTAGGAATGCGGTGCCATGGCCGGCGACGAGGGGAGCGGCAGCAGCGGCAGGTGGACGCGCCGGATGGAGACGGCGAGAGAGAGCGCGATGGAAATGGAGAGAGAGAGCGCAATGGAGACGGTGAGAGAGAGGTAGGTTAGAGAGAGAAATTAACATTGAATTAGGGTTAAATAGTGGCCATTTTGCTAAATTGTCCAAAAACACGACCATTTTGCAAATACGTTCAAATAAAGTGCATATTTTGCAAAAAATTTCTTTAATTAATTGGCTACATATCAATTACTCCGTAGTACTGTATAACATTATACTCCGTGCTAGATATGATGTATTAATTGAAGTACGACATAGTACATACACAAATATCTAGAGATAAGATGGGACATGTTGTTTACTATTTACGCACGCTTTTTTAGAATAATAAAAACTACGGAGTACCATATAAATTATTCATTTTTTAAAAAAAAATTTAACAAGTCTGTACTTATTAATTATAAGTACGAAATTGTTAAAAAAATTATTAAAAAAAACTAGATATTTTATATAGTTTTTACCTCCTAAAAAAGTGTGCGTGAATAGTAAAACGTCAAGTTTTGCCGAACGGAGGGAGTAAGAATTAACCAGTCCAAATCACCTACAACCTTATTCTTTTGATTATAAATTTACGCATATCAATATAATTAAGGGTATAAAACCTAAAAATAATGGGTTCGCTTGTCTGAAGATTAACGAGTTAGCTGACAGGAGGATCAAGTCTGATGTGTCCGGATATCGACTATCTCTTTCTATCGATCCTATATATTAGGCTTGAATTTGATCTCCGACTTGGGATAATTCATCATACTGATCTCAACATGCAAAACAATCAATCCTAATTAGAAACCCGGCCAGTGAACATATATTCTAAGTTAGAGTAAACATAGGCCGGGGGTGGGGGGTGTTACATTACATATATGGTACTCTACGTACTGAAATTGGGTTCGTATGATAAAAATTAAACAAAAGCACGTTATATGCATATGCATGTGGGTGTAGTAACTAGTACGTACGTACATGAAGATAGAGATAGGGTGGGACAAGCTAGGATCATAGCATATAGTTTGTTGAACGTACACCAACTATTTAAGTAGCAGTACATGTAAGATGAGTTTCATCATATCGATCAATCAGCAAGCAAGCATATTTGATCTTAATTCCGATCAACAAATCTCAAATCCAAAAAAGATGGAAGCTGTGATTTCAAGTGGAGGGAAAAAGCTGCTGCCCGAGTACCACTGCCAGAAACATATATAATACATGCCGCTTTACGGGCGGCTCTCAGAGTTTATGTGCCCAATTGTCTGGATGTAAAATTCAATCTTCCACCACTTGCGTTGCGTACCCCGGCCCCTTATAATCATGATATCATATTCTTGAAAACTCATCTGGTAAACCTCCGCCCATCCATCCCTACCTAATACCTACGGAGTATTTCTATTCATTATATATTAATGCAATTAACTTGTACTTAATTAATTGCGCGTTTTCACTCCCATCAATTCCATTCAAGGTGATGTCATCAAATCATACTGCAAGATCGGATGTGCATCTCTTCCTGCAATGCCCATGCCTATGGTAATATGTATTTGTTACAAGTGGGTTTTTTTTTTTTTGGGGGGGTTCTAATTGCAACTTTTTTGGGGTGGTGAATGTAGGTGAAGTTGCAAATGAAGCTCTCGAAAAATGCATCGATGCGTGTTCTGGGTTTTGCACCAAGGGTTCTATATGTGACAATTAAGTATGTACGCTATCTAGCCGGCCTCTGGTGCGTGCTAGCTAGAACTTATGTCTGCTAGCCTCTAGTGCTAGTAATATAAGTGATCGATTATCTATATAATACGGAGTAATAAAGAGTGTGTTTATTAATTACCTTTTTAATTCCCTCTCTATTCTACCATTATTTTTCTTTTCATTTACGTACACCTCATGTTAAAACATCTAGAAAATAACTTTTGCATCTGAACACACAATGACACAACCAAATTAACAATCATCATGTTCACACCAGATCAATCTTAATTTCCAATACACTACTAATCTCATCAGTCATGACTAAGAATTGCATCATTATTCAGAGGAAACAAACAACGAAAACGAGATTTGGTCACTAGGATCAAACCTCAAAACTATACACAAGAAAATTCGCAAGATCGATCTAACCTCCTTGGTAGATCTAAGCTTTGATACCATATAAATATTCAAAAGGGGCTAAATCCGTTTGAAACAATCACAAATTAGCTAAAAGAAGTTCGAATCAAGAACCTGGATGAATCTTCAATTAAATCACATAATTACTCTAATATCACGGACCAAATATATCCGTGATTTTAGGCCTTTTTAAGTCGGGAAAATAAAAATCTAATAGGTAAAGACCTAATATCACGGATTTTAACAAATAAAACCGGAATATTAGGGGTAGATTCCAAAATGTAATAAAATCAAATATTACGGGGCAAAAAATGTAAAACACGCCCGGGATATTAGATGTAATATCTCGAAATAATATCCCGGATTGGTGCGGGACGGACATCATTGGCACTTTCGCCCTTTCCCAAAGCAGTAATAATATTCAAACTTAAACACAAAACCAAATCAATCACTTGATAAACCAAATAACTACTAGTATAGCGATGAAGTCCGGTGTCGAACTCACAGGGAGAAGCGATTTCCTATTCAATAACTCTAAGCAAAGACTCTTATAGCAAAGCAATGATTCGTAACAAGTAACAAAGATGTAAAAGTAACAAGATTTAAGATCGCAAAGTAAATCGATATCAAAGTAGAAAGAACATTTCGCCTGCAATTCTCTGACAATGGTTGGAATTCATGGTCCTCGGATTGATCTATTAACTATTCATATTCCTAGGTCTACTTGACTAAAGTTGAGAGATCCGCAAAGATTCACTCATCTTATTCAATATCTCTAAAGAATAACATTAAGGACTCAAGTAATCAAGACCAATTGACACATTGACTCAACACAATTAAGACTAATAAGCGCATACCGAACTCAGCCCTAATTGAATATCCTCAACATAAATCAATTGAAACCATCCACTACAAAGACAAAGAGACATCACTATCATCTATCATCAGTACATTTGTTTGCTATCGAGAAAACAACAACGAATTCATAGCTAAGGTGCAATTCCTAACATGTTGATTAGGCATAGAAAGGAACACAAATATAATAGGTAAGGACAAGATGATAACTAAGAACATGAATAACCAAATAGAATCAAATCCTCAAAATCCAAACAACCATGTCTTCGAATCACATGCGAAACTATGAGTTTAGCAACTCATATATCAATTCTCTCTTTCTCTAATTGTGTTCATAGTCTCACAACAACCAACTTCTCTCTCTCAATAGAATTGAAAATATAATAAAGACTCTAAGAGCATCTTTAGTGGTGGTACTCCAAGTACCATAGCAATTAAGAAAAAAAGAAATGTAAGAAGAAGTAAGATTTTTTAAAGAACCCATAAAGAAAAGTGGGTTCAAGTATCATGTGTATGATACTCATTTTTACACAATAACATAGAATATCACCCAATCAAAAATTAATAGTGGGTCTCATTTGATTTTTATTTCAAAAAAATAGATTGCAAAAAGTAATTTTAATGCAAAAAGGTGAATTAAGATACTCATGTTAAGTATTATGATTGTGGAGTACCAAATACTAAAATGAGGTGGATGTGAGAGAAATGTCAAAAAACAAGTTATGGTACTCATGATGAGTACCATGGTTAAAAATTCTCTAAAGAGTCGGCAAAAACCCTAGTAGGAAATAGAATAAACTAATAGGAAATAATGTCTTCGGATCCAAAACCGCGTATTTTTATTATGAAAACTTGTACTGCTCACATATGTATGTATGTATATATGTATATTTTATTATTTGCATTAACTTATTATTACTATTATATATATTAAAATTTAAAAAAACTCAATTTGTTTCAGCAAATGGTTCATGTCGTGATACATAGGTATCCGATACAGAACCATCGTGTTTCCGGGTCGAGTATACGATACTAATCATGTCGTATTCGGATCGGGGTATATCGCCGGTGCTGAGCTCCTGTGAAGGCTGTGAATCCCGTCGGTCGTCCCCGTTTGCCAAGCCGGCTGTGAGCTTGTGTAGGCTGTGAATCCCGTTGTCGTCACCATTTGCCGAGCCGACGAGCCCTGTTGGCTGTTGGCTGCTGGTCTGCTGCACAAAATTATTGCCGATTTGCCGGGCGCCTGAGCCGACAGCCTAGCCCCATCTTAACACAGTAAGTTTTCCTAATCATAACCCAACCCCATTGATTGAAATTTGACTACAACTTGGAGATTGGGTTATTTCCTAATCCATCCTAACCCCATTTTCTAATTACGGTAAGTTTAATCTGTAACACGATAAGTTTTCCTAATCCTAATTCCCAACTTCATTTTCTAATTTACTGATTGAAATTGGGTTATTTCCTATTGATTGAAATTTGATTATGTACTCATTGAAATAGGTTATCTCCCTACTTTCCTAAAGCGTCTTTATCATCTGAAGCGGTTATCTCCCTGTTTTGGTAGAGTGAATTTGAGCCTGATATTGAATTATGTTTGTGTGCAATTATATTGTATTTTATTTAAATAGGAACATAGATAAATTTGTTATCCGAGTGAAGATGTGAGTGTAGATTTTCTAATTAAAGTTGATATGGTTGTGGTCTGCATGATGTTAGGAGAGAGAAAGAAGAGCTCGAATGGAGAATACATGTGAAGATGAGATTGAGTTTAATAGTGATCTATGGATGTTCAAATCTATTGATGATTATGATTCTTCTATTATGTGAAGAGAATGTACCTGGATAAAGGTCCTTGTGAACCACTAACCCATGATGGGAGGAGATGATGTGAGGAGAATGTATTGTGTTGACCTATTTGGTAGTATTGATCTCTAATTAAAAATGATGAACTCTTTATATTAGTTTGTTATATCGTTGACACTAGTTTGTATATCGAACACTATGTGTGTTGTAAAGACTTCTTTTAGATTAGGAATTGAGACAAAAATGAAAGCATTATTGAGAGGAGATTAGACCTGTCAAACGGGTCATTCGGGTCCCGGGTAAAACGGATCCTGGGTAATACGGGTTCTGGGTATGTCCGGATTGACTCGAATCCGGATTTGACCGTGTTTCGGGTCAATTTCGGGTTTGTCAATTTTTTATTTTTTAAATTAAAAAAATCATGATTTGATAATTTTGTGATAATTTTAAAGTTCTAAAATTAAAGACGTTGTTCATAAGTTCTAGCGCTTGTAATTATATACCGTGTTCGGATCAGAAAATTTCCGGGCGATCGAGTCAGGTCGACCGGGTCAGGTTGTGTTTTGACAGGTCCAGAGGAGATAAGACAAATTACGACTTAGACAAGACAGAGGTGTACAGAAGAGGGTAAGTCAGAGGAAATAGGAAATGGTGAGACAAGGAAGGCATAACCCTAATTTACCAAAGTTAGAAGAAATCAAGAGGCAAGGTGAAGGAGAGGAAGGAGGGAGATGTGTGAATACCTGGAGGATGGTGGTACGGTTGTCATCTTTCCAGCTAATCAACATCATCATCGTTCTAGACCTCGAAGAGGATGAAGAGAGGTTTTGGAGCTTGACGTGAACCATGAACGGCACAATAGGTGGGGAATAGAGGCAGAGGTTAAAATGGATAACTGATGATAGGCCCATTTTACAAGTTGGAGTCCAGACCCATCTAATAAAAAAATAATGTTCATTTTGGAGTTCACACTTTTATAATAGTAAGTACTAGTGGTTATACACGCGGATTTATAGGTTCGATTGCTATGCAGGCTTGTGCCCCATGGTGATTCGGGTGGATCGACTGAACAGGGCCCCCAAATTTTAAGGGGCCCAATAACGTTTTAGTTTTAGGATAAATAAAAAAAAAGTGTGTAAATGAAACAAATTACTAATCTGGTCTACTGGCAAGCTGCGCTATAGGCCTTCTCAACATTTGCCAACCCCCTGCGTTCGATTCCCAGCAGCTATGGAATTGTTTTTTTTTGTTGTTTATCTGCTCTTCTTTTTCTTTCATACTCGTAAAATCATAATATTAAGTATATAAATATCTCTTTTTTTTCATTTTTAACTTATTAAGGGGCCCTTTTTTCACGAAATTTTCACCTTTTAACTTATTTTTTTAATCATTCAAAAAAAAATTATTCTCTTTTTCTTTTTAAAAAAAACATACAAAGCCCATTGCTTAGAGAAATTAGTGGAGTTTCCCCCAAAATAATTAAAATTTTAATGAACTTATTAAGAAAGTCAAATAATTTTTTTAAGAAAATCATATTTATCATTTTTAAAGAATCATTCACAACCGTTTTATGTTTAAAAGAATGTTTAAAGGCTTCAAATTTTTACCTTATTTCTATTTTGATTACTTTAATGTACATAAAGTTGACTATGAATTACAATATTCCTTACGGTCCTTGCCATTTTGATTTCTTTTTTATGCATTTTGTAAATATAAATAGAGTCATTGTTGATTTTTTTAAAATAAAACATAATTATATATATTTTTATAATAGCAAAACAATTTACATAATGCAACTTATATATATATAAAAAAAAATAAGATCGTTAACAGAATATATGAATAAGGTCTGATTATTTTTTCGTACAGGGGCCCCTAAAAGTATCCGCACGGCCCTGTTGCTATGCATTTATATGAATTTGTAGGTGAATGGGGCAAATGGACTGAAACAACCTACTCATACAATACTCATCCGGCAGTGGATGGAGCTGTTTAAAATAATACTTATTACATAAATATATTTATCTGTTAAACCAATTGTAAAATGACAAAGTAGATTACTGTATAATCAAAATTAGTACAATTCCCGCGCCATGGCGCGGTTTTTTAAAACTAAAATAGTAATAATATATATAAAATAAAATACTAATAAAAGTTAAGATAAAAAAACTTTACCATAAATGTATCTTATAATTCTGAAATATATTTTTTTATATCTCGTCTAAAGCATAATACATAAATGCAGATATTTTAAATCACCCAGTAATAATAATATCAATATCATTGTAACTTTTTTAGAAATTTTGAAATATGAATCATGCATTTAAATGTGATGTGTCACAATTAATAATTATATTCAATGTTTTGAATTAAGCTCAATAGTTAGTACATAAATGTGAGTTAAGCCTAATGGTTATATTAGATTGAATTCAATGTTTTGAATTAAACTCAATTGTTAGTAAATATGTTAAGAATAAAAGAGAATGGAGGATTAAAAAAAATTAATGGAAAAAAATAGAAAAGGAGAAATAAAAAAATCAAGGAAAAAACATAATTGGTCAATATTCCTAAAACTCCTCTAAGATTGACACGTAAGCAAAGTCTTCTAAATTAAGGTTATATATAGATTATTAGTAAATATGTTAAGAATAAAAGAGAATGGAGGATTAAAAAAAACTAATGGAAAAAATAGAAAAGGAGAAATAAAAAAATCAAGGAAAAAACATAATTGGTCAATATTCCTAAAACTCCTCTAAGATTGACACGTAAGCAAAGTCTTCTAAATTAAGGTTATATATAGATTAAACATCATACACATTAAATATAAACATTCATAAACTAATATATAAATAAAAGAACATCAGCAAACTAAATTAAACATCAGCAAAATTTGTTATAAAAACATCACACATTAAATGTAAACATTCATAAACTAATACATGAAAAATCTAATTAAAAAAACGTTCATTACATCCACAAAATGTAGCAAAAGCAGTCCAATTAATTGATAAAACCACCCCTCAATTAAGAAATTAGTCACAAAATCATCCATCAATGAGTAAACCATGGAAAATCAATTTATCTAAGGTAGAATTTTTCTTACATCTCTATCAAAAAAAAAACTAATTAGAGTATGTTTGGATTCCAATTGTATTATTTTTATGCTGCAAATAGATAAGGTGGTGTTTGATTAATATAATTTTTAAGGTGTTTAAATTAAGGGTGTATTTGGATTCCATGATGTCTTAATTATAACACAATTATTGTATTTCAATTTATGTGATTATTTGGTTAAATTATTTTTTTAACTCGATTTTTACGAGATTTTTATTTGTACAGTCAAATGCTCAAATAAAACAAGGTAAAATAATTGTATTATAATTAAAATACAATGGAAACCAAACACACCCTTAAAATCTTTATAAGATTAATAGAACAAAAATTACATAATCAAAATATTTAAGCTTTTGAAAAAAGCTTTTTCATAAAAAATAAATTAAAATTCAAATAGATTATGTTCACTGTCTCATTTTTAATACTGCGTACCAACTACCAACTTCATTCTAGAGATTTTCCTCAATTTGAAAGAAGCTCTTCCAACACTCATCTTCTTTGACTAAATTCAGAGCTAATCAGTTAACAGAAGTTCTTCTACAGCACCAAAAGAGAGAGAAATGGACAGAAATTGAAGGAAACAAGAAGACAGTAAGGTGCTAGATTTCTCTATCTACACTCGCAAGTTTGAATAGAGTCAGTTTCTTTCCTTTTGAATCAAAGAAAAGCTATCGAAGTTAATATATTTAGCAAAATATGAAAATGTATATACTTGTATATTATGGTATAATTCCATATATTATGCAAAAAAAAAAAAAAAAAACACAAGTTCATTCAGGGACTGTTTTTTTTATCTATAGCTAGGTGTAGGTATTCTGCACCTCGCACATTCCATCCTTAAAAATGGTTCAAATAGATGAAGTTGTACCGGATTCCCACTTGTGAGAATGGAGCAAACTGGAATGAAAAGCCCGCCCAGTTTGGGCATCTACATTTCATAAAGGCTCAAAATGGGCATAATTAGAATTGATGTTACTGAACCTGTAACATATCAACAATTGGGCTCTGAATAGCTTTGCAATTGAAATAATCAACAGCATCAAGAAAGAAATCTGTTGAAATATCTAAAAACAAAACCATAGAAACTATTTGCGATCAACGAAATATAAATGTTAGTAAAACCCATTCAACATGGAAAGAGAACAGCTTTTGGACATTAAAACTGCCAAAGAAGAGGAGTTTATGACAATGGTTAAAGATAAGAATGTCATGAGAATAAAAATGTCTAATCTATATCTATATTTCTATATCTAATATCTAATCTATTAATCTATCTATTAATATTACTAATTCTGCTAGCATTTTGCTGACGTGTCACGCCCACAATTAAAGTTGAATTTTTTATTCAAATGAGATTTTCTGTTTGGTCAATATTATTATGGAAACTTTAAAATATTTGTTTCCTATTTTAAATATGATTTGAATCCATTCTTTTTTTTTCATTTTTGGTTATATTGCCGTATATATTGAGACATGTTTCAATTTTTTTTTCCCAATTGCAATATATCTATTAATCTATCTATTAATATTACTAATTCTGCTAGCATTTTGTTGACGTGTCGCGCCCACAATTAAAGTTGAATTTTTTATTCCAATGAGATTTTATTATTGGTCAATATTATTATGGAAACTTTAAAATATTTATTTCCTATTTTAAATATGATTTGAATCCATTTCTTTTTTTTTATTTTCGGTTATATTGCCGTAAATATTGAGACATGTTTTCATTTTTTTTTTCCGATTGCAATATATCTATCTATCTATCTATTAATATTACTAATTCTGTTAGCATTTTGCTGACGTGTCACGCCCACAATTAAAGTTGAATTTTTTATTCAAATGAGATTTTCTTATTGGTCAATATTATTATGGAAACTTTAAAATATTTGTTTCCTATTTTAAATATGATTTGAATCCATTCCTTTTTTTTTTCCGGTTATATTGCCGTAAATATTGAGACATGTTTCCATTTTTTTTTTCCGATTGCAATATATCTATTAATCTATCTATTATCTATTAATATTACTAATTCTGCTAGCATTTTGCTGACGTGTCACGCTCACAATTAAAGTTGAATTTTTTATTCAAATGAGCTTTTCTTATTGGTCAATATTATTATGGAAACTTTAAAATATTTGTTTCCTATTTTAAATATGATTTGAATCCATTCTCTTTTTTTATTTTCGGTTATATTGTCGTAAATATTGAGACATGTTTCCATTTTTTTTTTCCGATTGCAATATATCTATTAATAATTCTGCTAGCATTTTGCTGACATGTCACGCCCACAATTAAAGTTAAATTTTTTATTCAAATGAGATTTTCTTATTGGTCAATATTATTATGGAAACTTTAAAATATTTGTTTCCTATTTTAAATATGATTTGAATCCATTCCTTTTTTTAAAATTTTCAGTGATATTGCCGTAAATATTGAGACATGTTTCCTTTTTTTTTCCGATTGCAATATATCTATTAATAATTCTGCTAGCATTTTGCTGACATGTCACGCCCACAATTAAAGTTGAATTTTTTATTCAAATGAGATTTTCTTATTGGTCAATATTATTATGGAAACTTTAAAATATTTGTTTCCTATTTTAAATATGATTTGAATCCATTCCTTTTTTTTTTTAATTTTCGGTGATATTGCCATAAATATTGAGACATGTTTCCTTTTTTTTTCCGATTGCAATATTCTCATAATTCGTCTACATACATTGAACTTAAATTTGAATCTTGGTATATTTTAATTTTGGAAATTTATACTCTACGTAGACCCATATCCAACTGTCAGTTTATAAAATATTACGGAGTATAAATTAACTTTCACATATGTTCATATTTTCTCACCAACCATGCAAGTATTTCATTTTTCAATAAATTAATCAAAGATGTACTCGGATTGCCTGCATTCATTATCTTAACGGATTAAATTCATTTAAATATTTGTTTATTATATCACATTTATCCCAATCATGTTAAAATTTACTACTCTCTCTATTCGTTTAGCTAAATATGTTGTTTAATACTTATTCACGCTTTGTTAAGATGGTAAAAATTATATAAAATATTTTTTTTTCAATTTTTTTTATAAATTAATTTCGATAATACATAATCTATTTATAATATTAATTCTACTATCATTTTGCTGATGTGTCACGCTCACAATTAAACTTGAATTTTTTATTTAAATGGTATTTTCTTATTGGTCAATATTATTGCTGAAATTTTAAAATATCTGTTTCTTATTTTAAACAAATTTGTTTCCTATTTTTATACTAAAATGTTATTTAATTTGATATGTTGTATATCAATTTGTGATCTATTTTAATCGTCTACATACATTGAACATTCGTCAAGTCTTCATTGATTTTATTATTGGATATTGAAATTGTTGATTTATCATATTTAACCGATTGCAATATTACCCACAATGTTCACATACAACGAACATGTAATAATCAATTTGTAAATATTCGATTTTAAAAATTAATTATAAAAATCAATTAGAGCCAAAAAAGTGTTTTTTTTTTAATTTAATTATTTTAGACATCTTAAATGACTATCGAAAATAAATAATATTTTAAGACTCACAAGCATTACTAATGCTTATTTTACATCTTGGATGAGGCTTCTTAGATCACTTTTCTACATTTAAGGATCTATTTTTTACCATCTTACCTTTATTTTCACTATTTATTTCTCTCTCTTTCTAACCATCTTTCTCATGAAAATAATGAATAAGTTATGTACATCTACATAACTTCAAAATTATTCACACAATCATGTGCTTATGATTTTTTAATATTTGTACGGGAGCTTATATTTTACTTTTTAGATCTATGCTAATGATAATAATTATATATTTATTTCAAGTTATATTAGGTGGTGTGTTTGAGTATTATTACTACTTTACCTTATTAAATCATTTTCAAAATTTGTATCGTGTCTCTTTCCAACAAATTTATAAATTATAAAAAAATACTTTATACATATTTTTGTTGTAAACACGTATATATATATTAATATAGTATTATATAAATATATAAAATGATGTTCAAATTAAAATGGATCAAGCTCCCTGTAACGGCCCGGGATTATGATTCTCGGGTTACGTTTCGAGGGATGAAACCCCTCGTTAGGATCTTGCGCCCCGAGTACAGGTTGAAGGTTTGAAATTCTAAACTAACGTTTTCTAAGTAGGATTTCGTACCCAAGTTCGAAGGGATCGTTGGAATCCCCGGGGAAGTCCCCTGTACCTGTCATAAGTCTAAGCGTGAAAAACCAAAGGTTACACAAATAGCGAAAGTAAAGCATAATACAAAGGGGTGCCACGGCAGAGCTGGGTCAAAATATGATCAACCATTCAAATTCGAGCCGTAGTTAAATTGGTGAAGTTGGAATCTCAACTTTCTCTTTCCGTCATGTTAGACCCAGTGGTCATAGACTCAAATCAGCATCAACAGTAGTAAGCATAACGGATACCTAAAAAATTTGATATGGGGCGGGATCAGATCAATGCCCACTTTAGCTCTGCATCCCAACCTTAAGCACACATATACGCTGTACCTAATAAAGATGCTTCTAGATGCATTGCGGGATATTAACACACTAACATGCTCCTAAGCTCAAGTGCATAATAATAATAATAAGGCCTTAGCACAGAATACCAAGTGGTATATCCCTCTCCTACCTCCACCCCCTTCCGATAGGGCGGAGACTGGCCAGCTCGTGAATGCATTCCATCATAATCGGGTGGCACGCATGCCTAACCCGCTCCACAATAAAGCCCGCAGGCATCTCATAATATAAGGAAGTTCATGACTCGATTGACTCAGGACGGGACCCGATGAGACTATGTCGTCCTATAACCCTAGCAATGACTCTAGTTACTTCACAGATAACGGCCGTTCTGTTTACATACACATAAAGAAATAGAATGCTCAACGGTCGATGCAACCTAGCATGGTACTACATGGCATGCTGATCATGAATGCAAGCAACTAGTATATCATGCACCTAAAGCGAGGAATAGCTCTATTCAATCTGAGTAAGCTCCGAAGAGACTTACCTGGCTTTGCAGAACAGCATAACAAAGGGTCCAACACACATAAATAATAGTCACAAGTATCACCTAAATACACATCATAACATATATGTATAAGTATACGCCTAATCATTCAAGCACTCAAGGCACACATCATTCCATTTAGCCACATTCATATACTCGCAATAATACTCATATATCCGCATGATCTTATATCTCCAAAGTTCATCATATTAATCATGGCTCATAAGGCATAAGTCAAGCGATAACATAACTCTAACATCTCATCATGCCATTAATCATTCGTACATGCCATTAGTCCACACAAAACATGCTATTAGACAATCATTCACATTAATCATGCTAGTTAGTCACTGATCACATAATTCCCGAGTTAATCCCGAAACCCGTTTCAAGGTCCGTTTCAAATAGTTAGAATTTCCGATCCTTGAAAACGTTCGTCAAATTCTCCTTTTGATTTAAATCTGATAATACCCTTAATGTAATATTTTATAAAATTGACCCAACTATTTTATTTTATAAAAACCGACCCTTTATTTTTAATACTCCAAAACCGGACTCTTTATTTTTAATACTCCAAATCCGGACCCTTGTGAAATTGCCCACACCGAATTCATTTTATAAGATGACCAAATCATGTTTGTTTTAAAACAAGCAATCCCAGCCCACAAAATAATAGGCCCAAAATACCCGGCCATTCTCCCATCTCATTTCTGAAAACAACACAGAAAGTTTAAAAGAAGGGGGGCCCACGTCCAGCTGGCAGTGACATGATGAGGGACCCACGCCTCTCCTTCTTCCTCTATCTTCCTTCTGGCTTCCGCTGCTCGTTTGGTTCAAGGAGCGCCGCCGGAGCTCGATAGCTCCTCCTCCGTCCACCCTTCCTCGGCTCCATTGCTCTCCGGCGCTCACTCTCGCTTCTCCCTCGCTCCTTCTTTCAGGCGTGCTCCCGCTCACTCTCTCGCACTCGCTTCTCTCGCTCTCGCAACCGATCTCGCTCTCGCCTACTTCTCGAACGCCGCTCGCTCTCGCCTAGCTCTCGACCCGCCCTCACCCACCCTCTCTCTCCGAACAGGTAAGCAAGAGGAACACGAAGCACACAGGAATCGGAATAAAGGGAGAGAGAGGGTTCGAAAGCTCACCGAGAAATTCGATCGGAGCAGAGGTCGTCGGAATTCCACAGGGCTCGTCGGAGATGGAATCGAAGCATTCTCGGCCTGGGAAGGAAGAAGGAGGTTAAAGGGGGAACCTTTACAAGGTTTTGGAGTCGGAACGGAGGATCGAAGGCTTACCGAGGTTTGGGATCTTTCGAAGCTCGCCGGAATCGATGGCCCCGCCGGAGACTCAAGACGCTCCTTCTCAGCCGATTCGATTTGCGAAACAGAGGTGGGAAGGGGACAAGATGCTGCTCGGGCTCGTCTGTGCAGCTCCTGGGTTCGTCGACGTCGGGAGGAAGCTGTTGCCGCTTGGGCTCGTGCGGGGCGGAAGCGAAGGAAGATGATTGGTCGGCTTCATCTTCTGGAAGCAGAGGTGCGAGTCCGGGGTGGCCGGCAACGACAATGGTGTCGGTGGTTGAGCAGGGAGGAGGAGAGCCCTGCTCTCGGCACACCAAGCCACAAAGGAGGAAAAAGGGATAAAAAGGGGGGTGTTTGGGTTTCCTCGGCAACAACAGTGAGAGAGAGTGTGTGTGTTTGGTCTTTGTGTTGAAAATGAAAGGCAGGGAGATGTTCAGCTTTTTGAAGGGAGATGCAAGCGTTGGTTGAATCCACATCCAAAAAGGGGCAAAATGGCATGGGAGAGGTGGAGTGTGGAGATGGGGTTGCTGAGCTCAAATTAGCAAGGGCAGTTGGACTACAGGGCCTCCGAAAGAGACAAAAGGGAAAGGAGATAAGCCAAAGCGAAGGGTGTGGTCCAAAAGAATTTTGAAATACCCGAAAATATATCTTGAAACCCGCTCTCTTGATCATATCCTGACTCGATTTAAATAAAATTTTCAAAATCAAGAGGAAATCGTAACCCAAAATTTTATTTCACATCCCGAGACGAAAAGACGGAATTGATACTTAAAGTTAAAACTAGACCGGAATTCGCTTTAAGAGTTCAAAAATCCAAGTTAGTGAGTTTTTCGTTAATTCTCGCTTTAAAATTTATTTTGATTTTCCTTTTTCCGAAAAAAAAATTAGGATTTAAAAATCCGAGCCTTTACACTCCCGTGCCTTTAAGGCACGGGTATTACACTAGTATAATACTAAAACATACGTTGAAGATGCCACATGGCGGCTCCTCCTTAAACCAGACTTACGTGGCAAGTTCCCCTCTAATGTGGCCCCACTTAACTAATTAATTCAATTTACTCAATTATTAATTAAAATAAATCTAATATCTTTTTTCCTAAATTAAAGTGATTTAAAAAATTTTAAATACCAATTAATTATTTTTGTATGATAACTTTAATTTATTTTTTCTCATTTATTTTGAATTAAAACTCAATATATTTTTTCTCATTTTTTAGTTACCACATTTTACACAAAAATTATGACCCTATGCATCGGTTTTAGTATATTTTTAATATAGATAGATAGATTTTGATCTTATTAATTTGCTTTTATTTATAACATACATGCACTCACACACGTAATCGAGAGTTGATTTTTCCTTCATTTTCTATTTATCTATTTATCTAACATAAAAATAATTATTAAATATTTTATCATTAAAACCGAGGATTTAGTGGGATTTTTATCGGTAACAAATCACCACAAATCTATTTACTAGGGGTGGGCACGGGACGGGGCGGGACGGGATTGGCCGGGACGAGACTCGTCCCGCGAAATTTTTACGGGACGGGATTGACACTTTTTTTTCGGGACGGGATCGGGACGAGATGGTGTCTGGACGGGACGGGCCTTGTCCCGCAAATAAAAATAATAAAATATTATATAAATTTGCAAAGTGAAAAATGTTTTCATAATTCATTAATTTGTATACTATGTTGAATACGATATTCTTCTCAACTATATTATTCAATAATAATATTATTATTATTAATAATATTATAATACTATTATTAATCCATACAATGATTGTATAATTAATTATAATGCTCAACATATTTGGCTACATTATCTTACTAGATTAGGACGGAAAGGGATTGAGACGAGATTCATCAGATACTCTCTCATTATCGATTGATACTAGAGTAGTTGGGAAGAATACCGAATTTAGCTATTTGCCTCTTGTAGCTCTAAATAGGTATAATAATAATAATAATGATAATAATAATAATAATAATAATAATAATAATAATAATAATAATAATAATAATAATAATAATAATAATAATAATAATAATAATGCTATGTTATAATTTAAAAAAAATTACTATTATTACCTATTTTTATTGTTATTATTATAAAATAATTATACTGTACTTTACAAGAAAAAAATATAATATGATATAATAATAATAATAATAATAATAATTTTATTATAAAGTATTATTATTATTATTAAATTATACTATATAATAATAATATTATTATAATCAATTATTATTATAAATTGAAAATTATTATTATAATTATAAATAATATTTGCTCAAATAATAATAATAATATTATTATAAAAAAATATTATTATTATTATAAATGGAAGATTATGATTATAATTATAATTGTAATATTTTCTCAAAATAATAATACTAATAATATATTATTATTATTCTATAATATTATAATATTATTATTATTATACAAATTATTATTATTATTATTATTAATATTATATGCGGGACGGGACGGGATTTGCGGGATCCCACCGGGATCGTCCCGCGTTTCGTCCCGCATAATTTTTGCGAGACGGGATTCGCTATTTTGTCCTAAATCCCACCGGGATCGGGACAGGATCGGGACGGGATCGGGATTTGCGGGATCTGTACCCACCCCTACTATTTACTACTACGTATTTAACAACAAAATTTTAAGATTGCAATCCTCAATATAAAAAGCTTATCTATTTACTGCTTATCTATTTACTCCTATATATGATAATTGTTTTTAAATTATTGAAGGTTCATCTATTTCTTAACCAAAAGATTATCTATTTACTACAAAACACTAATAAAAAAAATATTAACGCAACCTATTTCTCAACATTAATATTTGTCTCAAAAAAGGAGAATTAAACAATGTTTTTTTAGACAATCCTTTTTATTTTTATATATGATAACTACATACAAATAGATGGTAAACAAACAACAATGTTTATATTTTTTTTACACCGAAAGATTATATATTTACATATCTACTCAAAAATAAGATTTAAACGGATTTTCTAAGTTGATATGCCCTAATTGAATCATCAATAGTATTCTATATTGAGAATGAAAAATAACAACTAATCCACCTTTATTCATATCTATTCCATCGGTTTATATCTATCGTTCCTACACCATGTTTATACAACTTTGATTAATTTGTCTTTCTTTATTAATGTTAAACCTTTCTATACTGTAGGCTTTGTGAAGACCATTTTTTGCATCTTCACCCCTTTCCACCTTGAAGTAGTTGTTTCTCCGCCATGTGGCGCCCTCACGTTTAAAATGTCACATGTCGATCAAATATTTATGCCACATCCTCATATTCTTAACCATTCAATTGGTCCATAATTTTACTTTCCAGTCTTTAATTTCATTATACAAATAATCAAATATAATAATCATTAAAACAAAATCAATTGCTTAAATATTTCATATGAATTACAAAAAATAATCTCAATAAGCTTCTTCAATGCTGGTGATTTGTTATCACATTTTACCCAAAAAACTTGATTTATTTGAAAATTCCAGAAACTTTTTCCTTTCACTTTGATTAATAAATAAACGGGGTTTTTTTAAATAAATTATACTTTATTTTTCCTTTAGTTTTTTTTTAATCCAAGTAGCTTCTTAAAAACATGCCCAAAAAATAAAAGGACCAATATTTAGAGACGGATGAAGCATTTTTTTTACTTTTAAGTTTATTACAAGAATATTTCTTCTCTGACATTTTTATGTGTTCTCCATCCAAAAGTTCTTAGAACTCTATTCACCTAGCGTTTGTGTAATATATAGTCGAATTAACAAATTATTTGGTCTTACCTTCCAACCCATTACCACAACAAATATTTGTTTAATACTCAAACTAACGAATCAACTTACTAAAAAAAATTTTAATGCTAAAAAAATAATTAAAACACTCTACAATTATATATACAATTGTTTCCATTTAAAAAGTATGGTCAAGCTTGAGGGGAGGCAAAACAGGTCTCTGCATCGAGCCCAAAATTTAAAGGGGACCCAATTTTCTTTTAAGTATATGGATTTTTTTATTAGTAAGTTTAACTAAAGTCATTACACTTTGTTGGTTAAAAACCTCATTCCTTTTCATTAGTTTATTACAAGAATATTTTTTCTCCGATATTTTTATGTGCTCTCCATCCAAAAGTTCTTAAAATTTCATTCACCTAGAATTTGTGTAATATGTAGTCAAACTATCAAATTATTTGGTATTACCTTCCAACACATTACCACAACAAATATTTGTTTAATGCTCAAAGTAAACAATCAACTTACTAAAAAAACATAGAATGCTGGAAAAAAAAACACTCTATACAATTATGTATATACAATTATTTCAATCTAAGAAAGTATGAAGGTGAGACAATGACGTTTTGCCACATATTATATATTGATACTCCCTCCGTCCAATAATACATGGTCTTTTAGGCTCTTGCACGTTAATTAAGGAACATATTTAAACTTAAATCTCATCATTATTATTATATGTTAAAACTTAAAATCTTTGGTTATCCATATAGAGATGGGAAGATAAAAAGTTTTCTTTAATTTTAATAAGTAAAAAAGGGTAATATTTTAGGGGTAATAATTACCTGTACACCTAAAAACCCATGTATTTTCGACAAAATTTCAAAGTCTAAAAGACCATCTATTTTTGGACGGAGGGAGTATAATATAAGGATTATTTTTTTTATCCAAATTTGTATTATTCGGCTATATCGTTTTCATATTATTATAATATATCTAATATATAATGTAAATAAATTATGATAATATCTTCTAAAAAATATAATATATTTTTATAAATCTCGTGCGTTACGCACAGGTACTACGCTAGTTATAATACTAAAGGAGAAGTCGCCTACGACATGTGTCGGCTTCTCCTTTAATGTAGCCTTTTTTTATTTTTTTTATTAATCGAATTATTTTTCATGGTTTTTTAATTTTAATTGATTTATTTTAATTGTTTGTTATTTTAATTTTTAATTAGATAAGTTTAGATCCTAACCAAATCTTACTGCAGATCCTACCTTATCTGAATAAATAAATAAACCCAATTAATTAATTTACGGAAATTTCGCCCGGTACCCCTGAGGTATTGCCTATTTCGCGGGGTGTACAAAAGATTAACGAAATTCGCCCGGTACCCCTGAGTTTTGTAGGTTTTTCGCCCCGTGCCCCTTCTCAGTTAAAACTAACAGTGGTTACAGCCCTCCGTTAATTTGTTCCATCTGAAAGACGCTCAAGAAGAGGGAAGTCGGGAACGAAGAAACGAGAGGAGAGGATAGCCGACTGGAGAAGCATGAATCGCCGGCAACGAGAGCCCGTGTCCGCCGGAAGGAGAGGTGGAGAAGGAGAGCGACGTCGTACCTAGAGGACACACAGAGAAACGAAAAAAAATGAAGGAATTGGAGAAGCGGGTCAACCTGCAGGTGGAGAAGGAGAAGGAGGGCCCGTCCTTGAATCGGTGGCAACCAAGGCAGTCATTGGAAGCGCCTCTAGGAGTGGTGGTCCTGGTGGAGGCATCGCTCGACTCGCCGGAGGCGGTGTTGGAGGCGCCAGGTACGTCGATTTAGGGTTTCAATTTTTGTTTCCAAATTGGGGTTTCGATTTGTGTTTGCAATTTGAGGTTTCGAATTGGGTTTTGATTTGTGATTAGTTCGAATTAGTGTTGAAATTTGAGAGTGAGGAATTTGTTAACGTTGTTGTGTAAACTGACAATGGATTATATGTTCCTGTCATTCGGGTAAACATAAATACTTTATTGTTTCTTTGAACCAGGGTATCAAATTTGACTACAAATTACAAACTATGCTAAATTGGTTGGTTTAGATTGAACATATTAGACACTAGATCAGATTTGGACTCATCTTTCAAAATTTTGACAGGGTTTTAATGGCCTTAATTTGATTGTTTGATCAATGTACTAATAATAGTTCTGGATTGTTGAATTGAGTCAATTCATTTCTGATTGGATTAGATGGAACTCCTACAAACTGCTTTGACCCTTTGGATTGAGAATTGCATAATGAAGATATTTTTTGCATCACAAGCTAATTCATTCTGATGGTTTCTTTCATTCCTATTTTATCATGGATGCTGACAAGAGGTTAAAAATGTGGCACAGAAAGCCAAAGAGAACTGCTTAAAACCAGAAGATTGTGAGGTTGTACTTGCACCCTTTAATTGCTAGTGACTTTACTTCTCTGAGTAACGTGGTAATAAAATTACTGCTTCATTGACACCACAGAGAGGAACATTTACTAAAACCAGAAGATTGTGAGGTTGTACTTGCACCCTTTAATTGCTAGTGACTTTACTTCTCTGAGTAACGTGGTAATAAAATTACTGCTTCATTGACACCACAGAGAGGAACATTTACAGCGTCAAATTTGGGAGGACAGTTCGGAATCAAACAGTTCTGCGCCATCATCAATCCTTTTCAAGCAATTGGGGCTGGTAAGATGTTGTTAATGACTTAATACCAATCCTCTAGGCTAGTTCTGTTTTGGCGGATGCCTCAAAAAGATCCCTTTTTGCAAGTTTTAATTGAAAATTTAGAAGTCTCTTCTCTTCCATTTGTGGTTTATATTTTATACCTTCCATTCAATTATGGATTTGAAGCTTGTTAAAAAAGTCTATTAGCTCAAACGGTAGAGCATGTGCTTATGCACAAGATGTGGATTCGAGTCTCATATAGGTTGATTTCTCAAAATGCAACCAAAATGGTCTTCAATGAATTGCTATAAAATTTAGTTCTTTTTTCTAGCTTATATACAGACAGAGTTAGCATTAGTCATAACTCATAAACACAATGCTCTTGATTTCTTAAAATTGCTCCTGAACATGATGGGGGACTAGCCATAATTTGTAATGTACGTATGTGTGGCTTATGTGGGATTCGAACTCACGTCTTGTGTTTATGCACAATGCTCTACCAATTGAGCTAATAAGCCAAAATTTTCAAATCAAGAGGCTAACATATTCTATCTTCAATGAGTAAATGTTAACAGCTAAATCAAATCCTAACATGTAGACTATTCACCAACATAAAAATATGTGAGAGGTTGTGATCTTCATCTGACATTCTAGAATGAAGCATCTGAGTAGAGGGATCATCAAACTCAGTAACTCGATCTGCTGCTTTGGTTACTTGGTAATGTCAAATCATTGGTGCTTGAGGCAAACAGGCTACTTTCCAACTTATTTGACTCATCCAGCAGCTTTGGTAGATGTTTAAGAATTTTATCATCACTAACCCTTCGTGATTGCAATTAAAGATTTTTTTATTCATGAATTAATGAGTTTATGCAACTGAGTTTTAAAAGCACTAAGAATCACAACATGCAAACCAACTAGCCAAATCAATATAATAACATTTAAAAGATCAGCAATGGAAAGCATTAACAAGATGACTCATTAGAATTTCTACTAAATTGCTCACTAATGTCGATCACTTTTTTTAAATACTGTAAAAAGAATTAGATTGTGACCTTCAACAAGATCAACTTAGTTTCATAAATCCCAAAAGGATATACACTCGAATTCATTTGTCCTTCATAGTCAATACAAAGGAAAGAAAAAAAATAAAAATTATGAATCACAAAGAATCTCAGTGAACCATACCAAGCATTTAAATCTAAGTACAGATGATCAAAGTCGAAAAGTTCAGGCTGATGTGAAGATAAAACTTGTTGGATATCCAAACTTTAGCACAGCATATAGTTGTAGAGACCTAGCCTTAAGCCTTGCTTCAAATTATTAACAAAGATTGTGACTCACAAATGGTGCAAAACGAACAACAAAAACATGTTCGTCACTCTCTAACCAAAAAATTCACAAATATGATTTCACTTTTTTTCCATCAAAACCCCCAATCTCAAATGAAAAATAAATTAACCAGACAAAAATTGAAACCCCCATTCTAACTAATCAAATTCTCAACTACCACTCTCAAATTCTCAACCCTAATTAGAAAACTAATCACGAATCAGAACCCAATTGAAAACCCCAAATTGCAAACACAAATTGAACCCCCAATTCGCAAATAAAAATTAAAACCCTAATTCAACATACCTTTGTTGGCGCCTCCACCACCACCTCCGGTGGGTCCTAAGGCGCCTCCACCACCCCTACCCGCGCCTCTGATGGTCGCTTGGTTGTCGCTGATTCACGGTATGACTCTCCTCCTCCAAGTCAGGCGTCGCTCTCCTTCTTCAGTTCCTTCTCTCTTTTTTTTTTTCCGTTTCTCTGTGTCTCCTCAAGTCGGGCATCGGTCTCCTTCTCCACCTCTCTTTCCGGTGGCTACGGGCTCTCTTGGTTGCCGATGATTCGTGTTCCTCCAGTCGGTCTCTCCTCTCCTCTCATTTCTTCGTTTCCTCTAAGCATCTTCAAATAAAAACAAACAGAAGTGGTAAGCTCTGTTAGTGTTAACTGAGGAGGGGCACGGGGCGAAAAACCTACAAAATTCAGGGGTACTGGGCGAATTTCGTTAATCTTTTGTACACCCCACGAAATAGGCAATACCTCAGGGGTACGAGGCGAAATTTCCGATTAATTTATTTATTAGAGATCTTATCTAAATAAATTAATAACCGAATTAATTAATTAACTTATTAGAGAGATAATGTTCTACTATTTGCATGATATATACTAGATGATGAATACTTGCTTGGTCACATTTTAGATGCTCATTGAGGCGTGCCTAACGGGTAGAGATGGGAAATGCTTGTTTGGTCACCTAATTGATTAATTAATTAATTAACCAATTATTTATTATAAATCAAATTACTTATTTAAATACGTAATTAATTAATTCATTAATTCATGTTTCCCCAAAATCTTAACCGATTTATTTTCTTTTTAAATTACTTTTTATTAATTTTATCAAAATTATTTTGAATTGGATATTATTTCAATTTTGAATTTTGAATAACAATTCAGATAAACTTAAATAACTAACAAAATCTAATTGGTTATCTTTTTATTATTCATTATAAATCAAATTGCTTATTTAAATACATAATTCATTAATTCATTCATTTTTCCCTAAATCTTAACCAGTTGATTTTCTTTTAAATTTCTTTTGATTAATTTTATTCAAATTATTTTGAATTGGATATTATTGCAATTTTGAATTTGAATAACAACTTGTATAAACTTAAATAACTAACAATATATATATATATATATATATATATATATATATATATATATATATATATATATATATATGGTTTACTTCAAATGTAAAAACTCCTTAACGTGTAAAATTTGTTTATCGCGTAAAATTTGCTAATGGGCCTAATTTAATTACTAATGGAGTAATGGGCCTAATTTAATTACTAATGGACCTAATTTCATTAGTAGAATATCTGTCCCCCTACCCATGCGTGTGCCCCCCCTTGCCCCCCCTTCTTGGACCAGATTTTTTTTTAAAAAAAAAAATTTTTTTTTTTTCCCAGAATTTTTTTTCGTGTTAACACTTTCTGCTGTGCAAGTATAACTTGCTTTTGTGCACATATAACATCTTATTGTGCAAATATAAGTTTATTTTGTACAGACATAATAATTCATTATGGGGTAAATAGGTAAATGTGATTATTTTAATTATAAAAATTTATAATTGAAATATGTTTAATTTATGGGTAAATTGGTAAATATGTCTAATTTTATGGGTAAATGCACTTTTTCCCGTTTTCATTGTGAAGTGCATTTGTGCAACTGTAAAGTGCAAATATAAGAACATAAAGTGTGAAAATAAAATTATAATGTGCAAATTTAGAATACAAGTGTGCAAAAGTAGGATACAATTGTGCAAATTTAAACTACAATTGTACAAAAGTAAGATACAATTGTACAGATTAAGAATACAATTGTGCAAATGTAAGATCATAATGTGCATTAATAAGACAAAAGATGTGCTTTTGAAATCGATGTTTTAATTTTGTTTTTTTTTTACTTTTGAGAGCTTGGGTTCACCTCTCGGATAATTTAGGTTGATAGATGTAAGTTTGAAATCGATTTGTTTACGTATAAGCTTTTAAAATTAAAGTGCATAAATAAGATTAAAATTTGCATAATTAAGTTTGTAATTATTAAAAAAAATTAATAAAAAAGTTTGTAATTATTAAAAAAAATTACAAACTTATTATCAATAAGTTTGTAATTATCTTTTTTTTAAAACTATATAAAATATTAACTTTTTTATCAATTTTTTTAATAATTACAAACTTATTATCAATAAGTTTGTAATTATTAAGAAAAATTAATAAAAAAGTTAACATTTTATATAGTTTTTACCTTCTTAAAAAAGCGTGCGTGAATAGTAAAGGCAATGTATTTTTGGACAGAGGTGGTAATAATTTGTTATGGCCTTAATCATTAGATTTGCTAAGCCTTGAGGCAATGTGTAGAGCGGTTGAATCTTGTATCAATACTAAAGGAGAAGTCGTCTAACCCATATGATGCCTTCTCCTTTAAAATTTGAATTTTAATTAGTAATTAAATTAATTAAGTTATTTTACAAATCCAATTAAAAGTTACTCCCTCCGTTAATTAAAACATGTCGTTTTAGACATTTGCACATTTTTTAAGAAACCAAATAAAAGCAAACAAAAATACACTTATACCCCTAATTATTACTTTACTTTTCCACTTTATTGAAAACTACAACTAACAAACATCTAATCATGACAAGGGTAATTTTGGAAAGTTAACACCAAAATATCTAAAACGACATGTTTTTCTTAACAAGATTTTACTCCTAAAACGACATGTTTTTCTTAACAAGATTTTACTCCTAAAACGACATGTTTTTCTTAACGGAGAGAGTATTAAGGATAACAATTAATAACAAATTGCAAAGATAATAATTAATAACAAACTGAGGATAAATGAAAATATGTGCAATATTTTTAATCTATTTAATTAATTAATATTAAGTGATCTGCCATATCTTTTTTTGTTGGTGGAAAGTGGTGGTCGGTATGCCATATCCGATTTAAAAAATGTGTTTTAATTATTTAATTAATTAACTCGGATATAAGCAAATCTCCCTTCAGTTAACTAACTAACCAACCAATTCTCTTATATATATTGCTATTAATTAACTCAGGATATAACCATATCTCATCAGTCAACTAAGTAACCAAATCCAATTAATTGAAAATTATGTTATTGTTTGGATTCTATTGCAATTTGTTTTATATATTTTTTAATTGACTTGTGAGTGTAGTGTACTGTATGCCGTGTAAAAATAAGGAGTAGAACCGAGCTAGCTCAGATTGCCCACGATGACAAATACTAAAGGTAAGGTGTTCATAGAGAAGAACAATAGGAAGGTAGGAAGGTTCAAAAGAGAGGTATGTTAAATATTTAGTTTATGGGTGTGTTTTACATATATAATCTTTTTGTTATCGGACATTACAAGGATTAATTCATCTTTTCATTTTTTTTGGAGGCGATGAAAACATTGACATTAGCAATCGAAAATTTCATTACCTCGATGAGTTACTACTACAAAAACTAAACACTAGATGAATCCGATGGAATATTATTGTTGGTGTATTAAGAATATCAAGATCACTAAACTACAATGATCCTGAACAAGTTCATTCGATTGACAAGATTTTAATAGATGAAAAATTAATTTTGTTTAACAATTGATTAATTTGTTTACACTAAATTTATTTGCATGTGTAAACATTTAAATTTACAAATGATGTGTAGGGTTCGAAGATACAATCATCCATTACAAAAAAAAAAAAAAAATTATTTAAACAAAGTCGAACACATGAAAGAAGGGCTTATATTTTTATTCTTTTTGCTTTTATTTAACTACTTAATAATACTTATAATATTTTTAATTAGCTCAATTCGATTCCAATAATTAAAGTTTCTTATTATTATTTAGAATTTTTATATTTTTTTCATTATTCAATGTGTTAGAGAATGCTTATTTATTTATTACTTAGTAATACTTATAATATTGATGTCAATAATGATAAATGAAATTATATGAACATATATTTTTAAACAAAGATCCGTGCAATGCACGGGTACTAAGCTAGTAATTAGACTGATAATTAGGACCACTAAACTAATTCAGAAAAGATAAAATTATTGCAAAAAATAAAAATAAAAATATTTAACTACGTGTTAATGCCTTAATGCTTTTAGCTTGCATCTCACCTTAAACAAAATTCACGGATATGCCCTTACATATATATGATAATTTTAAGTTATTTAACAACCATAGAAGCAATATCGATAACCTTAATTTCCAAAATTTCCCAAATTGATCCCACTCAAAATCAAAATCCTAATTTCCCAAATTGATTCTTAAAATCAAAACCCAAAACGAAATATCATAATCGTATATCAAAAGATATATATATAGTACAAATTCAGAGTATAAGGTATAAAACACTAACCTTTTTCAATTCAAAAACGATTTTGAATTCGGGAAGAATAATTTAGATTCTACTTCAAGGTTGCAGGCAACGGCCAGAGGGGAAGAGGACCGAGGAGCTAACAGCAGCCGCCGTCTATGGAGGAGGAGCAGAGCGGGGTTGCCGTCGCCGGCTATGGAGGACCGAGATAATGGATATACCAGAAAACAGAATAAAATCAAAGCCAGGAAAGCAAGGTGAAACAGCGATGGGATCTAAAAGAGATCGGAAAGAAGTCGGTGGTAGCCTCTGTCGAAAAGGAAGATTGAAAGAGCAATGAAATCTACTAAAAGAGATCGGAAAGAAATTGAAAGAGCAATGGAGGTGCAGAGAATAATTTAATGAAGAAGAAGAGAGAGGTAGTAGTGCTGTCGGCTGCGTAATGTCGGCTGTGTAAGGTCGATTAGGAAGATAAGCCTATTGAAAAAGATGGGCAATGGGCCTATTGTTTTTTTATAAACACGTGGGCTGTAGTTGGTTTTTCGAAAACGAAGAAAAATAGGCCCAATAAAATTAAATCAGAAAACATATGGGCTGTAAGTATAGAAATGGAAATTATTACAAAGGCTTGGATAGAATTGTAAAATTACTGTTTAAGTTGGCCTTGCTCCCTTTTTTATATATAGATATAGATATAGATACTAGTGTAATACCTGTGCCTTGATCCATTTTAATTTGAACATCATTTTATATATCTATATAATACTATATTAATATATATACGTGTTTACAACAAAAATATGTATAGAGTATTTTTTTATAATTTATAAATTAGTTGGAAAGAGATACGATACAAATTTTGAAAATGATTTAATAAGGTAAAGTAGTAATAATACTCAAGCACGCCACCTAATATAATTTGAAATAAATATATAATTATTATCATTAACATAGATCTAAAAAGTAAAATATAAGCCCCTGTACAAATATTAAAAAATCATAAGCACAAGATTGTGTGAATAATTTTGAAGTTATGTAGATGTACATAACTTATTCATTATTTTCATGAGAAAGATGGTTAGAAAGAGAGAGAAATAAATAGTAAAAATAAAGGTAAGATGGTAAAAAAAATATCCTTAAAGGTAGAAAAGCAATCTAAGAAGCCTAATCCAAGATGTAAAATAACCATTAGTAATGCTTCTGAGTCTTAAAATATTATTTATTTTTCGATAGTCATTTAAGATTTCTAAAATAATTAAATTATAAAAAAACACTTTTTTGGCTCTAATTGATTTTTATAATTAATTTTTAAAATCGAATATTTACAAATTGATTATTACATGTTCGTTGTATTGAATATTGCAGTCAGTCAAGACTTGACGAATGTTCAATGTACGTAGACGATTAAAATAGATCACAGATTGACATACAACATATCAAATTAAATAATATTTTAGTATAAAAATAGGAAACAAATATGTTTAAAATAGGAAACAGATATTTTAAAATTTCAGCAATAATATTGATCAATAAGAAAACACCATTTGAATAAAAAATTCAAGTTTAATTGTGAGTGTGACACATCAGCAAAATGATAGTAGAATTAATATTATTAATAGATTACCTATTATCGAAATTAATTAATAAAAAATTTGAAAAAATAATATTTTATATAATTTTTACCATCCTAAAAAGCGTGAATGAATACTAAACAACATATTTAGCTAAACGAATAGAGAGAGTAGTAAATTTTAACATGATTGGGATAAATGTGATATAATAAACAAATATTTAAATGAATTCAATCCGTTAAGATAATGAATGCAGGCAATCCGAGTACATCTTTGATTAATTTATTTGAAAATGAAATACTTGCATGGTTGATGAGAAAATATGAACATATGTGAAAGTTAATTTATACTCCGTAGCATTTTATAAACTGACAATTGGATATGGGTCTATGTAAAGTATAAATTTCCAAAAATATACCAAGATTCAAATTTAAGTTCAATGTATGTAGACGAATTATGAGAATATTGCAATCGGAAAAAAAATGGAAACATGTCTCAATATTTACGGCAATATAACCGAAAATTAAAAAAAAAAAAAAGAATGGATTCAAATCATATTTAAAATAGGAAACAAATATTATAAAGTTTCCATAATAATATTGACCAATAAAAAATCTCATTTGAATAAAAAATTCAACTTTAATTGTGGGCGTGACACATCAGCAAAATGCTAGCAGAATTAGTAATATATGGATTCAAATCATATTTAAAACTAGTGTATGCCCCGTCCCGTGCACGGGAATATTTTAACACAATATTATAAAATTACATTAATTATCTATAAAAAAATCATATTATAAATATGAAAATAAATAAATAAATATGAATTACATTATGATATTTAAACTAATAACTGAAAATATAAGATTAAAATTAATCTAGATCTAAATAACTCATTCTCTTGAAAAATAGTATATATATATAAATAAAGTAACTATGAAATAATTAATTCTTTCCACCAAAAATAATCGATAATACCTATCTAATATTTACTATTGTGTTTCTATTAATATTTTTGGTAATTATGATTACTGTTCTAAAAAAAACCCTTCAAGACTCGCCTAGACTCTCGCATAAACCCCTTACCTCATCCCTCCACCAAGGCTTTCAAGGTCACCAAGACCCACCTAGACCCCAAAGACCCTCCATAAAATTCGTCTATATGAAAATTGGGTGAACCTAATGTCTTTTTTAGGTTCCGTCCATATGGTGTAATTTATATATAAACCGTCCATTGGATAGATTATTTATAATCCAGATGGAGATACACTTATATGGCAATTTGTATATCGGTATATGCCAAATTTATTACTATTATTGCGTTTAATTATATTGATATAGTTATTTCCTTATATAATATATACTCTTTTATAAGATATTACATCTATTCAATTATATGAGTTAATGGTAAAATAAAATAATTATTTTTAATTATATAGATTAGAACTGCCTTATTATTTTTATTAGATTTTCTTTTTGACGGGAGAAGGTTTTGCGAGATGTACTCACGTGCCGCCACGTAAGCAGATTCATTCACAAGCCGCCACGCAGGCAACAATGCATCGGTTTTAGTATATGTATATAGATAGGAAACAAATATTTCCATAATAATATTGACCAATAAGAAAATCTCATTTGAATAAAAAATTCAACTTTAATTGTGGGCGTGACACGTCAGCAAAATGCTAACAGAATTAGTAATATTATAATAAAATAATATAATAGAAGATAGATATGTAATTATTCTACTTCAAGTTATATACTTTATACTTACCTTTAATTTTACTACAATGTAAAATTATATTATGTAAATTAGCCTATAGATACCACGCGGAAGTACCCGGTAGTTTGTTCAAAAAAATGCAAGATGGGGAATTAATCTAGAACGTCCGCACAAGGGAGAGGCGCCCAGGCGCTGCCCCATATCCAAGACGTGGAAGTTAATCCTAGCATCTGTACCACAGCTGGTATCTTTGTTCATTGAAGCTACCGAGGCGAATATCTAATTGCAAATAACTTGGATAGTATAGATAGGTACAGGTAAACTACCGTTTAAACTTGCCTTGAGTGAAAATTTGAATGAATTAAGGGAGGTTAAATTACTGTTATTTGGAAGACGTTGTTAGAGCCCTGCTGCTATGGACGGACACTAATTTGGAAACTTTTAGTTCATTACAAATTTCGAAACCGGAATGTGCTACTCCGTACTCTACAAGAAACTGCTGGGAACAATTTGAGGGCACTGACATTTAAAACAACTTTGGTTTTACCCGCTTCGATTACATTTCGGATGAGAATAGCAGCAGCAATGCAATACGCCATGTAGGAAAACAAAATCCCATCAAAGAAATATGATTGTCCCAAAACCCACTACTGCACAAAGCTAAACCGAATCAAGCGTTTTTAAAAGGAGATGGCGAACAGTGGATTCAATCTCATTCACCTGTTGCAATGTGACCGGTTTCACAAACGGAGATGTGCCAATGTCAGTAAAATTGCATGCCTTGTTGCTCCAGGCCCACTGTACACAATGACAGAACAAATTGCACAAGGGTGTCAGCAGCGCAAACCTCTGCTTGCTGAACAAGACTCTATTCAAACAACAAGATACGTTTTCGTTCAGGGGAAAGAAAAAATGACATCCAGCACAAATATTATTCAGACATCAAGATATGCAGAGAATCTTTATCTTGAGCACAAGGAATGTGGGCAATGAAGGCACTGTTTTTATCACCTTGGTAGAGATGGTGAGATTCGCAATTACAAATCATTTCAGGATTAATTTGAAAGAAAGGAGTCAAAGGACAGTGCACCTCATACTCATACACAAAACAAAAAAAAAAACAAAAAAAAAAACATGACAGTATAGAGAGATCCTACACAAAATCTTAATATGCAAAAGCCAAATTGCTTTACAAAGCCTTTTGTGGCTTTAAGTGTCCTGCCGAAGGCTTCTCGAATACAAATTCTTCATAGCTACCGCTTCTCCCTTTCTCCTCATCTTAAAGCCAAACTCAACTAAATGACCCTTTAAAGGTCGAGTACGTAAAAGTGGAGAAATCAAAAGCGGAAGAGTTAAAGAAGATGACTAATGAGAGGTCATTCAAGGGAGGTTTGCAAGAGCAGGAACATCAAATACAAGGGGAAAGAACAGATAGAAGTAATTGCCAACCGAAACATCAAACAATTTATGACTCTTAAATCTTAAGGCAAAAAAATAAAATAAAAGGAGCATGTAAATCATCCCTACTAGAGCAAAAAGGAAAATAGACAAATTTTCAATATGAGACAAGTCGCTCCTTTTTACTGAAAGAGGAACTAACGCGGGATGAGAAATGAGCTTACCAGAAGAAAATATAATAGCTGTTATTGGCAACCAAAAAATCAAACTAAAGGATCTTAAAGAAAAAGTCGAGTAAACCATGTAAAGGTAAATCATCCCTAAGACACAACCTAATAAACAGAAAGGGAAAACTACATATCCATGAATTCTTCACAAGGTGCCAAATCCCCTAAAAATGGCAATTTAAGAACGTTGCCAATTCTTTTTATTCATTCCGCATATCAACCGTAGCTCACCATCTCTACTTAATCTTAATTGAGAGTATTCAACTATCCTTTTACTTCCTCTCTCCTCTTTCACTTGATGGAAGTTCTATAGTCCTCAATCATAGCAACCAAGCAAAAGGAAGAGTAAATTCCTGTCAGTTAGGACAACCTAGGTAACAGCACACCAAATTAGTCTTGTTTAGCTGAGTTACACATCAAATAGATTGGCGTCCCTGTATTTCTGAATTTGAAATTATTGCAATTTTATAGCCCAAGGTTCTCTCCTGCTTCACCTTTTTCTTTTCTCTCCTTTATTTTATTTTATTTTTGCTTGATCAGGCATTCAGGTTTCTTAAGTGTCAGTGTTTCATAATTTTGACAGATATTATGTATGAACGTGCAAACTTGGCATGGCTGTAGAGCCAGTATCAGGAAGGAAAAATTTAAAAACATGGGTGTAGAGAGTTAAAGCAAGATACGCTTTATAAAATATTCTTTTTTACAATAACAAAGGATAAGTCCCATTTACAGTCCCCAAGCTTTTACATGTGCCCTATTCTAGTCCCAAATCTTTGAAAACTCCTGATAAAATCCCAAAACAATATTTGTGTTCACAATTACTCCTGCTATATATATTATAGTGAGCTGGATCAGATGGCAATTTTGTGGCATTAATGGAATCATGCCAAAACATTTAGGTTGGTTCAGAATTTGAGAAAATCTACATGAAAGAGGAAGGCAGCTGGAGTTTCTAAATGAACAAAAGGTGCATGCTCTCTTTGACTATCAAATTGAAAGCTTAAGCTACAAGTCGTGGGTGAAAATGTATTGCTAACGGCTTGGTTGATAAAATTGCCAATGGGCTTCATGGGTGAAAATTAAGCCCGTCAATTGCTTGACTAGTAAGGCAGTAGCCCATCAACAATTTTTATGGGTAGAAATCAATAGCTAATCACGCCCATCAACTTTTTCCCAAGGATGTATGTACCATATTGGTGAACATCATGCCATTGTCTTGCAGAAGCATAGTCAGAGATGGTTGAAGCTCTATCCCAAATTGCTCTAAAAAGGGGTTTATGTCATCCAAATCAACAATGAACAAGCCAATTACCACCAAAATTGGCATCAAACATACCTGATTTCCCTGATGATGCGATGAACCCTCATTCTCTCCCAAATTGGCTCTCTCCACACACCCAAAAAAAAATCCATACATGCTACAAAAATGACATGTGATCCAATTCAATACATTTTAAAAAGGGACAACCCATTGGTGACAACTCCCAAATAGCACAGTAGTTGCAAATTTACAGTGCAAGGGAAGAATTAATTTTGAACAGCATATTAGGTTTTCAGGCTTTATTAGGGGAAGCAAAAGGTTCGGGGTCCAAATAGGACAAACTACAAAGACAATAGGCTGGGGCTACCAAATGAGATTTGCCCACCCACAAATGATCAAGCAACATTCTTATCATTATAAATCTAAACAGTCTGCTAAAAGTAAGCAAGGGCGCAGAGACATGTCACAGGTAAATGAATGCATTTTGCACTAATGCCACAAAAAACCACTCAACAATGAAGCAACTTTCTACAATTGAATAGGAATGGGAATTTTACTTCACACATCTTGTTTATAGGTAGACACTAGACAGTATTAGGTTCTCTGGCTCAAGAAATCATACAGCTTTTAAGATATAGATGGTAAGTAAAATTGTGGTTCTCATAAACAAGCTTATAATTTGATGGTTAAAGCAAGCCCTCATTGTCACTGGTCTGATGAATTTTTGCAATTGATGAGAGTCATTCGCTTCTCTTCAAAAATCTACAATCTCACTGTTCACCCCAGGCATTTGAAATGCCTTTATTATTCTAAATAACACTTGTAACAGAAGGTTCATCCAGTAATATTTAATACCAACAAGTGCTGCTCACATCCTACCAATATCCTTAATGTATTCTCCATAAATACCTCTGTTCTGATGTGAAGATGTAATTCTTATGCAACACGATCACAATATACTACTCCTTACAGCAATTGACATTGAGATATTCATCCACACAATTTGTAACATGATCAACGAAACAATTGAGAACTTACCTCGATATACCTTAATTACTCCCTAATTTTGTGCCACTTTATCCTTCCAGTCCAGAAACCTTGGACCTTAGCATCATATTGCAGTTTTCCTGTGAATTCCAGTGAAGCATAACCAAGTCAACAACAGGATCACAATGTCAAAACAAGAAGTTGTTTGGCACGGTGTGCTTTTTGCTTATAAAAGGTTCCCAGGACTGCTTAAAAGGTTAACAGCCAGGAAAGCAATGTTACTATTATGAGCACGCCAATTAAAGCTACCCTAATCCACATTCAAAATGACAAATTCACAACTACAAACGAAAAAGCAGTGTTAATCCAATCTCACCTGCTGAAGAATCTTAGAAGAGGAGCTCTCAACAAGCCTGGACAAATTGTCAAGCTTAGCAAGCATCTTCTCGTACAGATTCTCCAATCCAGAAGTATGATTCGACGCCTCAGAGCCCAATAATTTGCTCAAACTCCCAATCTCGTGTCCATCCGCATACAAATTCAGTTGATTTTGATCCTTGGATAGCTGTTTCATATGGCTAAGTCTATCACTCTCCTTTGCATCCTCCTTCATCGGAGACCCCCTGGCACCGCAAGGTAGACGGGGAAAGTCCGAATTAGGGCAGAAGGAACTATAATGGCCACGAAAGGCAGGGCCAATATTGATCAAATGCAAGGGCTTGGCATCGAAGGTGTTGCTGGAGACCTGAAACTGGTAGGCACAGTAGTCATGGGTGTGAATTAGGGCTTGCTGATCGGGAAATGGCGTGGTGAGGAGGAGGAAAATGGACGGGGAGAAAGCGGAAGAGGAATCGTCTTGGACATCGAAGGAGAAATCGGATCTGGACGAGAGAGACTGTGAGACCGCAAACTCACGGAGAGAAGGGCGGAGAGAGGAGCGGCGACGGGCGGAGAACCAGCCAAGGGGGCGGAGGGAGGGGGAGGAGCGAAGAAAGCGACGGAGGGAGGAGACATCGATGTGGCCGGAGGAGTCGTAGAAAGAGGCGGTAGTGCCGGAGGAGAAGAAGCTGGTGACGGCTGCGACGAGGGAGGGGGATGAGGAGGAGAACTGGTCAGCAGGGTTGTCGTCGGAGAGGGAGGAAGGGGTGAGGAGGGAGACGTGGCCGAAGAGGAGGCCGTCAGAGTCGCCGGGGGAGGAGGAGCAGCGGTGGAGGAGATCAGCGAGGATGGCGCCGGGGATTGTTACTTTCTGCAATGGAAGGTCTTCCATGGCGGATTTATTTTCTCTCTCTAAGGCGCCGGAGAGAGAGAATCCGTTGAGACTTTTGGACGTAGAAATTAGAAAGGATCCGTATTTAGAGAAAGTCCCAACTCCCAACAATTCATGGCCAAATGAAACACCCCGTAGAATAAAGATCGATTAACCAAAGTCCAAAGCTAACCACCTTATTATTATTAAGGGCGAATTTCGTAATTATAC
The DNA here is from genome assembly GCA_037127255.1 of Persicaria tinctoria. Lineage (NCBI taxonomy): Eukaryota > Viridiplantae > Streptophyta > Magnoliopsida > Caryophyllales > Polygonaceae > Persicaria > Persicaria tinctoria. The sequence goes on along the minus strand of JBANSL010000020.1, from coordinate 16,257,028 downwards.
CCTTTCACTTAGACCTCAAATAAATTTATTTAAGTGATTAATTAACCAAATTCCAAAGCTAACCATCTATGGTCAACGTTGATCATTGATTGACACTTTTTTAATGTCACATTTATTATACTTTAATGACACTTTTAGCTACTGTGTGTCACTTTTCTAAATGATTTGATACTATTTTTCTAATGTAATTGTTTGAAGTCACTTTTTAAATCCAACTAATTGTATATCAATGACACTTTCTTATATATAAAAAAATGATGACATATTTGTACAACGATAATACTATATTGACATTATATTTTCATTGATAACACATTTGCGATTATACTTAATTGATCTCAATCATATTTGTGATGACATTTTTTGTTAATGAGATTTTTATACAATTGATGAGATATGAGTATAAAATGTGTACCCCGTCTTGGCAATAGAGTGACTGATAAGGTTGCACACCTTTGCCACTCTGTTAGGGGTGCCGATATTTATAACAATTCCAGTCTTACAAACCTCTTCCGCAAGGATGCATTCGGGTAGAGGTTGCTCATCCGAACATTTTCCTAATAAAAAAAATGTGATTGCACTTTATTTATGATATTTTTAATGACACTTTCGATAAAAAAAAAAATTTGATGGTATATTCATAATTGATAATTATATACTTTATTAATTCCACGTTTTCATTTATTTTACTTTTATTCATCGATATGTATCTATGAATACACTTTATTGATCACAATTATTTTTTTATCCAAAACATTTTTACAATGATAATATTAATTTATTGGCGACACTTTTATACATTTGATGAAAATTTTCTATATACATTAATGATACTTTATTGATGTTATTTTTTATTGATACCACTTTTAAACAATGAATTTTATTTGTGGTTGCATATTTTTATTGTTAAATTATTTTATGTTATTGAGATTTAGACTCAAACATGACCTCGTCAAAGAATTCACCTCCTAAAATGTCATCAAAACATGTGGCACCAACAAAAAAAAATCACCTCATACACTTTATACGTCACCTTAATATAGCATCACTAGTAATTAGTTACTCAAAACTACTTATTAAAACTACCCTCAACTGAAAAAAGATAGAATTAATATAAAGAATAAAATGTGGAATCAAAACAGTGTCATCTTAAAGGCGTACGGTCTCTGAAAATGTGGCATCATTATTAGTTGTATACCTAAAATCGCATATTATCACTTGTCATCAACTTTAAGATTATATATCAAATGCAATCAATCCAATGACAAATCAATTTAAGCAATGTAATGGGAGTCATGGCAAGAGAAAAATAAGCAAATATATCTTGTATTAAGATCATTATCAATAACCATTTCATTCTCAAGATAACTCCAAACTTCCAAGTTTGTTGCATGTTGCAACTAACCAGGGCCGTCCTGGGGAATTTATGGGCCCTGTGCTACGTAAATTTTCTGGCCCTTATATTAAAGTTGGTTTTAAGTGGGGGTAATGAATTATAGTGTTCTAAGTAATTATAATTTGAATTAAAATTGGTATTAACAATTTTATAATATATTTTGTAATGATTGTGCCTAATAAAAGATTAAAAGGTCAAATTAAATCAAATGAATACTTAAATTAAATAAATGTAATAAAAAGTGTCAATTGTGGAGTACTGAAAAAATGATAGGGAATATTATTATTTGGTAAATAAAAATTTCAAACCCGAAAACTTAATTTGAAGAATGAAAAACTTCAAAAGGTAATGTAGGGATATTCCATTAATATCCTCAAAACTTAATTTGAAGGAAAGTAGGTCTAAGAAAACCCAAAACTTAATCTAAAGGGAAGTAGGCCCATTCCATTAGGCAGAAAACTCGTAGGGATTTGTGGAGAATCGAACCCCGAACCTTTGGGAGAGAGGGCTCAAAACTTACCACTTGTACCAGGAAGCTTTCATGTTATTTGCCCACACTTGTATATATATAGGCCCCCAGAATTTTCGGGCCCTGTGCAGTCGAACCTCTTGCACCACCCATTCCACCGGCCCTGCAACTAACACTGCCTAACATAACTAAACCCATAAGAAACTCAAATCAAAATCAAATTAATGGGTTTGTTCAGCTTCAAAACCAACTTCAAATCACTCCTAACAAACCAAACTCTAAACACACACCGTCAAGGTGGACAAAATGCCGCAATTTGGTTCCAAATCATGCTTCTAGTCATGCATTTTTGTCATAGCAACGTCTATTTTAATGTAGTTTTTTCGGGTCAGCAAGCGACCAGAGTAGTAGTATCCCAACCTCGTGCAACACTTCGATGATTAGTACCCTTCATACATTGTATGAACTACGTCACAGGGAGCAGCAACAATAGGACATCATCACCGACAGTCGACTGCCGCAACTCCCTCAGGAACATCATAATCGCGGGCATAGATTGTGCTAGCCTTATTCTCACCGCCAACGTGCCTTTGTCAACCTTGACAAGGTTGCTAAAAACTAAACACGGATGGATCAACAAGAGAAACCTCAGTTGGGTACATTATTAGGAGGTACCAGTATTGACTATCAAGCACCCCTCAAAGTAGAAGATATTGCCATGCTTCATGGGATAAAACCAGCAAAACACCTACATATCAGAAGTATCGAGATCAAAAGTGACTCCTTTACAATCATAAATTACATCAAAGAAGTATGGAAATCACCATAGGAAATAGAGATGCTAATCACGGATATTTTGATGCATTTAACAACTTTTTCACAAGTATGTGTTCTTCACGTGGCTAGGATGGGGAATTGCGTGGGAGATAAGTTTGCACACATTTGTCACACAACCCTAAGCCACAATCTCGAGAACGATCTAGGTTTGAAAGACCTCATCCATAAAGATGTTCTCGGATAACACTGGATAAGCTCGTGCATCCTAATTATTTTCTAGGTAAAAAAAAATATGGGGAAATATTCCAAGACTTTCTACCATTGGAGAGCCACCATTGAAATGCAGTTGTGACTTTATAATTTTATTTTTATGTTACACTACTATGAAGAAAGTAGACTAGGAAAAGATATTTCCATTAAATATCATGATGGTTTGGCCATCCGCTAGTTTGTCCAATCTCTCGGTTACTCCAAACCTATTTGAAAAGTTGAATATCTTTCTTAGTATCGAAAAGATAAGAAAAAAACCCCAAGTGGGGGTACATAATTTTTTATACGAGAGGGCATACAAGCCCTCTTGTCGGCTTATTTTCTTTCATTTTACTAAGATTGTTCGGGAGACATGGTCCAAGCCCGGTGAAGAAATGAAAATGTTTTCAATTATGCTCGTGAGGGTTTGAAAAGGATTTGAAGCGGGGTAGAGGAATTGGTTAACTCCTTAGGCTCATGATCTAAAGATTACAGGTTCGAATCCTGCCCCCGCCTTGTGAATATTGACATGAGTTGAATGCATACTTTTAGTAGTGAAAAAATGGTTAGTTCCCTTACCACTTCCGACATTCCTGCTTCCAACCAGCCTAAGCGTGAGTTGTGGCTTATAAATAGGAAGATGAGGAGATAAGGGGCGAAGGATATTCATGATCATTTTTTTATGTTCTCTCGCTCCTTACTCGTGGAGGGGCATGCCCCCAAAAAAGCTTGTAGGAAATCACCGATTGGTCAAACCAAGAAAGGCATGGGAAAAGATGGATGAATCGTTCTATTTCTATGCTTTTACGTGAGATTCGGGTGGTGAAAGGACAGGTTCGACCTTTACGCCGTGCAACACATACGTAAAGACGTACAATTGGAAGTTTCATAGCTTTGTTATGCGCTATGGGGGACTTCTGACACAGGCTATGCCACCCAAACCAACTGAGGGAAGTCACATATGTCCCATCTCAAGCACCTACCATATCATGATCACATTGGTTTACCCTTTTTTCTTTGGTAGTTTAACGGACGGTCGCCCCTCCAACAAGAAAAGGTATAAATATGAAAACTTCTCTGCCATTTGGATCGGAGAATTTATGGAGGAAATCAGGTTTTTAATTTCCAAAAACCGCACGATTATATAGCCAAAGGGATATACCCCGCCTAAAATCATTCCAAGCGTGGCTAATGTGGCTACTAAGCTATTTCTTTGGAAAACTCCTACTAAGATGAGAAATTCCCCGATAAAGCTGCTAGTACCAGGTGAACTCATATTGGCCAAAGTGAAAGAGAAGAAAATGGTAGAGAGATTCGCCATGGTGGTCACTGAACCTCCGTAATATCTAACAAGTCGAGTCTTATGTCGGTCATATAGAACACCAACACATAGAAAAAAGGTTGAAGAAACCAGTCCATGACTTGATATCATTAGAATGCTACCTCCAGTTCCCTGTATGTTTGATAGAGCCAAAGATTCCCCCCCCCCCTCTCACCCCACTGATCGGAGTACGTCGATTACCCTTCAAACCGTACAAGATAGTTATCGCCTATCATACGGCTTTGACCACCCTACTCACTAATGGACTATGAGGAGAGCAGGCAAACGGGAACCGCTCGGAGCTATCTGCCTTGCGTGTGTCGATTGAAAGAAGAGAGGCTCGAAGCTATTTGAGCAAATGCCAACGTAAATGAGTCGTGTCGTTCAAAGCAAAGTGGAATTTTTTTAAGATCCATTGCTCGATTTTGCATGTTCTCAAAATGATGCGGATCAAGATGGCCTTTTGTGGGTCAAACAATGATCTTGATCCAGGCGAGCTCTCAAGATCGATTTGAGGGCTATTGATGGCAAAGAGTGTCTTCCTCAAGAGGAAGAATAAGGCGCTACCATGGATTGAAGAAAAGATATTATTTAATTATTATTATTATTATTCAGTTATTTCCATATTTGTAGTTGGGGCTATTTATGGAATGTCTTATTTTTAGTAATACTTAGTTAGGTGAATAAAAGGGAAACGGAAAGTTTATCTCTTCTAGATATTTTCCTTGACCACTAAGTAGGGATATTTATCTAGGAATTTATTTACTTTATTTTATCTAGAATTTATTACTTTAATTATTATTTTAGGAAGTCAATTTCTATCCTTTGCAAGGAAGGATTGACAATGCTTTGTTATTTAAACCATTTTCTACATTTAATAAAATGAGATGGGAAAATTATATTGAGGAAACCTTTTTGGCTAAAAAAGGTTCTTCAATTCCCCATCCTAAAGCTTTTGCCTTCAAGTTATTGTTCGATCAATCATCCGATACCCAACCCTCACCCAAACACAAACCAAACACAAGAAAGAAGAGAAAAGCTGAAAAATTGTCGTTGGAACACAGGAAATCCGTAGTTGCAGAACCCAGGAACCGTCGTTGCGGCGGCCGCTGCAATCGCTGTTGCGGCCGCAGCATCCGTCGCCGCCACTGTGGTCGTCGCTGCACACTTCTAGATTCTGTCGTTGTTTCCTTGTTGTCTTTTACTTTGTCTTTATTGTAAGTAATTGTAAACATCAAGGATATCAGGAATATTGCAAGATCGGGCCATCAACAAGTTGGTGTCCTTGATTCTGAGCCCACAGGCGAAGGATCGGGGATTCCAAACGTATCACGAAATGCAAAGAGACTTGCAGGGGCAGATCCGGGTTGGTTGGTCCGGAAAGTCAAGGGAGAAGTAAGCTAAGTAAAAGAATATACTATAGAATCTTATGAATCACGCGCAATACACTTTCTATATCTCCTTAGTCTACAAGGTGAACAACTTAGCTTACAACATAGCGTGTTCGCCACCAAGCTGGTTGGCTAGTGCATTACCGTAATAAGGCTAAAACAATGTAAAATTTGTGTCATGTGAAACACACAAGCCCTCCTCTAATTCATTTCAACAAGATGTTAAACTGGAAAAAAAAACTAAAAAATTTGACTCGGATGAAGAAGATGGACTACCAAGGAGAATCAAGCCTACGAGAAACCCGCGGAAAAGGAGTACCATTCGATGGTGTAGACATGTGAAGGGAGTTTTTAAAATTAACTTTGATGGCGCTAAATCCTCGTTCGGACTGACTTCTATAGGTTTTGTTATCAGAGACGAGGATGGGCGAGTGATTGCGTGCAGTGCTAGTAGATATGGGACGATGTTTGCTATCCAGGCCGAGGTCATTAGGATTTAGATCGATTTGTTGGAAGCACGACGTTTGGGGATCTAAAGAGTTGCAGTGGAGAGCGATTGTGAATGCGATTAATGGTGTTTGAGAGACTCCCTGGGAGATTGAAATCCTTCTTTCGGATGCTCTTCATTTATTACGCTGCTTTGAGACGGCTTATGTCACACACATTTTCAGGGAGGCAAATAGAGCGGTTGATTAGCTCGCTCACTTGGCTTTGGAGTCGGAAACATCGTCTTGGAGTAATGATCTAGAGTTTCTAGGTCTATGGACGCGGTTGAGTGGTGGTATAACTGTGGTTAGCCACCCCAAATTCTCGCTTGTATCTGATGATGCCCGAAATATAAATAATGATATTAACATATAAATAAGGTTTCCCGCTATATAAATAGAACCTTATATACAGGATGCTAAAGGGACGAACACGAGCATTCGGGTACAAGGTATCCGCGGCTAAGAAACTATCCGCGGATCAGTCAACCCGACCAAGATGTGGGAAAACCCACTAGAAAATCTTACCGACACATGGCGATCATGCCTCCTACACACATGTCATGGCACATGACAATCATGCCTCCACAACACGTGTCAAGAGGCTTACGGCACTTGGCGATAGGTGGGCTTGCATGATCGATTACTTGTAATATAAATAGGAGGGCGAGGTCTCATTAGCAGGAGGTCGGAAACTGGAATCTCAGAAGGCTTAGGCCGGATTCCCTGGCCATGAGCCCCCCTTTTTCAAGCGGGATTAGTCTCGACTAGACCGACATTTGATGGAGCCCCACAGGGATAACGGTTGTCCGCGAGTGGCTTGAGCTCGGATCGGCACAGGTTTGGGTACACCGACGGTAATTTTGTCGCGCGTCTCAGGTAAGCCCGATCGTCTGAGCTCGCCAGCGTGCAACTTGATCCCGGACTCCGCCGACAAGGGATTCTGAAAATCGGGCTTCGTCACTGACGCCGTCTGTGGGAAATCTCTCACGCTAAGAGGTAATCTAAAGATCGATACCTGCATATTTGGCTTCGATCTGATTCAATTTTCTAAAATTATTTGAGATAATTGAATAGCATATAAAACTAGCTAGTACGATATATACTTGGAGGTGCATTAGTCCATTCATGAATCTCGTTTCAATAATAAATTTCGAATGCATGCATGCGACTATGAAGACTTATTAACTTATATTCCCTCAAGTTCATACTCCATTCAGGTCTATTTAAACACCATTATCTTTTGGTGCACATGGTGGGAGTTCATATATAATATATGTAAGTATGATCGAGTTGCATGGGGGGAATATAAAGATTTATATATCCCAACCAGAGTAATCATCAGGAAGTAAATAGACATCGTTGTTTTTAATATGACAATTCTGAACTCATAAAAGGTTTTGAGTATATGTTGTGGGAGGGTATGTGAATCCGAAGGCTTTAAATCCCAGGACGCTGGAGCTTGCTCTGCGTCGGGCATCCGGTCGTAGAGCTAGCTTTTCGGATCAGATATTTTATTAAGTCTCTTAACGCGTGATCTTACTCCGCGTCGGGCATCCGGTCGTAGAGCTAGCCTCCCGGATCAGATATTTTATTAAGTCCCTTAACGCGTGATCTTGCTCCGCGTCGGGCATCCGGTCGTAGAGCTAGCCTCCCGGATCAGATATTTTATTAAGTCCCTTAACGCGTGATCTTGCTCCGCGTCGGGCATCCGGTGGACGCATTGAGCTCCCGTACTATACTTAAAAGTCCTATGACACTGGAGCTTACTCTGCATCGGACATCCGGTGGACGCATTGAGCTCCCGGACTATACTTAAAAGTCTTACGACGCTGGAGTTTGCTCCGCGTCGGACATCCGGTGGACGCATTGAGCTCCCGGACTATACTTAAAAGTCCTACGACGCTGGAGCTTGCTCCGCGTTGGACATCCGGTGGACGCATTGAGCTCCCGGACTATGCTTAAAGTCCTATGACGCTGGAACTTGCTCTGCGTCGGACATCCGGTGGACGCATTAAGCTCTCGGACTACACTTGAAGTCCTATGTCGATGGAGCTTGCTCCGCGTCGGACATCCGGTCGTAGCCTTTGTCTCCCGGATCGAATGTAAGTCTCAGGACGCTGGAGCTTGCTTCGCATTGGGCATACGGAGAGCTTGCCTCCCGGATCGAAGATTATATAAATCCTAGGACGCTGGAGCTTGCTCCGCGTCGGGCATCCGAAGAGATTTTCTCCCGGATCGAATATAAGGCCTCCGCTGGTTGCTTTGTAAGCTCGCGGAGATAACTCTTAAACGAGTATAAACTAAGTCCCTCTCGAGTGACAGAGGGCCTCCGTTGGTTGCTTTGTAAGCTCGCGGAGATAACTCTTAAACGAGTATAAACTAAGTCCCTCTCGAGTGACAGAGGGCCTCCGTTGTTAGCTTTGTAAGCTCGCGGAGATAACTCCTAAACGAGTATAAACTAAGTCCCTCTCGAGTGACAAAGGGCCTCCGCTGGTAGCTTTGTAAGCTCGCGGAGATAACTCTTAAACGAGTATAAACTAAGTCCCTCTCGAGTGACAGAGGGCCTCCGCTGGTAGCTTTGTAAGCTCGCGGAGATAACTCTTAAACGAGTTTAAACTAAGTCCCTCTCGAGTGACAGAGGGCCTCCGCTGGTAGCTCTGTATGCTCGCGGAGATAACTCTTAAAAGAGTATAAACTAAGTCCCTCTCGAGTGACAGAGGGCCTCTGCTGGTAGCTTTGTAAGCTCGTGGAGATAACTCTTAAGTGAGTTTAAACTAAGTCCCTCTCGAGTAACGGAGGGCCTCCGCTGGTAGCTTTGTAAGCTCGCGGAGATAACTCTTAAACGAGTATAAACTAAGTCCCTCTCGAGTAACGGAGGGCCTCCGCTAATAGCTTTGCAAGCTCGCGGAGATAACTCTTAAACGAGTATAAACTAAGTCCCTCTCGAGTGACGGAGGGCCTCCGCTAATAGCTTTGCAAGCTCGCGGAGATAACTCTTAAGTGAGTTTAAACTAAGTCTCTCTCGAGTGACAGAGGGCCTCCGCTGGTAGCTTTGTAAGCTCGCGGAGATAACTCTTAAACGAGTTTAAACTAAGTCCCTCTCGAGTGACAGAGGGCCTCCGCTAGTAGCTCTGTATGCTCGCGGAGATAACTCTTAAAAGAGTATAAACTAAGTCCCTCTCGAGTGACAGAGGGCCTCCGCTGGTAGCTTTGTAAGCTCGCGGAGATAACTCTTAAGTGAGTTTAAACTAAGTCCCTCTCGAGTAATGGAGGGCCTCCGCTGGTAGCTTTGTAAGCTCGCGGAGATAACTCTTAAACGAGTATAAACTAAGTCCCTCTCGAGTGACAGAGGGCCTCCGCTTGTAGCTTTGTAAGCTCGCGGAGATAACTCTTAAACGAGTATAAACTAAGTTCCTCTCGAGTGATAGAGGGCCTCCGCTGGTAGCTTTGTAAGCTCGCGGAGATAACTCTTAAACGAGTATAAACTAAGTCCCTCTCGAGTGACAGAGGGCCTCCGCTGGTTGCTTTGTAAGCTCGCGGAGATAACTCTTAAGTGAGTTTAAACTAAGTCCCTCTCGATTAACGGAGGGCCTCCGTTGGTTGCTTTGTAAGCTCGCGGAGATAACTCTTAAAAGAGTATAAACTAAGTCCTTCTGGAGTAACGGAGGGCCTCCGCTAATAGCTTTGCAAGCTCGCGGAGATAACTCTTAAGTGAGTTTAAACTAAGTCCCTCTCGAGTGACAGAGGGCCTCCGCTGGTAGCTTTGTAAGCTCGCGGAGATAACTCTTAAACGAGTTTAAACTAAGTCCCTCTCGAGTGACAGAGGGCCTCCGCTGGTAGCTCTGTATGCTCGCGGAGATAACTCTTAAAAGAGTATAAACTAAGTCCCTCTCGAGTGACAGAGGGCCTCCGCTGGTAGCTTTGTAAGCTCGCGGAGATAACTCTTAAACGAGTATAAACTAAGTCCCTCTCGAGTGACAGAGAGCCTCCGCTGGTAGCTTTGTAAGCTCGCGGAGATAACTCTTAAACGAGTATAAACTAAGTCCCTCTCGAGTGATAGAGGGCCTCCACTGGTTGCTTTGTAAGCTCGCGGAGATAACTCTTAAGTGAGTTTAAAATAAGTCCCTCTCGATTAACGGAGGGCCTCCGCTGGTTGCTTTGTAAGCTCGCGGAGATAACTCTTAAAAGAGTATAAACTAAGTCCCTCTCGAGTAACGGAGGGCCTCCGCTGGTAGCTTTGCAAGCTCGCGGAGATAACTCTTAAGTGAGTTTAAACTAAGTCGCTCTCGAGTGACAGAGGGCCTCCGCTGGTAGCTCTGTATGCTCGCGGAGATTACTCTTAAAAGAGTTTAAACTAAGTCCCTCTCGAGTGACAGAGGGCCTCCGCTGGTAGCTCTGTATGCTCGCGGAGATAACTCTTAAAAGAGTATAAACTAAGTCCCTCTCGAGTGACAGAGGGCCTCCGCTGGTAGCTTTGTAAGCTCGCGGAGATAACTCTTAAACGAGTATAAACTAAGTCCCTCTCGAGTGACAGAGGGCTTCCGCTGGTAGCTTTGTAAGCTCGCGGAGATAACTCTTAAACGAGTATAAACTAAGTCCCTCTCGAGTGACAGAGGGCCTCCGTTGGTTGCTTTGTAAGCTCGCGGAGATAACTCTTAAGTGAGTTTAAACTAAGTCCCTCTCGATTAACGGAGGACCTCCGCTGGTAGCTTTGTAAGCTCGCGGAGATAACTCCTAAACGAGTATAAACTAAGTCCCTCTCGAGTGACAGAGGGCCTCCGTTGGTAACTCTGTATGCTCGCGGAGATAACTCTTAAAAGAGTATAAACTAAGTCCCTCTCGAGTGACAGAGGGCCTCCGCTGGTAGCTTTGTAAGCTCGTGGAGATAACTCTTAAGTGAGTTTAAACTAAGTCCCTCTCGAGTAACGGAGGGCCTCCGCTGGTAGCTTTGTAAGCTCGCGGAGATAACTCTTAAACGAGTATAAACTAAGTCCCTCTCGAGTAACGGAGGGCCTCCGCTGTTAGCTTTGTAAGCTCGCGGAGATAACTCTTAAACGAGTATAAACTAAGTCCCTCTCGAATAACGGAGGGCCTCCGCTGGTAGCTTTATAAGCTCGCGGAGATAACTCTTAAAAGAGTATAAACTAAGTCCCTCTCGAGTGACATTGGGCCTCCGCCGGTAGCATTGTAAGCCCGCAGATAAAACTCTTAAGTGAGTTTAAACTAAATCTCTCTCGAGTGACAGAGGGCCTCCTTTATAAGCTCGCGGAAATGAAACTAAGCCCCTCTCGAATGAGGAATATGAATGAGAAACATGTGCATATGATGCATCATTATCGAACCCCGGTTTAGTCACGACTTAACTGGAATTCGAGGAGCTGTGATGATGCCCGAAATATAAATAATGATATTAACATATAAATAAGGTTTCCCGCTATATAAATAGAATCTTATATACAGGATGCTAAAGGGACGAACACGAGCATTCGGGTACAAGGTATCCGCGGCTAAGAAACTATCCGCGGATTAGTCAACCCGACCAAGATGTGGGAAAACCCACTAGAAAATCTTACCGACACATGGCGATCATGCCTCCTACACACATGTCATGGCACATGGCAATCATGCCTCCACAACACGTGTCAAGAGGCTTACGACACTTGGCGATAAGTGGGCTTGCATGATCGATTACTTGTAATATAAATAGGAGGGCGAGGTCTCATTAGCAGGAGGTCGGAAACTGGAATCTCAGAAGGCTTAGGCCGGATTCCCTGGCCATGAGCCCCCCTTTTTCAAGCGGGATTAGTCTCAGCTAGACCGACATTTGATGGAGCCCCGCAGGGAGGACGGTTGTCCGCGAGTGGCTTGAGCTCGAATCGGCAAAGGTTTGGGTACGCCGACGGTAATTTTGTCGTGCGTCTCGGGTAAGCCCGATCGTCTGAGCTCGCCAGCGTGCAACTTGATCCCGGAATCCGCCGACAAGGGATTATGAAAATCGGGCTTCGTCAGTATCCAAAAAAAAAATCAACAAGATGTTATTTACAACTGTTTTTCTATCCTATGCTCTTAGGGCATAGGATAAGACCCTAAATTGAAAAAGATTCCCTAGAAAAAAGGCAAGTGCCCCTAAGAATCTAATTAAAAAAATGTTAAAATAATTAAAATTTAAATTTTTTTTTTTCTAAATTTAGGGTCTTATCCTATGTCCCAATGACATAAGATAGAAAAATCGTATTTACAATTAGTTTTATTGGTTGGTTAACCGGTCATATTTTAATCATGAAATGTGTTCAACATCATTCGAGAATCAGATAAGGCAAATTTTTTTACATTCGATATAAACTTGTAGTTATTCAAGTTATTAATGTAACTATTCGATCTATCAAATACCTTGATAGAATTCAGCTTAACAGCTATAAGAAGTACAAGTCCTATGTTAGAATTGTAGTTAGTTTGTGTTAGATTCGATAAATTCTACTGGTCGAATCTTTACCCTGTTTTGGTTTTGGGTCAAACCTGATCCCTGATTGTGGATTTGTGCTCGTTTTGGTTTTGGTTTTGTGCTTCTACTACTTTCCAACATCGATTCGACAACAAAATGTGATTTCAATTCCTCTCTTCCTTTGTTTATGCATATAAATGGGTTTTGCTAAGCTATGCATACAATTTTGTGATGTTCCATGCCCACGAAATTTCGTGTCATCCTGCTGGATTACCAAGAATTGAGATTGCTGGCCATTTGATTCAATGAACGTTGAAGCGCTATTCAAAACGTTTCAACATGTCTGAAGTGGGCGCTTCATACAGCGAGCGGTGTCCATGAAGCGCCCACTTCAACCACTCAAGTCCTGAAGCAACAAAGCAATTAAGCGAGCGCTTTGTGAACAAAAGCGTATTTTGATACGCGGTATTATTTAGAGTAATTTTTCAAATAAAGATCAGTATTGACTGTCCTGATTTGTATTTTTGCTAACTAAAGAAGAGGTTGACAAGGGAATTGATACGAAGTTGCAAGCTAAAAGTGGTGAATGGTGATGGTGCTTTGCATCATGAGGGGAGGACATCAGGTCATCTATATACGTTAATCATACCCCGCATTTCCAAAAAAAATCCAATTCAAATGATATGTATCAATTTTTGTATTCTGAATCATTACTATTTTATGCCATAGCATGAGTGTATATTCTGAAAACACATTTTATAGTATTGGACACTCCGTCCATGATGCAGGCGCTTCGTGTCGCTCAGTTCACGCTTTAAGTGATAGGCACCCTGTACGCATTTTTTATCCCTGATTTGATCCGCCTAAAGAATTTCTCAGGGTAGGTATTACTATGAGCCTACCCCTGAGAAATTTACTATAAGCCAACCCTTCATTTGGAACTTCTAATAATGTACAATGAGCTTACAATGGCTGCTAATAATGTACAGTGAGCCTGATGAATCTGATTTATTACTCAACTGAAATCAGAACCCTGAACAAACTATCTGTTAATTAAACAATGCTACCTAATTTCAGGAAACAAATCAAAGCTCAAGCAACTCCAAAACATAACCTTTCTGAAACGGTGAAACCACAGCACAAGCTGCACAATAAATGCCCATGTATCCATGCAATGAAAACCAACAAACTCATGCCAATCTTCACCTTATTAAGGCTGAAGTAGAAATGCAGAAAATGCATGGACTGCAGATAAAAAAAATCCTAGATCAATCGATTTAATCAACAATTTAAGGATTTCAAGACATGTTTTGGAATTGGATTCCTACAATTCCGATTCAAGGCAAGCACACATTGTGTCACTCAAATCCCTTGCATCTGTTCTTGAATCAAAACAACAAATAAAGCCGGATTTGATTCTCATATGTATCCAGAACAAACCACAACTGATACCCACCTATTCGCAGATTTCTGGAATATGCTGAGTAGATTATTCAGATTGAAAAGACATTATTAAGCTTCGACCAAACATACAAGAAAAGAGAACAGATCTGTACTATATAACCGGAGAAAACAAAAAAGGAAGAAGCAGCAGTCACGGACTACAGTTACTCTTGAACGTAAGCAAAAGGATACCAAATGGATCAAACAGGTAAGACTTGATATTATAGTATCTAAAAGAACAAAGAATTGACGTTAACCGATCACGAGATCTGCGGTATCCAATCTCTTTTGCAGTTCTATATAGCACAAAAAGTGAATTTCGACTAGATCTGGAAAATCGTTTATCTGTACCACATCATCGAATGAAAGCATGCATCTATCCTTCAACAGATTCATTAATTACCGTGCATGGTCCCGATCCAAGATCCCTCAAACGCGAGTCGCGGCGACAACCGAAGGAGCGGCGGCAGCGGCGTTCTTAGCGGCGCCACCGATGAAAGAAAGGAAACCGGTGGAGACCTGCTCTTGATCGTCCAAGAACAGATCCTCAGGCATCCTAAACGCGCCGTGAGCGGCGACAATGGCAACGCCGACAAGGAGCGCGGAGATCAAGACAGATCCGACGCTGGTGAGGAAGATAACGAAGACGCTAAGGACAACGAGGGCCCCGAGAGTCTCACGCTCGGAGAAGGGGCGGCCGAGGAGAACGAGAGGCTGATCCGAGGGACGGAAGAGGTAGCAGAAGATCCAGGCGCAGAGGAGGCCAAGGAGGAGGATGAGGGAGCCAGGGTTGGTGAGGAGGGAGAAGGCGAGGACGACGGCGATGAGGGAGAGGTAGTTGACACGGAAGTAGGAGTAGTTACGGCGGAGGCGAGCGACGGCGTCGGTGACGTTCTCAGGGCGGGAGAAGGCGGAGCGGTCAGCGAGCTCCGCCCAGGGGCGACGCTGGGCGAAGCCATCGCGGACCTGCGAGGTGATGTTGTTGATGAAGGATCGGAGCGCTGGAGTGGCGATCGGTGGTTGAGACTGAGCGGAGGAGGCCGAGGTAGCGGCGGGGACGGTGGCCGGGGTGGCCTGGGGGACGGAGAGGGGAAGGATCGGAGGGGCGGAGGAAGCCATCGCCGGAGGAGAAAAAGGGAGTGTATTTTTCAGATCTGAAGAGGAGAGAGAGAGAAGTTGGGAATGATGAATGAGAGAAAGGAGAGAATAAAAATAGAGTGGAGGCGCGTGAGGGAAACTGAGAAAGAGACGCGTAGCTTCGTAAATTTTAAAAAAAAATTCGTATTTATTTGCTTCGTCGGTAAGGGATTATTGACGGTGATTTGTCAACCGCGTTTTGTAAAAGTCCGTTGTTGGGTAATTTTCCGCTTTGACCTTTTAAAATTTCAAGCCAAATTTGACCTTCATTTTAGAAATAGGCCCAACAAAAATTGGCCAAAATGGGTTTTGGCCTATAATGGGAGAAAAAAAAGGCTAAAACCTATTTTATAGCCTATGGTGGGAGATGCTCTAATATTAGGCGAATATCCAATTTCCCTTTCGGCCGATTCGCAGGACTACACTAAATCGGTGTTCGGTTTATAAAAATATACTCATTTTCTTAGAATAGCAAAAATAGGATAGGTGAGTAAATAATGACTGATTTTACCTTTAAATTTAAATATAAAAATCATTAAAAGTAAAATTATGAATTAAAAGAAAAGTAAAAAAATATATAATAAAAAGTGAAATATAAATTAAAATAATGTTTTAAATATTTTTTTTCAGAAATTTAAAAATAATAAAACTAGTCAGATGAAAATCATTGTCTTAGTAAGAGAATTAATAGTAACAGGAATAAAATTTCTTTTTGACAGGATAGACGTTCTTCGTGAAAAAACTGATAATTAATAATGACATGATGGGGTCTATAATAGGGGAGAGAATAAATATACGATTTTATCCATACCATAACTAGAAATTAAAGGCTTGTCCAATATGATAAAGTTATTTGTTCACAACAACATGAATAATGTTTATAGTGACAATGTTGTAGGTTTATTTTGACATGATTGAAGCTATAATCGGGGAGAGAATCACTGAAGATACGATAAATCATATCTTCAGGATAATTAACCATGTTTACAAAAGGATTGTCAATATATATATTGAAACCATAATATTATCACATTGACAAGATGAATATTGTCCTTGACAATTCCAAATATGAACATTGACAGGATATGATCAAAAATCGGCGGGAGATTGAGTAAAGATACGATTTTGACAAAAATCATAACCACTAGATTATTAACCCTAACCGCTTAATTGCCGCCTCACCAGTAGTGGAGAAGTTGTGGTAATGAGCTTCAAGGATGTTGTACATAAATAAAAATGACTATGAAGCAAATGGGTACCACTCAAGCAATTTGAATGGAATCATCAAGAACTCAACTTTAAGACCTTCCACAGTTGAAGATGTTCAAAACAAAGTTTATCTAATGGATACACATCACTTCTAAATTTCACTATAACAAAAAACGGACAATACATCAAAAGGGGTTATCACATCCCTAAGGCCAAAACTGAATTGATTCTAATCGAATCATAAACTCCATCTCCCACATCAGTTAGATTACAACAACAAGTTTATATGTGTTCTCTATGAATCTGCAATAGAAACAAACTTGTGCAGTGAAGTTTCATGGACTAAACTTGGAAGTTATGAATCTTCAACCACTGCTTCATGCTCTTTTACATCTAAAACACCATTCTTCACTTGGGGCCTTTTCGAAACTGTATGTGGAAATAAAGATCAAGTTAAAAACAAATTTTAAGCTAGTGAAAAAACCATCAATGTTCTTTAGTGTAAGCATAAAACTACCAAACATCAAGAAAAACTGAATAATTTTATGCTGAAGAGGATTACTTAGACTTGAGATTGAGAGTATAACCAGCAAGGCAAGTAAGCCTTGATTTTGTGTTAACTTCAGCTAAAGGTGTTGAGCTCTCTTTGGCGGCAGAACAAACATCCCAGACACGTATAGACCCATCTAAAGACGCAAACGCCACCATATACAAATATTCGACATCAGCTTTCGTAGAAAGTCTAACTAAATAGCTTACAAAAATGATTTGAACTATATTAAAGATGAGTTGTACTAACTTTCACCTCTGTTTGAGGAGTAGATGTTTTAGGTTTCAACGTGCTTGTACTAGTACCCACGTCTTCCATGCCGTTTGAGTCATCTGACTCAAGGATCCTTTTCCTTTTACCCTCTGCCCCCGAAGGACTTGCTTTCGCCGCCTTCCCTCCTCTTGTAATAGCCATAGAAGTTACTGAGTAGTTCTCGAGTAGTTCTTGTAGCCTTAACCCACAAATATGTAATATCTGGAATTCAAATTCAGATTGAAGAAATTAACAATCAATATGAAAAAAAACCCTAAAGAAAACACATCCAAATAACTAAATACTGATGGACAATCACAAAATTTATGTAAGAGGAGGGAAACCCCCTAGAAATTGACCAAGCAAGAGGGAGGATTGTTGGTTGGTGGTCTAACATATACATACAAAAGCATATCATTAGTCAAACAACTACCAATTTGTAGATTCTACTAGTGCTTATGTGGTAGGCATGATCTAGAATTAGCCAACAAAAAAGGATGGATTTTGAGCTATGTTTGTTATTCTTGGGCAAAGACCAGTTTCAGAACAAAACATTACTGTATTAGCAAAACCAAGCAATGAAAGTGGCCATTAAACACCAATTGAAGTTCTTAAAATGAAAATTAACTACAAGGGTATACCAAATCGGATGTCAGTTCCTCAACATTTCGACATGGGAATACAAGGGCACATACTTTTCATCTCAAATCGAAGTACATTATTGAGCGAAACAATGAAGACAATATTTGCGACTTTAAGTGCTACATGTAGCACAAATATCTATCAAAGAATGAAGAACTGAAGTTTGTTTGCAAACAGTCTGTTTTTACCTTTGGGAAGTCGAGACTCGAGAGAGTTTCTAATCAAGACAAGTCGCAGGGTGGTCTGATGGATTCGGAGCCGAGGGTTGGGTCTGCTCTTGGGGTCGAGGCCGGAGCCGGAGCTGGATACTGATTGCGCCGGAGTGCTCGCGCAGCGACGGAGGGTGAGGGCAGCGACGGTCGGACTGCTCTTGTGTGTTTTGGTTAGGGATTGAGATTGGGTCAGTCGGAGGCGCCGAAGTGTAGGCGCAACGACGGACGGTGAGAGCAGCGACAAAGCCGGAGACACGGGCTAAGGTCCGAGCGCCAGAGACTTGGGATTGGGGCTGAACGCCGGAGACTTAGGGTTGTGGGCCTGTGGCTGCTCTTGTGCGTTTTGGTTAGGGATTAGATTGTGGGTTGGATTGAGACTTTGGGCCTTTCTTTAATTTGCAAATCTGAAATAATTGGGCCATCGGAGGTTGAAGGATTGAGAGTTGAGACTGTCTTTTCTGGCCGACGATTATCTCCATCGTTCATCTCTGCAACTCAAAATTCGTAAAAAATGGAGGAGAGGACATGGCGGGAATGCCAATCCATCCTCTCCGCCGGCGAGCTTCCTTCTCTTCGAGCACTGTCCGCCGTCCGATCTCTCATCGTCAATCCTTCAACCTCCGATGCCACAGTCTCCTCCATCCTTGAAACCCTAAACACCTTACCCTCTCTCCCTCACCACCGCCATCACCTCCACACCCTCTCTCTTCTCTCCGCCCTCTTCCTCTCCCGCCCCCACCTCTCCCACCTCATCTTCGCCTCCGTCTTCTGTGTCTTCTCCTCCTCCTCCGCTGTTGATGCCGCCTCCTCCTCCCGCCTTGCCGCCGCCGCGCTTTCTCTTCTAGTGTCTATAGCGGACTCCGATTCAACTCTTCGCCCCTCGATTGATTCCATCGATGATGGCCTTCTGATTGCTCTCAGCTTCCGCCCCTGCGTGCAGGTGCGGATGTGGATTCTGAACAATGCCATGAAGCTTGGAATTGCGACAAATTTGCTTGTCACTGTGTTTTTAGGGTTTACGAAGGATCCGTACCCTGGGGTGAGGAGATCAGCGTTGGAAGGGCTGTCGAAGGCTTCTGACGACGGTGTCTCTGTTAGTGACTGTGGTATTATTGAAGGATGCTTTCTGAGGGCCGTCGAGCTCCTAGGAGATGCTGAGGATGACGTTAGGGTGGCTGCTATTCGAGTGGTAAGTTAATCGATCTATGCAAGATTAATGCTATTTCATATCGGTTGTTCTGAATAGCTTTGATGATCTTGTGTTGATAGAGTATTAGAGTTATTAATTGTTTCCTAACCTCATGGATCGGGGATTGGTTGGTTGATTTCTTTGTGTACATTATGTATTGTATAAGAGTTAAACGCAATGTTGCAGGGGCATTTCCCTTTTGTTCAACAATGGTCCAATGCGATTTAATTTCAGGTGAGTAGGTGGGGTAAGATGCTCCTGGAAACGAAGAATAAATCAGCTTACAAGGATTGCTCCGACTTCTTATTTATCCAGGTTGCACACTTCTCTCTCTTTCTTAACTTCTCCTTTTCATTATACATGCGTCAGAAATTACTGTTGTATTGCAGTTTTGTGCTGACTGCTGTATCGCAGTTTGAATGTTTTGTTTTGGCCTTTGGATCATTTCTAGGGAAAGACATCTTTGGCTTTTGAAAAGAATGGCATTTGGCACCAAAATGATGTGGGAAAAATCATCCAAGTCATCAAACTTTTTAGGAGAAGGAGCATAATATTTTCTGGAGGATTTTTTTTTGGAAGTGTTCTAGATGGTTTGTTCATTCTTTTCTTGATATTCTAAATATTGAAGTTTCCTAAAGCATGGTTTGAAATGAAAGGTGTTTTCAGTCTTCTATTATAAATTACTGGGTATCCGCTAACATTCTCTGGTATTAATGATAAGATTGAAAATCTTGCTTCCATTTGGGTTTCCCCTGGTTGATTGCATAGTTGAAGAGGGGATGTTGTATTCATCCCCCTCTGCTTGTCTAGATTCAGTGAAGTAGTCAGCATTGGCCTATTATAATTGATTGAATTTTTCATTTGCATTTGTAGCTCTGTTCCATGGTGAGAGATATGAGTGTGGCTGTCAGATTGGAAGCTTTTGATTCTATTGGGAGCATCAAAGTGATGTCTGAAAATGTACTGATGGTGACCCTGGCCAAAAGGGTCCAAGAGACTAATAACGAGAAGAAAATTCTTGATGTAAGTTCTGGAAAGCAGTATGAAGTACCCACGTCTACTGTTGCCGGAGCTTTTCTTCATGGGCTTGAGGACGAATTTAGCGAGGTAATTCCCCGAGTACAGTTTTTTCTATCTCGGATCGCAACTTTGTGCTCCCTTTTTAAGAAAAATTAAAACTTTTCCAATTTATTTTATGGCAATCATTTACATGCTTGATCAATGGTTTTAAGTGATCATGATTGTCTGATAAGTTGGTATTGGTGGAACAAATATGTTAGTGTGAACCATGCAATAAAATTGCGACCCTGATTTACTTGTTGATCAACTTTTGGTGTGGATATCGCTTATAGTTCATACAGTTTTTTTTCCCATCCACTTCTAATTGCTCCTTTTACTCTTGATATGTAAATCTTTTGAAGGTGCGGTTCGCTTCTTGCAAGTCACTACAGATACTTGCAACTATCTCTTCTAAGTTTTCCAATGAAGCTGCAACCTTGTTGATGGGTGTTATGAATGATGAATCGGTGATGGTTAGGCTGCAAGCTCTAGAAACAATACGTCATATGATATTATGTAACCATTTGAACTTGCAAGAGGAACTTATGCATGTGGTTAGTTTCCCCACCTTCTGTTAAATGAGGCAATTTGTTCATGATTATTAATATTAAGAAAATCAAAATTTATCTTTCTTGTCATGTGGTTCATCTTCTGTTGATTTCACTGTAAAATTAAAGGATTGGTCTTATTCCCAAATATAAATTATTGTGCGAAACGTGTATTAAATTTTGTGTAATCTGAACTAGTCGGATCTACTTTATTTCATGAACTACTGATTCTTTTTGTGCTGGCCATCTAGTAACTCTAATATAATTTGCTGCTTTATACTTCTTGATAAAGTAGTTCATTGAGACCTTGATAAATTGATGAAAAGAGATAGATTTCTGCACTCTAAATTGCTCGGATCCAACTAGTTAATATTCACTGAAGAATGCACAGCAAAATAATATGCTGAGCGACTACACTCGCCTCAAGAAACCCTCTATCTCTAGTCTCTCCTCACATCCCAATAGTTCCCATCTCTTCTCCGGGCACCATTATGTCATATTTGATCGGTCAATCTAGGAACCGCTGCATCTTTGCCAGAGTGGCTTGCCACTGGCTTGTTGCCTCTGTGTTATACAACAATTCTTTACTAGTTTTCTCCATGTCCAGGGTCCACTAATGATTTGTGCAGCATTTGTAACAGTTTGATGATATGCCAAATTGTTCCATCTTCTGCACTTTTCCAGTCTAACTACATTCTTGTATCTAACCTCATATCCATCCTGCATTGCCTTTTCATATTATTCCCTCCTTGGTTATAATCTTTTCTTTTTTCCCAAGTAGGTAAATGGTGCTTCATACATTGCAATTCTAACACGTGTGTTTTTAGTAGATCAATGTACTAAATATGGAAACTTTGAAGTATGATCTTATTAAAGTAATTAAGTTTTGGCTTGTTATTATCCTCTGTAGAAATTCTACAAAGAAAGGGACATTACAACTGCTGAAGTGCTGAGCAATAAATTATGGCTATGCTCTGTTATTTGTTAGGGAAGGAGACATTCACATCTGAGTTTTTTTTTTAATAGTTGAGTTTTACTCTGATGCTGACAGAAAAAGGAATTGTAATTCGGATCCTTGACCTTCGATTCCAATTCAGCAATCCTCTACAACATAATACTGTAATACACAAATATTCCTACTCATAATTGTAAACCAAAAAGAATCCATATGTCGTAAAAGGGTAGTAAATTCAAAATAGTAATACATTTTAAGGATGTTTTGTGAAGAACCTGACCATGGAATAGGTCAAAAGAGATGAATATTAAAATATAACTTGTCAATCAATATAGAAAATTAAGATTTCTTTTGCAAAACAGTATCCTACCATGAAAAAGCTTAATCCATGCAAAGGTGATCATGGTGCTTACTTCTCATATTGTTTTATTTGTAAAATAACTGGTGTTTTTATCATCTTTATCTGTTTTGCAGTTAATTTCCAGTTTCTCTGACAAGATACCCCAGATAAGGATCGGAGCAATGGAAGTACTTGGATTGATAAAGTTACCTAATACCAAAATTTGTAAACTATATATTGAAAGCCTTTTGGGGAACTTGGATTTACATCCTCAGGTTTTCATTCTCTCCATTTGTTATGCATTTTGCAAGTTATCTTCTTTCTGCCTCAAAAGGTGTTTCAAATGCAATTATTACGTTGGATATTTATATCATTATATATGCAAGCCCAGAAAAGTATAGCAGTAATGGAAACCGAGCTTTGCATTGTAGATTTTTGTGCCTGGCTGAATTTTTTTGCCATGCTCATTTAAGGAAGGATGACTTGAGTGTGTTGTCATATAATTTATGGAAGTTCTTCTGATTGTTTCTACTTATTTTTACATTCTTCAGGATGAAGCCGAGACACTTTGTGCCTTGTTTAGGAGTGGACAAATTCATAGCAAGTTTGCATTCAGTGCAATTGAGAATGCTTATAACGAGGTTAGTCATTACTCTTTGTATTATTCCTATAAAAACTCTTTAGTTTCATTGTTTGGCAATTACATTTATGCTGTTAGTTGCAAATAAAATAAAGTTGGCATTGCAACTTAGGAAATTACATAGAACCACCCAGAATTATACATAACCTCCCATAAATTAGGGGACTTTTCACAAAACCACCCTTATTTTAGGATATTACACATTTACACTTACCAGCCATAAATTAGTTTTTTCTTTCAAAGACTTGCCCACGACCCTTTTTATGCTTTAAAATGTTAAATTACCACTTTATTCTTCTATTATTTTGGTCAAATGCTTTAGTGAAAAAAAAAGACTTATGGATGGTTCTTTGAAAGATAAATTTTTGTATGGGTGGTTTTGTGACTTATGTAATGTCAGTAATAGATCAATGACTCAAAACATCACTGTCACCCTTCTTCCTGGTTATCATTTTTGTTAAATAATACTGTATATATGTTAGGTTTCTTGTTTTTGCACCACTTTTGGATGATGCTAACCATTGTTGTAATCCTTTTAGCAGATGACCAATTCTGGTGGGAAATTAGCATTTGATAAACCTGAAATGATTGGGCTCGTAGTATTGGCTATTTCAGTTTCACTCTCAGTTGAAGCCCCCTTGCATTATATTGTACAGAGAATAATATCAGTTGCAGGTGTCTTTCTTGGCCGAATATCTTTTGCACTTAGAGAAGTAATGGACCAAAAAACTCTTTTGGCATATTTTTCTCGAAGTGGTAGGTCTTCACTTTTTTCTACTTTTAAAGGTGAAGACCATTTCTTAAATTGCCCTAGGGGCATTGATGTTGACAAGAACTGTACTTCCTCTGCTAGTCCCGGAGATTTCGCACAGATGGAAATGGATGATTTGCTTTCTGAAATGCCGTCAAAGTTCAGGGAGGGTACACTCCCATTCACAAACAGTCGAAATGAGATGCTTGTTGAAGTCAGTGAGTCTATAAAGCTCATCTTAGCAACTACAAAGAGTTCATGGCAATTTGCAAAATCAGGTTGCACAAGTGAAGCTCTTAAAGTACTGAGGTGATAATGTGTTCATGATCTCTTTTTTTAAATCATATGTTCATAGTCGGTACTGATGCAAACTAATTAGCTAAAGCACTAAAGTTTCAACCATTGCCATCTATTTTACACTTGCCAGAATGTTTGATACGCAGTTAATTGGTCTTTTTAGGATATTAATTTTCTGGATATCTTCATTTCCTCTATTTATTTGAGTATTTCTTAAGCTCATTGGTTCCCTTTTGAAGTGTGCCACTTTATTGATGTTATGTACTTTGTCCTGTCGCAACCCCTTAATCGTTTTACTTTATATGCCATCAATATAATGTAATGGCCGTGCTTATTGAATTTATTTAATAGTCGTTCTATTTGTACTTGTAGGTGTTGCCAAGAAGAGATAGATACAATTGGGGCTGGCACTGTCCAATTTTCTAATATACTAGATTTTGGTATGCAATATGTCAAGGTGGTTAATCTGCTCACAGAATGGTGGGATCATATAAGGTTTCCTGGAAAACATTTCTTTGGAATGGGTTGCATGGATCTTTTGCTTAACAAGCTGGAGAAACATATTATGCACCTACGATATCGGTTCACAGGGTTCAGTGAAGAAGATGAGCTGCATATTTTTGAGTTTTTACTTCTTAACTATGTGCTGAAGCTGTATAGAGTGCAATTGTGCTGCAAAACATTAAAGAAGCTTTCAATTACAATTTCACATGTGGTGCATCTATGCCAGACATTATCTTTTATGCCTTCCGAATTTGTCAGTGGACTTGAAAAATTATCCAGTGGAATGTGTGCCACGAGCAGTGGGATAACCCAAGGACCTCTTCTAGTTAAGAATATGGTTAACTCATTTGATCTGAAGGATATTGTGCTCCCTCAAAGTATTAAGCACATCAAGGCGGACATAGAATTCCCTGGATTTGACGCTGAGCGTCCTTTCCCTTTCATCTCTGGATTACCTGTCGGGGTACCCTGTGAAATTACTTTATATAATGTATCGAGTGAACACAGGCTGTGGCTTGACATGAAGGTAGATGGAGGGTTAAGTCAATTTCTCTTTTTGGGCTTGGATCAATTTGGTGGATATAATGAGGTAACAAAATTTGTGTACAGTGCACCCTTTTATAGAACTCCAAATGCAGCTGCTTTTTCTTTGACAGTTAGTATAGGCATGGAGTGTCTTTTGGAAGATCCTGAACTGCCAAAAGGCCACGTTGGACCTAGGAGTCCATTAGTATATCTTTGTGAGGCAAAAGAAATTGAACTATTTAGGGTTGATAGATTTCATCGCTGAGTTCCCAAGGTAAGGCTAAAGATGTACTCAAGCTCAGAATGAAGGGAGAGAAGATGAAGTAAAGAGTGGCTATGGTTATCAAATGTTTAAACAAGCGAGATCAATTTATTTACTATACTTGGTTGACATTCATCAAAAGGAAAAGAGCTTGGAACTGTTTGTTTGCAATTGCTGCAACATTATTCCAGGCAACAGGCAGCGCTTTTTCTGCTGCATAAGGAGGAAACCCACTCATGCAAGTTGATTCCACAGTTTTGGGGATTGTTCAAGTGTGATCTTATTCAATGTTCACCAGGATGGTAAGTAGGTTCTGTGACGATTTTGCGAAATGCAAATGTATGTTTTGCTGCATAATGTGGGCTTGCCTCTAGAAGACATTTTTGTGAGAGAAGGTATCTGGAGATTCTTGTTAATGCGATTGATGCTGCATTGCCGCTAGCCTGCTACTATGCTGAAAATGCATTACGACAGACATGAAGATGCAAGTAATGGAAAATGTGATTTTCAGGAACTCAGTTTGGAACAGGCTGCTGGCAGAGGACCTTTGCGGTCAGAATCTATTATAGGTTATTGTCTGAACATTGGTTTGATATGTTGATGGTGATGATAGGTGCATGCAAGTTAGTGATATAGCTATGATGTCCTGCAAAGGAGATGTCGTTTGATCAGAGGAGTTCAAGCTTGTGTTGTATCTATCAGTTTTCTTTACTATACCAGCATTTGCAGCTGTGATACTCAGCATAAGTGTATATTCCAGTTAATAGTCTGGCTTGATAGTAATACACCCAAAGTAGTTTCATTTTATTTTTATTAAACTCCTTTTATGTCATGTAATCCATTTTAAGCAGGTTCTTATTGTTGTTTTGCTTAGCACATTAATTATATCGTTATGGGCCTACCTGACTAGTTTAGAGAACAAAGAAAAATATGATGGTTTCTCTTTTTATTTATTTGGAGGAAATGAATGTAAAATTGGATTATTAGTTAGGGATGGAATCATGAGTATCACATGTAATTTTAAAAAGGGAAAACAAAAGCCTCCTTTGGCTAGTTGAAGGTTATTGACTTATTTCCCAACTCCTTTCCAAATCCGCCAAAGGAAGCTTCAGATTATGTAGTACATTGCTCTTCAGCTCCCTGTGCTCAACCCAACCAACAGCACTTCTTACTATCCGAATAGGTCAGAGTCTCGAGGGAGCAACTTGGGGGTTCAAATCTAATGTATGTTGTTTTTCTAACCTTGCATAGTAGACATTGAATGGGAACCAGGAGCCAAACATGCTAAAGTGCTAAATACATTCTATATCCCTCACAGAAACTAGTCAGAGTAGTGCCAAATGGTTGGATTCTGGAATCTGGACACAGGCTGCAATACATGACATGGGAGCCCCTATCTATTGCCAATGTTAGCTGTCCAGTTCTAGTAATACAAGAGAAGCCAAAGCTTACATCGCAATCTTGGGCAAGTAGTCATATCCTTTTTTTTCGGCTCAAGGGAGGAACTTGTACAAGGATGGTTGAAGATTATGGAAATTGTTGAGTTCACTGACATTGGTGAGCACTGCTTCCGAGCAAGAAGCACTCTAGGACAAGGATAATCTGAGTAGTATGTGGAGTTGGGGACCATCAGAAACATCAAGAAACTCTTTAACATTGTAAAATTAGGATGTTGATCACAAACTGCTAGTCTGATACTCTACACACCTAACTGGTTTTGTAAACCAGGAACAAATTCGTGCCAGCATATTTGGATGCCAGTGCTCTTCCGGCTGATGTTGGCTGCGAGAATGCTATTTGAGAGCGATCAAAAGAGGAACCATCACAGAAGCTTTTCCTGCGCGAGTACGTCACTTTGTAAGGAAGGGCAAAGATAATGCTCGCTCTGAGATTAGACAAATGAGAAACACTATTCTGTTCACAGTGTTCAGCTTGTAGACAAACAAAAGGGCATTGATTCAGAGGTAGGACATATAAAAAGTACCTCATAGCATCTAACAAGTAGGTTGCAATGTGCTTTCTTCTATTGGATGGACTAACCCAGATGGCACGTACACCGCAACAAGCAGGCAAGGCTTCCTCCTCACAAACAATAGAACCAATTGAAATTTCCTCCGAGTTGTTCCGCGCAGACAAGGCTCTTTTATTAACTTCTCTTTGAAAGTTCACTCCACCAAATGTTAGTATGGTTGATTTCGGCCTTGACTCATTTTTGCTAATAATATCAGAGCTATGATCAGCTGAATCTGTAACTACTCTATAAGCCTTGTCTATCCCTTCCGCAACTAGACAACCAACTACTCTACGTGAAGAGATAAACAAATAAACCTGCAGTTCAGGGAACCGAAAAAAGTATAAATTACTATAGGGAAGCAGATTTTGACAGTTCTTTTTGAACCATCCACGGATTATAGGAACAAAAATCATGTTAGCAGCATGAATGACTGATCCTGAAGTTTAACTGATCCTGAAGTTTAAGATAGAATAAAGTCATGTAGTACACACAATGAAAATGTTCTGACCAAAAGGATTTCGCAAAAGCACTCAAGTGTTTACATCTAGCAAGCGCTTATGAAGCGAATAAAAAAAGCGGAGAGACGACTAGAAAAATCAACTGAGTAGTGAACAAATACTTGATTCAGTTGAAGTGGCCTTCAAATTTTGACAATAATGCAACAGAAGGTGAGAGCTTAAACAAATGAACTGCCAACTAGTAGGCAGTAACAACAGCATATCAAAGTTTTGGAATCACTAACAATATCTAATTCTTCTTTCTAATATTTTAGACAAACATGGAAAGTTAAAGGTGATGGGGCCCTGCCCTCTTCAATACCAATGATGTTTTAACCAACTGTTTAGCTCACCTTGCAAAGATCATGAAATATCCATCCATCCCCAAGTTCAATCTCCATAATTTTGATCACCTCTTGAATCTGCCATTTAGCAAGTTCACATGTATGTCAGTAAATCAGACTAACCCCTGGGATAGCTTAAAAATCAAGCCACACAATAACACGACAGAGAAACTAACTCCATAACTTAAAGGGGAAAGGCGAAAGATGTAGACCTTTTTCTTCTGTGCTGGAGGGTCATTATTTAATACAAGTATGATATGTCCCTCTTTGACGGATGGCATAGCAATCTTCCTCTCATGAAGCCAACCCTGTAGTTTAAGCCGGAGATATCATTCAACAGGCTCCAAGAAGAAAGCAAACAGATACAATTAAAATCGAAGACTAACCATGAACTGGATTCCATGGGTATAGTTCTTGTGAAAAGTGCTGTGAACCTTTTCATCTACATCATCTCCTTTAGCATAATTTATCCCACAAGTCGAACAGGTATGTAAAAGAAAATCAGATTGGCCCAGATCCAAATGAAATTGAGCATAGTTTCTCTTCTTGTTAAGGACCTTTCCTGAGGTAGATTTTGTATTCAACACCTCATCCTCTGATCTTAGCTGGTCAAGCTCTTCACCACTCAATTCATCATTGCTTCTACTTCCTGATTCAGCCCCACCTCTTTAAGAAGATAAATGAAATGTTAGGGAACATACAAACAGTCAATTACATTCGTGCCATTTGCAAAATTTTATCCACGATAATATAATGTAAATCAGATGATTGGACGGCAAATTGAGAGGAAAATTTAATCAAATCTGGAGAAATGAAGATGGGCGTGAAATATACTTGGGACAGTGGTCAGCCCTTGGTGCTTTTCTGGTGTATTTGATGCAAATTTGGGTTTGTTTTTCCTCCCATAAGTCGTTACAAGCCAAATCATCAGAAGGCAGAGCAATGTTTCCAGATTTCTCTTTCGAAGATGGCTTGAAGAATGAGATAATCTTCTTCTGCATCTTTTTCTGAACCTGTAAATTGATCAAATAATAGGAACCGAAACACAATTAGCGATTCGCAGACGCAAAATGCTCCTTCACTGAAAGAAATTCTGTACCAAAGCGGTACTAAATACCAAGTGAGAGGAAACCGAATTGACTACCAACTTCATCAACACAAAGGAATCATGAATGAACTGAAAGGACTCAAACCACAAAAAGATTTGACCATTTTTTTTTGTACCATTACAATCACAAGGAAACCAGAATTAGAATTGCGTAAGAAAGAAAAACAATTAAAAAACGGGCAATAGTTTTCTACATCGTTTTCTAGGGCTTTTATTACGAATCCTATATACAACAAAACAAAAATACAGAAAAATCCGAAAACCGAATCTGTAAGGAGTTGCAGCAGAAGCGGGAGATGAACTGCGAAAGCAATTGGACTGAATATATATGAGAGCAGTGGCGGATCCAAAATTTTGTTTAGCGGAGGGCTAATTTTTTTTTTCGAGAAAAGAGACTTTACACAAGTACACAACCATAAGAATACAAAATTTCATAGGAAAAAGAGACTACAAAAATTTTGAGTTCATTGAGATGAACAATAAAAAAGAAATTGGTTTTGGACAATTGGACACAGTTAGCTCAGGGCTTTGTATTTGGATTTTGGAAACAGGCTTCATTGTTCCTTCTTTTTTTTTATATATATATAAATTAAATTAAATAAAATTTGAAACTTCCTTTCCTCATCCCCTATTTTGTATGAAATATTCCTTCATTGCTATCTTCCCCCTTCCATTGGATTGTTCGGTTTCTCGGCTCCGAAAATAACCCATTTGTAATCTCCTCAATTTGAGTTGATTATCAATCTATTTAGTTGAGACTTGTGAGGCAAAAATTGGGTTTTCATGGATAAGAACAAAACAAATCCACAAACCACAATTCCATATCACAAATCACAAATTCATAAATTTATTTCTCAAAACCATAAACCACAATTTCAAAGCTCAAAGTACATATTCACAAATTTATTTATCAAATCACAAATTCTAATCACAAACCATAATCAAAATTTCTCCAAATTGATCCACAAAGTCTAATCTAAATTGATTCTCATCTCAATCAATTGAACTTAAAAACAATCAAATTAAAAGTAGGAGGATTAAACTAACTGACCGGGAGTGATTCGAGTGAAGAAGAAGTGGTCGAAGGGGCTGGGTGCGGTGGCCGGGGCGGGAGGGAGACAGCAGAAGCCGATGGGCTGGGTGCGGTGGCCGGTGTGCCGGTGCCAGGGCCGGCCGGAGGTGGAGGTGGAGGGTTCACTATCGCTCAATCTCACTTTTCGGCTTTCGCTATGTCTGTCGCTCGGGGCTACTGCTTACAGCGAACAGGAAGTGGATAAAAAAAAAAGGAGGGCTTTTGAGGTTTGGAAAAAATAAAGGTGGAGTGTGTATATAATGGGATTCGAAGCTGAGTTTGCTCCCTCACATTTAAATGAATCCGCTCATCCCATTTCTTTACCGCTGAGCCAATTCGTTCTTGTATTTCTTAGGCTACGTTTGGCAACGGGATGGGGATATGTGGATGGGGATAGAATTTTGGGGATGAAATTGAGGACAAAATTACCCCTCAAATATACCCCGCAATTCAAAAACCCATCTTCTTCACTTCTCGTTGGAGCCGGTGAAGATGGAGTTGAGGAAGCCGGCTTCTGTTGCCGATCGGACGATGAATGACGTGTCTTATTATTATTCCGGTTGGAGCCGGTGAAGATGGAGTTGAGGAAGCCGACGATCTTGGCGCCGGGAGAGATCGGCTGCTGATTTTATGTTGTTGTAGTGTTGCTTATTCTCTGTAAAACAACACCAATACATCACATAGTCTAGTCGCATTCGCACAGAATGCAATTCTCAGCCATAAGGCGACCTTCTACGACACCAGCGTCAGCTTCTGCAGCAAGGCGGCCTCCGTCGACGCCCTCAACTGCTCTAACGCAAGGGCCGCCATAATCTGGTACAAGGAGAGAACCCTTCGACGCACAGAATGCAATTCGCATCCAGCAGTCGCTGTTGCAGATTAAGAATTGAGCATTCATGCATTTTTATTTTAGGATTAAGGATCACAAATTGATAGCACAATCGCACAGATATCGTATTTGATAGCACAATCGCACATATTGATAGCGCAGTCATAAATTGATAGCACAGTTGCACAAATTGATAGCACAGTCGACTGAATCAAGATGCTTCAAAAAATAAAATTGTTGATGCGTTCAATTCACAGGATGAGCAGCTTACGGGCGGGACTAGTTGTCGATATCGTCTTTGACTTCGATTATCCGATGGAAGTGACCCAATCGACTCAATTGATGAGGTTCTGCGAGGTTGTCGGCTGCGGAGGTGGAGAACGGATGAATTTGCCGGCTACCATCTCAACTCTTCAAGCTTATTTTGCAATTGGAGATTCTCCTCCCTAAAATCTTGGATTTGTTTGTGTGCAAATCTTAATTCTCATATATATATATATATATATATATATATATATATAGAGAGAGAGAGAGAGAGAGAGAGAGAGAGAGAGAGAGAGAGAGAGAGTCGGCTACCATCTCAACTCTTCAAGCTTATTTTGCAATTGGAGATTCTCCTCCCTAAAATCTTGGATTTGTTTGTGTGCAAATCTTAATTCTCATATATATATATATATATATATATATATATATATATATATATATATAGAGAGAGAGAGAGAGAGAGAGAGAGAGAGAGAGAGAGAGAGAGAGAGAGAGAGAGAGAGAGAGAGAGAGAGAGAGAGAGAGAGAGAGAGAATGGGTAAGTTGTGCACATGCCTTAAGATGTACTTTGTGCATAATTCTAGACCCTTGATCTAAACAGGAGGAAGGGTTCAGATGGTACCACGTGTACTGTGATTTAAAAAAAAAATTTGTTGAAAATTGATTTGAAACACATATACGGTGTGGAGTTAGCGCGTGTGGTTAAATAACCCTATATTTCTTCTTTAATGTTGAACAGAGGAGGCGCAGAGAATCAAACGAGGCGGGCGGAAGAGAATCGGAGGGGACGTAGGCGAGCATGGAGGCGAATCGGGGCATCCATACTCAGCCGGAGGCGAATTGGAGCGGAGGTAGGTGAGGGAGAGGAGTCCAATCTCCGGCGAGCTCGCGACTCATGGAAAAAGGGAGGAAACCTCAGATCTTGTGCACCAGGCGGAGTCAAATCGGAGGCGAGGCGGAGAAGAATCGGAGGATCCATACTCAGGGGTCGAATCGGAGGATCCATACTCCGCCGGAGGCGAA
Source organism: Persicaria tinctoria (assembly GCA_037127255.1). NCBI lineage: Eukaryota > Viridiplantae > Streptophyta > Magnoliopsida > Caryophyllales > Polygonaceae > Persicaria > Persicaria tinctoria. Next base: position 16,224,829 of record JBANSL010000020.1, on the reverse strand, counting down.
TCGGAGCGGAGGTGGGGGCGAGCGCGCGAGTCATGCCCAATCCTTACTTCGACGGGTTCCCTTCGTTCGGCCATCATCTTCGACAGAGGGGGAGGCGGAGGTGGAGGCGAAGCGGAGGCGGAGGCGGACCATAATCGACGGGTTCGGCCATCATCTTCGACGGGTTCCCTTCGTTCTCCTCCATGGCCTCCACGGCCATCATCTTCGACGGAGGCGAAGCCAAGTCTGCGAGAGCACGGTGAGGGTGTCAGGCGGAGGAGAATCATTGGTGAGTTGATGGCGATGCGAGGCGTTGCGAGGCTGCGACGGTGAATCGATGTTGCGAGAGCCCAGTTCCGATGGCCGACTAACACCAAGGAGGTAATTTTCGGCCGACACTTGGGGTGGGACGGGGTGCGGTGGGGGTGGGTGGGTGGTTGGGGTAGACATCGATTAGGGTTGAAATCGGGGAAATTGAATTAGGGTTGAAATTTGTTACTCAATCAACTTGTGATTCCCGCATTATTCAAGGAAAACGAAGAATTATTCTAACGTATATGTTAAATTTAGTGTAGGGTTTTTGAGATACATAATTTGATTCATTGTTCGTCAGTTATTCAGACGTATGTGTTGAATTTTCGTTACTAGTGATAATGAGTTTGGTAATTATTCGGTGAAATATGATTCATTATTCGTTAGTATCTGAAATTCGGTTTGACAAATAACATAAAAAACATTATTCAGTGAAATATGAAACATTATTCGGTGCGATATGAAGCATTATTCATATAAATCGTAAGAATTATTAAGGGATTTGAGATTTTTTTTTAATCTAAAATCGATGAACAAAAAATAAACATTATTCGAGAGCATTTGGCAAATTATGCAGTGGAATTGATAAATTTTGATCTGCACTAAATGAAAAAAGATAACATTATTCGGTGTTAGAAGACACATTATTCAGTGAAATGTGTGTAATTGAAAACCCGAAAATGCTATTGGTGGAAAAATAAATTAGGGTAATTGAAAATCCTAGTAATTTAATGAAAAAATAAATTGATTTTAAAAAATCCCTATTTGATTTCCAATATTTCCGTTCAAAATTTTGAATTTCAAAATTGGCAAGTGCGCTACACACATCCATTTGGGAGGTAGGGGTGTATTTGTATGGGTCCCACCAATTTCTCTTTTTTAAAAATAAATAAAAATCACAAAAAAACCCTTTTAATCTCGGCCTTTCATCTTTCTCCATCAACGGCTTTTATATATATATATATATATATATATATATATATATATATATATAATACCCATATAAAAAAAATTTGGGGGGCTGCCCTTACTGGTCCTTCAAAGGATACGCCTCTGGTGGCTGGTGAACAGTGGCGGCAGGGAAGATCTGGAGTCGGTGGAGGAGCGGGAGGCGAAAGTGGTGCGGATCTTCAAAGGGAGATGTGGAGTGGCGAAGCAAGAGGCGAAATCGGCCTCGGAGCAGGAGCCGGTGGCGGCGGCGACGATGACCGATTCGGAAGAGGAGGAGGAGGTAGCAGAGGTCGCCGGAGTAGCGGCGGAGGTGCATGAGCTCCTGCTTGTCTTGCTGCTTGTCGATCCAGTGGTCTCAAAGCTTTTTGACATTTTGATTTGGGAGGGAGACGGAGGAGGAGGGATAGATAATTAGGGGCAAATCTGGAACCCATCCCCTTCTCATCCCGTCCATCCTCCTTGAATCAGGTGCGTGTCTCACCCCGTCTCACCCCCCGCATCCCCTGTTTCGCATCCCCCTCCACCCCCTCGTATCCCCTGCCAAACACGCAGGCGCGCTTCCCGAAAACCCACCCCCATCCCCGGCACCCCCTCGCATCCCCCTGTCAAACACGACCTTAGTCTACGTTTTTATATATATTACAAATAACACAGATATATAAAAATATTCATCTACCCCTTTTAGGATAGCGGGGGGCTTCAGCCACCCGAGCCATCCGCATATTCGCCACTGTACGAGAGGATGAAAATTGAAGAGAAGGACCAAAATGGAAACTGTCGAGCACTGGAGGGAGACGAGAGAAACGCTGCGCGGGAAAGAGGAGGAGGGCACGGTGGGGAATTGGGAGCCGTCGTGGGATCCACTGGCTGAAAGGTGCCAAATTGTAGAAGTCTGGAAATTTTGGCGCCAAATTTGCAAAATATTTAATAATTTCTCTTTTTAAAAAAGAAAAAAAACCCAAGAGAAAGAAACATCGATTTTTATTTTTATTAATTTTTTTTTGCGAAAGCGGACATCTTACTCGATTAATTGTATATTTGGCTTATTTGCCCATCAAAAATTCAAAATTGTTTATATACTCATAAGTCATTTAAATTTTGTTTGATTATTGATAATATATTTAATCTAATATTATTAAATGAAAATGTGATTTTAATTTAATAATATACCAAATTTTTTTTTAACAAATTCTAAAAATTATCAATTTTCAATTATTGGATAAAAAATGATAAAAATTCGGGTCGCCGACGTGCACCCATATACACTACAGTGCGTATATGACTCATCCACAACTCGCGCATCTAGGGTGTGTATATGGCCTTCACGACCAAATTTTTTTTTACGGTTTATACACCCTAGGTGCTTATAAAACATTTGAATTTTCAAATTCAAATTTTACGTTTTATACATACCCTAGATGCGTATAAACCATCTGAAAATTCAAATTTAAGGTTTATATGCATCTAAGGTGCATATAAATCATGAATTTTGAAAATAACATTTCAATTTAAATTTTAAAATACCAACTGAAATTAAAATGGTCTATCTGCACAAACCAATAGAAATTAAAATGGTCTATGTGCACAGACCAATGCCTTTTTTTATACGCACCAAAGGTGCGTATAAACTAAATTGTACCCTAGACATGCCCGCCCCAACGTCTTCTTTCTTCTCCTTCTTTCTCCTATTCACCGCCAACTACTCCCCCAGGGCCGATCCTACTGTTATATAGGCCCGGGGCAAACCAAATTTTTGGACCCTAATAATTTAAAATTGAATTAATTATAAAAAAATAAAAGCTACATTCTAGCAAACAAAAATATATTTCAATCACTAAAAATCCATTTATTTTCTACAATAGAATACTAACTTTCATCCATTAACAAAAATAACACATGTTTTTTCAAGAAAATTGAAACTACTTAATTAATATATAAAATATCAATTTTTTTAAAATAAAACACAATAAAAAAGGATCGATACAATAAGCAAGTACATAAACACGACAACAACAAAACTAATTGACAATAATAATACTACATGCTCAAAGACGTTATAATTTATATGTAGTTAATAAGAAAAGGGGTAAGGAAATAAAAATCTAAAACGAAATATATCTTCACAATGATGGGTTTAATTTTGGAACAATTTTTAAATAGTTTCATTAAATGCTATAAATTATATGAACCCAATCCGAGTGTCTTGTTTCTATATATTTTTTCAAATGACGGGTGAGTTGCTCTTGATTTCTTACTGCTCGTTGTCCAGTAGAGGTAAGACAAATCTTGATTATGTTTCTATACATTCTTACTGCTCGTTAATATACCACCACTAATTATGGGCCTATTCTGTTTTTTTTTTTTTAAAAAAGAAGAAGTTATGGGTCTACAAATTTTTTTGGCTTATTATCTAAAAGAAAATTGGACTTTAGGGATATTTGGGCCTAAAAATGATAGGTTAAATGTAATATATATACCCAGATGTTTTTTTTTATTATTGGATCCCAAATTTATCTAGGCCCTAGGCCATCGCCCAGCCTGCCCTTGCATCTGGGCCGAGCCTGCTCCCTCCTTTTTCCTCTTCTTTCTCATTCTTCATTCCTTTCGTCTTCCTTCTCCTTCCTCCTTTACCCAGTGACGTCAGATCTCTCTCTCTCTCTCTCTCTCTCAACAGAGGAGAGGCAATGGGCATCGTGGCGGTGTCCGAACATGGCGGGCCTTCACTTAGTTCGACAACTGGTGGTGCGGCAACGACACCTAGTAGGATAGAGGTAGCTAGTTATGTGGTGGTGGAGGTGGTTGGGCAGCGAGTGGCATGGGTGGGGGCAATGATGGTGGATGGCTCCAAAAGTGGTGGCGGGTCGGATGAGGTGGCTAGTGTTTCGATGACCTTTCATAAAGGAGGATTTTTACCCATCCTCTACCTTTTCTAGGATTGATCTTTCATTTCCTCATCAGTTTGAAGCCCGGAGGACCCCATTGGAGCATCTTGAAGACCTTCTTTAAAGACCTTCGGTAATCCCTCTTCCGCTCTCCCCCTCTAGTCCTTGTTTGAGTCGTTTTGTGTTGTTTTGAGCTGAGATGGGCTATTCTTTGTTTTAAAACATGTTTGGAAAAGAAAGGAATTGATTCAAGGAAAAAACGAGCCAAAACGTTCGAATCTAGCCGCGGTGAAACCATGGTCACCGCGACAAGTTAGAACAGAAGCTACTGGGAGGAAGGAAACCTTTTCATGGCCGTGAAAACATTGTTCGCCGCAGCGAAAGCACTGTTCGCGGTGGCAAAAGTATTGTTCATCGCTGCGAAAGGGACCTCTTGGGGCTAGTGAGAGCATGCCTAAGAGCTTCCTAAAACAATCTCCAAAATAGAGAATGATAAAAAATCAAATATTTTGAATATTTTTTTGCTTTATTTCAACAACTTTCCCATTATAGAATTCACCCCAAAATATATAGTTTTCTCCAAATTTAGGGAATGATCTCCATATTTTCTCTCCATTCTCTATTTTGGAGAATATAGTGGGGAAGCTCTTGGAGCAAAAACTATCTCCATATTCTTCAAAAAATAAAGATGAGGAATCTTTTGGGGTTGCTCTGAAGGGGGCTCTTTTGCGGGGAGCCTGGTAAGGATTTTGCCGCGACGAAATCTATCCCAGCAGCCTTGGCCGAGGTGTTCCCCTTGATCTCTTGAGTCCTTTGGTTGGTTTTTGGGTTGAAAAAATATATGATGAGTTTATTGTCGATTGTCGAGTTCGAACATGGATGTTGAATATATTATTTATTTAAGGGATTATTTAATGATTTAAATATGATTTTGATGGATTTTGGAAAAGTGTTGGTTATATCGATTTGATATTTCAGAAATGCTTTGAGAGATTTATATTTCAAATCAAAATGCCAAGATTCCTTATAATGTTACAACTTGACCAAAACTTAATAATTTGATGAGTTGATGTTTTGCAAACCTTGATTATTGACTTAACGTAACTTGTCAAAATTTGAACTCCTTTTAACTGGATACCGTTTGATTTGTGTTGTGCTTTGGTTTTGAAATTGGGATTAGACATGAGTAATGATGAGTTGTGGAAACTTGATGGGAATTGAAAATCTCGGAATGGCTTGGCTTTCAGATGTTTTCTAGTGTTTGGAAATGGTTTTTGGAATAGTTTAACTTCCGGATGGTTTTGGAAACGTTTTGAGAACAAGGTATCTGTGTGTGTGTGAATAGTAGCATTGTAGCTTATCGCATTCTTTATTATTATCATAGGTGCTTGTTGAACTTGATTGGATTCTACTTTCCGCTATATCTTTGTTGTTCGACTTCTCAGGTAAGTTCCTTTATGGACTTACTCAGACTGATCAAAATGATTTATCCTACACGTAGTCACATGATATACTAGGTGTTTCATATACATAAGAGCAGAATTCATGTAGTATAGCTTGCTAAGGTTTGCACACTTGAATGAGCATTCGTTTACTCTATGTGTTTGAAAGAGAACGACCATTATCTGTGAGTCGTAGTCTCATTGGGTTTGTCCTCATCGAGTCAATATACGAGTTGATCTTGCGGGCTTGATTCACTTTATGAGCATGATGAGTTGATTTATTATTAAATGCGCATATATACCATTTGCGGATGAAAATTGCTATGCTATAACACCGTATTGGTCATGCTCTGCCCTAACGGGAAGGGGGCGAAGGTAGGAAAAGGACATGCCACTTGTCATTTTGGGCCATTTACTATAATTCACATATTATATCCTGATAAACACGACTTGCGTGTTTAAGTTCTGTTCTGCCTTAGAAGCATACTTATTTTAGGAATAGTGTATGTGTGTGCCTATTGTGGGACCCAGAATGCGTATGAGCCTCAGTCTGATTCCTTGCCATCATATTGTTTTTATGTTTGTGTGCAGATTTATGTATGATCCATGCTTTCATGGCGGGGATATGTTATAGGCGAATATCGACCGAGAGACTGGGTCCTACCGGATTACCTTGAATATTTTACAGCCTTATGCCTTTCGTGTCTTGGTTTTGACTCGGCTTCACCGAGGCAAGTTGTACCCCGATTTTAGTTTTGCATGCTTTACTTGAAAATGAATTTGAGTGACTTTAAGGGTACCCAACGACCCTTCACATGTTTTGGGGTTCGAAATCCCCACTTTAAAAACTAAGTTTTGAGGCTTTGAAATCTCGACCCGTACCTGGATTGGAAGATTCGAACTATGGTATCCAACTTTCGAAACATAACTCGAATATTTATATTTGGGTCGTTACAGAGAAGTGGCTTCAACAACAGCCAATTCAGACACTGGTATAGAGAATCAAATCAAAGGGCTGACTACATTTCAAAAGCTAGATGTATTTGAAATAGAGACTTATGTACAATCATCGCATCCTGCGGGATGATCAAGGATGATATTTGCTAGTCAAATACCTCATATTGTTTGCCTTCGGTAAATAAAATAGTTTGATTTTAAAGTCACTGAAATTTAAAGAGGGAATTTGGTACAATAAACCTTTTTGAGAATGTTGTTAGGTATTTAGCCCCTCTAAAGTATCAAAGAGCCGTCTCAAACCCCCACCAAAAATAATTAATCGGTTAGCCCCTTTACCCTACCTCCTCGCTCTCTCGCTCTCCCTTTCTTCATTTCAGATCTCCTTCGATCCTTGCCGGCAGGCCTTTGGTACACCGCTGAGTTTCACCATTGAAATGAAGAAACAATTAACCGCTGAGTTTCATCATTGAATTTCAGATCTCCTTCCACCGATCAACGACGATGGAGAGCTTCGAAGGGCTGATGGAGAGAGGCGGCGAGTAATTGAAGATCGTCAATGAAGTCAGCGGTGTAGCGAAACTCAATGGTGGAAGGATCTCGAAGCTCCTCCAGAGCCCCTTCGATCCTCGTCGGCAGGCCTTCACGGTACTCCTCCGGAGGCTTCGCTCGCAGGTTTCTCTCTTTCTCTTCTGCCTTTCTTCCTTTGTAGCTAATCGACTGGTTCTCCCCCTCTCGTCTTCCATTGAAGGCGTTAATTAGTTTTTCATTTGCTGTGATTTTGGTTGTGATTAGGGTTTTGATTTTGTCTGAAATTGCCCCCAATTTTGTGAAATTGCTTCTATTTTCTTCTTGTTTATGTATTCGTGTTGTTGTTGAACTCTTTGTGTATCTTTAGGTTTTCGAATTTAGGGGAAATTAGGGGAAGATTGAGAAATTTGAAGGGCTGAAAAACTTTGAATTGGGTGAATTAAGAGTTGCATTCAAGGTGTTCGATGAAATGCCGATTGGATGAAATTTCTCCTAAGGCTTCATGTCCTCATCTGATAAAATTTCTGTTACACTACAAAGTTTATTTGCTGGGAGATTAATCATAAGGAATGTGGTAATGCTTGTTTGTTCTACCAAATTGATTGAAGCAATTCTTGGGAGATTAATCATAAAAAATTCTTTGAAAGACAATAATACATGATGCCAAAATTGATTGAACCCGAGCTGCCTGCGTGAAATCAACCTGAGCTACCAAGTTTGTGCTTCTAGAATTAATTCCTGGATTCTATTTTTTTTAGTCATGAATTTTGGTTTAATACCCAATTTCGATCGAATCTTTGCACTTATTGGATTCAAATTAGATGGATTAATTTCTTGTTGTCTTTCATGAATTTGACTATTGCAGTTCCTAAATAAATATATACATGTTGTCAATGTACAACATCAATTATGCTAAGGCTCACTTCGAGTTGCTTTTGTGTTTTTTGATCGAAGTGGCGGTGCTTGTTTCCTTTCGGTTTTTTTTATTACTACCTATACTTTTATTGATGTTGCATTTGGTCTTGTTGCCACTTTTTACTCAGGGTTGGGTGGAATTGGATGGAATATTACTAGCCATAAAGTATATAGTGCACAGTAGCATGGTTGAGGTTCGCAAGTCCAAAGTAGATACCCTTGAATTTCACAAGGTACATTGATGATGCACAAAGACGACAAAGTGATCCTATATTGATTGCTCAGATCAACCATTAATGCCATCTGCTTAGTAGACAATAGCAAATGCAATGCTTAGTTCATATCATGTTGTTACTACGCGATGGGATCCATGGATTTCTTTTACCGAGAACCATCAACTTGCGCTCGCCCGTCTGTTGTTCTCTAGGTTCCTGTTTGTTCTTTGCATATTATTGTGTCTGATTATTTTTAATTTTTATGGTTGGTGAATCTTGAAAGGAGGTAGACATTGCTGAAAAAAATCAGATACACCAATTACTGAGGAGAAACCCAATGAAGTGATGAAAAAGAAGAAGCAGCAGAGGGGATCGATCTCTTTGATTTGGCATGGAGTTTTTGGCTCCTGTGATGATGAATTTGAAGGGAGATTGGAGCACATATCTAAGGAAGAGATAACTATTTTAGCCAGAATGAGAGGAAGATCACTAAGCCGGGGGAGGATAAAGAGGCAACTGATTCTCTTTTGTGTGCTTTTGGATGTAACTTTGGTTATTTTGATCATGGATCCTTTATTTCATTTGTGAGATTCTTGAAGTTTTATGTGGTTTAAGATTTCTTGTTGTATGATCTTGTTCATATGTCTTCAAATTCAGGGTGAATATGTTGTAAGAGAATTTAGATAAAATGAACTTTGAAATTAGGATGCCAAAATGGTTCTGTCATCCACACTTGGACCTTTTATTTTCTTGCATCTATTTGTCAGCAACATACAATGTCATCACAAATGATTAAGATCAATGAAGTGTAATCACAAATGTCATCAATGAATAAAAGTCATCATTAAGAGGTATTATCAATGAAGTTTAATTACATTTTATGTCCTTGTGTGATCAAGTGTTTGCATCAATGAAGTGCAATCACAAACGTGTCATCAGTGATTAAAAGTAAAATATATTGATATACAATTGGTTAAATTAAAAAAAAACTGGCATCAAACGATTTAATTAAAAAAGTTGCAACAAATAATTACATTAGAAAAATGACATCAAAACAGTACTTTGAAAATATATGGCATCACGGTAAAAAAAATATCATAAAAAAATTGACATAAAAAAGTGTCACCAACCTATTTCATTAAAAAAGTGGCATCAAATGATTTGATTAAAAAAATGGCATCAAATAATTACATTAGAAAAATTACATCAAAACACCACTTTGAAAAGGTTGCATCGCATTAAACAAAAAAATGTCATCAAAACCCTAATTTGAAAAAATATGGCATCACGGAAAAAAATATCATCAAAAAAATTGACATAAAAAAATGTCATCAGTAAAAAAAAAATAGCATCAATGGTCAATGCGACATCACAGTAAACCAAAAAATGTGTTTAAAAAAGTCACATTAAAAAAGTGTCTCCAAACATTTCATTAAAAAAGTGGCATCAAAGTGCAAATAAAATATAATAAAAAAATAGCATCGATTAAAAAAAAAAAACCAAATGGGTTGGTCAACGTTGACCAGTCTGTAAATCCAGTTTGAGGTATATCCAGGTCAAGACAAACATCGATCCAATTACAATTAGCATATATTCGGATCTAGAGTGAACCGAATTGCAATTGAACATAAACGAAACATGGACAAGACGATATGTTTATGGGGTTCGGGAAAATTCTCTACGTCCCCGGCTCAAGAGAGCGTTCCACTGTGCTCTAAGGCAAAACAGAAAGAAGAGAGTACAAGATCCTAAAGAGGGCTTTCTAATTCAAACAAAGGATACAAACTCACAACAAGAACCTAAACAACTAATTAGAGTCAACACGCAAAGGAAAGACAGATCTAGATAAGAGAAAAAAACTCCCTGAATCTTCAAGAAGTTGTCGTGGACTCGTCGGAGCCAAAGCCGAGTCGCCGACCACCTACACGTCGTCATCCTGATTCCTGCGCACTCTGATAGTTGTACCGGTTGTGGATCGAGGACAAGATCTCTCGATCTTCCTCGATATCGCTCTTTGTTGCTTCCTCTGATTTTGGATCTCCTGCCTCGACTGCTGCCTTCGATCAGGCCTTTGTGCAGCCACACTCGTTCTTCTTCCTTGACATCTCGCTCAAGAATCTGTCCCAGAGATAGCTCGACCGCGAGCGTTCTCGATCTCACCGGACATCTCTCAATTCTCAAGCTCTCCGGCGCATACAAGATAGCGACGTTCCCTCTTTTCCTCGACTTTTCTCTCACCGGAGTGCCCAACGCCTTGTCATCACCGGAGACGCCATGGGAGAAGCTCCCAAGCTCTCTCAGCGGCGCTAAGGGCTCCTCGCTGTGAACCCTAACCCTTCGCTCGTTCGCTCGCTCTCTCTTCTTTTCGCCTCTGAGAGTTCTGTGCTACAGTGGCTGGAACAGAAGAAAGGAGGCTTATATAGGAGATGCTTACCAAAGCTCGAAACGACGCGTCGAGGTAAGGCTGAACTCCGAAGCTGTTGCCAAGGGTAAACTGCAGAGAGTTGGGCTTGACCAAAATTGATGGGCTGCAAGCCCATTACAATTTAATACTATAGAAGACATTATAAGATATACTCCGTATATAATACAGTTTAGTAAACTAGAATTATACTATCTCAACACAGTCAATGGTCAATGACCATTCAATTCTATTGGGAACGGGTCTATATAAAACTAATTAAATTAGTTTGGGGATTAGCTACCTAATTGAACGTTCAAAATGACCACCTACCAAAATCACCCAATTTTAAAAGCATTGTATTTTCTTTTATTTTGTGTAATATTTAACAAAAAAATTGTATTTGCCTTAATTAATGGTTGTCTTTCTTGATTTTTCATTAGATTAATTTTTAAATTTGAAGTGAGCAGTTAAATTACAAAACTTTAACTTTAAAAATTTTAGGTGGATTTTTTTTTTGACATAGCTAGAGATAACATTAAAGGAGTTGGACGAGTTTTGGTTGAGTTATTCGTTTTAAATCAATTTAATTTCTATTGGCGTGGGACATAATTAATTATTGTTTGGGTTGGGTGAAATTAAGTTGGATGCAATTGGATTGGATGAATTTGAATTTTAAGTGCAAATTCAACCAATATTTTTTTGACAATTAATTTATTTTTATTGTATTTTAATTATCTATTTACTAAAAACTTGTATAATATTTTTTTTTCAATCAACAAATCGTGCAAAATTCTAGCTACTTTTTTTATGCGTACAAAATTTGATCCATTTCCCCCAAGAATCATACCCAATAAAAACATCATTACCTTGATCATTACAATTTATACATAAAATTAATTTTATCCTCATTTTGTCTACTCGAAAAACAAATAGCCCACGTTAATGCTTGGATTAAATATCTCTTCTCTTGCCAAATCCCTTACATCTCGGGATGTTAGTTAACTAGATCTTCTTAACTACTTTTTTTCCCGCGCTTAGAGTCAAGAACCATATCGATCAAACTAAATCAAGCAAATTCATCAAGCTAAATTAGTAGCCTACATTGCGTATATAGAAATAACAAAGACTAATTGCAGTAATCTCAAACTATAGCTAGAAAATCACGATTTAACAGATCATGAATAAGTCCTAATTAACCCTAATCGACTGGGAATTGAAGATCGATCAACTGCGATTAATTCAGCACTGAAACATACCCTAATTAATCAATTAGAGATCAAAAGGGGCGGTGGGATCAAGCTGCTTGCAAATGCAGAGGTAAACAAGATACACAAGCCGATCCTTGGCCGCCGTCCGGTGAATGTTGTTCTTGCTCAGAAAGTACTTCAAATCTTCATGCTTACAGCAACCCACCATCTGCCCAAGAAACAAGAACAGCCAATTCGTCTTCTCCTCGCCCGCGATCTCCGGCCTCACCGCGTTCTTCTCGTTGCAATGCCGGCAGTCCGGCAACGCCGGGCTCATCCACTCCGCCGGGGCTCGGTGGAACATCTCCTTCTTATTCATCAAGATGTGGCCTCCGATCTTGCTGAACTCCTCCAGGAGGTCGAACCCCATCTCGTAGCTCTTCTGGCACTTCTTGCACCGGACCTTACCTGTCACCGACACGAGTCCGCTCCTCCTCAGGTGGTTCGCGTCGTGCACTCTGCACGGCCGGTCGGTGGCCCACGGGTAGGGCGGCGGGATCCTGTCGGCATCGTCTCCGCCTCCGGACGGCTTCTTCCTGACGTAGCGGGTTCTTGGGGGTTGGTTTGGTTTGCGGTCGCGGCGGCACGGGTTCGATGGATCAGGCGGAGGCAGTGCTGCGGCGGCAGGAGTTATCAGTGGTTCGTTGTAGAGGGAGAGGCCGAGGGTGAGTTGGACGGGATCCTCATCGCCGCTAGGGGAAAGATTGCTGGACATCCGGCGATGGATCGATCGGAATCGGAGGGATTAATGTCAGGTTTTTGACATATACTGATGGATGAATGGTAATTTATAGAGCCGTTTCGTTTCGTGTAAAATCGATCTTAACCTCCTGGATTTTCGTTTGATTGTTTTAATTTTATATATTTATATTGCTGTACTTAACTAACAATATCATCATCTTCTTTCTTTTTTCTTTTTTCTTTTTTCTTTAAATATATTAACTAGCATTACATGGTTTTTCAAAAATAAAAAAGGATCAATTTTAGAAATGTAATAGCATAGATTCCCGTGTATTTTAAATCAAATTAATCAAATATTTTTTTTTTTGGTAGTGAATATTTTGTTATATTATGGACAAAATAATAAATAAAAAAATTTAAGATTATTAAGTATTTTATGAATTACTAATCTTCATATTTATGGTAGTAGGTTTTTTTCTACATTTACTAACTCTATGAAAATAACTTGGATTTTACCCGGAGTAGGTTGCTAATTATCTTTTTAATGCTCATCTTCTACTAAATTAATTTAAGTTCATTTCAATTGTCCAAAACAAAGACTAAATATAATAATCTATATCTATTTACTGAATAATCAACAATTTTATTTTATATAAATTGATATTTTAAGAATATATTATTTACATATGCACAAAATAAACTATTGGTTTCATAACTTGTATATTTAACATTTATCCTTTCCTGTGGTTAAATCAATAATTTTACTGGAAAAAAGAATAGAAATATGTGCACAAGTGTCTAGGAATATTTTGAAAACAAGTGTTTAAGATGAGTCATTTATAACCCATAAGTAACAAAGACATTGGATTTGCTTTTACCAAGGCTGGGGGAAATTCCGTTTCTGGCATTTGCTGATGATATTATGATTTTTGCAAAAGCTAGTGTCTCTGCGTATCATATGATATCTACTATTCTTACCAAATTTTGTCGACTATCAGGTCAGAAAATAAATTACAATAAATCCAATTTTCAAGTCTCTACCAATACGCAGACTACTGGTATCACAACGACAACCTTTTTGGGGATAGCCAACTCTGTTGCTCTTGATAAATATTTGGGTTGTCCTGTGATTAATGGTCGCGTTAATAAGGACAAATTTGTTGAGGTGGTTATCAAGACCAAAAAACAATTGGCTAAATGGAAAGCATCGAGCCTATCTTCTAAAGGCCGAAAGGTGTTGATTAAATCAAATTTAAGTGCCTAACCGTTATTTTTTATGCAATCATTTATGGTGCCTTCTTCAATTTTAACTGAGCTGGATAAGGTATACATGCGTTTCTTCTGGAATAAGCAAGAAAGATACCTTTGATAAGTTGGGATAAGATTTGCTCGGATACATTAAATCGGGGTTTGGGTATCTATAAGCATAAACGACGAACCTAGCATTACAAATGAAACTATTATGAAAAATCTTGTCCGAACCATCTAATGTAAGGGTCCAGGTCATTTCGGAAAAATATTTAAAGGGTGCACATATTCGGGAGTATCGGAAAAAAAACCAGCCACGTCCTGATAGTGGTCTAAGCTAATGCAGATTCGCTCGTTTTTTGAAAAGGGGTTGCGTTGGAGTGTTGACAATGGACATGATATTCGATTATGGTCGGATAATTGGGTGTTCGAAGTCCCGCTAGCTTCGAGAGCAACTACACAACCAAATGATGTTCAACTTCTGTGGAAGGTTAGCCGGTTTATTACTGTTAATAATATTTGGGATTTAGGTTTGCTTAACCGATTTGCTTGGTCTCTTATCTTACCAAGATATTATGCATATTAGCAAAATTTCTTTGCCAATTACCTCCTTGTCTCATAGACTGTATTGAGGCTGGATACCTCAGGGTGGTTTTCCACCAAATCGGCTACATCTTTGGTGCCTAATGGTGCTAAAGATGTTAATTTTTGAATGCCAATGGATTGGGAAATTAAATGTACCAAAAAAACTACAACATTTTCTTTGGAAGATTGCTAAGGACAGGCTCCCTTTAAAGGAACGATTACAATTATCTCACGTTAGTGTCCCTATGGGATGAGTTTTTTGTAACTGTCAAATGGAGTCCACTCAACATATTTTACTAGACTGTATCATGTCAAAACAATTGATGAGTTCGATGGGCTGTTATCCGCCTACAACTTCGTCGGTGAGCTTTGATTTACATAAACCCGGTTCTGTGCTTCAACACATTAGGTCGGTAACTTCTATCAAACTTCTAACTGATATTTCTACTGTTGGTGGGCTATATGGTCTATCGGAATCAACTGGTCGGTCTCTGTCAAACATTTACAAATCATTATGGTATCGACAAAACAAGCTTGGCTTGAGGCTACTCGTTTTGATACTCACATTGACGACCTTGCTTGCTACTCCCCTTAGAATAGTTGGTTATCAAGCTGGCTCACAAGTTCATAAGACGTCGTGCATATTACATTGTCATTGGGATAGACCTCCACCAAATTATTTCAAACTCAATTTTGATGGCTCCCAGCTGTAGTCTAGTCTTGCATCTTTTGGGTTTGTTATTAGGGACTCAAGTGGTGAAGTTATTACCTTGGGAGGGGCTACTTGTAATAACACTTCGATCCTCTACACATATGCTCTTGCCTTGTGGAATGAGGCTATTAGAACAAGGGAGTTAGGAGCTATTAATCTTCTTATTGAAGGAGACAAGTTGACCGTTGTCAAATTCTTACTGGGAGATTGGAGCTTCCTTGGAATATCGAGCTCATACAATGTACTAAATTCTTGTTTTCTTCTTTTAACTATGTCTCGATTTGTCATATTTTTAGGGAAGCAAATGTTGTTGCAGCTCGGATTGCTTATCTGGTTTACAGTATCCCTGCCGAGATGGATTGCGTGCTGATTCAGAACTGCAGATTCTCGTTCGAAAGGGCGCTCTAGGATGGGGTTATCTTAGACAAAGATAGCTCGATTCTAATGTATATCCTGTTACCCAAAAAAAAAATGTTGATAGTATGTTAGTCCGCTGCACCACTTGCATTTGCTTGTGAAATGTTGATAGTATGCTTGTTGATAGTATGTTAGTTCGAAAGGGCGCTCTAGGATGGATTTCTCTTATACATGGTTTTGAACTAACATTAATTCAGAGGAAGCATGAGGATTTTTCTTGTACATGTCCAATGACTCACTTGAATCAATACCAATGGATTTTTCCTAATCACTGCATAGCCTAGAATCACCACCGAGTGCTTTTCTCGACTCTAGAAATGAGTAGGAAGTTGATCAAAACACCTTTTCAGGGATCTTTGAGCTGCTGCAGTCTCGCGTCCGACATAGACAGCCAAAGGAAATCAGCACATCGCACCATAGTTGAGGGTTGGTTTAGCAAATCAATCCATACATGTTCCCGCTGTTCAATAGCTTTTGCAATGATATCAGAAACCATCTTCCCCGAAACAAAAATGACATAATTCCACATTTGAACCCAAGGAGAGAATCTCTAGAAAGAGAACTTAAAAGAACCGGCATTCGCATCCGTTACAGATTCCCAGAATGTAGGTCTCTTCCGTAAAGCCTCCTTTTCTTCCGCCTGCCTTGCCAGCTGGTCTATTGTTCCTGGAAAAGAATCTTCGATTGCCATTCGGAACTTGTCGTGCAGATTCACCCGGTCTCTTGTTCCAGAAACCAGTTCGTCAGCATTCGGTTTCTTCAAAAAGTTCAATACATTCAGCAGGTTCCTCCTACAAAAGGAAGCAATATGATATCAGAATCCTCCCCTCCCCCCATTGTATTTAAGGGTTTAATAACACCAAACAAGCTTAATGTTTCGAGATGCAGTGAAACAGATTACAAAAGCATTTAAAGGGCTCTGTACTAGTGAAGGTTTTCCGTCATGTTAAGGGATTCAGATATAAAAGATAAACGGAAGAAAACGAACCAACAAGCAGTTTCATCTAAATTATTTTGAATTATTACATGACCAGGCATTGCTGTGTTTCCTCTGTCACAGTGAAATGGACCAGCAAGAACGTGAATGATGTACATCAGCAGGAAAACACGAGACTTAACAACACTTAGCAAGGGAAAGGGTTAGACTAAGGATTAGACTAAGTGGATAAGCAAAAATCTGGACAGAGTCAATGGGTGCCAGACTTAACAACACTTAGCAAGAGTAGCAAATATCATTTAAAAAAATGTAATGCATGTTCATGCAGTACTCCATTAAATATAAAGAACAAATACTTTCACAACATTGCACACCTGGGTCAAGTAGGTCTTGCTAATGGATACGCCATTACATAAGCCTTTATACTAGTGTGTCAAGCACCTTTGAAATGGGATCTATATTAAGTAGACACGAAAGGTTGCAAATTTGGTAATGTTCTCTAGGTGACTTTGTCCAAACGCCTAATCTTTTATTAGACTCAAAAGTCATGACCTTATACAACCAACTAACTAAAATAAGATAACCACAAACGTAAAGGGGGCTAAAGTGCCAAAAAGAAAAAGGGAAGGGGCAATGGTTGCACAAAAGAGGAATGCTTGCAGCCAAAAGAAACAAGACTTTGTTATAAGCTTTCTCCAAGAGCACGGTTAAACCATCTAAATAGGGACTAAATGTAACCACTCCTTGTGAATGCATGCATATATGACATACATATGCTCAAGGATGTTGTGTTACCAATTCATACTGTTGCATGTCTTCCTTGATTGTGGTTGTGGCACTTAGGTTCCCTAGTAAATCCAATTCCTTGGCTAACTTGCAAGTTTTATTGTTAAAGCTAGTTAACAGCACATCAACAACCAAAACAAAGGCAATCAACAAGCAAAGTTGGGTCCTGAACTATTGTACTTCTAGAGGTATATGCAATCAAAAATTGTGTATTAATATCAGTAGCCAAAGCTTGCAGCAGTACCAAGACAGCAATTACTACCAAGTGTATGTATAAATCATATAACTGATATTAACTAATAACTTCATATTGAACCTTATATGATAAAACTGTTGAAGTGAGAAAAAATAACTTGGATCGATATGAATGGAATGAGGCTCCAACATCTTGCAGAATATTCCCCCACAACATAAGCATTTCAATTTCTATCAATAGATCAAATTGCAATAAAATCTACTCCCTCCGTTCGGCAAAA
The DNA here is from genome assembly GCA_037127255.1 of Persicaria tinctoria. Taxonomy (NCBI): domain Eukaryota; kingdom Viridiplantae; phylum Streptophyta; class Magnoliopsida; order Caryophyllales; family Polygonaceae; genus Persicaria; species Persicaria tinctoria. The sequence goes on along the minus strand of JBANSL010000020.1, from coordinate 16,207,155 downwards.
CATGTCACTTTACTATTCACGCACGTTTTTTTAGGAGATAACAACTACATAAAATATCTAGTTTTTTTAATAATTTTTTTTAACAATTTCGTAGTTATTATTATTAATACAAACTTGTTAAAAAAAATGAATATTTTATATAGTTTTTATCATTCTAAAGAAGCGTGCGTAAATAGTAAACGACATGTTTTGCGGAACGGAGAGAGTATTAAAGTACTATATATACATCACTAGTGGCAATTCGACAATATAACAAACCTTGAGGCATTAATTGAGAAAATATAATAATAGGTTCATATGTTGCATATATGATTCTAATGTTACTGAAAAGGGAAGGAAGTTTTTTTTTTGGCAAGATTTAGATAAATCAGCTCTAGGATTAAAACCATGAGATAAAAAACAACTACCCAGAATAACCTGGTATAGATCACATCCATTTTGATAAATTTGTTAGTAGGGAGGACAAAAGAAGTCAAACTCCTCTGTCATCATTTTAGTATTTCAATCTGACTACAGACTACAGGTTAACAACAAAATGCACAAGAGTTAACACATTGATTATGAGAGTAAATTCAAAACTGCTCTGCTAGAAGGAACATACCTGCTAACATAATTTTGTGTTATAGCAATGGACTCCTCGAGGTTAATTACCAAATGCCACCAACCATTAGGCACAAAAATCACTTCACCAGCCTTGCAAATGCACTCAACAGGTTTCTTCTGCAAATCCTTTGTTGCCCCATAAAAATTCATAAACCATTCAATAATTGAAACCGGGCATGCAACTTCTGCACCATCAGGGCTCGGATGAACTCCAGGTGGCACAACCTCCGGAGGAAACAAAATCCACTTCTTCGACCCTTTGATAATAGCATTCCAAGCTGACGTAGAATTAGGATCAATGTGAAATGAAGAGCCAGATCCAGCAGGTCCTATAATAACCCACCTATAATCAGGCCTCTCATTGCCCAAAACCGAAAACAAATCCTCCCTAAAATACTCAGGAACTTGATATTCCAAACCCAAAACCGACACTTTCTCACCAAATTTCGGATCAAACAGATACAATGGTCTCTCTTCTCTAGCCTGATCTGAATACATGAAGTAGTCCTCCACTGTCATTTCCACTGGCCCAACTGCAAACTTGACATCGCCACAAGTTTTAACCAAATACTCTTTATCCCATTTGTTAATTGCCTCCCAATCATCCATACACCCTTCCAACAAAACCGGTTTATTTGGCTCCTCAAACTTCAATATGAACTCCTCAACTGAAATCCCTCTCCTCCTTTGTATATTATCCCTTTGAAGCCACTCAGGCTTCATCTCAAGATTGGCACACAGCCAACTCTGGAACAAATAGTCGGAATAGAAATCCCTAATCACTAAACCCGAAAACCGAACACCCGAAACATCAAAACATGGGTAATGTGCAGAAATAAAGGTTTCCCTCCATGAACCATTGTAAGAAAACCCACCCTTCAGAGATTCCAAGACAAGATTCCTCCAAAGGGGCTCATGGGTGCAAAACACATACAATGATTTACTAACTGTAGACAAAACCCCCAAATTAGCACCATCTAGAAACCCTAGAACTTCAAGAACAAGCTCGTCGGTTAGCTTCTGGAGGTTACCTAGTCCAGTATCCCTCGAATTGTGGGAAGATGAGCTGAAGAAGATATTACCCAATGGCTGAACTCCATGGACGCTTGAAGTGGCCGACGATTTGATCTTAAATCCACCTTCATCTTGCTCTTCCTCCTCCTCGATCACGTCCTGTGAAGAGATATCGCGGTTTGAATCAGCAAAGGTGGTTCCTTTAGCTATTCTTTTGCTACCCAACTTGCTCCTGTGGCCTTTTCTGCGGGATTTGGACAACAACCTCTTGCAGCTCAACATTTTTGCTTGTTCTGATTTTTCTGCAGCAAAAAGGGTATCAATGGAATGCCATTAGAGAGAGAGAGTGTGGACTTGCAGCCCAGAACGGCGGCGCGGTGGCGGAGGGCGTCGAGGAGGTGAATTCATGTTAATTTTAGGAGTTTTGAGTTGAAAACTTCGAAGTCCACATCGATTGAATGGGCCAAATCTTCCCCATTGGTACATGAACATCGACGCCTTTCAAATCGGGCCTCCGAAACTTCCAACAAATGGGCCTGAGAGTCCTTCAGATAAGGGGTTAATCGAGCTAAGCAACTTCGATGTTTTTTTTTTAATTAGGTAATAATTCGGGTGAAACCATAACGGATCCTACCTGATAGCATTCTTTCGGATGAGGTCCAAAATACCTGGATTGTTTAGAATAGATGGGTTATAGGTATCGTGGTCAAGGTGTGCAACCTTATCTGCCACGCAATTACCTTTTCGAAGTATATGAGGAAACGATACTTCCTTGAACACGTATAACATGCTCTCTATGTCCGACAAGATCATTTCAATTTCCCAAGGGAAACGGATGCCACTTTTGAAATGATTTATAATGATAAGGGAGTCGCCTTCAATAATTATTTTGTTTAGTTTAAGTTCCTTAGCTTTAGACACCTCAAGCCAAAGCCCTACCGCTTCAGACATCAAGGGTGATTGGTTCCCAATTTGTTTTGCACCGTACCAAACCGGGTGGCCCTCCCAATCGCGAATGATGGACCCAGCAGAGCAAATGCGATTTGCCGGAGCTGAACCATCAAAATTTATTTTAAAGTAACCAGTTGGGGTTTTTTTCCATTTACATTTGTTCATGATCGATTTTGTTTGTCATTTAAGATCTTGTTAGTTGTCTGAACACTTCTTTTTTCCGCTTGCTGTTGATGAGACGCTTTAGTCCAGCTATCCATATTAAGTTTTAAAATCTTATTAAATCCCTCTGCAGATGGTAATTTAGTTCGTTCAAAAATAAAATTATTGCGTGTCAGCCATGTCACCCACCAACTAAATGCCATTTCAATTTTCTTGTTTGTAGATAAGTTATTGGATATTATTGTCATAATTTTTTAGATGTCCTTTGACATAAGGATAGATTCCTCTACAAGCTTCTTAGTATTGTTGCATAGCTTATTGACAAAGTCGTTGTACTGGCATTCACAGAAGATATGAATTGCATCTTCCTCGTGATGATTGCAGATGGCACAATAAGGTGGGACCGCCACCCCTCTTCTAGCCAAGCGAGCTGTCGTAGGAAGGCCATTCTAACTTACTTTCCATAGGAAGTTTTTAATTTTTGGTGGTATGTCTAGTTTCCAGATCCAACTATTTTCGTTAATCTGTTCGTCTGTGGAGCTAGTTACCAACTTGTATGCACTATAAGTGGTGAACCAGCCCTTTTTATCCGGCCACCAATATAGCTTGTCTTCAAGAGGTGTTGACGGGAGTGGTTTTTCAACAATTTTTTAGACGATCTCATTTGGTAGAACAATTGACAGTTTTTTCTTGTCCCAAGATCTGTTTGTGATGTAGTTTTCAACCCTTTCTTCAAAATTTGTAGAACTACCATTTGTGCAATGTTGTTTTAGGTCTGTAATAATTCCCCAATTATCCTGCCAGAATTTTATCGTTTTTCCATTACCGACCGGCCAGATAAGGCCCGCCTTAAGCGTTGGGATTAATTTTCGTAGTTGTGTCCATTGCCACGAGGCATTACTTCTCTTTGTATAATCCAGGATATGGGTTGTTTTTAAATACTTATACTGAATAATTTTTACCCAAACATTGTATGGTTATGCTAGAATTTTCCATAGGAGTTTTAATTGTAGAGCTTCATTCATTGGTTTTGCTTTTCTTAGTCCCATTCCGCCAGCATGTTTAGATTTACAGACCCGGTCCCAACTTATAAGTGGTTTATGTTGTAAGTCTTTATTCCGGAAAAAAAGACCTGTTAATTTGATCTAGGTTTTGATGTATCTTTGATGGTAACAAGAAACATTGCATTGCATACAATGGTTTGGCAGATAAGTTTGAATTAATTAAGGTAGCCCTCCCTTGTTGAGACAAAGAGGAAGCTTTCCATTTTGCTAGTTGGTTCATAGTGTTAGTTAATATATCCTCGAAAGTTTTAGAATCAACTTTTCCATTAACAATTGGACATCCCAAATATTTATCTAATTTTGTTTGTTTGGAAATGTTTAGACACCCTTCTATCTCAGCAATACGTACTCTAGGAATTCCATTGGTGCACTGAAAAGCAGATTTATGATAGTTCACTTTTTGGCCTGACACTTGACAATATCCATCAACAATTTCCCTCACTTTTCCGCAGGTCGTCATATTACCTTTTGAAAAAATAATAATGTCATCCGCAAATGTTAGGAAAGGAATCTTTGGGCCAGTAGAGCCAAAGGAGAAGCCAATTTTACTGTTATCAGACATTGCTTCATGAGCCAGTTTTCTTGCAAGAATTTCATAACCAAGAAAAATAAAAACGGAGATAGTGGATCCCTTGACGCAGTCCTCTAGAAGGTTTAAAAATGTCCGTTGGTCCGTTGTTAACAAGAACTGAGAATAATACAGTAGTTACACATTCCATAATTAGCCCAATAAACTTTTCATGGAACCCAAAATTTTCTAATACCTTTTCTTTAAAGTCCCAATCAAGCCGGTAATATGCTTTTTCCATATCTAGCTTAATTGCCAGCCATCCGTCATTTCCTTTCCTATTTTTAAAGGATTGAAAATTTTCATGAGCAATCAGAACATTGTCCTGAATCGCTCTGTCAAAAACAAAGGCTCCTTGAAGAGGGTGCACAACCAACTTCGATATCTAAAAAAGCGTATAAATCTCTAATCATTTATTTTTGAAAAAATATACTTCGTAAAATAAAATGAAGTACATCATGGATTAAAAATAGGCCAAAATGAAGAAAATAACCTTTTAAATAGCCCAATTTGTTCAAAATCAACTTAAATATATAATTCCAGGAAACCACCCGTTAAAACCTAAAATTTTGCACAAAATTATCCAACTCTCAAATCTATTAGGTTTCCTTAAACAATTTCAAAAATACCAAAAACACTTATATATATATATATTTGCATATATACATATATATATACACTTATATATATTGTATTTATTTTGTTTTATATATATACACACACTGGGAGAAGGCCTATTTATTTGACTATATTTACTAACCCACCTAAATCCCAAAAGGGTTGGATAAAAACCCCGAAAGGGCCTTGAGAAACTCCCGATGGGGCTTTCAAGTGCACTCTCTGCGAGGGAGACGGTGTTTCTAGGTGTTCTTGCAGTCATAGTCTGAGTTGGGGCTCTAGCATCAGGTGTCGGGTCTGGCTGGAGTCGCGATGGCGTGCATCGAGGAGACTCCGCATTCCGGAAATTTCCTCGGAGGTTCGTCTTCATCGCCCACAGGGAATCTTGATGTACATCGCTTGGTGGCACTTGGCTCTGGTTTTATCTTCGTTGTCCTCATCTTTTTTGGATTAGGCTCGTCTGTTCTTCTGGGGCCGTCTGTTTGCCGCCTTTGTATTGCACCGTTTTATTTTATAATTGTATGTTTGACGGTTCACCCTCTTTCGATTTTGTCGGCCTCTCGATGGGGCAGGTATGTCCGGCCTTCGAATTATTATCTTATCGGGGAAAAAAAAACAAAAAACACCCCAATGCTTTCACAAGTGACATCCACTCAATTCGATCCAACCGCCTGAGTTCGATAATGGGGGCATCGGGCGATGCACAAATGAGCACCTACCGTGCCTTTTTAACGAATTAGAAAGAAGAATGGGTTAGGTGTTGTTAAATACTCCCTCCGATTTTTAATATAAGGCATTGGAAATCTTTGCACGTAGTTTTAGGAGCTTAAAACTATATAAAATATTAATGTTTTTATTAATTTTTTTTACATTATAATACTTATTAGTAAGAAGTATTATAATATAAAAAAAATTAATAAAAAACATTAATATTTTATATAGTTTTAAACTCCTTAAACTACATGCAAAGATTCCCAATGCCTTATATTAAAAATCGGAGGGAGTAGCATACAAAAGTTTCATTGTGGGTGTGTGGAGAGGGAGAGGTTGCTAAAAAAATAATTCATATATTTGGAACTATGTTTTTTTTTTTTAAAAAAATGTTCTGAATTAATCACATTTTTTTAAAAAATACAATGAAACGATATTGTCTAATTAATATGTAATGAAATAATATGATATAGTTGTTATTAAATTTATTTTTTTTAAAAATTTTGAATTAACCCCATTGGTTAAAAATGTAGTATGAAATGATAATGTGTAAATAATATTCGATAATTAAGTTATTATAATTAGATGATATTGTGTAAATAAGAATTTTTTTCAAAATATTCACTAAAAAATAATTAATTACCAAAATATTCACACTTTTAAAATATTTACAAAAATATTCATTTTTTGCAGGTTCGGCAGAAAAACGCGGTCTCAGACCGCGTTTTATTCACAAAGGTAAAAACGTGAAACTGGAGAAAAAGTTAGCAAAAAAATTACAAAAGAAACGCGGTCTGAGACCGCGTTTCTGTTTTTATTTTATTTTGGGTTTAATTTTGTAAAAAAAAAATTGCTATAGAGACGCGGTTCCAAACCGCGTCTCTATTTGTTTTTTCTTTTTTTTTTAAAGAAAAGGAAGACGAAGGGGAGACCGGCTAGATTGGGAAGGAGGTCGAAGCGCCGACCTGGAGATTGGGAAGACGAAGGGGAGGGCGACTCGATTGGGAAGACAAAGGGGAGGCCGGTGGTTGGAGATTGGGAAGGAGGCCGGAGCGCCGGCCGGGAAGGAGATCGATGACGGCCGCCCTCCCTTCTCCTCCTCCTCCTCGTTTCCTCCGCCTGCAAAGCTCGAGATCGACGACGATGGCTACTCGAGATTCAGCTCCTCTCCGGCCTCTCCTTTCCCGCAACCTCGTTTCCTCCACCTGCTCAAGAGGTCGACGATGGCTGCCTCTGCCCTCCCTTCTCCTCCTTCCCGGCCGGCGCTCCGGCCTCCTTCCCAATCTCCAGCCACCGGCCTCCCCTTCGTCTTCCCAATCTCCAGGCCGGCCTCCCCTTTGTCTTCCCAATCTCCAGGCCGGCGCTCCGGCCTCCTTCCCAATCGAGTCGGCCTCCCCTTCGTCTTCCTTTTCTTTAAAAAAAAATAAAATAGAGACGCGGTTTGGAACCACGTCTCTATAGCAAATTTTGTTACAAAATTACAACATTCATCCCAAACTAAAATAAAAACAGAAACGCGGTCTCAGGCCGCGTTTCTTTTGTAATTTTTTGCCAACTTTTTCTCCAGTTTCACGTTTTTACCTTTGTGAATAAAACGCGGTCTGAGACCGCGTTTTTCTGCCGCACCTGCAAAAAATGAATATTTTTATAAATATTTTAAAAGTGTGAATATTCTGGTAATTAATTATTTTTTAGTGAATATTTTGAAAAAAAATCTGTAAAATAACTTTGGAGTGAGGCTTTAGACAAGATTAAAAAACGACTATTGTCAAGATAATTTTAACTCAATTGTACCCAGTCCTTCTCATTTTTCCCAAACAAATTGCGCATAGGTCCGAAACTCTCTTATCAACCCTAGGAATCAAGCGGCTTGCGAATTTGCTGTTAATCACGTTCTTCAATCAATTTAATTACCCTAAATTCAAAACTATTCAATTCATCAATGGCCTTCATCGGTGCTGAACAACAACGTCGACGCCGGTGGCGAGGCGGATGGCCTCGTCGAGCTTGGACTGGCTGCGAGCGCCCTTAGAGGCGGTGCGATGAACGAGGGCGAGGCCGATGGCCTCCCTGGATGAGGGCGAGCGAGAGGCGGTGGCCGAGGGCGAGGCCGACGCCTTAGAGGCGGATACCCTTCCTGAATCCGTCGGTGATGAAGACACTAGCATCGAACGGCAATGGCGGTAGCAACTCTTGATGGGGACTCGGGGCGAGGCCGACGCCTTAGAGGCGGATGGTCTCCCTGAATCTATCGATGATGAAGATGCTGGCGTCGAACGGCAATGGCGTCAACAACTCTTGATCAGAGAACGACAATGGTGGCAACAACTCTTGATCAGAGAACGACAATGGTGGCAGCAACTCTCTCCGGCGAAGCGCTGGCGTCGAACCTCGCCGGCCTTACCAAAACCCAGCTCTACGAAATCATATCTAGATGAAGGCAACTCTCCCTTTCACCCTCTCTAGGTGGTTGATCGATTGATTACCCTTCCTCCATCAAATCCCGGATTTGTGAGGATTCAAATCCGGTTGAATTCGTCCTTGCTTGAGAATTCCGTCAAAACCCTAATTTGTTTCCGTCCCTCACTTGAAGAATTTCGTCATCACTTACAATTTGTTTGAAAAAAATGAAAAAGACTTGTGTAATTTAGTTGAAATTGTCTTGACAATAGTCGTTTTTGAATCTTGACTAAAGCCCCCATGATAACTTTGTATGAGGAGATGACATGTACTATTAATGTTTCTCTTCTTCGTGATCAACAGTTTGCACATCTAGCACGCCATCTAAGTGGTTTACCTTGTCGCTCCTTTGTCCGTCATTGTCACTAACATCCATATCCTTGTCGTCTAGCTCGTTGGTGTTCAAGTCAATCCAGGGGACATCCAAGTTTGGGCGATCGTCCTATGTCACTATTGGTCGGCCCGCTTAATGACAACAGTATGTCAGCACCAACAAGACTCGATATACTCACCCCGACCGAGTCTCCCGTGGTTAATTCGTGTGAGAAGGGCGTGACATCACTATATTTGTTTCAGGACGATTTGTAGCTGTTTCATTAGAAAGAGGAAGAGCAAGTCAATTTCAAGTGTAGGTGTACGGAGCATGAGGATGCCCATAATTCGACAACATAAAATGAAGCCCACTTAACTATCGTTTCTCTGCATGCATTGCACAATCTATTGATCTGGCCAAGACTGTAAATGATATTCCCCCTCGAGTGGCAGGATATATCACTTCGATGTGCAAGTGAATCACAGCAGCTAAGGTGGCCACTTGATAAAAACCATGTCGATCTCCTTCTTCTTTTATTGTTGCCTTTTGAATTTGCAGAGTTAATAATCCCCTTTTCCCTATTAAATGATTCTTTGATAATTGCGAGGACACCCTCTTCAATGCTTATATAGTCTCTCCATGATGTCCACATCATTGAGCTCCCTTATCTCCTCTCTCTCTCTCTCTCTCTCTCTCTCTCTCTCTCTCTCTCTGTGATACGTTTGGGGTACCCGATCCTTCGTCTGTGGGCTCAAGATCAAGAAGCACGCCGTATATTTGTCTAATCTTGCAAAGCTCTTCCAATATCTCCTAATTGAACAATTAAATAAACTAATTAAGTAAACATATTCTAGCGATAGAAAATAACTTAACAAAATTTAAGTAAAACAAAGGCGACGGAAAGAAAGGAAAGCGAGGGATGGTTTCAGCGAGCGCGGAGGTTGCCAGGTGCGCGGAAGTCGGGCGTCTCAAAGACCTTGCTCGCTGGAAGCGGAGGCCAGACGCGGACACGGACGCAGGCATGCGAGCGAGAGCGAGGAGCGAAGCGCGCGCGCGACGAGACAATGAGTGTAGGGGAGTGAAGCCGAGAACGTCGAGCGCTTGCGAGAACCAGCACCGAGAGCCTAGGCGTGCGAGTCCGCGGGACAGCACCCAAGGAGCCTTCCTTCTTTGCGACGGGTTCAAGGTTTAGGGTTAGGGTTTGTGTTTGGTTTCTTGTTGCCGATTGTGAACGAGATGGTAATGGTGGTTGTGATGGCCGAATGTAACATAGATCACACGAGCAAGATAGCTTTTTGGGATTGATAATCAAAGAACCCTTAATCCATAACGGGTTTCTCCAATTCTATTCAATCTAAGAAATTCAAAGTGCATGTGTATGATTAAATAGAAAAGCTATGGGAGATCCAGTCAATCCTTCCTTGCAAAGGAAAGGGGTTTGGATAGATCTATTCTATCTAAAGATAATTAAACAATCCTAAGATAAATAATTCCTAAATAAGATAGAATTTAAATAACTTGGTGTACAAGAATTAATCTAGAAGAGATATAATCCTTGTAACTTATTAATTCTACTTACATAAAATAACACTAATTAATTAAGTGCATAGAACAACTCGGCCCACAAGAGTTACTCGGCCAAGTTCGTAGGCCCACTCGACATTGGTATGGATTACTCGACAAGAGCCCATGTCGAGTGCATGCCGAGTTCAAGGTGGATGATGGCGAGTTTGCATGAGCTTGGTTTGTGGACGTAAGCTCATCTCTTGCTCCAGTTGTGTAGTCTTGAGCCAAGTGATCTAGGGTGGCCTGAACCCTTGCTCCATCGTTCCTTGGTAACGGACAAGAAGGGCTTTGGTTGCATCTTGAATCTTCTTGCCCCTTGCACGAGTGATAGAGTCATCGAATGGAACCTTCATATTGTCCTCAATGTCACTAAGAGTCATTGATAATTGCACTGCATCATTCTCCTCCACTTGACTTCGATTTGTCCTCAAATTGTCGTCAGAGTCATCGTCAGGCACGAACAAGGATAGATCGGCAACGTTGAATGTAGAATGGACGTTGTACTTATCGGCAGGGAGATCCAGCTTGTATGCATTAGGACCTATCTTCTGAACCACTCTGAATGGTCCATCTCCCCTGGGGTCTAGCTTAGACTTCCGTTGTTGCGGAAACCTTTCCTTCCTGAGATGCAGCCATACCAGATCACCAACGTTGAACTGCACATCCTTGTGATGCTTGTCCTTCGTGGCCTTGTATTGCGCAGTCTTCCTTTCCAGCTGCACCTTTGTACGCTCATGCAAGCGCTTGATGAAGTCCACTTGCTTAGCTGCATCCATTCTCTCCTTTTCCTTGAGTGGCCGAGGCATCATGTTCACTAGAGTGAGTGGGTTTCGGCCATATACCACTTCGAATGGGGTCTGTTTCGTTGCAGAGTGCCTAGACCTGTTATATGCAAATTAGACAAATGGTAGGCATTCTTCCCACCTCTGGAGGTTAGTTCGCAACATGACTCTAAGGAGAGCCCCAAGAGTTCTATTTGTAACCTCAGTTTGGTCATCAGTTTGTGGGTGACAAGAAGTAGAAAATAACAATTTTGTACCCAACTTAGACCATAAAGTTTTCCAAAAACAGCTTAAGAATTTAGAGTCACGATCAGAAACTATAGACAAAGGCAATCCATGTAAGCGAACAACATCTTTAAAGAATAAGTGTGCAACATGAATAACGTCATCAGTTTTGTGACATGGAATGAAATGAGCCATTTTTGAAAATATGTCTACAACAACAAAGATAGAATCATGACCCTTATAAGTTCTAGGTAATCGTACAATAAAATCCATAGAAACATCTTCCCAGGGTGCATTAGCAATAGGCAAAGGTTGATATAGACCATTAGAGTTGGCTTTCGATTTAGCCTTAGCACAAGAGACACAACTTTTGACAAATCTTAGCACATAATTAGACATTTTAAGCCAAAAGTAATGTTCTTTAAGTCCAGCCAAGGTTTTTTCGAAACCCCTATGCCCCCTAGACTCATGAATTTCTTGAGTTAACAATCGGCGAATAGAAGAAGATGGGATACAAAGCTTGCCCATCTTAAACAAATAACCATTATCAAGAAAATATGAATCAACTTCACCTTTGGACACACATTGTGCATATATAGTTTTAAAAAAACCATCAGAATTATACAGTTCCTTTATCAATGCAAAACCCAACACATGTGCATCCATATGGTTTAGGAGGACATACTTGCGTGATAGCGCGTCAGCTACCACATTATCCTTTCCCTTCTTGTGGTGAACCACATAGGAAAAGGTCTCCAGAAACTCCACCCATCGAGCAAGTTGCCTGCTGAGCATTGCTTGCCCTTTGAGGTACTTCAGAGCTTCATGATCCGAATGAATCACAAATTCCTTAGGCCAGAGGTAGTGCTGCCATGTCTGTAAGCATCCGATAAGCGTAAAGAGCTTCTTGTCGTAGGTAGAATAGTTGAGCTCAGTGGGGCCCAACTTCTCACTGAAATAGGCAATGGGGCTCCTATTTTGAAGCAGAACTCCACCTATGCCAGTGCCAGAAGCATCACACTCGAGTTCAAAAGGTTGTTGGAAGTCGGGTAGTTGCAGCACTGGGGCATGGGTGAGGCGATCCTTGAGAGCGTCGAATGCTCTCTGGTGTGCGTCAGTCCAGCGAAACGTCACATCCTTCTTGGTCGGCTCATGGAGGGGGGCGACAACAGTGCTGAAGTCCTTGACAAAGCGTCGATAGAAGCCAGGAAGGCCTAGAAATGAGCGGACGTGTGTAGGAGTCTGGGGCTGGGACCACTCCCGAATAGCGCAAACCTTCTCCTCATCCACCTTTAATCCAGATGCAGACACTACAAAACCAAGGAAAATGGTAGACTCGGATGCAAAAGAACATTTCTTTAATTTGGCAAATAATTTCTCTTTTCTAAGACAATCAAAAACCAAATTTAAAAGACTAAGGTGATCATGCAGGTTCTTGCTATAGATTAATATATCGTCAAAAATAGACAACGACAAATTTCCCTAAGTAACGTCTAAGCACATGGTTCATAAGCCTCATAAAAGTAGAAGGAGCATTTGTTAAACCAAAAGGCATTACTAACCGTTCATATAACTCATACTTAGTTTTAAAAGCCATTTTCCATATATTCATCACCCTCTTTCATCCTAATTTGATGATATCCACTTCTAAGGTCAATTTTAGAGAAAATACAAGCACCATGAAGTTCATCAAGCATATCATCTAAACGAGAAATAGGGTGGCGATACTTAACTGTTATTTGGTTGATTGCACGAAAATCAACACACATGCGCCAATAACCATCCTTCTTTGGAACCAAGATGACATGGACGACACAAGGGGAGAGGCTTTCTCGCACAAAGCCTTTATCCAGCAGCTCCGTGAATTGGCGTTGAAGCTCCTTTGTTTCCTCAGGACTAGCTCTATAGGCTGCGCGATTGGGCAAGGCTGCGCCAGGGACGAAGTCAATCTGATGCTCAATCCCTTGAATAGGAGGCAATTCTTGTGGTAGATCAGCTGGAAGGACATCTAGATAATCCTGCAATAGAGCAGAAATAGGTGTAGGAATATGACTCAAATCCACCACATTTAGCAATACCTCTTTCATTACTAATAGGATGTGAGGTCGATGTGCATTCCAGGTGATGGTCTCTTTCTGTGGTTGAGAGACCAAAGACCGGCGTTCAACAGAGCCCTTGAGCGAAGAAGAAGAGGGCTGCGTTGATGGAGAAAGGAAGGGTGTCGGCGCCGAGGGGGGCGCAGGTGCGGGAGGCGAGGCTGCGGGCGCGGGTTGCTGTGCCGAGCTCCCTTGGTGCTTCTCCTTCCTTTAGGCCTCCTTTTGAGCGTCCTGCTGTTGTTTCTTTCGAACCTGTTCCTTCAAAACAACTTGAGGTGAAAGGGGTAGAAGAGTAACTCTCTTCCCATCAAAGGTGAAGGCATATGTATTCACACGACCACCATGAATAACAAAACGATCATATAACCAAGAACGACCTAGCAAGATATGACTACAATCCATGCGAGTAACATCACATAACACTTTATCATGATATGACCCAATAGAAAAAGAAACTAAACATTGTTTGGTGACCATTATATCAGATCCATAATCAGTTATGCCATTTAAACCATAGTGAGTAGCTCTAGGAGTAGTAGTTAAATGGAGGAAATCCACTACCTTTTCATTGATGAGATTGCAGCAACTCCCACCGTCGATGATGACGCTTAAGGTAGCCTTGCAAACCACACACTTGGTGTGGAAGATGTTCTCCCTTTGATCAGCCACGGGAGACTCCTGAATGTGAAGGACCCGCCGATTGACAAGGCAGAGTACGTCGTCGAACTCTGTGGTGTCGATTTCTCCATTAGGCTCAAACGGCTGGTCCTCCTCCATTTCGCTTGAAATTACATGGTCCTCGATAGTCTCCTCCTCATAGTAGTGGTCTCCCAAATCATTGAGAAGGACCTTCCTTTTCTGAGGGCATTCGCGAGAGACATGCCCAGAACCACCACAAGTGAAGCAACAGATATCCTTTGTGCGCGCTCCTTAGATGGTGCAACAACTCTTCTTGTTTCAACCTGATAACCCTGTTGAGGTGAGTTGGAAACTCCCTTTTGCTGAACAGAAGGGTTAGAACTAGATCTAGATTGACTAGAAGAGTTAAAGGGAACAAACCTGCGACCTTGGGAGGGTTGTTCGAATCTGGGCCTCTGTCGCAGCTCCTGCTACTGCTGCTCATACAGGAGTTGTGCTTTATGACATAAAGTGTTAATATCTATAATAGAATGAATAGCCAAAGGATTTTTAATAGAGATATTAAGACCGGCAAGAAATTGGGTACATAAAGCACGTTCAGTAAGATAAACATTAGCCTGATGAGCGAGCCGTTCAAGCTCGTCTCTGTAATCCATGGGTGAGCGAGCTCCTTGGCGGCAAGAACCTAGGTACGTGCATCCTCATGGTCTCCGTGTACTCCTCAGGCACATGTCGTTTCTTCAGAAGGTAGCGAAGTTGTGGCCAAGTCTCAACGGGTTGCTTGTCCTGACGACGGCGCATCTCACGAGTGCGAAACCACCAGATACACGCTTTACCTATCAAATGTAATATAACAACTTCCAACTTCTCTGTGTCCTCATAACGCCGATGTTCAAGCAAATAGTCAATATGATTTTCCCAAACAAGATAAGATTCAGGATCAGTGGTTCCATCAAAAGTTTCTAACGTAAGCTTAAGATCGCGTCTTTGTATAGCTTGTGCATTATCAAATCTAGGACGACCAAAATTAGGAGGAGGTAAATCATCAAAGTTAGGGTCTACCTCTTGGTATGTGTCCTTCAAATGGGGCATGTCGCGCAGATCAATGTTGTTGCGGCTGTCATCCTAGTTAAATCTAATGAACAACGGATTCGTGTGCTGTTGATGATGTTGGTGTGGTCGGCCCTGCTAGTGATGCCAAGGGGGAGTGTGATCCCGACGATCTTGGTTGCCACTGAAGCCCACTAGATGATCGTTATCATTCTCTCCATTGAAAGGGTTAGGAGTAGCAGACTTAAGTTTAACCTGTAGGTGGTGTATTACCTGAAGGAGGTGTGTCAACTGGAGGAGGTGGAGGCGGCTTACTTCCTGAAGGAGGTGTAGATCCAGAAGCCTCCGTCTGTTTTGACTCCTCTATTTGCCGAGAAGCTGCCTGAGTGATCAAGTTGGAGTAATATACGTGATCCTCATAACGTTCGACGGCCCGATGATTTTCAGCTTTTGCCAGCTCCTTGCGCATAGCCAGGGTAGAGGCTTGGACGACAGAGTTAATAATATACCGCATATCAGATGCAGAAATGCCAGTAGGTGGGGTAGGGGAAGGGTTGGGGTCGCTATCGTTTGCCATGTTCCTACAATATCAGAAGACCAAAAACCAAGCAATGCAAGCCCTATTGATTCCTAATAGTGATTCAGTTTTAGAAATCAAAGAGGCGAGAAAACAAGGCACTAAATTCAAGCAATTCCCCTGGACACAGAATTTTGCAATATGGAAGACAACAAGTAAAAATCAAAATTGCAAATTAAAACAGCCACAAGTCGGATATCAAGGATAGCAAGTATAAACAAGCGGCTAATGAATAAGGAAAGAATACAATGTGATGCTCGAAATATATATGAATATGTAGTAATCGACACAAAGCAATCACAAGGGTAAGCAAGTGCACACACTCCGTCAACTATTATCTGACGGTTGCAACACGGTTCAGAAAAAGAGGGGTGTGACCAAGGCTCATGTGTCGGCACATCACAAAATCACACAAAGTAGGGTTCGTTTGTAAAGCTTGAAACCAATCAGATCATCTAACATGTAGCAGAAAGAATTAACAGAATGGAAGAGTTACTAACTCAACAATGCAATGTAAGATTAATGCTTTTTTTTTAGGAATACGAACTAGATGCTGTAAAGTTGTAATGTAATCTAAATAAAGAGCAAAAGAAAAAAATAACAAAAAATAACAAAGCTACGATGATCTAAAAGTAAGAAAAAATAAAGAAATAAGGGAAAAGGCTAGAACCTGGAAAAATTAGGGTTCTTTAGTTGTGTAAGTTCATATAATGCTTAAATCCAAGAATCACATTCATAGTCATGATATGTAGCAACAAGGAATAAAAGATCAAAACTTGCAATCAAGAACTCAATATCTTCCAAATTAAATATCCAAATAAAAAAAGAACTAAAATAAAGTGCCAATTTTTAGGGTGAATGATAAAGATTTAAATTTTATGCAGCAGGAATGATGAAAAATAAGGCACGAAAATAAATCCCTCAATTAAAGAATCAAGAGAGTAAAGAGCTTGCATACACCTGAAATCTGATACCACTTGATACGTTTGGGATACCCGATCCTTCGCATGTGGGCTCAAGATCAAGAACCACGACGTATATTTGCCTGATCTTGCAATGCTCTTCCAATATCTCCTGATTGAACAATTAAATAAACTAATTAAGTAAATAAAATCCAGCGACAGAAAATAACTTAACCAAATTTAAGTAAAACAAAGGTGACGGAAAGAAAGGAAAGCGAGGGAAGGTTTCAGCGAGCGCGGAGGTTGCTAGGTGCGCGGAAGTCGGGCGTCTCAAAGACCTAGCTCGCTGGAAGCGGAGGCTAGACGTGGACACGGACGCAGGCGCGCGAGCAAGAGCGAGGAGCGAAGCGCGCGCGCGCGCGACGAGACAGCGAGTGCAGGGGAGTGAAGCTGAGAACGCCGAGAGCTTGCGAGAACTAGCACCGAGCGCCTAGGTGCACGAGGCCGCGGGACAGCGCCCAAGGAGCCTTCCTTCTTTGTGACGGGTTCAAGGTTTAGGGTTTGTGTTTGGTTTCTTGTTGCCGATTGTGAACGAGATGATAATGGTGGTTGTGATGGCCGAATGTAACATAGATCACACGAGCAAGATAGCTTTTTGGGATTGATAATCAAAGAACCCTTAATCCATAACGGGTTTCTCCAATTCTATTCAATCTAAGAAATTCAAAGTGCATGCGTATGATTAAATAGAAAAGCTATGGGAGATCCAGTCAATCCTTCCTTGCAAAGGAAAGGGGTTTGGATAGATCTATTCTATCTAAAGATAATTAAACAATCCTAAGATAAATAATTCCTAAATAAGATAGAATTTAAATAACTTGGTGTACAAGAATTAATCTAGAAGAGATATAATCCTTGTAACTTATTAATTCTACTTACATAAAATAACACTAATTAATTAAGTGCATAGAACAACTCGGCCCACAAGAGTTACTCGGCCAAGCTCGTAGGCCCACTCGACATTGGTATGGATTACTCGACAAGAGCCCATGTCGAGTGCATGCCGACTTCAAGGTGGATGATGGCGAGTTTGCATGAGCTTGGTTTGTGGACGTAAGCTCATCTTGCCCCGGCTGTGTAGTCTTGAGCCAAGTTATTCAGGGTGGCCTGAACCCTTGCTCCATCGTTCCTTGGCAACGAACAAGAAGGGCTTTGGTTGCATCTTGAATCTTCTTGCCCCTTGCACGAGTGATAGGACCATTGAATGGAACCTTCATATTGTGCTCAATATCATCAAGAGCCATCGATAATTGCACTGCATAACACACACACACTCTCTCTCCACCTTATTGGACGGGAACCCACTTTCTTCAATGAAGGTCGACTCTTTAATTCCCTCAATTTATTAAGGTCTTGCAACCCATTAATGGTAATTTCACCTGCTTTCCCTCTCTACAAATTAGAGATTGTCCTCTCTTATTTTCACTCTCACAATTTGGCTCTCGAAAAGTCAATATATATAGATATATAACCTTAAAAAAACTTATTGCAGGGGTCGAGGATAGGCGGGTTCCACTAGTGAGTTTATATACAAATTGTTTGATGCAAAATATCTGGAAAAACATAGAATATAGTATAAACAAGATAAATTTACTAAAAAAAATGACTCTTACAAAAAGAAATTACTTTTTATTTATGATAAAGTAAGAATTCGAGATTAGACAGACCTGAATCTCGATAGGTCGACAAGTCGGCAGACA
The DNA here is from genome assembly GCA_037127255.1 of Persicaria tinctoria. Taxonomy (NCBI): domain Eukaryota; kingdom Viridiplantae; phylum Streptophyta; class Magnoliopsida; order Caryophyllales; family Polygonaceae; genus Persicaria; species Persicaria tinctoria. The sequence continues at coordinate 16,189,094 of JBANSL010000020.1, read as the reverse complement.
GAAGACTGTTGAACATACAACAAAACACAGAAAAAAGTGCAATAACACATGCAACACAAACTCAAAAAGAAATTACTTGAAATAACCTAGCTTATTTTCTCTGCAATTTTAACATTTTTCAAAAAAAAAAAATGAGACTAATCATCGTATACAACCGGAAGTAAATTACAAAAGCAAGTGACATAAGGAAATTACACGAAGCAAATAAGATAAAGAAATTACAAAACTAAACGTACAAGTCATCATACGAAAACTACAAGCTAGCAGAACAAATGAACTGATTGGCCAAAAAGAAGACACATACAGAGAACTCTGAGGGATCACTTGCAGACACCTCATATTACGACTCCAACATAGCCATCAGATGTCAATTGCATTTCCAGGACATCGACGAGCATGACAAATCAACCACCATTCACATGAAGCCTGCAACACAACAAGAACAGTAAAGTACACCAACCCGCATGCCCAAACCCTAACCAAACTTTTTGCCTATTCAAACCCTCAAAAGCTATCTCAAACCCTCAAAGTAGCATCGCACTACTTAAAATACGCCAATAAAATACAATAAGATGAGAAAACGTTGATAAAAATTACTAAATTGTGAAATAATTTTACGATTTTTCTATCTTATGTCTCAATGGCATATGATAAGAGTCCAAATTTAGAATTTTAATTTTAGCTATCCTTAAACTTTTTAAATATGCTACTCTGCAGAAAACCACCCTTTAAAATCAAATTTACAGGAAACCACCCATTAAACTTGTTATGTTAGCAACTTGCCACCCGCAACTCAAATCCGTTAACTTTTCTGTTAAATAATGTGACATTACAATATTACCCCTTGACTTTCATTATGGTAACAAGGGCCATTTTGGAATTTTACCCATTCTCTTTCATCATCTTCAACCTCCCCACAAAATAAAAGTAAATAGAACTCACACATGAGTACTGCACTTCTATTGGCAAAAAATGTTCTTTATTGAGAGTGCTCAAACTTAGTAAAGAAGATTGGTAATCATTTTTGGTTTGTTGTTCAGTAACGCTTTTACCAATTTTGTAAAAGGAATCCAACCATGAAAAGCCCCAAAATATGGGTTCTTCGTTGTGAGTCACTGAATCTCCTCAAACCAAATTCGTTTGTTGCATACCATTATACAGAATTTGCGATATAAGTACATTGGAGGAGCTTAAGGATAGTAAGAGGAGTATAAACCACCCATTAGATGCGGAAGGATATTGATATTCTATTATTCTGTCTAGATATAATTTATAAACGCCAAGTCTCACCTCAAGCTTATGGATTCTAAGGCGAAATACGAAGAGGAGGAGGAATCCGTGTTCAGAACAAGCTTTAGTGTGCCGGAGATGGTCGAATCGGAGCTTCGAGATTTCAGCGACTCGCTGAGGTCGTGGCCAACTTAAGAGGAGGAGTATATTAATTTTAATTCTAATTTTTATTATCTTTTGCCAACTTTACTATCTTTATTTTATTTTTATAAGTTATTTGTATGAATTTGGGTCACATCTGACTTTCACTAATTTTCTTTTATTTTTCTAAATGATTCAATTAATGGAGTTTTATATTAGTACACACAAACTTTGTTAGATGTTAATTGTAACTTCGTACATTTCAATTTTCAACGGAAAAGATAACGAAATAGAGGTGGGTGACAAGTTGCTAACAGAACAAGTTTAATGGGTGGTTTCCTGTAAATTTGATTTTAAAGGGTGGTTTTCTGAAAAGTAGCATATTTAAAGGGTGGTTTACTGTAATTTTATACAAGTAGATGAACATAAATTTTAAGTTAAAATTTTCAATAACGTAAAAAAGTTTAATTGAAAGATAAAGTTTAACATTTAATTTTAATATAAATTAAAATGTAAACGAGCGTAAGTTTGACATTTATGTATACCATGAGTTTTAAGATAACTTAAACCTAACATGTTTAAATTAAACATCGAGTCAATTATAGCAAAACATTCAATTTAGTTTAATTATAACATAAACTCCTAACTTAATTTTTGTATAAATATAACAAACTTATCTAATTGTTGATGAATTCCAATAAATTTGCATTGATATTGAATAAAATTAAATTTTAGAGTTTTTGTCATTTTCCTCTAAATTTAGAGGTTTTTCTTCTCTCTCCTAAGATTTCTATATTTTAGAGCACTTTTATTAGTGCTATTCAAGATGCTTAATGGGAAAATATTAGTAAAATATTAAAGAATGGGAGATGGATGCTTAATCGATGCTAATTAAGTATCGATGCTTCTGGGGTGTAATAAATGGTGGGGTTTACCAATGACCTCTTGCTCTAGCGGTAAGGGTGAGGTATCCCAAAGGAGAGGTCTCGGGTTCGAATCTCACTTGGTGCATTTTAGGCTATATTAATTCCCACAAGCGCGTACGGCCAAACGGTGTATACTAATCCGTAGGGCCAAGCCTAAGTGGTGAAGTGATCCGTGTGCAGGTAGGTAAGAGGTTACGATCGCTGATCGCACTTTGCGAAAGTGGTACTGAGCCTCCTCAAAAAATCCCGCAAGGGGTTTCTGGGGTATGGGGCCGCGAAGTGGTGGGGCCAGTCACTATAAAAAGTTTACCCTACCAAAGTTTCTCACCGGAAAGGACTTGTGGGTAGTACCCATAGGTCCCCGGTTCGAACCCCGGAATGACCGCTCTTTATTTATCTATTCAAGAGTAATAAATGGTGGGGTGGACACGTGTCATGCTTTCACTAGCGGTGGGAAGGAGTGGATGAGATTGAAGGGAAGCAACAACTGAGATTTAATCTAGTACATTTTAATTAAATTCAAATAATGTCATTTTCACTATTTAAATTAAAATGTAATTTTTTAAAAAAAATACCATAATACTAGATTCATTTTTCTCTACACATTGACATCAAATTTGAATATGTTTCGACATATTTTGAAAAAAATGATTTCTTTCGATATAATTATATTGTAATTTTCCTCGGTAAATTGGATTTTGGGCGATAGGTGTCCGATCGCTTATTATAAATTTTGGCAAAGGTTTGGATCCACACGTGGAGGCAATTAGATTTCGCAAATTTCGTACTATCTTTGTTATGTTGCAATTTAGTTTATGTATTATATTTTGTGTAATTTCCTTTTGTTTAATCAATGGAGTTGCTATTTTATTTTAAATCTCAAAAGTGGATATTATATACTTTTGCTTATGCATTTTATAAATGATCTATATTTTATAATTGCATTTTAGTAATTAAATACTAATACAATATTATAATCATATTATAAACATGTTGGAAATAATTGTTATAAGGGTATATTCGTAAATTGAATTGGTAAAAAAAGATGGATTGTGAGATGTTAGAGATGTTATTGTTAAAGTTGAAAAAGTGAGTAAGAGATGCTATGCTGATGCGGCGGAGAGAGATGAATAAAAAAAATAGTAATTTTAGTATCTTGAATAGTAATTGATAAACATGGCCTTAGAGACGGATATAAAAGAGATGTTAGAGCAACCCCAACAATTATGGTAAAAATTCTCTAAAATAGAGATCAAAATGTCAAAATCTCTATAAAAAAAATTCACTTTTAACTCCAAAAGCTTCTTTATTTTACATATGTTTGCATTTATTATACACTATAAAAATACAGAAAGTTATAATATACTAAAAGATATTTAATTAATACATATGGAAGTACAAGTATTTCCATTTTTCCGGTCATTATCACCATCCGCAACATCAAGATTTCAGCAGCAAAACTCTTACCAGCATTGTGCAAAACAAAAATAATCATAGGTGAAGGTAGTATTGATACCAATCCCTTGACCAATCACATTCCATTTAGACCGGCAAAAAAACTACAAAGTTTTGAAAAGTAGGATAGAAATAAATCTGAAGTTAGATGAGCTATAAAACCATTCCATATGTTCAACAACCCACACAAATATGGAACACAAATGATTTTTTTTTTTTCATAGAAGTATGAATTTTTTGTTTACTCGGGATCTGACCGGGCAATGCCGGGATTCACCGATCGACATCTGACCGAGCAATGCTGGGGCTAATCCATGGGACGCAATGGGTTGTGGAATATGGAGACAAGCCAACGCATTGGCGGATGAACTAGCTAATCCGTCACTACAATAGGAGGAGTTTACGTTTGAGGCTATGTTGGTTTGTCTTCAACAAACTCTTGTACCCGATCCCAACTAATGAGAAATCCCTTTTAAAGTTTAATTGAATAAGAGGGATCTTCCCTCCTCTTTGCACCAAAAAAAGAGAGTCCAAAACCATAGGTGAACAACATAAAAAAGCCAATCGAACAGCACCCGAACAACATATAGTGAACAGTGAAATCGAACAACATAAAATTAGCAAACAACAATCAAGCAGTTAACTAGTGAGCAGCAATCGAACAAGATAAAATTACCGAACGGGGAAATGAAATCAGTGAAATAACACAAAGCATATCGACACAGAGCTTGTATTGATAGAAAATATAATTAGCGAAGAACAATCAAAAAGCAATTCGACCAAGAGCTTGTTGTGTTGTCAAAACAATACAACCACAACAGTAGATTGATTCAAGCAATCGTACAACAAGTGGTGTCAAACGAACCGAAGGTGGAGTACTTGACAAGGCCATGGTTGAACTCCAGCAGCATCTTCACCTCTAACAAGTCGTCGTGCCTCGTCGAGCAATCAAATGAGTTTCACCTCGTTTTCGCGGCCACCACCATTGATGGTCGCTTTTCTCTCTCCCCTCGCTCTCAATTTTGTGGGGTTTCAAGTGATGGACGTGCGATTTGAGGAATTATAGTTAATTGATTTGGTCTCATGTCAAATGAATGATGAAAAATGAAATAGAATTGAAGATTGTCGGAGAAAGATTGGATCTTTGAAGATGAAATGGGCTGCAGACAACGAATTGTAGAAATTTTGAAGAATTATAAATTGCTTCATTTATGCTTTTTTCTATGTGCTTGTCAACAGTACATAATTGAAGAACTCACCAGATATCTTCTTTCTTGGTTGATAAATTGCCGAACAATCAGTGGTTCTTTCTTGGTTGATAAATTGCCGAACAATCAGTGGTTCAAAATTAGTTTTTGATATCTGAAAGCTGAAAGAACGTGGGAAAAAGGCTCCGTAAAAATTTTAGCTTTTGCTACATATATATATGAAAAGAAAGAAAATTATTCTTTCTCAATTTCTATTTTGGAAAATGAGTTAGGAAGGCTATTGGATTCGAAAGGAGTTCAGTTTTCCTCCAAAGTTCAAAATTATCTAAAATAAGGAATCTTTTATACATGCTCATAGATCTAAAAAAAAAGCTATTTTTCTTTAAAAAATTTCAGTTTTCTCTATGGTTGGAATTCCTCTTATACCGCAATTTGATCTTATATAACTTGATTGACAAAATTGAACAAGATGTAATTTAGATAAAAAAACTTGTTTAAAATCAAAAGCAGCGTCATCATCATGTATTATACAGTACAATCATTTTAGTAAAAATTTCATAAAACTCGTTCATCATCAGCCACATAAAAGGACGTTTCTACAATAAAAATCACATAAAGAGTACAAAGGTCTGTGTCAGTCGTGACTGTATAGAATAAATAAAATAAATAAATAAAAATTAAGAGTCAATATTTAATTTCCGTGGGAGAGGAAAAAAAAAGTATAAAATGCATTAAATAGTCGGACAGAGACTAGCTAGTTCCGTCTCCATCATCTCCCCAATAAAACCTCTGTTCTCCCCTCCCATCTCTGAATTTCCGTCTTCATCCAACACTCCCTCATTCATTTCTCCATTAAAGCGTACAGCGAAATCCACCTGAACTACCAACAAAGCTCAACCAAGACGAACCTACCACTCTACATCCTCCCCTCTCCGATTCCTCGTTTCCGGCTTCACTCAGATCCGACCTCCGCGGTTTCATTCGATCCCTGCGAGGCGGCGGGAGTTGAAATCCTAAATTTCACGCACTGTAGCGCGGGATCAGTCTCCAGGGAGTTGATTTCGAAAACTGAGGTGGAATCCAGAGGATCGTGTGGTTAATTTCATTTCTGCGTGGTCTTGGTCGATTTGGGGGTGAAATTGACTCAGATGACGAGGAATCAGATAAGCATTCGGCAGAAGGGGCCGGTGAACCGCCGGCAGCCGTTGCTGGGGTTGCAGAAGCCGCCGCAGAAGACGTCGGTGGGCGCGAGGTTCGCGGAGGCTGCCGGCGTCACGGCGGCGGATTGTGCGGCCGTGGCGTGCTGCTGTCCCTGCGGCCTTATAAACCTACTGGTGCTGGCGATGTTCAAGCTGCCAGCGGGGCTTTACAGGCGCGTGATTAGGCGTAGGCGGCGGCAGATGCTGATGAAGAAGGGAGTTCTGACGATGCCGTCATTCTCGACGTCGATGGAGTCTCCGGCGCGGATCTGGTGGGGATCCGACGAAGCGGTGGTGGTGGAGTTTTCTGGTAGGAAGGTGGAGAAGGAGCTGCTTGAACTGGAGCGGGAGATGAGGGAGAGATTCTACAGTTCTGGCTTCTGGAGAAGTCCTTCAGATTCAGAGGGAGACACCTGAAATTTTGGATTTTTTTGGGGGTGATTTTTGTAAAGATTGGGAGGGGGGAAATTCAAGTGGTGACCAAACTGAAAAGGAATTTCAGATTGAAAAATGAAGGAGAATTTGAAACTTCATTCATCAGTTGTGGAAGAAGAAACCAAAATGTGTAAACGCAAGAACCAGAAAAAAAAATTGTGATGACATGTGTGAATGTCTTTTTGTATATACTTAACTTATGTGTTGATGTTTTTGTATATACTTAACTTATGTGTTGATGTGATTGTGGTGGAGGAATTGTATAAAAATAAACTTGATAAACTGTCACTAGATAAAAGTATTACAACTTTGGTGCACTTTTTGAGCAAATTTACTATGCAAGATTGAGTAGGATTACGACTTCAACTTTTCTAGGAGATGCATACATTCTCTAAACAACTTCATCTTTTTTTCTTCTTTTTAGCCATTCGATCAATCCGATAGTTAGTCTAAATGGGAACGAACTTCTCAACCTTTGAATTCGAATCTTATGCTGCTATGGGGCTGGATTGGTAAACGAGACGTGAACGTAGGAAAATGTATCTAGATAAGAAAAAAATGTTATTTTTTGTATGAAAAATAAGATAGATGGATAATTATTAGAGAAATATAGAAGATGTGATTATCCCTTCTTTAAATAAGGAATAAAATCATTTTTGTATGAAAAGTTGGGAGGATGGGGCAATGATTAAATTTTTTAACAATACATCTTAAACTATAAATGGACTATATTCATTTCATTTCATTTCCTTTTACTTCTTCAAAATTTAAACCAAACGAGCCCTTAGAGTCTAAGACCATGTTTATCAGTTACTATTCAAGATACTAAAATTACTATTTTTTTTATTCACCTCTCTCCACCACATCAGCATAGCATCTCTTCTTCACTTTTTCCAGTTTAACAATAACATCCTTAGCATCCCACAATCCATCTTTTTTTACCAATTCAATTTACAAATATACCATTCAATAACAATTATTTCCAACATGTTTATAATATGATTATAATATTATATTAGTATTTAATTACTAAAATGTAATTATAAATTGTAGATTTAAAATAAAATAGCAAACTCCATTGATTAAAAAAAAAGAAATCACGCGTGTTACGAACTAAAAAAAATTAATTGGACTCGGTATGAAATTCCGAATCTTGCCAGAAATTTTCGAACACAGTAAAACCCTAATTTGAGCCCTAAAACGACCTCAAATTGCTTTAAAAACTCAAAATTATGCGATTCCCTATCCGGAAAGGTATTATAATAAGCAATCGAATACCGAATGACCAAGATTCAATTTATCAAGTAAAATTACAATATAATTATATCAAAATAAATTATTTTTTTCAAATTACGTCGAAACATATTCAAATTTGATGTCAATGTGTAGAGAAAAATGAATCTAGTATTATGGTAATTTTTTTTTACATTTTACATAGCGAAATTAGCATTATTTTCAATTTAATTAACACCGGTCAGATCCAATCGCAGCCGTCCGTTGCATTCAATCACAGCCATCCGTTGCATCCTCTTATGTTGTTGCGACAGCTAGCCCTGTCCCTCTGCACATGTGCGTCAGCAACCCAACTCTCCCACACAGTGTTTTGTCAAATTAGAGCACCAAACGACGTCGTTTTTTGCTCTTAATTTCCAGAAGAAAAAAAAATCTGACACGGCTTTAATTACTTCCCTATAGCATCGATGCCAATTTAGAATCGTACAAGCATCCGGAGAACGTCCGACCTCAATATTTAATATTTTTTTAAACCTTAGCATCTTCAATAGTGCCCCGATAAAATTGCTCTAAGATTAACTTTGAAGTTTGAACCTTCATAGATGAATTACTAATAAATGAGAGTGAACTGATCACAATAGAATTCGAATCTCAATTTACCAAAAAAAAAAAAGAATTCGCATCGTGTCCGGGTAGAGACCAAAGAGTCCCATTGTTGTATATATGCTACAATGGTTATTGATGATCTCGATCCTAAGGACTATCTGAAAGCGCTTACTGATATGGTCATCCACTTGATTGGGCGTAAAGCGTATGACGCACCTCTATAGTCTATAGACCAACTTTTAATCTTATAAGTTTATAACCTTAGCAGATGAATTCTTGATAAGTATACTAATACTTTTATACCCATCCAGACCAATGGATTTACTAATCTATCTACTCTTATACTCTTATTCATTCATGTCAAGAGAAACATAATACTCCATCCAGACTAATGGAATAACTTTTACTTCATCTTACTTAATCTAAAAAATAATCATAAACAAGAGTTCCATTCACTATACACAATATTTTTTTTTACCTTTTATTTTATGTTAAAATTATACATCTAAAATAAATAATATTAAAATTTTATTAGTTTTGTTTTAAAATAATTTGATATTTTTAAAAATATATTAAAAAGTAAAATAATCTACTCCCTCCGTTCCACAATACATGTCCTTCTAGTTTTGGACACGCTTTTTAATGAGCGAAAAACTCTATAAAATATCATTTTTTTAATTATTATTTTTATATAATATGATACTTATTACTAATAAGTATCACATTATATAAAAAAATTAATTAAAAAAATAATATTTTATAGAGTTTTTCGCTCATAAAAAAACGTGCCCAAAACTAAAAGGACATGTATTGTGAAACGGAGGGAGTATATTTTAAGACAAATGGATTACAATATAATTGTAGTTGGATCAATGAAGTTGACATTCTAACAAGAGAGTTTCCACTTCCCATTGTATCCCAGATTAAGATGGAAAGTTTTGATAAAGTTTGAAAGCTAATTCAGTGACAATTATAATTATAATATTTTCCGAATGACCAATCACCCGAGCGGCCGAGCCTACATTTAGCACGTATCTCACATGGCGGGACATGGGCCTACAATTGTTCCCCTTTGCTAGAGGCAAATTCAAATTCAGATGGGCCAATTTTTTTTTTTTTAATACAGTAGACAAGAATGATGAGCGATTACAAGTTGTAATATGGTTCTTTCATCATCTTTGAGGGTGATGGTACAAAGTTCCATATTATAAGGGATAGTAGAGTTATTAAAAATGATACATTTTCGAGTTATAAGATCCGCTACTTGGTTTGCTTTCCGATAGCAGTGTCTGTATTCGACGAATTCGAAGGCAGATTCCAGTCGCTTAATCTTTTCAATATGATGTATAACTTCCCATCTGATGCTGTTGCTATTGGTGATGGATTTGATGAGCTGAAGATTTTACTCTTCGAAGTCTTTTCCTTATTGCTTGCTCCATACCTATCTGAATAGTGATAGCTTCAGTTTGAATGACTGGACCTTTCACAGATTCCTTATAAACACATGTCGATGACATGACCCAAGGAGTCCCGAACAACCCCTCCCACATGGCACGAGCCTATAGGACTAATAGAGCCACCCACATTGATTTTGTGGACAACCCCCAGTGGTCTGTTCCATTTTGCTCTAGATTTGTTCTTTGTAGTTCCATTCCTTGGTTATCTTTTTTAATTTGGGTCCAGTCATTGATGTTTGCAATAATTCTTTGGATAATATTTTCTATTGGGGCCAATCTTTTCTTCCTATTTTTTTTAAATAGGAAGAAGTATTTTGTAAGGAAGTTTTGTGAGTTTAGATGAGAGAAAAATATTCATTTTTTAATAAAATTAAAAGAATTACTCCGTAATGATTAAAGGAGTACAAAGGTTATGGTTATCCCTTGTTCACAGTGGCAGAGCCAGAAAGTTTTCGGCGCGAGGCACAACTGTATATGAGCGTTGTCATTTTGGAATAAAGCGACATCGCTTTTATTAGTTTAAATTAGGGAAAACTAATTAAAATACCTCCACCTTTGGGGCTATGGTAAAAATATATCCTTAACTTTCAAATCTAATAAAAATATCCCGACCTTTGAGGGTGGTGGTAATATATTACCCTGTGTTTTCTCACGGGTCAAAAATGCTGACAAAGTAGCATACGTGGATTTTTTTGACAAGACAACATACGTGGAAGCCTTTTTTTTTTTTTACAAATTATCACGAAAATTGAGTTTTCTTGAACAGTTTCCTTAGGAAAAAAAAAATAAAACGATAACAAATTAAACCCGAAAAACGAAATTGATTCAACCAAGCAACTAATCCGGTCAAAATTGGCTCAAATTAACACAACACGACTATTTCTAACACCAAACAGACAACAAAATTAAACCGACAACAACAATAACAACGAAAAGGAAAAAAAATAAAACTTACCCAACCAAGTCCGTGAACGAATCAGAGGTGAAGAATATGTGAGAGAGACAACGTAAGATATACGACTACGAGGGAGGAAGACTGACAATGAAGAGGAACCATGAGCTACCTAGAAAACCGGGAAGCCAATTCAAGAGGCGACCACGGAAGAAGATATGAGGGAGGAACCCGGTCAAGCACTTAATTTTTTTATTTTAAGGACACTGTTTAAGAAAACCCTTGTCAAAAAAATCCACGTAGGCTGCCTTGTCAGCATTTTTTACTCATGAAAAAATTTGTGGTAATATATTATCACTACCCTTAAAGGTCAGGATATTTTTATTACATTTGAAAGTTGAGGATATATTTTTACCATACCCCCAAAGATGGGGGTATTTTAATTAGTTTTCCCTTTAAATTTATAGTGAAACTCTATATACTATGACAACAAATGATGTCGTTTTAGTATAAAACATTATCCGTTTAGAATAAAATATCGTCATTTTTTTCCATTCAAAAATAAGAAAAATAAATAAATTTATGAAATAGCAGTAGGAAAAAAATAAATAAATTTATGCCTCGACGCCGGAAACCCCCAAATTTTCAAGCCTCAGCGCCTTCCTCCCTTATCGACGTTAATTTTTTATGCACATGGAGAGAAAGCTTGTGGGAGAGGTGATTGGAAGCGAGCTCCGATCGGAGACGGCCTTGCCTTCCTATTTGATATGAGACGAGTCTTCCTCTTCGATCTGAGACGTGAAGATTTGGGGTTGCCGGTGTCTCCTCCTTCCTCCTCCGACCTCCGGGCACCGGCCTCTGCGTCTGCCTCTCCTCCTTCCTTCCTTCCTCCTCTTGAGACGCGGCCTCGGCTCGGCCTCTGCTTCCCACCGACTCTCCCTCTCCCTCTCCCTTTGTTCACTTTCCTTAAAAAATAAAATAAAATAATGAGAGACGCAGTTTGAAACCGCGTCTTTCAAAAAATGGCATAATTTGTTTATAAATAATATTAATATATACACGCGGTTTCAAACCGCGTTTCTTTTGTTTTTTTTTGTCATATTTTTCTCCAATTTTAAGTTTTTTATCGTATGAATAAAACGCGGTTTGAAACAGCGTTTTTCTGTCATGACTGCAAACAATGAATATTTTTATAAATAGTTTAAAAGTGTGAATATTTTTGTAATTATTTATTTTTTCATGAATATTTTGAAAAAAAAATCGTGAACGTCGATCAAAATAAATTATAAAAACATTGTAGTTTATATTAAAATAAGATTCAAGTGATTAATATACCTTCAATTTTCAAATATTCATAACTTTTTAGGCAGATATGGATAAAGTTGTACATATCAAAACAAATCTATCGACGAGGAGAATATATATAAAGGGTTCGTCGGATGAGGGCGGGGGCACGTGCGCGCTCCCCTATGCTCCCCTTGGCTCTGCCCCTGCTTGTTCAGATGGGTAATTGAAAGGATGAAACAAAATACAATTTGTATGAAAAATTGGAGGTGAGAATAATGATTAAATTTTTTAATAATGTATCTTGAATTACAAATAGACTACATATATTCATCTTGTTTTCGTTTTCCTTTTCAAATTTTATACCAAACGGACCCGAATTTGTATAAATCAATAGTATTTTAGTCTAAAAAATGATATTGTTAGAATTTTCATGTCTGGATGATGACTCGCTTTTGGTAAATCTTGTAATGAATTATTCTAGTGGTGTTCTAAATATCGAAATATCGAATATATCAGTAATATTTGAAATTTAATATGATAAGAGTATATTAGTTAAAATTAAATATATCTTCTATATATATCATTTTTTTAATTAAATAATACGATTTCGATAAGCTGATAAAGTGATAATGATTCCGTCTATGTCGGGAGAGATACACAATGTTGATATGTGTTGGCAAAGTGTCATGTATTGTTTCTCCTATGAAATACAAAATATATCCTGGAATGAGAAATATTTAATAATGGGGCCATTATGTTGTTGAAATTGAAGTAATGTAATACGGAGTATAATCAATTGATTTTATTTAGTTTACATGGCTGATTCAATTCCTACTTGATCCCGTGGTTTTAAAAATAGGCTAATTGGAGTATTTTAATTGCATTTATGTCAAAACCCTTTTAAAAATAATTCACATGCTTTTTGTGGACATGTATCTGAAGGCTGAAGCTAAAAAAAAGTCAAGGTTCGTATCTATCTCGCCTTTGGTTGGAGCGCATCTCTACCTGCGTGGTCATAGGTTAACCGCCTTCGGTTCCCCACCGCCACCCCACCACCGATCTCCTTTTCCATTTGCCCCTTCCTTGTCCGGCGGCTGATTTCTACCCTCCGGAAGGAAGCCCTCGCCATTCCAGGTTCGGCGATGTCCAATTCCATTGGCGTCGCTTCGGCTTGCCCTCATCTCACTCGGATTTGGGGTGATTTTGGCCCAATTTGTCAAACTAATTTGGGGCTTTTGCCCTGAGTTTTGTTTCCTCTCAGGGATTATAGCCCTTGCCCCAAAATTGCTCAGCTTTTCTCGTGGGTCTCGTCGTCGTTCATTCCTCCTTGGACCGGCGTCTCCACCGAACTTTGGTCGTTGCCGGCGTCTCGGTTGCCATCTCCGTGCCGCTGCCGACTGCCTATTCTCCCCCTTTGGTGGCCGCTTCTTTCTCCTCTGTCGCGCCCACCTTTGCCGACGAACTACCCCCTGTGGTCAGGCTTCTCCACCAATCTTCAGATCCCCGTTTCACCACCCCAATTTTGCTGCCTACCTCCGACGCTCCAACCTAAACCCTCGGCGCCGCCTGACCTCTTCCTTGTGTGCCTTCCTGTCGGTGTTCTCTCTCCTGACAGTTTTGGCCTTTGGTTCACCTGCCTTTCGGGTTTGTCCTTTTGGGCCCAAGGTCTTACTTCGGGCTTGCCTTGGGCCCTAAGGTGACCCGGTTCGTTTGGTCTCAGCCCATTCTGTGATTTCTTTGGGTCCAATGCTTTGTGTTGGGCCCATTGTTGTCCTATTGAAGGAAAAAAAGGCTAAACAATAATAACAATAAAGTATATCTATATACTACAACTATAAAAAATTCCGGTTATTCTCTAGCTCTACGCCTTACTCGCGGCCATGCTTCTTTTTCTCGTTTGGGGGGACTTCCGTCTGTTGGTTCGTGGTTAGTTTCGGTTGAGGAGCAGTTATGCGGCCCTGGTAGATCGAGGTGATCGTGTTGGTGGTGTTCGTGGTCTCTGAAGATCCCTCATCTAGGTGGGGGGAACGTCGTGTGATCCACACTTCCCCAGGTGTCGTCTTTGCCTTACGAGGATTTCTGCTTTCCGTCTTTCCGGCGGCGAGACATCGTGTCAGCAGGAGCTGTTCCATGCGCTCGCTATCCACTTCACCACGCCGGGCTTCCTTCCTCTCGTTGTTGTGTCTGCCGGTTTGCTTAGGGTTAGGGTTTTTCCGGCTTTGCTTAGGGTGTTTCTTTTATTGTATTATGTATTTCTATTTCTTTGTTGTATGTTTAGACGGCACGCCGTCTGCCGACTTTGTCGGCCTCTCGAGGTCCGGGCCTGTCCGGTCTCGAATTATTTCCTTATCAACAAAAAAAAAAAGTATATTTTAATTGCATTTATGCTTTTTGTGGATTGAAAGGACAAAACTGGACAAGATACGAGCCTATGTAATTGTAGAGTGGACAATGACACCTAGATTCGATCCTCCCTTGAACTAAAATCGAAGGAATGTCGTGGTTCAATCCCCAATACCCAATAAGTAAATCTCCGATTCAGGCAGCTAGTATTGATGGTGTGAGTAGAGATAGATTCCAAAGGGAGTGCGTAGTCGTGTACGACTTTATAAATGTGATTATAAGTAAGAACAAGTAACAAAAGTAATGGTATGAGAGCAATAAAGAAATGAAAGTATCCATGATTGTAGAAAACAATAGTAATGAAATAGTTTCATTCACATTTACAACTAAAAGTGATTTTACGATCCTTGGATTGTATTCTATTCCAAGTGGCTTATACTAATTGCTTTATGGTTTAGTTTGTGTGCAAAATTAGATAGGTCGTCCTTGTCGATCACTATCTACTCCCTTACTCTAATAGGGGGTGAATAGCAATAAGTCCCAAAACCTACCACATAGAACCATTCCTCCCGTATCCTCGACCTTCTCACATGGGTTATACTAATTCTAGGTCATTACATTACTTGCCCAAGTGTTAGCGCCTCCCCTCCCCCTTCTTTCTTTCGGACAAGCGGTAAAACGCCGTGTTTTGTGCCTCTCACCCGTAAAACGACGTCGTTCCATGATCTCCTGGGCATCACGCTCGCATGCTTCATGCACGTGGCCTCGTGGTTAGTGCTATGAGCCTCTCCGAGTGGAGCTCTTGCAGGCGGGCTTGTGTGAAGGGCTCTTACCTATTTTACTGTACTATTTTTTTTTTACTGATTTGGCAATCGTGAGGGCCAAAAGCCCTCCAATGAATGTGCTCTAACTATTTATAGCTATTTTGGTATTGGTGATGCCTCTAGTACTTTAGAAACCAAAAAAAAAAGTGAACAAAACTTTGAGGACGAGGATTCAAGACACAAGCCAAAGAAGCAAACCCAATCGAGAAATAAAAAAAGATTGCTTTGGGTTCGTGCGTGGCTTTTTCGAACTCAATTTTAATGGATCTAAGCTCTTTTAGGAGGGACTTTTACAACCTTTTTTATAAGGGACCATGAAGAAACTATTTTTATAATTAACATTAGGTACAGAATCAAAAATTAAAATTTGTGCGAGCTAGATAACCTAAATTGTTTATATACACATGGTGTTCATTAACAAAATCCTTATTTTAATAAGCAAATACATAATTGTTATTATTTTTTTCTTAATTTTTTTACCTTTTTTTTTAATTTTTAAAAAAAAGTAGACATGAGTGGATCTCAACTCACTCCTACATTCGTGTCTAATAGACACTAAGCAAAAAGTAACTTAAAGCCCAACACTCGAGCTCTTCAATAAGGATACAAATAATCTTGAAAATGTCTGTGAACACAGAAGAAAGAAACGATTCATCCTTTCTCTAACTCTAAAGAGAGGGAGTCATCTCCTTCGTCGGGTTTCCGTCAACCGGCGGGCCGAAAAAATCCTCTTCGGAGGACATAACCCCTCTTCAGAGGCAATCAAATCCTCTTTGGAGGTAATCAAACCCTCTTCGAAGGTTGGGTCTATCCCTGACCGGCAGGCCAGTTCCGTCGCTTCGCTTCCTTTCTACCTTCTTCGGGTTGGGTGAAGTCTCACCCCCTAGGTGTCATCTTGGGTTGCAGCCCCCGCTTTTCGTGTGTTCTCCTCAGTATTGTGCAAGCCGTTGTCAAATTGGGGTTTGTGGCTTTTGTGGTTTGATCCCTTTTGTCTCAATCTCCCCCTTCTTTGTTCAATTTGTCTTCAACCGGACTAATTTCTGAAAATCTCTTGTCTGCTCCGGGCCGATCCTTTGTGCTACTGCCTCCGACTGTCTCTCCGTCCGTCGTTCGTCTTGCTCGGTCACCGACTGTGCTCTGCCGTTGGCCGCACTCGGTGGCGTCGCCTTGGTGGATCCTGGATCCGGTGGTTCGCAGGTGGGTCGATGCCTTTCGTTTGGCTTTCCTCCGGTTTCCTCCTCCCTGTCGGCCCCTTAAATCCCCCCACTCCCCTCTCCAGCCACCACTTTTTTCATCGTTGGCTTGTCTGAGGATGCCTCTCTGATGGCCTGGTTTTCCTTTTCGTGGTTGGAAGGGGGTCAATGGCTCTTCCCCGTCTCATCTATGGATTCAGTAGGGTCAAGCTTGCTTCGGGCTTGGCTTGCGTCCTAGTTGTGTTTCTTTGGCCCCATGCTTTGTGTGGGAGAGAAAAGGCGAAGTAAAAATAATAATTAAATATCTTTAAACAAATAAATCCCGATCGGTTGATTATAGTAAATCATTAATATGTATAAATTATTCCCTGTGGGCATTGTGAAAATCCCAAATTGGGTTTCTGGTGCGTTTCAGTTCAGGTGTCGGGTGGCTCTTCGTTTGGCCTGGCTGAACTCTCTTTTTCGTTTGATGGGGTTCTGGCAGTCGGAGTCGGGATAGGCTGGGGTCATGGCAGTGTGTATCGAGGTGTCTCCTTTTTTCGGAAGAATGATTCCTTGGAGGTTCGTCTTCACTGCCCACAAGTGACTCCTGATGTACCGCCGGCCTACGATGCTGCTCCAGGGTAGTGCTTGGCTTCGTCCTTTGTCTACGTCCTCGTCTTGTTCGGGATTGTTGTGTTTTGTTTTGCTTTGTAAAGCACTTTTGCCTGGATGTTGCACCTTCTTTGTATTTTTTGTTTGTTTTAGACGGTTTTCCGTCTGTCGACTTGTCGGCCATCGAGGTCCAGGTTTGTGTGGCCTCGAAGTTTTACCTAATAAAAAAAATGAGGATACAAATAATAAAAAAGTAAAAATAGGACCCTTGTAGAGAAAAAATAAGTTAATGGTCAAAGGTTCGGGCCCTCTAACGTGCATCTTTTTTTTTTGATAAGGTAAGAATTCGAGGGTTAGACAGGCCCGACACCTCGAGTGACTGACAAAGTTGGCAGACGGCGAACTGTCAAAACATACAACGAAAATAACAAAAAGGTGCAAACCAGGCAGTGACAAAAAAAGAATTTCGGGTGACCTAACAAGCCTAATCCAACACGTCGGAGACAACATAGACTACGAACCGAAGGCAAGCACCACCAAGCAGGCAGCAGCGACACCGCTGGCCAAAGATACATCAGGAATCCCTGTGGGCAGTGAAGACGAACCTCCAAGGAAATTTCCGGATCACGGAGACGCCTCAATACACACCGCCTCGACCCCAGCAAACCCGACTCCGAGACGCCAGAGCCCAAACTAAGAAAAGGACCGTCAAGACCAACCAAAAGAGCAGCCGAGAACCACCCAAGTACAAAGCAACTGAAAACCCTTATGGGGTTTTATTTAGACCCTTTCAAGATTTAATCAAGTTATTTCAGGATTTAATTTCAGCCATATCGGTCGGATTTACTCAAAAAAATGTAAAGTAATAAATCTGTTTTTTATTCCAATTATTAACAAACATATACTATATAATAATTAGAATAAAATATTTTAGGCTTTGGCGTGCAAGCAGGACTATGGAGAGCCTTACACGCCAAGGGTGATTGACAAAACTCCGGCCGAACAAAAGACAGCAACGCACCAGCAAAGCTCACCGTGCCAAGGCCACCACAGGCGGTCGGAGGAGCAGACCAAGACTAAGATCAACGAACGATTCGGGGAGAAGAAAGACCCCAACATCGGATTACAGGAGACTGGAAAAAGGCCAGCGAAGGGGACAACCCCCCACCGGAGCCAGGGCCACCCCTGCAAGAAACGAACCCAGCCAGGACTATGAATCGACAAAATTTCACCAAACCCACGGCGCGACCCGACATCGAAGCCGGCGATGAGGGGAAAAAGTTCAAGCCCCGAAGGGGTTTTTAGATCTCACAGTGAGATTGTTTAAAGATTAATGCAATAGTAGATTTGAATCAAGGACATGTCCAAAACGAGTGGAGGTGGAGTGAACAAGATCCAGCCAACACAAGAGATCGGAAGTGATGACCAGCCGAGTGAGATGCGAGAATCCACCGGTCTGAAAGCCCCAACACGATCGGGAGAAAACGGCGCGCCCACGCCGGGGCCGATCGAAACCTAGGTGGCGAGCAAAAGGCGGATCTGGAGAGAAGCGGTCGGAGCGGGTTGATGTTGTGGGTATAGAGATGGAGATGCGACCGAAGGAGGAGGACTCCATCAACTTTTGGGGTCGCGTTGGTTACCCATAGGCGCGTACTCTAACCCCAAAAGGTTTTTTTTTTACCTAATCAAGCATCTAATCTGAAGTTTTCGAATTAATTGTTGTTATGCGAATAACGAATAGATTCGAAGTTGGATATGCGAGTTCGAGGTAATAGCAAGATCGAGCAATGTAACAACAGAAATGAGACACCAGATTTTACGAGGTTCGGATCTAAGATCCTACGTCCTCGGGGCCACAAGAGGCAGCCTTAATCCACTATATCAAGAAGATTACAAAACAGGGGCGAGTTTATGCGTACAAGGAAGATCTAAGCAAACAAGAACACAAAGCATAGAACAAACAACGAAAAACGGGAAGAAGAACACTCCCTAAAAGACTCTAGATCTCGAAGATACAGATTCGAGATCCCAAGTCGGAAACCCAGGACAGCAGAAGCTAGCGCCGCCGGAGCAGCTTCGCCTTTGCCAAAGGAAGAGCCGGAGAAGAAGATCTTCGCCGGAGGGAGCGACGATTGCACGGAAGTGGCTTGAGGAGCAAACCCTAGAAATCGCCAAAAGCTCTCGCTCTCTTTCTCTTTGGATTACCTGAAGACGCCGACCACGAAGTGAGTAGCTCAAGTGAACAGGATCGCTTATATAGGCTCTCAAGAGAAACCCTAAGTGAAACGCTGCGTTTGGAGCAAGGGAAGCTTCAAACCCTAACAGTGTCGAGCTCAACTGTCCAGTGGGCCAGAAGATCTGTAACAAGCTTTTTGGGCCGAGCTTCTTGGCATCAGGCCATGGTTAGGAGATCAAGCCCAAGTGGGCTCAATTCGATCCAGTCCAGGCCTGTTAAACACCCAAGTACCTCTATTAGGCCTTAAGCCCATATTACATATCTTCTAACATATAAACTCTATGCTATACATGAATGTTACACTTATACACATAAGCTTAAACTTAGAGAAATATATATACAAATCTCAACAATTGCCCCTGCAGTTCTCTAAGTCTGCACTGGGCAAGACAACCTAAGTGTGGATCAGAGGACTGTGTCCATCGTCGGCCCATGTACCTGTAACTTCATCAGCTATCAAGTTATTTCCTCCAAATGGAGGAAATCCCTGCAAAATAAGAATTTATCAACAGTTACAATTTTAGTTCCAAAATATGCAGGGTTATGAGTTCCATCTATTTTCTTTACATGGATAACATTATCATCAACCTTTTCACGAATAAAATGGTACCTAACATCTATATGCTTGGTACGTTCATGATACATAGGGTCCCTGCATAAGTATAATGCACTTTGGCTATCTATATGCAGTGTAGATGTATAATGTTTCTTTTCAACCTCTTTTAAGAGACCTTGGAGCCAAATGGCTTCCTTGCAGGCCTCAGTGGCTGCTATGTACTCAACCTCAGTAGAGGATAAGGCAACAATAGGTTGCTGTTGGGATTTCCATGAGATACAGTTACCTGCCCAAGTATAAACAAAAGCAGTAGTAGAATTTCTATTGTCTTTATTTGAGGCATAATCTGCATCAACATAACCAAATAGCTCATAAGTAGAGCCTTGACCTGCAGCATATTTCAAACAAAGCTTCACAGTACCAAACAAATATTTCAACAAATATTTCATGGCCTGCCAGTGCTTCTCAGCTGGATCAGACATAAATCTACTCAAATCACTTATAGAAAAAGCAAGATCTGGACGAGTGCATATCATTGAGTACATAACAGAACCAACAGCAGCAGCATAAGGGATATTTTTCATTCTATTAATCTCAGCAGAAGATAAAAGAGTTCTTACTTTAGTAAGATCAAGATGACCACCTAAAGGAACTGTATTGGCCTTAACATCCTTAATATGAAATCTTTCTAACACTTTAAGCACATAATCAGATTGACACAAATACATAACCTTTTTACTTCTGTCTCTTATGATGTCAATGCCCAAGATCCTTTTTGCAGGACCCAAGTCCTTCATATCAAAGTGTTTCTTAAGTTGTTGTTTAATCATATTGATTTTATCAGAAGATTTAGCAATAAGCAAGATATCATCAACATACAACAACACATAGAGAGGATCATGCTTCCTAGCATCTTTAAAATATAAGCAAGTATCATATTTGCTTCTTCTAAATCCTAGACTTCTCCTCATACATGTATCAAACTTTATATTCCATTGTCGAGGAGACTGTTTTAAGCCATATATGGGTTTAATGAGCAAGAAAGCATAGTCAGGATGAGCAGTGTCAACAAAGCCTTTAGGTTGCTTCATATAAATGGTTTCATTAAGATCACCATGCAAAAAAGCTGTCTTGACATCCATTTGTTCCAGTTCATAGTTATACACAGCAAACATAGCAAGAAGTAATCTCATAGTCTTGTATTTAATAACTGGAGCAAAAATCTCATTATAGTCCTGACCTTCTCTTTGAGTGAACCCCTTGGCTACAAGTCTAGCTTTATACCTTGGGGGATCACTCTTAGAGATGCCTTGTTTTGTTTTAAACACCCATTTACAATCAATTAACCTAGCAGTAGCAGGTTTCTTAACTAATTTCTAGGTGTTATTTTGATTCATAGAATCTATCTCTTCTTGCATAGCACTTTGCCAGTTTTTAGCATGAGCACATTTTATAGCTTGTTCAAATGTATCAGGAGTATATAAAGTGATCACATCAAAAACAATACAAGCAAACTCAACCAAATTACTGGAGTACTTTTTATTTGGAATAATATTCCTAGGTTCTCTATCTCTAGTAAGTTTCCAATCAGTTAAGTCATGCAATTGCACAAATGAACCACTAGAAGAGCCAGCAGCATAAGTATCAATCACAGTCAAATTAGAAACAGAAAAGGTAGAGGCAGAAAAGACATCAGAAATTGAGGGAGAAGATTGCAAGGTAGAAGAGAAAGAGGGCTCAGTTTTAGGAGCCATTTCACTACCTGTCTCACTATCAGTACTCACTTGCCCACCTGATTGGTGAGTTTGTGAGTGTGGTCTGGCAGTGGAGTATCCACTGTCAAACTCAAGTGACTAAGGTCAGGTTTTTTATTAGTCCATTTTTCATAGGGAGTTATAAAATCAATAGCAGAAGAAGGGGATCTATTTATCAAATAGGCAGCAGTTACAACAGCCTCACCCCACAAAGTATGTTTAAGCCCAGAAGAAACCAACATGCATCTAGCTTTTTCCAGAAGGGTTATATTCATCCTCTCAGCAGTTCCATTCTGCTGAGGGGTGCCAGGAATGGTTAAATGTCTTTTTATGCCTTCATTTTTACAGTAGAAGTTGAACTCATTGTTACAAAACTCCAAACCATTATCTGTTTTAAGGCACTTTAACTTTAATCCAGTTTCAGTTTCAACTCTAGTTTTCCAAACTTTAAAGTTTTCAAAAGCATCAGATTTATGTTTAAGCAAATACACCCAAACCCTTCTACTAAAGTGATCAATAAAAGAGATGAAATATCTCATGCCCCCTGCTGTGTCAACCTGAGCAGGTCCCCACAAGTCAGAGTGCACATATTCTAAAGGTTGATTTGCAACATAAGAAGATGATTTGAAACCAAGTTTAGATTGTTTTCCCATTAGACAGTTTTCACATAAGTCAATATGAGAAGGTTTAGTAGAGATGATGCCCTTTTTAAACAGATTATCAAGACCCTTGTTACCAATGTGACCCAATCTAGAATGCCATAACAGAGAGTCACTCATGCTCATATTTTTCACAGAAATATCAGGAGCAGAAGAAACAGCAATATTGCATTCAGAAGCAACAACATGATATAAACCATTTTTCTTAATACTTCTAATAAGCAATTTACCATTTTTAAGATCATCTCTAACACCATTCTTAATTTTAATATCACATTTTTTGTCATCAACAGTACTTTCAGACAATAAATTCCTTCTTAAATCAGGAACCCATCTAACACCTTGAATTATTCTTATCACACCATCATGCATTCTAAGAGGCACAGATCCAACACCTTTTATTTTTAAAGCAGAGTGATCACCAAGCAAGACTTCACCACAATCATACAGTTTAAGATCAGAAAACCATTTTCTATCAGAAGTTGCATGCATAGTGCACCCAGAATCCAAAAGCCAAACATCAGAATCAGCATGATCAGATACAATAAGTACTTCATGAGTATAATAAGAATTATTTTCAAGGACAGCAAATACATCAGCAGATTTTTTACCAGCTTCTTTTTCATCCTTCTTTCTTTTATAACAGTCCTTTTCATAGTGTCCAGTTTTCTGACAATATAAGCACTTATAATTTTTCTTTTTAGAATTTGTTTTCTCAGAAGGATGATTATTACCTTTAACAGGTTCTTTATTTTTCTCTTTGTTTTTATCCTTTTTATTCTGGTTATTCTTGTTGTTATTTTGACCCTTGGATTTAAACTTAGCTATAAGAGCTTCATTTTTAGCCTCTTGCTTAGTTTTGAACACTTTTAAGACATCATTCTTTTGAATAATAGATTCTAAGACAACCTTTTTAGTCAGAGTAGAAGAACTAAACTGAACAACATCCTTAAAAGTTTCAAATTGGGGTGGGAGAGCATTTAACAGTAAAACACATTGGTGGGTTTCATCAATTTTATCTCTAAACCTTTCCAAATCTTGAGTCATAGCAAGAAATTTATCCAGATTTTCAAGCAAAGAGCAATGTAAGTCCATTTTAAAGTTGAACAACTTGACAAGGAGATTTATTCTACTGGGAAGAGATTTTACCAGATAAAGCTCTTCAAGAGCATTCCACAATTTTTCAGTGGTCTTGTAAGAAATTACCTGCCTGGCCACCTCATCAGCTAGCCTCAGCATTATCTCACTGTGAGCCTGGAGATCTTTTTCTTCCATGACTTCCTTCTCCATTTTTTCTGGGAACTTGGAAGTCACAGCATCCCAGCACTTTTCCTTGATTAGCACAGCTTTCATTTTCACTTGCCACATAGCAAAGTCAGTTGTGCCATTAAAAGGTTTCATACGATAACTAGATTCACCCATTTTTCAAGAATCAAAAGAAATCGTACAGAAAACTCAATTTAATACTGAATAACAGTAAGCAAGAAGAAAAGCAAGATGGACTTGTTTTTCACAGAGGCCAGTCTCTTTAAGAAACTTTCAGGGGTCACACAACACTCTAAGAAAGAATCTTAGAACACGCAAGTAGACAATAACAAATCGAAAAACTTGCAAGAAGATCAAGAATAACATATCTAAAACATGCACACAGGTCCAGAATCAAGCAATACTGAAAGAACAGATGCTAAATAGAACCAAATAAAATCTCTCGCGCATGAAACGAAAGATCAAGGAGTAACCATGCTCTGATACCAATTTGTTATGCGAATAACGAATAGATTCGAAGTTGGATATGCGAGTTCGAGGTAATAGCAAGATCGAGCAATGTAACAACAGAAACGAGACACCAGATTTTACGAGGTTCGGATCTAAGATCCTACGTCCTCGGGGCCTCAAGAGGCAGCCGGATAGTTGGGGCACACTTCAGGGATTTGTGAATCAGTTAGCTTCTGCGAAAATGTCGTTAGATGATGAGTTGCAGGCTCTACTACTTCTCTCCTCATTGCCGGATAGTTGGGGCACACTTGTCGTGTCACTTAGTAATTCCGCTCCGGAAGGCAAGCTGACTATGGAATGTGTGAAAGCCAGTCTTTTGAACGAAGAGACTAGAAGGAAGGAGATGGGTGTCTCCTCACAGTCAGAAGCTAATGTGACGCAGGGTTCTGGTAACAATAGAGGAAGGAGTAAGCAACGACAACAGCAGAACAGACACAAGTCCAAAGGGAGATCGAAGTCTAGAAGCAAGTACATTTGCTATTATTGTGAGAAGCCGGGTCACATTCAAAAGTATTGCCGAAAGTTCAAGAGGGACAAAGGCAAAGAACCTGAGAAGTCAGAGACTTCGAGAAATCAAGAAGATAAAGACACTGCCGCTCTTACAATCAGTGATGACATAGTGGAGTTGTTTGTGGCGGCTGATGAAGGTTCCTTGAATCTTGCAAGTGGTGAGTGCACTTGGATTGTTGATTCAGCTGCTTCATATCACATTACTCCACATAAGGAGTACTTCTCGTCTTACACTTGTGGAGATTTTGGCCGTGTGAGGATGGGAAATGATGGCGTGTCCAATGTTGTTGGCATGGGCACAGTTTGTTTGTTGACATCCACTGGTTGCAGTTTGATTTTGAGAAATGTTCGCCATGTTCCTGATATCAGATTGAATTTGATATCTTCTGGGATACTTGATGATGATGGGTATGCTCAAAATGCACAAGGCGGTGTTTGGAAGTGCTCCAAGGGAAACTTGATTGTAGCCCGGGCAAAGAAGCAAAATACCATGTATGTGATGCAAGCCAAGATTTGCAGAGAAGAAGCAAATGTGATTGATGATGGTGCCGGAGAGCTATGGCACAAGCGGCTTGGACACATGAGCGAGCGGGGTTTGCAAATGCTTGCCAAGAAGGACATTCTCCCGTATATGCAAGGTATTTCTCTCAAACCTTGTGTTGATTGCCTAGCTGGAAAGCAACATCGAGTAGCATTTCATACTCGACCTCCATCTAGAAGAAAGCATGCATTAGACCTTGTTCATACTGATGTGTGCTCTATGGATTGCAAATCACTTGGTGGAGCACAATATTTTGTCACTTTTATTGATGACTACTCTAGAAAATTATGGGCTTTTGTGTTGAAAAGCAAAGATCAGGTTCTGACAGTTTTTAAGGAGTTCCAAGCCAGAGTTGAACGAGAGACTGGTTTGAAGTTGAAGTGTGTCAGATCAGATAATGGTGGAGAGTACAGGGGTCCGTTTGAGCAGTATTGCAAGAGTCAGGGCATCAGGCTTGAGAAAACAGTTCCGAAGACGCCACAACTGAATGGGCTTGCAGAGAGGATGAACAGAACCATAGCAGAAAGAGTCAGAAGTATGTTGTCGACTGCAAAGCTGCCAAAGTCCTATTGGGCGGAGGCAATGTTGACTGCTGTGTATCTCATCAACCGCTCGCCTTCAGTTCCTCTTGATGGTGATGTTCCACAGAGGGTTTGGACTGGGAGAGATGTTTCCTTCCAGCATTTGAGAGTCTTTGGATGCCTAGCATATGTTCATGTTGCTAGAGATCAGAGATCCAAGCTTGATAGCAAGACAAAGCCATGCATCTTCCTAGGGTACTCAGAGGATGAATTTGGGTACAGATTGTGGGATCTTACAGACAAGAAAGTGGTCAGAAGCAGAGATGTTGTGTTCATGGAAGACAAGACTATTGATGACTGGAAGCTCCAGCGACCGTCGTCTTCCTCTCCTGCTCCAGTCACATTTGATCCCGTTTTTCATCAAGTTGTGCAGAGAAGTTCAGTTCAGAATCAGCAGGAAGGTGAGCATGATGATGGTGATGTTGATCCACCAGAAGTTCCACAACCTCAACAAGAGGAGCCCCCTATCCAACCTGAAGTTGAGTTGAGAAGATCCACCAGAGAGAGACAGACTTCCTCCCGATACTCAACCAACGATTATGTGTTGTTGACTGATTCAGGAGAGCCTGAATGCTATGAGGAAGCTATGTCAGATGTGCATCAGAAAGAGTGGTACAATGCCATGCAGGATGAGATGAGTTCCTTGCATGAGAACCACACCTATGACTTGGTGAAATTGCCTAAGGGCAAGAAAGCTCTCAAGAACAAATGGGTTTTTCGTTTGAAGTCTGGAGAAGATGGTACACCTCCCAGGTTCAAAGCCAGAGTTGTGGTGAAGGGTTTTGAGCAGAAAAAGGGTGTAGATTTCGATGAAATTTTCTCTCCAGTTGTGAAGATGTCATCCATCCGGGTTGTTCTAGGCATGGCTGCTAGCATGGACCTAGAGGTCGAGCAGCTTGATGTGAAAACCGCCTTCCTTCATGGTGATTTGGAAGAAGAAATCTACATGGAGCAACCTGAAGGTTTTGAAGTCAAGGGAAAAGAGAAGATGGTTTGTCGTCTCAGAAAGAGCTTGTATGGTTTGAAACAAGCACCTCGGCAATGGTACAAGAAGTTCGAGTCTTTTATGACCGACCACAAATTCCACAAGACACATGCCGACCACTGCGTGTTTGTGAAGAATTACGCCGAAGGTGACTTTCTGATTCTCTTGCTTTATGTGGATGATATGCTTATTGTTGGTCGGGATACCAACAAGATTGCTAGTTTGAAGACTGCATTGAAGAAGTCCTTTGCTATGAAGGACCTTGGCCCTGCAAGCCAGATTTTGGGTATGCAGATTACCCGTGACAGAAAGAATCAGAAGTTGTGGATATCACAAGAAAGATACATTGAGAAGGTGCTGCAAAGATTCAACATGGACAAGGCTAAACCCGTGAGTTCTCCACTTGCAGTGAACATGAAGCTGAGTTCTGATCAGTGTCCTACAAGTGAGAAAGAGAAACAGGAGATGAAGAAGGTGCCTTATGCTTCAGCCGTTGGTAGTCTGATGTATGCCATGGTTTGCACTAGGCCAGACATCGCCTATGGAGTTGGGGTTATCAGCAGGTTCATGAGTAATCCTGGAAAGGAGCATTGGGCTGCAGTGAAATGGATTCTCAAGTATCTCAGAGGCACTTCGAGAGTGTGTTTGTGCTTTGGTCCTGGAAAACCTATGCTTGATGGTTTTACAGATGCAGACATGTCAGGTGATATTGACACGAGCCGATCCACATCTGGATATCTGATTACATTCGCAGGGGGAGCAGTCTCATGGCAATCGAGACTGCAGAAGTGTGTTGCTTTGTCAACGACAGAAGCAGAGTATATGGCTGCAGTTGAAGCTGGTAAGGAGCTGATATGGATGAGAGACTTCCTAGAGGAGTTGGGAGTGGAGCAAGCTAGCTACCCACTCTATTGTGACAATCAGAGTGCCATCCACCTTGCCAAGAATGCCGCCTACCATTCTCGAACCAAGCACATACGAAGAAGGTATCATTGGCTTCGAGAAAGAGTAGAAGATGAAGATTTTGAGCTTATGAAGATCCACACAAATGAAAACGGATCAGATATGCTGACGAAGACTTTGTCAAAGGAGAAGCTCATCAAGTGCCGCTCAAAGGCGGGCTTGCTCGAGCCCCCCATATAGGATTGAGGGGGAGCTATGTTGGGTTTCCCTCCTATATGGGGAAGAGTCCAATGGACTATTTACCATGTGGTTTTTACCATGTGAAGTTTTACCCTCCTCCTTTATAAAAGGGGATGTCTTTCCATTTGGGAAAGTAAGAGAGAGAAAACAAAGAGTGAGAAAGGGAGAAAAGAGAGAGCTTGGAGAGGAATCCCGTATGCCCTTGTTCAGCCCATTTTGAAGTGCCCCGATCGACGACCAAACGACTTCCGATTGGGACGATTTTCTGGTATGTTGTTCACCTCATCATAGGCTTCATTTTGTACGGTTGGATCGTCGTTTTGAGCCTCCAATCTCAGATCCCCTTTGCTTGTGTTCTTTCTTGGGTTGTTGTTGATTTCCATCAATTGGGTGATGAAATTGGAGATTTGTCCAAGCTTGTTGATGCTTGATGATGTTGTATGCCTCTAGCTTTGTCTAGGGAAGATTGTACCCACTTGTTATTGTTGATAGTGGAAGTTTCTGTCTCCCGTGGTTTTTTCCCCGTTTTGGGGTTTCCACGTAAATCTGGTGTTCTTTGTGCTTGGTTATTTTATCTTCTGTTTGTGTCTGATTGTTGGTTTGGGTTGCTTGAGTTTGACTCTCTGGTTTACAGTTCTTGTCCATCCCGATTCGTGTGTGTTAAAGGGGTGTGTCTGACGTCTCCTTGCTTCCCGGCACAACATATCCTGCTCGTGAGATTATAATTGCATTTGCAGACGAGTCTCTGACTCTAAACTCTACTGCATTAGAAATGGAGCAAATTTATTTAACACAAAACGAGCTGAAGAAGATGGACAGCTGGTTGGATTTGCAATAGCAGCTACTGCATATTGGTTTTCATGGACGGTTCCTTTTTCTTCTTCTTTTTGCCACTTCGTTTTGCCAAGATCACTGAAAACCTAGCAAATCCAAACTTCTTTCTCCTTGTAGGAAGCTTCCTTCCGCTACTACTCGTAGTATTTACAGAGCTGCCTCTACCTCGATCTTCCTTGTCCAGCACCAAAGAAGTTGATAGCTCGCCACTATGTTTCGCAAGCATCTGACCCAGCGATACCTTTTGCCTGGGAAACATCTTTCTCGGCTCAAACTCTTCAGCAACTTGCACGTTCCTGCTAAGGACGTGCCGTATTGATAGAGTGGGCTGTAGAACAGGTGCTGGTACCTCACTCACCAGATTCATACCATTCAAATCAAGCATTTCAGAATCTCCTTTTCGTACTTCGGTTGGGCCAAAGATCTTGAATTTGGTGCTTTTCTGAACAGATCTCCTTTTCTGCCGATGCTCGGATCTCATCTTGTGAAGAGCCTCCTCAACGGCAACCTTAGCTTTGTCAGCCTGCTCCGCCTTCTTCAAAGCATCTTCTAGAGCCTTCTTGGAGGCCTTGGTTGCTTCCACAGCTTCATCTACCTATCTTAAGATCTCCATCTTAGACGTGTTTGCTTCGCCCACTTGACGCAATGCATCCATTACTCCCCTTTCGGAGGCCTCTTCAGCTGCTCTTGCTTTGCTTGTCAGCAATGAATACTCTTCATATGTTAGAGTGACCCTATCAGACTTCTTCTCCAGGAATGCCGACAAGCTGTCACCGCTCGTCTCTAAAACCTTAATCTCAACAAGAGCAATGGCCTCCGCTATGCTGGCAACATCCTTCATTTTCCTAGCCGCAGTCGTTTTGGTCTCAATCGCCTTGATCTTAGCTTTCATTCCTTCAATCTCAGACGTCACTCTCACGACATCAGCCTTTGCAGTTTCTCCGAGTTTCTTGAACATCTCATGTTCACACCTCAATCTACGAATCTCAGCTGAGACATCCTTCCCATCATTCAGCAAATTCTTCACCAATTGTAGTGTCATTCTGGTCTTGTTGATCTCTTCTTCAAGGGAAGCAATCTTGGAGGAATTCGAGCACAGCCTCCCCCGCGTCTTCTCTAAAGACGTCCTTTCTTTCTCCACCTTCCTTCTGTAAGACTCTACCGACCCTCGAATTCCAGCAAGATCAGTTGTAGTCTTTGCAAGGTTTAGCTTGGCCTGCTTCAGCTCCATCAAGATCAAACCAGGTGCAGACGATGGATTCTCATCGGCTAGATTCGTACAAGGGTCCTTTTGTTCATCTTCTTTGATGATGTCTGCCTTGTTACCAACTGAATTCACAGATTCCGCAATTCGCACCTTCGACCTAAGGTCCTCAACCACAAGCTTAGCAGCCTGAAGCTCTTTCAAGACACCAAATGTTTCCCTTTCTTTCACAATAAGCTCATTTTTCAAAAGAGCAGCCTGCTCTTCCACGCGGGCAGCATCATTCTCCTCGCCCTCCTGCGACTATCATCGGCATACAATGCAAGAATCAGTTCTCTAAAGCTAAGAGAAACAAATTAGGCAGCCAGCAGTATTGAGTATTGACCATTGAGAGGTGGTGAAAGGGAACCCTAAACATGTCGATGTCATATTCAAAAGCACAAACAAAGGTACCGCCATCAATTGGAAATTTTGAAGTCTGAAAGCTTACAACCATGACAAATAAATGTATAATACCTCAGATTGGAAGAGCGGGTCGGTGCAATGGAAATGGATATCAAGATGAGAATTCGTAGGCGCCCTGACAGAATCGCCTTCTCTAACCCCAGCCGGCGGCGCCTTGAACGCCGATGTGCGGTTATTCATATCGAGCTGCCGGTTAGAATCGCCGAATAGAGATTCGAAGCGGCTGAAGGAGAGTAGAGGGGCTTCCGACATTGCAATCGAATCCAGTCAAAAAAGCATTCGGAGTAATTAGAAAGAGGGATCCAATTCCGGCGATTGGGGGAGGAGGAGATAGGGAAAATGGGGGAGGGCGGTGGAGAGTGGGAGATGATTGAAGGGAGAGCAATGGGAGGAAGCAGGAGGAAGGAGATGGATTGGTGTTTGTAGAAGTCCGTGAGAGTGCAGTGTCAGTTTCCTCAGAGATTCAGAGGAGACTCCTCGGGCCTCGGGGACTCCAAAATTACCACTCCCTCCTGTTTTCTTTTTAAATTTCGTTTACCCCGCTTTTTAATTTTTTTTTAAAAAAGGTAAAATTGCTGAAAACCACCCTTTAAAGAATGTATTTTTGTGGAAAATCACCCCCTTAAAATTAAAATTGCATAAAATCACCCATTAAAATCATTTTCTTAAAGCATCAACAATGGAGGGTCATTGGACCATTAAACATGCCAAATCAGTATTAAATGAATAAAAAAAAGGAAAACAGGTAAGGGCCCGAGTGGTGAGTCCCTTAAACAAGGGTCCAGGTGGAAAGGCCCCAATGCACACGAACCACACTATAAATTAAGTTTATATAAATACAATTTTCAGCATATTCTGTAATTACAAAAAATAAATAAATTTTATATTCAACTGTGAATTAATTTTGAGTGAGGCTAGAGGCAAGATGTCTGAATGACTACTGACAAGATAAGTTCACCTAAATTACCACAGGTCCTTTTCATTTTTTTCCGAACACGTTGCAAAAAGGCTCAAAACTCTCTTTTCCCGAATCGAAACCTAAATTTGTCGAACGAATTGTTTTGGTCGAAAACAACCTAAAATCGATGAAATTAATCAAAATATCAATTGATCGACATACAAATTGGTATGTCGCTCGCTTTACATGATTATCGAATGACGATTTTTGGTCTTCGTTAGAAAAAAATGTAAAAGGAAGGAGCTCGGTAGGTAGGAACGAGGTACATGAAGGAGCTCGACAGGTTTAGATGAGGTGAATAAGTAACCTCGGCTCCTTTGAGTGAGGTTAATGAGGGAGCTCGGTGGATATTGGCGAGGTTATGAAATAGCCTCATTGACTTAAGCCGAGCTTCATAAATTTCCTCGGATTCTGTTGTTGAGGGTTTGAGATTTAGAAATTTGTTTTCACATGTATTGCATAAATTCCTTAAATAACATAATTACAAAAATAGAGAGAAAGGAACGGAGAACAAAATCACACTATATATTAAGCAATGATCTGCAAAGAACTCAAGGAGAAGTTGAGAATCTCCACACTGGGAGTGATTAAGAATTCGTTACATTGTATGCAAATTATTTCCAATGTAGCTTTAAACTCATTCTTGAATACAGATTGCAGTTACACAGAATACCTTATTTGTAAATAAGAAAAATGCAATTACTTGGAGCTACATTACATGTACTGATCTAAATAACAAGCCATTGGTAGTGACTGTTGTTATGCTATGGAAATCTAATGTATTAGCAATAGAAAAAGAATTTCATAGTTAAGGAGTTTTCTTGCATATCGTGTCTTAGAGAATCTGAGAAAAAGTGAATAGAATGGAAATAGAATAGAAAATATGAACAATACAGCATCAGCAGTTGTCTCGGCTGGTCCTTTGAAATACACAAGAGATCCATGAATGAGAATCATTCAGTTAAGGTACAAGCAATGGAATGACACACTCGCACTCTCGTGTCGAGCATCGCTCATAATGATAATGTGTTGAACTACTATCAAGCTACATAAGAAGTATCTCTATAAGGTTAGGGATACTTCTTTCTTGTATCCACGCCATGGTTGCCGGTTTTGTTGATTTTGCTAATTATTTCCGATGAGAACCAACTAATTTATAATGGGTGGTGATACCAAGAAAAGAAAATTCACAGTCTTTTGTAGCCGCGTCGAAGCTCATTTGTCCCGATGCATCACCTTTCAAGCACTTATGATTTCGAACACACAAAATGGAAAAACAACTATGAATTACATCCACGTTGCATTCACGATGGTTTCATGAACAAATAATATTGATATATGTCAACTCGACAAGTAATATTGAAATCTTAAATTACCTCTATTGATGTTACATTCACGACGAATACATCTATTCATGTTAAATTGATGGTTGTTTTATGAACAAATAATATTGAAATCTAAAATTAGTCAATGAAAATCGTTATCCCATTGGTTCTACCCATACGCATACTTCACAACGTCTTAGGTTCGATTTTGAATAACCCATGAATTTTTTACTTCAATTTTTTTTTTCTTAGGATATAGAAGACCCTCGACAAATTCTACCGAGCTTATGAAAAAGCCTCGGCTTGATTCAATGAGGAAATGTTGTGAGCTCGGCAAAATTTGATGAGCTTATCACGTCACCTCGTGATAATGTTGAATTTACCACAACGACGCCTACAAAAGCCCATGATGGTTTTGGAGGGAAAAATAAATGGATTGGGAGAGAAAATTTAGGGTTTGGCCACCAATAAATTCTATATAAGAACTCCATAGTGGTACAAAGTAGTCACAACTCCAAAAGATGGCGGAAAAACACAAACAACATGTTCGCGACCTTGTTGAAGTTCAAACTTTCATGCGGAATTTGATGGAAGAATCCGGTCCATCACTTGTCGCATCGAACATTTGCAAATAAGCGGAACATTTGCAAAAAAATTGAGGTCCAAGTAATTGCATTTTTCTTATTTACATATAAGGTATTCTGTGTAACTGCAACATGTATTCAAGAATGAGCTTAAAGCTACATTGGAAATAATTTACATACAATGGAACGAATTCTTCATCACTCCCAGTGTGGAGATTCTCAACTTCTCCTTGAGTTCTTCGCAGATCATTGCTTAATAGTGTGATTTTGTTCTCCGTTGTTTTCTCTCTATTTTTGTAATTAAGTTATTTTTAACTTCATTAATTAGTTGAACATGTCAAATCTAATTTTGAGGATAGGTGGGAAGTGGCTACTTGAAACATTAAAATATGCATTAATCTGTTTCATGTATGCTTAATTTGCTCTTTAGATAAAGTTATGATATTGATTTAATCATTAAGAGTTACAATCAGAGGTGGGGGAAACAACATTTTATAAACTAATTTAGTCATTTAGTCTGTCTCATTCTTATAAGCATATGAGTTTGCATTATAACAAGACCCATCACATATACCTCTACATAATTTAATAAATTTATGCAATGCGTGTGAAAACAAATTTCTAAATCACAAACCCTTAACAACGGAACCCGAGGAAATTTATGAAGCTCGGATTAAGTCAATGAGGCTATTTCATAACCTCGCCAATATCCACCGAGCTCCTTCATTAACCTCACTCAAGGGAGCCGAGGTTACTAATTCACCTCGTCTAAACGTGTCGAGCTCCTTCATGTACCTCGTTCCTACCTGCCGAGCTCCTTCCTTTGACGATTTTTTCGAACGAAGAACAAAAATCGTCATTCGACAATCATGTAAAGCAAGCGATATACCAATTCGTTTGTCGATCAATTGATATTTTGATTAATTTCATCGATTTTAGGTTGCTTTCGATCAAAACAATTCGTTCGACATATTTAGGTTTCGATTTGGGAAAAGAGAGTTTTGGGCCTTTTTGCAACGTGTTCGGAAAAAATGAAAAGGACATGTGGTAATTTAGGTGAACTTATCTTGACAATATCCCTTTCTCCATCTTGTCTAAAGCCCTTGTGATTAATTTTAGGGGCAATTTGCGAAATAGCCACGAAATAGGGACAAATTGGTGAAATGTCCACGTTTTGGGACAAATTTGTGAAATGTCCACAATATAAACCCTTCCTACGCGCTCCTCCTACGCATTTCTCCTACTCTCTCCCTCTCTCTCTCTCTCTCTCTCTCTCTCTCTCTCTCTCTCTCTCCCGTCCATCTCTGCGAGCGGCGCTCCACCTACGCTGTCTCTCTCCCGTCCGATTCGTCTCTCTCCTTCTGGTTGCCGCCTCTCGCCTCTGGAAGATCCGAATCCCGTCGAATTATCGAGGAAGAGGAGGAGGAACTAGGAAGATCCGACTCAGTAGGAGGAATCGAAGAGGAGGAAGATCCGGCCGTCGAGCGAGACGGAGCAAGCAAGCGAGTAGTGGCAAGGCGCAGGCAGATCTGTAGGCGGAGCCGGAGGCGGAGCTGAAGGGGGCCAGATCTGCACTGGTAGAATCGAAGAGGAAGAGTCGAATAGGAGGAAGATCCGGCCGTCGAGCGAGCAGTGTCAAGGCGGAGGCAGATCCGTAGGCGGAGTTGGAGGCGGAGCCGAAGGCGGCCAGATCTGCACCGGCAGAATCAAAGAGGAGGAAGATTCGGCCGTCGAGCGAGCAGTGGCCAGGCAGATGCAGATCCGGAGGCGGCCAGATCTGCGCCGGTTTTGATTCCTCTGTTGATTGACGTCGATCGCCGGATCTATGGCCAGGAGAGCTGGACGACGGAGGGGTTGATGCGTTGGATTTCCGGTCGAGGCAGCGGCGAGGCGGAGGCGGAGGCCGGAGCGAAGGAGGCACCGGACGCCGGATCTCATTCGGGGACGGAGGTTGAAGATGAAACTTTTATTAAATTACAAAACTGACCCCGTATATATGGAAATTACAAAAAATTCTATACTTTATTACAAAAATCACCCTACAAATATGAAAAAATAAAAAAAACTATCTATATTTTATTATGTGATCCATAATCTATACTTTTTTTTTATTTTTTTTTTGCACAACAAAATGTTATATTTGCACAACATACGATTATATTTGCACAATTTACGGTTATATTTACACGACAAAATGTTTAAAAAAATAAAAAATAAAATTAGACTTGCTTCAATTTATTCTGAATCGCTTACAGTTTATTGAGAAAGTATGAAATTATATTGAGATAAAATAAGATCATGTTGAGTATAAATTCACAAGTCTCGATTGTTGTGCAAAAATAACATATAGTTGAGCAAAAATAATATGATGCTGAGCAAAATTTCACCAATCCCCCATGTTGTGCAATTATTGTCTATTGATGAGCAAAAATAAGACCATGTTGTGCAAAAATAAGAGCATGTTGAGCAATAATTTATTGAGAAAGTATGAAATTATATTGAGATAAAATAAGATCATGCTGAGAATAAATTCACAAGTCTCGATTGTTGTGCAAAAATAACATATAGTTGAGCAAAAATAAGATGACGTTGAGCAAAATTTCACCAATCCCCCATGTTGTGCAATTATTGTCTATTGATGAGCAAAAATAAGACCATGTTGTGCAATAATCTATTAAAAAGTATAAAATTATATTTACAAAAAGTAAGATCATGTTGAGACACAATTTCACAAGTCTCGAATGTTGTGCAAATATAAGAGTACAATTTGTCGTGCAAATATAAGAGTACGTTATGCAAATATAACCATATGTTGTGCTAATATAACATTTTATTGTGAAAAAATAACAATACAAATATAGATTATGAATCACATAATAAAATATAGATAGGTTTTTTAATTTCTCATATTCATAGGGTGATTTTTGTAATTTAACAAAAAATCATCTTCTTCCTCCTGATTTCTGCGAAAAGGAAACGCCGATCGACCGGCTCGCCGCTGCGCCTCGCCGCCTCCGCCTCGGATCACACTCGCTCCGGTGGCTCGACCTCGCTCTGCTCGCTCAATCTCGACCTCGCTCGCTCGCCTGCCTCGCTCGCTCCGGCCATCTGGATCCGTCCATCTTCCTCATCTGGATCCGGTCTCTCGCTCGCTCGCTCCGCCGCTCGCTCACCACAGATCCAAGCACACACAGATCGATTTTGCAATCGATTTTGAGATCCAAGCACACACAGATCCAAGCACCACAAATATAACCGTAAATTGTGCAAATATAAGAGTACGATGTGCAAATATAATATTTTTTTTAATTTTTAATTTAATTTAATATTTTGTCGTGCAAATATAATCGTATGTTGTGCAATTATAACATTTTGTTGTGCAAAATGTAATATTTTTTTTTCCGCTTTTTTTTTCGTCTCAGCACTTTTTGTTGTGCGAAAATAACTTTACGTTGTGCACATATAACAATTTGTTGTGAAAATATAAATTTTGTGCAAATATAAAAATTAAAATATAGTAGATGTGGATCACATAATAAAATATAGATATTTTTTGTAATTTCCATATTTATGGGGTCGTTTTTGTAATTTCCCAAAAGGTCTTCTTTAACCTCCCTCCCCGTCGTCCCGGCCTCGATCTGGAATCAGACCCGGCTCCTTCGCTCCGGCCTCCTTCGCTCCCTTGCTCCCTCCCTCGCTCCGCCGCTCGCTCGCCACCGTTCGCTCGAATTCCGTTTTCGATTGAATTAAATCGGAAGCCGATTGAATTAAATCTGAAGTCAAATTCGAGCGAGCGAGACATCAAATATTGAATTAGATCTGAAGTCAAATTAGATCAGGATTTTGATTGAATTAAATCTGAAGTCAAATTGCTTCAGTCGCCTTGCTTCAGATCGAAACATCGAAGCTTCCGACCCGGTCGCTCTTGTAGAAGTTCTGCACGCAGCCATGGCTGCTGTCGAGGGAAGCCACAAACGAGGACTGGATGCCGTCGACCTCGCTCGCTCGCTCGCTCCCTTGCTCTCGGATCGCCCGCTTGCTCTCGATCTGTAACTTGAATTCAATCGGATGCCGTCGACCTTATTCAATCAGGTTGCTCTCGATTTGCTGGGAGGAGGAAGCCTAGAGGACAGACCAGAAGGAGGAAGTCAGGACAGAGCGCAAGAGAGATCGAGAGAGGGGGACAGAATTTAGGGTATAAATAATGGACATTTGGCTAATTTGTCCAAAAACGTGGACAATTCACCAATTTAGCCAAAAAAAGTGCATGTTTGGCAAAAAATTTCTTAATTTTATCTATCCATAAATACCCATTTTGCATAAGTTATTCTTTTTTAAATTACACTAATAATACCCATATACTATTATTTTTATCACATAGGGTAACGTTTGTGTCATTGCATTTTCCGTTTCGTTCTTGCTATTGTTGTATCGTGTAACGTTTATATCAAGTTGAATGATATGTGTAACGTTTATTTTTTCTCCATTTTACAATTTAATAATAATAATAATAATAATAACAACAACAACAACAACAACGATAATAATAATAATAATAATAACAATAATAATAATTTAGTAATTGAAAAATGTAAATAGTAAAAAGTAACTTAAGGGCCCGAGAGTAGTGCTCTTTGATGAGGATGCAAATAATAAAAAGATGAAATGAGGCCCTTAAACTGATGTGGCAGAGGAAAAGTAAGTTAAGGGTCCGAGGTCACGGCCCTCTGCTGTGCATGCTCTTAGCAAAGTCACACCCATCCACCAATTTTCATTAATTGAATGTTAAAGTGTGTGAAAAGTTAATTATACCCCTTATTTTTATTATTAGTTTACTCCATTCAATTTGTATTAGTTGATATTTAACATAATTTTTTACGTGTTTTTCAAAAGTAAAAAACTCTATAAAATAACTCTATAAAAAAACTCTATAAAAATTTCATACTTATAAAAAAACTCTATAAAAATTTGATGTGTAATTTATGTTTTATACGGTTAAAAAAAATTGTATTCCTAAATGGTTACTTTAAGAAAATAAAAATTAAAAAAAATAATGTTTTATATAGTTTTTATTTTTCTAAAAAAGTGTAGGCCAATTTGCCAAAGTAACCCAAATAATAGGATGGCTTTGCACCCCCTATCCACTATCCAAATAAATTGCATAACCTAACCCTTACTCCTTTAAAAATTGCATCCCAAGCGGTTAAAAGAGAGGGTGAAACTGGCTGCAGTTAATGAGAAGAGAGAGAGACGTGTGGATAGGGAGAGAAATGACAGGTTTTTAAAAAATCTGTCAACTCAACTGCCATGTGATGATAGAGGTTTAATAAAGGGGAAGGGTGATGTGATCCGAGCTCTTTCAACACACGAACGGTGTTTTAGTCATACCAGGAGCTATATTTGTCCGATTGAGGTGTGTGAGTACTTGTTGGAAAGATAATTCGAAGGGCTACATCTCTTATGAAGATCAAAGTTCCTAAATCATCCAAGAACAGGTCCGAAATTGGAAATAATTATGCATTTCGAAATCTGGACAGCTTTCCCGATGCATTGAATGAAGTCGGAATAAGTTAGATGTATCGAAGGGTCTTCATCCAATGAGAATTGATTGTTTTCTACACTTCATGAGGACAGCCGACCCTTCATTTTCCACCATGAGGCTCTCCACGTTTCTCCATCAATTCCGAGAAACTTTTCATTTTTTCCGTCTTTAATTTGTTGTTTTAATTGTTGTTGTTTTATGCCTATAAAATGGCTAAACCTTTGCCATGAGAAATAAGATTTGAGTTGAGAATTTTTGAAAAAAGTGTGTGTGTCTTGTTGATTTGGTGAGATGCCATTTCGACACCTCATTCCAGAGTGAGATGCCGAGGAATGGTCCCGTTTGGCTAACTCTTTCCGGTGAGATGCTTGTTAGAGTTGTTCAAACAAAAGCTTGATTGCTCGGGAGTGAGATGCCGATGAGTGAGAGAGCGAGTTTGGTAAGTCGATGGGTGAGATGCTCATAGATTTAGTCATCCATATCTTGTTTTTGATTTCCCAAAATCTAGAAAAATCCAAAAAAAGAGTCGCGTGTGTCAAATTTTGTTCTCGTGCTCGGTTGAAACTTTGAAACTTATTAGATCGATCATTCGGGTCACCAATTTTCGTTAATTGAATGCTAAAGTGTGTGAAAAGTTAATTATACCCCTTATTTTTATTATTAGTTTACTCCATTCAATTTGTATTAGTTGATATTTAACATAATTTTTGACGTGTTTTTCAAAAGTAAAAAACTCTATAAAATAACTCTATAAAAATTTCATACTTATAAAAAAAAACTCTATAAAAATTTGATGTGTAATTTATGTTTTATACGGTTAAAAAAAATTGTATTCCTAAATGGTTACTTTAAGAAAATAAAAATTAAAAAAAAAATTGTTTTATATAGTTTTTATTTTTTTTAAAAAGTGTAGGCCAATTTGCCAAAGTAACCCAAATAATAGGATGGCTTTGCACCCCCTATCCACTATCCAAATAAATTGCATAACCTAACCCTTACTCCTTTAAAAATTACATCCCAAGCGGTTAAAAGAGAGGGTGAAACTGGCTGCAGTTAATGAGAAGAGAGAGAGACATGTGGATAGGGAGAGAAATGACAGGTTTTTAAAAAATATGTCAACTCAACTGCCATGTGATGATAGAGGTTTAATAAAGGGGAAGGGGGAGGCTTAGAGTCGCTATCTCTCTCTCTCTCTCTCTCTCTTAAAAAATTAAAAACGGAAGGAAGAAGAGGAAGAACAAGAAATTGCCACAATGGAGAAGAAGAAACCGACATCAAACGGGCCACAGATAGTGAATACAAGTGAGGGACCTTCGGTTATCAAGTAAGTACACCCTAACGCCACCGATTATTTACCGATTGCACAAATTGATAGGGCGAGGAACCGATTGGAAGAACCAAATGTGTTTGTCATTGTTTGAAATGGGATGACGAACGAAATCTGTCTTCCAAGTTCCCCCTGTCACGTAAGAAGTAACCCTCGGCATGTAAAAACCAAGGAAAGGAAAGTTTGGGGACAGGGGTATTGACGAGGAGGATAGACAGAAAACTGGGGGAAATTAACAGTTGGTGGTGAACATTGGGTGAAATTGGGGATGGCTGGGGTAAAAGGGGGGAAAATGGATAGGTTGTAGTTAGATAGGGAAATTGGAGAGGGGGGGGGGGGGGGGTTGGGGAAATTGGGGAACGACTATGTAGGATACAAAATATCAGGAATATGGAAACTTAGATATCTTTACTCTTGAAATACCTTTGAACATTTAATGGAATTGTCGGCACTTTGATTTCTTTCATGTTTGTAGTAGTCAAGTGTCATGTTTATAACTCTTCCTGTCATGTAAACTTCGAAACTACCTCAATGTATATTCGGTTGAACCTCATATATAAAAGCTTGCAAAGTTTGCTCTGAATGTGAAGATGTTTTATATGTTTAGGAGCGACAGGCATGCGTCAGCTGATATGTATAGGGTGGGAAATGTTCTGCAACGTCCTTATTGTCATGTACATTGTAACTGGTGTCCTGATAAATAACCTTATTGTCATGTGCATTGTGACTGGTGTCATTATATACATGCTTTGTTTGGAGCATCCTAAGGTTTTGCTTCCCAATTCTGCAAGATATTCAGCAAAGTAGAACATATCGACTAGCCGCTCTCTAAAAAGGATTCCCCAGTCACAGACAACAGGCGAGGTATGGTTTGCGTAGTGTTGAACAACGAAATTTCGTATTGTCGACGCGCGACTAACATTTTTACCCCATTGTGCAGGACATTTATGCTATCCACGAGGATCGCCATTGCAAGGGTCGGGTCAACCAGTGCGGGCGGCCCCAGTTACTTGCCAACCTTCACAATTACCTGAGCGAGGCGGACTGAAAGCGTTTGATGGCAAGCCTGTTGGGCGCAATCGCGAGGCTTGGTTCGCGTGTCTAGTTCTTAGCCGAGCTAGTCCATTATGTCCTTCAGTGGCAGCTGCGGACGAGAAAGGAGCATGAGATCTAGTACATGATCCACGAC
Source organism: Persicaria tinctoria (assembly GCA_037127255.1). Taxonomy (NCBI): domain Eukaryota; kingdom Viridiplantae; phylum Streptophyta; class Magnoliopsida; order Caryophyllales; family Polygonaceae; genus Persicaria; species Persicaria tinctoria. The sequence continues at coordinate 16,147,902 of JBANSL010000020.1, read as the reverse complement.
AAAATAGCTCGGTTCTCCATCGTAGAGTTCGCGCTAGTGACCGGACTGAAGTTCTCATTCGTGTTGCTGCCCGACGAGAATGAGGGGGACAAGGCGACCATCATGGACTTCTTCGGGGTGGAGAAGCTCAGGATGGAAGACTTCGATGTGCACTTCCACGTGGCAATGCAGGCGGAGCGCTCCTCCGCCAAGCGATTTAAGTATCCGATGTTGATGCTGGTGGAGGGGGTGCTCTTTGGTAAGGAACCCCGCAACTACATTCAAAGGTGGGTTGTCAATATGGTTGCGGATGTCGACGCCTCAAATCTTTCCCATATAAGATAACCCTAATTTTTTTTATATAAAATTCCACCCTTTTGGCTCATCCTTGTCAAAATCCGGCTCGGAATTCTAGCTATTTTTGGGTCCTATTCCGAATTGGCTTCATCTTTTTCGGGGAAATTTTCCGATACTGATCCCTCTCCCAGCCCACCCCTTTCATCTCCATGGTCAGGGCTTCCTTTCCTTGGTCGACCTTGCCCTGTTAGCCAGTTTGGTGTCCCTATTTCCCCTCCAGGTTGCTATCCGACAGTTCAGGTTCACTTCCTTGGGCACTCGGTCCCTCTCAGCTATGTGCTTGATGTACAAGGTTGCCTTATTGGGCCTTGAACGCCAAGGAAAAATTATAACAATTAAAAAAAACTACGTTATATATGAGGAGGACACGACGTTACACCTATGGTTCAACTGTCCAGCAATCCGACATGCACAATCGATAGTGATGAGTTGGGCTGGCGTGGGTTGTAGCTTTCAGACCATTGAAGCTTGGTTACAGTGGTTTGCCCGTGAGCCTCCAAGATGCCAAAGGATGTTGCCATTCCAAGCTAAACTGCTGGCGTTTGAAGCGCTGGTGTATTTCACTTGGATGGGAAGGAACAAATGTGTTTTTAGTAATGAAGCTTTTGATCCACTTGTTTATGCTAACATTATTATTGAAAAATGTAAATCTCGTATCTCCGCGAAGTGGAAGTGCAAGTCACTCGCGGAGAACACTTGGAAAAAATTCTATTTAGATAGGTGACTGTGTAGGTGCTGGTACTATTGAGCCAGTGGATGGTTTGAGAGGATTGAGGATGTGGGGTTAGTTCGAGAAATTAGTGCTAACCTGTTAGTTTTGGTGGGTATAGGGGCCATTTTGGGTATACGGTTCCCCTTTTCTCATGAGACTCTGTGTTTGGTCTCATCTTTTGTATATCTGGTGTTACCACCTCATCTATATATTTACCTTTACAGGTAAAAGTTCCACAAAAGGACTTGAAATCCCAGTCGAAATGATTTAAATTAAAATTCAAAAGGGCTTGATCAAATTTCGTGACCGGTTTGTCTGGTTCATCTTGGTGTGTTTTTGCTCAAGCGGTGTGTTGTTTCGCTTTGGTGTATCTAGGCGATTTTCTTCCTCGTTGGGGTTTTGACGCTCGAAGTCGGGACTGGCTGGGATCGTGGTGGTGTATACGGGACGACTATGTGTACAGGAAGTGTTCCCTTGGAGGTTCGTCTTTATTGTCCACAGGGATTCCCGATGTATTGCTGGCTAGCGGTGTCATTTTGCGGTGGTGATTGGCTTCGTTCTTCGTCTACGTTCCCAACGTGTTAGGTTTAGATTATTTAGATTCATCGTTTGCTCGGTGCATTTCTGTCTGTGTATTGCACATTTTTTTATATTATATTGTACTTTCAATGGTCTTTCGTCTACCGATTATTGGCTTATTGATATTCAAGTCTTCTGATCTCGAATTCTTACTTTATTAAAAAAAAATTATGGCCCCGTCACTATGGATCAAACCTTTAGTATATGAAATGAAAAACTTGAACCTTCCTTCGTCCAAAAACTCCCTCCGTGGGATGTGAAGTATGCACGGGGCGAAGCCCCACGCACCCCCAAATCTTCCCTGCAAACCCTCCTTCAATCACTAGTTCAGAGAGCAATCTCCCCTATCTACTCACCCTCGAGTTCTTCTCGACCATCTCCAAGCCGGTTTTGGATCTCGGTACTAGGTACCCCTTGTATGCCGCCCAGGGTTGTGAGGTGGTCTCCTTAGCCGACCTATGCTCCGTCCGGGTGGTGTTTGGCGCTCAATCCCTCCCAAAACCATCTCATTGTGTCAAATCCGGTCATCCCTCCTGGTCGTGGTATGTTCCATCCCGATTCGCGCCTCAATCGCCTATTGGGGTTGTTCTGGTGCCGTGATTTGTTCCCCTTTCCACTTCAACATCATTGTTTCTCGGAATCGAGTTCGAGTTGCTGGCCGCTTTTGGGTCGAAGGTCGGCTCGCCGGCCTGGCCTCTCCTCCGTCCCCGTCTCCTCCAGCCTTAGTCTCGCCGCCGGGGTCGTCGTCAGGTTGGGTGTTTGTCGAAATCCCTTCCCATTGGGTTTCCTCATCTCTCTGCTTCCGGTTCCGACTCCGACCGTGTTCACCGCCAATCCTCCTGAGTCGCTGGTGCTGGGACTCCTTTCTCGGCGTGCTCGGCCACCCCTCGTCGCCCTGGTGCCGCCCCTCCTGTCGGGATTTCGGTTCGACTGGAGGTTTTGACAACACTTGGCATGCAAGGTGAAAAATGACTCCTGCACGCAAGTTTCACCCTTGTCCTTCGGGCCCAATGATGCGGAAATGTCAATTTAAAAAAAATATATATAAAAAAAAATAGTCAGAAAGGGCCTTATTTAAATCCCGAAAGGGTTTGTCAAAATTCCCGAAAGGGTTGGATCAAAATCCCGATAGGGTCTGAAAGATAATTTAATATTAGTATTTAGTAGTTTAAATAATTTCTTCCTGCACTTTCAGTTTGGTTCCGAGAGTTTGCACACAATTTTCTTCGGATGTTTAGATCTTCCCTTTTTTGCTTGTATTTGTTCCCTCTTTTGGCGTCGAGTCGCTGCTTTGGCGTATGTGCGTTTAGTTCCGAGTTGGGTTGCAATATTTGGCGTCTTATGATCGAGAGGATCGTGACTGTGTTCGTGGTCTTTGAAGATCCCTCGTCTAAGTGGGGGTAACGTCGGTAACAGAGACGGATGCCTATGTGAGCAAACCCAGCCCTTGCTGGGTAAATTTTTATTGGACTAGGTTAAAAAAATAAATTGTTGGGTGGAAATTTAAGGTGGATAGTACTAGTGGGCTTAATATATTAAAGGCCCAAAGACCTCTTAATTCCAAAGCTTCAGTTTTTTTTTTATATATTTGGAATCAAATACACCGCCTCACCATCCTTCCAAGTTCCACCGTTCCACGCAGTCACACACACATCAGCAAAAGCAAAGTCTTCAGCAGTATTAGGCTACGCAACACGCTTTTTTCAGCGTTTGATCGGTCGTTCGATTTCGATTTTCGAACTCTTTTACCACTTCTTTAATCTAATTTGTGAGGTATATGTTTTTACTCTCTTCTAATTATTCTTTATTTAATTTCTAATTTACTAAATTAGGGTTTTGAATGGTTTGGGAATTTGATTGTATGCATATATTGAGATGAGATTAGTATTTTATATCATCTATTTTTTATGCTTATATATTATTTTATCGAGTGGTCAATTGTAATACAACATCACCCGAATGAATTTATATACTTTATTGTTTTTATAATTTTTTTTGTTACTTTTGATTCAATCGGATGTCCGATCATCCGAAACCCAAACGATTGAAAAATATTTTGTCTTTCTATAAGAAAGATGATGATAATCAAACAATACGTTGACACTATTGACACAGAGGAAGTCATTGATCATTTCGAGTTGACGAGAGATCGTAGAGCGCAATTTCATTGATCATATTTTATTTGTCATGAAACTATTTATTATTATGAATGTCAAATACTCCGTAACTTTTATAATTGATAAATCTTGAATTTCCTTTGTATTTTTTATGAAGTACTATATAATAATCGTATTTTGGCTTGTTATTTTTTTCTCTCTTTGTCATGACTAAAACATTTTCGCTCACATAGCTTTGATCAGTGTTCTAAAAATCGGGCTTGGCGGCCGCCAAGACGGCGCCAAGACGGTTGGCGGTGGATCTCCGTTACGAAATGGGGCAAAACGGTAAGTTCTTGGCGGAGGCAAGAGATGGCGGTTGGGAAACGAGCACTTGGCGGGCGCGGAACGGAGTTTGGCGGCCTTAGCGGGGCGGGACGGAGCTTGACGACTGTTGTAAGGAGAAAATCGAGTATGAAATATAATGAAATAGATCAAACTAGATTTAGGCCCACACAAATAATTACAAGACTCCTCCAATGCAGTAAGAGAAAGTCAGGATCGAATCCACGAGGAAGCGTGTCAGCGGATCCTAGGCAGCTGTAAATCTCACAGAAAAGCAAACAAAAGACAGAAACAAAGGAGCAAAGAAAGAAAGACAGAAATAACAAACGAAAGCAAGAAATAAAAGCAAAGACAGAAGCTACTCGATCTCGACAAGCACAGTACTCGAGATCGACTAGCAACAGCAGAGACAGAAACTGAAAATCGACGACAAAAGCACAACAGCAACTCGATCTAGACAAGGCCTTACTCGAGATCGACAAACACATAGAAAACCTCAAATTGCAACTTCAAACACAGAATCTCAGATTTCGACAGAAATAAATCAATATATAAAGAACTTCCAAAGCCAGGGTATCAACGCCACAACGATAACCATGCAAAGTAACACATAAAGGCATAAAAGATCATGATTTCCATCAAAATAACTTTCGTTACTAACAAATAGGCATATAGAGGCTTTCGCATAAACCCTAATTGTTACTAACCCTTTTCACATAATTAACCCAAGTTGCATTAAGATCACTTTCGCTTCAATAATACAAACAAGGATCACCTTCAACTCTCGCAAAAGAATCATGCTCATAGGAATAGAAGATAAATCGCATAACAAGATCTGACCTTTACCGCATCACCTCACATGGCCACCGTCGGGCTCACCCCAACCCCAGAAGTGGGTGGACTACTCGCTTTTCATCGCAATAGCAGACATTGATGTATAAAAAGAAACTTGCATTAAACTAAATTCAAAGCCTTTACAATCCCGACAATCCAACTTTCGCTGAATGCCAAAACCCTAAAAACCTTAGAACTCCTAAACTGTCTCTGTGGAACTACTTCTCTTGCTCTGGATTGAATTGAATTATGAAAAACCAGCCCCTAAGGCTTTATTTATAGGCTTCTATTCCTTGCTAATCAAGGATAGAAGTATCTATCTATATCTAAAACTATATCTAAAAGGCTTAATGATAAATAAATGTAATTTAGGAAAAATAAATCTAAAATAGGTAAATATCTTCTTGTTGATAGATCTTGTCTTCCATGGATAGTTGATAGATGGATGTAGGATAGACTCGGCCATCTTGATCTCCTTCGGCTCCAAGGACTCCCACAACGCGTAGGACTGCTCAAACCGCGTAACGCGGCTTCGGGACACGGCTCCTCGATCTCGAGTAAGGCTCCTCGATCTCGAGTAGAAATGGCGTCGACTTGGCTGGCTCGGCGTCTCGGGTTTCTGGTCCTCGACAGGCTCGGACTTGGCTCACAGGCGTCCTCGATCTCGAGGAATTCTCCTCGATCTCGAGTAAAGATGGCTCACCGACTAGGTCTTCCGGTGTTGTCGAGCAACCCTTCTCGACAAGCTCGGGTGTGGGCTCTCGGGCTCCTCGATCTCGAGTAGGTTTACTCGATCTCGAGTAGAGTGTAACCCGGCATGTCTTCGGCTTCGGCTTCTCGACATGCTCCTCCTCGACTAGGCACTCCTTGGACATTTTTGGTCGATCTCGAGTAAAGGTACTCGATATCGAGTAAATCTCTCAGCTTTCTGCTCTATTCTTAAAACGCACTTTCCTGAGTCCTCGTTCGTCGGATTGACGCATATGACCATGCGTTGGAAAGCTCTTTCCGAGGGATACAACTCTCATGAAGACATCAAAGTTTGATTCAGAACGAAGAATGGTGAAAAATGGCCTTTTCTCCAGCTGCACCATTCTTAGCTTCTCCATGAGTTTCCTTTAAGCTCCAAAGTGCGTCTGATTTCTGCGAAATATAACCAAAACTTGTGTAGACCTCCATATATTGCAAATAAGTATAAACTATACATATTCTGTATTATTCTAACCCAAATGCATGCAATGTATGCATAAATCGATATAAAAGTAAGTGTAAAACATGACAAATTAGGCTCACAACAACGACCTTAGCAGATTAAAGAAAATTGGGTGTTTTTAATTCCCTAATTCAGCAATTATGTTCTCGCTACCGACGGTTGATCAACTCTTCATCTCTTCCGCTTCGTGGTCTCGCCTCGCGATTACTCAATTCCGTTCTGACTTTCCTTTGCCGTCGGCGCCGCTCGTGTTCTCATATCTCCAATCGGTGATGGTAAGTCTCTCTCGTCGGTCTCCATGGTACTCTTGTGGACTGGTAGTGGTGGTGTACTGTGTACCGTACAAATACAGTATAGATATAGTCATATAGGCCGATTAATTAGGGGTTATTTGAAATTATTTCTAATTGTTTGTGATGGTGTAATGAGTAATGACAATGGTGGACTGGTAGAGTGGTAGTGGTAGTGGTGGTGTACAGTGTTTGTGTTGTGTGTGACGTGTGTCCGTGTGTTAGTGTCTGTGTACAACAACAATACATTATTTCTTTATTTACAATAAAGAGCAATGGTACAAAGTTACAAATAAAATCCAATTTTTAGAAAAGTGATTAGTGGTGTTGTTTAGATTATGAATTGGTTTTTTTTAAACATGTTTATGTTACTTATTGTTCATTTTTGTTTTGTTTGAGCCGGATATTAAAATGGTCATGATTTTACTTTCATTTTCATAATGTTTTGTTAATGTAGTGGTGGTAAACTCTATGGAGATGTATAATTATTATATCATATGTCTTCTCCTCGTAGTATAGATGGATAAATATAAGAAAATATTAAGAAAACATTTTGTCCGCCGAGAATCCACTAATAAGGCCGCCGAACCGTCTTGGCGCTTGGCGGTACCTCACCGCCAAGCATCCGCCGAGCGTTTTTTAGAACATTGGCTTTGATACACTAGATCCGCCACTGGTCGGTAATCCGCACTTCCGTAGGTTTCACCATTTTCGGTGGTGTGTTATTGTTCTCCGCCTTCTCGTGTGAGTCGTCGTACTCTCCCGTGTTCTTGACATTCGTGGCTCGCCTTGGATCTCCTTCGACTCATTCGCTGGCTGGCAGCTTATATGAGTTTTAATGGTTGTTTTCTTTCATCTGTATTTTTGTGTGTTTAGTATGTTGTATGTTGACGATTAGATTATCTGGCGATTCGTCAGCCTCTCAAGTTTCAAGTCTGCGTTTCAAGTCTGCCCGAGTTCGAATTTTTACCTAATTAAAATAAAAACATGAACCTTGGTAGGCACTTAGCGTAATTTACAAGTTACAAATAAACAATTGTCACAATCTAAATAAAATGAGGCGTAAAAGGCACAACCATCATCCCTAATCCCATTGTTAACTACCTTTATCAATCAAAGAATCTTGGATTATCTCTTTGGGTTGGGGCTTCTAAAATTCCTTCCTCAGCTCCTCCTCCGTTCCATGGGCGCAATTTGAAATTCTAGCTACCCTAGTTTTTCCTACCTTTAATTATAAGTGCCCATGGAGGTACCTGATCATTCATCAATTCTTCCTTTTTCACGCGTTAATTTAATTTGTAGATGCTCGCATTTTCCTTGGACGATGTTCACGGATTTCGGAGCTCAATTTGGTTATTAATGGGGTAATCCTGATAACCAAGGGTTTCATTTTTCCTGATTACGATCTGCCGAAATTTGTTTCCTTTGCGTTCTGGCATTGATCTGGCATGCATGTTTAGTGACTGATTGTCTGATTTTAGAACAGCTTTCGACATTGTTTGTGGAAAGTATTTATTTGAATTCCGTCCCATTTTTTCATTGTTCTTGTAATTAGGTTAAAGAATTTATTTTTAATTGAGATTTGAGGGTGAAAGGGACATTTTATTCTATCACAAAAATTGCTGTAATTTCTAGAAGAATTTAAAGAGATAAAAAACAATATGGTCTTATGGTCCTCCACTCCTTTGTATTTTCACCCTTTGCTGTTCTGAATTTGAGATTATGCACTTCTTTGTTCCTGTTTGAACAAACTGGCCTGGTGTTTGTCTAAGCAGATTGACTGTCATGAGACATCAGCAGCAGCCTTTGTCGACGGTGGAATACAAGATGCCTGTAATGACGCTTGCAGCATATGCCTGGATAATTTCACTGAGAGCGATCCTTCTGCGGTATGCTTGTCTTCAAACTGGTTTCAACTGTCTACATGTTTTTGTTGGGATCTTGCATTTCACATCATACGCAATTTATCGGTTTGAGACAGTTATCATTTTACTACGTGGTTCCGATGACATGTTTCTGTTGGAATTTTGGCTTATAAAGATATCTGAAAATGATAATGCTCTTGTGACAACAACTAATTCCTGTCACGGTGTCAAATTGCCTTCTAAATCCCTTATTTTGTATGTTACCTAGAAGAAATTGAAGCAAGCTTATGTTATTGATTCATTGAATACTTCCAAGCTAATGTTACCCAGATACTCCTAGAGAGTGCCGTATCCCGTATCGTATCGTATCCAATATGGCTGATTATGTCCTTCACATGTATGATTATAGCAGTAAAAATTCAACAATATTGAAGTCTGCTTTAACATTCACTCTTTACTTTGCAGGTAACTAACTGCAACCATCGGTATCACCTTCAATGTATCCTGGAATGGTATGATGTAAAATTCATATGTCAACTTTTATTTATCTTAAAACAAATAGAGGGTGACAAGACAAAAATGGCTTTGGGATGGCCTTAGGCGAGCTTTAGCAATATCTTGATAATTGGATCCCTGTAGGGAATAGAAGCATCTGCTGGGATTGAATGCATTTGAACTTTTTCTGTTTCCAATCTGTGACTCAATTCTCCTTTAAAAAATGTACAATTTTCTGGTTTTAGGTGCCAAAGAAGCTCAAATTGCCCCATGTGTTGGCGGCAAATTATCCTAAAGGATAAAACGAGGTTCAGATTTCAATTTACTGTCAATGCTCCTCCAAGGAGTCTATATTTAGGCCGTTTTTATTTAATCCAGTCCTGCATTATCTGTTTTATGACAGTCAAGAGTTGCTTGAAGCAGTAGAAAATGAGAAACAAGCGAGAGCCCGGGCCTCAAGGAGAGAATTTCAATTTCCTGCAATTGCAAACGATGCTGAAATCGAGGAACGAATACTTCAGCACCTGGCTGCTGCTATGGGGAGCCAGTATCAGTTTCCTAGAAGGGGAGATCGTGGTGGATCCTCTTCTTTGGGAGGCCATTCACGGTTCATTGTTTTCTCTCCTGCAACTGCCCCTCCAGGCCGTACTGTTTCTTCATCTTTGGTGCTTGATGGAAATGAAAACGAGCGAGCTACAATCCCTGTAAATGCGTCTTTCCCACTTCCAAATGACACTGCTAATGTCTCAAACCACAGGTATCTGAATGGTTTATACTGCTGCATCTTACGCCCTCTGATAAAAAAAATAGATGATTGTTTAGAGAATAAAGTTTCATCAATAATAGATGATCGTTTAGATTTTCTAGGTAGTAGATTGTAACAATTTGTATTGATTTGTTTGTTGTTGACTTGTTAAAATCTGTTGATTTCTTAAAATGTGTACAAGGTATCACTGTAGTAAAATTTATGAAAATTTTAGTAAAATGATGATGTTTACAAAAAAGTGAAACATTTATTTGCTAAAAAATCATCTATTTTAGATTAGAGGGAGTATCTTACTTGAAGGAAAAGTACTTCCAGTTCATTGACGAACCTTGTTTCTTTTGCACACTCTATGAACCTCCTAACAGAAACTCAACCGGTCAAGCTTCTGTCGGGGGCAGTGAAACAGGCAGTTCATCATCTGAATTTCAGGCCTTTTCAGACTCCGTAAGATCTCGGTTCAGTTCTTTGTCAATGAGGTAATTGGCATTGTAGTAAAACAACTGAAATTTCTTTCCTTGAGCTGGAAAAGTATGAATTGACTGTGTTCTGTTGAATTACCACTTCGCTATTTAAGAAGATACAGGGAATCCATTTTGAGGAGTACTAGGAGTTGGAAAGAGAGGTTGTTCGCTCATTCACATTCCTTTTCTGATCTTGGATCCGATGTTCGAAGAGATGGGAGAAACCGCAATTGATCTGACATTATTATTTCGATGCTTCAACTCCTGATTGACCGCGGCCACAAACGCTCACCATTTTGTGCATAAGGTGAGCCATATAATTTACAAGTGTATGATTTCTTTCCACACCTTGTTGGCTTTGCTAGTAGCAGTGCAGCACCACTGCACCAGGTATTTCGGGTCACGTCTGCCTTCATTTTATCTTAGAAAGTTATTTCAGGTCGCGCACCATGTCTCATTTACTGTTCCAATAAACGGAACATAACATTAATTGAGACATGTCTCGAGTTATGAGACAGTAAATGAGACATGGTGTGAGACAGATGATTTAGACAGTAAATGAGACATCTTTTGTAGTTTCATGCATCTTTTTAATGTCCTTCTTCTTTAGAGTTTGCAGGTGATGCCATGTTTTTAAGTCTCAGGAAAACAAGCATCATTCAGATCTGTGTAAATGGAAAGCAGGAAGACAAAGGCAGGCAGCTTATAAAAAGGATTTGTAAATTAAACAGGGACAGAAACTCATGGCAAGTCCATATCTTTGGAAGGAGCATATATATATATATTTCAGAAAAGAAAACAGTTGTAATTATTTATATTTTATTTGTTGTGTAATCTTCTTAAATATATTAAAGTGACACATTTCCAATCTTGGGTGTGCTCAGTGGCGTCAATGCAGTTAAGCTTCTGTTACATCTACATGCTATCTTTCAATATGATCAGCTTGTATACCAATTCAGGGTGTCCACAGTCAGTTAATTGGTTTTCGGGTAATCAAAACAAAGAATGTTTGTAAGTTTGATCAATCTTACGCTTATGTTGAGAGAATCAAAGGTGTGAAGAGACCAAAAGAGTCTCACATCGACAATATGAACAAAGAAGTCTTAGTATATAAGTTAGTGTGTTACTCTTCATATAGCCAATTGGTTTTAGAATGGAACTCCGCTCGGCTTGTGTGCTAGGCTATTAGCACAAGGGCGCACGTGTTCACACGACCCCCGATCCCGAGTCCCAACGGACCTTAGGTATGGTATCAGAGCGGAAAAGCCAAACGGCCCGACTCTCGATCTGGGCTCTCTAAAAAGAGAATGAGATGCTAGACCCGATGTCCAAGTGTCAACTAGAGGTGAAAGACGACCCTAGTTGCACTCGCGGGGGCGTGTTGAGAATGTGAAGAGACAAAAGAGTCACCATTGATTATACAAACAAAGAAGTCATAGTATATAAGCTTGTGCTAGGCTATTAGCGCAAGGGCACACGTGCTTACGACCCCCGATCCTGAGTCCCAACGGATTTCAGTATGGTATCAGAGCGGAAAAGCCAAACAGCCCGACTCTCGATCCTGGGGGTGTGTTGAGAGAATGAAAGGTGTGAAGAGACCAAAAGAGTCTCACATCGACAATATGAACAAATAGCGCAAGGGCGCACGTGTTCACACGACCCCCGATCCCAAGTTCCAACGGACTTCAGTACCGGTTATAACGTAACATCACATGAATCAAATGAAGCGACAAAATCATCTTGTCGATGGAATTATTGAAGAACAATTCCGGAATGGTTAAGCTAGAAAGGACTTGCGGTAGTACCCTGGTTCAAACCCCGGATGACCGCTCTATATTTACCAAAATTATTGAGTGATACAGTCAGTTCTAACTCTTTTTTCTAAGATATTTGAATCTGAAATATATATATATATAAGAATAAGAAAAAATATTTATAATTTCAATACATTTCTGACCTTGCAGGTTATGGACCTTATGGTAGTACCACATTCTAATTGAACAACAAAACAAGTGAAGACAACAAGAATACCAACACCTTGCAAAGCTGAACGCTCAACTCCATGGAACTTGAAGAAGGGGAAGAAGAAGGACTCGAGGGCGTTCCTGATGTGGGACTCTCCTTAGAGCACACGTACTCGCACCTGCTAGGCCGAGCAATCCTGTACACTCCACTGCTCGCTAGAAGGTAAACGTCTTTGTTGTTGTCTTGTCCGAATGAGAAGACATATCCGAGAGCAGGATCCGAGCTCCCTGCAGTCACCGGGTCACATGGCATGGGAGAGTCTGCTGCGCACTTGAAGGATAGCGACTTGGTAGTGAAGTTCCCACTGTCTTCCGGGCTCTCAGTGCCTTCCCATATGGCCCCTCCATAAAGATCCGCGTATAAGTACCTAAGAGACATGGAGACGTCAAACTAAACCGAAAAATGGATGAATGTTTTTGGTTAGCTAGACTGATTATATTACTTGTGAAAAATATGTTTTACTTTCACATCTTTGGTTGTTCTCAACCAGCAAACGATAACTGACCTTCCGTACATACAAGGATCCGTTGAGGAGCGATAGAAGTAGCCACCAGAAATGGATGCTGAACCTATCTTCGCATTTACATCAGAATGCTTGTAACCCATCACAGGGAAGATTGGGTTTATAGAGTTTGCAGATGTATTTCCACCAGGTGACTGTGCAGGATTGTAAACATAAGGGCCTTCGTACACACGCCATCCATAGTTTCCGCCCTTTGTTATCATGTCTACCTCCTCAAACATGTCCTATAGTACAATGCACACTCAAGGAATAAATCAGTGATACCAAAGTCAGTGAAAATGCATAGGCATTAAGACTAAACGATATGACAAGGTGAAAATGGCATTGTTTTCGAAATCTTAAGAGGCTTCCTCTCCTTTTTTCGGCTATTAGGATAAGATAATCAATACTTTTTTCTATTCTTTCTGTGAGTAAAAATAGATGTAGCAATACCTGCCCAACATCACCACACATGAAGTATGAAGGCCTCTCGGAATCAAAGCTGCACCTCCAAGGGTTTCTGAGTCCCAAGGCCCATATTTCCGGCTGCAATCCATTGTCGTCTACATATGGATTGTCACCGGGGATAGAATAGTTTCCCCAGAGGCCAAGTTTATTCACTTCTGTTCCACCTGAACAAACAAGAAAGACACGTTTTTTCAGCATGCTTGTAAGCGACATGGATCTGATCTGGTAATCAAGATTTATAGGTAAATTTGCAAGGAAACCATAGATGTTCATGATTAGAATTTGATGCAAAAGAGGGAAAAGGCAAGACTATGAAACCAAGTTCAAAGGAGAAGCTAATCACTTACTCGGAAAGTGGTCAACATCAAGCCTCATTATCTTCCCAAGCAAGGATTTCTTGTTCTGTGAAAAATTATAAGGATCACCCGCCTTACCGCCATCTCCCATTGTGAAGTACAGATATCCATCTTCAGGTCCAAAGAGGATTTGTCCGGCGTGATGAGATGTGAATGGCAGGCCCATTGTGAATATCCTTCTCACTTCAGTAGGTTCAGCTGCAGTTGCCTTACTCACAAAACTTTTAGTCAATAAAAAGAAAGCCATTATAACAGGCAAGTGCTTGTCTAGACTATAAAGACGTCGAATTGGAGCTTGAAAGGTCATTGAAGGGCAGTAACAGAAGTCCAGATTGGAACTTGTTCTAAACTTAGAAAACCAATTGTGCAAAATTTAAGTACTATAAAGTATAAAGAAAAGTCTGTTAGATGAGTTGCGCGATAGACAGCAAGAGCTGTGGTGTTTACCATAGATGGATGTGATGCTGAATCGTTAACAGTGTACTCGGCAATGACACTATGATACTGACATGGCTGGGTACCCTGATCAGATGGAAGCTTTGAAGGGTCACAATTGCTAGCTGAATTACACGAGCATCGTCCAGAGCATCCTGGCCAACTAGTTTTATCACAGTTGAATGAAACAAAGAGACGACCATTTTCAGTGAACTTCGGGTGAAGGGCAATCCCCAACAATCCAAACTCGGAGTCATAATGAACTTGATCACTTATGTCCAGAAAAGGGCTGGACTCGTCGATCACAATGACCCCACCTGAACCTTCTTTTGGAATGGTTCCTAGCCAAATCTTACCCTCCTGGTTACCAAAGAACGCGCGATTGGACCCATCAGGATGACCTGCCATATCAAGGTAAGACCCATTGCTGATTTTCTCTAAGCACAAACCAGCTGGTGGAGTAGGGGCTGATACCGTGTTGTTTAGCTTAACCGGTTCCCCACCAAAACACACTGATCCATCCGTAGAGGCCCCACCAAAGGCATTGCAGAAATCGGCTTCAGAGTTGTAAACCTCACTGAGTTTGGAGGAGTTGGATTTTGTGGAAATAGTAGCTTTTGTTTGTAAGGAGCTTTCAAAGGGTGAGTTCAGTATGGACACATTTTGACATGTCTGCCATACTTGAGAGCAGTAATCGCCTTGTGCTTGACTGGATTGCGAAGAATTGGAGGACAAGGTGGAGTTGCATAACACAGGAACTCGTCGAGGAGAAGAATCGACTGTGAACAACTCTGCTGAGAATGGATCACATTTCTGCATTTTATTAGATCATGTCAATAAGCTCAACATTAGAGATGCACAAAGTGGACAATATATTTTTAAAGAAAGGCATCAAAGATGCATCTTAGTAATACCAAATGGACCTCCTTGTTTGATGATCAAGATTCAAGAATTCATGAGTTGATATCCATTTATAATGATTTAGGCTTTAGCACCACTAACTTTCCCCAAATAAAAAGCTCCAAATTTACCATTAACAAAATTTATATTTCCAAACAGATTTTCTCAAAATAACTTCACCAGTAAAATTTTCTTAAATTGGAAAGGGAAATTAAAAATAAATCAGTTGTAAATCAAAATCAAAGAAAATAAGGCAATTTTTCTTTGTGTGGATGAATTTCCAAATCAAGTATCTCTGAGCTTTGTTATGGGAAGGTGCCGTTGACTTCCTAAATTGAACAAAAACACCTTCAATCAAACAAGTAAGCAACAACATAAATCCTCCAAATCATGATGTGAAGATGGTTCTCACCGCGCAAAGGATCGATTTTAGGATTGAAGCACAACCAGCATCAGATATATCCATAGCAAGAAACTGTTTTTGCAAGTGCGAATCTTGGGTGGTGTTGCAGCAAGCACTACCATTGTATGAGCAGAAATTCAAGGGACTTTTCAGGGTCAATGGAGCCCCTAAACCACCATTAATGAGAAGCTCGATCAGTTCAACAACACAACCACATTGCAAGAAGCAAATCAATCACAAGGGATATGGAAATAAAATCAATAGAACTTACTAGAATCAGAGCAAAGAGGTAAAGGAAACACATGGTGTGATAAGAACACCAAGCTTGAGATAATCAAGATGGTGTTGGTAAGAGGGAAACCCATCACAGAAACAGCTTAAGAAAGCCTACAAAATTGGATTAAGGTGTGTTGGTTTCATTGACTTGTGGGTGTCTGTGCTCTAAACAAGGCAAGTGCAAACCTCCATCATGGAGGGTGGATGGCGGTGATGGAGAAAGGAGAAATCAGAAAGGGGAAAAAGGTGATTTTTTTAGTTTTCTTGAAAGGGGTAAGGGTTGAATGAGAAGTCCATTTTCTGGGGTTTCCTAAATTTTTGTCTTCAATGGAGAAATTTAATGTAATAGTAGTTGAGATCACGAAATGTGCTAGTTGTCCACTTGTCCATATGTGTATTTTTTTTTAATAAAGTACTAGAAGCATACTTTATTGACTCTTATAAAATGGATTTTGTTGACTCTCATCAAGTGTAAATATGAAATCAATCATAGTGAATTTTCTGTTATTCACACAGTGAATTTTCTGTCGATTGTAATGTCCTTTGTATGAATGTGAAATTTGCCGTTATTGAATCAGTAGAATTTATAGTTGTAGACATCAGAATAAACGTACGTTAATTGAAGATACGAACAAAAATCTGACACCTCCAAGTACAAAAATGTCAAGGTATTGACGGAAGACAAAACTGTACAGTATTTTTATTTTGAAAAAATTTGGTCGAATAATTGAAGTCTTATTATTTTTTTTGGTAGACAATAATTGAAGTCTTATTATCCAGCTAATTTATACCTCCGTTAACAAATGCATTGGAGTAATTGAAACAATCTACTTCCTCCTCTGTTTAAAAAATACTCGCACAATAATGTTAATAGCAGTATTAGTTTGTTAGTCTCTGTCGAATTCTAATTGTGCTATTATAGAGAGGAAAAGTTTAAGAATGCATATATATATATATATATACTATTAGAATTGTGTTCATAGATATCGGATCTTTTATATCGGTAAAAAAAAACGCATAATGTATAACATCAGTTGAAAAATTATCGATGTTATTGAAATTAGATACATCGACGTCACTTAATGGACAATGTTAAAAATTCATTTAAAAAAAATCAAAAGCGCGTAGAATAGATTCAGCTGAAATGTTAAGCGGTAAAATTTAACAACTCCAAAACACTTAGCCAAAAAAAAGAGAATTTCAAAATTTTGGAGGAAAAGGACCTAAATTCCAATGTTAAGCGGTTAAAATGTTGAATAGGTGGGTGTCCTTGACCTTACTGTCGACTTTGAAGATCGATTCGCCCTTAAACTGCAAGGTCAGGAGGATGGTTATCTGGTATACAGCCTGGGCTGTAAGATTCCTCCACATAATGTTGGTGATGAGTGGCTCGGTCCTACCCACCGGTGACTTTTCCATAAGCTCCCTTGTTGGCTTCTCGGTTGCAAGAGCTAGAGCTCCCAGCGTGTCCATGATCAGGTTCACCCACAACAACTGGACTGCTGTCAGTGGGACTTCACCTGCCGAAATAGCGGCAATGAAGTTGATTGCTAGAGCAGCGACATTGACCGTGACGTTGGAACTGAATGAACTTCTGGATGTTGTTGTAGACACACCTTCCCCATCCCAAAACCGTTGCCACTGATGCAAAGTTATCATATAAGATAACGATGTCTGAGCTCTCCTTGGCGACCTCAGTTCCCTGAATCCCCATGGACAGTCCTATGTTGGCTTCCTTCAGTGCTGGAGCATCATTCGTACCATCACCAGTGACTGCCACAACGTGGCCCTTTTTCTTCAGGCATTCCACCATTAGGAGCTTGTCAAAGGGAGAGAGTCTGGCCATGACACAAATCTTATCAACCTTATCCATACGCTCTGCTTCGGTGTAGTTTCAGAACTCTGGTCCTTCAATGACTGCCCCACTTAGGTCTTGACCTGGATGAAGTATCCCACATTCGGTGGCTATGGCCTTTGCGGTAAAGACATTGTCTCCGATGATCATCTTGATATTGACACCAGCGTTCTGGCACGCTTCGACGGCTTTCTTCACCCCAGGCCGGCATGGATCCTTCAAACCCACCAATCCCAACAGGGTCAATCCCTCCCCAGATTCCCCTAATTCCCCTCCATTCTCATTCCGTTCTCTATCAAATTGGACACAGACCAAAAATCCCCAAATACGCTCTCTTCTCCAACTGGTTGCTCCTTTCGCTCCTCCGACTGCTCATCTTCAACAAGCATGGAACTGTGCCCTCATCGGCATCTTCTCCAGTTGGTCATGTTTACCATCTCCAGTTGGTCGTTCCCTTTCTCTCCTCTACCCCCTCCACCGCCTCAGATCCCTCCAAACCCTAAAACCCAAATCCTAGATCTGATAGAGCCGAATCTTCGACCTACAAATTAAGCAAAGAAGCTAGATCTCCTATTCATCTCGAGATATCTCTATGACTCACTCCGTCTCTCGTCCGCCTACTGCCATCTCTGATGCCGACGCCAAAAGCCAAACACCTTTCTTGCTTTTGCCGGAACCAGAACGGAGATAGCCCAGAAGTCTTCGCCTACGCCTTCCTTGGCTGCTGTACGCCTCACCGTCGACTTCCTTTTCCTATCACCAGGTGTGTCCCTTTCTCACTCCTCTTAGCACTATGTGCCTCACCTGTTCCACTTCTCCCCCTTTGAATTTTCAATATTAAAGATTTAGGGTTTCTTTAGAGGTTAGTGAACGGCTAGCGCTTTACCTAGCTAAAATTGTTTTTCAATGCGAGTTTAGTCTTTTAGGGTTTAAGGTTTCGATTCTTTAGATGTCAGTGATTTTGATTTTTGATTCTTTAAAGGTCAGTGATTTTGATTATTGATTTTTTAAAGTCCAGTGCTTTAGGGTTTCAATTTATGGGTTTTTTTTTGTGTGTATATAACCTTTTTCTTTGAGATTTCATCGTTTTTTTTTTGTTCAATATAGGGTGTTGGGAGCAAGCTCATACATGGGCTCAATAGTTGGAGGCTAGGGAAATGTTTTTTTTTTCCGCTGAAAATGGGATTGAATCTAGTAAATACTAAGTATTATTAGCCCACTCAAGGTTTGCAGTTACTACTTATTTTACCATTGAGTTCACCAAAAGATTTTGTTATCAGGTTATGATTGATGGATTAATTTATTTTCCGTGATTTCTCTAGTTAAATCTTCATCTGGCACAATACAAGCTGAATACAATTTTGAAGGTAACATGAGGATAATGAGTGGCAAGGAGCTACGTAGCCTTTCTGCTACTAATGTGGTAGGTAAAGTGAATGTGCTGCTAAAGCTGCTGGTGTTAAAATTGCAAAGGAACCGTTGTGATGGCATTGGTTGTGTTATAGATTTGGAAAAGAAAGGCAGAAGAGTATTTGGCAAACTCGAGTGTTGGAAAGACTTGGTTCTTTCTATTTGTTGACTTAATTCTTTCTCTATTCTGCATGATTGCCATGTCATTCATTCAAAATATATGTTTAGCTTGTTTAGCTTATTGAATTTCAACTAAAAATGATATAGATACTGAATTAAGTCCTTGTGCATATATCTTGTGGAGTTTGGTATTAGGTCTTTTTAATGGGATTGGAGCTGAAGACAGCCGTTAAAGATGGTAAAATTTCCCTCTTACTAAAAGATTATGTTTTTTTTTTCATCATTGAGGTCATAAGCTTACTTGTAGGACGTTACCTGCTATGCTGCTCAGTTGGCTATAATGGACCTATGGCTATCTTTAAGATTTAAAAAAAAAACATTTTGTTTATGGGTGTATACAGTTGGCTTCTTTTTCTTTCAATTTTACTGCATAGAATTAGAACTGAAATGTCAACAGTATGAGATAGTTCCATGTCATGATCTATTGAGATCCATTAAGTTGTGAATGGGGCTTTTCGATGATCTTAATTTTCCACCGATGATCTTAATTTTCCACTGATCATTTCTCATATGCATTTTGTGAAGAAGAAAAAAAGTTGTTTGGTTGCTTTCTGTTGCCTTCTATTTCGGTCTTCAAAAGTTATGTCAGAATGATGAGTGTCTACTATCAGGTTATGCTATAGAGTATGGACATGCAAATAACAATATTAGAGCTTGTCTGGTTCTACTCTCCCACTTTTCCGGTCTGAATAATCGCTCTTTACTATAGGCAGCAAAGCAACTGGAAGACTTCAAGGGTAGGGATGATAAAGGGCCTAAATCTGATGTCTTGGCCAATGCTTTAACAATTTCTCAACATCATGATGCTGTCAGTGGTACGCAGAGGCAGCATGTAGCTGCTAATTATGCAAAGAGGATACACAAGGGCTATTTAGAAGTATATAAATTTCAGTTTGGGTCTGAGCTCTTTTTTCCCATTCCTAACCCTATTTGCATTTTGCTTGCTGATGCAGCCAAATTTTTATTGCTTTATCCCTTTGTGCATGGAGAGAAGTTGGTTTCTTCTTCACTCGCTTCCTAGGCGGTGTTTTTTTTATATAGACTACACCTTACTGAGAATGCTTGTGCATGTAGGGGGTGTGTTTACATATCCTTATTATTTTCATCAACTAATTTGCTTTCTTTTCTTTATTTTTAGTAAGTTAAATTAAGTGCTTAGAAGTTTTTCATGTTAAATTTAGTATGTTTAATTTTGTTATAGGTTTACTAGCTCAACGTTGATTATCTGATTGTAGCTAAGGCTGCAATAGTGAGTTTCAATCTCCTATCATTCACATTTTGGAACTGCTCACTTGAATCTTGATTGTTACTTCCTACATTTTTTTTTTCTAGATGTGGTTCGTACTTTACTTCTGTGATATATGTGCAAGGAACATTTCAAGGATATGACATTGGGAAATCCTGATTTTTCTCATCTTCAATCAGTTAGTTAGAAATATTTACATTATCTAAGCCATCTGCATTTTCATATCTTAAATATGATAATATGTTAACAAAAGTAATGAACAGAAGCAAAATTTTCATGTTGGGCACAAATATAATTTCTCGCCAAGAAACTTGTGTGGATATTAACATATGAGCATTTGGAAATATGACATATGGGATTATGTGTGGGCCTTTATTTTTCTTAAGTTTTTTTTCCTTTTTCTGTAGACAGTGAAATTATGAAGGTCATTTCAGTTTCATTTAAACAACTTTTCATTCTTCGGCACACAATTACATTGTACCTGAACTGTTCATGTTTCAAAAGGATCCTTGCAACCTCATTTGCAGTTAGAACTTGGAACAAATAGCATTCAGTCACACAAGGTATGTATGATTGTTATGTGCTTCGAATATAGTGGAAGATTATTGTGATTTCAGCATTGTTGTCACATCTTAGAAAGAGGTCTGTCTAATCTACTGTGCTTGAAAAAGATAGGTTTGACAGATTGTTTTACTAAGATGTGCCAAAATGAAAGAGGGTCCAAGCGTCAACTAATATACTCCTTAATCCGTATATATATCAACATTGAGTGGTAGCATTGTTGTTCTTGCATCTTGTAAAAGTAGTATGGTCAATCATGTTCTTTAATGTTATATGAATTAATCGTACTAAATTAATCATGGTTGTCATTGTTGTGATGGCATAAATCCATCTTGTTATAATTTTGTGGGGCTTGTGAGACTTTGTTTTTTCTTTTGGTTTTTACTTAAGGGATGGTACAATCATGGTCTTCATTGTTGTCATATGAATTCTGCCTTTTTTTTTGTTTGCATCCTAGAAATGACATGGAAAATGTATTAAATTAATCATGGTCTTCATTGGATGCTTAATTTGAGCAAGATTCGGAGAAGAGCGGTGGCAACACAAGGTCTGAACGAGAGAAAGAAACAACGAATGGCGAAGAGGAAGATCGTTGCATCTTGTCCTCGAATTGTGCATCTTGCATCTAGAGCAGAACAAGATGAGGGATTGATGTAGGCTTTATAACTACTATAGCTTATAAAGGATCATTGTGCATTTGATAATTATATGTTGTGCCTTTGGCTTCATTCATTTTATTTTCAATTGATATTATGTCAAGCTTAGAATCAAACTATTGATGTATTTTGTTCTGTATTTAGCCCGGTTGTCAAGAGTATTCGACTCTATTGTCTTTATTTAATGCATTGGTTATGGTCTTTTGCATTGTTTAATTTTCTGTTTGCCAAAACAATGTCACAATATAGATTAGTAGGTTTATACAATGAAACACATCGAACTTGAGAGTGAAAAGTGATGTCTACGTTTGTAAATACGTCGAACATTAAGATATAGATCGATTTTTAAACCCAGCATATATGAAAATTATAACAAAAACAGATGTGTATATGTAGCACTTACATCGTTAAAAATATATAAAATGATGTGTATAACAATATAAGACATCATGTTTATAAAAAATAGCGATTCTAATTTGAAATTTTGTATTACCCTACGTACCTCCAAATGGCTAGAAATGAAAAATTATAATGGTTTAATATTAGATGAATCAATCAAAAAGTAATTATATCCATTTATTTAAGTCGTTATTAAATAGAAAAACGATGTTATAAATTATTAAAGAAATCGGTTATAAACCGATGCAATAAAGTTGGGATCTTTAACGCCTCCTACTAACACGTCGATATTTTTTTTTTGATTAACATCGGTTTATACTCGATGTCTATGAACACAATTCTAGTAAATAAAGAGATGTTTAAATAGTTTATATATAGACTTTTAAAACTCGAATCTAATCACATGTTCAAACGGATAACAGTATACAATACACATGAAATAGTACTGACAAAAAAAAAGACACATGAGATAGTAGATATAATGTACTATTTCATCGAGAGGTGTTAAATCTCAATGGGTCATATGACGTGAGAGGTAGGCTGAGAGTTACACATCCAATATATGCAAACCAATTCGAGCACACAAGATCGATGGATTTCATCCTAAAAACAAATTGAATAGCCCACCGATTTAATTATATACAAAGCTTGGATTTTAATTATAATCAATCTGGGATACTTTCAAATCTTCCACATATCCATATTTTTCAAAGATTTCGCCCCCAAACCGCTGTGATTACTAGTCAACAAATAGATTCAAGGTATAGTTTTTTTTTTGTATTTTTTTGTATTTTTTTTTAATGAAACCTCATATTCAAGGTATATTAACATAAAGCAAATGTTAAAATAACATATTTTACTTAACATAAGCTGTAGACCTATCAAAACATAAACCGATTCGAAAAATCCAACCCGAACACTCGGAAATTTTTTGGGTTTGAACCCAATGTTTTAGACTCGTGACCCAAAAACGACTGGAACCCAATAACACGGGAATTTTAGAAAATCGACCGGGTGAGTTAGCACTACATAGACGCTACATAGGCACCATATAGACTCCAGGTAGATTCTTAATGTAATTGTGTTCGTTAATGTCACTCATAAGTTAAATAACATATATATTTTCTAATTATAACATGTTTAGAGAACTTATTTGTATAAATATGATTTTTTATGCTTAAATATTATTATTATATTTATAAATTTAATTACAGTATTATTATTTAGTTTAGTTTGACATATTGATATTTTATATTATAATTTAATTTTGATAATATTTTAATATTCTTAAAAAAATCTTTAAAAAGTTTGAGTTTTTTGATCCATTGGCCGGGAAGCCCCGAAACTAGGACAAACCTGGTTTGGCTCGACCTGAAATGACTTGTTACCAGATTAATTAAAAATCCAATCAATTTAGAATTCGAATGACCCGAACCCAAATTCGACCCGATCGGCAGTCTAATGAGAGGTATTAACTTATAGTAAGTCATTAAACAAAATTGTATAAATTAATTCAGTTGAAATCATGTAAAGTTTTCTTTGTCGATTGCTAATGAAGAAAGGTTGTTTCTAATAATTGACTGGCTTTTGGACTGAGTGAACGTTGAATATAAGAAAATTAATTAGAACATAAAATTAAAGTAAGAAGAAAGATACTTGGGCCGATACTAGACCTAGTATCCCTTGAATTGGTAAATAAAGAGCAGTCAATTCCAGGTTCGAATCGGGGACATATGGGTATTACCCAAAAATCCTTTTCGATGAGCCATTCCGGAATGGTTACTAGACCTAGTATCTCACACGGTTGATACTTGGCCATTTTTTTATGTGAAAATTTGAGAGAATATACTCTTTTCAAGTTTTTTTTTGGTAACTATATCCTTTAGTTTTTCTTTTTAGTAATTATACTTTTTTGGGTGGATTTTACCTAAATACCCTTAAGGTAGAATTTTTGATCTTTTTAAAATTAAAATAAAACTAAATAGATATAGATAAGATTTTATCTTTTTAAAATTCAAATAAAAGTAAATAGATATAGATAAGATGATTTAGATTGTAGATAAGATTGTTTTACGTTTTGAAAAGGAAATTTTTTTTGGATTATTGATTTGTACGTACAGACGCTACTTAATCATCTAAGGTTATAAATAATTCAATTTTGATTGTAACATATTATAACCGATTGTAATCTTAGAGTACTACAAGAAACTTAATTACTGTAAGTCTGTAACCATTATTCTTGAAATCTTAATTATTGAAAATAAGTAATTGTAAGGTTTTCATATGTTACAATAAATTACTCGTAATTAATTACTTGTATCTAATTTGAAACGTAACTAACCTCATTGTTAAGGTTTTCATATGTTACAACAAATACACAAAATAGATTGTAACTAAGTAATGGTAAGGTTTTTATAAGTTACAATAAATACACACGATAGATTGTAACTAAGTAATTGTAACTTTGCTTGTAATCAATATTATCACATTATTGTAGCTTGTAGGTATTTTGATTCTTGTAATTAATTAATTGTATCTAATTTGTATTGTAACTAATTCGTTGTAGCACCCTTCATGTAATTACAATAATTGTAACTGATATTATTTCCCCATTGTTACAATTATTGTATCTAATTGTAACCGTACTTGTAATCATTATTGTCACAATATTATAACTAATTCGTTTTATGTGGGTTGATTCTTGTAATTAATTACTTGTGTCTAATTTCGATGTAACTAACCTCATTGTCAAGGTTTTAATAGGTTAATTACAATAAATACACACGATGGATTGTAACTAAGTAATTGTAACCTAAATACACACGATAGATTGTAACCAAGTAATTGTACCTGTAATTGTAATCAATATTGTCCCATTATTGTAACTAATTTGTTGTAGCTTGTAGGTAATTCGATTCTTGTAATTAATTAATTGTATCTAGTTTGTATCGTAACTAACCTCATTGTTAGGGTTTTTATAGGTTACAATAAATACATACCATAAATTTCAATAATAATAGGTTCCAAATACACAAAATAAGAGTGGGAGGAGGATTGTAATCAATGGCGGCGACAAGATTTATATCTACTTGTAAATGGCCGACCAGCAAGATAGTATCTCGATTACGTATATAACCGTATTAGGAGTTCTATTGACTACGACCATATACACTTCTATTGATTACGGCTAATCAATTAGTTGCCCAATTAAATTTCATCCGGTATAATATTACGGATAACATTCTAGTAATAATCTCAAATAACTATGAACTATACGACAAGAATTATAGCATAAAAATATAACCACATACCTTCAATATATCTTGAAGCATCAAAACAAATTGATTGTTGAGAAGAACATATTGAGCGATTAACCCTACTTGTAATCAATTTGGGAAGAAGGAGCCAGTTAGGCGTGATTTAAGTAAGTTATCTTTAGGGGCAAATTAGTCATCAATAACCAAAAAGGTACAATATAATTACCAAAAAAAACTTTCATTGGTATTATTACCCATAAAAAAATTAAAAAGGGTATATTAACCTAATTATCCATTTTTTTTATTTTATATTGCAAAAAATTAAAGCATCGATACTAGGATGATGCCGATAAACATGCCCTCAGTATTAGTATATGGGGAAAATGATCAACTAATGAAGACATATAAGGGTATTTTGCATAATTAACACACATTTGGTAGGGGAGTAAAGTATGTACATAAATATAGATTGCAAGCAAATCAACTCCTATGTTGTAGCAAAGATAAATTATAAGACTCACCTATTGTAGTGGAAGGAAATCAACCAAGATTAGTCGATATCGACCAAAGCCGCCGACTTCTCCTCAACAAACCTGCAAAACACAAACAAGCAATCGATGTCAACTTGGGCAGTCGATGTCAATTCATATCCAAAAGCGCAGTCGACACATAAAATTGTCGACTCACAAATTTCAGCACAAAAGCAGTCGATGTCGAATGAGACACTCGATATCGATCATAGAAAACGAAAATCAAAAACTTTTGTTCGACAAAGAAAGGTCGAAAGATGTAAGAATGAATACGAAGTGATGAACATAAATATCAAAGGTTTGTAATGCAAACTTAACACTCGAAGGTAAGGTTTCAACAATAATATAAAAATGCTTCCAAGGTTAGGGTTTATTCCAACCACAACCATCCATGCAACACACAAGAATCATAAAAAGACATATGCTTTTTATCATAAAACGGCTCTCGCAATCAACAAATAGATAAATAGAGGCTCTCACATAAAAACCTATTTGTTTCTATATATCCTTTTCATAATTAGGGTTAACTAACTTTCGCAAGCAAACCGAAAGCCAAAACTCCTTAATCTCTCTCTCTCTCTCACTCTCACTCTCGGCTACCTCTCTCTCCAGACTAGGGCATATAATTTCTTGTGTTCTTACATGATTAAAACCCTAGCCCTAAAGGCTTTATTTATTTATAGTAGTCTAAACTTGCATACTAAGGAAATAAACTCTATCTAAATTAGAAAAGATAAAACTTCCTAAATAAAATAAATATCTCTAAAAAAATTCTCTAGGGTAATTAATTAGGAAAATACGCATAAGAAAACATCTATCCAAGGACGAGAAGATATGTCAAAATGTGGCTTAACAATCCTTAGAAGATCCAGACTTATCCACTGTGATTAGTCGACATCGAGTAGTCTTGGTCAATGTCGAGTGCTTCTCAATTTCAGTAACTTGGCTCTCGAACACCTAGCCAATTTCAGCTTCCTATGTGGTCGGCGTCGAGCCCCTTTTTAGCTCGTTCCTCTTCTTCTCCAAATCGCTCTTAAATGTCTCTAATTCCTGCGAAATTAAACCAAAACTTGTGTAAATTCTCATATCTTGCAAATAATTGTAAACTACACAAATTCCATACTTTTCCAACCCAAAGTATAAAATATGAACAAAAATTGGAATAAAAGTAAGCATAGAACATGGTCAAATCTAGGCACATCAAACACCCCATACTTAAGCGTGCTTATCCCCAATCAATAACTCGGATGATCATACAAGGGAAACCAACTAAACTCTCAAAATTGTGGATCCATTCTCATATACCAATAACACTCAATTGTCATCCTCGCAAAGGTACTTGTGCCATAACTTTTTAACAAATATAGTATTAAGTAAGAAAATTTAACAAGTGAAAATTTCATAAAATTTTAAACCATCTAACTTGTAATTAAGAATATTTTTTATTAGGTGTTATAACCATTTTAATTTTATATTGTTTTTACATTTTTTATTTATTTTTATCAACCTTGCCCATCTTATACTCCCTCCGTTCGGCAAAACTTGTCGTTTTAGAGTTTTGTTTTTGTTCGGAAAAACTTGTCATTTTAGATATTTTTGCCTCTACTTTACTAAAATGCCATTGATTTGATTGATGTGTTGTGAGTTGTAGTTTTTTATAAAGTAAAAAGTAGAGCAATAAATGAGGGTAAATTAGTAAAAAATGAGTGTAATTATTAACTTTATTAAAAGTTATGTGACGAGTTAAAATGACAAGTTTTGCCGAACGGAGGGAGTATTATGCTAACTTTATTCAGCTTCGCTATTAGGAGTCACTGAGTTTTTTATTTGACCATGTTCTATGCTAACTTTGTTCTCATGTCTTTCGTAAAATTAATTGAGTTGTGGATAAGGTTGCTCATCTCGGACACTACATGGATGATGAAGCTCTCGTATCTCATCCGGAGTTCCTATCCCTCGTCCGACAAGACATCATTGGGATACGCGTCAGTAGGATCCGACTTCTCTCAAAATCTTGCCTTGTATCAAAAAAAAAAAAAAAAAAAGTCACCGAGTTTTTTATTTTATTTTTTTATTTGGAAAATAATAATAATAATTAAAAAATAAAAAGGGTAGGGGCGTGGGGCCAATGTTTGGGGTTTTCTTACCCCATCGTCACATCTATAAAAACCTTCTTCCTCTGCGGCTCTTGGCGGCTGCGATCTCTCTCTCTATATTTCCTCCATCGCGCTCTCTCTCTCTCTGCCGGCGTTTCTTTCTTATTCATCCGATCGATCTCAATCTCCAATGGGAAATTACAGTCGCTGGATTAGACCGGAGGTACCTTCTCTCTTTATCTCTCTTTTCAGCACCGATCATCGCAAGCCTATCACCGTTGCTGTTTTCAAATTCGACCGATTCTAATCTCTCTTTAAAATTTTGGATGTTTCTTAGGTTTGGCCTCTCTTCGTTCCGATCTCGATTGCCGTCGGGATCTGCGGGATGCAACTGGTCCGTAACATCTCTGGGAACCCCGAAGTTAGGTTTGTCTCTCTACCGCCAATCTCTCTCTTGATCTCTCTTTATTTTGATCCAACTCGTGAGGATTGATCGATTCAATTGCACCGACTTCAAGCGTGTTTGTGTTTTTTGAACGAATCTCTGTTGTATGTTGATTTTTGTGGATGATTAGAGTTGCGTGTTTGACCTTTCCCCTGCCATTGAATTCCATGATAGTTGCTTTACATTCAAAAAGGAACAAAAAGAAGAGTAAATTACATATTTGCTTTATTTTATGTTAATGGAGTCTAAACCCGGAGCAAATCCTGTGCCCATGTTCCCGATATGTGGGACGGGGTTTTGGGGCGGGAACTTGGGCGGAAGATTTGCTCCGGTCTAAACCATATGAAAAGTAACGCTTGATTTGATGTTTTTTTATATTATTTCAATTAACATAATGTTTGGAAATTGGAATGTAATATCACAAGTTTTAATTTTGGGATGGATCCCTTCAAACAGTTTATTAACGGGTGATTATGGAAGATCTGATCTTGCAATGATTTTCAACTTTCCAAAAAGTTTGCTCAATTGCTCCTCAAAATTAACATGTACTCCTTAATATACAAAGAAAAAAAATCTGAGTTTGCCAAGTCAAAATTTTTTGGGATCGTTGGACCAATGACTTTTCAAATTTTAATTCCATGCTTTTCAACTTGTATATAATAGCAAGAAATCCAACCATATATGTCACCAAGCATACCAGAATTTACCAGTTTTTAATTCTACTCTGCATCAATCAGTCTCCTAATTCGAGATGTATGCAAACGAAGGACTTTAGTTGGTTGAGTGATTGAACCAACAACTGTTTGATTGAGAAGCCGCTCTACCAGAGTGTAAACTGTCTTGCTGTTCATAATGTTCTTATGCCTTCAGAACTCAATGAAGATCAAATGAAGTTACCCATAATAGATGTAGTTCCTAAAGACTTACTGTCCAACAGTACTTGTTTTCCCTCGAGTGTTGCTATAATTTGCATGTTAATTATCTTGGACTCTAGCCAAATTCCAAGTGATATATTGTTGTTTATACTTCTTGCATAATCTATGGGCTGTTTCCTGATACACTTTGATAATCTAATGCTACTAGGGTGACCAAGGAAAACCGAGCTGCTGGAATCTTAGACAACCACGCCGAGGGAGAAAAGTACTCTCAGCACTGGTTGAGGAGGTTTGTGCGCAACAGGTCGCCTGAAATCATGCCAGGCATCAACGGCTTCTTCTCAGACCCGAAATGAGCATATACAAATCACTCATTCATTGGTAGATTAATCGAAGATTTGTCTTATCATTGTTTTCTATTACCATGATTCATCTGTTTCTATTATTCCCTGTGTAAGGTGCAGCATTTGCACCCAAACTAAATTACCATTTCATGGAATCCTCAGTATTAATACTGCTCATGTGTTTCACATTTTTGAATTGAAATAAATATAATCCTGCCTGACTCCTCCTATGTCCGTGCATCTTCCAGAACAACTAAGGTGATGTTTCTGGGTTAGTGTTATATCTGCATTAAGCTTGTTGGTGAGCTAGCGTTTAGTTAGCCTTTGACCCAAACATATCTAATGAGGTCAGAGATTTAACAATGCATGTTTTTACTTATCTATAGGCATAAATTCATACATTGTTCATCCCATTCATAAATTCAGACAGTCTTATAAAGTATGAGTCTTAAATCAACACATCCTCTTCAACAATCAGCCAAATATAACTCTACAAAACTTGCATAAGAAGGGAAAATAGTGACTTGGAAGCCCAAAATTGGACCAACTGTAATCTAAAGTGATTTCTCTTACTTCCTTTGTATTTTATTTTGCTTTTCTTTTATGCCAATCATAATTTGCAATCTAGGTGGTTTATGAGATGTATTCAGTATTCCCACTCTGTTCTTCCTCTCGCAACTCGCAAATTCATAACGATCGGTTTTGCTTACCTTGAAATATAACACACTAATTCACTCTTCATGGACATAACTCAAATATGAGACTGTTTTACTCTTTATCATATAGTACAATACACATCAATGTTCATCATATTTATACATATACAGGATTCTCGCTGCAACCAATTTCACGCGTGTTTGTATTTTTTGAACGAATCTCTCTTGTATGTTGATTGTTGAGAATGATCAGAGTTGCTTGCTCGTCCCTTCCCCTGCTAAGGTTGTTATTGAATTCTATGATATTTGCTCCACTTTGAAAAAGGGAAAAAAGCAGAGTAAATTGCATATTTGCTCAACTTTTATTCAAATACAGATACAGCACTCAAGTATGACATAGTCATACCATGTATGTCACCAGTGCTGCAGTGCATACCCGTTTTTAATCCTGGTTTCAGGTCTGCCTTTTGATCTCCTAACTCAAAGCTGAATGAAATGAAGTACTTTAGTTGGTTGAGTTTGAGTGATTGAACCAACAAGTGTCTGATTGATAAGCCTTGCTGTTCATAATGTTCATCTGCCTTCGGAACCCAGTGAAGATCAAATGACATTATCCAAAACAGATGTAGTTCCTATAAGACTTACTGTTCAGTAGTGTTACTGGCAAATTCAGTTCATACATTGTTCTTTATACTATTTGCTTAATACATTGGCTATTTTCTGATATTACTTGGGTAATCTAATGCTACTTGGGTTGCCGAGGAAAACCGAGCTTCTGGAATCTTGGACAAGTGCGCTGAGGAAGAAGAGTACTCTCAGCAGTGCTAAGTGTGTTGAAATCATTGTTTTCTATGAAATAGATACAGTATATTGCTGACACCTCAGATGTGAATCTTTGGAAGGCAGAATCAGTCATGTTGCATCTCGCAGAACGTAGCAAGTAAGATGTGTGTCTCTTAGAGGTTTTGGGCTCACCCAGTAGTGTCGGCCTTTAATGGGTATTAATAACTTGCTGTTGGCCCAAAATATCTAATCAGGTTAGAAAATGGGAACCTTTTTGCTGCTTCATGAATCATAGCAGTATTTATAGCTGGCAATCCGACCCGATTAACCCGAACCGAAATCCGACCGAACACGAAAATTTGGCGTTATGCATAACCCGAATCCGAAACTGAGCCCGATCGATGTTGACCCGAAATCCGAAGTAACCCGAATACAAACAAATCCGACTCAAATCAGACCCGACCCGACTCCCAACTTACCCGACTCTCAACCCGACCCGGCTCCCAACCCGATCCAAATATCCTTGAATCACTACTATAAAATCGTCTTATAGTCTCGAAGTTAGTAACCAAAAATACCTTACCTTTGAAATTGCCCTATAAAATCACTTTGAGGGCTAGAGGAGCGAAATTAAATGTGGCATCTAAATACCCTCGAAATTGAAGGGTAAATTTAATAACCTCTAATTTTATCATGCCTAATATTTCATTTTTTTTATCTGACCTGTTACTCTCAATTTTTTTTTATAGTAGTTCTTAATTAATGAGATTTGAAAAGTTCAATTTTACCCACAAAGTTAAGATTAAAATGATCATCATATAATATTTAATAATATCACAATAAATACAATAGTCTACAACAGAACAATTAGATCCTATCATTTCTAAGTCTTTAATATATACTCCATACACAAGGTCATATTCTAAATAAAAAGCAAATAAACTAGAATTGTCTTCAATATATCCCACTAGAAAGCAAATAAGCTAGCTAGATATGAACTTCCAAAGTGAATAATGCATCTCTTCCATGATAAAAACCTACAAAGACAAACAAAGAAGAGGAGATAGATTATCATCAACATTTATATTCGTACAAAAAAATATGCAAGTAACCCCAAAAATACTATGCACGATAGCAAAGAACGTCAAAGAACCCACCTAATTTAACAACCAAAATCAAAAGCCCCAAATCAATTTTAAGGTAGGGTTCTCACCTCTATTCAAGGGGGAAAGAGTGGTCCAGGGAGGGAAGACAAACTTATTGTTGGGCTCGAAATCCTCCATGGAGAGAGGGGCTGAAGGCCGGTTGCACTTGAGAACAGAGATGAGAGGGGTCGAAGTTCAGCTCTTCATCAACGATGGCATCGAGGTCTTCTGCTGACACCTCATATGTGAATCTTTAGAAGGCAGAATCAGTCATGTATGTTGCATCTCGCAGAACAGAGCAACTAATGTGTGTGTGTCTCTCAGAGGTTTTGGGCCTACACAGTACTGCTGGCCTTTAACGGGTATTATTAGTTACTTGTGCTGGCCCAAAATTATCGAATCAAAGTTAGAAAATGTGAACCTTTTTGTTGCTTCATGAACCATAGCAGTAACCTCAAAATGGAATTATCTTTTATCAGTAACAGTAATGATTATTGGTCAACACAGAACAAGGTGAAAGGACAAAATTTTCATACAGCCACAAAAACACACATACAAGCCAGAGTTGGAGTTCTTACAGGATATCATAGATTTTTCCCATGGTAACTGAGAGAACCAAATTAAGCAAGCCCGATGGGCCCAAGGGCATTCTTGTCTTTCCTACGGTAACATCCTCAAACCCTAATTTTGATTATAAGATATGAGATACGTCTCCATAGGGAGGAGGAATCAGAACAATACTGACTTGAGCGTCGGAGGGTCTTCCGGGGGAGATAAGCCCCGCCCCGACCCGACCTCGTTTGTTCTTGTTTCACAGGATAAGGTTCGTGTTGAGATCATCATCAAGATCGGTCTCTATCAACGATTATTGAGAGCAGATTTATGCTCTCACAGTAACTTAGTTGAGCTTTTAGTTCTCAAACTTACTTCAATCTTCACCATCTATATAACAACACAAATATGACATACTTTTTATTTTATTTTATTTTATGTTTTATCTATTATATAAGATAAAACATAAAACTGACCCGACTTGACTAGACCCAATACACGAGAGAAACCTTAACACCAAATGACATGAGTACATGACCCTGCAGCCAAACCTAAGTATGACCAGACTTGATAATGAACCGAACCTGAATTGATCTGACTAGGGTGACCCAACAAGAAAAGGCAGATGGATATATAGTAGCAAAAGGAAGATACAAACGATAAAGACACGTTAAGATTGATGGATGATCACTCTTCCATTGCATAAGCGGTAATGTCACAACCCATGAGC
Organism: Persicaria tinctoria; assembly: GCA_037127255.1. Classification (NCBI taxonomy): domain Eukaryota; kingdom Viridiplantae; phylum Streptophyta; class Magnoliopsida; order Caryophyllales; family Polygonaceae; genus Persicaria; species Persicaria tinctoria. The sequence continues at coordinate 16,114,825 of JBANSL010000020.1, read as the reverse complement.
CTGATGGTTTTGAGCCTCCTGACCCGAATTCTGAACTTGATCAGCTCATCCGGGTCATAGTAGAAAGTAACCATGTCATTTGGGAGTAAATGGTTCTCCCGGACAAAGGGGAGCCAGAAGGATCTAGTAAGCACAGGCTTCGGATGAGGGCCGTTCCTACGAACAGAGCAAGTGAATGTCCAGACCTTGTTTGAGGAATCCGTAGCCTGGAAAGACACTTGATTGGAGCCGCCTACAAAGGGAGGGAGGAAGCAAAGGCAACTAGTTTTCCATGAAAGATGGCTTCCGACATCGGTGGGGGTGAGGAGTTTGGAGAAGACTTCCATAGCTGGTGAGGCAGCAGTGGTGAGATCTGTACTAGTTTGGCTGTTTGGGCAAAGATGGGATGTGGGGGAAGTGCTCATGGATGGATGTCTACATATATACTACTCCAAAAGTGTTGATCCGCCCGAGTTGGGATCTTCTACACCCCACAATACACCCCACTATACACCCCTTAATTATTTTGAGTATTTTTATATAATAAAAAAAAATTTCAAAAATTATAATTATATTCTAAATGTCTAATTACATATACTTGTATACTTGTAACATGAAAAATTATATTTTAAAAATTACTAAAATTATGATACTAAAAAAAGAACTATTTCAATTATTAAAAAAAATAAAATATAATTTTTTATGTCACAAGTATACAAATATATGTAATTAGACATTTAGAATATAATTATAATTTTTGAAATTTTTTTTATTATATAAAAATACTCAAAATAATTAAGAGGTGTATAGTGGGGTGTATGGTGGGGTGTAGAAGATCCAAACTCGAACCGCCCCCTTAGATTTTGGAGTTTTAACTTTAACACCCCTGGGTATGTTTGAAATTATGAAAACCACCTCTTATATGATATCTTTAAACAAATCACCACCCTTCACCTATCTTTTTTTTTTTTTGAGAAACCCTTCACCTATCTATATAATACTTTAAATTAGAAGACTTTGATTATGTGTCATCTTATCCTTGATTTTAGTTAATTCAACTAACCCCCTATTTTCTACTTTTTTATTTTTTTCCTCTCTCCTATATTTAATTATTATTTACTTTAATTATTATTTTTATTCTTCCCTTTATCTTTTTAAATCAATCATATTCTTTTTTTTTATTTCATACATATTTGTTAACAATTGGGTTTAATTCAAAACATTGAATTCAATTTAATATAGCTATTGGGATTAACTCAAATTTATTTCCTTTAATTATTTGTTTCTCCTTCTTTTTATCTTTTCAAACAAATTACATTTTTTCTTTTATTTTTATCGCATTTACCTATATATATATTCTTAAAATAAAAGAGTTTTGGCATATATGAATATATGATATCCCTACTTTTTTTTATCTCTTTAAATCAATCTATTTTTTCCTTTAATTTTTCATCTTCTTCCCTTTAAACCAATCACATTTCTTTTTTATTTTTAATATATTTACTAACTTTTTGACTTAATTCAAAACATTAAATTTACTATAATCTAATGCTTACTATTAATCTACATGTAAATATTTATATATTATAAATATCTAATCTATATATACTTTTTAATATATATAAGCCTTTCCGATGATATGGCATAACCAATATCATGTTAGATAAATGTTATACCACATCACATGTAAATAAAGTTGCAATGATATTATTAGTTTTACTAAGTGATTTAGATATCCATATTTATGTATTATGCTTTTACATGATATTTTTTAAAAAATAATTTTTTTCATATATTTATAAGATACATTTATGGTAAAGATTTTAATGAATTTTATCTTAATGTTTATTATTATTTTGTAATATTATTTTTTATATTATTAAGATTTTAGTTTAAAAAAATCGCGTCATGACGCGGGGATTGTACTAGTTTTCATTAAGCTAGTGTTAAATCAATTATATTTTAGAATTTTTTAAATTAAAATATGGGTTTGATCCATATTAATTATTACGGATAACCTTTTTTTAAATTAAAAACTTTATATATATGGAGAATTCTATGTCTTTTGCCTTAAAATGTTTGTAGATTTTTAAAAATCAAATTATCGATTAATTGTGTAACTAAAACATAATTATAGATCTTTTTTATTTTTTTTTTATCAAAAATTTATTATTGAAAGTCAATATTTAATTTGCAAATAAATAATAATTTTATGATTATTTTAAATATAAATAAAAAAATATTATTTATAATCCTATTATATTAAAAAGAGTAATTTTCTTCATGAGAAAATTTGTAAGTCCGCGTCTATTTTGTATGGTGGCATATGCTAGAGGTTTTATCACAAAGGTAATAAATGAGTAAAAAAAAACTCAATATTTTTAGACATAATTTTTTTTTTGGTGTAATATTTTTAGACACAAATTGGAACAACACTTGTAGGCTATATATGCTAATTTTTTAAATAAAAAAAATGATCCTTAAAATATAATACAACATTTAAATTCCAATTTTAAATATCTTTGTAATTAAAATTTGAATTTAAAAATATAAAAATATAATATATTTAATGATAATTTAACTAAAGGATGATAATTTATTGTTGAACACCGTGTAAAATGGTGGTTTCCTGTAATTTGGAATTTAACGAGGGGTTGAATGAAATCATATCCATGAAAACGATGTTTTTTTGTTTTTTTTTTCCCTATGGGCAATGACACTGAAAGATGTCTAGGCGGAATTTTTTTTTTTTGTTTGTGCTCTTGGGTCCCACACCCCCCAGGCCCCACCCCCCCACCAGTTTTTTTTTTTTTTTTGGTTGAATTTCTCACAATTTGATTTTTTTTTACAGTATTGAAGACGAAGGAGCAGCGAATTTCTCACAATTTAATTGAGGTAACTTCATTCCTCCCTCTCTCTCTCACAGTCACCTGGTGGTAGAAATTTTAGTGTTTCGATTACATTCAAAAATCCAAAAATTGAAATAACTCAAGAAATAAATTTTAATATGTGCGTTTGAATTAGAATTTCATTTTTAAAAAACTCAGAAAGTATAATTACAGGGAATTTCAATTCCATCAAAATCGAGGAATTGAAATTACCATGTGAGAGTGAGTAAGTTGAATCCCTTTTTATTTATTTTAAAAAATCTTTTCATTTTCTTTTTAAATCACAAATTACGTATTTATCCATAATTTAAATAAATAGTTTATTAATAAGGGTTAAAAAGTAATTTTATACAAATTCTCATGAAAATTCATATTCAACTAAACAAAACACATGATTTTAATTTACAGGAAGTTAAACTTATCCAAGCATGTTTTCTTAAATTATAGGAAGTTCAATTCACAGGAACTTAATTTCTCATGAATTAAATTCATAGGAAGTGTACTTTCCACGTTCATCCAAACGAGCATTTAGAGCCCGACATCCGTTTCTCTCGGGTAAGATAAACTCTCCTTCATACTTTATAAAAATATATGAATATTTATTTTATCTTAAAAAATTATTAAAATTATATTTATATTAGTAATATATATTTTTAATAATTTTATTAATTTTAAATATAATTTTAATAATTTTTTAAGATAAAATAAATATTAATATATTTTTATATTAGTAATATATATATTTTTATATATTTAATAATTTTAAGGTAAAATAACTCCATACAAATATAATATTTATAAACTTTTTAAGGTAAAATAAATTATCGTATTAAAATATTTGTATGGAGTAAGACTAGCAAGGCTGTGTAATGTGTATCCTTGATTTCTTCTCTCTATCAGTCACAAGCCGACCCGTGTATCCTTGGGGTGTGGTTGGATTCCATTGCATTTTAATTATAAGGTAATTATTTTACCTCGTTTTATATGAACGTTTGCTTGTACAAGTAAAAATCTCGTAAAAATCGAGGTATATCAGTAATTTGACCAAATAATCACATAAATTGATATAAAATAATTGCATTATATTCAATACACCGTGAAATCCAAACCATTCGAAATTTAAACAACTTAAAAATTATGTTAACCAAACACCACCTTATCTATATGCATTATAATCATAATACAATTGGAATCCAAACACACCCTTGATTACTCTCTCTCTGAGCACTTGCGCGCCACTATATATATTGGTTTCCTTGAGCACACCTCTTATAGTGTATCTAGTGCACAATTATGGACCGTTGATGGAAAGAGATGGAAGACCACGATTAAAATGATTTTTTTTTTCAATTTAAATTGAGGGACCCACTTGGTAAAAAACCACCCACTCTCCCCACTCTCCCTCGGTTGGTGCGTGTAATTCCCACCCCACTTTTTTTTTTTTTTTAACTTTTTTTATTTTATTTGTTATTATTTAGTTGGTTTTTACCGAATAATGTTATTTTTTTTCCAGCAGTTCAGGTAAAAATTTATAAATTCCACTGAATAATTTGTCCCATATTACCGAATAATGGTTTTTTGTCAATCAATTTCAGTTAAAAGAAACTTAAAATCTATACAATACTTACGAATAATGTTTCGTATTTCACCGAATAATATCTCACATTTCAATGAATAATGTTTTGTTTTATGTTACTTGTTAAACGAACCCATATTCCGACGAATAATGAATCCGATTTTGTCGAATAATATAACAACTCATTACCACCGGTCACAAAAATTCGACACATATAACCGAATAATTAACAAATAATAAATTAATATCATACAGAACATTAGGCTATGGAGGATTGGGCATAGGAAACGAATAATAAATTAAAATTATACAAAACATTAGGCTATGGAGGATCGTAAAAGAACGAAGGATTGTGCATAAAAATGGATTGGGCATAAAAAAGGGTGCATAGAACTGATAGAAGTAGGGATGAACTTTGCTAAAGGCATACAGAACCTTAGGCTATGTAGGTGAATGGAGGCCATGGAGGAGAACGAAGGGAACCCGTTGAAGATGATGGCCGAACCCGTCGATTTCGATTCGCCTCCACTTCGCCTCCGCCTAAGCCTCCGATTCGCCTCCGCCTTCGCCTGATGTGCGAGATCTGAGATTTCGTCCCTCCTTCCATGAGTCGCGCGCTCGCCCCCACCTCCGCTCCGATTCGCCTCCGGCGGAGTATGGATCCACCAATTCTTCTCGGCCTCGCCTCCGATTTGACTCCGTCTGGTGCGCCAGATATGAGATTTACTCCCTCTTTCCATGAGTCGCGAGCTCGCCGGAGATTGGACTCCTCTCCCTCACCCACCTCCGCTCCAATTCGCCTCTGGCTGAGTATATATGGATGCCCTGATTTGCCTCCGTGCTCGCCTACCTCCCCTCCGATTCTCTTCCGCCTGCCTCGTCTGGCTCTCTGCGCCTCCTCTGTTCAACATCAAAGAACAAGAAATCTAGGGTTATTTAACCACACGCGCTCACTCCACATCGTATTTGAGTTTCAAATCAATTTTCAACAATTTTATTTTTTAAATAACGGTACATGTGGTAGCATCTGAACCCTTCCTTCCATTTAGATCAAGGGTGTAAAATTATGCACAAAGTACATCCTAAGGGGTGTGCACAATTTATCCACCATCTCTCTATATATATATTGAAGCAAGATAAGAATTCGATTCTCTAGACAAGCCTAGAGAAACCGAGAGACCGGACAAGCTAGTAGATGGACTAACCATCATGTACAACTGGAAGCAAATAACTGAAGCAAATGACAGAAAGGAAATTACAGAAGCAAATGACAGAAATAAAAAACATAAGGAACATACAAGCCTTCCTACATTGGGAAACACAAGCCAGAAGACGAGCGAAACGATCGGCCAAAGAGACAACGCACACAGAGAACTCTGGGGACCCAGCGGACACCTCAGATTATGGACTCAAAATGAGCCTTCAGATGTCAACGCACATCCACGATATCATCGAACATGACAAATCAACCATCGCTCATAAGAAGCCTACAACACAATAAGAAACAACACTGTACACTAACCCGCAAACTCAATCACATACCACACCAATGCCCAATCAAACCCCTAAGCACTCATCTCAACCCTCAAAGGACGATACCAAGATCGTGAACAGGCTACCATAAAGATAAACCCAAATAGAGGCGATAAAAAAACGAGACTAGGAAGCTAAAAAGAACAAAAATGAACAAGAAAGCGAAGGAAAGAGAAGATTAAAAAACACCCCAAATTTGTAATCATTTAGAAAACTCATGGCGAGACCGGCAGACCCAGGCGATGGACGCTTAAGAAGTAGGTGCAGCGGTGGAGACGAATCCGTTGGAAGCCGGCCCAAAATGCGGAACCAAGGGTGAAACAGAGGCGCAGAAGCGGCCATGGAATCAGACGAGGCCGTGGAAGGCCAGACCCACATCCATCAACCGCCCTAGGGCAAAACAGAGGAGGTGAAAACCCAAAGGCGGTGGAAATAGATGAAGGCGGTGGAGCCGACGGAGGTCGCTGAGTGGCGACGGAGGACGGTGGAGACTGAAGGGCGGTAGTAAGGTGTCAGATGGTGGGCTGCGGCGGCGGAAACACGCATTATAAACGGTGAACCGCACACAAATGTAGTCGAACAAACGAATCAATCTCAGAAAAGTTGGGGACAACATAGACGAAGAGCCGACACCAAGCATCACCAAGCAGTGATACCGCTGCCCAGCGCATCAAGAGTCTTTTTGGGTAGTGAAGATGATCCTCTAAGGAAATTTCTGTATCGCGAAATCGCCTCGATACATATATACCGTTTCGACCCCAGCCGGACCCCACACTGGACGTCAAAGCCCTAGCTCAGAAGCAGAACGCCAAGAACAACCAGACTCGCAGACGAGAACCACCCTTGTAAATAGTGGCGGACCCAGGATATTTGCCAAAGGGGGCCTGAAAACTGCGAAGAACAATAATAATCCTGAATAGGTTTTCAAAGTTCCGGAATAGTCACCCATTGTTTCTCCAATCGAGATGTGTTTTTTTTTTTTCACTCTTCACGTTATTTCTACGAATAATACTAACACCATCTCCACTTTCAACCAATTCAACATTCCGAGATGGATTAGGATATCATTGATTGAAGGAATATCCAAGAATAGGAATAGATGACTTAGAGCAAATAACAAACTTGTCATTCCATATTATATATTCCTATAAAAAAATTCTCAAATCACAAATTCAATAAACAAACCCAAATTCAATTCATAAATTTAAAAAATTGATTGTCAAAATCGCAAACCCTAATTTCATAAAATTGGTTTCCAAATTCAAAACCATATATTTTAATATTCTACGTAATAAATTGAATCTCAAATTAAAATTTAGAGCATAAATTGACAAATTGTAAATTATAAGCACAAAATACTAACCTTTTCAATTAAATATTCAACAAATTCGAATTTGGGGATTGGAATTAGTCACTAGTGGGAGGGCAAGACTGAAAGAAGTGAAGAAGCTAGAAAGAGGCTATAGGTTACATCGGGGAGGTCGGGAGTAGGAGCCGACCGGGCCACCGCCATACCGGAGTCGGAGAGGAGTAGCGGTCGTACGACAGTGTAGGGATGACTGGACATCTGGGCTTCTCTTCACTTGAGGATTGTGAGTGGTGAGTGATGAGTAGCGGCCAAATCCCTATAGTTGTTGTTGCTCTGTTAAAAAAAAAAGTAGGCAGATTGGAGAATCGAGCCCTCAACGCATGGTTTCCCTTCCTTGTCCCCTTCCCGTTTACCAACTGTACTAAGCGGAATGTGTGTGGTGCGTGACAAACGTCATTGGCTTTTTCGTCCTTTGCCAAATATCAATAATATCCTAACTCAAAGCTCAAACCAACAGATTAGTAAACCAATAGATTGATAAACCAATAAACTAGTATAGCGATGAAGTCCAGAGTCAAACCCACAGAGAGAACGGTTGCTATGCAATGTTTCTAACAATGATTCTTATGACAAAAGCAATGATTTATAGCAAATTTATGACAAAGTAAAGCAAAGAGATCGATGATTGCAAAGTATTGATAACAATATAGAGAAGATATTTCACCTGTAATTCTCGACAATGGTTGAGGTTCAAGATCCTAGGATTGATTCAATAGATATTTCTAAGCATATGTCGACTTGACTAAAGTTAATAGATGATGTCCATGTTTTGTGCCATGTTTTATATCTACTTTTATATCGATTTCTGTATGCATTTCATGCATTTGGGTTAGATTAATACATAATCTATGTAGTTTACACTTATTTGCCAAATTATGGAGTCTACACTAGTTTCTGTTTAATTTTGCAGAAATTAGACGTACTTTGGAGCTTAAAGGAAACTCGTGAAGAAGCTAAGGATGATGCAGCTGGAGAAAAGGCCATATTTCGCCATTCATCATTATGAATCAAGCTTTGATGTCTTCATGAGAGATGTATCCCTCGAAAAGAGCTTTCCAACGCATGCTCATATGCGTCAATCCGACGAACGAGGACTCAGGAAAGTGCGTTTCAAGAACAGAGCAGAATGCTGAAAGCCGACACATTTACTCGACGTCGACCAAACCAAGAATTCTACCCGAGCTCGACGAGGAGAGGAGAACTCGAGAATTGCGAAGACCACCCGAGATCGACGAGATTTACTCGACGTCGACCAAGATTGGTCGAACTCAAGAACAGAGCAAATGTGAACCTTTTTGTTGCTTCATGAATAATAGTAGTAACCTCAAAATGGAATTATCTTTTATCAGTAATGATTATTGGTCAACACAGAACAAGGTGAAAGGACAAAATTTTCTTACAGCCACAAAAACACACAAACAAGCCAGAGTTGGAGTTCTTACAGGATATCATAGATTTTTCCCATGGTAACTTAGTTGAGCTTTTAGTTCTCAAACTTACTTCAATCTTTGCCATCTATATAACAACACAAATATGACATACTTTTGTCGTTTTATCTATTGCATAAGATAAAACATAAAACTGACCCGACTTGACTAGACCCAATACACGAGAGAAACCTTAACACCAAATGACATGAGTACATGACCCTGCAGCCAAACCTAAGTATGACCAGACTTGATAATGAACCGAACCTGAATTGATCTGACTAGGGTGACCAGGGGCGGAGCCAGGGGGGGCATGCGGTGGCTTGAGCCCCCCCTTGGAAAAAAAAACTTTTGGGTATATAGTAAAAGAGGGGGATGTAATACTAAGGATTCTTATAACGTAGATGGTTTAGGCTTCGGATTGGTCTTGGGAAGACCAGGGTTCGAATCCCCCATCCTCTTTTTTTCATTTTTTTTTAAAGTGAGCCCCCCTGGCGTATTTCCTCCCTCCGCCAGGGTGACCCAACAAGAAAAGACACGTTAATTAAGATGGAAGATCACTCTTCCATTGCATAAACGGTAATGTCACAACCCATGAGCCTGATGGTTTTGAGCCTCCTGACCCGAATTCTGAACTTGATCAGCTCATCCGGGTTATAGTAGAAAGTAACCATGTCATTTGCAACTAAATGATACTCCCTGACAAAGGGGAGCCAGGAGGATCTAGTAAGCACAGGCTTCGGATGAGCTAGGTCCGTGCCTACGAACAGAGCAAGTGAATGTCCAGACCTTGTTTGAGGAATCTGTAGCCTGGAAAGACACTTGATTGGAGCCGCCTACAAAGGGAGGGAGGAAGCAAAGGCAGATAGTTGGCCATGAAAGATGCCTTCCGACATATGTGGGGATGAGGAGTTTGGAGAAGACTTCCATACCTGCTGAGGCAGCCGTGGTGAGATCTGTACTAGTTTGGCTGTTTGGGCAAAAGATGGGATGTGGGGGAAGTGCTCATGGATGGATGTCTACATATATACTACTCCAACAGTGTTGAACCGCCCTCTTAGATTTTCGAGTTTGAACTTTAACACCCTTCACCTATTTTCATTAAGCTAGTGTTAAATCAATTATATTTTAGAAATTTTCAAATTAAAATATGTGTTTAATCCATATTAATTAGCATTACGGATAACCTTTTTTCAAATTAAAAACTTTATATATATGGAGAATTCTCGTGCCATAAAATGTTTGTAGATTTTTAAAAATCAAATTATCGATTAATTGTTCTAAACATAATTATTTTAAATATAAATAAAAAATATGATTTATAATCCTATCCACCCCTTATACTTATAATTTTAGAAGCAAAGTCTTCACAAAAAATTGAGCCACGTGTCAAACTTTGAACAATTTAAGAAATCACTTTCTCAACCACGTTCTCTTCAACTGCTCAAATTTACAACGTTAATCTCCCTCTTCACCTCAACTTCTCCCCTCCCTTGCTCTGTGTATGTGAAAGAAAAATGACAGTCATGGAGCGCGGATGCAGGTGCTATCCAGTGCTCGGGGGTGTGAAGCCCAATCAGAGCATATGAAGGCACCGTCATCGTCGATCGCCGCCGCGTCCTCTTTCTCTTCGTCGAGCGTCGAAGCGATGCCTTTTTTATGATGGGGGTGGCGATTTTTGGGCAATCCTGCAGATATCGAGAGGGTTAAGAGGAGGAGGAAGAGGCGGAGAGGAGGCAAAGGCGGCGGCTAGGGCATGGCGCATCTCTTTCTCTCTCTATTTCATTCAATCTCCCCCTCTAAAGGCGGACTAAATCCGATGGTGGCGACTCACCATTGCCCTCGCTTCAAGGCTGTGGTTGGCGTCAATGGCATTTCCTTCACTTCCCCTCCTAACTATAGCACTGGATAAGCAAAGAGGCCCAGAACACCTCGCTGCCAAGCTTGCCTTTGAATACTTCACTGGTGCTGATTTCTCTCCTCCATCTCATATGTTTCAATTTTGGAATTTTATTTCAATCTTGCCGATTTCCTTGTGATTTGGGAAAATGGGTTGGTGGCTAATTCTAATTTACAAGCATTAGTGTTGATTTCGTTAATTTTTAGGGTTTTTGTAGGGTTTTCACTGGATTAGGCCCAGTTGGATGATTTGCCATATAAGAACCCTTATTAACCTGAAATTGTTTGTAATTTGCTGCAAAGATACAATTGATGGATATGTTGCTTCAATTTAAACTACCCAATCGATTTAGGTTTTGATTTTGAGGTATAATCTTTAGAAATTAGGGTAGTAGCGGAAGGGAAAGAGAGGGTTGCGAGATTTGGATTCGTGACATGGAGATTTGGGTCCGAAAAAGAGAGGTCACTGGGACAAGGATGCTGCGCGCCAGAGGGAGATAGTGATACTTGCTAGCTAGGAAGGCCAGTTTCGGTTTAGGGTTCAGTGATTTAAGAATTTAATTATGGTTCTACTTGTCTGCTGCAAATCAAATTTACTTTTAATAGAATTAGAATTGAATTGAACTGAAATTGAATGAGGTGATGGGTTTCAAGCTCTGCATAGTCCTCCAACTTGTCTGGATGAGCTACTCTTCGCATTCAATCACCACTGCAGGTTCTCAGAATCCATCTAAATCTGAGCTGAAAGCTTCTTTATACTACTTAGAAATGGATGAATTGGGGATATCCAGAGTTTATTTACTTTCCAAGAGTGATTTGGTTTCTGCAGATTGTTCATGTATGTGTGTTTCTGCTCATCTAATTGCTTGTGATTGAGTCGTAGCATTCGGGTGTGGTAGTGAGCTTTGGGGGCTCTAGAGCCACCCCAAATGTGTTTGCTTCCTTGCTCTATGCCATCACCTGTTGGCTGCATCTGCTTTGTGTCCTCATCCACGGAGTCTTGTGTGTCATCTTAAAGGAGACGTCACACAAGAGCTTATAATCTATGACATTTCTTCTTCTTAGCTAAATTTTCAGCATTTCTAGTGATTTTTTCTCCCTCTTCGTGTTCTCTGTGTTGAATAATAATTTGTTGCGCTTGTATGTATTGAGATGTTGTTGTTTAGTCTGCAAGCTGTTGGTGTGAATAAAAAAAGGATGACAAAATACAAGCCATGGTTTGTTCTTCTCATACTTGCTTACATCAAAATTAGCACTTAGAAACCTTATTAGAATGGTAAAAACATGATGATGTCATTTCCTTTACTATCATTAGTAGCCACTGTAATGTTCATTCTTAAGGTTATCATCTTCAAAGAAAAAGCAAGTCTAATGGCTAATTGAGCTGATCAAGTATTAGATGAAGAGCAAGTAATGCGACATAGCCTAAACATTCTTTTATTATGCTCTTCCAGTATTCAGTCATAGTGTGCAAGTAAATCACAAGACCTGCAAGTATTAATGGTAGGTTCTAATGCTAATACTAATTGATACAGTGAGGCTAGGTAAACCTCTCGACTTTGATGCTAATTAAACCGCCTATACAACGCTCGATCAGGAGAAGAGAAGGGCAGACACAGTCAAAGAGAGGAGTTGTTGGAGTTTGTTCGACGCCAATACTTCAGGAGGATGGCTAATTGTTCGAATTCAAGAGGTAAAGTTTTTACCATTTGATTTGAGGGTTATTCTCCTAAAATTATAGTTTCATTTTGGATGTTAAGGCTATGGTTTAGGTTTCAATTTTGGGGGGGGGGGGGGGGTATGAATTAGAGGGTTTTAATTTGTGGTTTAGTCTACGATGCATTGGGTTTCGCTTTACATGTTCAAGCTATGATTTAGGTTTCAATTTGGGGGTTTATCCTGCGAATTAGGGGATTATTATTTGCGATTTTGTTTATGGGTTTCAACTAATGACTACATCACAATATTGTGAGTTGGGGTAAGTTAGTTTTGGGCTATGTTAATTTTGGTTTGATTTGTTCCATTTGGCTATAGAACCCACCGAAAACACTTAGCATCTCACTAACAGTACCGGGTAGTCAGGATTTCGCTCACACAGATTTGAGAATCTCCAACTTTACTAATATAGTGATTCAATTGAAAGCTCCTCATTCTATACAAACTAACACACTAAGCTATTTATAATAAAAGAGATATAAAGCAGGGAAGTGGGGAAATTAGGTGAAATAACTAACAAGAAAATGGAAAATCAAGCCTTTCTCCCCCAAGTTCTCCACGTTCTCCATTGATTACATGCAATCGCTTCAATTGCAAGTGTAGGTAGTGCAACATAGTAAGTTTTGTTTCATCATTTGTAAACTTGGCCATTTGATTCTTGCATCATGACAATTTAGAGTATCTTTTCCTGTACATATATGTGTATATAACATTGTAAGTAGGGAATATTATGCAGATGATGTCCATGGGGTACTATGGTATGGTTCCGATGATGTTTCCTAGTGTTCAGCAATACATGCCGGTGCCACCAATTGGAGTGGAAACGGGAATGAGTCGACCACCTATGGTGCCATTTCGAGGAGCATCGTCTGCCTTGGGTCCAAGATTCACATTTCAATCTATTCTAACTCCTCCTGCTCCGGCATTTGATCCATCAATGTTTTAAATAAATCATATGGAGTCAATCCACATGGAGCTCCAGGTGCCAACTTTGTTACAATGCCAACTTCCGCTGATCTGTACCAATAGTATAAGTAGGTGTTCTTTCATTTCTCTCTCCTAATTAGATAGTGCTCGTGATGTTCAAGTGAAGTGCCCTATGAGAAGATTACTTTGGATGTGGATGATTGACACTAAAATAGTGTTTAGTGATGTGTTGGGCATACTATTAGACTGATTGTGATGGTGTTATCTGAGTGATTGTGTCTCCCCACCAACTAAGATGATTCTGTCACAAGTTTTCAATTGGTTTGATACTTGGATTGATAGATAATTGAATGATTAGTGATCAAATGTTTGATGTTGCCTGTTGTCTTCTTCCTAAATTTGGATTTTCAGTTGAGAAGTTGTGCCCTTGGCATGTTTAGTAATCTTTAATACCCATTTTTGTCATTGAATGTTTGGTAATGAGTGAAATGACTGATGGTAGTTGATACAGACGATCTTTGTTTCCATGGGTGGTATGTTGATCGGAATACTGGACTTGGACCGCGACAAATGTGGTCTTGATTCAAAACTACCAGCTCTTGCCAGAGAACTGTATGCTTCTGGTGCTAATGGAGGGGATGTTGTCTCACAACTAAGCAGGGCCTTTGATGAGCCTTTACAAGTTAAAGATATGGATGTAGAAAATAGTGTTGATTATCCTTTGGATGCAAATGGTGGTAGTAATTTGGCAATGACGGCGATGAGTGAAAAAAGTGTTGTGTGGGAACATAGCAACACATTGCATAATGTCCCCTTTCAACTTCTGTGAAGTGCTTGTGCAAGTGTGCCACATTTCTTGTGACGGATCAAGGGGTGAATGAGGGAAGGCATTCCTCATAAAAAGTCTTTTTCCATCAATTTCACGGTCAAATGAGTATTATGCCGATCTAGAAAAGTTGCACATCATTCGAAACAAAGCCTCTCTTTTGAGCACTTTGGGTGAAGGCCCCTTTCATTATTCCAATTACAATGTTTATTAGATGGCATTTCATGCAAGTTATGTAGTGGGAAAATATGTGGTACTTTCATCTATCGACATATAAATTTTTGTTTGTGTTGCTCCTCATTTGAGGCTTATACTCATTAATTTGCCTTGGTGTGTCTGAATAAAGTCGAGAAAAATTCAAGCTAACCAATTTCGTCCTTTACAACCCATTTGAATATTGCTCAGGGTTAATCTTTCATCAACTTCATTGAAAATTTTAATACTTTAGTTATATAGAGTTTATGCAATTATACATTTAAACCTACACTATCTTTTTACGGAGTATCAAATAATTTAGATCAATTTGAGAGGTATAATATGATGTGTAATATAAAAGTGTACGTCATAAAGGACTAAATTCGGTTTTCTTAGGCCAAGAACTACAATGTCAAGAGAAATGTGGAACAACTGATTTACTATTGTCAAATTCAAAGTACTAATTGTTGAGAAAAAAAACTTCATCATATCAACTAAAGATTTTGAACAATAGCATAGTGAGGAGACTAAGCAAAATGGTATGTTAGGGGAAAATTGATTTTTTTTCTGAAAACAAACCCGAACAAGGTTCGGGAAAAGTACTAGTTATAATAAAAAGAGTAATTTTCTCATGACAAAATTTATAAGTCCGCATCGATTTTGTATGGTGGCATACGCTAAAGGTTTTATCACAAAGGTAATGGGTAAATTACGCCACCAGTCCCTAACGTTTCGTACTTTTTTCTTATTAGTCCCTAACCTTTCATTCATTCCATTCAAGTCCCTAACCTTTTATACCTATTTCCTTAAGCTTCTATTCATTTCATTCAAGTCCCTAACCTATTAAATTTGTTGCAATATTAGTCTAGGTTATTTTTAAAATTGAAAAATAAAATTAGAATTTTTTTTAAAAATAATTTATACTAAATTGTAATTTTTAGGTGAATCTTTAAGATTGGTTAAGAAAAATAGAAAATTTTTAATTAAATAATCCCTTTGATAATTTATTTTAATACCTATAATTTATAATTTTTAGTAAAAATATACCCCTTTGTCCAAAAAAAATACAATTTTTTCCAAAATATTGTGGTTCAATTTATTTAATACAATAATTTTGATCAATTAACATTAGAAATGTTCATTATTTAAAATCTACAAATTTTAGGCATTCCCCCTACAAATTTCCAATTTATTCTAATTTAAAAAAATTAGAAATAGTAATCTTGGTATCTATTTTTATTATTATTACCCCCCCCCCCTCCCCCCCCACAAACAGGGTTTTTAATTTTAGAAAGTGGAAATGAAGTAGATTTCAAATACTAAAAATTTACAACGTTAATTTATCTATATTTTTATTAATTAACCACACTATAAAGTGAACTTATTTTATTTATTATTATTATTATATTTAGAAGTTTATGAAATACTCCGTATTATCTAATTAAAAATTTAATATTTTTCTTAACCAATCTTAAACATTTCCCTAAAAATTACAATTTAGTATATATTATTTTTAAAATAAAATCTTTTTTTAAATATCTTTGTAATCAAATTTTGAATTTAAAAATATTTAAATATAATATATTTAATGGCAATTTAACAAAAATAGATGAAGGATATTAATTTATTGTTGAACACCATGTAAAATGGTGGTTTCCTGTAATTTGGAATTTAAAGAGGGGTTGAATGAAATCTTACCCATGAAAACGAAGTTTTTTTTTTGTGATATGTCTCCAACCTCCTGTGATCCAAAAAAAAAAAAAAAGAAATATCTCCAACCTCCCATTTCTCTCTTTTTTTTTTTTTTTTTTTTTTTGATTAGGAAAAATTTCGGGTGGACTGACCCTACTCGGCAGCATCCTTGCGGATGAGGTCAAGAAGACCTGGGTCATTTTTAATATCGACTCCTCGGGCAGAGTGACTAAGGTGTGCAACCTTATCCGCCACTCTATTGCCCATACGAGGAACATGAAAGAAATCTACTTCTTCCACAGTCGATAACAGGACTTGAGCATCTGAAAGTATTAGTTCGATCTCCCAAGGGCAGTTAGATTTTCTATTTAAGTGGTCAATGATTATCTTGCTATCCCCTTCAATTTGGATCTTTTCTATATTGAGTTGCCGCACTTGTTATATTCCTATTTTAAGAGCTAATGCTTCCGCTGTAACTGGTGTTTGTTTGCCCAACTGTTGGTGGTGTATAGAAATTGGGTGGCCTACCCAGTCCCTAATGATGGCACCAGCAGAGCTGTCGCCATTAGAAAGGGTTGATCCGTCGAAATTGAGTTTGTACGTGCCCCGGGGAGGCTTGCGCTAGAAAAATGTTTTTTGTTTTTGACTTAATTGTTTTTGACTTTTCAGCTGCATATGTTTTATTCCAGTTATCTATATGAGATTTGATTAGTCGTAAGACTTTATCTTTTTGTGGGATTGCAGCCTGCTGAAAAAAATGTTGGTTCCTAATATACCACGTCGTCCACCACGAAAAAGTGAGGTTGGTCAGAGCAGAAGAATTTAGGCTCATCCCTAGAAGAGATAGAATGGGCTTAATATCCCGGGACTGTGCAATCAAGCAGGTAGTATTTGATTGGACTTGGGACGGAAGCTGGTGGATCGCTTGGATAAAGGGACATTCCAGAAACAAATGGACCTCATCCTCACAGAGAGCAGGTGGAAAGGACAGACGTACCCCTGTTGGACAACCTAGTAGCAGTTGGGAGCCCGTCCTGAGCTATTTTCCAAAGAAAGTTTATGACTTTCGGGGGGATATTACTCTTCCATATCCAGGCATTACTGTCCGGGAGTGATGCTGACTGAGCTGTTATCAATTTATATGCACTGGCAGTAGTAAACCAGCCTTCCCTATCTGGCCACCAGTATAAGCGGTCTTGCAGAGTGGAGGCAGGAAGAGGGATGTCTTGGATCTCATTCACTATATCAATAGGAAGAACCTCTTGGAGTTTTTCTTTCCACCACTCCCCCCCAAAATATAATCACTAACAGTTTCGTCCTGATTGTAATTTTGAGGGCATTCTTCCCTGGCCGACAGAGAAGAGGTTGTGATCCAATTATCTGTCCAAAACCTAATTGATCGCCCATTTCCTACGGACCAAATAAGCCCCTTTTTAAATTTATCAATTAAAGCAGACAACTTGGACCACTGCCAAGAGCTAGACCCCGTGTTTTTGTAGTCAAAAATACTGGTAGAACGCAGGTATTTATGTCTAATCAATGACACCCATACATTACTAGGATCGGCCAGAATTTTCGACAACAACTTCATTTGGAGAGCCACATTCATGTCGCTAGATTTCCGAATCCCCAACCCCCCACAAAGCTTCGGTTTGCAGATCCTGTCCCAGCTAATTAGCGGGCGGTACTGAAGATCCTTATTCCAGAAGAACGAGCGGTTTATCTGGTCGAGTTCTTTGTGCAAAGCAGCGGGGAGCATGAAATTCTGCATAAGATATAGCGGCTTAGCGGAGAGGTTGGAGTTGATAAGGGTGGCACGACCTTGTTGGGAGAGGGCATTAGCCCTCCACTTTGTCAATTGTTGTTTAGATTTACAGATGATATCTTCGAACATGGTTTTGGTAACTCTTCCATTGATAATGGGACAACCTAAGTACATTTCTAAAGAATTGTCATTTGAAATATTGAGGCAGGTACGCAGCTCAAGGATCTTGTGGTTCGTAATACCTTTCGTGGCTTGGAAACTAGATTTATGGTAATTGACCTTTTGGCCCGACACTTTGCAGTATGAATCAACAATCGTCTTTACTTTGTTCCCTACAACCAAGCTGCCTTTTGAGAAGATTATGATATCGTCAGCAAAGGAAAGGAACGAGATCCGAGGGCCGTTGTGTCCAATCGGGAACCCAATGTATGTTTTATCTAGACTAGCTTCAGCAACCAGTTTCTGAGCCAGAATCTCAGCCCCTACAATAAATAGAAAGGGAGATAACGGACCCCCTTGGCGGAGACCCCGTGTGGGATAAATCAGATCCGTAGGACCATTGTGGACTAATACCGAGAAAGAAACCGTCGTGATACATTCCATTACCCAAGAGATAAACGTGTTGTGGAATACAAATCTTTGAAGCACTTTTTTTATGGAATTCCAGTCGACTCTATCATATGCTTTTTCTATATCTAGTTTTATTGATAGCCATCCTTCCTGGCCCCTCCAACTTTTGTAAGAGTGGAAAATTTCATGAGCTATCAAGACATTGTCTTGAATAGCCATGTCTGATACAAAAGCACCCTGAAGAGGATGTATAAGTTTACCAACAACTTTTTTCATTCTGTCGGTTAAGATTTTGGATATAATTTTGTAGACATTGGAGCATAAGCTGACAGGGCGGTAGTGACTGGTGGTCGTGGGATCGTCTCTTTTAGGGAGAAAGGATATAAATGTATGGTTTATTTGTTTAAGCATTTTTCCAGAGTGGAAAAACCCTTTAACCGCACAGATTACAGATTTACCTACAATATCCCAATATTTTTTTTTTATAAAATTCAGCTGTGAAACCATCAGGGCCTGGGGATTTGTTCCTCCCAAGGTTGAAAACCGTTGTTTTAAATTCTGTGTTAGATGGGAGTTTTATGAGAAAATTGTTTTCCTCTGGCGAGATGGAATGATGTATAAGGTCCAGCAAATCACTGAGGAGCCTGTTGTCTATTGGTTCTTTCTTGAATCTCTTCTCAAAATCCTTTTTTATCTCATTCTTAACATTCTCTTCGCCCACAACCACCGTGTCAGAGGAAGAGGTGATGTTGCGAATTTGTTTCCTGTGCCTTCGACCTGTCGCCACTCGGTGAAAATAAGTTGTGTTGGAATCCGAGAGTTTGAGATGTTTGGTTTTTGCTCTTTGGCTCCAAAACGATTTTTGCAATAGTAAGAGCTTCTCTTTCTTAATGATGAGGCGCTTTTCCTTGCTTTGATTTGATTGAGGGTCAATCCCGAATCCAGAGGATTGAATATGTAGGAGCTCCGACTCCACCTCTTTTAATTGACGAAAGATGTTTCCGAAACTCGTTTTATTCCATCCTTTTGCCTTTTTTTCAGGATTTTTTGTTTAAACATTAATTGGAACATGGCAGAGTGATAATGCATATATTAGATAGGCATTATAGGCATTTTTAGCTTAGATAGGTTGCATTTCTTTCGTTCTTTGTTACTAAATTGCATCTTATGATTATTCTAGAAGAGTTCGGATTCTGCGCAAATTTGTGGTTATCTTGCAGATCGAATCGGAACACATGCGGGAGATGCAATACCTTGAAGAGGAGTATAAAAGACATTGGAGAGAAGCAAGGAATAAAAGGAGCAAATCACCTCAAGAAGCTAGTCTCGGAAAGAAGACAAGAAAAACCGCAAACAGTAATGCGGCGGCCGCAGCATGAGGTGCGGCGGCCGCCGCCAGTGACGAAGAGAAATAATACTAATGCTGCGGCCGCAGGATACATGCGGCGGCCGCCGCATCTGCCGACAGCGTTGAGCGCGTCGTTTCAATTAAAAAAACCCTAGATGCTTTTTATGGTTTTTGTTGATGGCCGACTTTGGATGATACAAAAGGCCACTTTTTAGTTATTTTTGAGGGACTTCTATTCTATTCTATTCATTAGACACTTTAGAGAATTTGAGCAATGTCTTCCATGAGAAACTAAACTCATCTATTCTGCCTGCAATTTGAAGCTTTATTTGGATTGATTGTGAGTTTCTAATTCTCGTTCTTATTTCCTATATTTGAATGTTTCGACTTCCTTGTGCTTGATTGTCTATTGTTTTATTCTATCTAGCCCGCGCAACTAGTTAGAATCAATTCAATTGCTAAGGTTTTGTAGATTCCTGATTGTTAACCTTAACCTAAGTGGCAAACTTGTTCCTTTAGGGCTGATTGAACTAATTGAACAAGTAGGAAGTTGAATGTGTTGTTAAATCCTTCTTTAGGGACTGCAAATACCTTGGCTAATCTCTGAACTTAAAGCTATCAATTGGGTTAAATCCTTCTTTAGGGACTGTTCGATTGATAAGGGTTTCTAGGACTGATTGGACTAGTAACTATATTAGGTCGGGACAAGGGCATTCATAGGAAACTTAATAGGACGAGAAGAAGTTACAAGGATCGCTTCAATCCAATAAAGTGGAAAATTGTAGGTAGAATTACTTCTCCAAATTGTCTAAAACCAATTCCTTTACTTTGCTTTATTCACTTCGCTTCGAGAAAAGGCGAATCTTTCACACACAAAAACCTCCCAAACTGGTTACTTTGATTGACACTTGAAGCATACTTGAGTTATAAATTTCCCTGTGGATCGACCTCTTGCTTATCGCTATACTTGCTTTAGGTTTGAGTTTTCTTTGGCGGAATCAACGATAGGTTTTACCTCCGTCAAATTTGGCGCCGTTGCCGGGGAACTTTTTATTTAATTCTTGTGTGTTTTTAGTGTTAATTTTGGTGTGGATCGTCTTATATGGTCCATACCCGTGCTACTAATTCTTCTTTGTTGCCATTAGATTCAGAGATTGAAAGGACCCTTGCCGCTCTAAGGCGAGAAGCTCGTGATAGCTTTCGCGAACTCCCTTTTGATCAAGAAGAACCTACAACAGAGATGGCTAACGAAGCGAACCGCACTCTTAAGGAGCTTTCTGCTCCTGATCTAACACAGCAACCCTTGGCAATCCAATTCCCTGCGCTTGCAGAAGGAGTTAACTTTGAGCTGAAGTCTGGGGTAGTTCATCTTCTACCCAAATTCCATGGGTTGAGTGGAGATGACCCCCACAAGCATCTGTCTGAATTCCATAGGGTGGTTGTTGGGATGAAACCAGAGAACGTAACTGAAGAGCAAATCAAGCTGAGAGCTTTTCCTTTCTCTTTGAAGGATGAGGCAAATGAATGGTTTTTCTATTTACCACCTGACTCTATTTCTACTTGGGCTGAGATGAAGAGAGTTTTCCTAGAGATGTACTTCCCTGCAACAAAGCTCAATGCTTTGAAAAGGTCAATCAGCAGCATTGAGCAGTACGCGACGAAGTCTATACATGAGTACTTTGAGCGCTTCAAGAAACTCTGCGCCAGCTGCCCATCCCATGGGTACTCTCAAAAGGATCTGGTTCTCTTTCTCTTTAATGGGCTGACTGATATAGAGCGCAAAACAGTGAATTCTGCTTGTGGAGGAAACATGCTGAACAAGACACCTGCTGCAGCTTGGGATGTGTTTAAGGAGCTATATGAGGGCTCCAGGCAGTTCAATAAGAGCCCTCGTGCTAGGGGTGTACTCGCTGTTGATGCTCCTGTGGCTGCACTTCAGACTGATATGGCAGAGGTAAAGGAGATGATGAAACAATTGGTTATTGATAGAACTCCTCAACAACTGAAGGCATGTGGTCTCTGCAGTCAATACACTCATCCTATGGACATGTGCCCACTTCTACAAGATCCCAATTTTGATTTGAATGCTATTGGGAATTTCACTCAACAAAGGCCTAGGCAAGGCAATTATGGAAATCCTGGGTATGTCAACAACAACAACTACAACAGAGGCTATCAGCAAGGCTATGGGAACTACCAAGCTCCTTTCAATCAGCAAGGGGGGCAACAGGGAAGGCCTCAACAACAATATGAACCTCGACAGGGAGGTCAGCAGCAATCAAATGAGGATAATGAGGATCCACTACAGAAACTATCACGATTGGTCATAAGAAATGATAAACAATAGTCAGAGCGGATGTCAAACCTAGAGAAGCAGCAATCCGATCGGATGACAAATCTTGAGAATCAAATGAGTCAGCTCATTCAAATCTTGAGTGCTAAGGATGCAAATAGTTCAGGAAAGCTTCCGTCACAAACCATCGAGAATCCGACAAAGGAGAATGTCAGTGCTGTAACACTTAGGAGTGGCAAGGAACTGGTTGTCACAAATCAAAAGGACGACGAGGAGATAATGGACGAGGAGATAGAAATTGTTGAAGACGAAAATGGCCAAACTAACGTGCGGCGGCCGCAGCAAGCTTGCGGTGGCCGCAGCATCCATGCGGCGCCCGCCGCCAGAGACGGCATTCATGCGGCGCCCGCCGCAGGTGATCCCACCGCCAACTCCGATCCTGGTACGTTTTTCTCCCCTCTTTCTTCTTCCCTCCCTCTTTCTCCTCCTTCTTCTTCTTCCCCTTCTTCTTCCTTACCTATGGAGACTCCAAAGCCCATTCCGCCTTTTCCGGAAGCCTTGAAAGATACACGAAGGTATGAGAATGACAAGGAAATCTTCGAGACATTCAGTAAGTGTGAGGTAAACATTCCTTTGCTTAATTTGATCAAAAGCATTCCTAGATATGCTAAATTTTTGAAGGAACTTTGCACTATCAAGCGGAACCAGAAGCTAAAAGGTAAGCAAAAGGTGAAGGTAAGCGAACATGTCACTGCTGTATTTCAAAAACGTATGCCTGAGAAGTGTAGTGATCCTGGTATGTTTGCTATTCCATGTGTGATAGGTGATACTAAATTTGACAAAGCCATGTTAGATTTAGGAGCATCTATTAATGTTTTACCTTCTAATGTTTATCATGCTTTGGGATTGGGACCTCTGAATGATACTAGGGTAGTAATTCAACTTGCTGATCGATCTACTATCTACCCGAAAGGGATTGTTGAAGATGTCTTGGTTATGGTTGACAACTTGATATTCCCTGCTGATTTCTTTGTGATTGACATGGGTCCTGGTAACAATGAAGGCCCTATTCTGTTGGGCAGACCTTTTCTGAAAACTGCTAGGACTAAGATAGATGTCTATTCAGGATCTCTTACTATGGAATTTGATGGTCAAAGAGTTGAATATAATATTTATGATTCCATGAAATTCCCATCTGATGATCCTTCTCTGTGCTTTGTGGATGCTATTGATACTATGGTACAAGATTGTTTTGATTTGGAGTGTGTTGATGAGATGGAAGTTGCTTTACAGGCTCCTATAGATGAAATTGCTAGAGATTATGTATTGTCATCTGATTTGCAGGAGGCTATAGTAGCTTTAGATCATCGATCTCCCACCTATGTGCCACCAAGGGGAGACCGCATCGAGCTGACCATTCCTACTGAAAAGCTTCTGCCATCTATTATCCAAGCGCCTGATGTTGAATTGAAACAACTTCCTAATCACCTTAAATATGCTTTTCTTGGTGAAAATAATACTCTGCCTGTCATTATTTCTAATAAATTGACATTTGGACAGGAGGAGCGATTGGTGGCTATTCTAAAGGAAAACAAGGAGGCGTTAGGATGGACGATAGCAAACATTAAGGGCATCAGTCCTACCCTCTGCATGCATAGGATACTATTAGAGGATGATGCCAAGCCGTCTAGACAACCTCAGCGGAGACTCAACCCGCCAATGATGGAAGTGGTAAAGAAGGCGGTGTTGAAGCTCCTTCAGGCAGGTATGATCTTTCCCATATCTGATAGCAAATGGGTGAGTCCTACGCAGGTTGTCCCTAAGAAGGGAGGTATTACTGTTGTTGAGAATCAGGATGGTGAATTGGTCCCTAGCAGGGTACAAACTGGATGGAGAGTCTGTATTGATTATCGAAAATTGAATGCAGTTACTCGCAAGGACCATTTTCCCCTTCCCTTTATTGATCAAATGCTTGAGCGCCTTGCCGGCCGTTCCTTTTATTTTTTTTTAGACGGTTACTCAGGATATTTTCAGGTACCAATAGCACCAGAGGACCAAGAAAAAACGACATTTACATGCCCTTTTGGCACTTTTGCATATCGCAGAATGCCTTTTGGGTTATGTAACGCACCTGGGACTTTCCAACGGTGTATGGTCAGCATATTTTCTGAGTATGTTGAGCGCTTTATAGAAGTATTTATGGATGACTTCACTGTACATGGAGATGATTTTGATACTTGCTTGCATCATTTATCACTTGTGCTTAGACGGTGTGTAGACACCAACTTAGTCCTCAATTCTGAAAAGTGTCATTTTATGGTTGAGCAAGGCATTGTTTTGGGTCATATTGTGTCTAGCAGGGATCTTGAGGTGGATAAGGCTAAGATTGATGTCATTCAGCCTCTACCTTACCCCACCAATGTGCGCGAAATTCGCTCTTTCTTAGGCCATGCAGGTTTCTATCGCAGGTTTATTAAAGATTTTTCTAAGATTTCTGCACCTCTTTGTGATTTACTGAAAAAGGAAGTAGCTTTTGAGTTTGATGACAGGTGTAGAGCGTCCTTTGATGAGCTTAAAGGTCGCCTGACTAGAGCTCCTATAATTCAAGCACCTATATGGTCCCAACCTTTTGAGATTATGTGTGATGCTAGCGACTATGCTGTGGGGGCTGTTTTGGGACAAAAGGAAGGAAGGAGCTCTCATGTCATCTACTATGCCTCCATGACTCTGAATGGAGCACAAAGGAACTACTCAACCACTGAGAAAGAGCTCCTGGCTGTGGTCTTTGCACTGGAGAAGTTTCGCTCCTATCTCCTAGGAGCTAAGGTAATTGTCTTCACTGATCACGCTGCTCTTCGCTATTTATTAACTAAGAAAGAAGCAAAGCCAAGATTGATTCGTTGGATTTTACTTTTGAGTGAATTTGACATTGAAATCAAAGATAAGAAAGGTGCAGAAAACTTAGTAGCGGATCACCTCAGCAGACTTGTCCAAGGAGAGGATAAACCCGAAGATCAAAGACCCATTCACGGTGAGTTTCTTGACGATACATTGTTTTACTTGACTCACACATCTTCTTTGCAGCTGCAGGAACAAACAGGGACGGAAAATGCTGCGGCCGCAGCATTCATGCGGCGCCCGCCGCATAGCAGTGCGGCGCCCACAGCACCCATGCGGCGCCCGCCGCACACTGTTCAAACCACCGTTTCACCTCTTTCTCTCCCATCTGACGAGGTAAGTTCTGATATTCCTGAACTTTTGATGGGTGTCCATACTCCTCGACCTTGGTTTGCCAATATGGTGAATTTCTTGGTCACGGGAGAATTTCCACCAAACTTTACAAAAGCTCAGAAGGACAAGATTCGACATGACTCTCGCTTCTATGTTTGGGATGACCCCTACCTTTGGAAACATTGTGCTGATCAGGTAATTAGGAGGTGTCTGCCCGACAATGAGGTACAATCTGTCCTTACTTTTTGTCATGCCCATGAATGTGGAGGCCACTTTGGTCCCCAAAAGACTGCTAGGAAAGTTTTAGAAGCAGGTTTCTTTTGGCCTCACTTATTTAGGGATGTTAATTCCTTCTGTAAATCATGCGATAGATGCCAAAGGATTGGGAACATATCGGAAAGAAATGAAATGCCACAAACTAAGATCATATTCTGTGAAATTTTTGATGTTTGGGGTATTGATTTTATGGGTCCCTTTCCTAGCTCTTTTGGGAATATCTATATTTTGCTTGCGGTGGACTATGTCTCCAAGTGGGTGGAGGCAAAGGCCACCAGAACTGATGATTCCAAAGTAGTTGCAGATTTCCTAAAAGACATAATTTTCGCAAGATTTGGGGTACCTAAAGCTCTAGTCAGCGACAGGTGGACACATTTCTGCAATAGGACCATCACTGCCCTGTTAAAGAGGTATCATGTCACGCATAGAGTGTCCACTGCCTATCATCCTCAGACCAATGGACAAGCAGAAGTATCAAATAGGGAGATTAAGAGCATTCTGGAGAAAACAGTGGCCCCAAATAGGAAGGATTGGAGTCTAAGGCTGAATGATGCTCTTTGGGCTTATCGGACTGCCTATAAGACTCCCATTGGTATGTCTCCCTATCGAATTGTGTTTGGGAAGGCTTGTCATCTCCCGGTGGAACTTCAACATAAGGCATACTGGGCTGTCAAGAACTGCAATATGAGAATGAATGAAGTGGGAGAATTCAGGAAACTTCAAATGCAAGAGCTGGAGGAATTGCGTTTGGATGCATATGATAATGCAATGATCTACAAGGAGAAGACAAGAGCTTGGCATGACAAACATATCCTGCGGAAGGTACTCAATGTAGGAGACAAGGTCCTCCTATACCAATCACGTCTGAAACTCTTCCCAGGAAAGCTTAAATCAAGGTGGGAAGGACCCTACACCATCTCAAGGATTTTCTCTCACGGAGCAATTAAACTCTATGATCCCAAGTCTAATGAGCTCTTCAAGGTCAATGGTCATAGGGTTAAGCCATACTTTGAAAACATTCCACATAGTGAAGAGGAGGAGTTGGTGCTTGCTGAACCAACCGACTAGGCCACTCAAGAGCCATCACGTCGAGCCAACGACTTGAAACAAAGGCGCTACTCGGGAGGCAACCCGAGGTAAGTTCTCGTTTCCTTTTCATCTTCATTATTTCTTAGGTAGTTTCATTAGTTAATTATTTGAGGATTCGTAACATAGGTAGTTTAAAATAAAAAAAAATAAATAATAAAAAAAAAAGTTGTGTACTGATGGCCACCCTCTGGCAGCGGCCGCAGCAACCCATGCGGCGCCCGCCGCACAGCAAATCCACAGCAATACCTTCTGGCGGCGGCCGCAGCAAGCCATGCGGCGCCCGCCGCCTCTCAGACCCGTGATAAACAAAAAAAAAAAAAAGAAAAAAAGAAATTAATATACAAGAGATAGAAACCCTACCTCTTACTTTTGAGAACCTCCTCCTTCCTCTCAAATTACCTGCCGCCACCCACCCTCCATTGTCATCTCCTTCAACCTTTGCAAAACCACCATAACCACCTCCCAAGCTCTTTCTTTTCCTCTCTTTTTCCCCCTAATCCAACCTCTCCTCGCCGGATCTGCGCCCGCCGCTGCTGCTCACCGCCACCGCTGCGCCCGCCGCCACCGCTGCGCCCGCCGCCACCGCCGCGCTCGCCGCTGCTGCTCGCCACCGCTCCTGTACACGAAATCAGCCCCTAATTTGATATATTCTCAATTTCAACCCCTCTTTTACAACTCTCCTGGTATGATTCCCCCCCTATTCTCTTTCAATTTCAGATTTTATTTGCTATATTGAGAACTAGGTAGAGATTTGATATTTAGTTGCTTATTCATTGATCAAAGGTTGGAATTTGAGTGGGATATTTTTGTTGTTTTCTTTTTAAAGGAGACTGATTTATTTATATATATATTTAAGGGCTGATTTGTTTTTGGGTTGTGAAATTTGAAGTTGGATCTTTGGTTTGAAATGGTCAATTGAGTAAATTTGGGGTGGGATTGTTGACATTTGTTACATATTCTTGAGTTTGGGTGGATGATTGGAAAAAGATTTGGCTTTTTTGGGGTAAGTTTAATTGAAAAATTGGTGTTGGGATTTTGATTTGGGGTTCATGAGTTACTTGAGGTATGTTGGGTGCTTTATTGTTTGACTTGAGTTGTATTGACAATTCGTTATTGAATGTTAGATTTGATTATAATGGTGCGCCGGTTGAGGAACGTATCTAAGGAACAGAGGAAGGCTTTTGAGAGCTTCGACCTCAAGCGGTTCATACAAACGAAGTTTTTTGACGTTTCCACCCTTTAGAGACTGGGTATGTTAGATGTCACCAGTCGTATGCTCACTCATGGTGGGCTAGGGAGATTCATAGAGTGTAATGCCCCCACATACCCAGAACTGGCGGCGGAGTTCCTTATTACTTTTGAGCGTGTGGACGCCTCTAGGGTTAGGTTCAACTTGTTGGACGAAAGGCATACGTGCACACACGACCAACTGAGACGTGCCTTTGGGATTACTCGGGCCCCCTCCCCAGATTGGCAGTCCCTATCTTCAGAGCAACAACGCTATGACTTTTGGCAGGCAGCTACTGGCACCAGATTCGATGGACATCATGGCGAATACAACTACAAATTTGTCCATCCATGCTTACGACTAGTTCACAAGGTCCTGGCCATGTCTTTCAGCGGTCAGGGCGACGTGAACAAGGTGCCTGTAGGCGATCTGTCTTGGCTATGGAGCCTGGCTCCCCAGTCACATGGTACACCGGACTGGGTTGAGATCTTTATAGACAACTGCATCAAGATCCGCACGAAGAAGAGGAAAGGGAGAATTGGCTTGGGGGGAATGATCAGCCTGATAGCCTACCACATTCTGCAGCCTGACCAGTGCGGTGTACCCATGTCTGGTGGGCACACTTATACGATTGATCAGCTGAGGAGGGCATATTTGATTGAGGTACCTGATGGGCCAGGTTACATTTGGAAGGCGGGGCAGAATGGAGCCCACCGCCTAACCCTGCCTATGGCCTTACCTTATGGGCCTACCAACGATTCCCTCTACATACAACCTGCTCAGAATGTGGTGGGGGAGGAGGATGATGAGGATGATGAGGACGAGTATGAGGATGATGCCCCTGCACAGACAGATTACCATATGGGGGATGCACAACAGGCTGCTGGATCTTCTGCGGGACCTCGCTTCTCTTCTGCAGAGGACGACCCCTGGCGGGACCATTTAAGCAATGAGTTCCACCGTATGTCCTTACACTAGGATGCCTTTGAGTTCACCCTCAACGACATCGGTCGCACTGTGCGGGAGACGGACTACAACGTGGCGGAGATGCGGAGAGAGCAGACCTACTACTTCCGCCAGCAATACCCTCACATACCACCGTACCAGTCACCGCCTTACCAGCCGCCGCCTCAGTGAGTGGTTAGTACTACCTTCTTCACCCTGATTTTTATGTTTATTTTGGTTGTCTGTACTGTTTCAATGAGGACACTGAAAATTTTAAGTGTGGGGGAGGAGATTTATATGTATATTATGTCAATTCTGCATTTTCTAGGACCATGTTTTATTTCTGCACAACATATTAAGTTCTGTAATAATTAGTTTATTTCATTTCTGCTAAGTTTAAATTTTTGTCTTTTATTTATTTAAATTTTCTGCATTTTCGGAATTAAAAAAAAAATCGAAAATTCAAAAATAGAGCATGCATTGCATACATATGTGTTATTCAAATACCCATCTGACTTAGTTTGTCCTCTATTTTAAATTTCAAGCATGATTCATAAAAATCCCATGGAGTTCTGGATGTTTTGATTTTGTCTTTATTTGATTTTTGTGGAACATGAGCTAGCAAATACAATTGAGCATGTATGATTGAGCTAAAGTATGATTGAAGTCCTCAAAACATGACCCTGTGAGAATATTTGACCTTAGTTGAATACTTTTGCTCAATTGTGTGAATTAATCGCCTAGTGTTGCTACCTCTGGGCATTGACTGCAATATCTAGTTTTAAAGACCGACTCACATGTTGTTGCTTGCGGAGTTGATGTTATACTTTGAGTCTTTTGCTGAATTGGTAAATATTTAGTGAATGAGGTGGCAATGGTTGATGCACTTAGTAACCGGATCTATGCATGACACCCATGGATATGATTCGCGCAAAAAGGTGTTGAAAACTATCCACTAGGAAAGAAAGCTTGATCATTGAGTAACCAGGTTCATTCATGACACCCATGTTTGCAACTTGCGTCAAAAGGTCTTCAAGTGGACTTCATAGTAGTAGGTTGAGGTGTTGATAGACCGGGGCCATTCATGACACCCATGTTTGCGCTTCGCGTAAGGAAAGCACCAAGACAAGAAAAAGAAAAAAAAAAGAAAAAAAAAAAGAAAAGAAGAAAAAAAAAATCCATTTTATTTTCTTTATTGTTTCCCGCGAGTAATGACATTTCGGTAGAGAATTGGTGATATGGTGGTCAATGTCTATGAGCTTAGTGCATGATTGGTTTGAGTTGAGAGTTGTACCTTAAAGCCTAAACACATGAGTGAAACACACATTTCTGGTGAGATTGGATAATGTCTACTTCTAAGCTTTGATCACTAAAGTACATGCTATGACGTTTGTTTGCTTGGTTTATGTGTTCACCTGCTATAATGTTGTTTTTTTTTTTATGAATTGAAATTTGAAGGGATTTCCTGTGGGATACATTGATTCATGTTCATTCTATCATTGCTTGAGGACAAGCAAAAGTTAAGTGTGGGGGAATTTGATAATGCATATATTAGATAGGCATTATAGGCATTTTTAGCTTAGATAGGTTGCATTTCTTTCGTTCTTTGTTACTAAATTGCATCTTATGATTATTCTAGAAGAGTTCGGATTCTGCGCAAATTTGTGGTTATCTTGCAGATCGAATCGGAACACATGCGGGAGATGCAATACCTTGAAGAGGAGTATAAAAGACATTGGAGAGAAGCAAGGAATAAAAGGAGCAAATCACCTCAAGAAGCTAGTCTCGGAAAGAAGACAAGAAAAACCGCAAACAGTAATGCGGCGGCCGCAGCATGAGGTGCGGCGGCCGCCGCCAGTGACGAAGAGAAATAATACTAATGCTGCGGCCGCAGCATACATGCGGCGGCCGCCGCATCTGCCGACAGCGTTGAGCGCGTCGTTTCAATTAAAAAAACCCTAGATGCTTTTTATGGTTTTTGTTGATGGCCGACTTTGGATGATACAAAAGGCCACTTTTTAGTTATTTTTGAGGGACTTCTATTCTATTCTATTCATTAGACACTTTAGAGAATTTGAGCAATGTCTTCCATGAGGAAATAAATTCATCTATTCTGCCTGCAATTTGAAGCTTTATTTGGATTGATTGTGAGTTTCTAATTCTCGTTCTTATTTCCTATATTTGAATGTTTCGACTTCCTTGTGCTTGATTGTCTATTGTTTTATTCTATCTAGCCCGCGCAACTAGTTAGAATCAATTCAATTGCTAAGGTTTTGTAGATTCCTGATTGTTAACCTTAACCTAAGTGGCAAACTTGTTCCTTTAGGGCTGATTGAACTAATTGAACAAGTAGGAAGTTGAATGTGTTGTTAAATCCTTCTTTAGGGACTGCAAATACCTTGGCTAATCTCTGAACTTAAAGCTATCAATTGGGTTAAATCCTTCTTTAGGGACTGTTCGATTGATAAGGGTTTCTAGGACTGATTGGACTAGTAACTATATTAGGTCGGGACAAGGGCATTCATAGGAAACTTAATAGGACGAGAAGAAGTTACAAGGATCGCTTCAATCCAATAAAGTGGAAAATTGTAGGTAGAATTACTTCTCCAAATTGTCTGAAACCAATTCCTTTACTTTGCTTTATTCACTTCGCTTCGAGAAAAGGCGAATCTTTCACACACAAAAACCCCCCAAACTGGTTACTTTGATTGACACTTGAAGCATACTTGAGTTATAAATTTCCCTGTGGATCGACCTCTTGCTTATCGCTATACTTGCTTTAGGTTTGAGTTTTCTTTGGCGGAATCAACGATAGGTTTTACCTCCGTCACAGAGCTAGGGCAATTAGCCCGCCATGATTTCTTGACTACATTACGAAAATCTTTCCGAAGTAGCCAGGCATTTTCGAACTTGAAAGTTGGGGCTTTGAAGCTAGGATTAACCTCAAAGGAGATGGAAATTGGGCAATGGTCCGAAGAGAAGAAAGCACCATTATATGTGATCATGTTAGAAAAAGCTTCAATAACCTGTTGATGGACAAGCACTCGGTCAAGCTTTTCACGGATGTTGAAATTTTCCTCCGAGTTCTTCCTCCATGTGAACGGATTACCAAAGGTGGGAAGGTCTAGAAGTGAGCATTCATTTTAGAACGAGATAAGTCGAGAAAACCTGGATATCCGGGGATTGGCCCCGCCGAATTTGTCAGCACTGCAGAGGATCTCATTAAAATCACCCTGGACAATGCACGGAATAGGTGAGTCGTTGACAATTGTTTTTAACATTTTCCAAAATGGTTCTTTTTCACTTGGTGTCGGCGGTGCATAGACAAATAAGACTAAGATCGGAAACCCATCAAGCAGGCTTTCCAACCTAAGGCCGATAATACGCGGTAAGTGGGCAGCAATGGAGATATTAAAATTTAATAGCTGGTGAGATTTCCAAAGGACTCCTATTCCGCCGGATCGCCCGGTAGCCGGTGACCAAGCCCCTTCATCAAATCCAATATTTCTCCACATCTTGTCGTCCGGAATGTTTTCCGTCTTAGTTTCAGCTAGTTCCATGATTTGAATATGTTCATTTTTACACATTGAATCAATTTCCGTCCAGAAAGTTCTTTTTCCTATCCCCCTACAATTCCAAAAGCACATATTCATATATAATTGTCGATGGTAAAAGGACTTGTTTTCGGAGTCCTTAAACCAAGATGATTTTAATGTAGCATTGGACTTGCTAAAGTAAAAGGATAGGCCCGTGTAATCATACCACTAATAAAACAAATGCATTTCAAAGTGTTCTTAACAAGGTACATAATATCACAAATGTATTCCAAAGAGGTTATAGACCCGAGGTAAACAAAACGTATATAACATGCATACCCAGGGCTAGTGAGATTACCCCAAATCCAATTTAGAAAATAGATTTGAGATGTGATTTTAAACAAATAGATGGAACAGAACACAAACATATCATTTCTACAGGGTGTGTTATCCCCCATCTTATGCAAACATATTAGAAAATAAACTACTACCACATTTATACCAAAGGACAAAAGCAAGCAAGGCCCAATCCATACGGTGAAGCAAACATCTTTAGAGATAGGCAAACAAGTAGCTATCAGAAGGTATAGTTGGACATTAATCAAAGCACTCCAGTAGGCATGTTCCAAAATCAGCTTCTTCCTAATCTGATTCAGCACCACCCAAATAGTGATGACATCGCTAGCGGGGACATTTCTGCTGTAAAATATTATTAACAAGAGGCAAATTTCAGAATACCGTTTTGTAGAATAAATTGGCATACATCTTAGCTTGACATTGAGCAAGAGGAGAACCCCCCAACAAAATTGTAAGAAGAATCCCATCAACAAGGGCAATACCCACATCAACAAGGGCAATACCCACTCGGACACACCATGGTTTCCACTACTGCTGCTAGTATCTATTCTTCGCAATGACCTTACTATTATTTCACTTAAGTTTCCAGGAGAAAGGAAAGGGTATAAATCGCAACAAACAATTTGCGGCCACCCAAAGTGCTTTAAAGATAACTGCAACCCATTTTCCAGATCACAGATAATAGAATCAGTAAACATGAAACCAAGGGGATGAACAAATCCAAGATCAAAAGTAGCTATTAACCAAAACACTAATTTATCAGTCAATAAACCCTTTTGAAAGACTATCTTGGGATGCCGTTTAGACGAGCAATAAGCAGCAGAATCACCAAAGCCAAAATCCAAAGGTTGGATAGACAATAACCATTCCGGGAGGGGATGAAATCTGAGACAATAACATGCAGCGCATGGTATTAAAACAGCCGAAGCAAGAATCAACTTTTTTTTAACAGGATTTAAGAAAAACCCTTCTTCATCAGAACTGGAAAAAGGAACTATAAAAGCCCCAAAATCAACAGTTTGTTCAAGGCCCGAAATTCGGGGGGGTGAGGGGTGAAGAGGAGACCTCTAGCACCGGGTTTTCTAAACACCAATCTATGTTGAATAAAGGAGCTATAAATAGCAATTGAGCCAAACCATTCATAAGATCAGTAAATTTCATTAACGTTATCCGACAGTTGATTAAAACACTAATTTTTTTAATAAAGATTGACTCAAGATGAGGCATAACAAGATACCTGTGTTTGAGGTGCTTCAATGAGAACCACCAAATGAGAAGCCAGAGAAACAATATGCTCTGAGCCAGCCCATTCCGAGCACTAGAAGGCAGCAATCTCACAAACCGCAGGGAAACTGCAGTCAATTTCTGAGAACCCTTTCGGGGGGTAGAGGATGAAAGAGCACATGGCTCCTTCACAGGTTTGTTGACACACCAAGAAACGGTATTTATGAACAGCAAATCCTCAATCCAACTCTGCAAGGTAGCCATAGCAGCCCTAGTAACAAACGTTTTTCCAAGGCCCGAAAATCGGGGGGTAGGGGGTGAAGAAGCATAAGCCTCTAATACCACAGATTTGTCAAGGCCCGAAGATCGGGGGGTAAGCAGTGAAGAGACACAAGTCTCTAACACTGTGTTTTTCAACCACCAAACAGTGATGAGTTTCCTGGACAATAAATTGCAAATATAATTAACCACAATCAAGAGGGAGATTGAGATAGTAGACCTAGACAGTAACGCAGAAGCCACAAAGGAGGAAATCATGGGAGAAATCCCCACCACTGGAGCGTAATAGGGGCCGGGATGAAGCAACCTCGTCGACGCCCAAACACCGAACAGACCACAGCTCGAAGACACAAAAGCTTTGCAACGCCCCAACCAAACACACACCGGAACCCTCTTCCGACCCCCGCCACAAGGACAACGTCAGCCCCACCGCCACCAAGGATTAGGAGACCAACACCACCGCCACCCAAAAAGGGGATTTTTCTTTCTCTTTCTGAAATCCCACCCAATAGGGATATCAACCTTCCTCTCCGACAACATCTCGCCTGAGAAACCAAGCACCGAGCAGCACAACCAAGGGTAGAAAAGATTCGATTCCACCCCTGGGAGGGATTTGAGATCATAAATGGTGAATTTATTGTCAGGGATTGGAGGAGAGATCACGGGATTGAGCACAAAAACATGGTGAAGGGGAGGAACAACCCGGATTTGACGAGGGATTGTGTAGAAAACGCCATTGCTATTCGATTTAGGGTAAAGGCTTGCTGGAGAAAGGGGTCGCAGAAGGAGTTTTGCAATGGGGGTTGGGGCGCGTGGAGGAGCGCGTTCTGATTGAGTACATACATATCTGCAGGATGATTGTTCCTCCCATTTCTCTTTTTGTGCTCCTCGAATGTGTGACATGTGTCTTTCTTTTCTTTTTCTTTTTTGTTTGTTTGTGCTCTTAGGGGTTTTTTTTTTGGTTGAATTTCTCACAATTTGATTTTTTTTTACAGTATTGAAGACGAAGGAGCAGCGAATTTCTCACAATTTAATTGAGGTAACTTCATTCCTTTTTCTCTCTCTCGGTTACCTGGTGGTAGAAATTTTAGTGTTCATTTCGATTACATTAAAAAAACCCAAGAATTGAAATAACTCAGGAAATAGATTTTAATAAATTTTAGTGCTCATTTCGCGTATTTATTAATTGTTTGTGGAAATGATAGGCCGGACTTAAAAACTTCTTAGCGATGAAATCTAACAGGAAATATCTTGAAGTATCTTTCTTGTAGTTATATTTCCTCGTAGCACATATAATCAGGCAAAGTATCCCCATTTTCGTCGGGACCTGGTTGCTCTATTGCCACGCTAAAGTGGGATTCTCCTTGGTACTCAAAGGTGAGGCGGCTCCCTATTATGAGGTTCGTAATGTTCGCAAAAGATCGTCATCCTTCCGATAGGGAAAACCAGTCCCCCTCGTCTCGTTCGACTAGGATTAAGAATTCTTGGTTTGAGGGAGAACATAGGTAGATGTGGTTTGTTATTTCCTCCCCAAATTCTACAAAGATATATGGTAGCGGGAGCCTGTGTAAGTGGCTTTCCCTAAGGATTATTCTGGCGAATTTAGGATTTTGAAAAAATATAGTGTTTGTGATGGAATTTGGTGGAGGGGTTTCTGGTGGAGAGGGCTCTCCTAAAACCCTGTCGAAACTTGGCATTGTGCTTTTTGGACAATTCAAATTGTACTCCCGATGATTTTATTTATACCAGTTCTACGTGCAGGGGATAGGGACGTTGCTTTTACAGAGTTATCTCTTTAATTGTGGTGAAGCAGGTTGGTGCGTGTTGCTAGTATGTCTTTCGTGCGGCTTAGTGTTCGGATTTTTCCTGTAATTTTTTCCACTGCCTGGGCTGAAATCGTCTTTATCAGATGCGATTTGGATGTGTTACCTGATATTTATTGCCCTCGTGGTTGAACTGAGTGGTGGGCGGTTTGCTTATTGTTCAATACCTACTGCCCTCGTGGTAGCACTAAGTGATAGGCAGTTTCCATTGATGTTTTTCTTTATGGTTAGTTGATGGACGGTTTTTAGTCGCGTAAACCGTATCAAAATAAAACTCAAGCCTACAAACTGGTATAACAAGTAAGTAAGAGGTCGATCCCACAGAGAATCAAGTATTTCTCAGCAATGTGTATTTACCAATTAGTAGAAAGGGGGGTTTTGGTTGATTGAAATAAGAAAGAAAACAAAATAAACTATAAACAGATTGATGCAAAACAATTTAGAGAAGATCGCTCTACTTTATTTGGTTGAATTGATATTGTAACTTCCTCTTGTCCTTTTAGTCTTCCTATGAATGCCCTTGTCCCAACCTAATATAGTTACTAGTCCAACCAGTCCTAGAAACCCTTATCAATCAAACAGTCCATAAAGAAGGATTTAACCCAATTGATAGCCTTAAGTTCAGAGATTAATCAAGGTATTTGCAGTTCCTAAAGAGGGATTTAACAACACATCCAACTTCCTACTCATTCAATTAGTTCAACCAGCCCTAAAGGAACAAGTTTGCTACTTAGGTTAAGGTTCACAACCAGGAATCTACAAAACCTTAGCAATTGAATTGATTCTAACTAGTTGCGCGGGCTAGATAGAATAAAACAATCAAACATGCAAGCACAAAGAAGTTGAAACATTCAATATAGGAAATAAGGAACAAGATTCAGAAACTCACAATCAATCCAAATAAAGCTTCAAATTGCAAGTAGAACGAAGAGAGTTTAGCCGCTCATGGCCAATATCGCTCTCTCTCTTTCTCTCATTGTCTGATAGAACGTGTAATAGAATAGAAGTCCCTCGAAAAATAACTAAAATTGGACTTATAAACAATCCCAAGTCGTCCATAAAAATATCCAACACAAACTAGGGTTTTCTTAAATGAAATGGCGTCGCGCTGGCAACCCGTGTTGCGGCCGCGACATACATGCTGCGGCCACTTCATTGGTCTTTCACGGAAAATCAGTCTCGAATTTGCTCTTGTTGTCAACACGAAAGTTGTAGTTCTCTGAAAGAGCTTTCCAACGCATGGTCATAATAGTCAATCGGACAACTGAGGCTTCCAGAAAGTGCAAAAACAGTTCAGCATGTCTGGCGACAACTTCTGCAGACTTGTTCTTCGTTTAGGTTCGCTTCTTCTTCTCAGGACCTCTTGAGACCTTCATGTAAGCTTCTTCGATCAACTAGATGTTCTCATCTAATGCGTTATCAACCCATGGCTCCTCATCGGATCCACAATTACCTGAAATAATCAATAAAAGTGTGTAGATTCCGACTCCACCAACATAGAGAGCAAATATGCAAACTGTACTTAATCCATGCATGAAATGCAACTTAACTAAGCTAAATGCAACCTATTATGCCTACCTAAATGCATGCTATCATTAGTATAAGAAAGTAGGAAACCCAAAACTTTTGTTGTAGTTAGCCAATGATAACGAATCCTGCAACGCCAGTTGATATCCCCGACGCAGTTTTTCCTCGCGTGAGGGGTTTCACCCGGGATATTCCCGCGGAGGGGCATTTATATAGGATGGTAATCTATATTTATGTGATTAGGTTTTTGATAAATGAAGGGTTTCTGATGTGCTTGCTTTTGTTGTAGCCTTTACCCACCATATACAGGGATTATTGTTATGATGCCCTTGGACTTGTCCATTTATGGACACGGTTGGATGAGGAATTTATGGTGAGGGTGGAAGCCTTAGGACCCAACAATTACTGGTTTACCATTTGGTGGCCCGCATTCGTTGTTTCGAATGAACTTCAAATTGGGACACGCCTGATTTTTGAATATGAAGGACACTCTTGCTTTGATGTTGTTGCTATGAACCATAGTCCTGATCTAAATGGTGATGTGGACTTCTCTGTTCAATGCTGAACGTTCCTGTTTTTATTATGTTTGCTATGGTTATATCGCTTTGTCGCCAGCGGGTGGTTATGTTTGATGTATAATTGTTTATTAAATTATCGTAGTGCTACTTGTTTTGAGGTTATCGTAAACTGTGGTCGATCCAATGAGCAAGTAATTTCCAGTGTGACGCTTGTGATTAAAAGACTTTAATCTCTAGTGTGATATTCACGACTAGAAGCTTTCAATCTCCAGTGCGAGATTTCTTGATTAAAAGGTTTGAATCTCCAGCGCGAGGTTCTTAATTAAAAGATTTCAATCTCTAGTGCGAGATTCTTATTTAAAAGATTTCAATCTCCAGTGCGAGATTCTTATTTAAAAGATTTCAATCTCCAGCGTGAGATTCTTATTTGAAAGATTTCAATCTCCAGCGCGAGATTAGCGTTTGAGAAATAATGATCTCCAGTATCCTTAGATGCTGGGGAAGAATAGATCAAGAGATCTCCAGTGCGCTGTTCGTGAATAGAGAAACTTCAATCTCCAGCGTCGTTAGATGTTGGGGAGGAAGTAGTTAGGAGATCTTCCTCGCGTGGTTCGCGAATAAAGAAACTTTATTCTTCAGCGTCTTTTGACGTTGGGAATTTTCTTTGAACCGTTATACAAAGGTTGATGACAAATTTAATCTTAAAGAAGAGAATTTTTATTGACAAACCGAGCGTTTCTTAAGAATTTTAACATGGAAGAACCTTGCTTATCGAACGGGTCCTAGAATCTAACGGAAACCATTTGCTATTGGACCGTGGTAGTCGCTATCGTAGAGCTCATCTTCTATGTAGCGGCCTTGCTTTTCGAAGAAGTGGACTTCAAACCTTGCTTCTCCTAGGTGGGTGAACATGATTGATGTTTCCAGCTCTAGTCCGTGTGATTCAACAAAGTCCCTCCTTTCACGTGCCATTGAGTGAGATCCGTATATGTCTCATACTATGTGGACAGGGAAATCTTTGACGACGCGAGTGGACAGAAAGATTTGTTCGGGAAAATGGGGTTGGAAATGCCGGGCGACCTTGTAAGGCAACATCATGCGTATGTATTGTTCGTTCCTTACTAAATAAATATCAAATATAAAGGGATTGTTTGGCCTTTGATTGCTGATGTTTGCTGCCATATTTGTGTTTTTCCTGGGAGGATCAGGAATGAGAAGGTTGTGCCTTTTATGTTGTAAGGAAGGAGGATTTTTATAGTGGTTTCGACTGGTTTGAAAATGATTTTTGCGATATATGACTATTTTCGTGTTTCGGAACACACCAGTGTACTTGGTCTAGTTTTACATGGATTCTTCGTCACGTGTAGGACATGCAGAGTATCTTGGGAAATCCTTCTCGCAGATTTTTTGTCTAGTTTCAACGTATGTAATAAATGATTTAGACGATTTCCAAAGTATGCACTCCTGTTTTCTAGGTATAAAAAGGGCGTGGTGTTGTGTTCTGGCACAGGGATGGCGTCGCCCAATTCTAGTATGCGTGATTTTTTCCGTTGGGTTGATGAAGAGGAGAGGATGCATTGTCTTATAAGTTGTACACATTCTTCGTGATTTATATTGTTTCTTGGACCTAAACCATTTATTGAGTGGCAATGCTTTTTTGTATGAAGCCTCTTCTTGATGCTTTTGAGAGAATGTATGGTCACGTTGTAACTGACCATGTCAGTTTAGTTTCTACAAATGGTGAGACCTTTCGTGTTGAACTCTCCCAGGATTGCTCTAACCGTTGGTGGTTATCTGGTGGTTGGAATAGATTTGCGATCAACAATGGCGTTAAGGTTGGAACATCGGTGGTGCTCTTTCAATATGTGGAAGGACATTGCTTCA
The DNA here is from genome assembly GCA_037127255.1 of Persicaria tinctoria. Lineage (NCBI taxonomy): Eukaryota > Viridiplantae > Streptophyta > Magnoliopsida > Caryophyllales > Polygonaceae > Persicaria > Persicaria tinctoria. Next base: position 16,074,905 of record JBANSL010000020.1, on the reverse strand, counting down.
AAACCCTTGTTCTTGAAGATGAAGACGAGTAGAGCTTTTTGAGTGTTTTGTAATTTTAGCAGATATTTGTTGTTTACGTTGTGTTTTTATTAACCTTTAATCGCATGCTTTGGTGTCTGTAATTGCAAATATTTCTGTTAATGATATCTCGATGTTTTTGAATGATCCGGCCTGTGCTTTTGTGTTTTTGTCTTTTTTCGACTTGGATGTGACCTTTACTAGTGGGATAATGTCGTTCTGGATCGTAGAGTTGGGTTCTGCAACTTTTGCCACTTGACTGGCATGCAGTTGGTTATGAAAATGTTGCCCTGTTTGCTTTATTTGGTGATAAATATCAGATGCTCGGGTTAAATCTTTGGCAGTTGTCCTTGGGCTTTGTTTGATTTAGCAGTATTCTTGTATAGAGGAATCATGACCTCCCCTCCCCATAGTCGGCGTGATTTTTTTCGTTCCATTGATTCTGAAGAGAAGATGGAATATTTGGTAGCCTTCTTTACCCGTGTTCTGTAATTTGTGTGCTTTTTATTTGATATTTTGGTTTCGTGGCTTGCAGCTTTTGCCCGAATCATTTGGTGTTTAATATGCTCGCGAGGGATTGAATTACGTGTGTTTGGTCTCTCATATTGGGCGAGAGTTTCGAGTCAGGGTGTTTCGAGATAGCCAGGGTCGCCATATCCTTACCAAAGGCTGGCGTGCTTTTGCTGTGGACAACGACTTCAGCGTCGGGGGGTCTCTTATTATCTTTAAGTGTGAGGGGAGTAGTCGTTTTACGATAATCGTTTTAGAAGCGAATGAATAAGCTTGGCCTGGGATCGTACTACATAATCCCTTTCAATATTTTATTTGTATGTTGGCTTTTATTCGCGTTATATCGGACATGTTTTCAAGGTTTGTTTAAAAATTGGACTAGAATAACCCACACATCCGATCTTAGCGGGCTGTTTTAAAGATTGTTTGATGTCATAGTTTGAACAAACCTGAATTGTAAACAATAACAAAGCAAAACATAATGTTTTTATTAATCCTCCAGATGATATGGAAACTCGTAGACGTAATTCGTAAACAGAGCGATGGCAACTAAATTTACTTCTACGAAGTTCTAATTCAAAGGAAGAGAAAACTAGAAACTTTCTATGAGCATTCTCGATTTACCTCCTCCGAGGCCTGGCCGGGATGATCCGAGTTCTGCCCTGACTCAAACGGGATCCATTCGAAAGCGGACCTTCTGAGTGAGGAGGAGCCCATTCTGCGTCTACTTCGTCCCCTACCACATCTAGGATATGAACCTCGAAGTGAACACCTCCTTTGTGAACAGGCAAAATCGTTCCATCCGCCGCACAAGTAAGGAAGCCTATAATCTCCACGAGTAACTTCTACAGAAAAATCCCGCGAAATTCGGGTTGATAGAAGAATGTTCCTGGGAAGGTTTGGATGAAATTCATCTTCAAAATGCAATGGAAGGGACAGGCGATGTAACTTCTCTGGGAAGCGGATGTGCTCAAAAAAAGACTAAACCGCCTGGTTTGATGTAATCATAAAGAGAGAGAAGATAGGAGTAAAGAAAGTAAGTTAATGGAATGCTCCTTAAATATATTTTCTTTATAAATGGATGTCTATGTAATCGGCTCAGGATCACGGGGCATAGTAAATAGAGCATTCTGTGTGCCGTGGCAGGATAGGGACGCAAAGATCAAAGCAAGTGAAATTGTGACTTTCTTTGTAGATAAACGCAGTGCATGGGGATGCCCATAAACCTCGTGATTTTCATAGCAAATTCAGCATTAATATAAAAGTCATGATTTTGCTAAAGGTAAAAAAACCATTTGTGGAATGATCCCGTGTGGATGATCTCGTGCGACTGATAACTTGACCTTCGTCGTTCAAGTTCTTGACCCGAACCCTAATAAGTACATCCATTATTGGTGAAGAACTATAGGCGAACTTTTTTTTGAAGTTATGGGATTCGGCAAGATCATACCGCTTAGTCTTATTCTCCTTGGAGGCGTACTTGCATGCGTATCCATGCTTAAAGTGCATGCGATCGCTAAATTTATTCTCCTTTGAGGCTTACTTGCACATCCCCGTGTTCGAAAGACACACGTGATTTATAAATTTATTCTCCTTGAAGGCTGACTTGCACATCCCCGTGCTTGAAAGACACGTGATTGCTAAATTTATTCTCCTTGGAGGCTTACTTGCATGCGTATCCGCGCTTAAAGTGCACGCGATCGCTAAATTTATTCTCTTTAGAGGCTTACTTGCACATCCCCGTGTTCGAAAGAAACGTGATTGCTAAATTTATTCTCGTTGGAGGCTTACTTGCATGCGTATCCGTGCTTAAAGTGCACGCGATCGCTAAATTTATTCTCCTTTGAGGCTTACCTGCACATCACCGTGTTCGAAAGACACGTGATTGCTAAATTTATTCTCCTTGGAGGCTTACTTGCATGTGTATCCGCGCTTAAAGTGCACGCGATCGCTATATTTATTTTCCTTGGAGGCTTACTTGCACATCCCCATGTTCGAAAGACACGTGATTGCTAAATTTATCTGTATCGACAATGTTTCTTGGGTTTGGAACTTTCATTTGTATATATAAAGAGGTATACCCAATTCGGAACCCTGGTGACCCCTATACATAGAAAATCTAAGTCACCGAGTTTTTAATATGTCTAGCTTTTTACGCAAAATATGCTTTGAGATTCTTTGTATTCCATGATTTAGTGAGGATCGCGCCTTCCGAATTTTGAAGCTTGAAGGAACCCCTGCCTACTTTTTTGTGGATGACGTATGGACCTTCCCAAGTGGGTTCGAGCTTTGCCCCAGTTGTTGCTTTTCGAAGGACCATATCTCCCTTTTGTAGGGGTCGTACAAAAACACGTTTGTTGTATCCTTCTGTCAGGCGACGTTGATACTCGCTTGGTTTGAGACAAGCGGTATCCCTTTTTCTTCACGTAAATGGAGTTCTAACTCAAGGGCTTTGTCGTTGGACTCTTTACTGAAGTCGACTATTCTGGTCGATGGAATTAGTAGCTCTACTGGTATGACAACATCCACCCCAAAAGCCATTGCAAATGGTGTTTTTCCGGTAGGACTCTTAGCTGAGGTTCTATATGTCCATAAAACTAGGAGAAAGATCTTCGCCCACTCTCCTTTTGCCATTCCCAACTTTTTTCTTAAGGCATTCAAGATTTGGCAATTCGTGGTATCAGCTTGTCCGTTGGATTGTGGATAAGCAACTGATGAGAATCGGAGGTCTATGCGGAGGCCGGCGCAGAAATCACGAATTCCCTCGCAATCAAATTGGGGACCGTGATATGTGATGATAGCTTGAGGGACCCTGAATCGGCAGACCATATTTTTCCATAGGAATTTACGTACTTTCTCCGCTGTGATGGTGGCCATGGCTTCAGCTTCCACCCATTTCGTGAAGTAGTCTACTATCACAATGATGAAACACAGCTGGCCTGGTGCCATCGGGAAAGGACCCAAAATATCCATTCCCCACATTGCGAATGGACATGGTGCGGAGATGGTTTTCAAAGGATGAGGCGGACGGTGATTGAGTGATGTGTGTCGCTGACAAGGATCACATATGTGGATGACCATTTCCGCGTCCGCCCTAAGGGAGGGCCAATAATAGCCTAGGTGTGTGATTTTAGATGCTACGGCTCTCCATCCCTGGTGGTTGCCGCAGAGGCCCGCGTGCAATTCTTGCACGTGATTAAAGCCTTCCTGGTTTGAGACGCACATGAGATTCGGTAGGTTGAAACCTCTTTTGTATAGTCTACCATCTCTGACTCGGAAACGGACCGCTATTCTTCTGGTATTCTGGCTGTCCTGTACCTCGCCTGCTATTGCTCCTTTAGTTATGTATTCCAGGAGGGGTATACGCCAGTCTCCGAGGTTTGATATTCTGAATACCCCCTGATGGATTCCTCGGGCATACCTCTGCTCGATTATCCCGCGATCACTTAATCCTAGGGGCAGTGTGGTCCCCATTCTGGCCAATGTGTCGGCGCGCTCGTTTTGCTCGCGATTGATGGACATGATAGAACACTTCCCGAAGGCGGCATTGAGCGTTCTTACATGGGCCAAGTACTCGGGAAGCATTTTGGTCTTTGCTTCGTATTCTTTCTATTTCTATTTTTGTAGGATAAATAGCGTCAAAAGAAATCAAAAGGTCCTGAATTAGACCAACAGAATTCTGTCAGCTTGCTATACTAAAGGGCCCTTAACTTGTAAGGAGACCACCTCTGAATCTGTAAAATTTTGAACTTGTCGGGCTCCGTTAACCAAGGCCTTCTCGATGCCCGCGATCAAGGCTTCATACTCTGCTTCATTGTTGGTGGCTTCAAACAATAATTGGAAACATAAGTTGGTTACCTCTCCGCCTGGGTTGGTGATGGTGACTCCTACTCCACACCCTCCTGCTAATACTGATCCATCAACATTAATCACCCAGTCTTCCCCGTCGCGATCTTGGGAATCTGTAAAGACAGCTTCGACGACGAAGTCGGCCAACGCATGGGCCAAACGAGACTTCCTAGGTTTGAAATGAATATTGAATTCGGAAAGCTCTACTGCCCATTTGACCATCCTTCCGGAAAGAGATGGCGAATGTAAGATCTGATGGAGCGGCAAGTCAGAGAGCACTTCAATGGTATGGGCCTGGAAGTAGGGTCTTAATCTTTGCGATGCGAACACCACAGACAAAACCATCTTTTCTATCAGGGTATACCGGGATTCAGCGGGTTGCAACACGCGGCTGGCAAAGTAAATAGGAAACTTGGACTCCCTAGTTAGTACTGCGCTAATAGTGGTGGATCCGACAGCGAGGTATAACTATAAAGTTTCGTGCTCGCGTGGAAAATGTAAAGTGGGCAAAGCGGCCAGATAATCCTTCATGCTCTTGAAATATTTATCCGAAATGGTAGTCCACTCGACCGAACCTTTCTTTTTTAGCTGCTCGAAAAGGGCAGCGAGTGATCAGCTAACCGCGAACAGAATCTGCTCAAGTAGTTGACCGACCCATTCAACTTTTGGATGTCGTTCAGCGTCTTTGGAGGAGCCATGTCGATAATGGTTTGCACTTTTGAAGGATTAAAATCTATTCCCCGATGGCTTATCATGAAATATAGGAATTTCCCAGAATCAACTCCAAAAACGCATTTTTTCGGATTCAGATAGACGCGATTTCTTCTCAAAGTATCGATGGTTTCCTGCAAATCCTTGCAATGGGCCTCCATCGCAATGCTTTTGATCACAATATCATCAACGTAAACCGCAACATTTCTTTCGATCTGGGAAGCAAATACCTTCTCTATCATTCGCTGAAAAGTGGCTCCAGCGTTCTTGAGCCCAAATGGCATCACCTTATAACAAAAAGTGCCCTGGTTGGTGATGAAAGAGGTGTTTTTTTTCGTCGTGAGGACTCATCTTAATCTGATTGTAACCGGAATATGCATCTAGAAAGCTTAGGGTGGCATGTCCTGCCGTTGTGTCCACCGGCTCGTCGATGGACGGTAAAGGATAACTATCCTTTGGGCATGCCTTGTTCAAATCATTGAAGTCTACGCACATCCTCCACTTGCCACTGCTTTTTCTGGCTAACACCACATTTGACAGCCATGTTGAGTCATGAACTTCGCGAATAAATCCGGCTTGTAGAAGCTTGTGTACCTCTTGTCTTGCAGCTTCCAACTTTTCAGCGGCCATCTTTCTTTTTCTTTGACAGATTGGTTTTGCCTAGTTGTTAAGTCTCAGGGAATGCTCTGCGATCTCTCGGGGAAGCCCTTTTAAATCTTGCGGGGACCATGCGAAGACGTCTCGTGATCCTTGTAACAAATCCTTGAGGTGCTCTAAAGCGGGGCCAGTCAAGCTGTGGCCGTGGTACAGGATTTCGGACTTGTTTGGGAAAGGAAAAAAGGCGACTTTTTCTTCCATAATTTTTTTCAGTTATTTTCTCTGGTCGAACTTCTAACTCCGCTTGTTTTCGTTCAGATGTGGCCTCTTATTCACGCTCGTCGTGGGGTTCTTCTTTCAGAGATCCCCGAGCCCTTTCTTTAATCGTGAATATTCGATTATGGCCCTTTCTCAGCGAGGATAAGTAACAGACCCTACTTTCGGCTTGCTGTCCTCGCGCCTCGCCCACCTTTCCGTCAGCGCATGGAAACTTAATGCTAAAATGATATATAGAGCACACTATTTGGAATTTGAATAGACTTACACGGCCCATGATGGCGTTGTAGATGGATGGTAGTCGGACCACCCTGAACTTAATCATGTGGGTTCTTCTATTCGGCGTGGTACTTAGCGCCAGGGCCAACTCGATCGTTCCAGCTACTTTAACCTCATCTCCGGAAAAGGAGACTAGTTTTCCTAAGTAGCGACGTAGGGCTCTTTCGGTGATCCTGAGTTGCTCAAAGGCGTCCCAGTAGAGGATGTCTACAGACGAACCTGTATCTATCAATATCATGACCCATTTGACGGTTTTGGTTCCTATCTGTACATGGATGACCATGGGATCTAAGTGAGGCATTCTGAGATCGCGAGCATCACGGGTATCGGAGACAGAGAAACCCAGTGTAGCGTGAGCAGTGGATGCTTGTTTGACGCTGGCCTCCGACGGGGGGCGTCTAGCTTCTCTTTCGTAGTTTTTCCTCTCTTGATTGCTAGTGCCAGATGTCGCGGGTCCTCCCGCCATGGTGTTGATGCACCCATCCGGAGGAGGAGGCTTCGAGCGATCCCAGTTGGAATGCTCAGGTCGGTTAGACGAGGATCTTGCTGCAGGGGTATCCCTCGTGTCCCTGCGAGGAGGTCGATACCCTCCTCCTCTGCCTCCGTTTCTTCCTCCCTTGTTCTGGGGATAAGTTCCCTTACCTCTTCCTCCGGTTGCATACTAGGGGTTGTAGGGTCTTGGTGGTGCATTAGGCGGCTTATATTGTCGGGGAGGGGCCTCAGGATGATGGTGTTGCTGCGGCATTACTACTGGATTACCAGGATTGACTAGTGGGGCGCAGATTTGAAGGGGTGTCTCCTTTCGGGGAGGAGCCGGTGGAATTCCATAGACCGGGGGTGAGATATGGTTAAGATGCGCCATCATTACGTTGGTTGGGGCCCCAACTGGATTTGGTCTCGATCTCTGGTTGTATTGCACTTCTTGGATTATAGGGCGCGGCGGGATAACCGGATATTACCAAGAAGGATTATGAGGTTGCTGATCTCCAAAGTTTTCTCTCCCTTGTCGTTTGTTGGGAGGTCGGTGGTAAGATGGTTGGCGAAACAATGGCTTATACTCGACAGGTCGCGAGCTAGAGCCTGCGGTTTCCATAGCGTGGATATGCTTGGTAACGAGTTTTCTCAGAACGTCGTAGTTGGACGGCTCTTTTCGAAATAGGCAAATCTTGAAATCTCCTTCGGCCAAATTTCCCATTAGCATTGTACTTGCGGATTTTTGGTTAAACTTCGGGATTTGTACCACCGTATTAGTGAATCTGCTGAAAATATTTCCCAAAGACTCTGTTGCGCCTTGCTTGATGGAATTAAGGTCCAACATGGTTCTTTTTCTTGTGCGAGCGCTGCCGAAATGAGCGACAAATGTTCCTGACAATTGCGCAAAGTTGTTGATGGATGACCGGGCAAGATTCGTGAACCATGTTAAAGCGTCCCCACTCAGCGTGGATGGAAATGAGCGGCAATACATAGCATCATTGTCTTCGTTCATTCCCATTTCCGTGGTAAATTGGTTGAGGTGATCGTTGGGATCGGTATCTCCTTTGTACTTGGCTATGGAGATGTCCCTCCACCTCTTGGGGACGGGTGCCTCACGTATTTGTCTGCAAAAAACCGAGGAAAAGGTTGGCTCACCTTTGCGAGTTTTCTCGGGTACTTCAGGGGAGTTTGAACGCGAAGACACGTTCTGGGCCCTGCTAGAGCGGTCGACCTTGTTGATATTCTCGGTGGGTTCTGGATCAGGGTTGAGAGGGCCACCTGCGGGGTTGGGGAAATGGTTGACCGTTATGGGCATTGGTCTTTGTTGTTGATAGTGAGTACAGGGGTCGTGTTGGTGTGGCACCTCCTTCGCCTGTTGGAAAGGCATACCGTTCGCTTGTTGGTTAAAGTACATGTTTTGCGGGTAGCTCCCCGCAAAGAATTGGTATGGGGGGCAGTCGCCCTACATCCTGTAGGGAGCGAACGGAGGGGGTTGCACATTGTCCCATGTCAGTTGTTGAGGGGCGCCCTCGTTGCCGCTATGTAGGGCTTCCTCGTTGGGGATGACGTTGAGGTTGATGCCGTTTGTTTCCTCGGTGTCATGGTGATGTCGCCCAAATTCCTCTCCGAAGAGGGTAAAGTTCATGATTCTTGTAAGGAAAAACGTTAGCACTTTAAAAAGGGAAATCAACGCAGTTATCAATTTATATATCATTTATATAGAATAAAAAAGGATAGAGCGGTAAGAAAGGTCAAAATAAAAGGAATGGAAAGACAGTAATGTAAAGAAGCGTATTGCTACGCGGAACCTCTCGTTGTGAAAGGTTCCCACAGACGGCGCCAATGAAGCGTTCAGGGGATTTCGCCTATACTTATTACCTCATTCGTGACGACATAATTCCTTAAAATACATGTAAGCCTTAGCCTAGGTTGTGCGTTTATTAATTCGAATGATGAGGGTTGTGAGTTTGGCTCGCGATGAATTATATTACTATTCAATCGTCGTCTGCTGAGGAAGTTCGGCAAAGTTGTTACCCCAGGAAACGTTCTTCTCCGACCGAGGATCTTTAGAACTCAACTCCAGGGGTTTTAAGCCCGGGGGATAATCAGAGCTCTTACGCTTTTCTATCTTCGGAATCGGATCCCTTACTCTGAGATCGGAGGGGGGTATATATAGGGAAACCAAGCGAGCTGCTGGCTGGCAACCTCGTGGTTCTATATAGGACACGTGTAGCGCATGCCCACACGCTTAGGGACATACGCAATACACGTGGAGCCTTTAGAAGCGAGGTGCTTGAGCTAGCGAGCTGCTTGCTAGGACTTCGGAGGTTAATGAGATATTTCAGAGAGTTCATTCTGATTCTTATATTGGGTTTGAACCGCGAGGGAAATAAGAGTTAATAGATCTTGGGATCGCTAAGCCTATTTCTTCGAGTTCGGTTGGATACTTTGTTCGCGATTTGCTAATGGTGGGGCCGGCCATCTTTTGCGTTGGGTGACCCATTTATGACGTCATATCCTCTGTGTTTATTATATAACCTATTTTCTATGGCATCGTCAGGTTCCAAACCCTAAAAAAAAAAAATTATTTGGCCCCTACAAAACTTTTGTCCAGATTCCGCCACTATTTCGCATGTTGCATCCCCCAGAATAGAGCAACTAAGGTTGGTGTATCTTAGAGGTTTTGAGCCTACAGGCTACACAGTATTGTTGGCCTTTAACGGGTATTATTTATAACTTGCGATTGGCCCAAAATTATAGAATCAAGTTAGAAAATGTGAACCTTTTTTGTTGCTTAATGAATCATAGCAGTAACCTCAAAATGGAATTTGTCTTTTTTATCAGTAATGATTGTTGGTCAACATAGAACAAGGTGAAAAGACAGAATTTTCATATAGTTGAGCTTAAAGGATATCATAGATTTGTCCCACCAAACCCCACACACACACATGTACAATCGAGAGTTGTTACATTACAGGATATCATAGATTTGTCCCATGATAACTTACTTGAGCTTATAGTTTGCCAAACTTAAATATGAATTTATCACTTCAATCTTCGCGGCCATCTATATTACAACACAAATATGACATACTGACATGACTTGACTAGATCCAATACACAAGAGATACCTGAACAGTAAAAGTACATGGCACAATATGATAATGACCCTGCAGCCTTAACCCTAAATATGACCAGACTCGATAATGAACCGAACATGATGGTTTTGAACAATTGCCAGCTCTTTTCAGCAAAGAAGCATACTACAAAAGACGGATGAATATACAGTAACAAAAGGAAAATACAAACAATAAAGACACGTTAAGATTGATGGATGATCAGTCTTCCATTGCATAAGCGGCAATGTCAAAACCCATGAGCCTGATTGTTTTGAGCCTCCTGACCCGAATTCTGAACTTGATAGGGTGATCCGGGTCATAGTAGAAAGTAAGCAAGTCATTTGAGACTAAATGGTTCGCACAGACAAAGGGGAGCCAGGAGGATCTAGTAAGCACAGGCTTTGGATAAGGGCTGTGCCTACGAACAGAGCAAGTGAATGTCCAGACCTTGTTTGAGGAATCCACAGCCTGGAAAGACACTTGATTAATGAAGCCGCCTACAAAGGGAGGGAGGAAGCAAAGGCGGCCAGTTGGCCATGAAAGATGGCTTCCCACATCAGTGTGGGTGAGGATTTTGGAGAACACTTCCATAGCTCTGCTGATGAAATTTGGGTAATTAACAAGGTAATTAAGAAGGTAATTAAGGTGGGGTTTGGGGAGGTGCTCGTGGAAGGGTATATATACTAAAATGTTTTCTGATTTTCAGTTTTTTTTTTTATTATCAAATATTAATTACTGAATGTCCATATTTAAACTACAAATAAATAATAATTTTCTATTATTTTAACTTTATAAAAATTATGATTTCTAATCCTATTATAATCTAAAAAGTAATAATTTACTTCATATATATAATTTGAAGATTTATAGGTCTGCATGAATTTTGTATGGTGGCAGACGCTTGAGGTTTTTATTAATCCGTACAAAGGTAATAAATGAGGGGGAAAATAATAAGAGCTCGTTTGGTTGACAACCTAAAAAACCTAGTAAGTAGAACTTCCCAGGAAGTAGGAGAAATTCATGTGTTTGGTTGGTATTTTTGAAAATAAAAAACGCAGGAATTCAACTTCCCAGGAAGTTGAATTCTCTAAAATGGAGGAAGTTCACTTACCTAGCCCCCTATGTAAGTTCAACTTCCCCATTTTTAACTTGGAAATTTTCATTTCCTTCATTTAATCTCCTAGAATAAAAAATCAACCAAACATATTTTTAGAATTCCCGTCAATTGGATTTCCCGAGAATTCAATTCTCATGAAGTAACTTTCCGGGAATTTCAATTCTCACATTGAACCAAACGAATCCAATCAATATTTTTAGACACAAATTGTGACAATACTGGTAGGCTATATTTTATATATATATATATATATATATATATATATATATATATATATATATATATATATATATATATATATATATATATTAGTTTTTATATATAAAAAATGAAAAATGATCCTTAATTGCAAATTAAAATTTTAAATATTATTAGAATTAAAAATAATAAAATATAATATATTTAATGGTAGTTTAACACACATAAATGAAGAGTGACCATTCAAAGGGTGATTTTCTATAATTATGAATTTAATGAATGATTAAATTAAAATATTGGGGTGATTTCAGTAATCTTACAATTATGTTATAGGGAAGCGATCAAGCGAGGGTTGGTTGGGTTTCAGCGTATTTTTCAGATGTGTGTATCATATTTTCTTGTATTTTTGTGGAATCTAAAGCAGAGGGTTGGTTGTGATATGCTCTTTTTTTGTCGTTGTTGTTGAATATGCACTCGATCTCTGTCTTCTAGTCGAGCGTTCCCTATCTAGAAAAGATCTCTTTACGGCAGTGGCAACTTAAACTTGTTCTAATTGGCCTGCCAGCGAAGAGCTCAATTACATCCCCAGCTAAACGATGAAAAAGCATACAGTACCTAATTTTTTGGGATCTTATTAAGATACTTGAAGCAGAACATTTAGGCATTTAGCTTTGCAGCACATGAGGAAAGGCATCCCTCCACTCCCACTCTTGCCGACATTTTCGTCGGATGTGACAGTAAGTGTTTTCAACATCACATTATTATTATTATTATTATTATTATTATTATTATTATTATTCCCGTGGAATTTAGAATAAAAATATTACAGTATAAAATTATAACATAAGGAGCTTTTGAAGAATGAATATTTCATTATAAACGCCTTAGCTAGTATTGGTTCCGTGTTCGAAGGGACACTAATAAGACAACACATGACTTAGCTGCCCTTAGACTGATTAAGCCATCGTTTTTTTTTTTTTTTTGATTAGGAAAGAATTCGGGCGAGCGAGCTCTACCCGAAGGCATCCTTACGGATTAGGTCTAGAAGACCAGAATTGTTGTTAATATCGACACCCTGGGCAGAGTGGCAAAGATGTGCAACCTTATCGGCCACTCTATTGCCTAATCGGGGAACATGAAAGAAGGAAATTTCTTTCAACGTCGATAGTAGAAATTTAACATCTGATAAAATCAGTTCGATTTCCCAAGGACAGGTAGATGTTTTATTTAGGTGGTTTATGATTATCATGGAGTCACCTTCAATGTGGAGTTTATTGATACGGAGTTGTAGAGCCTTTTGGATTCTCAGTTTAAGAGCAAGCGCTTCTACTTTCAAAGGACTGTGTTTGCCAAATTTTTTATAACAGATGTGTATCGGATGTCCTTCCCAGTCCCGGATTACGGCTCCAGTCGAGCTATCATTGTGGATCCATCAAAATTTAGCTTGAAAGTTCCCCTAGGGGGTTTTCGCCAAGTAATGTTACCATGGTTTCTTTTCGTCCTTGGATGCTTGGAGATTCGTGTGCGTAAGGGGAAGTCCTCATCCAAGCTATATTCAAAGTGAGTTGTTTTACTCCAATTTTCCTTATGGGTTTTAATGATACGTAATGAACTTTCTCTATGAGGTATGGGGACCTGTCTAAAAACAAATTGGTTTCGAATGTATCAAGCCGTCCACCAAGAAAAGGCAAGCTCCACCTTGACAACGGATGTAAGCTTGTTTCCGATTAATGAAAAGATAGGTTTTATCTCCCGTGAATGATTAATCATACTGGATATAGTTGAGTTTACGTGTGTAGGTAAGCGAAAGAGAGGGCGCACATATTGGCATTCTAGTAAGAAGTGAACGTCATCTTCAACTGCACAGTTGCACAGTTGATAGGTGGAAGGTACAGAAGTCCCACGTTGAGCCAACCTCGAGGCAGTAGGGAGGCCATTCTGACAAACTTTCCATATAAAATTTTTGATCTTAGGCGGAATATCCAAATTCCATATCCAGACGTTATTGTCTATGCTCAGTGAGGATTGAGCCGTGATTAGCTTATATGCACTTGACGTGGTGAACCAACCAGCCCTATCAGGCCACCAGTATAAGCGATCCTCAAAGGGGGAAACGGGAAGTGGAATGTCCCGGATTTCTTTGACTACATCATTTGGTAATGTATTGCTAAGTTTTTCCGTCCACCATCTACCACCTAAAATATAGTCACTGACAGTTTCTTCTATGTTGTTAATTTGGGGGCAATCATCCCTAGATAGCAGAGAGCTTGTTGTAATCCAATTATCCGTCCAAAATTTGATAGATGAACCATTTCCTACTGACCAAATAAGGCCAATCTTAAATTTATCTATAAGAGTTGTCAGTTTGGCCCATTGCCATGAAGAATCTCAACTTTTCACGTATTTAAGGATGTTAGCTGAACGAAGATACTTGTGTTTAATGAGAGACACCCATACATTTTCTGGTTCAGCCAATATTTTTCAAAGTAGTTTCATTTGAAGGGCTTCATTCATCTCTTTCGATTTCCTAAGCCCAATTCCCCCATATTTTTTTGGTTTGCAAATCCTATCCCAACTAATAAGCGGGCGGTTTTGTAGATCTTTATTCCAAAAGAACATTCTGTTAATCCGGTCAAGCTCTTTATGTATTGATAAGGGTAACAGAAAGTTATGCATTGTATACAACGGTTTGGCTAATAAGTTTGTATTTATGAGGATTGCACGTCCCTGTTGTGATAGAGCATTAGCTCGCCATTTACTTAGTTGCTCTTTAGATTTACATATGATGTCTTCAAAAGTGTGTTTGTTTACTCTGCCGTTAATAATCGGACATCCAAGGTATTTTTCTAATGAGTTTTCATGTGTAATACTTAAGCAACTGCTAAGTTCTGAGATCCTAGAGTTCGAAATGCCTTTTGTGGCTTGGAAGCTAGATTTATGATAATTGACTTTTTGTCCAGACACTTTACAGTATATATGAATCAATTATATCCCTAACTTTCTGTCCCGCGGCAGCACTGCCTCTTGTAAAAATAATGATGTCATCGGCAAAAGATAGGAAGGGGACCCTAGGTCCACTCCTGCCGAAGGAAAATCCAATTGGACTGTTTTCCACATTTGTTTATGCAGAGAGTTTTCGAGCTAAAATTTCCGCCCCTAAGATAAACAAGAAAGGAGATAGAGGATCTCCTTGACGCAGGCCACGAGAGGGGAAGAACATATCAGTAGGACCGTTGTTGACTAGTACAGAGAAGGACACAGTCGTTACGCATTCCATAATCCACGTAATGAAAGTAGGGTGGAACCCAAATTTTTCTAAAACCTTTCTTATGAAGTTCCAATCAACTATATCGTAAGCTTTCTCCATGTCAAGTTTTATTGCCAACCATCCCTCCCGACCCTTGCGTGATCTGAAGGAGTGGAAGATTTCGTGCGCTATAAGGACATTGTCTTGGATGGCCCTGTCCGACACAAAGGCACCTTGTAGTGGGTGAATTAGTTTACCTATAATTGTTTTGATTATTTCTGTCAAAATTTTTGAAATGATTTTGTATAAAATAGAACATAAACTGATTGGGCGGTAGTGACTGGTATTGGTAGGGTTATCCCGCTTTGGCAGTAGTGATATGAATGTATGGTTTATTTGCTTGAGAATTTTTCCAGAGTGGAAAAAACTTTTTACAGCTCTAATGATAGATAAGCCAACAATGTCCTAGTATTTCTTATAGAATTCGGCTGTAAAACCATCTGGGCCTGGCGATTTGTTGTTGCCGAGGCTGAAAACAGCAGCCTTAATTTCATTGTTAGATGGGTGTCGAATAAGGTAATTATTTTCGCCAGGGGTAATTGAAGGATGGATTAGATTTAACATTTCTTGTAGGAGTCTATCATCAATCGGTTCCTTTTTTAATCTTTTTTCAAAACCACTCTTAATTTCATTTCTAATATTTTCTTCTCCTATTATCAAGGTTCCTTCAGCAGAAGTTATATTGTGGATTTGTTTCCTATGTCTCCGACTCGAAGCAACCCGATGAAAATAAGTTGTGTTTGAATCAGAAAGTTTAAGATGCTTTGTCTTGGCTCTTTGGTTCTAAAAAGTTTTTTGGTAAAGAAGTAGTTTTTCCTTTTTTGTAATGAGAAGCTTTTCTCTATTGTTAGTTAACCTGTTGTTACCCCCCGAAACCGAAGCTTGAATCTTGAGGAGTTCAGTTTCCACCTCATCTAATTGGCGGAAAATATTTCTAAAGGTTCGTTTATTCCATTCCTTAGTTTTTTTCTTTAGAATTCTATGTTTGAACATCAGCTGATACATAGTCGAGCCCAAACAATTTGCTCGCCAAGATTGTTTAACTATGTTTTTGAAATCCTTCCGCTGAAGCCAAGCATTCTCAAACTTGAACGGAGGCGCTTTGAAAACCGAGCCACACTCAAGAGATATTGAAATGGGGCAGTGGTCAGATGATGAGAAGGCTCCGTTATGAGTGATTAGGTTAGGGAATTTCTGAATGATCTGGTGATGAACCAGCACACGGTCAAGTTTTTCGCGAATGGTGTTTTCGTCATCTGGGTTTTTTCTCCAAGTGAATGAGTTTTCGAAAGTAGGTAGATCCAGCAGAGCACAGTCATTTTTAAATTGTAGGAGTCTAGTAAATCGAGCGGAACGAAGGTTAGCACCTCCCAGTTTGTCTTCACTACATAGAATTTCATTCAAGTCACCCAGAACGATGCAAGGAATGGACGAATCCCTCACGATGGATGTTAAGGTTTCCCAAAACGAGTCTTTCTCTTGAGGGCCCGGCGGCGCGTATACAAACAACAGTAGAGTCATGAATCTATCATTAATATTTTCGTATCTAAGCCCTATAATTCATGGTAGTTGAATTTCTACTATAATGATTTCATTTGTTAATTGGAAGGACTTCCAAAGGATACCGAGACCACCCGACCAACCGGAAGCAGGTGACCAAATAGCCTCGTCAAAACCAGCCGTTTTCCAAATTTTGTCTTCAGGGATGGTTTCCGATTTAGTTTCCGCTAATGCCATTATTTGAAATATGTTCGTTTTTGCACTTGCTATCAATTTCTGTCCAAAAAGTTGTTTTCTTAATACCTCTGCAATTCCAGTAAGTGATTTTCATATATAACTGTCAGGGGTGTGAGGCCAAGGTTTAAGGGACCTCACACCAAGAAGAGAGTGTAGCGAAAAATTGATTTGGAGATAATTTTTGTGAGGGGACATGATATCCAACATCAAAGTAGTTATATTTTTTGTTTGAATATGCCAAGTGCAACTAAAAACGAAGTAGAGTTAACTAAATGAGACACAAAGCCAACAAATGTGCCAGCCAAATAAAACATTAAGGAGTCAATATTAGAGATTAGTCTAAATGAGGTGACCAAGCCCAGGATATGGAGCTGGGAGGGAGACATCAAGCTCACACCCCGAAATGAAATGATATGATGCACAATGTGGTTTAAAGTATGTGGAGGCGTTGCTGGCTGAAAACGCCAGACCTTAACCGGCGAACTGGATTTTATGAACTTAAGCTTACTTTTCGAAATTTGCCTTATGTGTTGATCGTAGTTTAAGTTTCTACGATTGAAACCACCTTGTATGCAATGTAGGCTATCAAACGGAAGCATAATGTACAGACAATGTGAAGTTAGTTCATACTTCCAATGTTTTGTCTTTATATTTTTTAGTCTAAACAGCTCCGAGTGCCTCAATGAAGAGAACACTACAGAAGCAAGGCATAAACATGCACACACACAACTGTCATAAACAAGAACATGTTCAATAGCTTGGTCACAAAATGGAATGGCCACACATCCCACACCTTGTCACAGTCTTCTACGAGCGTGAACCGCACTTTGAACCTATTATCAGGCATCGGAAACACAAAGCAGTTTCCGACGAGAAGCATCTGTACTAAGAAAACCTTCTTGTCGATGGTTTGGAAGCTCACCGCAAAGCCGACAAATGAGGCGTACAGAGCAGTGAGTGCCAGATTAACGAAGATTTCTTGAAAACCATCCAGATAACAAACCAAGCGATCAATGTTAAGCCCTTGCAAAATCTGTTTAATCTTTTGTTTCCCACGATTGTATCCTTCATCAGGGATGGAGCCCTGAATCAGAATTGGTTGTTTAGCCTCACTTGGAGGATTTGGGCCCTTTCGGGAGTTAGATAGAGAGGGTGCATAACGCACCACTCCAGTATCGGTGTTACCGTGAAATAAGACCACATCAACAACCAAAAGCTATATGCCGAGCCGAGACAAACGACACAGGAGAAGAGAAAGTAACCAGGAGAGGGAGTAGATGGGAGAGAAGCGGATTAGGTCCTTTTTTTTCCTTTTTTTCCTTTTTATTCCCTCTCGTGCAAGGCCAATTGGGGCATAAGAGAAGGCCCTCGGGGAATAATTCAGGCCAGAAAAAGCGCCGCCCGGAGGGACGAACTGAGTCGGGGACCAATGGAGAGAGACGAAGCCAGAAGACCGCCGGCAGGCGGTGCCACCAGCCCAACTGCGGAACCACCACTGATGCAGGTCAAGATGGCCTTCTGTGGGTCAAACAACAATCTTGATCTAGGCGACGACTCGAGGACGAGTCGATTTCAAATGGAGGAGAATGATGTCATCCTCAAGCGAAAGAAGAAGGCTCCACCTTGGGAGTCGTTGAAGAAACGGCGTTAATTATTTTATTATTTATATTTCTTATATATATTCTATTTTTAGTAACTCCTATGTTAGTTAGAGTCTAATTATAGAATTGCTTATTTTTAGTATTTTTTAGTTAGATTAAATAAGATGGTTAGGATTTTAGATTAAGTTTTATCTTCTAGGTTTATTTATCTTTAGGATTAAATTTCTATCTTTATCAACCTAAATTCTATCTTGCACGGTAGAATTGGTTCTTAGGTTTTCTATTTAAACATTGTAATTCTATTGAATTAAATCAGATTGAATAGAATTGAGAAACCCCTTTATAGGATTAACGGGTTCTCGATTATCAATTCCAAAAAGGCTTTTGTTTTATATTGTTACCGTCGGCCTTCACAATCACCATCACCATCACCTTCGTTCATCACCATCACCTTCGTTCATCACCAAACCATCGTCTTCAACCATCATCGAGCCCAAACCCTTAACCAGTCCAACGTTGCAAGAAAGAAGAGGAACCCGGCGGTATGTTTCCTGGACACCGGCGGCTCAGCTTCGGCGCACAGCGCCAGGGCGCCCAGGCTCCCGCGCTCGCTCTCGCCTCGATCGCTTTCGCAAGGCGCGCGCACCGGCGTCTTCGCTCGCAACACCCTCGCTTTCCTTGGCTTTCGTTAGCTGTTACTTTGTTACTTTGTTAATTTAATTCTAGTTAATTATTTTTCCGTAGCTTTTAGTTGATAGAATTTCTTAAGTTAAGAATTCTTGTTTAGTTAGTTTTAACTTAGTTAGTTATTACGTAGACTAGTTTAATTTTTGTTAAGATAATTTCAAGACTTACGTTCCGTGCCGACAACTAGTGTGTGATCGGGCCGAATCGTCAAGAGAAATTAAGGAGCTAAGCAAGATCGACGGATTAGTTTAGCAATTGGCCGGTCTAGCCGATTGCTATACATCAACCACCGCAGTACAAAGCCGGCGAGAGGCAGCGGGGCACAGGCAAGACGCGAGAGCCACCGCACCTGCACACACAAGACCACCGAAAAACAACCGGAGCCACTCCGACATAACTCGAAACCGGGGCACATGAGGAAGACGACGGAGGAGATCTGAAGAAGACGAATCGCAAGAAGGTACCGAATCAGCCATTCAAACGGAATATAAGGGTTCTGGATTCCAAAATCAGCCATTCAAACGGGCTAATTAGATGAAAGAGATGGAGATTGAAGGGCAAATGGTTTGTGGAGGGGGGTTTACACAAGCGCGTGAAGCGCGTTGTTTCGGCTCCAAGGAGTTCGTTGGTTTTTTTGGGATTCGTTGGTATTTTTAATTTGGAGTCTTTAGAGTATGTTCAAGAGATTCTTCAAATTTTCTTTAAAATGGGAATGAAAATCAATCTTCACCAAAAAATAATACTTGTATCAATTTTAACAGATTCTTCATTTTGAAGAATTGTGAATTAACTTTTAATTATTTTCAAATTGACATTTTCTATTAATTTATTTAGTTGCTACAACAGTAGCCAAAATCACTTCAAAACTCGGCCCTATATCATCCATAGCTACTACGGTAAATTCTTTCTTCTTCTTCCGATCAAGGTCAACTGCAAATCCAAATGTGATTGAATACTAAATTGATCAATACTTGGCCAGACCTAAATTGAAATGAGGACCTAATTTGGGAAGGCAGTAGGTTTAATTTGGAAAGTCTTTTGAGGAACTAATTGAAGCGAGGTTTCATGGAGTTGGGCAAGACTCCTAATGAAGTGGGGTTAATTGTATGCATATGAAGTTGGGATATAGATTAGCCAGAAAAATACTCAACTCATGTTCCCGTGACAGATTCAAACGATTCAAGGCACCTTCAAATTTCTCTCAGGAACTCTAAAAGACTAAAACGGGCTCAGATTGCTTCAAATTAACAAGATCCGCCAATGGATAATCAAACATCTTCACATATCTAGAAGATATATCTATAACAAGCTTACATCCTTGATCGCCGCCACCCCCATTGCCCTCCACCATCCCCGCCCTTCCGACCTCGCTTCCGAACTGCGGCGAGGTTCTTCTTCCTCCCTTCGATCTCGAGAGGGAAGGAACGAATGTCATGAGAATAAGAGGCAAGCACTAGTACTCAAATGATAATTTAATTTGAACCTAGGCTCCCAGGCTCCCACCGTCGCTGATTGTTGAAGGAGGATTCACGCTAAAAAAAATGGCGATTCTGCAAGAATAGGGAAGACACCCTATTTTTCACCTCCTATCCCTATTTTGCAGAATGGGTTAGGGAAACTGTTGGGCAAAAAATAAGCCCAATATTCTCCAAAATTGTAAAATTCTCCAAAATGGAGCATCGCTTGGGGATGCTCTTAGCTTTAAACGTTATTGTGACAATTGGTGCTGATATGGAATGAGGTGTGAGATAGGGAAAATCCCATCATCATAGCACAAGGGCATTGTGGTCTTTTACCATGTAAGTCGATCATTTTTATCATACGAAATCATCCTAAAGACGACGTCTATTATTTATGCGGTATCGAATATTCAATACGACATTGACAAGCATTAATGCGGTCACCGTTTCACCTATTGAAGACGGAAACGGTTTCATGTATTAAAGGGCCTTGACCGAATTAAATATATATGCTAGCGATTTCTCTTATTAAATATCGTAACCGTTTCTTTTATTTAATACTCGACCAATATAAATAAGAGGAGATAGATTCATATAGAGGATGGACAAGGACTGACTTGAGCATCAGAGGGTCCTACGGGGAGACAAGCCCCACCCCGACCTCGTTTGTTCTTGAATTGCAGGATTTCGATGGGATTCGAATCTTCATCAACCGACAATCTCCTTCAAGAATTATGGTGCAGATTTTACCCATCACATTTGGCACCGTCCGTGGGGATTCGATCAAAAAGCTACAAGATCAGATCTAAAAACAGCAAGAGAGAGAGAGAGAGAGATCGGGGTGTAGCCTCTTGGATCGAATCAATCTACAGTGATATTGAAAATTGAATCTAAAAGAGAGGGAGGGGGAGAGATTGGAGCAGATCTGGTGATCTCCTAGATGGCGATTCTAACACCGAAAGGTCGTCGCTCCTCCACAACTCTTGACTTTTTCTCATCATCGGCGCCACCGCATCTCCCTCGCCGGAGAAGCCGAAGATCGCCGTAAAAAACCGAGCGGTAGGCGTCGGCATTGCCTCCTCCATGCCTACCGTGAGGCGGATCTAGATCCTTCTTAGGCTGTTGTCGGATCCGTCCTTGGATCTTTCTTAGGACATGAGGGGAGTACGTCTTCCACTTGATCCGTCCTTGGATCCCTCCCCCGGCATGTCCAACATAACCGGCACGGGGCCGGATTTCGTGTGTGCACGCCAGCGTTGCCTGTGATCAGAATCCACAAGTGTCGCCACTTTCTGAAATTTCAGGAACCCTAGGCATCAGGCAAGAGGGACTCCCGTTTGTCCAAGGGCGATGACAGATTGGGCATCCGATGGCTAGGAACTCCTGGCGGTTGTTTGCCGAATAGGTTGCAGCAAACCGCACATGCTCAGATTTGAGTCCGAGACGATGGAATTCGGATCTTCATCAACCCACAATCTCCTTCGAGAATTATGGTGCAGATTTTACCCATCACAAAGTGCAAGTGCACATTTTTCTCAAAAAGATAATCAAAACCAGTTCAACAGAAAAAGAATAAATGTGAAAAAAGTAAATGAGTAGAAATAAATAAGCATGAAAAAGTAGACAATTGAATTGCCCGATCTCAATCATTAAAAAAAAGGCGACCAACTACAAAAGCTCCAAACCCCATTATTACTTTTATTAGGCATAATTAAGGTGAGATAGAAGTACTTCTTACCGATTATATTGTTAAAACTAGAAATACTTGTAATATACGAAACCTCCCATTCAATAGGAAATTATGTAATATCATCCTCTTAGAGGATCAAGGATTATCTCTGTTTGCAAAGACATCCTACTTCTAGCCTATTATAAAAAAATAAGGTGAGATAGCTAGAGAAAATGAGCTCTTAACTCTTTTATTGTGTTAACTCCGGTTTCAGCAACTCCGATGTCGAAGTGCTGACGCGAAAAAAAAGCAACTTCGGTTTCAGCAACACAGTTTCAGCAACTTCGGTTTCAGCAACTTCGATTTCGAAGTGCTGACAAAAAAAAAAAACTGGTGAAACAGAAGGGGAGGCAGGGGGTGCACATGGGGGTAAGCGTGGCCACTGGTCATAGGTCGTCCCATGACCCGACGGTTCGTACGAGTCAATGACCCGGCGAGTCAATGACCCGGCGAGTCAACGACCCGACGGGTACGGGTCCTTGGGTCAGCGGGTTGGGGCGGGTTGCGGGTTAGGGTCGGGGGGTTTTTAACCCGCTGACTCCGCGGGTCGACCTATTTTGAAAATCTGGCTGTTGCATGTGAGGCACACCTACCAATACAATTTTATTTTTAAAAAAATAGTCGTTGGGCAACGGCTAGGCCGGCTAGGTCGGGATTATAATTCCTATAAATACCCGTCAATCCTTCATTTCACAATTCACCCATCCCATCCATTCCACGTCAACTTTCATTTCATTTTAGTAAGCTCGTTATCATGTCCGACCAATTCGGATCCGCCGATAATCTTCGTACGACGTTGTTCCATGGCTATTTCGAGAAGGTCGAGCAAGGCCCCGGGAAGTTCGAAGCGGTTTGTCGTCATTACGGTCACAAGTACAAGTTGACAAACAACCTGGGCTACGGAATAAACTGCCTTCCATATCCTTGGTTGTTTCAGAGATGCGGCGGAAATGGTTGACATATTACAAAGTTATACCGGACATTTTCTCGTAGCTTGTTGTTTCGACCCTAGGTATAAATTAAACGGGGTTCAAAAGTTTGTAGAAAACTATTTTTCGACTTTAGAAATTGAGGATGATCCCGAATGCAATGTTCAACTTATAGTTGCTAGAGTTAGAGGTTTATTAGAAGAATTATATACTCATTATTCTAAAGGCGATAGAGCGCCCTTCACTCGTCCTCCCGTGCCTTCCCGTTCGAGCGGGTCACAAACTAGCATTACCGCTAGAACTAAGGCACTTGCCATATATATCTTTGGCTCAAAGAGGTCGAGATCTTCGTCGAGCCCCCACTTAGACCTCGGCAAATATTTGTCTACTCACTTTGATGTCCACAACGATGAGGAAGAAGATTTTGATGTCCTAAAATGGTGGAGCCGTCTCGAAAGACAAAGATTTCCGACATTGCAGGTAATCGCCCGACAAATACTTGGAGCCCTTTGCTCCACCATCGCCGTCGAACAACTTTTCAGTCGCGGAGGCAAGTTTCTGTCAAAGAAGAGATCAAGATTGCATATGCCGAGAACCTCGAAGCCCAAGTTTGCCTTGCAGATTGAAAGAGGGCGGATATGCGGATGTAGATCGAAGAACATCTTATTACTGAATCCGAGGACGATGGTGGAGTGAATACAGAGTCCGTTGGGAGCTACATCGACGTCGCGATCACTGATGGAGACGGATCAGATGGAGGTGGAGGCTCAGACGATCAAGCAGAATAGGTAAGTGGGGTTCAAACATACACATGTAATTAAAGAACTACGTGGGCTTTGATTCCTCAACCCCGGGAGGATACGTAGGCAATCGAGAGATTGATTCAAGCCCTTCTTCTTCCCCGGCCCCCTCCCCACCAACTCAAACATAAATTATACGTAAACGATAAACATACTCAACTCATGTTCCCGTGACTTCTAATGAAGTGGGGTTAATTGTATGCATCTGAAGTTGGGATATAGATTCGCCAAAAAAATACTCAACTCATGTTCCCGTGACAGATTCAAACGATTCAAGGCACCTTCAAATTTCTCTAGGAACTCTAAAAGACTAAAATGGGCTCAGATTGCTTCAAATTAACAGGGCATAGATTTGTCCCATGGTAACTTACTTGAGCTTATAGTTTGGCAAGCTTAAATATGGATTTATCACTTCAATCTTCGCGGCCATCTATATTACAACACAAATATGACATACTGACCCGACTCGGCTAGATCCAATACACTAGAGATACCTGAACAGTAAAAGTACATGGCACAATATGATAATGACCCTGCAGCCTTAACCCTAAATACGACCAGACTTGATAATGAACCGAACATGATGGTTTTGAACAATTGCCAACTCTTTTCAGCAAAGAAGTGTATAAAAGACGGATGAATATATAGTAAGAAAAGGAAAATACAAACAATAAAGACACGTTAAGATTGATGGATGATCACTCTTCCATTGCATAAGCGGTAAGTCAAAACCCATGCTGCCCGTTATTTGAAGCATACAATCAATCGGGGGTTGTTCTTCCCAGGTGATTGATCTCTGTCTTTAGCTGCGTACAGTGATACGGACTGGGGTGCTTTTCAGTTCACATCTCGGTCTTTATCCAGCTACTGTGTCTTCCTAGGCTCGTCTCTTGTCTCTTGGAAGAAAAACAAGCAAAAGACGGTGTCTAAACCAAGCGCCGAATCTGAACACAGGTGTATGTCCACTGCAGCTAGTGAGGTTGTTTGGCTCACTAGGCTTCTTCATGATTTGTCTGTCCCCTTTCAATTGCCTATAATTCTCTTCTGTGATAACAAAGCCACTCAACACACAACTGCTCATCCTGTCTACCATGAAAGTACCCAACACCTTAACATTGACTGCCATTACATTCGTGAACGGATTGATGAAGGTGTCCTGCAAACTGCTCATGTGCAATCTTCTTTGCAGTTAGCTAGCATATTAACCATACCTTTAGGGAAGGTTCAACACCAGACTCTTTCTTTCAAGTTGGGCTTGGTTGACACACCCCCAAGTCCAACTTGACCGCAAGGGGGGGGGGGGGAGGTATGAGCCGGTTGTGCAAGGTTTAGGCTAATCTTGATAGGACACGTGTACGGTTAGGGAGGTGAGTGGTAGTTAGGAAGGTGCGACTATAAGGCCTTCTCATTGTCTTGTAACAGAACAAGTTGAAGGAAGAAGCTTTGGGAGTTTTACTCCATTCTCCATGTTATTGATTTCTTTCTGATTTGCATATTCATTCAATCTTAGCTGGTGATCCAATTCATACGAGACCCCTTTCACTGTGGCAAAATGGCCACTCGCCGCAGTGAAAGGTCTTCTTCTTCCCTCCTGACTCAGTTCTAATTCGCCGCAGCAACCATGGTTTCTCCGTGCGCGAGATTCGAACATTTTGGCTCGTTTTTGCCTTGAATCCATCCCATGCTTTCCCTAACTAATCCTAAACTCCAGTATTAGCCTCCCCGACCTCAAACAACATAAAATGACACAAACGTGGATCAGAGGTGGAGAGTGGGAGATGAATTACCCAAGGTTCTTCGAGAAAACTTCAAGGGCTTTGATGGTGGTTCTCCAAGCTTCAAATTGACGAGGAAAACAATTGAGCGAGCCTAGGAAAGACAGAGGATGAGCAAAAGTCCTCTTTTATGAAGTTTTGAGATCCAAACGAAAGGAAACAAGTGCAACCGAGCTTACCTTTGAAAAACAGGGGAAGGAGGGAGTGAGAACTCGATTTTCTCTTCTAGAGGTTGGATCAATCTCTTATCAACCTTGGAAGGGAAAGGAGTCAATAAAGTTCCACCTTTATGAGGTTTGGGAGAGAAAGAAAGCAAGAAAAAGGAGAACGAGGCGGATTACCGCGAAGAAGATGAACAAAGGGACCTCTTGGGCTCTAACTCGCGGCGGCAACAGGGAACTCATGATGGCGAAACTCCTCAACAACTTTTGTTTTCTTTGGATTTGGCATCGGTGGTGGCTCCTTTTCACTTGGTCTCGAAAGGGGAATGATGGGAGATGTTTTTGGTGGCTTTTTCTTGGAGAAACACAGGAACAAGATGATTTGAAGGTGGCTTTGTTGATTGAAAATGGAGGATGAGAGGTGAGGGTTTATCTTGAATTCAAAACGAGAGAGAGAGAGAGAGTAGTGTTTACGGCTTTGTGTCTCAGATTTTGTGGGCGTGAGAGCTAGGGTCTAGGGATTAGAGCTACATTTTTAGGGGAAGCAAATAGAGGCTCTTGGAGGTTTATGAAGAAAAAGACAAAGGAGTAAGGAGGGAGCGAGAGAGAGAGAGAGAGAGAGAGAGAGAGAGAGAGAGAGAGAGAGAGAGAGAGAGATGGACCCGCAAAGTTCGACTCTCGAATCCCGACAATCCAAACCCGAATCCCGACTCTCAGAAAATTTAAAGAGGATTTCAAATCATTTCAAAGAGATCAAAGTAGACTCCAAATTCTCAAATCCGAAGCTCGGAAGCGGAAGTAAGATCCATTAAAATTTCAAATTCAAAGGATGCCGAAATTATTTCAAAGATTTTCCCAAAATAACAAGTTGCTCGAGGACAAGTTTTTCGAAAACTTTCCAAATCGTGTAAATATATTATTTAATAAATTTTGGTCTTTACAATTTACAACATCATCTCCATTATCGAGCTCAACATAACAATCTCTATATCATCAATCAAATAAGTAGGAATTGAATTATCCACATTTGCCTTCACATTAGCATTATCAACATTTGCAAATATATTGTGGGGAGTGGATGAACTAACACTTGACACTTTGTTGATTTGAGCAAAATATTTATCCATACCGGAATCCCTAATCATAATTCATAGGCAATGAAAATGAAAAAAAAGCCCCAATTTTCATACTTCCAGTCTCAAACCCTAAAACCTAACAAGTAACAAATTTTCAATTCTCCAAATCCCTAATCCTAATTAATTCATAAGCAACGAAATATATAATTATAATAATCAAAATTCCCAATTTTCACACTTCAAATCTCAAACCCTAACAAAATTTCAATTCTCCAAATCAATTCAAATTTCAACATTTCGTTTATAAATAAATCAATAATATCATTTCAATTCAATATTTTAGTAACAAAAAATATTAAAATCGAAGAGAACTTACCAATTTCGATTTTCACCCAAAATTTTGAGTTTGCCCTATGTGAACACAACCTTGGTGGAATGGTGGATGGATGCTTGAGCGGCCAGACGGTGGACTGAAGACTCGGGAACCTTGGCGGTTGGACGTCAAGCAGCCCTCTGTTATCGGACGATGGAGTTCGCCTAGGTTGTTGTTGTGTCACTCTCTAATTCTGCCTTCGACCTTTGTGTAAAAACCAAACACTCTGCTAGCCTTTGCCCAAAGCCAAACGTTGGCCACTTTCACGCCTTTAAGTGTTGCAAAAAAAAAAAAAAAAACTCAAACCGACTTCATTTTGTAATTTTATTTATTTTTCTTTATATAAAAGGACCCATGGGTCGAACACCCCATGGTCGCCCCTGCTCCTCATCTTCTTTTTTCTCATCCTCTCGGTCTCAATCTCCGCTCCAATCCTACTCATCCCTTTCCTAATCTCATCTCCATTTCAACATTTCTCCCTCATTATTCATCCCCAAGGGATGCCCCTAGTATCGGCCCTAGGCCAGGGTGTGGCGTGCGTCGGCGGCTGCCACACCCTTCGACCCACGAGCCCGAAGTTTGGAGAAAAAAATAGTTTGTGTGTGTGTGTGTGTGTGTGTGTGTGTGTGTGTGTGTGTGTGTGTGTGTGTGTGTGTGTGTGTGATATTGTTGTAATAAGTAAAACTAGGATGGATATTGAATTAACTAATCCGCTTAGACCGATCAGTTGGTAAATGGGAATGAAAAGAAATGAAATGAGACCAAAGGGTGGGAGTTCGATCCCTACTTGTCTAGGATATGAAAATTAGTTTAGGGTTTTGATTTTGGAAACCAATTAGTGAAATTAGGGTTTAATTATGAGAATCGATTTTGTGAAATTTTTATTAGAGTTTCTGATTTTGGAAATTAATTTTGTGTTTTAATTATTGTGTATGTGAATTTGAAAATGAAATTTATGAATTGAATTTGGAGTTTGTGAATTCAATTTGTAAATTGAATTTGGGGTTTGTGATTGAATTTGTGAGGCTTTATGCAATATTGATCTGTGTTTTCCTATCCTACATATCCAGCTCGCAATTTCTATAACGTCTTTGAGAAGCAAAAGACATTGCAAAGTTGATGAGTGTACAATATGGAAAAGGCTTGAAATTTCGCCCCACTTTTCAAAGCTTTTTGCGGCAGCCACTTGAAGCACTGCCTTCTCAACGTCGTGGAGGGATCCACCTAGTGCGTGCTCGACGAGTCCAAGTTTAAGGCTATTGTGATCCTAGATCTAATGTCTGTTGGGAACTTGTTCCGCCGCCGCCTCTTCATCTTGGTTGCTATTGTCCAGTCTGACAGCCATGAACCGGAGGAAGGTGTGATGGAGATGGTTGTTGATCGAAGTGAACGCCGGAGTTCCAGGGCCCCGCAGTTCATCATTTCGAGGCTTCAAGGGGCGGCGAAGGTCATTGAGACACAATCGAGGCTAGTCACGGTTTCCAATTGGTGAATCAAACCTCATCGAAGGGTCGAGTTCGGTGAGTTACTTCTTGAATCATAAAACCTATAGCTCAACCAAGCTTGTCTTCAAAAGGGAATGGATAACAAATCAGCTTCAAGCTTTATTCTCGGCCGCAATTTCCTGCTCCAAGTGTTGATCGACTTGCTTCTTCAACAGATAGGAGCTCCATTTCAAGGGAGGGAACCTTCTCCTGGTTGAGGGAACAAGTTTGGCAGGCTATGGAGATGTAATTTCAATTGTGTTGGATTTAGATCTTAATTATCGAATTGGTTCAAATGACCAATTATAAGTTGTACTTCAATCGAGCAATATTGCTAATCGATTTGTTTGAAAATATGTATGTGTACGTGACTACGAGATTTTTCGGTGTACGGTGCAGCTATTTAGATTTTTACTCGTAAATAAATCAACTTGTTCTAAATTATAAAAAACCACATTGTTTAAAATATACGTGAATCATGTGTTATACGTAGAAGTTATGAACCACTTCTTGTTAAGTTCATGAACTATCTCTTATTAGCTTCACGAACCACTTTTTATTAAATAGTAGTAGTTCATGAAATAAATAGTATGTAGTGAACAAATATTAGATGCTTAAAGCGGAAATACAGAATAATTTTGAACATCTAATCGTAAGGATCTTCATGCATCAACGATAGATCAATCATTGTTAATAAGAGATACTTATTGAGGCTACGATCCTTGCTATCAAAGGAAGGAACTATCTATCTCTATCTAAATCTATCTATCTAAAATCCTAAGATAAATGTTTGATAAATAAATAAATAAAACAGATAAAATTCCCCTTAGGTAAAATAGGGAATTACTAATGTGAAAATATATCTTCTCTTCATGATAGATCTTCGTGCCTTGGCTTGTAAGTAATCTCCTTATCCGAATATGTACTCGATCTCGACCCGGACTCGTCATTGTGAAGTACTCAACATCGAGTGAAGTACTCGACGTCGAGTAGAATTTGTTGTCTCCTCGGATTGTGCTCGATCTGGGCTCGTATTGCACTCGACAATGTACTCGACATCGAGTAGAGTACTCGACGTCGAGTAGTCTCTGTGCTCTCGAGTGGCCATGTGCTCATCTCGTGCTCGATCTTGTCTTCTGGGAGGCAAGTCGACCAAAAAGGTACTCGACGTCGACCTGTTTGGACGACGTCGACTAGTCCTGTAAGCTTTCAGCATTCTGCATCCATCTTGAAACGCACTTTCCCGAGTCATCGTTTGTCCGATTGACGCATATGAGTATGCGTTGGAAATATCTTTCCGAGAGCAACAACTCTCATGAAGACATCAGAACTTGATTCAGAATAATGAATGGTGAAAAGTGGCATTTTATCTAGCTGCACCATCATGTGTTCTTCCTTAGCTTCTCCAATGTGTTCGTGACTTTCCTTTAAGCTCCAAAGTGCATCCGATTTCTGCAAAATATAACAAAAACTTGTGTAGACCTCCATATATTGCAGATAAACATAAACTACATAAATTCTGTATAAATCAAACCCAGAAATATGAAATGCATATAGAAATCGACATAAATGTTAATGCAAAACATGACAAAATAGGTGAACATCACTAGACACCATTCCTTTTCGATGCATCACATTATGCATGAAGAAGAAGGACATTTCAAGTCTTGTATGACTATGACTCCCACTCAAATTTTGACAATCCCAACTACGACCTTTATAACTCCTTGTTACGGAAAGTGTTTAGCCGTGTCAAAGAAATGCAAATCATCAAGAGAGACCATAACATACTCATGTCTAAGGAATCTACTAATCATGGTTTAACTTAAAACTCTACAATCCCTTTTGTAGAGTCTTAAGGTGGGTTTGTCCTATATGTATCATCCATACATATTATGTAATTGACTAGACATCTCCATGTCCCTATAGCCCATGAAACCTGGCGCTATAAGTCAACTTACAATATAGTCATTAATAAAATCACCTATGTCCAAGTTGATGATTTTAGACTACGGACTTGCGATAATTCATAACTGTATTTCACTTAATGGGGTTTCATTTACCAGAACACTTAAGATAAGCCTATTTGCGAACTAGGAATTATTTGGATATTTTATTTATCATTGTTCAAAACAATATATAAATAAGGATGTAATATCATATATATCAAGTCGAACATGAACTTAGTGTATAACATTCTCAACATAAAATGTAATAGAAAGCAATCTCAAAGCCATTCTCCAATGTGTTTGAGACCCTTAACCCTAGTGTGACCATCATGTTTGGGCTAGGCATAAGCTTTGTCAATGGATTTGCAATATTGTCATATGTATGTTCCTTACACATCCTAATTTCAAATAAGGTGATACTTCCTCATAAGATGTACGATCAACTTGTCATCACTGATCTTAAGAAATCATCCTCGGTCCTTCTCAAGAACTTCAAGATGTTCTTAGCTGCACACTAGTGTGCCTCTCATGGAATCGATTGGTATTTGCTACACATGCTCAAAGCAAATGCAATATCATGTCGCGTACACACCATGACTAGGTAAAACCCTTTCATGAATCTTGCATATTGAATCTGTTAAGAATCTTATCTATATTAAGTTCCTTGATTTAACCTAAGTAATCTCTTAGATCTATCTCTATATATCTTTTTTCCAAGTATGTACACTGCCTCTCCAAAGTTTTTCATTGAGAAACATTTCTTTAGTCATTCCTTAATGGACTATAGTGTCGGAATGTCATTCCCAATAAATAGTATGTCATCCACATACAAGACTAGGAAGACCACTTTTACTCCTACTAAACTTCTTGTATACACATGGGTCCTATTCACATCTGATGAAATCAAACTCTTTGATCTTTTCATCAAACCGAAAGTTACAACTCCTAGATGTTGGCTTAAGTCCATATATATATATATATATATATATATATATATATATATATATAGACCTCTTAAGCTTGCATACCTTCTCGGCCAGCACCACTTGGATCTTCAAAACCCTCGGGTTGTGTCATGTATACATTCTTTTTCAAGAATCCATTCAAGAAGGCGGTTTTGACATCCATTTGCCAAATCTCATAATCATAATAGGCAACAATAGCAAGGATTACCCTAATGGATCTTATCATGACAACTGGTGAAAATTAGGTCTCATCATAGTCTATACCATGAATCTGTTTAAAACTTTTGGCAACTAATCTTGCCTTGTATACAGATACCTTTCCATCCTTATCTATCTTGAGTTTGAAAACCCATTTGCTCCCTATGGGCTTTATCCCATCTGGCAAATCTATCAAGTCCCACACTTGATTTTCAAATATCAAATCCATTTCAGATCTCATGGCCTCAAGCCATTTCTTGGAGTCTGGACTCGTCGTTGCTTGCTTATAGTCTTATAGGTATTAGACTCTTCATGTTCTAACAGAAGAACATCAAGGTTTATATTCAACATGAAATCATCATAACATATTGGTTGTACCCTTGGCTTATTTGATCTACAAGTGGGTTCAACTAGTTCAACAACCGGAGCTAGAATAGTTGCCACAACTATTTGTGGATCCTCTTGTCCTCGACATCATCTATGTCATCTCGTTGTTAACTTTGTTGCTTTTCATCATGAACCGGTTCAAGATGAATATTTCTCCCACTTGACTTATTGGAAATAAACTTTCTTTCTATAAAGACACTATCCCTTGCAACAAACACCTTTTGTTCGGTGGGATTGTATAAACAGTATTCAAAACTACCTTTTGAATAACCTATAAAATAGCATTTATCTGATTTAGGGGCAAGCTTATCAGTTTGTAAACGCTTTACCAAAACTTCACATCCCCATATCTTCATAAATGACAATTTTGGAACCTTTCCTGTCCATATCTCATATGGAGTTTTGTCTACAGCTCTAGACGGAGTCCTATTTAGTGTAAGTACGACAGTTGTGAGGATATTTCCCAGAAGGATATCGGAAGGTTAGCAAAACTCATCATTGACCGAACCATGTCTAATAGTGTCCGATTTCTCCTTTCAGATACACTGTTCAATTGTGGTGTTCATGGAGTAGACTATTGTGTTACTATCCCACAGTTTTTCAAATGATGATCAATTTCATGACTCAAGTACTCAACACCACGATCTGATCGAAGTGCTTTTATTCTCTTGCCACTTTGAGTCTCTACTTCATTTTTGAAATTCCTTGAACTTTTCAAAGGATTCCCATTTATGTGAGATAAGGTGAACATATCCATATTTACTCATGTCATCAGTAGATGTAATGAAGTATCTATATCCTCCTTTAGCTTATGTGCTCATTGGTCCATACATACCAGTATGTATAATGCCTAATTGTTTAGTAGCCCTTTCATTTGTACCTTCGAAAGGTGACCTTGTCATCTTGCCCATCAAACATGACTCACATGTATCAATGGATTCATAAGATTCTTTGTAATGGTTCAACCAAAACAAGATTCTTTGTAATGCTAGGAACAAAATAACAATTATTTAGTTCTAAGATTAAACCAGAAAGGAGAGATAAACTAAAATCTCCTACGGCAAGTGCAGCAACACTTGCTCCATTCCTGACACGTAGGTTTATCTCCCCTTTCTTCACTTGCCTTCTATTTCTTAGTCCCTAGACATATGAAATAATGTGAGCACAGCATGTGGTATCTAATACCCAGGTAGGACCATTATCTAATGTGAGGACATTGGTTAACAACAATTCAATAACATAAATACCTAAAGTGTTGGAACTCAATGTCCCATTCTTCGTGTCTTCCAGGTACTTGGGACAATTTCTTTTCCAGTGTCCCTTTGCCTTGTAGTAGAAACAATCATGGTTTGTACTTGGCTTCTCACCACCCTTAGGTTTTGCAACTTCCTTTCCTTCCCCTTGGCTATTGTTCTTGTTCTTGGCTACCTTGTTGAACCCTTTCCATCTATTCACATTAAGAACTTCTTTCTTGTTGTTAGTGAGAGTATGGTTTTCAACAGCTTTGAGCATACCATGGAGTTCGTTCGTGTTTTTCTTAATACCATGCATATGGTAGTTCATCATGAATGAGGCAAAGCCATCATGTAAGGAGTGCATGCAATACGATATCTGTGGTGAACTCTTGGTCATATGGGGTGCCCAGTGTCTTCATGCAGCTAAAAAGACCGATCATGTTAAACACATGGGGACCTACTTGCTTTCCCTTCACAAGCTTGCTATCCAGTATGGCCATGTGAGTTTCATATCATTCAATTCTTACATGTGTCTGAAACAACATTTTCAGGTTGGTGATGATAGAGTAGGCATCCTGGTATTTAAACCTTTTTTGAAGGTTAGGTTCCATGCTTCCTAGCATCAAACAAGTGACAGGTAAAGAATCACTCCTTAACTTCATTTCTCTAACTATCTCCTCATCTAATGAGGCATCGGTAATAGTAGGGATAGGGTTTGTTAGGACGTCCTCGTGCCTTTCAGACCTGAGAACGATTCTCAGATTTCTTTCCCAATCAAGAAAGTTCGTTCCATTCAATTTGTTTTTCTCAACTGTTGAGCGCAGGGTGAAATTCAAGTTATCATTAGACATAATGCCTATATAAAAGAAAATGTCATACAAATCAGTTTATGTTCGAAATGCAAATTACTTAAGATTAAACATCTTTAAAATAAGTAAATGCGCATTTTATTCAAGTTGTTATATATCATTCCTGGAGAGTAAAATGATTCCAAGATCCCATTACAGATAAGACCCAACGTACTTTTACACTGCCTTGAGTCTTGTGTTCTCAAGGTAAGTAACAATTACTAATTAAGCATTTTGGTGCTGAATAGGTTTTCAAAACGTGGGTTAGGAGAAAGAATAGGCAAAGTGAGTTTGCCAATTTCAAAAGACCAAAAACACGTGAGTGACAAAGATCAAGTGTTGATTTTGTGATAAGGTTGACCACAAATACCATCTATAGCAATTTGATTGTAGGCCTTTCGATCTTCGTCCTAGTAGTCGAAGACAATGGAGATTTAAACGTCGGGCTCGTGTGGACTAATTAGAGAAGTCACGCTTGGGGCTTTCGATCTCTTCCGGTTCCATCAAGATTCGATCCAGTTCACGCATCAACAGGTATCTCCTATGAACAATGATTGATCTATTGTTTATGCATGAAGATCCTTACGATTACATGTTCAGAATTGTTCTGTATTTCCGCTTTAAGCATCTAATTTTCCTTCATGTAGTACATGAAATAATTTAAGAATATTTGCAGCTAGTTAATTTTTTTTGTTCATGAAATAAATATTAGTGGTTTATGAAATAAATAATAGCGATTCATGAAATAATTTAAGAATATTCGTAGATAGTAAATTTTTGTTGTTGTATCGATCATGAAATAAATATTAGTGGTTCATGAAATAATTTAAGAATAATCATAAGTAATTGATTTTTTTTATTCATGAAATAAATAGCAGTAGTTCATGTAATAAATAGTATTGGTTTATGAAATATTTAAACAATATATATTATAAATGACAGTGGTTCTATCTCCTATCATTTTTTTTGGAAGAAATTGATTCCATAGACCTCGAAATATAACCGACCTTAATTTTCAATAGTATTTATCTTATCCAAATACACATCAACCTTCATTACAGATATATAACATAGCGGTATCGATTAAAGAGATAACCATTCCGGAATTGATCATCGGAAAAGACTTATGGGTAGTACCCATAGGTTTCCGTTTCGAACCCAGAATGACCGTTCTTTATTTACCTATTCAAGGTATAGATTAAAGAGAGAAAAGAAAAATGGATGATCAATGGGAATTTTGACCTAAACAACCCGACTTGAACACAACATGACCCAAACTTTTACTTGATGACTCGAAAACCAACCCGAATCAACTAGATCCTATACACGAGAGAACCCCAAACATGAAATGTCCCGATCGACCATTGACGATATAACAACCCAATAACTGAAACCTGAACATGACCGAAGCTGAATTCATCTTATTCAACTGACCCAATTGCCCGCTCTTCTTTCTTTTTAAAAAAAAAAAGAAAAAAAGAGATCGATAGAAAAGGCGGATGAATATATAATACGTAGCAAAAGGAAAAGACACAAACAATACGATTCACTCTTCCACTGCATAAGCAGTAATGTGACGACCCATAAGCCTGATGGTTTTGGGCCTCCTGACCTGAATTCTAAACTTGATCGGCTGATCCGGGTGATAGTAGAAAGTAAGCAAGTCATTTGGGAGTAAATCATTGTGGAGGACAAAGGGGAGCCAGGAGGATCTAAGAAGCGCAGGCTTAGGATGAGGGCCGTGCATACGGATAGAGCAAGTGAACGTCCAAACGTTGTTGGAGGAATCCAGGGCCTGGAAACAGACTTGATTGCTGCCATTAATAAAGGGAGAGAGGAAGCAAAGGCAGGCAGTTGGCCAAGTTAACCGGCTTCCCAGATCGGTGGGAGTGAGGACTTTGGAGAAGATTTCCATAAATAAAGCAGTAGTTTTTGGATAGGAAGTTGGTGGATGAGTGTCCTTATATATAAGGGTTTGTCGGATGAGGATGAGGTCACATACATGTTAACCCACCCCAATAGATAGCATTTAATGCATTTGTTCTATAACATCTGTTATAATGTGAAAGTATGATCAAATCTTAATAGTCGAGGGCAAACGTATAGTCCTATTTAAAATCAAAATTAGAATATAATCCATAATCGATCTGGTCATTTTTTCGAATTTTGTTATTACTAAATTAATTAAATTACTCAAGTAGTTAATTAAATTAGTGAAATGATTTATTAATTAATAGGACTATATTAAAGGAGAAGGGTGTCATTTAGTTTAGGCGATATATATGTATAGTATTTAGATATTAGATATAGATATTAATTTAGTGGAAAAAACATTTTGAGGTAGTATATGTTTTATTAATTAATAAAAGGAGAAGGGTGTCATTTAGTTTAGGCGATATATATGTATAGTATTTAGATATTAGATATAGAAATGATTTATTAATTAATAGGACTATATTAAAGGAGAAGGGAGTATATGTTTTAATTTTTTTTAAATATTAATTTAGTGGAAAAAACATTTTGAGGTAGGAATAAAATTCGAGAATAGGATTATGAAGAATAAAGCTTGAAAATAGGGTTTGGGGGCAAAGTTTTTTTTTAACAAGTAATAATTCGGGAAGAATAATCCTACCCGAGAGCTGGGGCAAAGGATTTGAAGTCGGTGGATGTCTTCATATGCTTCCTACTCCAAATTAATGTTAAAACTTAAACCAATTATATTGGTCGTCGTCGTGAGCTGAAGTCACTATCTAACAAGTTCTGATCCCCCCACCCCCACCTCTTTGGTAAAAAGAGAAAAAATCAATTTAAGTATGTTGGAGTTAATGTATATAGAATGTGGTTTTAAGGTGTCATTTGGACTTCCCACATCCCACATGAAAAGTTCAAAAGTATCCTAAAGGGTTTTAATGAGACTCTTTCACAACATACATTGAGAGGTAGAGAATGAGAAGGGGCACCCTCACGCGCGCCCGCCATCCAACTCGGGCTTGGAGTTGGAGTTTTGCGAAAAATCTTAACTTGAGGCCAAAGATATTACGGATAGACTTGTTAGTGTTTATCTGATTTTCCACTAGATTTATTTTCGAGAAATTATCTTTTCAAACGGTTTGGATAAGCCACAATCTTCTGAAGATAGACTCAAATCTTCCCTTTACTTACGACTTAAGGAAGATTTCACAGCCTATATAAGGACATCGAGGGGTACGCTTTTCAACACACAACGACCAATCACCTTTTCTCCCTTTCCTGTTTTCTCATACCCTTTTCCCGTTCTGAGCGTCTGTTCCAGTTTCATCTTCTCTCCCTCGAGTGCACCTGTGAGAGAAGCCGGTGAAATCATTGGGGGACGTTGCCTCGCATACGATCTACACCTTTGTCGTGGGCAAATACGTTTCTCATTCAGTAGCTCCCATACCACGCTTCACCGCAACCCTGCCCCTTCACAGAAACATAGTTTGGCCTACACCCCTAACGCTCTTCAGCACGTTGTTATTTTCGCAGGTTCCAGCAGGGTCATTGCCTAACCATGAGAAACGTATTGTCGTTGGAAAATGGTCGTCGTCGAGATCTCCTACTAGAAGCCGTTGCTCGATCTCTCAAAGTTGGAGCCTTTTGATGGCTCGAACTACAAGCCCTGGTCCTAGAAGATGCTGATCTTCTTTAAACAATTGAAGATTGACTATGTGTTGTTCAAGGATCCCAATGTCGCTCCTGCGCCTGCTGCTACGGTTGAGGGAAATGCTCCGTCCAATCCTCCTGTGCCGCCTGAGGAGCTCTTGAAGTACGAGCGCGACAACAAAACTGTCAGAGGCTACCTGTTGAACCATATGATGAACGCGTTGTTCGGTCTGCTGCTAATCCAAAAGTCTGCTAAGACTATTTGGGAAACCCTGGACAAGAAGTATGTCACTGACGATGTTGGGAAGCACAAGTACGTGATTGGACAGTGGATCCAGTTCAAGATGGTGGACAAGAAGCCCATCATGGAGCGGATGCATGAGTACGAGAATTTGGTAGCGGATATACTGGATGAAGATGTACGGAGTTCTTCAAGCCAACGTCCTGATTGAGAAACTGCCTGAGTCTTGGGCATGCTGCCGCAATTACCTCAAACACAAAAAGAAAGATCTTACCCTGGAGGAACTCGTCAACCATCTGATGATTGAGGAAGCCAACCGGTTGAAGAAGGAGGAGACCTCTATCACTGCTACTGAAATGGTAAAAGCTAACATTGTTAAATCTTCGCAGGTCAACAAGAAAGGCAATAAGCCGCCTTTCAACAAGAAGAACAAGAAGGGCCCTGGAGGACAAAACAATAAGCCTACGAAATTCAAGAAGAGCAACAACGCAGAGAAACAGAACAACTTTGGATGCTATGTGTGCGGGAGACAAAGCCATAGGGCCTTCCGGTGTCGGGAGAGGAAGGATGCTCAGTATGCTTCCCAAAAGAACAATGGAGGGCAGGACATAGGCATTGGAAACGTCACTAAAAATGGTGCTCCTGAAGTCATCGTTGCAATGGTCACTAAAGAGAACATCATTGGGAGCATGACTGAATGGATCGTGGACACTGGGGCCACGAAGCACTTTTGAAGGGCTCTTATCTCGAGCCAGGCTAAGGGGAGTCATGGAAGGTGACTCTATAGTCTTGTCCAAGAATGGGAAATTTCTAGGAAAGGCTTATAAGTTGGGTGAATTCTTTGTTTTGCAAACTGTTGTTAATTTTGCTAATATAGCTTCTACTTCCGCTTATATCGTTGTTGATGTTGATCTTTGGAATGGTAGATTAGGTCATATGAATGTTGAATCTGTGAACAAATTGCATAAAATGGGCCTAATCACAAACTTGGGTAATAGTGATAAAAAAATGTGAAATTTGTGTGGAAGCTAAGTTCACCAAGAAACCTTTTAAACCTGTAACTAAGAGGTCCACTGAATTGCTAGAATTAGTTCACGACGATCTAGTTGATTTTACGAACTCTGATAATACAGGCGATAAAAGGTATTATATCACATTTGTAAATGATTATTATAGATACACAGAGTTGTATTTGCTGAGATCTAAGGACGAGGTAGAGAAAATGTTCTTAATCTACAAAACTGGGGTAGAAGCCAACTTGACAGGAAAATTAACACTAACACTAAACCCATAACACATATCAATAATTCATATAATGTAATAACAATATATAATATCATTCATAAACCCAAATTTGTGATGCTTAACTAACAGTAAAGTAAATAAACGCAAAAGTACGCACCTGACTAGCGACTCTAAGTCTCCTAAAATCAAAAACCATAGATTCGACTCAAAAGCAAATACATCTCGACTTATGGGATAAAAAAACCCTAAGTCGACTAATCACATTTCTACAAGCTAAAATTGAATAATCGTCAGGCTAGGCGGGATTAGGCGGGGTCTAGGCAGGATTAGGCGGGATCTAGGTGGCGCCTAGGCAGGACTAGGCAGTGTCTGGGTGGATTTCCACCTAGAGACCCGCCTAGGCATAAAAATTCCTAAGCGTTCTCCCGCCTAGTGCCCGGGCATCAGGCGGTGCCTAGGCGCGATTTTTAGAACACCTTGAGCACCCAAGGTGTGCCAAAACATGGATATCTTATGTGATAAGACTTATCATAACGTTACAGGACCCCGTGGAAGGTGTGTGTTGATGGTTTACCCCTAAGTGGAGGAATTCAAGGCCTCTGGCCATTCGCTCTACCGAAGGGATCACTAGTTTCACTATGTACGTGTTGATTCAAGTCGCAAGACATCAACATTTAAGCACTAACCTCAACAACACTCAAAACTTGCTTTCACAAACCTTAGTTTTTAAACCCTCTATGCATTTGTGGGGGATTGTTGGAGTTAATACATATAGAAGGTGGTTTTAAGGTTCCCTTTGGGCTTCCCACATCCCACATGGAAAGTTCAAGGGTATCCTAAAGGGTTTTTAAGGAGACTCTTCCACTACGTACATTGAGAAGTAGAGGAGGAGATGGGGCACCAACACGCGCCTCCGCCGCCGCCGCCCGTGTAGACTTATTAGTGTTTATTCGCGAATATCTAATTTTTTTACTGGATTTATTTTCGAGAAATTATCCTTTCAAACGGTTTTGGATAAGCCATAATCTTATGAAGATAGACTCAAATCTTCCTTTTGCTTACGACTTTAGGAAGATTTCGCAGCTTATAGAACGTTGCCTCGCATATGATCTGAATATTTTTCGGAGGCAAATACGTTTCTCAATCAGTGGCTCTCATACAACGCTTCACCGCAGCCCTAGCCCCTTCAAAGAAACACAATTCAACCTATATTCCTAACGCTCTTTAATAGCGTATATGATATAATTGTAAATACATGAATCTCATGGATGACTTATTGCCCAAGGATATCCCTCATCTAGGACCCTACATCTGTCACAATCCTAGTAGCACTAAATACATATATATACAAGTGGCCTGCACATGACAAGATTGAGAAAAATAAAATAGAAAATCAGCCTTTACGATTCTCAAAGCTCCAATTTTCCTGTATGGTACCAGATCCAGAAAAGGACAAACGTCCATGAATTTCAACACTAACCCATCTTCCTCTAGTGGCTCAGCCACCACCATTCCGCTTTCTCCAACAACGGTAACCTGTCCATCTTTTCCAAGCTTATCACCTTCTCCTCGTCACCTTACCTCCTTTTCAAGCTTTATCCCGTTTAAATTAGACGCCACCAATTTTCAGGTTTGGAAAATCCAAATCTCGCCCTATCTCAGATCTCAAGGCTTCTTTCAATTTGTTGAAGGCACAACCACAGCACCACCGCCTCAACTTGCTTCCGGAGAAGACAACCTAGATTATCACTCATGGATGGCCAGAGATCAACTAACCATGGCGGTCCTCATTTCCTTCTTCACCGAGCAGATTCTTGTCCAGGTGGTTGAGTGCAAGACTGCTGCAGAAATATGGAATCTCCTCCACACATTGTACGCCGCTCAATCCACCGCCCAGATAGTCCAGGCTCGTCTGGGTCTCGCCTCTCTCCGGAAGGGAGCCGAAACAATCACGGAATACTACAACCGTGCGAGGTCTCTTGTCGCCTCTCTCACAGTCGTCGGTCAAAATATCACAGATCTAGACTTCTCCACTAATCTTCTTGCCGGGCTTGGTACTGAGTATGAATCCTTGGTAACCTCCCCCTCCATCCAACCCAATTTACCCCCTCCGTCTGAGATTCTCAAATACTTAGTCCTCCAAGAAGGGCGCATCAACTTTGCCCTCTCCAAAACCCAAAACACTGTCTCTGCAAACAATACCCAAACCCACTCTCCCACTGCTCCTGAGGTTAGCTACACCTCTCATGGTCGAGGCAACTCGAGCTCTCGCGGCCGCGGAAGGGGCCGGAACTCCGGTGATAGTCGAAATTGGGGATCCAACGGCAATCAACCTCCCTCTGGTGGCCGGGGCTGGAACTCTGAAAACCGTGGTTTTCACCCTTCTCAAGGGAACCAAGGCTCATCTACAACGTTCAACGGTAATTCCGACTCTCGCCCGCTTTGTCAGATCTGTATGAAACCTGGTCATGTTGATATAGCCTGCTGGAATCGCTTCAACCACTCTTACCAGGCACCTCCACCACCAAGCTTCGGTGCAAACTTCACCTCTGCTACTCTCCCCTAGTATCCCGACACGGCTGCAATGCATCACTACACCCCAGATGGAACAAACATGCAGTTCAACTCATTACCGTACTCAGGGACCGAACAAGTCACCCTTGGTGATGGATCTTCCATTCCCATCCAATCTCAGGGTTCCGCCCATTTCTTCACTCCAAATCGTACCTTTCTCCTTTCCAATTTACTTCATACTCCCCATATTTCTAAAAATCTTTTATCAGTTGCTCGTTTTTGTGAGGATGACAATGTGTTTTTCGAATTCTTTGCTAATCATTTCACTATTCGAGATGTGCAGACCACGGATCTTCTTCTTCAAGGACCCGTTGAGGCCGTTCTATATCGAATGCCCACCACCACCGTCATTCCTCCTCCGTCATCGCCATCCCCCCAGCTTCATCATACCAGTTCTACCCTAACTCTTTGGCACAAGATATGTGGTCACCCATCCCAGGCTATCACCAAATCCGTTTATCGCTTACTGAAGCAGCCCACAAATGAAGGCCCGATGCCATCTTTTCCTTGCTCATCATCCTCTTGGGCTGGCCCTGCCCCACCCAAAGAGCCCAAATAAATCCACAAAACTTTTAGAACTCTTATTTTTGGATGTCTGGGGCCCGGCCCACACCTTGTCTTTAAAGGGTAATCGTTTTTACCTATCTATAGTAGACGATTTCTCCAAGTATATATGGTTGTTCCCATTATCATCAAAATCTCTCGTTACATCCACTTTTACTCAATTTCTCAAACTCATCCAAAATAAAATCTCCATTAATGTCATAAGCGTACAAACGGATGGTGGTTCAGAATTCAAACCGCTAATACCATTGTTTCAGGAGCTTGGGATCTCTTACCGACTTACGTGCCCATATTCACATCCCCAAAATGGCACCGGTGAAACCCGACACCGTCGAATTGTCGACATGGATTTAACCCTTCTCAAACAAGCGTCTCTGCCACTTCACTTTTGGGATTTTGGCTTTGAAACCGCGGCCTACCTCATCAATCACCTTCCTACTCCCATACTTGACCACAAATCCCTATTTGAAATCATGTTCCAACAACCACCAGATTATTTCTTTCTCAAAGTGTTTGGGTGCCTTGCCTTCCTAATCTTCGTCCCTACAACAACCATAAACTTTCTTTTCGGTCTACCCCGACCGTCTTCCTCGGGTATAGCAAGGATCACAAAGGGTACATATGCCTTGATTGGACAACCAATCGGTTTTATACCTCCCGAGACGTCATTTTCCATGAGTTCACTTTTCCATATGTTCACTCAACTTGCCTTGAACCTCCAACCACACCCTCAGGCCCATTACCATTATTGCCATGTCCATCTGATGAATATTTATTTTTTCCCAAGCCCACTACCACCACAAATATCACCAGCCCACCATCACCTTCTATTCCAAACCAAATTGATGATACTCCATTAACCCATAACCCTACAGATGACTCCCCTTCATCATCCTCTTCACCGTCACCTCCTCTTACCACCCATAATTTGCATCCTATGACTACAAGGGCCAAAGCATCCGTATTTCGGCATTTGATTTGTCAAGATGGGACTATTCCCTGGCCATCACCACATTGTTCCTCAACCTCCACATCCACTATTGTCCCTGATGAGCCCACCAGTTTCTCGGTTGCTTCTAAGTACCCAGAATGGCGTGAGGCTATGGCAAAAGAGTTCAATGCCCTCCTTCAAACCCACACATGGACACTAGTTCCGTCCTCTAAATCCGCCAATGTTCTTGGCGTTAAGTGGGTCTTCAAAACTAAACGCCACTCCGATGGCACGATCGAGAGACGCAAGACGCGACTAGTGGCAAAGGGGTATGACCAAATTCATGGGGTAGACTACATTGAAACCTTCAGCCCGGTGATCAAACCTTCAACCATTAGACTCCTTTTATCATTAGCTGCAACAAATGATTGGGTGGTGCGACAATTAGATATCCAGAACGCGTTCCTCCACGGTGACTTGACAGAAGAGGTATACATTGCCCAACCCCCTGGCTTCATTAACACTCAATTTCCTCATCACATTTGTAAATTACGAAAATCTTTATATGGGTTGAAACAAGCACCACGTGCTTGGTTCTCCAAATTGAGCGATGCTCTAGTCATACTTGGTTTATATCCCTCTCGAGCTTATTCCTCCTTATTTATACGCCATGGCTCCTGTTCGGTTTTTGTATTGGTATATGTAGATGATTTGCTTGTTGTTTCATCTACCCCTAATGCCGCCTCAAGGTTTATACAGGCCCTCACAAATAGGTTTCCTGTTAAGGACCTTGGTCCATTACATTACTTTCTTGGAGTTGAAGTGCACAGTGACTCCAAAGGATTTTGGCTTTCTCAGCACAAGTACATCCGAGATCTAATTGCCAAAACCAACATGCAAGATTCAAAAGTTGTCGCCACTCCCATGTCCACCCAATCTGTTTCCGAATCAACGCCTTTTGAGGATCCTCACTTCTTTCGAAGCGTTGTCGGAAGTCTCCAATATTTGGCTCTAACGAGGCCTGATATAGCATTGCCAGAAAACAAAGTCTGCCAATCAATGCAGAATCTGCAGCAGCATCATTGGCAGGCCACAAAGAGAATCCTCCGATACCTTCAGGCTACTCAGTCCATGCAGTTTCATATCACTTCAGACTCCCAACCACATCGCATGGCGTTTTCAGACTCCGATTGGGCTGGTGACCAATATGATCGACGCTCCACTGGTGCTTATTGTGTTTATTTAGGCAGCAATCTCATTTCATGGAGCATCAAGAAACAAACTACAGTGGCTAGGTCCTCCACCGAGGCCGAGTATCGGGCTCTCGCAAATGCAACATGTGAATTACTTTGGCTCCAGGCTCTGCTGGCTGAACTTCAATGCTTCTCTCCAAGCCCCCCTTGTTATGGTGCGACAACCTCGGGGCTACCTACCTTACCATGAACCCGGTACTCCATCATCGAATCAAACACATCTCACTAGACTACCACTTTGTCAGAGAGAGTTCAAGCAGGCACACTCACTGTTGCTTTCATCTCCACAAAAGAGCAGGTTGCTGATCTTCTCACCAAACCTCTGGCTGCTCCACGATTCTGCCTGCTTCGATCCCACCTGTGCTTATTCCTAGCTGCGATCGAGGAGGGTAATAGCGTATAGGATATAACTGTAAATACATGAATCTCATGGATGACTTATTGCCCAAGAATATCCCTCATCTAGGACCCTACATCTGTCACAATCCTAGTAGCACCAAATGCATATATATACAAGTGCCCTGTACTGTACATGACAAGATTGAGAAAAATGAAATAGAAAATCAGCCTTTATAATTCTCAAAGCTCCAATTTTCTTGTACTCTTTAACAAGTTGGTGCTTTCACAGGTACGAGCAGGTCATTGTCCAACCCATAAATCAG
Organism: Persicaria tinctoria; assembly: GCA_037127255.1. NCBI lineage: Eukaryota > Viridiplantae > Streptophyta > Magnoliopsida > Caryophyllales > Polygonaceae > Persicaria > Persicaria tinctoria. Next base: position 16,029,965 of record JBANSL010000020.1, on the reverse strand, counting down.
CTGCACCAGTTTAATGTATCGGAATTAATACGGGGTAATAACTTGACTTTATTTTGGCCTCGCTAATCCCCTCTACCACCTGTTGCTGCTTATCAACCGCACCATTAAATGATCACCTGCTAAACTTCTACCTAATTGCATTGAATTATTAAGTTGAACAATTTTTTATTTATTTTTTTCAGAAGTTGAAGAATTATGGACATCACAAACCGATTTTATCCCGTCGACCCCCCCAAAAAAAACAGATTTTATCCTTTTCGTGGAAATGAATTTTTTTAAGTTTTATTTTTAAGATTTGCAAAAATATCATTCTTTTAGGAGGAACCGAGGAATTGTTTAAGTTAAAAAAATCATATATATAACATAAAAGTTAATGTCTATGTTTATAAAATTTCTAGTCGATCACTCTTTATTTACCTTTAGATTCACCCTTACATTTCGAGCGGATTAAAAATGTATCAATATTTCGACTGAAATGGAAATAGGAGAATTTGGGTATATGTCCATATTATAGAATCTAATGAGTTGATTATCCACCGATCAATCCTAATTACTACGTAGCTAATTGTCCACTCTTCTATTTTTTCATTTTTTCCGTTCATTTTCTTTTTATTTTTTCCTTTTTTAAAATTTTTTTATATAATAATTTTTGGAAAAAATTGGCTTCGGACATTTTTAAAATTTTGATATTTTTCGAATGCTGACAAAATTGACCCATGAGTTTTTTTTTATGTTTTTGATATTTTTTCAAATGCTAACATTTTCACAACTATAGACAATATTGATTGCAAACAATATTTTCATTGTTAAAAAAATCAATTCATATACTTTGTTGATATTTTAATCTTTGTTTTGTTGAAATCTTACCATTGCGGACAATTTACTATTGCTGACATAATAACACTATCTTATTAAAGCAATATTGTAAGCAAAACAAATTTGAAGGCTTCAATGCATACATAAACACTTGCAAATATTTTGTTCACGGAGAGAGTGGCTACATCTTCTTCATTTAATTACAGACATTTTTACTATTGGCGATATTTTTTTTTTGATACAAACTAGGGTTATTTTGGTAACTAGCACATTATGAAGATCTAATTAGCTAACTAACACTCAAACAAAATTAATTAGCTAACTTAACACCTTTCCCAGCGTTGACCGTTGACCGGTCAACGTTGACCGACTCTTTTGAATTTTTTTTTTCTTTTTTTTTTACAAATGATGCTACTTTTTTTATGTCATTTTTTTTACCATGATTTCATTTTTTGCTACTTTGATGCCATTTTTTATTATATTTTATTTTCGCTTTGATGTCACTTTTATAATGAAATGGTTTAATGTCACTTTTTTCAAACCTTGATGACATTTTTTTGTTTACTATGATGTCACGTGGACCATTGATGCCTTTTTTTTTACTGTTGACTACTTAGGGCATCCGCATCCATCGGTTTAACCCACTCGGAATTTTTTTTCTCTTTCTTCGTAAGATTTTGACACATCATTTTCCACTATCTCTACCTCTTTCTGTAAGATTTTACCCACACTCATAAGTTTACCCCATTACTTATTTTTTAATTTTATTTATACCCAATATATATTTTCAACCAATCACAATAATAGTTACTCAATAAAAAAAATATATATATATATGGCCCACCACAAATAAATAAAAAAGTGGATGGGGTAACCCCTTCCCACTAGGGTTACCCTTTCCCCTCTCTCCTATAGGGTTAACTCCACATTCATGAGTTTCCCCCATAGGAAGAAAGAGAGTGCTAAGGGGTAGAGACACCCCCATGAGTGTGGATGCTCTTATGACACTTTTTTTATGTCATTTTTTTACGATATTATTTTTTCCGTGATGCCATATTTTTTCAAAGTAGTATTTTGATGATATTTTTTTTTAATGTGATGCAAGCTTTTCAAAGTAATGTTTTAATACCGTTTTTCTAATATAATTATTTGATGCCACTTTTTTTAATCAAATCGTTTGATGCCACTTCATTGATGCAATCACTTGTGGTGACATGTTTATTACATTTTTATTCATCGATGACATTTGTGATTACACTTCATTTATCTCGATGATTTGTGATGACATCTTTTGTTGATGACATTTTTATCACATTTTTTATACAATTTGATAATATAATGAAATGTGATTTTTACATATTTTATTGACGAATTTTATTCATTGATGACAATCCGAAAGAGCCCATTTTGTCTCTTCCTTTTCAATCCTACTATTTTTCAGCATTCAATTATGCAACACGTTTCATGGAAGCAAAGAACATAGAGCAAAGTTTATAAACCCAATTGAATACCAATATAATACACAAAGAAACCCACAGTAGGTCTCAAGTTGCAAAGACAAATACTAGGAAAAATTAACCAATGCAATTATTTGATGCCACTTTTTTTTAATAAAAAAGTCAAATTAATCATTTGATGCCACTTTGTTAATTACAATTGACGACTTTTATTCATTGATGACATTTGTTATTACACTTCATTAATCGCAATTGTTTATGGTGACATTTTTATATAATTGAATGCATAGGAGCTTAAAACGTAGAATCAAAATAGTGTCACCATATTGCACATGTAAAAACAAAATTGTTTGTCCTATTTTCTATAAATCATGGCAAAGGTTTCTTCTATGTCATTGTACGAGAAAAAAACTGAACTGGACACAAAGTAAAGCCATAAGCTTAAATGGTAATGCACTCATGAGTCATGACTAATTTTTTTTCCATATTACTGTATAGCTCTTATACTATAAAATGGTTAATCTGCAAGGAAAAAAAACACAAGTGACAAGTTGTATAAATGCTAGTATGCTACACCACTCACATGATACAAAGATGTTGGAACCAAAGTCTCGTAAGAATAAATACTAGATTAAATACTAGATTCAAAATACAAGATTAATTGTACCAATGAGTGCTTATCAAATAAATACACACAAGACAATACACCAGTGCATCTTTACCTAGACATGAGCACGAGTTGGACCCGCCGGGTCAAGGGTCGGGATATCCCTGATCCTAACCCTGACCCTTCCAAGCCACGGGTCAACGGGTTTTGGTGACCCGTCGGGTCAAGGGTCGACCCTTTGACCCGTCGGGTCATAACATGTCATTTTTTTTTAAAAAAAATTTAAGCTTAAAAAAAATAAAAGGAAGAAGGGTATGGACCGGTTTTGTAGCTAGTTGTGTACGTATCTCTTGGGGAAGAGGAATCAAAGCTCACGTAGTTCTTTACATTCGCTCTTATCCTTACTTACCTTATCCCATGCTAGGACTCTTCTCCTTGCTTTGCATCTGAGCTCTTGACCATTGTATCATCGTCGAGTTCTTCATCCGAGTCTGACTCGATTAAGTGGTCTTATTTTGAATTCGCATCTCCGCCCTTTTCCAATCGTTTAGCCAAACTTGATCTTCTAGAGTCTCGCGCGAGAGTCTTGATCTCTTCTCACTTAATATTTGACCACATTGGCTAAAACGTTGCTCCACCGCTAGTGTTGAGCAATGAGCGGCGAATATTTGACGAGTGATTGCCTACAGAGTAGGAAATTGGGATCTCTCTAGATGGCTCCGTCATTCTATAATGTTGAATTCCTCTTCCTCTTCACCTCGATTTTAAAAAAAAAATTAGATGACCCGGCAGGTTGACCCTACGGGTCGGCCCTTCGGGTTCGATCCGCCGGGTCCACGGGTCAAAATCAACATGACCCTAACCTTAACCCTTGACCCGCCTCGACCCTGATCCTTGTCGAGCCTAACCCGTCGGGTCGTCGACCCTTCGGGTTCCCGTCGGGTCCGGGTCGAACCTTGCTCATGTCTATCTTTACCCTCATTTAGTTCACAACTAAAAAGGAAAAAAGATACAGTAATTCCTTTTGAAAGTTATACAGATTTAGCACATCAGTATATCAATCAACCCTATTTGAAGAAGACTTAAAACCCTTCTACCTGGACTCGACATTAGGCTGCACATCAATGTAAAGAGGACACATAACACCAAGAGTAGTAAGTGGGGTTGAAATGAAGCAAAGTTAATTTAGCAAGATAAGGGTAAGGGATGTGTTCAGCAATGCTAAAATGTCATTGTATCACCATGTTTTTACCTCATTAGTTATCTTATTAAGCCTTGTTAGCTAAAAGCACCATAATAACATGACAAGGCACGCACACCCAAAGACACACCTTGATGATGAACCTCTTGATCGTCGCGCTCTCAACAGCTGGATTCCACCATGGGTCCTAATGGGTAAATGGAAGCATTGTCACGTGTTAAACTACAGAGACTATTTATCAAAACATATAAATAATGAGGTAGTAGTTCCCAATTAGAAATAAAGGAAGCATTTCACAACTCAAACTACAAATTTTGAGTTCATTATGCGTTCAAGTGGTGTGGGGGAGGAAAGTTCTGTACCATTCTTGTAAATCAGACACAAAGAATGGGATAGAAATCCATTGTTCAATTTCCAGCATCTACATTCTATGTTTCTTGGTAGCTTCTTCCTACTATGTATGGTCTCAAAGTATTTATCACAGCTTGAGATTATGATTTTTTCCTTTGTCATCTAGTGCTGTTATCATCATATCTGCAATTATTTAAAGCAATCTGTATCAAGAATTTCATATGATGAACATCAATAATTGCAAATGCATCTCATCCAAAATATGAAACTAAAGGATCAAAATTGCAGCCCTTTGCCCCTTTCGCATCTAATTGTCTTATAACCAGAATCTAACAGATCAAAATTCAAACCTGATTTCTTATCTCAACTAATCACAGCGTCACTAACGAGCTTTCAAGATTCATAAATCTATATTTCTACAGATTTGACAGAGAATCCCGTAGAAACCAGTGGTGAAGGAATCACGCCGAGGACATGCGTTAACTTGAAGCAATTGAAAATAAACATTAATTGATGAACAATTGAAAGGTAATATTAGCACATGAGATGAAACGAAGAGAAATTCGGACAAGGATTGAAGCAATCAAATCTCAATAGGGAAGGAAAATAAAGATTTGCACGTGGGGTAGAAGTTAACAAAGTCTAATGAATTTGAGTTTGAGCAAACATAACATTCAGGATCCCTAGCTAACCACAAGCATCAACCCTAAAACCAAATAGGTATGAGTGCAATACTTGGTGCGAGGAAAAAGGATCCTAAAACGAAAACAATCTGCAAATTTTTCTAAAAGGAACGAGGACAAAAACACTAAATCACCTGGAGAGGGAGCGAGACGCGAGTGGAATTCTAGAGAGCAGCGCCGGTACCACCAACATAGGTTCCTAATTTCTCCCTCTCTCTCGATCTCGAGTTTCTGAAGTTCAAGCGTCCAATTATTTCTCTGCGGGCAAAGAAGCGGGACGAGGCGCTGGCTCCTTCAAGCCCGACCGAGAAGGGGAAATCGAGAGATTGGGATGGTAGAAGAAGGTCTGATTTGGCCCTCAACGGCCGGTAGCAGAGGCAGCGAAAGCGAGGGCGAGAGAGCAGAAGAAGGGGAGTAGAGGGTGAGACATCGACGACAACCAAGAGCAAGAGGGAGAGGGAGATTCGGGACGAGGTCGACGGCTTGGGGACGATCCGGACGGAGACCATCGGAGGTTGAGAGAGGGAGATCTCGCCATGGACGAGGGCACTAGATCTGACGGAGGTGAAAGGGAAAGTGGGTGGATGAACCAACCGAGAACTGATAGAGAAGAAAGGGTAAAGACGCACAAAGACTTAAAAAAAATTGAATAGGTGTTATGACGGCCAATTTAATAAATTAGGGTGCTAATAACCTAATTAAATTAGCAAAATGTGATATTTCACCAAAATTTCTCTACAAACTATTAGCGATATTTAAAAAAAAAAACTACTGCCAACATAATTTTCAAAGAAAAACTATTGCTAATCATTTTTTTTTACAAAAAACTATTGCTAATATTAATTCATCTAAATTGCTAATATTTTACTATAAATGATAAATAATCCACAAACTTAATTGGGGCAAACGAACTAAAGTCCTCTCTCTCTTTGTACCTTAATTGGCCTTGTAGAATCCACTATACGTACTCTCAGGACTAAATGGAAGACTTACATATAAAGAAATTAAGCAAGAACCAAAATAACATGGTTGTTTAATACTAAGCACCACAAATGGTATGAGTTGCAGAGACCCTGCCAAAATAGTAATAAAGAAAGGAAATTTCACGAGATATCGCGAAATTCACGCGGTGACTAATTCTTTTACCTCTTTCACGTGGTACTCCTGAGGTTTGGGATTCTTTCACCTCGTGCCCCTCCCTCTTAATTTTAACATTCTCCGTTAACTTTTAATTAAAAAAAAACATCCTCCGTTATCTTTTAATTAAAAAAAAACACCAATATTCTTTAACCTGTGTAAAACGCGAGTTGCCCAGAAGAGGAGAAACCCGACAAGCGAGCGAGCTACTGGAGGGGCGGACTTCGACAGGCGTCTCCAGCGTCGGTGGTGGTGGTGGCGGACTCCAGCATCGGTGGTGGCGGCGTTCCATTCATGGACTCGACGGCTAGTTACAGGTGAATCTCAATCCAAATTTCAGATTTTACCAAAAATTAGGGTTTAGTATGATGGTTGATTTGTGCAAATATTTGTGTACATATGAACTTTATTGATGATTTGTTGTTATTTAGGGGTATATAGACTGCGTTTTGATGATTTTAGGTATAAGTATTATCACTTTGTTCAAATAGGACGAAAATCATAGATTGGGGGAATTGGGAATCAACTATCATGAACCATTTCTCTTACTCAATAAATAACCATTTCAGAAAGTACCTATACCTAAAATCTATAATTGGGAATCAATTATAGATTGGGGTATTGCTCAAATTGGGGTCATGGGTGGATTTGTGGGTTCAGTGTTTGGGGATTGTAGAATCGAGCATACAAATTGGAGGTTTAGAATTTTAAACTGTTGCCTCACTGGTTACCTTAAAAAAAATTAGTGCTTGGTTGCTCCACTTTGCCTTGAGCCACCAGACGACATTTCAGTCAAAAAATTCAGTGCTTGCACTGGTTTCATGATTGCTTTTCATTTCTTTGAAAATTGTAGTGCTTGGTTACTTGACATTTCATTGAAAATTTTCGAACTGCTATATAATGGGTTGCTTGACTTTACTTCAAATAGACATTGTAGAGATTGAAAGATTACTACCGTGAATTAGACTAAGATTGGAGCAATTTATGATTTGAGATGATAATTTAGGGACAAATCTGGATAATTTAGAATGAGAATTTGGGCAAAAATTCTAACTATGATGGTGTATATCTCCATCCTATTATGAATTTGAATCTTGTCAAAAAGTCTACTAACTCAAACGGTAGAGTGTGTGCTTATGCACGAGATGTGGGTTCGATCCCCACGTAGGCTATTCTGAATATTTGGACATGTTACCAATCTACACTATACAAGCTCTTAATTTTGGTAAGTTAGGCAAGTTTTCGCTTTTGGTTTTGGTCTCTTGAACTATTACATATATACTCAGTATAGCTCTCCAACTTTTTTGCATTATTCTTATGCACTGTCATAAAAGATTTCCTAGCTAGAACAAAAATTATTGTTTGGTTTGTGTTTAAATCTGCTGATTGCATATGTGATATATGCCATGGACCGATTTACTTTAACTCAATCAGTTGATCAACCAGGAAACTATATATCACAAGGGATAAATGGTTTGAAGTTGGAATATTCTGTTTCTTATAAATCAGCCCCCCCCCCCCCCCCTATTTTTTTTTGAAGCAATCAACCAATTTCTTTTCACATCTATTAAAAATTTCAGTTTATATATGCCATATAAAGGAGAACGTTGAGTTGCTGAAGTTTAAAGTAAGAGATAATACCATTTAAGTTCTCTCAATTGAAATATATATGAGTTTGGTTCTAAATAATTTTATAGCGGTATCATTCAGACACCTAAATCCCAACTACATTAATCATAGGTCTCATAACTTGCATCAAGAATTAACGTTTCTTCTTGTTACTAAAATCTAGCCTATGAGGGATTTGAACCCTCATCCATGTGTATTAACATATTGCTATGCCTTTTGAGCTAATAGGCTTACAAGTATTATAAGACAAATTGACACCATAACTGAATTTCCAACCCTCATCCGATGGACAATTCTCTTACTCAAATCAACCATCATGAACCATTTCAGAATTATTTCAGAGTCGATAAATAAACATTTCAGAAACAATAAATCACCATTTCAACACCATTTTAGAATCAATAACTATCAATTTCTTCATAAATTAGACAAATTCGAGAACCCTAAACCCTAATTCCCTAACTACTAAATTCTTCTACAATTTCGAAGAAGGGGCAAAATTAGAGAGCAATTGGTGTAGAAGCAACCTTATAGGAGCAACATTAACCATATAAATAGTCGAAAAAGATCGAAATTGGACATACCTGTCGGAATCTCGCCCTCTTCACTACGTCTGACTGTGCAGCACCACCGCCTTCGCTCGTCCGCCACCACCACCGATGTCGGAGTCCGCCGCCACCACCGACGCCGGAGTCCGCCACCACCACCGACGCCGGAGACGCTTGTCAGAGTCCGCCCCTCCAGCAACTCGCTCGCCTGTCGGGTTTCTCCTCTTCTGGGCAACTCGCGTTTTACATAGGTTAAAGAATATTGGTGTTTTTTTTTAATTAAAAGATGACGGATGATGTTTTTTTTTAATTAAAAGTTAACGGAGGATGTTAAAATTAAGAGGTAGGGGCACGAGGTGAAAAAATCCCAAACTTCAGGGGTACCACGTGAAAGAGGTAAAAGTATTGATCACCGCGTGAATTTCGCGATACCTCGAGAGTACCTCGTGAAATTTCCGTAAAAAAAAAACACAGCAACAAGCCTTTGAAATCACATGTAAGCATGGGGCAAGATAAAACGTTCACATGTCAGCAAGTTAGAGAAACAAAATAAATAAATAAATAAATAAATAAATAAGTGTCTGGAACTAGAGAACACAAATATCCAAAAAACTCTACACACTCACTCCGCAATAATATAGTACCAAAAAGCACAACATCAACCATTTGAAAATCACAAATTAAATCAGCAAGGGGAAAGAGAATGTTCATATGTCAGCAATTTGTATTATAATCGTTGAACCATAACTTAGTCGATCTCAACAAAAATCTGTTGCAAGCATGTAATGGATTGAATGAATCATGACATATATATACATTATACACAACACCACGTACGATCATTAGGGTCCAGTCGTTGCATGGTCAATATGTCATATTTTGGGGCTCGGTTGTCTATCATCAACATGCCATGACGCTGTTCGAACTAAACTGCTTGTCGACAAAGACTCATCATCGATCATTTCGTGCATGCTTGCAACTTTAATAGGATCGCCACGTACATCTTTGTTGTATTTGCCTGCAGATCCGTACGTGGATGCCATCACATCGTATGCGGATGCCCGCAAGTATATGAAATAAACCTTTAACCCCTTTTTTCTTTCAAAATGGCATTGCTTCACCGTTACAATAGATAGTTCTAATATCATTTTTAGAGTCAACATTGCAAGCAAGTAATTTCAAAGAAGATTCGAACATCAAATTCCTTCTAAGCTTAGACATATATGTTGGAGAAATGTTCATGTGGGGGTTTTTAAATGTGTCTTTTGTACTTCTTTTTTTGTCCTACATTGATTACAAAAGAGGTTGGGGGATTGTTTTTAAGGAGGATTTTTTCAAGGGGTTATTGAGAGTTGGGATAGGAGTCCCACATGCGCGCACTGCCGCCGCTGCCGGTCCGTTCCGTGACACGTGAGTGGTGTTGGTCACATTTTACGTCGTGTTTTAGTTTCATCAATTCAATTGGCCTCGGATAGAGCTGAATTAAGGTTTTGTCACACGTTTTTGAAAAACGGTTTCTGATTTGGTCCGAGACTTCAAGGAGGTGGAGCGTCCTCTCTTCTGTTTTAAAACCGACGTCTCCCCTCAGTTTTCAACACAGAGCAACTCAATCTCCTCCTTCTCTCTTCTTCTTCTGCAACCGCTCTGGGTCCTGGGTGGTTCCTTTGCTTCGACGGCGAGTGCACGCCTGAGAAGCCGTTGTGTATCCTTGGGGGGCGACGCTAGTAGCCGACCTGCACCTTGGTGTCGGGGCGATTTCGCTTCTAAGGCAGTGGTCTTCTTTATACCACGCCACAGCAAATCAAACACGGGTTTTCACAGATTTTCAAAGCGGTTTTCACATTCAAATTGAGGCTACATTTCGCAAATCCCACCAACAATTTAGAAGCAAAATTACTTTGTTTCTGCGATGGTGTTCCAGTTCTTCAAACCGCTCCTGGATCTGTCGAAATTGGAGCCTCTGGATGGGATGAATTACAAGCGGTGGTCGCAAAAGATGCTCATCTTCTTCGAGCAATTGGAGATCGACTACGTCCTCCTTCAGGAGGCTCATGCGGCTACGGCATCTGCTTCTTCAACCTCCGTTATCGGCGCTGCAAACTCTAAAGGGAAGGTTGTCGACGTCGACAACGATGCTGATGTTGTCGACAAGGGTAAGTAGGTTACTGATGATGACCTCGCATGGGCTAAACAGTACGAGTCCGACAATAAGTCTGTGCGAGGCCATCTTCTCAGCCATGTCTCGAACCCTATTTTTGATCTGATCTCTGTTCATAAATCTGCTAAATTTATTTGGGATTTGCTGGAGAAGAAATATGGGGCTGACGATGTAGGGAAAAAGAAGTATGTTGTTGGAAAGTTTATGCAGTTCAAGATGGTCGATGATAAGCCAATCATGGACCAGGTGCACGAGTATGAGAATCTGGTGGCTGACATACTCTCCGAGGGTATGAAGATGTGTGAGATCCTATAGGCGAACCATCTGAAGCACAAAAAGATGGATTTGACCCTGGAAGAGCTCGTCGGTCACATGAAGATCGAAGAGGTTAATCGCCTCAAAGACAAATCTAAGCCTAAATCTGCTGATACTGTGAAGGCTAATCTGGTTGAATCGATCTTCTGTGAAATCTGATAGGTCCAAGCAAGGAAACAAGTCTAGAGGTTCTAAGCCTAACATGAAACCAAAAAAAGGCCAAAAGTTCAAGAAGTCTGGCAATCAGCCGGACAAGCAGCAGAAACAGGGAGGCACAGGGATCGGCTGCTATGTCTGTGGCAAGCCAGGCCACAAGGCTTGGTAGTGTCGCAATCGGGCTGACATCTAGAACCAAGGACAACAGCAGAACAAGCCCGCAGCTCCAGCCCAGCAGCAAGCCAACGTTGTCCAGGACAACAACCAGCTGATAGCAATGATCACTGAGGTCAACCATGTGGGCAACCAGGTCGATTGGCTCCTGGACAGCGGAGCTACTCGACACTTATGCGCCAACAAGGACCTGTTTGCTGAGTTTGAGGATGCTATAGACATCGACCAGGTCTACATGGGCAACTCGAGCATCTCTCGAGTGCTAGGCAAAGGTAAGGTTGCACTCAAGCTCACCTCAGGGAAGTCTCTTACCCTAGTGAATGTGCTTTATGTTCCTTCTCTGTGCCGAAATCTGATTTCATGTGGTTTGCTTGAGATAGCTGGAATTAAGCAAGTGACTGATGCTGGCAAAATGGTTTTAACCAAAAATGGAAAATCTATAAGAAAGGCTTATAGGGCTGATTTTCTGTATGTGCTTGAGACCATGATTGAGAATAATGAGAATGCTTTTACTTCTGCTTATATTGCTGAGTCTGTTGATTTATGGCATGCTAGACTAGGACATGTGAATGCAAAATCTGTATGTCGATTGCATGATATGGGTTTGATTCCTAGCCTATCAAAACATGACCATAACAAATGTGAAATATGTGTTGAGGCCAAATTTCATAAACAACCTTTTAAAACGGTGTTAGAAAGGACAACTGAATTGCTGGAGTTAGTCCATTCTGATTTGGCTGATTTTAAGAACACTGAGAGTAGAGGTGGCAAGCGCTACTATATCACATTTGTGGATGACCATTCTAGATATACTAAGGTATACTTGCTTAGGTCTAAAGATGAAGCAGAAAGCATGTTTTATGTGTATACAGCTGAAGTAGCAAACCAATTAAATCGAAAGATTAAAAGGCTTAGATCTGATAGAGGCGGCGAATATGTCACTCATTCTTTGAGAGAATTTTGTGAGCAAAATGAAATTATTCATGAATTTACAGCTCCCTATAGCCCACAACAAAATGGTATTGCTGAAAGGAAAAACAGAACTTTAAAGGAAATGATGAATGCTATGCTTTCTAGTTCTGGTTTGCCTGATAATATGTGGGGGGAAGCTGTATTGTCCGCAAATCATATTTTGAATAAGGTACCTCACAAGAAGCTTGACAAGACACCTTATGAGCTTTGGAAAGGGCATCCGCCTAATCTGAAATTCTTAAAGGTGTGGGGGTGTCTAGCTAAGGTGGGGTTACCTTCGTTCAAAGTTGATACTATTGGGTCTAAGACTTTTGATGCAATTATGATTGGTTATGCTGATAACAGTGCTGCATATCGTTTATGTGCTTGAGTGATCATACCTTGTGTGAATATCGTGATGTTGTTTTCTTTGAGCATGTGTTTCCTATAAAGAAATATGCATTGCCTGCTAATGATTCTTCATCTCATGATGCATCTCCATCCATGCCTAATACTATTGTGCCTAATGCTCATGCTGATCATGATGAACCTAGGAAAAGTAAAAGGCGTAGGAAGGAGGAAACTAGTTTTGGTCCTGATTTTGTGACTGCATTTCTAGTTGATCTGGATGATTTAAATGAACTAGATGAGACGTTCATTAGTCTTCATATGATAGAAGATGATCCTAAGACCTATGATGAGGGAATAAGTTCACTAGATGCTAGTTTCTGGAAAGATGCTATTAACAGTGAGATGGAATCCATTATGTCTAATCACACATGGGAACTAGTTGATATGCCTAAAGGGAATAGAGCCCTTAGTTGTAAGTGGATCTTTAAGAAGAAGCTTAAAGTGGATGGCTCAGTGGATAGATATAAGGAAAGACTAGTTATAAGAGGATTCACTCAGAGATATGGCATTGACTTCTTTGAAACTTATTCTCCTATTATAAAAATTGCTACCATTCGTGCATTGTTTGCTTTGGCTTCTAGACATAAAATGCTTGTTCATCAGATGGATGTTAAAACTACATTTTTTAATGGTGATCTAAATGAGGAAATTTATATGGAACAACCTCCAGGGTGCATTGTTCCAGGACAGGAAAACAAAGTGTGCAAGGTACAGAAGTCATTGTATGGACTCAAGAAAGCACCAAAGCAATGGTATGAGAAGTTTCACACAACTATCCTAAGCTTTGGATTTAAGGTAAACGGATCTGATGCCTGTGTCTATTCTAAGAGGTTTGGTGTTAATTGTGTGATTATATGTTTATATGTGGATGACATGTTGTTATTTGGATCACACATAAATGCTATAAACACAACCAAACAGTTTTTGTCATCTAAGTTTGAGATGAAAGACATGGGTGAAGCTGATGTCATTCTAGGAGTTAAAGTAACTAGAAAAGAAAATGACTTCATTTTATCACAACCTCATTGTGTAGACAAAATGTTGAAAAGGTTTGATAAATTTGATGTTGTGCCAGTTAGAACTCCTTATGATGCTAGCATGCAATTGAAGAAAATTTTTGGAATTGATGTTTCCCAAAATGAGTATGCTAAAATAATTGGGAGTTTAATGTTTCTGATGAACTATACTCAGCCTGAGATTGCATATGTTGTTAGTAGACTCAGTAGATATACCCATAACCCTAGTAGTGAGCATTGGATTGCACTTAATAGATTATTGAGATATCTTAAGGACACCTTTGATTGGGGTTTACATTATGTGGGTTATCCCCATGCTTTAGAGGGATACTGTGATGCAAACTGGGTCACTGACAATGATGAGGTTAGCTCCACTAGTGGTTATGTGTTCACTTTATGTGGTGTTGCTATATCATGGAAGTCATCAAAACAAACTTGCATTGCTAGATCAACTATGGAATCTGAGTTCATAGCATTAGATTTAGCTGGTCAAGAGGCTGAGTGGTTGAGAAGCTTACTGGCTGACTTACCTTTGTGGGGGCATAAGACCCCAACTATTTCTCTATATTGTGACTCACAATCTGCTATTTGTGTAGCTAACAGCAATACTTACAATGGTAAGAAGAGACACATACAGATTAGACATGAAGCTGTGAGACAGCTGATTGCTACCGGTGTCATTTGGTTGGAGTATGTGAAGTCCGAGAGGAATCTAGTAGATCCGTTGTCGAAAGGGCTGAACAGAAGGATGGTCCTTGAATCGTCTAAGAGAATGGGGCTCAAACCCACATGAACTGAGATACACCATACCCATTCCCAGGACAGGTGTATGAGAAAGGATTAATTAGTCTAGAACTCTTAATGAGTCCATAGCCCAGAGTTGGGTGGTCCTATTGAGAAGGACTTGATGGATTCACCGAAAACTGTAGAGGTTGAGTCTTGTGCTCTTAATGATACCATAGCCCTGTAAGGGTGGTCCTATTGAGAAGGACTTGATGGAATCACCTACGAGAGTGTGAAGGGTTGGTCGCCTTCTATGGAAGACTAGGGTTGTCTTTCTAGAGCACTCTTCGGCACCCAAGGTATGAGATGATTATTACAGTTGACAGTCAGATCGCGGAACCACCAGGGCAGTGGTGAAGGTATGTGCTGTTGAGGTCAACTCGCGAGTCTGGAAGTTCAAGATTCGTTCACTTCTATGACTTACGAGATACTCAGCTTCACTATGTGTTGGTTCAAGATTCATTCACCAGCATTTAAGTACCTTCTCCATGAAACCAAATCAGAACGATGTTTTTGTCTTAAAACCCCAGTTCCTCACATTTGTGGGAGACTGTTGGAGAAATGTTCATGTGGGGGTTTTCAAATGTGTCTTTTGAACTTCCTTTTTGGTCCCACATTGATTACAAAAGGGGTTGGGGGATTGTTTTTAAGGAGAATTTTTTCAAGGGGTTATTGAGAGTTGGGATAGTCCCACACGCGCGCACCACCACCGCCGTCGCCGGCCCGGTCCGTGTTTTAATTTCATCAATTAAATTGGCCTTAAATAGAGCTGAATCAGGGTTTTGACTAATTCAGCTTTGTCACACCTCTTTGAAAAACGGTTTATGATTTGGTCCGAGATTTCAGGGAAGTGGAGCGTCCTCTCTTCTGTTTTAAAACCGACGTCTCACACGCACGCGGTGTGGTGTGGTCACATTTTACGTCGTGTTTTAATTTCATCAATTAAATTGGCCTCGGATAGAGCTGAATTAGGGTTTTGACTAATTCAGCTTTGTCACACCTTTTTGAAAAACAGTTTATGATTTGGTCCGAGATTTCAGGGAGGTGGAGCGTCATCTCTTCTGTTTTAAAACCGACGTCTCCCCTCAGTTTTCAATATAGAGCAACTCAATCTCCTCCTTCTCTCTTCTTCTTCTGCAACCGTTCTGGGTCCTGGGTGGTTCCTTTGCTTCAACGGCGAGTGCACGCCTGAGAAGCCGCTATGTATCCTTGGGGGGCGACGCCAGTAGCCGACTTGCACCGTGGTGTCGGGGCGATTTCACTTCTAAGGCAGTGGTCTTCTTTATACCACGCCACAGCAAATCAAACACGGGTTTTCACATATTTTCAAAGCGGTTTTCACATTCAAATTGAGGCTACATTTCGCAAATCGCACCAACAATATATTTCATATTAAAAAAGACTCTCACAACACCATCATGCATGAGTAAGGAAACAACTCGTCTTTGACATCTTCTTCCACTGTTTACCCAAATGCCTCTACATCTCCATTGCGTATGTGCAAATGGCTCTCAATCCTCACCACTGATCCCGATGTCATCTCCTTCTATTGATATTTGATATTGGGCCTGTTTTACTTGGGTTTGTTTGTTGTGGTTTGGGCTTAGCCCATGTTTTGTATCGTTTGTTGTATATAGGCCATATTCTGTACATTTTGATCGAATAATGAAAATCAGTTGATGATTTCCCTCTTCTTCCTCATCTTCTTCTCGAGTGTTCTCCAATAACTCAACTGCAATTCTTGAATCTAACATGGTATCAGAGCTCGGATTTTGATTCCAGCTCGTCTTCCGAAAGATCTGACTTAGTCGATTCTTGTGCTGCCATTGTTCGAATCTTTGAAGGCTTCTACATGAGACGCAATGACTGAAGACAATCGAATTGAATCAAACGGTCCATTCTACCTCCATCCGAGTGACAATCCAAACACTGTGCTTGTCACGCTTGCCTTTAATGGTCGGAACTTTGGAGAATGGAGACGCTCGGTTCTCATCGCGTTGTCGGCGAAAAACAAGCTTGGATTTCTCAAAGGGGATGTCGCAAAACCAGAACTGGGATCTCCGAGGTTTCAGTTATGGAAAAGATGCAATGATATGGTCATTGCTTGGATATTGAACAGTTTAAGTGCAGAGATCAAGAGGAGTGTGATATACAACGAAAACACACAAGGAATTTAGCACGCTATTGAATCCAGATTCGGCAAATTGGGAGGAACGCAGTTGTTTGCAATCAAGAGGGAGATCAGTCGTGTTGAGAAAGGTATGACTAACTTCCTTTCCGACTTATTTCATCAAAGTTAAAGCTCTTTGGGATGAATTGGATAACGCTAGGAGCAGGCTAATCTGTACTTGTGTTGCTGTGAATGACACGATGAAATTTGAGGAAGAGGAGAGGCTAATTAAATTGATGATGGGATTGAATGATTCATACATCAATGCTAGGGGTTCTATTCTAATGATGTATCCTTTGCCTAGTATTGATCGTGTTTACTCTCTTCTGGTTCAGGAGGAAGATCAAAGGGATGTGAAGCACAACTCTAGCATCCCTGAGGGTTTGTCTTCACATGTTAATGTCCAGGCGCTTGTTAAAGGTGGATCTGCAAGAGAGGTTGTGTCCACGTACGATAAGACACAAGGTTCTCAGAAGGGGAATTTTGCTCACAACTCGTCTTCTGGTGCAAGTTCAGGAAAGAATTCTTCAGAGAGGAAACCTCTCTTCTGCATAAATTATAGGAAAACCAATCACACTGTGGATCGATGCTTCTTTCTGGTTTTCCAGGTGGCTATGACAAGGACAAAGACAAGAAGCCTGCATGAGATAAGTTTGCTGGCAACGTAGCTGCAACGAGTGGTAGCAGCTCTAATTTTTCTCCTTCACAGCTTGCTCAAATTATGAGCCTTCTTTGTAACGGTCTAGGATTATGATTCCCGGGTTACGTTTCGAGGGATGAATCCCCTCGTTATGATCTTGCGCCCCGAGTACATGTTGAAGGTTTGAAATTCTACTCTAACGTTTTCAAGTTGGATTTCATACCCAAAATTCAAAGGGATCGTTGGAATCCCCGGGGAAGTCCCCTGTACCTATCGTAAGTCTAAGCGTAGAAAACCAGTAGTCATGCAAATAGCGGAATCAAGGTGTAATACAAGAGGGTTCCACGACAGAGCCGAGTAAAAACTAAATCAATAAGCGTATTTATCGAAATCTAATAGACAATGTTAGTGGGGTTAGACCATTTCTTCGCAATCGCCCAAGAGAGTTCCCACCTCACGGAAGCAAGGAACAATCATGCTGCAAAACAAACCTAAAAAAAATATGTACACGGGGCGATGTCAGATCGAAGCCCTACACAATATAATCCCAAACAAGGAGACACATACACATGCTAGTCCTAATAAAGATGCTTCTAGATACAAGGCGGAATATTAACACACTAACATGCTCCTAAAATCAAGTGCATAAATATAATAAGGCCTTAACACCGAATACCAAGTGGTATATCCCTCTTCTATCTCCACCCCCTTCTGATAGAGCGGAGGCTGGCTAACTCGTGAATGCATTCCATTATAATCGGGCGGCCCGCAAGCCCAATTCGTAACCACAAGAAAAATAAAGCCCACATGCAGCTTTCACAATCATGCTCATAATATATATAAAGGAAGTTCCATATGACTCGATTGACTCAGGACGGACCCGGTGATACTGGGCCGTCCTATGACCTAGGCCTAATACATGAGCCGAGTAGCTCGGGATCGACTCGAAATAAGCTCGACTCGGAATCGCTCGAATATATATATCAGCCGAGTTTGAGCCTGTATCTGAGCTTGAATCAAGCTCGAGCCGAGCTCGAGCTCGAGTAGCTCGTCAGCTCGTACCCCATTTGAATTGACAAAATTGCCCTCAAGTTGTATGTGTGTTTTTTCCGCTTCAATGAGTCATCCCGGCCATTTCCCAAACGTGAAACCCTAATCCCTATGCGGCTGCTCACTGCTGCCTTCATTCACCATTCACGGATTCACCCGTCATTCCATCAACCGTCGCCCAATCAGGCCCTATTCCTCCCGAAGGTGCGCCTCTCTCCGACGGTGCAGGGAGGTCTCTCCGGTGGTGCAGCTCACTGCAAAACAGCACCCTTGCCCCTGGTACTTGGTAAGTTAAGTTTATTTCGATTTTTAGATTTTCGATTTAGATAATTTTCGACTTCGGCGGTGCAACCTCTCTCCGGTGGTGCTTCGATTTTGCAGATCTGATTTGGTTTTTGTTGTTCATTTGATGCTTCGATTTGGTGCTTCGATTTTGCAAATCTGATTTTGCAATGGACTCACCAGTGGGGCAGCGGCACAACCTTCATCCCGAACCGATGAGCTGCTTTTTCTTCTCCCTTCCCATGTGTTTCCATTTCTCCGGTGTCAATAACCGGTGAGTGCTTCCTCTGCAATTTCCTCTACTCTTTCTCCTCCCCTCCCCAATGGTTTTTTCTATTTCCTTTTTGTTCTCAGTCTGAATGTACTGGATTCAGTTTGATTTGTGGATCTGTTGGTTCAATAGATTTTTCAGCTTGGTGCTTAATGTGTTCATGGATTCCACACAGAATCCTCAAATACCTTATGTCCATCAATTGGAGTGCTACATTTGAAACACATATCCATGATTTCCCTATACTACGACCTAATTCCACATAAGTATAAATCAGCCCATGGATAAGAAACAATACAGTATGTAAAGAAAGGAGGATTCAAATGATTATGCCATGTACTGTACAGGAGCACCTTTGTTCATCTATGCTTTGATCAGGACACCAGATAAATTCAAGAAGTGCATATATTTTACAATTGGAAACCATTTGTCTTGCTATAAGATATCAATGGAATACTTGGAAATATTGGTAAGCGTCAAATATGATACACAACACAACCCATACCATTTCCGAAGCTCCGGTTGCAGACCTAGAGCGCCGCTCAGTACCTCGCTGCCTTCTTCTGCTTGTACTTGAGAGCGAAGGCCATCCTTTTTTGAGCAAATACATTGAAATCAGTAACACTGTAATCAACATTTAAATCTAATACCAAGTAATCAACCAGCAGTCAAGCAAATACATTGCACAAGCACAATTAAATGTTGATTTGGAGGAGCAAAAAACTTATTTCATGAACATCCAGAAAGCAATTCCGGAATCGCTAACATAAGTCAACAGATATGGAATGGATCTCGGAGACGGCGCCTCCTTCACTCCGGTCTCGCTCGCTCGCCATAGATCTGGCAGCATAGCCATAGATCTGGCCGGATCTGTAACCACCTCGCCAGAGATATCGCTCGATCCGTTGCTGGTGTCATATTAGTATTTGTCTCACTTTAAAACGAAGGTGTTCATGGATTCGGACTCTACTATGGTACTGATCTTGATATCCATTTTAAAATTAGGATGCCTTTGTTATGGTTTTGTGCTAAATTGTTTTACTGAATTTGAGACTGATCTTGAGATCATGATGCCTTTGTTATGGATTCAAACTCTACTATGGTACTGATCTTCAGATCCATTTCAGTAAAACTATTTTAGTGAATTTGTTATTATTGTTTTATTGGTTTTCAGTTTGATTTGTGGTTTGCTAAGGGAGATTGTTGAGTTTGTTATAGTTGTGCTGAATTTCTAGACTAAGATTTGTTTTGCTTCATCTTACCAGTTTATTGGATAAAGAAACAAAGAGTTGAGTTTCTTACTTGTGGAGATAATGTCCCTTATTGACCAAGTAAGTCAAGCACTTTCTGGACTAAGATTTGTTTTGCAATTCATTGATGATTGAAATTAAGGTAATTCCATCTCTCATTTTATTGCATTTTAGTTATATGATTTTATTTACTTTGAATTTTAGCTATATGATTCTACTTATTTTCTCTCTAATTGCTATGTTGATGTTGCTGGAATCTTGCTAAAGTTGTAATGCTGATGTTGTAATGTTGTTGTTATGTTGTTGGAATCTTGCTGCTGTTGTAATGTTGATGTAGCTATAATGTTGCTGGAATCTTGTTGTTTCCCTCAAGATGGTGTGGAATCTTGCTGCTGGATGTTGCTCACTTTGTTGCTCACTTTAATTTCAATTCCAATTGGGTTTTGTTTGCTGAATTAATTCTGAATCTTTGAATGTTGCTGAAATATTGCTCACTTTGTTGATGTAATGTTTGAATTTTAATTGCTGAATTTTAATTTCTATTTGTTGCGTTAATTTTAACGATAGAGAATCTTAACATTTCATCATGCTATTAGTCAATCAATCATGCCATTAGTCCACATAAATCATGGTATTAGACAATCATTCGCATCAATTATGCTAGTTAGTAATCGAGCACATAATTCCCGAGCTAATCTCGAAAACCGATTCAAAATCCGAGTCCAATAGTTAGAAATTCCGACCTTTTGAAAATGCTCGTCAAATTCCTTTTTCGAGTGAAACCCGATAATACCTTTTTAAATCCCAAGTCTCATAATATTATATTTGTTTTAAATCACCATAATATTATCTTTAGATCTCAAAACAATATTTTATATTTTTAGTCTCAATAATATGGCGTAGATTCCGAACTTTTCCACAAAAAGAGATTAATCTAAATTAACACTAAAACATGCATATTCTACAATGCAAATGCAACTAAACTATCCTATAATGCCCATTAGAAATGTGCATTATCAAACTCCCCCACACTTAACCTTTTGCTTGTCCTCAAGCAATGCAAAATAAAGAAGAACAAAACCATCATCCCACACATATAATCTTCAAGCACTAACCTTGTCAAAAGCAACATCAAAATGGAGGAGCCATGAACATGAAAGCTAACATCCTAGCAAGTATATGAACGATTCAAAATAAGGCACATTTCATCCAACCTCACCGGGATTATGTGTTTGCTCTCACTCTCATTGTGTTTAGGCTTAACAATATATCGCTCAACTCAATCCAATATGCAAAAAGCTACATAGACCTTGACACATATATCACATATTCTCCACCGCGGATGCCATCACTCACAAGCAACATCAAAAGGTCTTTTATCAAGGGTGTAATGGGGCTTGGTAAGGAATTAAGGGCAAGGAGAATTTATGGTCATGTGGTGCTCAAAATCCGGGAATCAAGATCCTAGACAATCAAACATCAACAATCAACTCTCTCAAAAACATCATCTTAAACTCAAACTCTCAACAACTTTACAAAAGACATTCGTCTCTCAACCAAAAATTATTTCCAACTCTCACATTCATAATAAAGATAAAAGGCTCAAACTCATGCTTTTTTTTTTCTTTTTATTAATTTTTTTTTCTTTTTTTTCATTCATTTTTTTTTTCTTTCTTTAGAGCCAAAACAATAATGCACAATGTGAGGAATAAAACTAAAATTACATACTCATCCAAACTTGTAACTTTCTCAACAATAATCTCTTTTCCACTCAAACAAATCAACCATTCACCAATTCTAATCCTAATTCCCGGATAGGGTAAGGCTCATCATTGGCTAGGATAAATTTTTGTGGAGCTTCAAAGAAAAGGTTAAGGCTCAAATTTGGCTACAAGCAAAGGACACATATGTAGGGTGGATATGGATAATAATATGGCTAAGAAAATCATGCCTCTATCATTTGAAACTCATAAGCAATAGACATATAAATTCGGCCTCAAATATAGATAACAATGTCAATCTCAAGAGGTAAGTGCATATGGAGAGTATAATGTCACACAAGAAAGCAAAAGGGAATAAATATGATGAAAATCCCTTATAAGGCCAAAATTTCTCACTAGGACAAGTTTTGTTGGATTTCAATAATGCCTATAAGAATCATACTTGCTCAATTGAACTAACAAGTCATGCTCCCATGAAAATCAACACAAGTATGTGACAAGGCTAGATAATTCAATCATATTATGGAACATATATGGTAAAACTCATAAAAATAAAATAGAGGACAAACTAAGGCAAGATGGGTATTTGAATAACACATATATGCAATGCATGATCTTTTTGGATTTTTTTATATTTTTCTCAATTTTTTTTTCATTTTCTAATGCAATAAAATAGCGGAAAAATAAATATGAATGTATAAGGGAAAAAATAAATATGAATGCATGAATCTATGAATGCAACCCTCCCCCACACTTAAACTCTTCATTGTCCTCAATGAAAATCAAAGACAACAAATAATAAAAATATGAGAGAAAGAGGGTAAAGAATAACTCACATTGTGGAAAATTTTCGGTGGCGAAGATGACGAAGCTTGGAAGAAGAATGATGATGATCGACAAAGAGGAAGACTAACGAACCACGAGCACGGATGAATGAAGATGACGATGAATGAATAAGATGCGTTGCGACGACAACGGACGAAGACTGGGCAGGAGCCGTGGGCGTGATTGATCAGGCCACGGGCGCGGCTAGTGCTAGCTTCGGACACTGGGCATCGCTTCTGAATTTGCTGGCAGCAAGTTTTGGTTCGCTGTCAGCGAATGAAATCAACTCCTATGTCATCTGGGTGGCTGGACTCGCCGGCAGCGAATCATGATTCGCTGGCAGCGAATTTAGCACAAATCTCTATTCTTCGATCGTTTTCTTCTCTCTTTTTTTTCCTGCATGGTTAGCTCCAAAATATTCCGAAAACGTCTATCTAACATATAAAGGAAATCTCATTTATTAAATGACAAAACTAATTAACTAACTAGGAATTGAAATAACTAATTTAGGAAAACTTACCTCGGGTTGCCTCCCGAGAAGCGTCCTTGTTTATCGTCATAGACTCGACGGTTTATTCGTCCATGTGTTCAAGACTCACTCGGACATCGCCAAAGCTCTCTTTAGTAAATCAAACTCCGGTGCACACCCTCTAGGTAGGTGAGCACCGCATATGAAGAAGTCGAAGTCAAATGATGTGATGTTGAAGAAGGTCTCCAACTCTTCATATGCTCGAGCGTGACTTTCCGCTGAGGGTATGTAGTACCACCAACACAGTTCCGCTGGTGACTTGTCGAAGTAATGCTCCCAAGGATCTACATATTCACCAAAATCCACAAAAGTGTAAGAAATTTCATTACCTTGCTCGGGAGCCATAGAAATCGGCTCCGGACTTGATTCCTTAATTGATGACTTGGGGATGATTTCTATGGGTGGAGTAGGTGCCAAAATACATGGTTCCTCATGCGTGCACTCATGAGACTCCATGTCAAGGGGCATCGAGCTCTCTTCTCCATCTTCGATTGGACCATTGATGCTTGCGTCTTGGCTTCCCTCATGTATCTTGCCTGCCATTGGTTTGAAAGGTAAGGGCATGGACGCCAACTTGTAGTCTTCTTCCACCTTCGCCATGTCACCCACGCAAAGGAAAAGATCCCACAATTCCGACCAATCCAAACCGTAAAAGCCTTCATCTTTCAATGATTGGGCAAATTCTCATATCTCGGGAAGCATGCCATCTTGAACACAAAGTACTTGTCTTTTCAAATCATCTAGGATACCCCGTGAAGCACGACCGTCCACTAAATCTTGCACTCTTGCAAGGTAATGGTGAAAGTATTCTCCTTGGTATTGCCATAACTCCAACTCCATTGCAAACAATTAGTAACGAGGTGTCGTGAACCGTAAGATAGGTCCACGACGGGGATAGATATATATACACAAAAATTAATAAATACACAAAACAAAGAAATAAACTTGATCCCCCGGCAACGGCGCCAATTTGACGGAAGGAAAGTCGTTGATTCACCTCGTCAAAAAAATAAATCCCAAACAAACAAACTAGTATAGTATGCAAGTAAGGGGTCGAACCCTAGAAAATCAAGTATTTCTAAATATTGTGTATTTAACAATATAAAAAGAAAAGATTTTTATGAATGAAAATAAAAGAAAATAATATTGACAAAAACAAGTAAATGATAGAAGAAAAGCGTTTCCACCTACAAGTTCTCGACTTTGGTTGGTTTTATTGATCATCGAATCCTTTTCAAGTTATTATCTTTTCCTACGAATTCCTCCCGTCTTGGTTTATATAGATTAAAAGTCCTACGAGTCCAATTAATCCCTTACACCTCAATGCAACCTTAACACGACCAAGATTTAACAAAGAGATAGCAAATAGTCCCAAGAACTTGAGCATATAAATAACACCAATTAAACACGGTAAATCAATGTTTAAGATATATGTCAACTCCCTACATAGTCATGCTTCAAACACGGAATCCACAATCTTATGCGTGCTACTATGGAAATAACACAAATACGAAAGTATTAAATCATAGCAAGAAATCAATATTATCAAGGTAGCTAATCAAGATAACATCAATATCACACAAAGACGTTGAAAGAATTATAGAGGAAAAATAACTTAAATTAGAAACTCACAAAACCACCAACCAAGTCTCGAAAGTGTAGGTGGAAACTACAAAATTAGCCAAACATGGGTTACCTAAGCTTTCTTCTCTTTAATGGTGATTTCTCTACTTGGAATTTAAATTAGAAAACTAACCCTAGAACATCCTATTTATAAGCCTAATCTCTTCCATAAATAAGGTAAAAGATAGATAAACTAGATAGAAACTTCCTAAACAAACTAGATAGAAGATAGAACTTTCCTAATTTAATTCAGCGTCGGATTCCGCTGGCAGCGAGAAATTTCGCTAGCAGCGAAAAGCCTTGACTGAGCCACTGTTGGATTTTCGCTACCATCTCGCTGGCATACTCGCTGGAAGCGACTTTTCCATGCCTTAGAAATTTTCAAGCCTCTCCGAGTCCTT
Source organism: Persicaria tinctoria (assembly GCA_037127255.1). Taxonomy (NCBI): domain Eukaryota; kingdom Viridiplantae; phylum Streptophyta; class Magnoliopsida; order Caryophyllales; family Polygonaceae; genus Persicaria; species Persicaria tinctoria. The sequence goes on along the minus strand of JBANSL010000020.1, from coordinate 16,004,810 downwards.
CCTTTCCGCTGGAGCGAGCTGTTGAACCCGCTGCCGCGAGCTTCCCAATCCGCTGCTGCGAGCCCGTCTTCCCGCTGGGGCGAGTTGTCGTCGTGGTGCTTCTCGCTGGCAGCGACCTTTTCCGCGGCAGCGCGCGTCTCGCTGCAGCGAGAGCAGTCGCTAGCAACGAACGGCGTTGGCTTGCTCGCTTGCTGGGCAGCTTCCTCTCTCGCTGGCTCTCTCTTCTCGCTGGCTTCCTCTCTGGCTTGCCTTTGTCGCTTGCTGGGCTCCAGGCTTTTGGTTCCACTCGCTGGCAGCGACCGGAGCATTCGCTGACAGCGACTAGTGCCCAGAAGCTTGATTCTTCATTGTTCTTCCCTCGTTCTTTCTTTCTCTTCTTAGCTTGATTTCTTGACTTTACTTGGACATGTTTAACATCTTTCCCTTGCTTTCCACCATGTCGGATCTACGATTCTGCATAATTTAAACGAAATGGCGTAGATTCCGAACTTTTCCACAAAAAGAGTTTAATCTAAATTAACACTAAAACATGCATATTCTACAATGCAAATGCAACTAAACTATCCTATAATGCCCATTAGAAATGTGCATTATCAGTATTAGACAATCATTCACATCAATTATGCTAATTAGTAATCGAGCACATAATTCCCGAGCTAATCTCGAAAACCGATTCAAAATCCGAGTCCAATAGTTAGAAATTCCGACCTTTTGAAAATGCTCGTCAAATTCCTTTTTCGAGTGAAACCCGATAATACCTTTTTAAATCCCAAGTCTCATAATATTATATTTGTTTTAAATCACCATAATATTATCTTTAGATCTCAAAACAATATTTTATATTTTTAGTCTCAATAATATTACGTAATATTTCAAATACCATTTTCTTTTAAAAGTTTTCATAAAATATTTCTAAATCCTTTAAAATCCCAACCATTTTCATTTAATAAGTCAACCCCTTTTTAAATTAACAACCCAACTTTATAAAATCCAAAATCAACCCTCCTTCTTTTTATAAATTACCAAACCGACCCCCTTTATTTTACTATGTACCAAAACCGACCCTCTTTTTATTAAAACCTCAATCTGAATTTGAGAAAAAATGGGCCTAAAATCATTTTGCCTTTAAAACACCACTTCAACCCACAAAAGAGGCCCAAACTATCCTAAACCTCCCATCTCTATTCTGTAAAACAAACAAGCAGAAGGTCTTTCCTTTTTTAAAAAAAAGAGGGGCCCACGTCTAGTTGGCAGTGATGTGGCGAGCGGGACCCACAGAGGTCTTCTTCCTCATCTAGCTTCTCCTGGCTTCCGTTCGAAAGCGAAATCCGACGGCTTCTCCTGGCTTCCTGTTCGAGACGAAGAAGGAAGAGAGGCCCCGCCGGCGGGCTGGAGCTCCTTCTCTCGGTCTCGCCCTCACTCGCTCATCGCTCTTGTCTCTCCCTCGCCACTCTGCTCTCATTCTCCCGCTCTCGGCCCTCGCTCTCTCACCGTTCCCGTCCTCACAGCACTCACAAGCCCCCGATCTCTCCCCGGTTATTTTAGGAAACCCAAAAAAAATGGAAGCACAAAAGGATTCGAAACGAGATATTAGAGAAGGTCTAAGGGTGCTCACCGCGGGAGATTCGGGCACGTCGGAGGTTCGCCGGAGCTCTTTGAGGCTCGTCGGAGGCGCCAATTGCTTCCCAGACCTGGTTCGAGGGTGATTCGAGGAGAAAGGTGAATCTTTGCTTGGTTTGAAGGTGAGAGAGAGAGAACGAGGCTTACCGATGCAAGAATGGAAGAACAGGGGAAGGCGGAGAAGGTGGAGCTGCGCTTGCTCGGCGGTGGCTCGGGGGTTACTTCTGCTGCTCGGAGGCGTCAATGGCGGCATGATGGTGGTCTTGGAAGCTGCTCGGAGAGGAAGAGGGAGAGAAGGAGTTTCCATCGGCGTTGGTTTGCTCGGAAAGAAGCAGGGATTGCAGCGGTGCTTTTCAGCGTCAAGGGTGGAGGAGGAAAGGAAGATGGTGGCACTGCTGGGGGGCTGTAGTGGCGGCGATGGAGGCTGGTGGTGGCGGCTGAAGGGAGGGGACGGTGCCAGAGAACAGCGGTAGTCAGGGCCGTGCCAATCATTTTAGGGGTCCTGTACCAAAATTTTAGAATAATATTAAACAATTTTTTTTTTAGTAAAAGTAACTAATCTTTAATTGAAATGAAAAAGTTAAATACTTTATAATACGAGTGAAATTAAAATAATTAAAAAATATAAATAGTAAGAACATTTCTTTTAAATCATTCACAAATTTATAAATTATATATAACAATATAAATAATGCTTTTCTTAAAGTACTACTATGTTTAAATATTTAGTTCTTACAAAATATTTAAAAATATTAAAGTACGTACTACTATGTTTAAAAATATTAAATATTTAGACTTTAGTAATAAAGTGATAATTATACGTTACTCTATAATAAACTTTTTTAAAAATAAATTTAATATATAGTATTGAACACTTCAAAAAAAAAAATTAGCAAATAAAATTATTAAACAAGATGAAGTGATAAGCATAAGAGATGGCAAAAAAATACACCGGGTGTTAAAATGAATTTTATGAATGTTTTAGGAAAGTGAATGATGGGATGAAAATAACTGGTGAAAAAATTTAACACATAAAAAGAGAAAGGAAAAAAAATAGAGATGGGTCAAAGCTGCATCTGGGAGAAATCGAACTTCGGATTAACAGCAAACAGGCGCGCATTCCATCCACGGAGCCAATTAAACACCAGTGATACTTGGTGAAAGAAAATATTAATATTTAGATTTTTTCATTATATTGGGCCCCTAAACATTTGGGGGCCCTGTTCAATCGATCCACCTGCACATGCTTAAGCACGGGCCTGGCAGTAGTGGTGGAGGGATCTGAAGCGGGCGCCGTCAGTAATGCTCCCTCCGCTCTAGCTCTCTATCTGTCCAGGTCCGACTGAATCGGACGCCGACCTCCCTCCTTTGGACTAATGCCACCGACGGAGAGACCTTGGCAGCAGAGGCGGACCTAGGGGGGTCAAGTGACCCCTACTCATCCGAAAAATTACCTAGGTGTATTCTCCTCGTCGATAACTTCGTTTTGATGTATAATACGCCCTAATCCGAAATCTGAGTAAAAAGTTAGAAATGTTTGAAAATTACAGTAGTGATAATCACTTTAGTTTTATTTCAACATATTATAATACTTTAATATTTTACTTAAATTGACATTCACATATTATAATTCATCTCGAGAGCTTCGAAACCATAGGTTATATTACTTATTTTGAGAATATGGTAAGAAGTTACGCAAGTTTAAATTTTTTATATCTAGTTATACATTATTACATGTTAATAATGCAATGTTTATTTATTGCGTTTTATATCTTTATTTTTTGTTTTTTATCCTTATTTTCGTATTATATATATTTGTAGTATTTTTGAAACCATAGGTTGACACTAGTTTGTACTATCGATCACGTTGTGTTTTGCGATTTTTTTCTCGATATTATTGTCGACTACTATGGTGACCCCCGATAAAAACTTTCTGGGTCCGTCCCTGCTTGGCATAGATCTCCTCTTCCTGCTCTCTCCCTCTCGCTTTCGCAACTGGCGGCCGTCGAGGGTCGAATTGAAGCTCAAGCGCCCAGATCTAACCCCATTCTTCTTCTCCCCTGCCCCCGGTACCGTTTCCTTGCCGGTCGTGACCACCAGGTTGGGCTGAAAAAAAACGGGGAAGGAAGCTGACGCCGGAGATCTGAGGGAGGAAGAGATAGATATATCGAGAGACAGAAGGAGAGTGAGATAGACAAAGGGAGGAGTTTTAGGATTTGTTGGGATGGACTTTTTCCGATAAAATCAATCCGTTGATAGTTTTTTTAATTTAGGCCCAAAAAATGACTTGTTTGATAAATTTATTCTCACAATTATTACTACGCATGTCACGCAAGAATATATTAATTAATGTTTTAAAATTATATCTAATATCTTTTAAAAACATATTAAAATCTTTTTAAAAATAATTAATTTGAATTACAATGTGAGAATGAAACTAATAACGATCAAAGTGACATGTGTATGGAATATAAAACCCTAAATGGAAAACCCTAAAATGCTCCAAAGAGTACGCGCCGTAACGCGCCTCCCTCTCCCTCCCCTTCAGGCCGCTAAGCCGCCCACCACCAACGTTGGCGCCCGCTTTGCCGCCCATCTGCAACCGCCGATAGCCGATCCCTCTGCTTCTCCCAAAATCCATGCCGTCTCTTCTCTCCTACCTCACTTGTCGAATCGGATTTCCACCAAATCCCCTACCAATTTTTCCGCCTCCATATACCTGCGAAAGGTGAAATTTTGGGAGGTGGTACCTTCTGATTCGTGCGTTTTAAGGCAAGATCCATCTTCAGAGTGGATTTCTTGGCTTATTCATGGCTCTGTTTTGTGGGATGGGATCGGCTTGGTTTTGCCGGTAGGCGGTTGTCGCTTCTCACGGTGGTTTGGGTGGTGGTTTCGATCTCATGTGCCTATCTTTTGCTTGTTTCAAACAAATCCTCAATTAAGAATCAATGTAAGTTCTCTCTCTCTCTCACCCTAATCTTCACTCAATTACTATCTCGGCTTACAAGCGTGATGTTTATTTAAAGCCTCTACAAGGCACTTTAGCTCACAACTATTCTACACCCCTCATTGATCTCAAATTTCTACTGTTGGAAACTTTCTTTTCCTCTCTGTTCATCTTACATTTGATTATGGCTTCCAAGCCTTTCTTAAGTTCTGCTAATTATGCACAAGTTTGCTTCTGTTGTAGTGTTCAATCGGCCGTGACTTCGGCCACTGCCTTCAATCAGGTTTTGATTTCGTTTGCCTATGTTTGGATTCATTACCATGACTTTACTTCCACTATTACTATTACCTATTTCTTGCTTTCTAGGTACTCTCGGCTGTGTGTTGTATTTTCTGCTAGATACGTTCATAGTTGCTCCTGCTGTTATGTTCTATCAGTGCTGGTTGTGGCCACTGTTTTCAATCAACATTTTTGTTCATTTGTTTATGTTTGTTTCCATTACCCTGGCATTAAGCTCTCGATTATTTCTACCCTTTTCTTGCTTTCGGGTTTCTCTCGGTTGTGTGTTGGGTTTTGCAGGTTCACTGTCGTCAAGGTGGTGCTCTTGGTTCATTCCTGCGGGAGTGCTGCCTGCTGCTTCTCTTCTCGACATCGACTCCCATCGACTCCTGGTGCTCTCTGTCATGGAGCTTGCGTTCAAGCAGTGTTGGAATGTACAATTGTTTTTGATGGGTTATTGTGTTAAGGATTCCTTCTTCCTTTTCATTTTTGCTTATTTCTAGGTTTGGGTTGAATCTTACTTGTATGTTGTTCTCCCAAATCTATATTTTCCAAACGTTGGTTGGGTGTGCTACTATATGAATGTCCCAATTCGTGTTTGTTTATATGTAATTTGTATTGTAAGCAGTGATTCGATCCATCTTCATGGTATCTATTACAGGGCAATCCCCTATGTTTTCACCAACCAACATATGTGGTCCTTACCGGACATCTTCTCTTCTCACGAAGGTTTGACCACAATCAAAAGGGGTTTAGTAATATCTAAGTTTCAACTCCAAATCGAAATTAGACTCTTACAAAACATGAAAATTGGTCTGATTGTGTTTTCTAAATCTCTTACGTACCATTTGGTTAATCACCGACTTAAATTAGTTCAAACAGATCGTCAAAAGTGGTTTCTATGAATATATGTTCTTGGAACTCCCTAGGTACCCAGAGCCGTAACTTCTGAACAAATGTCGATATTTTTTGTAAAAACAATAATATCAATGTTCTGGCACGGCTAGAAACCAAGACAAATAAAGTTCTTCGTGAATGTGTCTGGCGGAAATGTGGTTTCAAAAACATCGGTTTTGACCCGGCCTTGGGATTTTCTGGTGGTATTTGCTTACTTTTGAAGGATATCCCCTCCTCCCAAGGTTCTATAGAACTCATTTCGGTTCACCACCGGTTCATCCATTTAATTATTCGGACTATGTCACCAATCAGAGTGTTGCTTTCCTGGTAGTTTATGCCCCACCAGACAAACAACGAAAATCAACCTTTTGGGAATCTATCTCACTATACATCCAAATGTTACTCATTCCGTTCCGTATCATGGGGGACCTAAACGAAATTAGTGCCCCAGCGGACAAACTAGGAGGGGTCTATCCTTTAGCTGCGAGATTCAATCGCTTAAATGACTTAAAGAGTAACCTATCCTTGCTCGATGTACCATTGTATGGTGGTCAGTTTACCTGGAAACGCAAATATAATGGTGTAGTTACCTGCCTTGAAAGGCTGGACCGTCTACTGATCCATTCGAACGTACTGACGATGTTTGATTCACTTCGAACTCAGATTCATCCGTTCACAAGATCTGATCATGCATTGATTTCCACTGATTTCCGTCACAATATCCAACCAAAAAATAGACCGTTCAAATTCGAACTGGCTTGGGCTTCCAGAGCCAATTACAGAAATCTGGTTTCTCAAGCTTGGCATTTGGACTCACAGGGTTCACTTATGTTCAAACGGGTACAAAAGGCTAAGTTACTAAAGAAGCTTTCCAAAGCTTGGCATAATTAAGAAGACTTGAGAAACCAGATTTCTGTAATTTAGGTCACTCACCAAAAGCTACTTCAATTACAAACTTCGTTAATTATCAATTATAATACAAAGGATATTCAAATTCTTAAGCAACTGCTAAACAAGAGAGAACGTATGTTGGATTTCCACCGACATTACTGGAGCCAGAGGGCCAAAGTAAAACATGCCAAATTGAATGACTCCAACTCCAGCTACTTTCACAAGATAGCTATGACCAAATGAGGCCGGAAACTGGTCAAGTCTATTTCACTTCCAAATGGTGAGTCGTTGGCAGACTTTCATATTATTCCACAAGAGTTTGTAAAAGATTTCAAATCACGGTTCATGTCAGCTTCAGAGGATGGGCCTGATCTGTCCGTAGACTTAGTGGCTATCCCGCCCTTGGTATCTCAAGCAGACAATGCAATGCTCTCAGCTCCCGTGACCAACAATGAGATTAAAGCAGCAGTTTTTTCTATGAGCCCAGATAAGGCTCCAGGCCTAGATGGTTTCCCAGCTGGTTTCTACCAAAAGTTCTGGCCAACAGTGGGCCCTTCTGTAGTGAAGGCAGTAAAGCCTTTTTTTACCAGTGACATACTATTATGGAAGATCAATCATACATTTATACCTTACTACCAAAATGTAATGATCCCTCTTTGGTCAACCATTACAGGCCCATCAGTTTGTGCTCTATGATCTACAAAATTATAGCGAAAGTTATTTCTGCTAGACTAACCAATATTTTTGACAAACTGATTCAACCACTTCAGGGAGCTTTTACAAAAGGGAGATCAATTTAGGATAATATCCTTATTGCTCATGAAGCTTTGCACTCTTTTAGACTTAAGAAAGGCCGAACGGGGATGGTTGCTTTGAAGTTGGATATAGAAAAGGCCTACGACCGTATTGAATGGCCTTTTCTATTCCAAGTTTTGGCCAAGTTTGGGTTTAACGACTTTTTTTATCAGTCGTATTAAGGAATGTGTTTCAACGGTTTCCTACTCGGTATTAGTCAACGATGAACCGACCACTGTTATTGAACCGTCTAGAGGGCTCGGACAGGGAGATCCTCTGTCTTCATTCCTCTTTATCTTAGCTTCTGAAGTACTTGCACGTACTCTGCATCATCATGGGCAAGTGAATTTGGACCTTGGCATCTCTTTCGACCGACCAAGTGTTAAGGTTCCTTTTTTAGCTTTTGCAGATGATATTCTTATCTTCTGTAAAGCTTCACATTCGGCTTGCACCTCTGTACTGTCCATTTTAGACCGATGATACTGCCTCATCTCGGCCCAAAAGGTCAATCTGCACAAATCTAGCTTCCAAGCATCACCCAATACGTCTGAACTGCTATTACGGATACAATCGATGTGCTTGGTATTTCGCAAGCGAATAATTTCGATAAATATCTGGGTTGTCCCATAGTGAATGGTAAAACTAATAGGGATACTGATGCGGATCAAGATGGCCTTCTGTGGGTCAAACAATGATCTTGATCCAGGCAAGCTCTCAAGACCGATTCGAGGGTCATTGATGGCGAAAAGTGTCATCCTCAAAAGAAAGAAGAAGGTTCCACCATGGAACAAGGTCAACAGGAGCAAGGTAAGCTAATGTTCAAGTTTGGGTTCGTTCTTAATGGGTTGACAACATTTCGACGTCTCAGTAAAACGGATCGTTCGGAGTCCATATTTATTGGATGGGGTCGTGCCATACCTTGTTGGAACGAGGACGAAAAGATCTACAACTTTGATGTTGAAGGTTTCTCCAGAATCGACCTCGAGAATGGCCGAAATTCATCATCGTTACAGTTGTCACTGTTTGGACGAATTTCCACATATTTATTTAGTTAATTTCGAATTTTAATTAATTAGATATATTTATTTTATGCAATTAGGAAAAAATAAGGTGGAAGGAAAATATCTCATCTAGGTAATTCCTTTTCCACCAAGTTGTTAATTTTCTATCCTTAGTTAGTTTTACTTATCTTAGGAAAGATTTACATATCTTTAGATTATTTGATTTATCTTTAGTTTGCAAAACTCTATCTTTTGCACAAGATAGAGTTGGTCTATTGTCTATTTAAACTCATATTTTACATTTAATAAAATTGAGATTGGAAATTATATTGAGGAACCCTTTTTAGGATTAAAAAGATTCTTCAATCTCCCAATCCAAAAGCCTTTGCAATCACTTATGTTCTTATTGTTCAATTCAACAATCCCAAACCAAACACAAAGGAGGAACTCATCCTGAAAAAATGTCGCTATATCAAAGAAGCTGTCGCTGAGTCTGGCCAGAACTGTCCCCACTGTCCGGGCCGCCCCGCGGCTCCCTTGGCCGCCCCGCGGCCATTCCAGCGCCGTCGCAGTTACTTGTCTTTCCGTGGTTGTTTGCCTTTGATTGGTGTTGCTTTAGTTTTATTTACTTGTTTTTCTTTCCTTTCACAATAGTTTCAAGTCTTTATTGTAATTGATTGTAAACATCGAGAATATAGCAAGAATAATTGCAAGATCGGGCCATCAACAGTTTGGGGTTCTTGATCTTGAGCCCACAGGCGAAGGATCGGGTATCTCAAACGTATCAAGTGGTACCAGAGCCATAGGTTTCGCAAGTTCTTGTTTTTTTTTTCTTGATGTTATTTATGATTTGATTCAATGGTTGAAGTTATCTGGGGAGATTGGGATGATGATCCCGATCCATGGGCTGTACAACAACAACGTCGCCGAGAGTTGTAGAGACGAGCTTTGCAACAACAACAAGTTTTAGAGCGACAACGAGAGGCACAAAGGCGCCGCCTTTGGCTTCAACGGCAAGCGGAAATCGAAGAGGAGAGGTGTCGACAACAACGTCGCCGTCAGATTTGGCTTCTCCAACAACGAGAGGCTGAGGAGGCACGATGACGAGAGGAGGAGGCACAATTCCAGGCCGACCTTTCCGTCATATGGGCCGAATTCTGGAAGGGTTTGAAGGAGGACTTATCAGATTGCTATCGTCAATCTCTTGCTTCATCCCTCACCCCTGCTCTAGCGGCTATAGTTGCCTCAACCGACGACGAGGTAATTGAGCCTAAGGAGCATTCTATTGATTTCGTTGCCCAGAAAACAGCACAGCGCATCGAACTTGTTTCGCAGATTCCTGTTGACTCCGACCTCGGAATTGAGTCAACTCAGTCTTGTTGCGAAGCTGACTCGACGAGCTTTCCAATGGTGGGTCACATGCTGCAAGATTCTTCCGGGAAGGCATCCGAATCTGATCTGCAAGCTGGATGTAATTTTTTGCAAGATGATGTGGTTGCTTCTGACGACAACGATGAGGACGTTGGGGACACTTCTCTTGAGTTAGCTATTGTACCTCTTGAGAATGTTCCTAATGTTGAGATTTATGAAGTTCATAGGGTTATTGAGGCTAATCATATTGTTCCTCTTGATTGCTCACTGACCCCTATGACAGGTGTTGTTTTTGAGGTTCCTTTGCCTCAAATTCTGCTGGCGCCATCTCAAGTTGATTGTCAAGGAAGTTATTTTTTGGTGGTTGCTCCTTCCCCTTTGATCATCAACAACTCGATTTGAGGACGAATCGAAGCTAAGAAGGGGAGAATGATGCGGATCAAGATGGCCTTCTGTGGGTCAAACAATGATCTTGATCCAGGCAAGCTCTCAAGACCGATTCGAGGGTCATTGATGGCGAAAAGTGTCATCCTCAAAAGGAAGAAGAAGGCTCCACCATGGAACAAGGTCAAAAGGAGCAAGGTAAGCTAATGTTCAAGTTTGGGTTCGTTCTTAATGGGTTGACAGCATTTCGACGTCTCAGTAAAACGAATTGTTCGGAGTCCATATTTATCGGATGGGGTCGTGCCATACCTTGTTGGAACGAGGACGAAAAGATCTACAACTTTGCTGTTGAAGGTTTCTCCAGAATCGACCTCGAGAATGGCCGAAATTCATCATCGTTACAGCTGTCACTGTTTGGACGAATTTCCACATATTTATTTAGTTAATTTCGAATTTTAATTAATTAGATATATTTATTTTATGCAATTAGGAAATAATAAGGTGGAAGGAAAATATCTCATCTAGGTAATTCCTTTTCCACCAAGTTGTTAATTTTCTATCCTTAGTTAGTTTTACTTATCTTAGGAAAGATTTACATATCTTTAGATTATTTGATTTATCTTTAGTTAGCAAAACTCTATCTTTTGCTCAAGATAGAATTGGTCTATTGTCTATTTAAACTCATATTTTACATTTAATAAAAATGAGATTGGAAATTATATTGAGGAACCCTTTTTATGATTAAAAAGGTTCTTCAATCTCTCAATCCAAAAGCCTTTGCAATCACTTATGTTCTTATTGTTCAATTCAACAATCCCAAACCAAACACAAAGGAGGAACTCATCCTGAAAAAATGTCGCTATATGAAAGAAGCTGTCGCTGAGTCTGGCCAGAACTGTCGCCACTGTCCGGGCCGCCCCGCGGCCATTCCAGCGCCGTCGCAGTTACTTGTCTTTCCGTGGTTGTTTGCCTTTGATTGGTGTTGCTTTAGTTTTATTTACTTGTTTTTCTTTCCTTTCACAATAGTTTCAAGTCTTTATTGTAATTGATTGTAAACATCGAGAATATAGCAAGAATAATTGCAAGATCAGGCCATCAACAGTTTGGGGTTCTTGATCTTGAGCCCACAGGCGAATGATCGGGTATCTCAAACGTATCAGATACCTTTGCTGATGTCGTTCTCAAGACGAAACAACAACTAACAAAATGGAAAGCTTCGAATCTTTCTGCAGAAGGTCGAAGGGTCCTTATCAAAGCAAATCTCAGTGCGAAATCGATTTTTCTAATTCAAGCTTTCTTACTTACATATTCTTCATGAGTTTGACAAAGTTTATAGACAGTTCTTTTGGAACAAAAGTACTAAAGCTGCATCGCTTATTAGTTGGGATAAAATCTGCTCAGATACAATGAAAGGGGATCTTGGTATCCATAAAGCTGAGTCTATGAACATAGCACTGCAAATGAAGGTTCTTTGGAAGATTATTTCTGAACCAGACAACATCTGGGTCCATGTAGTCTCACATAAATATCTTAAAGGGCACGATCTGATCAACTACCAGAAAAAGGGTCTTTCATCTTGGCAGTGGAATCGTCTTATGTCTATCAGACCTAAGTTCTAGTAGGCCCTTCAGTGGAGTGTTGGAAACGGTCAGACCATTGACTTCTAGTCTCATAACTGGGCCTTCTTAAAACCATTGGAATCCAGAATATTGCAACCTATAACGGAAGCCCTAACGGGTATAAAGGTATCTCACTTCATCAACACATAAGGTCAGTTGAATAGACCATTAATTACTGCCTCTTTAACAAATATTATTTCTAAAGAAGATATCGACTTAATAATGAGCATCACTCTGCCTAATAATCCAATGACAGATCATCTCTATTGGGGTCTAAGCAATAATAGCTGGTTTTCAACCAGCTCTGCAAACTCATTATTATCAGAACATGCTGGGTCGACCACTTTTGACTGTGGTTGGATTTGGGATCTGGACGTGCCACCTAAAGTACGTCATTTCCTTTGGAAAATCTCTCGTGATGGTCTTCCAACCACTCTCAGATTACAAAAATCGCATGTGGCCGTGTCGTCTGGTTGTGCATTCTGTACTAACTCTAGTGAATCGGTGGCTCACCTTTTCTTTGAGTGTCCTATGGCGACCAATCTTTTACAAGCTTTACATATCCGAATTCTGATGGCTCCTGCGGCAAGTCTCGGAGTGGGTGCAGTGCTTCCACTTACCGATATCAAACAGGCAATTGGTACCAAATCTTTTATTGATCTAGCCTCAGCGTCGTGGGCCTTGTGGTTTTTCAGAAACCAATTAGTGTTTAACCACACCAACAAAGTAACTATAAACGAAATAATTCTGCTCTATACTACAAGTACTCATTGTTGGAAACAAACAAATAAACTGGAGGACGATCTCTCCATTACTACTACTTCTGGTCGGGGTGGTAATTGTCGTTCTGTTCGTCTGAGCGCTCGTTTGGTTGATCATGCTGGCCATACTCGGCAAGTCGGCAACGCTCCGGGAGGTGGGACAAGTCTCCTACAAATTGTTACAAACTAAATTTCGACGTATCGGCGTCTTATGGATTTGTCATCCGAGACTCTAGGGGTGTGGTGGTCGCTTTACATCGGGCCATTTGCACTAATGTCTCCGTTGTGTTTGCTGAAAACCTTTGCCTCAAAATGGGTATTTTACGCGCTAAGGAAATGCAGATCTTAAACCTTTAGATCGAAGTGGGAAACTTAGTTATAAAAGCTTTACTAGGGGATTGGAAATGCCCCTGGACTATCGAGCTGCTACAATCGGATATTTTGTTAGATATTTCGTCATTTTCTTATGTTGCTATTCGTCATATTTTCAGGGAATCAAATGTCGTGGCTGACTATCTTGCTCGTAGTGCCCATGCATTCCCTACCGACGATTGGTGTGAGGATGATCCAGAACTGCTTGTTCTCTTCCGGAAAGATGCACTAGGAAGGGCTTCTGTTGCGGCCGACCCGACCTTATCTTTATTCAGCGTAAAAAAAAAAGTGTGTATGAAATATAAAATAAAAATTAATCTAGATATAAATAATTTATTCTATCTAAAAATAATGTAGATATAAAATAAATAATTTTGATATGAATAATTTATATGAATATTTTTTCCACCCAAAAATAATTTAGATATAAATAACATAATAACTATAAAATACGTATCTAACTAATAATATTTTTGATAACTATGATTATAAAATAGTGTTAATTTACATTTTTATTAATTAACTAATATATATACAGATCGATTGTTGTTTATGATAACTTTTTATAAATTATAATAACATATTGTTTTAATAATTTACTTGACATGATTTCTTTTTTTACCTAAAATCAATCACAACCTGACATATAGAACAATACTATACATCGAAAGACCCGATGAAAGAAAACACAAAAACCCTTTTTCCTTCTGAAACGAAGAACCCTAGAAAATCAATCTCACCCAAATCCCCTTCTCGGGTGATCGATTCTTTCAGAAAGTATGGGGCTAATCCCCACCTCATCCTCATCAATGAAGCCCTTTCGATTGTTCGACTTTTCTGGCTGCGGCCGAACACTTTGGAGGCTCGCGAATGGCTTGTAGTGTTCCACACCAAAACAGTCAAAATTTGTCTGCCAAGCCATCTACAAGTCTTCACGCTGGTTGTTTCGAGAGTAAATGATGGTTTACGCTGCTGGTGGTGGTGGTTTGCCGACTGGTGCCTTCCCCCTCAGGGTGTGCTCAATCCGACGGCACCCGGGTCGAGTATTATGGTGTGGGGGTGCTCTTCTCCAAGGCCTTTCATGGGGATTCTTGGCTCTTGGGTTCTAAATCGGCCGTCGGGGTATGATCTAAGTTTCTCTCTTTGGGTCTTTTTCGCCTTCTTCCAGTTCGGCTCGTGGGCTGGGGTATATAACGTTTCATGTTCGTTTCTTCATAACAATCCCCTCAATCCACTCTTCCTGATCACTAATCTCTTTCTCTCCTTTGTGTTGTGTTCGGTAATCAACGAATTGGTGAACAAGAAAAAAATAAAGAAAGGCGTACTTGTGGCGGGTGATTCAACTATGCTTGAATCTCTTGCGTGGTTGCACCCGAATAGGGGCCATAAACCATTCTCTTCCAAACACATGTCCAAGGGGGTACCAGGTCCTAAGGACGGGAGTAAAATCCCAAATTCTGAACTGCCTAAGGGGACGTCCTCGCTTCCCTTTGATGGGGAGAAATACATGGCCAGATTGGCTGAAGTTAGAGACAATATAATCACTCTGCGAAGCACTCCACTGTATGCTACCATAATTGCGGAACCCCTCGGTCGGGAAGAAATTCGGAAAATAATCGGTTCTGGCTGGAATAGGCATCCTTTCCTTTTCCTTTGTCAGCTGCTGGTAGTGAAACCATGGCGCCAGGTTCTCGATCCTATACCCGAACCAATCAATCTGTCTCCTACTCATGCCGGTTGGATCTCTTTCATGCATAGTTGGGTTGAGCCTATCTCTCTGTATGAAAGCATGACAAATAAAACTTATGATTACACGTTCTACCATGAAGTGGCATGCTTTATTAATTCAAGGAATAACGTAACCGTCTTTTGGCGCTATCGCTATTTCTGTCCTCTTGTTGGTCATGTTTGTTTAGAGGGCGGTTTGTACAGGTTAATGGCTTGTCCATTATGTCCTAGGATTATTATGATAGGAGTCCTCGGTCAGGTTGATGTCTCGTTGAGCCGTACCCCTCCTTTGTTGGTTGATCCTATCACTTATTATCTGTGGCCTGCAGTGGGGTGGAACCCCAGTAATTGTAGAATGAATCTCCTATATATAATGAATGTTAAGCTTATGTATAACTGGCAGCTTTTGATGCTTGGGTGGTGGTGTGATATTTGCACTCCCCTTATTATCATGGCTAATTGCTTATCAATTAGCAACCATGCTAAGATCACCGTTCAAACTCTTAACTTCACTCCTGACTCCGTTACCTCTCCTAAAAAGGTGCTTGAACTCTCTCTTGACCTTGTGCTTGGGTGGTCGGGATTCTGGCTCCCAAATTCATACAGCAACCGGTGCTATAAGCATCATCACAATCTGTTTGTAACACAACGTCGTTTGGGTAGAATATCTGCTTCGGATCCAAACTCTTGTGGAGTTTCATGAAGATCTGCTTCTGGAATTGCCGCGGTATAGGAAAACGATCATTTTGGACGAATATTGACGTCCTGTGCAAATCAGAGCACATCCAAATGTTAGCGCTTGCTGAAACTAAAACCGATGCTATACCTGAACCTCCTGTTTGGAGGAGTGCGGGTTTTGAGAAAGCAATCTGGGTTCCCGCCATTGGTAAGGCGGGTGGACTAGCCCTTCTTTGGAAAGAAAATACACTTCTACATGAATCCATTGAAACTCTATTTGTGTGGGAAAGGGTTATAACCGTAAAATACTCTAATGAGGCGGACAACTTCTGTTGTCTCGTTTGGTTTGTTTATGCCCCTCCCCACGAGGTGGATAAACCTGCTTTTTAGGATACTCTTACAGAAGCAGTTAATAAGGAGCAATTACCAAGTATCATTATTGGAGATCTCTGAAATCCCATCATGGGGAAATAACTTCACATGGCGCAAAAAACAGATTGAAGAAGGCAACATTAAGGAAAAACTGGATCGGGTGTTGGTGCATCAACAAATCATTCAGCAATTCCCAGCTATCACCACCAAAAATGGTGCGTTCTCAGGATCGGACCACTGTCATATCTCGACTGAATTAACTACCAATATCAGCTTCAAGCCCCCTCCGTTTAAACTTGAGAACCTGTGGCTTAGACGGGGTGACTTTCTTAATCTTGTTAAACAAACTTGGCGAGCCCCTTGTGTGGGCTCCGCTATGTTTCAACTGATGTGTAAGACCCGATTACTAAAACAGAAAGCAAAGATTTGGAATAAAAGCACATTTGGAAACATATTCCGCCAACTACAAATAGTTGAAGAGCAACTGCTTAGTATCTAGACAACTCCTACCCGATGCCGATCAGGGCGAAATCAAGATAAGGAAAAGAATCTGATCATCAAGAAAGAAAAATTATTTCAATTTCAAAAATCCTACTGGAATCAAAGAGCCAAGACTAAACACATTAGGCTTACCGACTCAAATACTGCATACTTTCATAGGATCGCATCTGGTAGACGAAACAGAAAGGCAATAAGACGCATCACTACTACTGATGGTACCATTATAGTTGGGGATTCAAATATAAGTAATGAAATTCGTAGGGATTACCAACAACGATTCCATAGCCAGAACATTAATCAGCATCGTTTAGAAGAGTATCTGCAACTAGTATCGACAGAAATCACCCAGGAGGAAAACGAAAGGTTAATTTCCATCCCGTCAAATGGGGAAATAAGACAGGTTGTTTTCAGCATGGGGAAAAACAAGTCACCCGGCCCGGATGGCATGACAGCAGAATTTTACCAAAGTTGTTGGGGCATTGTGGGCCCATCGGTCATCAAAGCAGTTAAAAGCTTCTTCCTATCTGGCAAGATCCTAAAACAATATAATCATACATTTATAACACTACTCCCAAAATGTGACAATCCAATGACCACAACGCACTATAGACCGATTAGTCTATGCTCTACCATATATAAGATTATATCTAAAATTCTAACGGAACGCCTCAAGGCAGTTATGGGTAAGCTCATTCATCCCTTGCAAGGTGCCTTTGTCTCGGACAGAGCTATACAGGACAATGTTTTAATCGCTCATGAAATTTTCCACTCCTTCAGGTCTAGAAAGGGTAAAGAAGGTTGGCTAGAGCTTAAACTTGATATGGAAAAGGCTTATGACCGGGTTGAATGGAATTTCACAAGACAAATCATGAATAAATTTGGGTTTCACCCAACCTTTATCAATTGGATCATGGAGTGCATTACTACTGTATCGTTCTCTGTTCTCGTGAATAACGGGCCGACAGAGATGTTCTACCCTTCACGAGGACTACGCCAGGGTGACCCCTTATCACCGTACCTCTTCATTCTTGGAGCCGAAATCCTAGCCAGGCGCTTATCAATGGAGTCTACTTTGCCTAGCCGGCAGATTGGTTTTAACTTTGGACGAACTGATCCTACTATTCCATTCTTGGCTTTTGCAGATGACATTCTCATCTTCTGCAAAGGCAATGTCACGGCTTGTCAAAAGATTAGATCCATATTGGAAGATTATTGTCAAATATCGGGCCAGAAAGTTAACTTTCAAAAGTCTTCCTTCCAAGTTACCACAGGCATCCATAGGTAGAGAATTCCTGAACTAGAAAATATGTTCAACATTTCACATGTCACTTCTATTGAAAAATATTTAGGTTGTCCAATTTTTAATGGACGCGTCAATAAAGACACTTTCGATGAAATAATCTGTCGTTCTAAAGAACAATTAGCAAAATGGAGAGTTGATGCTCTATCACAGCACGGTCAGATGGTTCTAATCGGCTCAAACTTGGTTGCAAAGCCATTATATACAATGCAAAACTTCATGCTACCAGCATCTATGCACAATGAACTGGACAAAATCAAACGACAATTCTTCTGGAACAAAGATGCACAACATAGACCCTTAATTGGATGGGATAGAATATGCAGACCTAAAAGCGCCGGAGGTCTCGGCCTCCGAAAGGCAAAAGAAATGAACGAAGCCCTTCAACTTAAACTCCTATGGAAGGTCATTGCAGAACCAAACAACTTTTGGGTTCGAATGATAAAATAAAAATATCTCAAAGGTTGTGAGTTAAAAAACTATAAAAGAAGTGGCAACTGCTCATGGCAGTGATCCAAATTGTCGTCGCTAATTGACAAATTCCAAAATGGTCTGATTTGGTCTATTGATAATGGACTTTCTGTTAAATTCTGGACAGACAACTGGGTCTACGCACAACCCTTAAGCTCTAGAGCTGTCTGCCCAAATTCGATTAACCTACGCGAGAGAGTAGCTGATTTCATCATTGGGGGCCAATGGTGGACTGAAAAGCTCGAGGCAACCCTCCCAAGACATATTGTAGAAGAAATTGTATCCATCCCGTTGCCTCAGTGTGCTATGGAGGATCGCCTATATTAGTGGCCTAGTCGGAATGGTTGGTTCACCACTGCATCTGCTTACAATATGCTCACAGCTCCGCTAAATGAAACGACAGACGAGAATACATGGATTTGGAAGCTGAATGTACCACCGAAAATTAAGAATTTCCTGTGGAAAATCTGTCAAAGTGGTCTTCCCACGAAACATCGCCTAGCTGGTAGGGGAGTCCCCATTCCAACCCTTTGTGAAATATGCAATGATTGTTCCAAGGATGAGACCCATATATTCCTCCAATGCAATTTCCCTAACATCGCACAATATATGTCCCCAGCCGAATACAGTAAGCTTTTAGCGGTAATTGTAGCAACAAGAGACATAAAAAAGATCATGACCTGGTTAGGCAAGAATCTGAAAAAGGACAAGCTGCAGAAGATCGCTTTTAACTGGTGGAGTATTTGGTATTTTCGTAATTGCTTCACTTATAGACAAGGCAAGGCTCCAACACCTGCGGAGTTTTTGGGTTTCTATGATAATCAACTCGCTGGTTGGGTCCGAGCTAACCAAAAAAAGATAGTTCATGAGGAGGAAGCATCATCAATAGCGGACAAAAAACATGGGCGCATTCCCCAGAAAAAGCTCCTCCAACGCAAGTGGACTAGGCCCCCTGATGGGGTTTTCAAACTTAACTTTGATGGCTCATGTCTACAAAACGCCACCAGCTGTGCTGGCATGATCATCAGGGACTGGCATGGGGCACCTATACAAATGGCCTTTAAGCGGCTAGGCCGGAAAAGTCCATTAATGGATGAGGCTCTAGCCCTTAGGCTGGGCATTTCCGAAGCATCAAAATTACAAATAAAACAACTACAGATCAAGGGTGATTCCAAAATCATCATTGACTATTTGCAAGGGAAAACTTCATGCCCTTGGGACATTGAATTAATAATGTCAGATATCAAAACTATGATAAACTGCGTGGGAGAGGTCTCGTTCTCCCATGTCCCTCGGAGTGGCAATAGAGTGGCTGACAAGGTTGCACACCTTGGTCACTCAGCCCAGAGGGAAATTAACCCTTTCAATTCAGATCTCTTAGATCTCATCTGTAAGGATACTCTTGGATAGTCCGCTACCCAAATTCTTTCCTAATCAAAAAAAAAAACTATACATCGAATCGAATTTAGTATAAGCATATATAGACATCCCCAAAAAACCATTACTTTTAAATTTTTTATTGTTAAGAACCCATAGTAAATGCTCAAATGTTCAATCTAAATGTTGTAAGGGCAAGCAGAGTTATAGAAAATTCCTTGAATGCAGTTCCCATCCCTATCAGCGAAGATATCCTTTCCAGTCACACATGATGTGGCCTATGTGGGTGGTAAGTAGACCTATGAAAACCCAACCCGACCCGACCCGGTTGATCCAATCCGAACGCTCGGAAAATTTTGGGTCAAGATTCGAAAATGTTAATCCGAATTTTTTTTTTGACCCGAACCCGAAAACTCGGTAATTTCCCGGGCTATCTGGATTTGAATATGATGGCCCGAGTGACACGGTAATTTTGACCCGGTTACCCGATTGACCCGATTGATTTATAATTATGATATATTAATTTTTTTATAGAGATTCTAATTTATTACATTTTATAATTACAATCACTTCATCTTTCATTTTCAAATCAAGTTTTATATTTATTTGTATTGTATAATACTCCCTCCTATTGATAGTATTGATTTTTTTTTATTTTTACTCACATTTTTTAAGAAGATAAAACTCTAAAAAATATTAAAATAATAAAACACTTCTATGCTTAATACTAATGGCATGAAATTATTTAAAAATTTGATACCTTATATATTTTAAAATTTATTAAAAATTATGAGAAATAATAAAAATAAAATATTTTAGATAAGATATAGTATATAATTACAAGCATTAGAACTTATGAATCATGTCTTTAATTTTAGCATTTTAAAATTATTGCAAAATTAACAAATTATGATTTTTTATTTAAAAAAAAATTGACATACCCGAAATCAACCCGATTTGACCCGAAATCGGGTCAAACCCGAGTTCAAGTCTACCCGGGACCCGTTTTACCCAGAACTCGAAATAACCCACCCGAATGACAGGTCTAGTGGTAGGCAATGAAGACCTCTCACTCGGCCACTCGACTTAATATTTATTTAGTGTATACTATTAAATTATTTTTCCTTTTATTTTCTCTTTAAAAAGTATAATTTTTTTTTATTACGTAAAAATTCGGTTGGAAATCCTAACCGATAGCATCCCGACGGATGAGATCCAGGAGATCTGGGTGAGATTCCAGTGCCAACCCGTTAACAAGGCGACCAAGGTGTGCAACCTTGTCAGCCGCCTTGTTACCCTCACAGGGCACATGAGAAAAGAAAATATCTAGAAAAGATTGTAATAATCCTTTGACATCCCCCAATAGAAGTTCTATTTCCCAAGGACAGTGACAATTATTCTTAAGATGATTAATAAATATCTGAGAATCCCCTTCTATAATCAATCGTTGATACCTTTTCTCCTTTGCATATTGGACTCCTTCTCTCAAAGCTAACAATTCCGCTACAATAGGACTCTGACACCCAAGATCCTTATAACCTATTTTAATTACCTCTCCTACCCAATTCCTGATTATATATCCAGCACTTTCTTCACTAGAGCTACTCACTACACCATCAAAATTCAATTTTAGATGATCTCGGTTTGGTTTCCGCCATCTAACATTTTTCCTACTTATTCTACGGTTTAGACCAGTTTTGTTTCTTGTTAGTGTACAATCTTCATCCATTTCTAACAACGCCGCTTTTCTCCATCCATCTTTAACACTTGTAATGAAGGCTTGGATTTCATTCGTGGTCGGCCTTTTATGTCCTCTGAAAGCTACTTGATTCCTGAAATACCATATCGACTACCATTTGAATGACATATCTTCCTTTTCTATTTTATTCAAACAGTCACCAATTTTGTTTATAATAGTGTTGTCGTTTCTTCTTTCATTAGGTATGTCCTTTACTGCTTCCAAACATTTGTCTGTGCTTAAGAGAAA
The DNA here is from genome assembly GCA_037127255.1 of Persicaria tinctoria. Classification (NCBI taxonomy): domain Eukaryota; kingdom Viridiplantae; phylum Streptophyta; class Magnoliopsida; order Caryophyllales; family Polygonaceae; genus Persicaria; species Persicaria tinctoria. The sequence goes on along the minus strand of JBANSL010000020.1, from coordinate 15,983,459 downwards.
ATGTTTACTAAATTCACAGTCCATGAAAAGATGAAATTCATCTACTCCTTGTGCATCACAAAATTCACACTTACTCGGAATAGGTGTTCCCCTTCTACACAATCTGTCTTTTGTTGGTAGTCCATTTTGTGATATCTTCCATAAATTTTTTTTATTTTAGGCAGCGTATTCACCTTCCAGATCCAATTAGTCGGATCATCGTTAAACGATTCATGGTTAGCCAGCAACTTGGTAGCACTGGCTGTAGTGAACCAACCTTGTGTATCATATTTCCAATATAGTCTATCGTCCATCTGGTGGATAGGAAGGGGCATGTCCATTATGACCTTTACCCATTCCAGATCCAACAAAGAAAGTAGTTTCTCTTTCCACCACTTTCCATCCTGAATGAATTCACTTACTAGTAAGTTAGTATCCACTATCGAAGTATTGACTATTAGATTCTTTAATGGCTCCTGTGTTATCCATACATCAGTCCAAAACTTAACTGACCTTCCGTTACCGATCGACCAAGCAAGTCCATCTTTAAACTTGTTAATGAGAGATGAAGCGTTCCTCCATTGCCAGGATGCATTTCTTCCTGGCTCATAATTGAGAATATCTTTTTCTTTTAGGTACTTGTATCTAATAATTTGTACCCATATATTTTCTGGTTATGCTAAAGTCTTCCACAGGAGTTTCATTTGCAAGGCCTCATTCATCGTCTGAGATTTTCTCAACCCCAATCCTCCCTTTCTTTTTGGTTTGCATATCCTGTCCCAGCTTATAAGCGGTTTGTACTGCAGATATTTGTTCCAGAAAAAATTCCTATTAATTTGATCTAATTCTTTGTGAATTGTTGTGGGTAACATGAAACTTTGCATTGCATATAGAGGTTTTGCCGATAAATTAGAATTTATGAGAATTGATCTTCCTTGTTGGGAGAGAGAGTTAGCTTTCCATTTTGTAAGATGATTTTTCGTATTACTAACTATTTCTTCAAAAGTGTGCTTGTTTACTCTTCCATTAATTATAGGACAACCCAGATATTTCTCCATTGCTCTTGTATGCGGCGCTTGTAACTGGTTTTGTAAAATGTGAATTCTAGAAGCAGGGACTCCCATAGTTGTTTGGAAAGATGATTTATGAAAGTTCACCTTCTGTCTCGAGAGATTACAATATTCGTCTATTATTTGTTTCACTTCCTGGCATGCGGTATTAGAGGCTTTTGTGAAAATTATGATATCATCTACAAATGCAAGGAAGGGAACACGAGGGCCATTTCGACCGAATGTAAAACCAATTTTGCTCGTCGAACTTGCAGCTTCTTTGTATAATTTCCTAGCTAAGATTTCTGCACCTAAGATGAATAAAAAGGGAGATATTGGGTCTCCTTGGCGAATACCCCGCGTTGGATAGAAAATATTCGGTGGAGAACTATTTATTAGAACCGAGAAAGATACAGTTGTGACACTAATGAACGGTTTTTAGTCGCGTTAACCATATCAAAATAATTTCGAACCTACCTAACTAATGTAGTGTGGTAAGCACGAGTCGATCCCACAGAGAATCAAATTATTCCTAAGTTAAGTTTATTTACCAATTAGTATGAAACGGGGGTTTTAAGTGGTGAAAATAAGAAAGAAAATAAAATAAACTATAAACAAATTAATGCAAAGCAATTTAGAGAAAATCGTTCTACCTACAACTATCCACTTTATTTGGTTGAATTGATATTGTAACTTCCTCTTGTTCTTTTATGATTCCTATTAATGCCCTTGTTCCGACCTAATATAGTTACTAGTCCAATCAGTCCTAGAAACCCTTATCAATCGAAAAGTCCCTAAAGAAGGATTTAACCCAATTGATAGCTTTAAGACCAGAGATTAATCAAGGTATTTGCAGTCCCTAAAGAGGGATTTAACAACACATCCAACTTCCTACCCATCCAATTAGTTCAATCGGCCCTAAATGGATAAGTTTGCCACTTGGGTTAAGGTTTACAATCAGGAATCTACAAAACCCTAGCAATTTAATTAATTCTACCAAGTTGATCTGACAAGATAAAATAAAACAATCAGTCATTCAAGCACAAAGAAGTCGAAACATTCAATATAGGAAATAAGGAACAAGAATTAGAAACTCACAATCAATCAAACAAAGCTTCAAATTGTAGACAGAATGGGAGAGTTTAGATCTTCATAAAAATAAAACAAAACGTAATTAGGGTTAAGAAACAAAACCATTTCGGCCGTATACTGTTGTTCGGCCTCTCCCTTGCCGTATGAATTGAATGAAAGTATATATAATATCTAACCTAATCTAACTAATCTATCTTAATATAAATATATAATATAATATATCTACTTCTATCTATATGTTACGATCAGCTCCTCCTTCCAATCACGTGCAAGCCCAAGCAAAGTCACGGCAAGGCAGCACTTATAAGCCGCATGTGGGCTCCTTCCGTATGATTCCATCCGGCCCATTCGGTTGATCCATAATTTGAGTACATACCTGATATATATAAAAACACTAGTGTAGACTCCGAAAACTAAATAATATAAATTAAGCTATAAAATATGTAAAAATGCTCTAAACTAATATGCAAATCTATACTTAAAACATAACTAAAATAGACTCAATCAAACTACCCCATGCTTAGACTTTTACTTATCCTCAAGCAATGAAAAACAAATATAAAATTAATCATCCCACAAATAAGATCTTCATGCTTTAATTTTATAAAAGCAACATCAAGCATTAGGAGCCATGAATAAGAGAATAAATATCCTAGCAAATATATGAGCGATTCAATAGTAAAGGCAAATTTAATCCACCCTCACCGGGATAATGTGTTTCACTCAAACTCCGATGTGTTTAGGCTTTAAAGTTCAACTCTCAACTCAATTCAAAATGCTCTAGACACCGTGAAAGTTATCACTTGCAAACAACATCATGAGGACTTTTATAGGGTTGTACTGGGGCTTTGGTAGGAACATAAGGCATGAGAAATATTTAGGCTTGTGGTGCTAAAAATCCGGGAAAAAAGAACAACAACCAAAACTTCCATACTTCGCAAACCATTCCAATAACATAAACTCCCTTACATAGAAATAAGCACTCTTAGATTTCAATAGCCATACAACTTATGCATTTTTTTATTTATTTGGATGATGACTTTTTTCTTCCTTTTATGCTTACTTTTGCCCCTAAGTGAATTTTATCCTCCTTAGGTCAAAGCTTACTAGACTTTTACTCCTAAGTGAATTTTATCCTCCTTAGGCCCCTAGTAATAAGTCATCTCTATTATGCAAGAAGGGTTACCTTATTTTGGCTATGCCTCCCGCAATGTACAACCATACATATATCATCTCCACTCAAAGCAACTCCAACATAAAGATTTTTCACCAATTTTCTTCCTAATTCTCGGATAGGGTCAGGCTAATCATTGGCTATGATATATTTTTGTGGAGCTATAAAAAAGAATAGGCTTTAAGGTTCAGATTGGCTTCAAGCAAAGGATAATATGTAAGGTAGATAGGGTATAATATGGCTAAAGAAAACATGCCTCAATCATTTGAAATTCACAAGCAACAAACATGTGCAATACGGTCATGAAAAACAAGCATATGAAGAGTATAATCACATAATAAAAGCAAAAGGGAAATAATTATGAATAGTCCCTATAAGGTCGAAATCTCACAAAGGGTTATGTTTTTGCTAGACTTCAATTAAACCTCAACTATGAACAATACTTGCTCAATTATATTCTCAAATTATGCTCCAAAAATCATTTTCAAGCAATTCAATCGAACCATGGGATTTATGCAATTAAGATCATAAAAATGAATTAGATGACAAACTAAACCAAGATGGGTATCTTTAATAACACCTAAATGAAATGAAATGCATAACAAAAATTGAAAAAACAAAAAACAGAAAACTAACATATATATATAAAGACGGAGCTAAACTTGAATTCTCCACCCCATGCTTAAAATCTTACTTTGTCCTCAAAGTAAATAAAAATAAAGAAAGGAAGGTAGAGGAAACTCACAATGTAATCAGGCATTCAAAAACAAGCTCTCAGCTCAAAAAGAGGCAGTGGTGTAGCCTCCGAACATCCCCTAAAATTCAGCAACTTCTCATCGTTATAGGACCTGTCCAACACCAAAAACACCAAAAAAAAAACAAGCATAAAACTTGCATAGCAATCAGTTAAGTAACAAAGGAATATCAAAAGCATAAAATCCAGCAAGATAGGTGACTATTCCTAAGTACTAACACCATTAAAACATGATAAAAGATCTGAATTTACAGCCCTGGGTGTTCAGTAGCAACTCTTGGATGCAATTGACATTTGTGAACCTTCTTGAAGTTGGATAAATATAGGCCTATCCTCTTTGCAAAACGCCTGGCCAAGACACACAACAAAAAGAATGCACCACAAGCAAACACATTCCAACAACCAAGAAAAATATATCATCCAAGAATAGATGTAACAAAAATCAGCTCTCAGCCTCATCCATCTTTCAGAAGTCAAATCATGAAAAATTTGATAGATACAGAGAGCATGAGACAAGCACCAATCATATAAATCACCTAGGCTAATGTAAAGCATAACCCAACTGTTTAGAGAGTAGCAAAAAGAACTCGGCTGATGTTAAACATAATATGAAGAAACCGATCAGCTCTAGAGAGTTTACAAAAAGAAGTTTTAAAATCATTATTGAGACATCTCAACAAAATCAATAGTAGACCGACACAAGAGCAAACAGACTCAATGTAAAAATCTCATAGCAGTCCAGGAGAATGCTCAAAAGCCCGAAAATCCTATCAACTCATCACAAGACACACCTAAACAAACTCATCAATGCAACAAATTGCGATAATCCTATCAAAATTTCGTGCACTGTCAAAATTGGTCCTTAGACAATTCCTATCTTGCATATGAAAATCATGAAAAATCAATTCATTGATTCAGAAGGACCACAATCAACCCAACACATACCGTAAATCCTAACAAATTAGGAGCAGATTTCACTCAATAAGTTCACAATCGATAAATCAACAAGATAAATCAACTCAATCCCCTCCCAACGAGATAAATCAACCAATCAACAAGATAAAGAAACATACCTGTACTTACCAGGAATAGACGAGGCTCTGGACTCGATCCGAAGGGAAGGAGGATGGGCTGCTCCTGGCATATGGCGGTTGCTGGCGGTCGGCAGGAGATGGCGCGGCGAGGCGATACAGCGGTCGAAGGCTGTTGATGGAGATGAAGGCATGCGGAAAACGGCAGTGGTCTGGAAGTGCGGTGGCTGCTGCTGCGTAGGTGGCTACTGGGGGCCCGGCGGTCTGGCGAGAGGCGATGGGTGGCATTCTCGAAGAAGGAGTAGAAACGACAGAGGAGGACGGTGGTGGCTAAGGGACGGTGACGGCCAAGGTTGGAGGGGGGGGGGGGGGGCTGGTGCGGTGAAGAAGGGCTCCAGCGGCGCGTTTGAGATGGGCAGAGAGAAGGGAAAGAACGAGGGAGACGGTAATTTTTTTTTTTAAAACAAAAATAAAAAAAAAACAGTAATCTATAACCTAAAAAAAAATTTTAATCTAAAACTAGGTGCTCTCGGCAATTTTAATTTTAATTTTTTAACGAAAATAAAAAAATCTGAAAATTTAATCCTAACTAAAAATAAGAAGGGAAAAAGAAAAAAAAATTACCTTGGTTGGCTCACAATCTCTCTAAGATCGATTCAGACATTGTTAAAGCCCTTAACAATTTGTCAAACTCTCGAGCATGACTCTCTACAGAGGATATGTAATACCGCCGATTCAGTTCCATTGGTGGCTTCTCAAAATATGCGCTCCTCTTTTTCCATCTCTTAGCTTTTTGTCCGTTTGCACCCTCATTAAATTCAAACAATATAATCCTCTTTGTCAAATTTTCCTCATCTTGCTCATCTATCCAATCTCTTAAGATCTCCTCGTCAAGAGAGATGATAGCGTAGTCGTCACTAACCACCACCTCCGTCTGCCTAGGAAAAATCTCTGAAATAATTGGAATTGTAATTTATTGAGCCACTTGGATCCGCTTCATCTCATTATTGAAATCAATTTGGATCATTATAAGTTGGGACTCCATTGCAGCAAAGCACTCTTCCATACGGGGCAACATGGACGATTCTTGTGATGATTGTGGAGCCAGACATGGGGGCTCTAGTTGTCCGATTTGGAGCTCTAATTGTGCAATCTCATGTATAATATCCATCTCACGAGAAAGTTGAGTTTTGCACAAATGATATACTTCCTTAACATTTCCAATCGGAACCCTAAACACCGGACAATCTTGAAATATATGATTAGAAACTCCGCAAAAATCACAAAATAAATCGTGAGTCATCTTTAGAGGGAACCACCTAGACACAAACACAAATAGTTAGTAGCACGGGTGTTATGAACCGTAAGATAGACTCACAACAAAGTTAATTATATACAATAATTGGGAAACACACAAACAAAGAAATAAACTTTGATTCCCCGGCAACGGCGCCAATTTGATGAACGGTTTTTAGTCGCGTTAACCGTATCAAAATAATTTCGAACCTACCTAACTAATGTAGTGTGGTAAGCACGAGTCGATCCCACAGAGAATCAAATTGTTTCTAAGTTAAGTTTATTTACCAATTAGTATGAAACAGGGGTTTTAAGTGGTGAAAATAAGAAAGAAAATAAAATAAACTATAAACAAATTAATGCAAAGCAATTTAGAGAAAATCGTTCTACCTACAACTATCCACTTTATTTGGTTGAATTGATATTGTAACTTCCTCTTGTCCTTTTATGATTCCTATTAATGCCCTTGTTCCGACCTAATATAGTTACTAGTCCAATCAGTCCTAGAAACCCTTATCAATCGAAAAGTCCCTAAAGAAGGATTTAACCCAATTGATAGCTTTAAGACCAGAGATTAACCAAGGTATTTGCAGTCCCTAAAGAGGGATTTAACAACACATCCAACTTCCTACCCATCCAATTAGTTCAATCAGCCCTAAATGGATAAGTTTGCCACTTGGGTTAAGGTTCACAATCAGGAATCTACAAAACCCTAGAAATTGAATTAATTCTACCAAGTTGATCAGACAAGATAAAATAAAACAATCAGTCATTCAAGCACAAAGAAGTCGAAACATTCAATATAGGAAATAAGGAACAAGAATTAGAAACTCACAATCAATCAAACAAAGCTTCAAACTGTAGACAGAACGGGAGAGTTTAGATCTCCATAAAAATAAAACAAAACGTAATTAGGGTTAAGAAACAAAACCAGTTCGGTCGTATACTGTTGTTCAGCCTCTCCCTTGCCGTATGAATTGAATGAAAGTATATATAATATCTAACCTAATCTAACTAATCTATCTTAATATAAATATATCCTTATTACTAAAAAAGCATGGGGAAGTTTTAATCTCGACCGTTTATCTTAGTAGTTATCTACGGTCCACAATAGCCCAATTTTAGCAGCAATTCATTCGCGTCCTGCTTCCCTCTCGTGTCACCTTCTCCCTCCTTCCCATCTCCTACCCCTTGCTTCAGAAGACGTCCGCCCTTCCACCTGTTGCTTCCCTCTCATGTCACCTTCTCCCTCCTCTCTATCTCCTAGTCCCTGCTTCAGAAGGTATAGGATACGAAAAGAGCAAGCGATTTCCTTTCTGATTTTCAGCGATTCGTTTGTAGGTAACCATCTAATTGATCCAATTTCCTTTGCATCACTTGAATTTGAGCACCGCTCATCTACTTCTATCTATACATATATGTTACGATCAGCTCCTCCTTCCAATCACGTGTAAGCCCAAGCAAAGTCACGGCAAGGCAGCACTTATAAGCCGCATGTGGGCTCCTTCCGTATGATTCCATCCGGCCCATTCGGTTGATCCATAATTTGAGTACATATGCATCTCGCTCCGATCTAGCTTAATTTGTCCAATGCGAAGTATTCCAAATTTCCTCTAAAATACCTGATATATATAAAAACACTAGTGTAGACCCCGAAAACTAAATAATATAAATTAAGCTATAAAATATGTAAAAATGCTCTAAACTAATATGCAAATCTATACTTAAAACATAACTAAAATAGACTCAATCAGACACACTCTTTGATCCAATTGATGAACGTAGGGTGGAAACCAAATCTTCTTAGGTTTTCGAACGAGAAATCCCAATTTACTCTATCGTAGGTTTTTTCTATATCTAATTTTATAGCCATCCAGCCTTCTACTCCTTTGCGAGTTTTAAATGAGTGAAAAATTTCGTGCACTATTAATACGTTATCCTGAATTGCCCTATCCTCCACAAAGGCTCCTTGCAGTTGGTCGATCAGTTTTCCCATAACCTTCTTCAGTCTATCCGTGAGTATTTTCAAAATGATTTTGTATATTGTAGAGCACAAACTGACCGGTCTATAATTATTGGTTGTACTTAGATTATCAACTTTTGGAAGCAATGTTATAAAAGTGTGATTTATTTGGCGGAGAAGTCTACCTGAAAGGAAGAAGCTCTTTACTGCCTTTATGACAGATGGACCAACGATATCCCAGTACGTTTTGTAGAATTCTGCTGTGAATCCGTCAGGCCCCAGAGATTTGTTTCTGCCCATACTAAATACCGCCTTCTTTATTTCATTATTTAGAACAGGCCTTATCAAATCCTGATTCTCCTCGGTACTAATTTCATTTGAAATAAGATCTAAGAGACTATATCCATTACTAGTATTAACATTTTCCTTCCGAAATCGTTTCTCAAAATCAAGTTGGATTTCCTTTTTAATATTCTTTCCCCTTGAATGAAGGTTCCTTCCGAGGAAGTAATATGCCTAATGATCTTTCTATTACGTCGTCCTGTTGCTATTTTATGAAAATATCCCGAATTTGTGTCCGCTAACTTCATATGCTTAGATTTAGCTCGCTGACTCCAAAAAGTTTTATGAAATTTAATTAAGGCATCTTTTTTCAAGATAAGCCTTTTTTGTCTAGCAATTATATCATCATCAGGTCGAAAACTGAGTATACATTGAATTTTGATTAGTTCTTTTTCGATTTCACTTAGCTAACGGAAAATATTACCAAAGGTTTTCTGGTTCCACATTTTGATTTTTGCCTTAAGAACTTTTAGTTTAAAAGTGAGTTGAAACATTGCTGATCCTCCACAGTTTGCACGCCAGGCTTGTTTCACTATATTTCTCAAGTCTTTTCTTTTCAGCCACATGTTTTCAAACTTAAATGGTGCAACCGAGGGTATCTTTCCTGCATTTAATTCAATAGTTATTGGGCAATGGTCAGATGAGGAAAACGCATGATGGACATTGTGAATATCCGGAAATTTGATTAGTACCTCATTATGGATCAGTGCTTTATCCAGACGTTCATGTATATTTATCTATTCCATCTTTCTTTTTTCGCCAAGTGAATCGATTCCCAGAGAATGGAATATCAAACAATTCACATGCACTCTTCACTTCTTCTAGCCTCTGTAGCCTTCCATATGACACATCTGCTCCACCTATTTTATCTTCACTAGACCCAATATCATTCAGGTCTCCGATTACAACACACGGGATGGTAGATCCTATGATACTTTCTTTAATCTCTTCCCAAAACTGGTTCTTATCTCGTTCTTGCGTAGGGGCATATACGAAAAAAATACGGCATTGGAAATCTATATCAAGATTGGAGTACTTTACACAAATAAATCGATGTCCATGGAATTCCACATTAATAATTTCATGAGTTAGCATATGAGATTTCCACATTACCCCAATTCCCCCCGATTTACCAATAGCAGGAACCCAACATGCTTGATCAAACCCTGCAGAAGTCCAATTTTTATCTTCCGGAATTTTTTCAGTCTTAGTTTCCATTATTGACATGATTTGTACTCTATGATTATTACAGAAAGTACCTAACTCTGCCCAGAAATTCGGCCTCCCCATTCCCCTAACATTCCACGAACCAATTTTCATTAGTCACTAATGGATGATCTTTCCCCCATAAGTTTTCCTCTTCTGGTCTGTACCCAATTCCTACTGGTAAGTATATAAGATATTTTGTATCCCAAAACACTAGTCTAGATAGATAATAGAGATTTAGATCATAGACTGGATTGTATAATCCTATTTTCAATAGAAAAATTCGGTTGATAGATGTAGTAAATGGAAGCCCAACACCTCTCGCAGACTCCATTATCTGATACTCATGACTTAGCCCAGAACACAAGCCTCGCATGACATTGGCGCACACCATGTCCATGATTCTCATGATATTAACTATCCTATTATCTTCATATTTGATTCCTTGACAAACTAGATAGTTACCCACTCGTATAGCAAGGTTCTTAAAAAGCTTATCCTTAGAATTGCTTTCACTTTCTAAGATTATTCTCATGGAAAAGTTGTTGGTTAGATTATTCAAAACATAATTATATTGATGAGAAGAGATTATTTGGTTCTGTTGAATAACCCAACACCGATTAGATTCAAGTTTCAAATTCCATATCTCGGTATTAAAATTCTTCCAAATTATCATCACAATCCAATTAAACCGATTTGTCCTAAGAATACTTGAGTCACCAAACAGGTCATACAGATTAACCACAAAGACTCCATTAATGGGTATTTTACAGACCTTACAGACTTGACACAACCATTCATATTTGGCAACATAGACACCTACATTAATTGCACAACTACAGGAACTGCAATAACTGCTTATTTTCACCCAAGAAGGAGTTCCAGGGCATACCTTAGGCTTCTTACTTCCTACACCTACATAACCGATACTGCTACATAGACATCAGTAATCAACAAAAGGCCTGGCACTAACACCATACATACATTCTTCAACCAGACAGTTCACAGACACAGTCAGATAGGGATTTTTAGGAAACCTGATGCACCTCAAGCTGCAATCCCTAACAAACCAAAGGTGCATGAACCCTTCTTGATCACTTATCATTCTTTCCCCTCTTGCTGCTACCTCCCATCAGCTCGGAGCTAGCAGAATCCCCTTTCTCGCCCCCAAGCTTACGCTTGCCCGACTCAGATTTCACTGAACCTTCAACCCCAAGCTACTCAAACCTCAAGGCAGCCGTAGGCGAACCCGAGGGAGCAACCAGAGGGTCGCATGCCACAGCAGGCATGCTAATAGGCTTGTACAGATTTGGCAAAATAAATTCAGAAGAGGCAGGAATATCTTGGAGCATTTTATCAAAATCAGCTTGAGTAAAATCTGCAGGAATGCCACTGAAATCTTCCATACCATCATAGTTTACCTCAAAGTCGAGCATATCTTCATCGTCGGCTTCATAATACTCAGGGTCTTGAAAGTCTGCCTCAATGATCTCATGGTTTGCATCATTTGGGAGCTCTGCAAAAGGGGCTTGGACCACAGGTTCATCAACAGGAGGAGGAGCTTCGACTGAAACCGCTTGTACGACATTCACAGTGGTAGTAGACTCTTCACCAGTCTGAGCATAAGAGATGGGGGTAGAAGATCCAGAAGATGTCTCCACATTCATTCCAAAGCACTTCCACAGCTTTGCTTTCGAGTGCCCAAAGGATGGTGGTGGGAGTGGGCGACTCTTCTTTGAAGCAACATGGATCCATTCCCCGCCATCATTGGAGGGGGCACCATACCCTTGGGCATTAGCCTGCTCCTCAGGTATATCTCTCATAACACCACCAGTGGCATTGTTGCATACCCTCCTCCTAGGGCAATTCTCGAACAGGTGATCAGGTGCTCCACAACTCCCACACCCCTCTAGAAAGTCTTCAAACCAGAGGGGAAAGGAATCGATCTCACCTATCTCATTAGGCACCACAACACACTTGTTAGGAATCTTAGCAAGATCCACATTGACACAAATCCATTTGGGTTGAAAGCAACAACCCGGATAACACTACCAATCCTGTTCCTCGCAATGATAGACTTGAGCAAGGATTCACTTACAAATTTTGTTGGAAGGCCTGGAATGCGGATCCACAAATCCATTTTGGTGATAGACTCAGTCCAGGGATCGAAGTCCTGAGCCCATGGACGCACCAACAACAGTTGGCCCGACACTTGGAAAGGCCTTCCGCCCCAGACCCGGTCTCTATCCTCCTTAGTATCGAACCTGAGTTCGAACCAGTGATTTGCCAGCGGCACCAGTTTGAATCCAGCCTTCAGAAATTTCCAATCTGACTTGATTCTCCTACGAACCTTCTTTGCCTCAATGGGGGATCCCACAATTGTCACCATTAGAGATGTTTCCACCATGGATGAAATATTCTCCTGCACACCTTCTTGGATTTCCTTCAGTGTAGCCACATCAATCTTGGATTTCTTCAAATTCTTCTCAATCTATTTTTGAGATGCTTTTGGATAGCCAAAAGGAGGACAAGGAAGTCCCTCTTCAAAGCCACCAGCAGCAGGGTTTTTAGGGCCCTTTCGGGGGTTTGTTTGCGGAGGGACGAGTGATTCGTCCTCCATGGTTTTTTTTTCCTTTGTCCGAATCGGACGAAGCCATTACAGCAGAGTAAACAAAGAGATGGTTAGAGAACAAAGGGAGAGTATGGATAATCAGTGTAAAGAAGGGAGTGGGGAAGTGAGAAATACCAGACAACCAGTTCTTCCTTAAAAAGATGTAGGGGAAAGAAAGAGAAGGCCAACCGACGTTGACCTTCATACCACCATACCTCTGATCAGTTGTCGTGTAACAGTAAACGGCTTGAACCCTCAATTCTTCGGCACACGCGAAGGCTTCAACCCAGAACCAAATCCTAGGGTTCCGTACATCTATAATTAGGGGATGAGGCCAGGGCGGAGGACGATTACTTAATCCCCTACAAATTATAGCCAAGCAGCCTCTTGATTCATTAAAAAGTATAAAAATTACTTTCATATGCTAAGCATAAATTGCTTTATAAAAAGAGTTCTTGACAAAAATATGTTTTAAATTTTTTAATAATTATATTTTTATAAAATATCATCTTTAATTTCTAAAAAATTTCAATACATGATTTTTTAAAATAAACATTTATAAACTTATAAAAATAAATGTTTGAAATATAAATGCTACCTTAGTTCAATTTCAGTTGAACTTGCTGTTCTCGTCCAGTTGGACGAGCTAGAAAAGAGGCTCGGTCATCGGTGGATTTCCTAATCTTTACCTTGCTTCAACAAAAAAATCAGATATCCTCTATCTCTAAAAAATCAAATATGGAAGGATATAATGGACCAAAATAAGAAATATTCAATCGAGAAATTAAGCAGAAATCATCCAAACATCAAAATAATGGAAAAAACATGACATGGAAAGAGACCCAAATTATGGTAAAATTAACAAATGAAGATTAGCTCTTGGAACTCTTGTGAAACTACTCGTAGGAATCTATAGGCATAAGTTGACGGGTTTTTTCTTTTTTGTAAAATCTAAAATATATAGATGTTGGCATTGATTGAAACTAAGATAGAACGACAACTAGATGAGAAAAGTCATTGGTTTCTGTGAAAAGAAATATCAAACTCGCTAACTAATATAGTTGGTATGTCCGAGATCGAATCCACAGGGAAATATACCTTTTCGTAATGTGCTTTGAGTGCTAACAAGTAACAAAAAGTGGGATTTAAGATGAAAAATAAGAACAGTTAATAAACCACTAATTTTGATGTGAAAACAATGAAGAAAAAGTTACGAATTCTCAACGTGTTGGTTGATTTACTCGATCATCGAATCTCCTTTTAGTTATATAACTTCCTATCGATTACTCTTATCTTGGTTTAAATGGATTATTTGCCCTACAAGGTCTAACAATTCGTTACGCTCCTAATTATATACAACCCTAACACAGTTAAAAATTCGCAAAGAAATAGCACAAATTCCCAAGATTTATAAGCATATAACTAACAACAATTAAATAATCAATATTTAACTTGTATGTGAACTTTCTACACATTCATGCTTCATAACGAATTCCATTAGAATATGTTTGCTATGATAGATAATGCTTCATATACAAATGAATCAAAATTGTAGCATGATGTGATTCTAGCAAGGTCGCAAATCAAAATAGAATCAACAAAAGCAATCAGATTAAGCATAGAGAAGTTGAAGCAAATGATAGAAACTCACGATTCAAATAAACCAAGTCTCGAATCGAGTTAGTTGCTCATGGCTTACCAAATCACAAATCTTCAATCTTCAATGCTTTTAAGATAAATAAAACTAGGCTAAAATATATTTATATATATACGCCTAAGGTCTGGCCGGCCAAAAAACCCAAAGGACATCTCTAGAATTTTCCAAATATAAGTCGCCTCCGGATATTGTGAAGGTCACAGGAAAACCGCGGTTAAGCCACGAGTACGCCGTTTCCAGAAGCTCGCCCTATCTTTCCCAGGTTGTCCGTGGGTGTGGTAAGTTTGGCCGCAGGCGCGACGGGTCGCCCTGGGTGTCTCTTCTTCCCGTGACCACGTACGGTATCCTCGGGGTTCTTCTAGTGTGTTTCTCTTGCAATCTTTTGCCTTAGTCTCCTCATCCAAGCTCGTACATTGCCTTCCCTTGCTTTCTCTCGCCTCCATATATAAGCTTCGTGACATCCTCATGATCGCTTATCTTCACCCCCTCGAATCTACAATCTGCAAATAAACTAAAAAATCGCGTAGATTCCGAACTCGGCCATCTTGTGAGCAAATAAGTAAATTAACATGCACCTAAACATGCAATATATGCAATGAATTGAAATGCACCTAAAACTAACCTATAATATCAATCTAAATATGCATTATCACTTGTGCTCTATGATCTACAAAATAATTGCCAAAACTATAGGTGATAGATTGAAAATCGTTCTAGAAAATATCATGCACCCATTACAAAGAGCATATGTAGTGAAATGGGTAATACAAGACAACGTTTGCACAAGGAATTTTTCACTCTAGTACTCTTTCAAATCAAGCTAGAAAAGTAAAAGAGGGATGGATATCACTCATGTTTGACATTAAAAACACTTTTGATAGGATTGATTGAGATTTTCTCTTCCAAGTTCTAAAAAGATTCAACTTTTGTTCTAGAATCCTCTCTTGAGTCGAAGAATGCGGGAAAACTATTTCTTTTTCCATTTTGGTTAATGATGGACCAACTATGTTTTTTTCCCCACCAGAAAAGGGACTAAGTAAAGACAATCCAATTTCCCTGCTTCTTTTTGTTATTAGAGCTTTGCAAGGAAAGTACAAATGGCAACTGATAAATCTAAGAAAACAATAGGATTTGAGATGACTAGATCAGAGAATAGAATACAATTTCTTTCTTTCGCATATGATATCATGATATTAGCTAAAGTAAGCCAAGAATCATGCATCTAAGTGGGAAAAATCATTGATGAATATTGCAACATATCATAACAAAAAATAAATTTTCTCAGGGGAAATGATCAATCGATAGAAACAAACTATTCAAAGAATATATACTTCACATCATCAACTATACTGCACTTTGACAATTATTAATTAGGATGTCCTATTATAAATGAGAGAGTGAACATAAACACATTTGAAGATACCGTAGGAAGGACAAAATCTCAACTAACAAAATGGAAGACAAACTCACTTTGAACAGGGTATACCTATTCTGATCGATTATATCAAATCTTGTGACTAATTAAACCTTACTATATGATTCAAAGCTTTGAACTACCATGCCATTGGGCACTCGCAAACAATTAGATCAAATAAACAAATATTTCTTCTGTAATAAGGCTAAAATTTATAAGCCATTGTTAGGATGGTGTAAAATCTACAAATCAAAAGAGTATGGTTGGGTAGGATTTGACAAATCTAATTAAAGCCCTAATTAATAAAACACTCTAAATGAAATTATTGTGAAATAAAGGTTAAAATAATCCATACTCCATGTGTGTGTGTTTTTTTTTTATTTGGTCGAAATGGTGTCCATAGTCGGTAAACCAAGTGAAATACCAACACAAATTTGCGGCTGGTGAGTGGGAGAGAGAAAGAAGGATGAGGGGGCCGGCCAATGGGCCATTCCTGTGAAAATCAAGGCCCTCTTTTTCTGATCGAAAAAATCAAGGTCCTCTAACAAGGACGGCGAAGATCACCTCGACAAGGAAACACTTAACAAATTTAATTAACCCTTTAAATATTAGGTTTAAAATGTTAAAATATTACACTTACATTACTATAAATATAAGTATTTCCACAATGGGCATCCCTTCCCCGCCCCACCCCAAAACCCAAACTAGCACAGACACTATGGAAGTGTTCTCAAAAGTTGTGACCCCAACCGATGTGGGGAGCCAGCTTTCATGGCCAACTAGGAGCCTTGGCTTCCTCCCTCCCTTTAATGGCACCAATCAAGTGTGTTTCCAGGCCATGGATTCCTCCAACAGGATTTGGACATTCACTTGCTCTATTCGCAGGCACGGCCTTCATCCGAAGCCGGTGCTTGTTAGATCCTCTTGGCTCCCCTTTGTCCTCCACACCGGTTTACTTGCAAACGACTTGCTTACTTTCTGCTATGAACCCCATCACCCTATCAAGTTCAAAGTTCGAATCAGGAAGCTGAAAACCATCAGGCTTATGGGCTGCGACGTTACCGCTTATGCAGACCAAAGACTGATCGATGAATTATATATATTGATCGATCGATCGGGTGCGCGCATGTCTACGTGTTTGTATTCTATATATCTTCTCTTTTTCCTCTGTTTTATATTTCGAATTAATTAAATACCTGGTTGTCTATGTGTTTCAATTAGATCGACCAAGTACTGTGTACTGTGTTTTTATTTGTATTTTTTAGGTGTTTTTATTTGTATTATATATGCTAATTATAGTTTGTGAAAAGTTCACCATGTGTATCATATAATTTACTATATATAAATGCTTTGTACGTACGTAGTCGTATTTGGCTGATTGTTTAATTAAGATCAGGATGGACGTGTGGGTTTCATTTCACTCGATAGAAGCAGATTCCAACCTTTATTCCTGTAGTTTGTATGTGTTATAATGAGAATTGAAATAGCGAAGAAAGACACATAGATTTACATGGTTCGGTAACGGTGTGTTACCTATGTCTACAGACAGATAATCAGTTTTGTATTAAAGAAGACGAAAAACAGATTAGGGTAATTACAATCTAGGGGTCGGCGTTTCATGAGTACGTATATGAAGAGACTCGATTATGAAACCCTAAATAAACAATGGACTGAAAGCCCAAAACAGGCAGACGATAGGCCCGTTTACAATAAACATCGCATACCGTAAAGACGGGGTAGCGCTGCCCCGGCCCCTAGCCCCCGTCGGGGGCACGTCGCCCCCTGTACCCCGACTCGCTAACCGTCAGGGGTGCGTCGCCCCCTTGACCCCCTAGACCACCCCCGGGGGACTTGCTCCCCGGAACCCCCGATGTGTTGCCGATCAACGATGATTCAATGCACATTAACAGTATGGTTGGTTAGTTATTCTTGTTTGATGTTACATATCAAAGGGGTAGAAATTTGAGCAAGGGTGTTAAAAAAATTTCGATTTTTTTTTGGTGTATACCTATTAAGAAGATTTTTAAAATATATCTATATTCAAGAAACACTTAAATTGTTAATATGATATTTTTTTATTTTAAGAATATATTGAAAGAAAACCTTAAATATATAATTTAAATATAACATTTTTATTTAAAATCATTGTGAATAATGATAAAATAAAACGAATAAACATATAATTTAAACAACATTTTCAATTGAAATAATTGTGAAGAATAATGCATGATATTTCTCCTTTCTTCATTTATCACATACTTGAATTAGATGCTATTTTGTTTCAAATGTCATTTAAGGATCCTATATTACCTTAAAATACTATATATAATAATAATAATAATAACTTTTTTATGAATTTTTTTTAATAATTACAGACTTATTATCAATAAGTTTGTAATTATTAAAAAAAATTCATAAAAAAATTAATATTTTATATAGTTTTTACCTCCCTAAAAAAGCGTGCGTGAATAGTAAAGTTCATGGACGGATGTAGTATCCAATTTTCTCTATAAAAAAATGCATGAAACTAATTATCTAACCGAAATCAGTAATAAATTGAAAGGAGATCAGTAAGTGAAAAAGAAATCAATCTGATAACACAGACTAGATGTATAAATTGAAAGGAGATCAGTAAGTGAAAAAGAAATCGATATGTATGACCTCTTCTATCAACTTTTTATCTACAGGAAGGAGATCGACAGATATATATTTTCTATAGACATACCACAACTAGCAATCGAGAAGATGTAATACTAACATCCAGAACTCGATACAATCAAAACAATTCAAGATCTCGAACAAATACAACATGGAAGCGGGATGACTTTTCAATTCTGGTGACAAAAATCAGTTGGAGTAGATTAGTGGCGGTGTCAATCAACAAAGGAGTCGCGAGATCACATCCGATCCTCTTGAAAGCAAAGATCGATCTTCGTGTTAGTGGGTTGCCATCGATAGGAGTTGTGAGATCCGACATCGATAGGCTCACCATCATGGTTCAACATTGAACTGATCGACAATGATGGATGGGCGGAGGAGGTGAGAGGCGGTGTGAGATCGGACAATGGCTCTTTAGGGTTTGTATGGGGGGAAAGATTATAGGTTTTTAAATATTAATTTAGATAGTACACAATTTTTTTTTGGAAGGCATTTAGATAGGATTGAAGTCAAGGTAGGCCCCACCGTCAATTAAATTAAAATACATTAAATTTTTCATTAATTACAACCATCCATCCTCCATTAATCAATGGTTTAGATATGTTCATAAATTACATTGTAATCCTTACTTACATAGGATCTAAACTCATATATATATATATATATATATATATATATATATATATATATATAGGTTGAGTCAGGTGTTTACACCCCTTATTGTGTTTTGTGTTAACAAATATAGGTCATTGATTGATTAGAAATGAATGGGTGAGATTAATTGAGACTTTCCCTTTTTATTTAAAGAAAAAAGAGTAGGTCCCACCACTTTTATAGCAAACTTGCTGAAACAAAGCGCGTGTTTTTTTTAGGTAACGTTTTTTTTTCCTAGGGAGGAAGAAAATTTTCTTGCATCGTGTATTCGATGAATAATGACGAACAAATTACCGAATAATTTGATATTATCAACGAATAATAACTTTGAACTTCCAGATTTTGATTGCATTTTGTGACGTAACGTTTTTTGTATGGGATAACATTGTTTTTTGTGTGGTGTACTGTTTGAACTATTCGATAAGGTGATAGTAATTATTCGCTCACTTATAGTTATTATTCGCTAGTTTGAAAGTAATTATTCGTTAGGTTGATACTAATTATTCGGTAGTTTTGCCAGTTATTGTTCGCTAGTTTGATAGTAATTATTCGTTAAGTTGATAGTAATTATTCGGTAGTTAATAGTAATTATTCGTTAGGTTAATAGTAATTATTCGTTGGTCAATTACGCAACTATTCGCTAGATTAATAGTAACTATTCGTTAGATTAATAGTAACTATTCGTTAGATTGATAGTAATTGTTCGTTAGGTTGAAAGAGGATGTAAATGTAATGATTGGTTTCCACATCTAATTAACTATATATACAGATGAATAATTTCTTATTACCAACGAATATAAACTCTGACTTGCCGAATAATGGCTCTGAACGTGAAATTAATGAAAAAACAAAACTAGAAATATTCTGATCGGACCACAATTTGCATTTGCAACAAAGATTTCACATTGACAAACACCAAGAACCTAATGATTATTTCATCCCGAATGTTAAATAGTAATTCAATCAAAACCAACTTCATAAACAACAATTCAAGAAATTCCCAAATTGAGTACCGGATTCAAGAAATCCCCAATTGAAGAAATCCCCAATTCAGGAGAGCATTGTCGACTCTTGCGGAACCGAAAGGGGAGGCTCGCAACGCTTGTGGGAACCAGATGGGAGGCGTCGAGATGCGAGGGAGAATTCCGAGAGGGAGGCAGCCATTGGAGGCGCTCGGGCGAGCTTGATCTTGGGGCGATAGGCGCAGGTGCGAAGAGAAGCGAGGAGTACATGGCCGTCGTTGACCGGTGTCAGATTCGGTGCCACATGCAGCTTAGGAGGTCCGGCGAGGGAGGGGATGCTCGCGACGCTTGTGGGAACGAGAGGGGAGGCGTCGAGATAAGAGAGAGAAGTCCAAGAGAGAGAGGTAGCCATTGGAGGCGCTCCGGCGAGCTTGCTCTTGCAGGGGGCTTCGCCTGGGCCATTTACAGAGGAGGAAGGGGATGGAGACGATGATGAGTGTATGGAGGAAGGAAATGTAGATGGTGGAACCTTTGATAATTAGGGTTTTAACTTGGATGAGTTGTAGGCAGTTACACAATTTGGGTGGGATGTGATTTACACGCCCTGGATTATTGAGGGTGTGGTTTATTGTAGGGGTGGGCACGGGACGGGACGGGACGGGATGGGGGTCGTCACGCGTCCCGTCCAACGTAATTTTTGTGGGACGGGATTCACTATTTTTTTTCAATCCCGCGCGGGCCTTGTCGCTCACGGGACGGGACGGGACGGGCCTTGTCACTCAAGTAAAAAACATTATAAAAAAAATTCCTAAATTCCTATATATTTTGCGGTTTTCAAAAGCATTATATATATATATATATATATATATATATATATATATATATATATATATATATTTATAGTATTTTTATATAATTTTAAGATTTTTATTATATAAACAGTGTACAATATATGTATACGTACAATATATACACAATAATACACACACTGTAAAAGTCTAGAAGAAACTGTATACTAGGGGTGGGCACAAATCCCGCAAATCCCGTCCCGGTCCCGTCCCGGGCCCGTCCCGATCCCGGTGGGATTTGAAAAAAAAATAGTGAATCCCGTCCCGCAAAAATTACGCGGGACGATCATTCCTTATCCCGCAAATCCCATCCTGTCCCGCATATATATATATATATATATATATATATATATATATATATATATATATATATATATATATATATATATATATATATATATATATATATATAGAGGAGCTTTCCAGTGAGGACATTCCTTACGGTGAAACGAGGGGAGAATTATGGACCATTGGATGTGAAAAAATCAATGGCTACAAAATAAATAGAAAAGATTATTTAATTAAAAAAGAAAACTAAAAAAAAGTAACCGTTTCTTTTTGTGGGAAAAAAATAACCGATTTATCTCTCCTCAAGTGTTGCACGACAATTAAAATTTGTTTTCAAAACATCCGTACCTTCTTTCTTCTCTGTCCTTTTTTTATCCTAAATGATCAATTATTCATAATTAGTAGTGATTTATTCATATTTAAAATGTCTAGTGTTCATATTTAAATTGAAAAATATTCATTTAAAAATGGTACATTATCTGTATTAATATTCATATTTAACAACTTAATTATTCTAATTTATATAATTAGTTATTCATATTTAAATAAAAATACTTGTCGTTTTAAATATGAATATTAAACAATTTAAATATGAATACATCTACTTAAATACAAATATCAGGTAAAATAATTTATTGTTTTGGGTATTACATACAATTGAGTCTCCCAACTTGAATGAATGAAATTCCATTGTGATTACCTTAAATGTCTAAATGACTATGAAATTTGCAGATGGAGTAAACATTTTTTCTGCCCAAGCCGAATAACTGTTTCTGCGTTTTTTGGTTTTCTGCAAAGAAGCAGTCAGTTTTTTTTTTACTTTTCTTTTCTAATTAATTAAATAATAATTCCAGTTTAATTTGTAGCCCTTGATTTTTTTCACATCCAATGGTCCAGAACTCTCCCCTCGTTTCACCGTAAGGAATGTCCTCACTGGAAAGTCCCCCTATATATATATAATTATTTATAATTATATATATAAATAAAATTATATATAATCATATATGTACACATTGTATACAAAGTATACATGCAGTGTGTCGAGTAATATACAAATGTGTAAAAACAGTGTGTATATATACACACAAACTGTATACACTGATCGAGTTTATATATATTGTATAGTGTATACCTTTGTTTATAATTATGTACATATTTTGTATAATTATATATAATATGTCTAGTAAAACATAAAAAATATTATAACTTTATATATGTTTTTTTATCCCATAACTTTATATATGTTACGCCTTTAAAAAACCGCAAAATATATAGAAATTTTATATTTTTTTATATTGTTTTTTATTTGAGGGATAAGGCCCGTCCCGTCCCGGTCCCGTCCCGTCCCGTCCCGTGGGGGACAAGGCCCGCGCGGGATTGAAAAAAAAAAGTAGTAAATCCCATCCCGGTCCCGTCCCGCAAAAATTACGCGAGACGGGACGCGGGACGACCCCAATCCCGTCCCATCCCGTCCCGCGCCCACCCCTACTGTATACTCTATCACTATACTATAATTCTATAAATATACTGCATACTACTATATATACACATACACAGTAGATACAAATATATATATAATATATATATACACACTATATATATACAATATATATATATATATATATATACACACACACACACACACACACATACATACATATTTATTTATATATGCGGGACGGGACGGGATTTGCGGGATAATGAATCCTCGTCCCGTGTAATTTTTGCGGGACGGAATTCACTATTTTTTTTTCAAATCCCACCGGGATCGGGACAGGTCCGGGATTTGCGGGATTTGTGCCCACCCCTAGTTTATTGTTCACATGGGGCCCACATTATTTAAAAAGAAATTATATTATATATATATATATAGGGTTTACTTCAAATGAAAAAACTCCTTAACGTGTAAAAAGTGCTTATCGTGTAAAATTCCCTTAATTAGGCCGCGGCCCACATCTCTCGTCTTCCTCGTCCATCCGCCAACAAGAGGGCTCGGAGAAGGGCGTAAAGGCATATCTCTTCGCTCTCTCCTGGTCGCTTTCTTCTGGTCGCTCCTCCGCCGCCTCGCTCTCTCCATTACAGGTACGCTTAGAACTGCTTTCCTTCTCGTCTCTTCTCTCCTCTTTCTTTGCTTCTCTCCTCTTTCGCCAGAGAAGAGCAGCGACTGCGGCGATTTCATGAAGGCAGCAATGACTCCTTCGATCCTCTGCTGACCCCAGGTTCATCCTATCCCTTCTTCCTCTCCGCCCTACCTTCTATTGGTGCTCCAATGGCTACTCTAGGGTTAGGGTTTTAAATTTGGGGCGAAATTTTGATTTTGATGTTTGCTCGTTACATATTTTTTTGAGTGATTTGGCCATGTCTTTCCATTGTGATGGTGATTTGGCCGTCAATTATTGATTTTCGGATGTGGTGATTTGGCCATATCTTTTGATATCTATAATGGTCTGATTTTTTCATTGTTACTAGATTGAAATAGGTATAGATGAGTTCCTGCTGTTTTACTGCTAGATTGAAAATCATTTTTTTTTTTGTGATGTTTAGGATTTGAGGCAGTTTAAACATTTACATGTAGAATGACTAATAACCCTCTTCCTGATAGGCAATCTCCTTACAATTAAGGACATATGAATTAATTGATCGATCAAACATTGATACTAAACTTGTTCTATGTTGTTTGTGGCTGATTTTGGTGTTTTACTTGGAAATATTGATCAACCATGTCTTATTTTTCCTTAAAAGCATAGAATGTGGAAGTTCTGGTTTGCTTTTTAGTCTGTTGTAAGATCATATCATTCTTTATACTGCTCAAGTTGTTGTTTGTGCTCTCCAACGCAGAGCAATGATACATGAGGGTCATATCCAGTCTATTCTAGTCAGTGGGTAGACTGGAGCTGGTAAAACGGAGACAACGAAACTAATTATGCAGTATCTTACCTATGTTGGTGGACGTGCATCCGGTGATGACAGAACAGTGGAACAACAAGTGCTAGAGGTATGTAATTCATTGATCCTTGTTCTTGTCTTGCTTTGGTATTTTTATATTTGCCCATTTGGGATTCAATTGTTTATTTGATAGTGATGGGTAAGAGAGAAGGTTGTTAGCAAAACAACATTCAGTTGCATTGTTCTCTGCTGAAGCTGAGTATAGATAAATGCGTTGAGTGGTTGTTTGTCACTGCCTAATAAGGTCCCTCATCTTCGCATTTCATCTTCTTATAATTCTTTTTTTCTTGCATCATATCAACACTATCTCATATAAGGTTTTCCTATCGCTTTTCCGATCCTATGGAAGCTTTACATTGCCTGTTTATATTTTAGACTTGCAAGCTGCTAACTCACTCTATTTTTATATCTGCTTTTGCAGTATGAGCTTGTCTCCGATATGTATATTCACCGGTCGGAACCATTGGTGCAATGTTAGTAGTGTTTGTCATTATTCTCTACAATATCCAGCTTTTCTAGCAGCTGATGATGCTTCAAAATCTGATCGGACACTTCTTTCTGAGGAGTCTAATTGGCAGCTAGGATGTCTTTTTTTCACCCTCTGATATCTACAAAGAGCAATGTGGAACATCTGTCAAGTGAGGCGTTGCGAGATTAGACACCGAAAGAAATTGGGTTGCTTGGTACGTTGTCAATGGGAAGCATCTTGATACGGCAAAGTGATCATCAATATAGAAAACAAACAGATGTTGGTGTTACCCACTTCAGGAGTGGTATGAGTCATTAAGAAGACCGACTTATCCCAAATCAGATTATATGAAAGATCATGAAGGTATTCTGTGTCTGTCTCGTGGTGGCTTTTTGTTTCTTGTTATCGATTGCTAGTTTAATTTGTGTGCTTGGATTTTTTTTTTTTTTTGCTGATTTCTTGGTGGGTTTGTTGCTGCAAGACAAAGAAGTGGCCACACAAACAAAGAGAAGAGAAGAAAGGATGTGTCCATCTTGATAAGTCTATGGATCTGACTAAGTAGTTGACTTCCAAACCTGCTTTGGCAGAGGGTTTTATGTGGGAAGATTGCAGGGAGGGTGCTGAGGATCGGAAGGCGGGGAAGGGGAAACATGGGATTCAAGTTCACAACCCTCATCTTAGATGGTGTTATATCAACAACAAGACAATCATGAATTACTCCAATTCACATTTAACTAAAGATCGATCTGCAGTTGTATTCTTCAGCAATCCAGCTTTGTATGGACTATGAAGAGATCTTCTATTAGATGGTGTTACATTTTGTAATACATTTTAGTTATTGTTCTTGCTATTGCTGTGAATCCAGCTGGTTAGGTGTATCGAATTGAACCTTCAAGTGCACCTTTCCCATTCATTTTTCGTCATCACTGCTCCGGCATTCTCGATGCCAACTAGTGTTGTTGGTTGATGAAACCAGCCCTAGCTTTTGCCTTGAAACCCTCGACATTTGTTGTTGTTGCTATGGCTATGAAAGTTTATTTTGTTGCATTTCAGGTACTTCAATTCGTTGGGAAGCATTCATCTATAAAGAGAGATCTTAAACCTAGTGATTTCGATCCTAAGGAGAGGTTCTGGATATTAAAGTTTTTGTTGTTGAATGAACTGATCGGCACTTGTCGATCAGTGCCTTTATAGGCTTCAAAGATGCGTTGATGGCTTGATGCTCATAAATCCCCAGTATTGTGTCCCCACCTGGATGTTACAAATCTGTTTGGTTGGTAAACGAGGATTTAGATATAAGTTCTTTTCCAAATTGTTCTACTTCATCCTTTTCAAGTTTTTGCACTAAAGCCTATTAGCTCAAAATGGTAGAGCATTGTGCCTACGCAGAAAGATGCGGGTTCAAACCTCGCATAGGCTATATATGTTTATCGCTTAGAAGTACGATGTTTCTCTTCATGAATAAGAGTATAAAGTGCAAAAATAAAATCGTAATGTGCAAATATAAGAACATAAAGTGAAACTGTGTAGTGCATTTGTGCAACTGTGAAGTGCATTTGTGCAACTGTGAAGTGCATTTGTGCAACTATATATGTTTATCGCTTAGAAGTTCGATGTTTCTCTTCATGAATAAGAGTATAAAGTGCAAAAATAAAATCGTAATGTGCAAATATAAGAACATAAAGTGAAACTGTGTAGTGCATTTGTGCAACTGTCAAGTGCATTTGTGCAACTGTGTAGTGCATTTGTGCAACTGTCAAGTGCATTTGTGCAACTTTAAAGTGCATTTGTGCAATTTTAAAGTGCTTTTGTGCAACTTTCAAGTGCAAATATAAGAACATAAAATGTGAAAATAAAATTGTAATGTGCACATTTAGAATACAATTGTGCAAAAGTAAGATAGAATTGTGCAAAAGTAAGATACAATTGTGCAAAAGTAAGATAGAATTGTGCAAAAGTAGAATACAACTGTGCATAACTAAGATTATAATGTGCATGATTAACAATTTGCGATTGTTGCGCTCTTGTCTATTATGTAACCTATGTGGGATTTGAACCCACATCTTTGTGCAAATGCACATTGCTCTACCAATTGAGCTAATAGGCTAAATTATGATTTTCATGCTAAAATAGAAGAACCTAATCAACCTAAAGCATATCGCAATAAAATTCTAAAATCCAGTTAGCTCATGATTCACAAACAATTTGACAATGCTATGAACATGAAATTAGCATCAAATCAACCCAACAACACAACCATATCATCAATTTCAGTCAATTAGGCTTTTGACAAAAAGCCCCAAATTCTAAAACATATCGCAATATAAAATTCTAAAATTCAATTAGCTCATGATCGATAAACAATTTGACAATGATATGAACATGAAATTAGCTCAAAATCAACCCAACAAGACAACCATATCATCAATTTCAATCAATTTGGTTTTTGGCAAAAAAACCCCAAATTCTAAAACATATCGCAATCTAAAATTCTAAAATTCAATTAGCTAATGATCCATAAACAATTTGACAATGATATGAACATGAAATTAGCTCAAAATCAACTCAACAACACAACCATATCATCAATTTCAATCAATTTGCCTTTTGGCAAAAAGCCCAAAATTCCGCTCCTAAATCAAACCCTAGGTTTTAAATCTCAATCTAAATCATTTACACACTATTTTGTGCAAATATAATTTTCATTTGTGCAAATATAATATTATGTTGTGCATTTATAAACTACGGAATAATTTTGTAATTTATTAAATTTAGATAAGGGCATATTTGGGAAGAAAGGGAAAATATGGGTCAAAATTGTAATTTCATCATCATCTCCTCACATCGAGCAGTAACCCTCTCTGTAGAAACGACGGTTGCGCAGTGGACTTCGGCAAGCTCCCGGTGGCAGCTTAGGGCACGGCGGAGCAAGGGGGAGGGAGATACGGGACCGTGGTGGCGTGGTGAGTCCGTTGGTAGCAATCGCTGGTGGCTTCGGTGGTGGGAAGGTGGCGGTCGAAGGCGGCGAATCCGCGCTCCGGTGTTGTTGGGCAAGGTGGAGTGGGTTGGCGATTCCGATGATTCCGATGGGGATTCCGGCTATTGCGAGGAGGAGAAGTCGGATCCACGTCTGCCTTGTCGAATTGACCAATGCACGATGCTCGATTCCGGCGATTGCGAGGCTTCCGACAATTGCAAGGATTCCGCTGATTGCAAATATTCCGGCGATTGTGAAGACGAAGATCCCGGCGATTGAGATGTTGTGCTAGTCCGATGCTCGATTCCCCGTCTCCTGCCATGCTCGATGCCACCGCCTCGCCTCCAGCGTCCTGCCATTTCCAGAATTTTTGAGCAAACAGGCATGGGAAGAAGAAGCGGTTCAGTTTTTTTTAACAACCCGGTTCAGTTTTTTTTTTAAAAAAAAGAGGGCACGGATCCGATTTTAAAAAAATTTACACGTTAAGCGGATTTTACACGTTAAAGAGTTTTTACATTTTAAAGCTTTCCTATATATATATATATATATATATATATATATATATATGGGATATATCAAGTGAGAAGTGAATGTTTTAATGAAAAATAAGAAGTGGGCTTTACAACCCTTAGATTAAGATCTAATAGCTTATATTGATTTTCATTAAAATACATCACGTGATCACAAAAGCCTGTTTCTTTTTAATGCTACCGTACTCTGCGTACTATCACATTACCCAATAAATATTAATTTAAATAAAATCCCTTTTATCTCTTTCTTCCTCTTTTATTTCTTTCTTCCTCAAGAATCAATATTAGTGCTGGGATTCTCAAATCAAACTCCATTTTGGGGGGCTGAGTCAAGTAGGAGTATTATTTTTACAAGTTACCTGTTAGCCTTAATTTCTCAGTTTTTGTTGGACATTGGATAGATCGGTGTTAAGAATTTTGGGTAGCATTATGAAATTAGAGGGGCAACACTAACTTCTTCAACCAGGCCAAACCTAGAAGTTGATAAATCCAATCGCTCTCATCAGAATTGAGCAAGAACTACAACTGAATTAACAAGCACAAAGCTACAATTTAAATAAATAAAAAATTTACATTCAAGACCCGTGGCCCTTTACCATTTCCAATAGCAAGCAAGCTTCCCTTTCGATTACAGTTATGTGCACCAAATTCTCTACCTTTCTCCTTTGCCCAATGATGGTAGATAGAGATTGAGACAGTAAAAGCATTTGATTTCGAAATCAAAACTTAAAATATTGATTTCCATCAAAAGAATCCGATTTGAAGATCCCCACCAGATTTTGGGTCTTGAGTAAGAACATGGATTAAAGGGATTTAATTTAAATTAACTTTTATTGGGTTACTCCATGTTTTTTTTATTGGGTTTTGTGTCTGTACCGTAGCATTGGAAAAACACAGCGGTTACGTCATGTATTTTAATGAAAATCGATATAAGCCATTAGATCTTAAGACTTCACTTCTTATTTCTCATTAAAACATCTACTTCTCACTTGATATATATATATATATATATATATATATATATATATATATATATATATATATATATATATATATATATACACTCATGTGGGAACACCTCTTGAGGTTGGAATTAGGAACAGATCTTAACCATGGAATTAAAAGAAATCAAGAGTGTAGATTAAACATAATTTTCCCCTTTTTTTTTATTTTGAAGGAAACATAGTGGGCTCTACATACAGTCATACACACGTGCTCACACGATGGAAAAAGACACAAAAGGAGAAAATGAAAATCCTAACTACGTGCCAGACGCGCCTCTTGCTTTCTCCTAGCCTCATCAGCCCCGCCGCCCCAAATCTCACAAAACTTTGCCCAAATCGCCAACTGATTCCCGGTATTAACCAGTATCGCTTGCTCCGATTGTCTCCGGAGATACCTATACCCACTCAAAACCACAAAAAATCTCAGGGGGTAGCTCCCCCTTGTGCTATTTCGACCTCTAAAATGTCGTCAACCTCAAATCAAAGTGATTTCAGCAAAAAAATCCCTTAAATCAAAGTATTTGGAAGGCCGATTCAGTGAATCGTAGCTTTCTTCAGGGCAGCGTACCTCTTCATAAGCGATTTCGACGGTTGATTTGGCTTGTTTTCTAGCGAGCTTTGGCTAACGAAAATTCCTAGGGCGGCACTTGCGGGTTTGGCCGGCCGATCTTCTTCTTCGGGGCCATTTTTGGTGTCTGCATGCGTTCGTTCGGATGCAATCTTCTTTGCTTCCTGATTCAATACCCCCGTATTGATCTCTACCCATACCATCTCTACCCTTTATTACTCTCTGCCTTTGGCTTTCATACCAAATTTTGGATTTTAATCTTCAATGATTATATTTCTGGCTCCAATTTGTTACTATTTTTTTATGATGGTTCCAATTTGTGGCTTGACCTACAGCCTCAATCGGTCTTATCCCCTACAACAGGGCTCTCTGAATTACCTTCTGTTTGTTAACTTGCCGCTACAACTTGACCAGGACAGTCGGTTCAGTCCTTTTGGGCTACGATTCTCCAGCGCTCAGTATGTGCTTAATAGCAAAGGGCTCAACATCAGCCATATTACGGTGTCCCTCCATCAGGTAACATCTAATCACCCATTGCTTCACCTTCACTCGCCTTGTTGTTGTTGCTCTGCTGATTCTTGTATCAACCCTTGCCGGGTTAGTGCTTCCGCCTCTTTGATCAATATATATGATCCTATTACTGCATATTTGCGAGTCCCGTGTGGCTTTGATTCAAAGGCGCATCCGACCTGTCTCTTACGATGCTTATCAAACATTAAATATCTACATTATTTTTGGTTTGCCCAAGACTCTCGGTTGTTCCTGGTTTATGTTTGTCCTTGCAGGACTTGGCTTTTTTCATGCATCCAACTCGATCACCACAGAAAGGCTTCGCATCTCTTTGCTCCCATGAGAGTATTCTGGATGACAAAACTCTATGTGCCACCATATGGCTCCAATATAAAATTATGGGATCACATCTCTACCGTTGCACAATTGCTTCAATCGGTTGATTACTTCTGTTTCAGATTCTTTCTAGTTGTTAAATTTTGGAACCAGGATTTGTACCCAATTATTATGTTGCCTAGGATGTGTGGGCACCTTGTATTTGATCACACACACAGTCAAAAGACTGACGTAGTCATCTATGGCTCACAAGCCTTATATTACCTTTGTCGAAAATCATACAAGCCTTACCGGGCACAGCATATGCACAATTGTTCTCCTAAACATTCTTTCAATTATGTTAATCTTCAATTAAACTTAACTTTGACAACAAATCATATGTTGTTCAGTAACAAATTACATTGGCTCTCCACTGAGTTTCTCATATCTCTACCAAAACTTGGGCTAACTAGCCATCGTTTGTACAACCAAAAGCTGCTACATTTACAGACGTCGCTTATCAGCAATTACAATAACAAAGACATCCAAATTCTTAAACAATTATTTAATAAGAGAGAACGAATGCTAAACTTTCACCGCCGCTACTGGGGCCAACGAGCGAAAGTAAAGCATGCGAAACTAAATGACTCAAATACCATTTATTTCCACAAGATTGCAACTGCCAAACGAGGCAAAAAAAATGATCAAGTCTATTCTACTTCCAAATGGGGAGACTACGGCTGACTACCACACAATCCAACAAGAATTTGTTCGAGATTTCAAATCGCGCTTCAGGGCCTCCACGACCAATGGGCCTGATATGTCAGCAGACTTAGCGGTCATCCCATCCTTAGTGTCACAAGCAGATAATGCAATGCTCTCAGCTCCTGTCACCAACAACGAAATAAAAGCAGCAGTCTTTTCAATGAGCCCGGATAAGGCACCTGGCCCAGATGGATTTCCAACTGGTTTTTACCAAAAGTTATGGCCTACGGTTGGCCCTTATGTTATTAAAGCAGTCAAGGCTTTCTTCACCAGTGGCAGGCTACTGCGTCAGATTAACCATGCATTCATTACTCTCCTACCAAAATCTGATGATCCGACTGCGGTTAACCACTACAGACCTATCAGTTTATGTTCTACAATTTATAAATCATAGAAAAGGTTATGTCTGCAAGACTAACCAAAATCTTTGACAAGTTGATACATCCTTTACAAGGAGCCTTTACTAAAGGGAGATCGATTCAGGATAATATTCTCATTGCTCATGAAGCTTTGCACTCGTTTCGGCTAAAGAAAGGCAAAACCGGCATGGTTGCTCTTAAGTTAGATATGGAGAAGGCATACGACCGGATCGAATGGCCTTTTTTGTTCCAAGTGCTATCAAAATTTGGGTTTGACGACCTCTTTATCAGCCGAATAAGGGAATGTGTTTCAACAGTTTCCTACTCGGTACTCGTCAATGACGAACCCACCACAATAATTGAACCAACTAGAGGTTTAAGACAAGGTGACCCACTGTCTCCTTTTCTCTTCATTTTAGCTTCTGAGGTGTTAGCACGCACTTTGCACCATCAAGGGTTGGTTAACAAGGATTTGGGCATCACCTTCGGCCGCCCTGGCATCAAAATTTCGTTCCTTGCTTTTTCAGATGATATCCTTATCTTCTGTAAAGCACCACAGTCTGCATGTACCACTATTCTTTCCATTTTAGACAGATACTGTCTCATCTCAAGACAGAAGGTCAATCTTCACAAGTCAAGCTTCCAAGCATCGTCTAACACGACTCCTAGCCTACAACCATTACGGCTACAACTAATGTGCTTGGTATTCCACAGGCAAATAATTTTGACAAATATTTAGGTTGCCCGGTTGTTAATGGTAAAACCAATAAGGACCATTTCGCAGAGGTGGTACTTAAGACTAAACGTCAATTAACCAAATGGAAAGCTTCAAACCTTTCTGCTGAAGGGCGACGGGTACTCATCAAAGCCAATCTCACTGCCAAACCGATTTTTCTTATGCAAGCTTTCTTACTTCCTTCGCATATTCTTAATGAGCTAGACAAAGTATATAGACTATTCTTTTGGAACAAAACCTCCAAAGCGCCTCCTCTTATCAGTTGGGACAAAATTTGTTCCGACACAATGAAAGGTGGACTGGGAATCCATAAAGCGGAATCTATGAACATTGCGCTTTAGATGAAACTACTATGGAAAATCATATTTGAATGAGACAACATCTGGGTCCGTGTAGTATCACATAAATATCTTAAAGGGCACGATCTGTTCAGTTACAGTAAAAAGGGTCAATCATCTTGGCAGTGGTCGCGACTTATGTCTATTAAACATCAGTTCCTAACTACTCTTCAATGGAACGTCGGAAACGGCGAAACTATAGATTTTTGGAGCCATATTCCCAAAACCGTTGGATTCCAAAATAATTAGTCCGATTCCTGACTCTCTCAGGGGGATTAGGGTTGCCCATTTCATCAACAGTGAACGTCAGTGGAATAGGCCTTTACTAAATGCCTCTTTAATAATTATTTTACCAAGGAAAGAGATTGACCATATCATGGGGATAATTTTGCCTAACAATCCTATAACGGATCGTCTGTATTGGGGCCCTAGCAAAAATGGATGGTTTTCAACCGGTTCTGCGAACTCTTTTTTTTTCAGAACATGTTGGGATGACAGATTTCAATTGTGGTTAGATTTGGAATCTCGACGTGCCCCCTAAAGTTAGGCACTTTCTATGGAAAATCTCTCGTGATGGTCTTCCGACTAAACTAAGACTGCAAAAGTCGCATGTGGCAGTGCCTTCGGGTTGTGCTTACTGTGGTAACACTAATGAATCGGTACACCACCTTTTTCTTCGTTGTCCCATGGCTAATGATCTTCTGCAAGCTTTACGAATTCGTCTTCCAAGGAATATAGTTGTAAACTTAGGTACGAACTCGGTGCTTCCTCTGAATGAGATCAAACGTGCTGTCGGCAGCAATAAGTCTGTTGATCTAGCCTTAGCTTGGTGGGCATTGTGGTTCTTTAGGAACCAAATCGTTTTCAACCACAGGAATAAGGTAACTATTAACGAAATCCTTTTGTTCCACAGTACCAGTACCCATTGTTAGAATTAATCTAAGGTTCTGGAGGACGATCCTACTTGTACGATTCCCTCTCATCATGTTATTGGCAACACAACCCACTCGGACCACAGGGTTGGTGTTATTCCGACCAGGTCTCTCCGTCGCTCTAGGAAGTGGGATAAACCACCTACTAATTGCTATAAGCTTAATTTTGATGGATCAGTTATCCTGGGTGGTTCAGCATCATTCGGATACGTCATCCGTGACTCGGTTGGTGAGGTTGTCGCGCTTGGCCAGTCCATTTGTACAAACATCTCAGTGGTTTATGCCGAAAACATTGGCCTCAAAATGGGCATTCTGCGTGCTAAGTCGCTACAAATTTCAAACCTCCTAATCGAAGGGGACAACTTACTAGTTATAAAGGCTCTTCTAGGAGATTGGAAATGCCCCTGGACAATCGAGATGCTACAAGCGGGTATTTTGTCAGATATTTCGTCATTTTCTTATGTTGTTATTCGTCATATTTTCAGGGAATCTAATGCGGTGGCCGACTACCTTGCTCGTAGTGCCCATGCATCCCCTGCCGACGTCAGCTGTGAGGATGATCCATAACTGCATGTTCTCATCCGGAAGGATGCGCTAGAAAGGGCCTCTGCTGCGGCCGACCCGACCTAATCTTTATCTAGCGTCAACAAAAAAAAACACACACACACATGCTCACCCACGTGATTGAAACCACCCCTTTCTTATTGTTTTCAACTGTACCAAAATTACCAATACACTCGTACTTTTTATTATATTTTTTCATTTTTTTTAATACATTTGTTACCAACAAAATTGTGATGAAATCAATTATCTGGTTAACTTATAAATATTATTCATATTTAAGAAATAATTATTCGGTTAAATGAAAGAGATTATTCGGTTAAATTTATATAGATTTTTCATGCATAAGGGAACAATTGTTTACAAACTTATTGGTTTTTTTTTTTGTTTTTGTTTTTACATTTGTTATTGAGATAATTTAGTTCAAATGGAATTATTTGGTAAAAGTAGAAAACTTATTCATATTTAAAGATGATTATTCGGTTAAATTTTAGAAATTATTCGGTAAAATTTATGAGATTATTCATTTAAATTATAGATATTATTTGTATTTAAGAGGAACATTAATTAATTATAAATTTATTATTTTGGGAAGGTTTAAATAATAATCAACAGCTTTCAAAAAAGAAATTATTCGGTTAAACTTGAGGGATTAGTCGGTTAAATTAGAGAGATTATTCATATGTAAAAAACGGTTGTTTATGCGTTTATTAGTTTTAAAGAGGTTAAAAGGATAATAACATAATTGTACATTATTCGGTAAGACCTCCAAAATTATTCGGTTAAATTTTAGAAATTATTCAGTTAAACTTGAGGGATTAGTCGGTTAAATTAGAGAGATTATTCGTATGTAAGAGAAAGATTGTTTATGGGTTTATCAGTTTTAAAGAGGTTCAAAGGATAATAACATAATTGTACATTATTCGGCGAGACCACCAAAATTATTCATACATAAGAAGACGGAACATAGTATTTATTTGTAAAATTATATTTTTTTGTATAAAAAATATTCAAAGATAATATATATTATAAGGAAAAATTAATAGTTTATTATATTCAAATCCTTAATAAAATATCTAATTAAGTACATTATAATTAACATTATTATTGTAACACATCTCAATATTAATGTAACATAATAACTTGTGTATTGTGATACAATATTTCTCTTTTATTGTAATACAATATTACTACCATATAGAGATTCCATATTGTAATACAATGAATAATTTAGTGTGATTATTCATGTATTACAATAAATACAATTGTTATGGTAAATGTATTGTAATTGATTATTAATTCTAATCTTGCATGTAAATATATATAAAAAAAAGGCTAATGTCATTATATATATTGTGCTATAAATTAGCGCATGCTCGTATTAAATTAATATAGAATTAAAAATGTTGTAATTATCTTTAAGGATTTTTAAAAATAATTTTCCATTTTATTATTAAAGTATATTAAATTTTTATTAAACTAAAACATTTGAGGATAAACAAGTAATAACATCAACAATGGGGTCTATATACTTAATTTTTTATTATTAAGGGGTCTATTAACTAAATTTTTTATCAAAGAGGGTCTTAATCCTCCAATTTTCTCAAGACATAATGAAACATAGGATGATTGAAGAAGAATTTGTCATATGTTATCTTCAACATTTACTTTACTTTATAGTATTATTATAGATATTCTGAATATATATAACTTTCTTTCGTGATTGATTGAAACATTTTTGAATTTAAAAAAATCTTTTCTGCTTAAATAAAATAATTAAATAATTGAGTAAATTGTATAATAGGCAGATTTGAACCGATAAATGAGTAATGTTTGTGGCTTTAACATCCTTAGTGATTAGTCATTCATTGTCTTTGAAAAGGTACTATTGTGATCTACGGAGTAAAAATAAATAAATGTACGGGATGACTAATTACTACTTCATCCAACAATTATAAGATTCAAAGGCGAGTCTTAATGCGAAAATACTCATGGAACTATATTATTTCATATTGGGAGGTTAATTAATTTATCCCTTGTTGAAACCGAGATTCGATATAACAAAAGTGATTTATGCGGAAGCGAGAGATAAGAACAAGAAACTCAAACAAAAAACATGCAAGAATAACACCAGAGTTTTTACGAGGTTCGGCAAAAGATGCCTACGTCCTCGGGGCCTCAAAAAGCGGCCGAATCCACTAGGTAATGTTCAACAGAGGGTTACAATCAAGCAATGCAAAGATAAACCCTAAATCTAGCATGTACGAGTTTCAGAGATACAAAGAGAAGAAGATCCCCCTGTGTGGGATGACCGAAGTTCGAAGAACGCTTCGAAACTCCCAAACCCTAGATCTCCAAACGTGAGACAAGCGGCAACCAAAGCCAGGAGCTTAGCCGCGCCACCACCAGGAGATCACCGAGAGCAGCCAACGCCTTCGTCTTCACAATCACCGGGGAGGAACCAGGAGCAAACCCTAGAAACCCTAGAAACCCTTTGAGAGCGTTTGAGAAGAGACGGAGGAGAGAGAGAGCTGAACTGAGGATCCAGAAGCTGCTAGCGAGCTTAAATAGCTAGGGCATCGGATCTCAAGTGAAGCCAAGGCAAAACGCAGCGCTTCATCAACTGGACCAAGGCCGCCAAGCTCGCTCCAGCATCAGAGATCTTTGGGCTTTGGTAATGGTCCTAAAGCCCACATCCGGGTAAGGCTCTTCTATACTTATATCATACATATTATACATACATTATATACCATAGTTTATACATTATCACTCCACAAGTGTTTATTAGACTCGTTAGAGGATCAAGTCGATTTCTCGACTCAATACGACTCAGTCGAGCCTAATTATAACTTGTGCATCCATGTATACCTAAGTATATAATATATGTTATATGTATACTCATCATACACTCATACATGACTACAAGCACATAACAATATTACATGTAACACATATGAAAGCAAGACATAGGGAAATATAACACATAGCATTACAACAAATCACCCTCTATTTTTCTAAGTCTTGCTCCAGGCAGACTATAACCTAAACATAGTGGACTCAAAGCCATCCGTCATCAGTCCAGTCATGCAAGGATCACCCATGGAAATGCTCCAAATGGAGGAAGTTCCTGCAGAACACAAATTTTTCATAAGGAACAATTTTAGTGCCAAAATCTGCAGGATTATACTTACCATCAATTTTCTTAACATGTATGACATTATCTTCCACTTTCTCACGAATAAAATGGTATCTAACATCAATATGTTTAGTACGCTCATGGTACATGGGGTCCCTACAAAGATAGAGTGCACTTTGACTGTCAATGTGTAAGACAGAAGTGTAGTGCTTCCTCTCTATCTCCTTAAGGATACCTTGCAGCCAGATGGCCTCCTTGCAGGCCTCTGTAGCTGCTATGTACTCAACTTCAGTGGATGAGAGAGCAACGATGGGTTGCTGCTGGGATTTCCAGGAAACACAATTGCCTGCCCATGTATACACATAGAAAGTAATAGATTTCCTAGTATCCTTGTTAGAAGCATAATCAGCATCCACAAAGCCATGTAAGTTATAAGAGGAGGAGTGTTCAGCATATAACAAAGACAGATTAGCAGTTCCAAGCAAGTATCTTAACAGATATTTCATAGACACCCAGTGTTTCTCAGCTGGTTCAGACATGAACCTACTGAGAGTGCTAATAGCAAATGCAAGATCAGGACGAGTACAAATCATAGAGTACATCACTGAACCTACAGCAGCATCATAAGGAATGGATTTCATAATATTCAACTCAGCAACAGACAATTTTCCTTTTATTTTAGTGAGATCAAGATGAGCACCTAAAGGAATATTGTTAATCTTATCACCAGAAATATGAAATCTTTCAAGAACCTTATGCACATAGTCACACTGATGCAACCATAACTTCTTATGCTTCCTATCTCTTATAATAGACATGCCTAAAATCTTTTTAGCAATGCCTAAATCTTTCATGTCAAAATGTTTTTGTAAGTTCTTTTTAATATCATGAATAGCATCAACAGATGTAGAAATCAGCAAGATGTCATCCACATATAAAAGCACATAAAGCACAGGACTCTTATTGACACCCTTAAAGTATAAACAGGTATCAAATTTGCTCCTTTTAAACCCTAGACTGAACCTCATGCACTTGTCAAATGTGATATTCCATTGTCTAGGTGACTGTTTCAAACCATAGATGGATTTATTTAGCAAGCAAGCATGATTAGGATGCATAGAATCAATGAAGCCCTTAGGTTGTCTCATATAAATTGTCTCATCCAAGTCACCATGAAGAAAAGCTGTCTTAACATCCATTTGTTCTAATTCAAAATCATAAACAGCAGTCATGGCAAGCAACAATCTCAAGGTTTTGTATTTCACAACAGGAGCAAATATTTCATTGTAATCCTCACCCTCTCTTTGGGTAAAACCTTTAGCAACCAGCCTAGCTTTGTATCTAGGGGGGTCAGACTTAGAAATGCCATCTTTTAGTTTGTAGATCCATTTACAATCAATTAATCTAGCATTCACAGGTTTAGGCACCAAAGTCCAGGTTTTATTCACCCTCATAGATTCTATCTCATCATTCATGGCATGTTTCCATTTAGCAGAGTGAATACATTTCATAGCTTGTTCATAAGTTTCAGGAGTAAAGATCTTCACAACATCAGAAACTAAGCAAGCAAACTCAACAATGTTATTAATGAACCTTTTATTTGGTATAACAGTCCTAGGACTCCTATCCCTAGTCAACTTCCAATCAGTCAAGTCATGCCCTTCAGTGGCTGAAGAACTAGAGGTACCAGAACCAGACACAGGCACAAAAATGACAACATCATCCTCATTCACAGAAATAGGAGAAGTAGAAGATGAATTAGGTTCATTATTTGCTCCCCCACCCAATTGGTGAGGTTGCACAACATCAATTTGCATATTATCAGAAACAGTAGCATCATTAGAAGTAGACAGAGAAGAATCATGAGTAGAGAGAGTAGAGGAAGAAGAGGGAGAGAAACTACTGTCAAACTCATCATCTGAATCAACATCATTGTGCTTAGGCACAAAGAATTGATCCTCTTGTACCTGCAAGTTAGCATCTGAGATAACAGGAGAAGCTTTCTTAAAGTGAAATTCATGCTCATTGATAAAGACATTCCTACTCACAATAGTTTTATACACACCAGGTTGGACAAGAAGCAACTTATAACCCTTAACCCCTTCAGGATAACCCAATAACACACATTTTTGGGACCTAGGATTAAGCTTACCTTGGTTAACATAAGAAAACACAGTACAACCAAAAGGTTTAATGTGGTCTAAGTTTGGTTTTCTTTTAGTCCATAACTCATAAGGGGTTTTAAAATCAATAACAGAGGAAGGAGTCCTATTTATCAAGTAAACAGCAGTCATAACAGCTTCACCCCACAAACAATGTTTCAAACCAGAAGATATAAGCATGCATCTAGCCTTTTCAAGGAGAGTCGTGTTCATCCTTTCAGCAGTACCATTCTGCTGGGGAGTTCCAGGAATGGTTAAGTGTCTCTTAATACCATTAGACTTGCAGTACTCATTGAACAAAGAATTACAAAACTCCAGGCCATTGTCAGTTTTTAAACATTTAACAGTAAGGCCAGTTTCATTTTCAACTCCAACTTTCCAGTTTTTAAAGGTTTCAAATGCCTCATCTTTAGTTTTAAGCAAATAGACCCAGACCTTCCTACTATAGTGATCAATGAGAGACATAAAATATCTCTTATGACCTACAGTAGGAACAGGAGAGGGTCCCCACAAATCAGAATGAATATATTCAAGAGGTGCAGCAACAACATAAGATGAATGCTTAAAACCTTTTCTAGCATGCTTTCCTAGAATACAATTTTCACAGAGATCAATCATGCAAGGTTTGGAGTTGATAATCCCAGTTTTATGAAGGTGTTCTAAGCCTTTATTACCAATGTGACCTAATCTATTATGCCACAACATAGTATCATGCAGAGACATAGTATGCACAGAGGCAGTAAAGGCAGAAGCAGAATAATTCACAACAGGAGTAGCCAACACTTCATAAAGACCTTTCTTTCTAAAGCATTTGATGACAGGCTTCCCATTTTTAGAAATAATCCTAACACCATTGGAACTGGTCATATCATAGTGTAATTCTTCAAAAGCACTTTTAGAGAGCAAGTTTCTCCTTAAATCAGGAACCCATTTAACATCCTTAACAATTCTAATCACATTATCAAACATCTTTAAAGCAACAGATCCAACACCTTTAATTTTAAGAATAGAGTGATCACCCAGCATAACAGTACCAGCATCAAAACATTTAAGCTCAAAGAACCAAGATTTATGAAAGGTAGCATGCATGGTACACCCAGAATCCAAAATCCAAGTAGTAGAATCAGTGTCACTTAATAATGCAAGAACTTCATGAGTAACATAAGGATGGGATTCACAAACAGCAGACACATTAGGTTTCTTACCAGCTTTAATATCCCTTTTCTTCTTAAAACAATGTTTCTCAAGATGACCAGTTTTATTGCAGTAAGTACATAAAAGATGAGATTTATCAGGTTTTTCACCACTGGACTTATCAGAAGACACAGAATCAGATTTATTGTCTTTATTTTCCTGTTGCTTAGGTTTCCTATTGCCTTTGTACTAAGACTTCACCATAAGAACCTCGTCTTTGTTTTCAGGTTTAGGGTCAGTCTTATTTCCATTCACAGTTTTAAACACTTTCAGATTTTCATTTTTCTGTATGATAGAATCAATAAGCTCCTTTTGAGTCAACTTATTAGTACCATACTGAACAACATCAACAAAAGTAGTAAACTGAGCAGGCAAAGAATTAAGCAATAAAACACACAATTGAGTCTCATCAACTTTGTCACCACATCTTTCCAGATCTTGGGTAATAGCCAAGAATCTGTCAAGATTATCAGCAAGAGTGCAAGTAGTAGACATTTTGTAATTGAAGAGTTTGTTGAAGAGATTTACCCTACTTGGTAGTGATTTTACCAAGTATAATTCTTCCAACCTTTTCCAGAGTTTTTCAGTAGTTGTGCAAGT
This sequence comes from Persicaria tinctoria, assembly GCA_037127255.1. Taxonomy (NCBI): domain Eukaryota; kingdom Viridiplantae; phylum Streptophyta; class Magnoliopsida; order Caryophyllales; family Polygonaceae; genus Persicaria; species Persicaria tinctoria. The sequence goes on along the minus strand of JBANSL010000020.1, from coordinate 15,942,379 downwards.
AAGAACTTGCCTAGCCACCTCATCTGAGAGTCTCAACATAATCTCACTGTGTGCTATTTTATCAAGACGTTTTATATCCTTCTTCTTGTCTTCTTCGACATCTTCTCCAGTGACCACTTCATAGCAGTTTTCTTTGATTAATATGGCCTTCATTTTCACCTGCCACATAGCAAAGTCAGTGGTGCCATTGAAGGGTTTTAAACGATAGGATTCACCCATGTTTCTAGTTAAGAGCTTAAGAAACTTAACAAAACACAGTAAATCACGAAAGAGGTTCAAGAAAACCTTGAACCCAAGAGCAGAGCACAGAATCGCACACACACAAGCCTAGATCTAAGCAAACAAGGGTGTGGTATGTCGTGTAGGGGGGTGCTGCACCAGCAATGTCGCCTTTTAGGTCAGCCCGAGGCCCTACACCTGTTCCCTATCCCTAGAACTCAACAATGAGCCAGGAAATCAGAAACGCGACACTCAAGCTCTGATACCACTTGTTGAAACCGAGATTTGATATAACGAAAGTGATTTATGCGGAAGCGAGAGATAAGAACAAGAAACTCAAACAAAAAAACATGCAAGAACAACACCAGAGTTTTTACGAGGTTCGGCAAAAGATGCCTACGTCCTCGGGGCCTCAAGAAGCGGCCGAATCCACTAGGTAATGTTCAACAGAGGGTTACAATCAAGCAATGCAAAGATAAACCCTAGATCTAGCATGTACGAGTTTCAGAGATACAAAGAGAAGAAGATCCCCCTGTGTGGGATGACCGGAGTTCGAAGAACGCTTCGAAACTCCCAAACCCTAGATCTCCAGACGTGAGACAAGCGGCAACCAAAGCCAGGAGCTTAGCCGCGCCACCACCAGGAGATCACCGAGAGCAGCCAACGCCTTCGTCTTCACAATCGTCGGGGAGGAACCAGGAGCAAACCCTAGAAACCCTAGAAACCCTTTGAGAGCGTTTGAGAAGAGACGGAGGAGAGGGAGAGCTGAACTGAGGATCCAGAAGCTGCTAGCGAGCTTAAATAGCTAGGGCATCGGATCTCAAGTGAAGCCAAGGTAAAACGCAGCGCTTCATCAACTGGACCAAGGCCGCCAAGCTCGCTCCAGCATCAGAGATCTTTGGGCTTTGGTAATGGGCCTAAAGCCCACATCCGGGTAAGGCTCTTCTATACTTATATCATACATATTATACATACATTATATACCATAGTTTATACATTATCACTCCACAAGTGCTTATTAGACTCGTTAGAGGATCAAGTCGATTTCTCGACTCAATACGACTCAGTCGAGCCTAATTATAACTTGTGCATCCATGTATACCTAAGTATATAATATATGTTATATGTATACTCATCATACACTCATACATGATTACAAGCACATAACAATATTACATGTAACACATATGAAAGCAAGACATAGGGAAATATAACACATAGCATTACAACATCCCTTTTTAAAATATTCAGTTGCACTGTGAATCATAAGACAATAAATTATTGATGATAATTTTTTTGGAGGGATTTTGAACTCATTCATAATTGCTGATTTTTTTTTATATTATTAATGTAAGTTCTTATTTTAAAAATACATATGAATAATTAAAAGGATGATCTATTTGACAAAAAAAATATAACTAAAATTTTTTAGCATGATTTTTAAGAATTTACAAGCAGATAAAATTTGTATAGTTGTTGTTTACAATACATATATAACTTTTTTTTTAAAAAAAAAATAATTTAAAACTTAAAATAATTTAGATATGTACTAGATGTTTACTATTTTTGAAATTAATCTAGATTATGAGATTTACAACACGAGTTGTTGTGATTTGAGTTTTTATTTTTGGGTCACAATATTGTTGTTAGTTGTTAGTACTGCCCTAGTAACAAGAAGAAAAAAGAGAGAGATAACCGCTTAACTAAATATCTTTTTGATAGGGTGTTATTTTTTACACCACAATTTTTTACTATTAACACCACAAATTCATTTTTTTCTTTTTTTTTTTCAAGTACGTGCTCCTCTTGAGGCATAGCCCCTATGACTTATGAGTCATAGGCCTGTGACTCTTGAGTCACGTATGTTTATCTGTTATATGTCTGCTCCTCATGAGTCTCAACCCTGCGCCTCGAGAGTCGTAGACCTGCTTCTCTTGATGCGCACATGTTTATAAAAAAAACAACAAAATATGAATTTGTGGTGCCAATAGTAAAAATGGTGGGTGGATTTAACATGGGCTTTTTGATATCACACACAATCAAAAGCTTAAAAACTAGAAACTCAAAATATATATATTAAAAAAAAAACCTCACAAGAAAAAACCACAGCCATAAAAATTAGCAAACACCAAAAACAGAGGAGGCATGATAAGCTTCCAAGTGACCATAGTAGGACTAAGTGGCCCTACAAACCAGGAATTATCTCCAGATTTTCAAACCTTTTGACCCTAACGGTCAAATTTTATAACAATCAGAATCAAAAATAGGCAACAAATTTCAGTTAGAAAAAACTAAAATTTGAAAAATCAAAAAAGTAAAATATTTTTCTGTTTACTGAGTCTTTGCCACCCTCCACTGAATCCGGTGATTGAATACCTATTCATATCCACTGTTGATTTCTCTCTTTCCCCTTTCATCCACAAACTTCCTCTAAACACCAAAAAACAAAATATTGATGTAACAATAATAAACAAACAGTGATGCAATTTACCCACCTAACTCCAAGAAATCAACTCCCTTTCTGATCGTACAAAACCCATTCTTCTGGATCAAGAATCAAGATCATCCATTTTTATTTCTTGTGGAATTCTGGCCGGGGTGGTTTCGTCGGCGAAGAAATGACCCTAAAAAGTGGGACAAGCCAGGCCTGCGCTGCCTGCAAGTACCAAAGGAGGAAGTGCAACTCGGAATGTCAACTCGCCCCATACTTCCCTCCCGATAACCCGAAGATGTTCCTCAACGCCCACAAGCTTTTCGGCGTCAGCAACATCAGCAAGATCCTGAAGAAACTTGATCCGGCCCAGAAGGCGGAGGCCATGAACTCCATCATCATTCAAGCCAATCTCCGAGCCAGGTTCCCTGTCCATGGCTGCGTCGAGGTCATCCAGCACTACATGAACCAGATTAGGCAATGCGAGTACGAGCTCCAAGCCGTCCACTCGTTGCTCGCCATGTGCCATCAGCAGCAGCACCAGCAAATGGCTAACCCACCACTACTCGATGGCTCGCCTTCGCAGTTGCAGCTTGGGATGGCGCCTTTCCAATCATCGTCGAGTACTCCTCCTCCTCCTCCTGCAGCCCCCTTTAGCCAGCCTTATTGCCCCACCGAAAACTACTCCTACTCCAACTCCTGCAACAATGCCGCCTATACCTCTAATTCCTATGTTGAGAGCGTCGGAGGCAATGAGAATGTGGTCGAGAATCATGTTTGGGTCCAGCAGCCCTATGAGAACAATGATGGAAATAGCTGCAACAATCATGATGGCAATGGTCATGGTGACACCAAATGCTTGATCCCGGTTGAGTCCCAAACGCCCGCGATGCGAGAAGAGCTACTCCTCCAAGAGTTCGATGAGATGAAGCCTTATTTCGATTCCACCGTCTTTGACAAAAAATCTTATGTTGGCACCAAGAAAGCCTATGATTCCAGGTACCTAGCTTGTTTTTCGGATGACTATTAATAGAACAAGCCCTCATTCCAAATCTTACACTAGTTTGTGTTTTTGGGATTGTTTATGGCTTTTGCGTGCAGCCCTGAGTCGTCTATGACGGATACAATGCAGTCCGTTGAGCATGTCGGAGACAAAGAACTGAGGAGCGCAGCTGCGTGCTTTAAACTTACGAGTGTCAATTGATCCGAGAGATGCAAGGCCAACGATCGATATTTTGTTAAGTTCTTGAATGGATTCAATGAAGCTGAGAGAGTTCAAAACTTTGGTTGTTCTTAATTTCATTTGTTCTGGGTAAATTTTTTTTCATTTCTTTCCTTTTTATATGCATTGCCTTTTTATTGGTTACACAAAAAAAACTCCCCAGAAAGCAGGTAAATAAAAAGAGGGAAATTTACAGAAAACCACCCGTTAAATGTAGCCTTTTACACTTAACCACCCGTTAAATAAAAAATTACAGAAAACCACCCATTAAATATGTTTTGTTTTCAAATCACCACCCATTCTCTATTTTTATTAGGTTTTTGTCAAATATATATATGATAATACATTATTATAAGTTTTATATTTAAATTAAAATCTCAAATACATATCAAAATATATTTGATTAATTTTTTAAAAAAATATTTTTTAAAAACATGATGTATATATGAACAAATTTGTTCTATTTTATTCCTAAAAATGGTTATAAATTTTATAAACTTCTTTTTAATCAAAATTAAAAATAAGTTTATAAATCATTAGCATTGGTTAAATTTAATAATTATTTTGATACTAATAATTAATTTCTCATTTTCTTTCATATTTGTAAACACCTATACTATACTATATACTAAAAATGAAAAAAAATCTAAATATTTTGTAAATAATATTTTTCCAGGCTCAAAATTATTTTTTATTAAATGTATCTTTATTAAAATTTGTTTGAATTTTTAAATAAAATTAAATAATATTTTTCACATTTAGAACCTCCGCCCTTGAAATAAATTTAAAATTTGTACACGTTTTTCCCCTAATATATTAAATTAATATAAATGTTTACCCCTACAATAAATATAATTTATATATATTCAAGTTTAAACTTTAAATTTTAAGTATAAAATATTAAAATATACTATATTTAATGGAATTATGTGGTGGGTGGTGATTTGAAAACAAAACCCATTTAATGGGTGGTTTTATGTAATTTCATTTTTAATGGGTGGTTAAGTGTAAAAGACTATATATAATGGGTGGTTTTCTGTAAATTTCCCATAAAAAGATTGTACCAAATGTTTCATTGTACACTTCTTGGTGTTCTTTGCTGTTTTCTAATTGCTTTATAAATCGCCATTCGAATTCTTCATCTTCATCATATCTTAAGCTTTAATTTACAAGCATTATCTAGCTGTGTATTGGGAGATATAGATAGCATACCTTGTATGCTTCATTGGACACAATGTGCATTCGGCAATTGGGATTCTTAGGAGGGCATTTTGGTCATTTCACCTAATATGGAGCTAAGCTTGCTAGTGCTACAGATAGGTGGATTTGGCGCCATTTTGGACAGAACTTGGAAAATCTGTAACAAACTCTATCTGTATGTTTGTATGGTTAGCAATGGAGATCTTGAATGTTTCCAAGCTCAATTGAGTTTCTAAATGGTATCAGAGCCTTGAAGATCTGTTGCTCGGATTTTGCAATTGTTCCAGATTTGAGATTGTTGTGCTCAATCTCGATCGTGTGTGTTTTATGATTCGTGTCAATATTCTGGTTCGATCGCTTCTGGAATGGCTGGACGAGGATCGATGCCTCAGCAGGGACAAAGCTTTGCAGATGTGCTTAATGGAGGTGGACGAGGAACGTTCATCAGTGTTACTCCACCTGTGCCGGGTAGAGGTGCTCAAGGTGCCTTTAATGGCGGAATTCCCTTTGGGGATCCTGCTCAAGGTATGAATGCGATTCACTACAATCCTTTGTTTTTGTCAAACTCAGACCATCCCGTGATGCAACTAGTGAATACGCTGTTTAATGGTTCCAATTTCGCAAGCTGGGTTCGAGGAGTGCGAATGGCGTTGGGAGCTAAAGCGAAATTAGGATTCATCACAGGAAGATGTGTGAAACTTTTGATTGATAGTGAAGACTATGTTAAGTGGGAAAGAGCGGATTACATGGTGATGTGTTGGATTATTAATTCGATGACCACTGATGTTGCCGAGACTCTCATGTACGTGGAATCTGCTAGTGAATTGTGGTCGGAAATTAGGGAGAGGTTCTACAAATCAAACGATCCATTGGTGTATCAGTTACGAAGGGATTTGTCTAATGTTCGTCAAGAAAATATGTCAGTAGGAGCTTATTATGGAAAATTGAAGAAGTGTTGGGATGAATTGCAACTTATGTATGTTGTACCTGGTGTAAGTGTAGGGGTATTAGTGGTTGCAGTTGTGGATTACTGAAACGTGTTATTGAGAGGGAGGAAAAGGATAAAGTAATACAGTTTCTAATGGGGCTCAATGATGTGTATGAACCTCTTAGAGGAAATGTTTTGTCTAAAGATCCAATGCCTGGATTACTGAAGGCATTTCAGATGGCAATTCAGTTAGAAAGATCAAAGAGGGTGACCTCCATGCCTGGGGTTGATGTTGCTGCTTTGAATGTGAACAGGTCTTTACAATCTGAAGTGGAAGCTAATGCTATTAATAGATTTGGACCTAGCAAGCAGCTTGATCAATCTAGGTTTGAACAGATCAAAAGAGAATATAAGAAAGCTAAGTTTGACAGGTTATGTTCTTACTGTGGTGAAAGAGGACATACCAAAGATTATTGTTTCAAATTAGTGGGATATCCTGAGTGGTTTAAAGGCCCTAACGAAGAGGATAAAGGCAGACAGATTGGCAAGATGGTAGCTCAGTTTGAGACACCACAGGTTGACAATCCTCTTGATCATGCTGGTCATGATGGCATACCTGATCCGGCAATGGTGAATGCAATCTACAATGAAGTAATGAAGATGATGAAAGGGAAGTTGTTGCAGATCCTTCTAAGAGCTCATTCAACCAAGAAATGGTGCATTTTGCAGGTACACTCAGTGTTTCATTTCTCATTGGCACTAATAAAGCAAACAAGTATGATTGGATTGTGGATTTTGGAGCTACTGACCATATTGGTTTTGACAAAGAGATTTTCACTGGAGTTCAGATTGGATGAGGTTTCTTGTTGGTTACAGGACCCTATAACTGATAGGGTGTTGGTTAAAGGAAGAGAAAAGGGTGGACTTTACAAGCTATCTGCTCGTGAGAAGAAACAAGTTTCTGATTCAGATGTGAGTAACTCTTTTAAGGTGTCCTATAATAATGTTGATACTCTTCTCTTGATGCATAATAGGCTTGGTCATATGTCTATGTCCAAGTTGAAACACTTGTCTATTTGCAAAGGTTCGGTTGACAATGTTTGAACTGTGACACCTGTTCTATGGTTAAAATGCACAAACTCACCTTTGACAGGAGTGAATCCTTATCTTCTGCTCCATTCCATTTAATTCACATGGATTTATGGGGCCCTTATAAAACTCCATTAGTGTGTGGAGCTAAGTATTTTCTTACAATACTTGATGATCACTCTAGAACTACTTGGGTGTATTTGTTGCAAGATAAATTGCAAGTGTTGAGATGTGTCACTAATTTTTTTAAATTGGTTGAGAACCAGTTTGAAGTGTCTATTAAGTGTGTTAGAACTGACAATGGTACTGAGTTCACTCAGAGGGGTTGCTTGGAGTTGTTTGCTACTCATGGAGTCATTCATCAGAGAACTACTCCTGGTGTTCATGAGCAAAATGGTAGAGTTGAACGCAAGCATAGGCATTTGATTGAAAAAACTAGAGCCATTAGAGTTCATGCTGGCCTTCCTATCAAATTCTGGGGGGATTGCATCCTTAGTGCAACCCACTTGATTAACAAGATGCCAACATCTGTATTGAAATGGAAGTCTCCATTTGAAGTTCTTTTTCACACTTCTCCTTCCTACGATCAGTTGAGAACCATAGGATGTTTATGCTTTGCTTTACAGCCAAATGATCCTCGTGACAAGCTTGGTATTGTTGCTAGACGTTGTGTCTTCTTAGGATATTCTTCGGGTCATAATGCATACAAGTTATATGATTTAGAAAGAAAGTCTGTGATCATTAGCAGACATGTTAAGTTCAGTAAGTCTGTGTTCCCTTTCAAGAATATGTCCAACACATCTTCACCTCCTCCTCTTCCCATTGATCATATTGCTTTCGATGAGGATGAAGACCTGGTTATGTTCAATGTTCCTTCACCTGTTCCTTCAGATCATTCTCATGATGCAACATCTGATGGTCAGTTTGGTTCACATGTGGATGTTGCACATGACTCTCCTATACTGTCTCCCTCTCCTGTTCTAAGTGGATCTCAAGGTTCCATTTCTTCTGCTCCCACTAATGTGATAGGTTCCATTGCCATATTTCTTCCAAAACGACAGGTCAGGCCCCCAGTTCACCTGAGAGATTACAGTTATTCTGGATTGCCTTCTAGGGACAGTCCTTCTCACTCAGATTCTGCTTCTGAGTCCTTTGTTGTGTTCTCTGTTCACAACCTAGCTTACTTACCTCTTGCCTAGATTGAGTCATTCGTCAATGTTTGTGCTACCTTTGAACCAAATAGCTATACTCAGGCAAAAGGTATTGCTGAGTGGGAACAGGCTATGAAAAAGGAACTGCAAGCACTAGAGAAAAATCATACTTGGACTGTCACACCTCGTCCTTGTGGAAAGAAGGCTATTGGATCCAAGTGGATTTTCAAGATAAAATACAGACCAGATGGCTCCATTGAGAGATATAAGGCTCGATTGGTGGCTAAGGGTTACAATCAGGTGAAGGACAAGGACTATAAGCAAACATTTTCTCCTGTTGCCAAGTTATCAACTGTCAGGGTTGTATTGGCCTTAGCTGCTACTAAGGGTTGGGTGCTCCGATCCATCAATTAGACGTGAACAATGCTTTCTTGCATGGTTACTTGGAAGAAGAAGTATTCATGACTCCTTCCCAAGGTTACTCTGTCACAGTTGGTCATGTTTGCAAGTTGAATAGGTCTCTGTATGGGCTTAAGAAGGGCAGTAGACAATGGAATCATGAGCTCACAAGGTTCTTGGTGAGTCTAGGATTCTCTCAATCTAAGCATGACTACTCCCTGTTTGTAAAGTCTAGAGGCTCTATCATGACTGTGGCCTTGGTATATGTTGATGATATGTTGTTGCTAGGCACTTCTTCTGCTGAGATTGCTCACACCAAACAGGTCTTGCATTCAACTTTCACCATCAAGGATCTTGGTATTGCTAGATACTTTTTGGGAATGGAGATTTCTGGATCCTCTACAAGCATTCTCCTTAATCAGAGAAAGTATATCTTGGACATCCTTAGGGATGCTAACATGGAAGGTTGCAAGGTCACTTCATTCCATATGCAACATGGAACAAAATTGGCATCTAGTGATGGGGATCCCATTCAAAATCCTGAAGCTTATAGAAGGATTATAGGACGTCTGTTGTATCTCACTCTCTCCAGGCCTGACATTTCTTACACGGTACAAAAGCTTAGTCAATTTCTCCAGAACCCTCTTCAACCTCATTGGAATGCTGCCATGTACTTACTGAGGTATCTCAAAGGAAGTTTCAACTTGTCATTGTCATACCCTGCCTCTTCATCCTTCACTCTTAGTGCCTACAGTGATGCAGACTGGGGCAATTGTCATGATACTAGTCGCTCCTTAAGTGGGTATTGTGTGTTCCTTAGCTCTTCACTTATTTCCTGGAAGACCAAGAAGCAACGTGTTGTATCCAAGTCATCCACATAAAGTGAATATATAGAAATGTCTACAGCAACCAGTGAGTTAGTGTGGCTTCAAAGGTCTGTTAACTGATTTGCACATCACAATACCTCTTCCTATCACCTTGCATTGTGATAATAAATCTGCCCAAGAGCTAGCTGCCAATCCCATTTTCCATGAGAGAACCAAACATGTTCGGCTTGATAGTCACTTCATTCGAGAAATGGTTCAAGATGGCTTCATTTGCACCTCTCATGTGGCATCTTCCCTTCAACTTGCTGATGTTCTAACTAAGGTCTTGAGTGCTGCTCAACATAGTTTTCTCATTGCCAAGCTTAGCCTTGTTCTTCCAATCACTAGTCCAGCTTGAGGGGGGTATATGGGAGATATAGATAGCATACCTTGTATGTTTCATTGGGCACAATGTGCATTCGGCAATTGGGATTCTTAGGAGGGCATTTTGGTCATTTCACCTAATCTGGAGCTAAGCTTGCTAGTGCTACAGATAAGTGGATTTGGCACCATTTTGGACAGAACTTGGAAAATCTGTAACAAACTCTCTCTGTATGTTTGTATGGTTAGCAATGGAGATCTTGAATGTTTCCAAGCTCAATTGAGTTTCTAAACTGTGTTTTTTTTTTGATAAGGTAAAATTTCGGCTGGTCGAAACCTAGCCGATCGCATCCTGACAGATGACGTCTAGAAGACCTGGATGTGTTTCAAGTGCATGCCCCCGCACATAGCGGCTAAGGTGTGCAACCTTATCAGCCACTCTGTTCCCAATGCGGGGGACATGCGAGAAGGATACTTCTTGAAAGTATTGAATGATTGTTTTGATATCTCTCATAGTCAATTCAATCTCCCAAGAACATTTATCTTTTTGTGCTAGATGGTTGATGATGATCTGCGAATCACCTTCAATCACGAGTTTCCTGAGATCAGGAAACTCGTGATTGAAGGTGATTCGCAGATTATCAATATATGAAACTGTGGTTTTAATTAAACTTACCATACTAAATTGCTGCACGAATCAAATTATAATAAAATTTACAACTCCTATATGTATGTCTAGGTCATGTATCATTCGAGAGAGCTAGATCGTCGGATGGGCAGCTATCCGGTAAACCTACGAAAATCTTAAGCTAGTTAGTCTTGGTCAATGTGACGGTGATCATATTGAGCCTGGCCAACTCCTCGGTCAAGCACTCGCGACTGATGGCTTCGTACTTGTCAAACACCTTGTCGATTGACAGGTCCTCCCCGAAGTGGTTTAGGAGCAGCGGCTCCATCCCTGTCCTCGTGCTGGTCACAATGTAACGGATTCGACGCTCATGCAACGCTCGTTCGTCGCCTTGGGTGGTGCTAACATCGACGCCGCTGGAATAGTTGCTGACTTCAAAAGTGTTGGAGTTGGTAACGGTGAAGGAGCCTTCCTTGACCACCAATTCTTGTATCTCCGTCCACGACGGTGAGTATAACGGCCTGTGGAAGGTGTCTAGCTTCTCCTTCTCAACCAAACCCTTCAATCATTATGCAAATTGTCAGCACATATACATAAACTGGCACCAAATCTTTATTCATAGCCCATCATGCTTATGGTGACAAAAGTTTCAGTTTTGTCACCAAAAGCCATGGCACCAAATATATTTTGTCACACAAATAGTAATGGGCGGAGAAAAATGTTTTTGGTCACAAAATCATTGGGCAATGAAGTTTTAGCCTTTAGGTGACAAACTCATGATGAAATTTATTTACACATATAACTTTGGGCGACGAAAAACGACTTTATGCGACGAAATAGTTTGCAATGAATATAAACGTACCTCAGAAACCATTTCAGCGAGAGCTCTAAAGATGAAAACCCAAGTGGAAGCAAAGGAGCACTCATTGTTAGGAGGCAAATCATCCCTTCGACAGTGGAGAGTGAAGACGACGCAGCCTCCGGACACCAGCTCCTCCCCGCGACACTTGAGAAATGTCGAGAAGTCGCTTTCGAACTGCTCCGCATACGCCTTCCCCACGCTTTCCGCGCTCTTCCCTCTGTTCCTCTCTATCCCCTTGGGCACCTGTTTCGCCATCCAAAACACACCGCTTAAATTACTCTAGTTTTTTTTTTTTTTTTTTTTCCCCAAATTTCACCATTTTCATATATGCGTGAAATTACAATTAAGTAAGTGTGTGTTTATCTATTTATATGTTTTTACCCTTTATGTTAATGTTAATATCAATTGACAATTGGAATATATATCATATATTTATGTTCTGTGTATATTAGCTTGTATTAATGTTTAAATGTTACTCGTTCCGTTCGAAAATATAAATCCATTGACTTTTTGACACGCTTGTTAATGAGTTAAAAATTATATAAAAATAATTTTTTTATTAAATGTTTTACATAACTATATACTTATTAGTAATATATATAAGAGTATGTAAAAAAAATTAATATAAAAAATATTATTTTATATAATTTTTAACTCTTTAAAAAGTACGTTAAAAAGTCAATGGACTTATATTTTCGAACGGAGATGGAGTATAAGAAATAAAACCATTGGCCTATTTCGCTGAACTTATCTACTAAGAAATTAGGTGAGCTTCCCATAGCTTGTCGGTCTGTATACGTATTATGTGTCCATATATATCATTTAATTGTTCTTTTATCCTTTTTTTTTAAAATAAAAATTCAGATACTTTTTTTTTGGTGTAAAAAAATTCAGATACTTTAAATTCTACCCAAAATACAAAAATAGATATTCGTATGCAAATAGATCAATTCATCGGTTCATCATTCAATAGTGTATGAATTACAATAATTTTGTATATATTTTTTCGATTATATCACGTCATTGTTTTGGCTTCAATGACGATAGAATTTTGAAACTTGGTTCTATTTTTTTTGTATGTCTTTAAACACTTTTTTATTGGACAAAATATTTAATATAATATTTAGACATTTTTTAATGATAAAAGTTTTTAATTTTATTAATTATCTCATTCCAAACACTATTAATATTCCCCATTCATTTTCAATAATATTTTTATTTTTTCATTGGGTTTTAATTTTTTTTTTTCAATTTCAAATTTCTTAAACCGTAACATAAATTATTTGGATACAGAGTATAAGAGCTTCTGCCATGGTAAGGGAAAAATATAAGGTATAAAATTAAATATAGCATTTCACATGGGAATATTATATGGGAAACTTGGATGCAAATTTCATTGGGTTGCCATGGTAGGTTATATGTATAATTGGTAAAATTTTCAACGGCTCTTTTAACTTTCAAATACAACGGCACTCAGCATTTCCACAATGTAGTTAATTAATTTACATGTATTGTAATTAATTAAAATGCTCAACGACTATATTCACTTTTAAATTTACAACGGCACTCGACACTTCGGTAGTATATTTAATTAATTAACATGTCAACGGCACTCAGCACTTCCGAGTTTGGAGACCATCTCGAGAAGGTTTTGAAGAGGCCCTTATCACATTGTGTAAATTTTTTTTAATGTGCTCTTAATTAGTATTTTATAATTATGTATTAAAGCAATATAGTCCGATTATATTCAATATTAGGCTCATATGAAAGAGTTTATTATGATTAATATAATGGTATAAATTTTATTATTATCAAACATTAATAAAATTAAATTAAAGAGTAAAACTAAATTGTCAATATAAATTAATAAAGGATATAGTTGTAATAAAAAGAATGAAAATGGGTAAAATGGAAGAAAATAGAAAAACATTAAAATATGGAAGCAATATAGCAAGTGACTTCACTTGGTATATATAGCACATTGTGAGAATGAAAGGTAAAAAAAATATTTGGGGAGATGGGATATAGGGTATGGTGGGAGTGAGGTATAGGGTATAAATACAGATTTAGGGATATATCCCTTACGATGGCAGATGGTCTAATAGGACTATATCTGTATATATATATATAATTAATTTGTACATGCATTTAACATTTCTAAAATTAATACTATACTTTTTTTTATTCAAAAGTGATATTTCATATTATTTAAAATTATTATTCCTGAAAACTAAAAAAAAATTCATTTATAAATAAATTTAAAATTTAAATTAATACGTACATACTTGAGAGAGAAAATGGAGGCTGGAGGAGGAATGGACGAAATGGAGGCTGTTGGCCGGAAAGAGGCGACCGTAAAAGGAGCCGGGGACGCCGTTGACGAAGCAGGATCCGAAGCTCAGCCCGAGCTCGGTGTTGAGCTGGTGGAGGAGCCCGGGGACGGCCCGAAAGATCGTGTTGAAGTCGTTCCCCGGGAGGTCATTCAGGAACACCTGGAACTCCGGCAAGAAGCCATCGTGATCGGATTCCTGGCGGAGTCGGTCGACTGCGGCGATGACCTCATGGGCCACCGCTAGAGCGTTGGGCCCGGTGGAGCAGCCCAGCTCTGCTATGCCCACCGCCGCTCTGCCTCGCACCGCCCGAAAGACGGCGCTGTATAGCCTCTTCACGGCCGAATCCCTCGACGGCTTCGCCATGTCGATCAACTTCCTCTGTCACAAATAAAAAATTAAAAATAGTTAACAAACAAATTAAAGAGATATAATTCGACATAAATCGATGAAAGAAATGAAATTGGATGGGGAAGCTAATTAAGATGCCTGGATGACAGAATTTTCGGCGTAGCTGGTTTCTCCATCGCCGCCATTCATGTGAATGACTTCTACCAATGCCATATAGAGAGACTTGAAGAAGAAAGGAGAAAGAAATGTAACAATTTGTATATATGATGATGGAGGTTGATGGAAGAGAGGAACGATACAGAGAGGGGGAGTGATCTGATCTCATTCGATCATAATTAATTGATCGATATATATTACATCCGGTGGGTCTGCAAATGTGGTACCAAAGCTTATCTTCATAGATAATTACTCCTTCCTTCTCGAAATTCATGTCGTTTTAGCTTTTTAGTTTTGTATCAAAATAGATGTCGTTTTAGGTTTTCTAGGTAGTGAATAGTAATGATTTTGTATTGATTTGTGTGTTGTTAACTTTTTGATTGGTTAAAAATGTAGTGGGTAATAAAATTAATGAAAAAGTTAGTGGAATAATGATTTTGATTGATAGATGCGCATTTTTATTAAAATTTGTATATAAAACTAAAACAGCATGAATTTCGAGAAAGATGGAGTAATACAGTACTCGTATTTTTCAATTTTAATTTACAGCTTGCGATATCCCAGTTGTTGCGAAAATAATAAACACGCCTTTTTACGATTGGCCGGGCCGGGAAAGTTGAATTGGGTGTGCGTTTGGATTCATGTTATGTTATGCTAAATTGTACTGTATTGATATTTGACATTCACTTTATACTCCCTTTATTTTATTTTATTTTTCAAGTAGGATGACAATTAAGATAGACGTCGACGACCGATGGAGTATTATATATATATATCCAAGTAATCATTTCGAAAAGGCTCACTAGAAATGACTTGCATATAGAATCCAAAGATTCCCGATTCGAACCCCAGATGGCCGCTCTTTATTTACCAATTCAAGATATATATCCAAGCTACAAACCTTGGCTAAATCCATCACAATTAACAATGTAAGTTCAAGCAACGAACGTGGCCTCAAAGGGATAGATCGTCTCACCATTTTCATTCAAGCAACCAACTTTTGCTAGAGTGCGTCGCTTCAATTTGTTCTAGCGGTGAACTTTAATTGAAGCGACGGATTTGGCATATGTTTGTCGCCACAATGTTCAAGGGATGAGAGGCTTAAGTTCGTCGCTTAAATATATATATATAGTGGGGGCCAGTTTGAGAGTGGCCCAGTTCGTCGCTTAAGTTCAAGGGATGAGAGGCTTAAGTTCGTCGCTTAAATAGATCAAGAGTGGATCGCACCTACCATTTGAGAGTGGCCAATATATATAGAGAGTGGGCCCAGTTTTTTAATTAAAAAAATCAAAATTTTAAAATACATCTAATCCATTCATTCCCCCTCGTCCGATGGTCTAAATTCTAAAATTGTTCCTAATTCTCATTCTAGAGGTGTTCTCATCTGATCCATCATATATATATATATATATATATATATATATATATATATATATATATATATATATATAGGGGATGGTTCAAGTGTAATCAAGGCTTATTGTGTAACATGTGAACACATCTGTGTCGTTGATGGGATGAAATGGATGGTCGAGATTAAAAGGCAATTTTAGCCTTTTTTTTAAATTAAAAATAAGTAGGACCCACGATTTTTCATGCCCACTTGCTGAATTGGAGGAGTGTGTGATGCACTCTCTTGAAATTATTCGATGGTATATCTGGATTATTCGATTGCATCGACGGATTATGCGATAGTATCGATGGATTATTCTAAGAGGCTACCACCTTGAAAACGTCATGAACTTTTAACTAATAATTATTCGATAATATCGCTTGATTATTTGATGATATCGCTTGATTATTCGATGGTATAGCTTAATTATTCGATGATGTTACAATATTATTCAATTACTCATGTCATTTTAACAAATAACTAAATATTATTCGATGGTATTGCTGGATTATTCGATAGTATCACATGCTTATTCAATTGTATAGATGCATTTTTCCTTTATATGACCGCACATTTTAAAAAAAACTCATCTCCGTAAACACAAAATCGGTTCATACACGTGAATAATTCGTTCATACCCCTGAATAATTCGGTTGTTCTCCCAAATACCTCTCATATTGAATAATGAACCGGCAATTTAGGAAATCGCACGCAACAATGAAATTGAAATTGCAGGCAAGATGCATTTGAATTTGAACATTCAACCTTTAAAAATGAAATTGCAGATCTGGGCATCAAACCGCCGCTGCCACCATGGGCATCGAATAATCCGATCGCTGCTTCCACCATGGGAGCCCGAATGAGAGGAACCCAAATCTGAGGAGAGGAACCCAGATCCGGGCATCAAATCGCCGCTGCCTCCATGGGATACTCCGACCGACGCTGCCGCCATAGGCATCGAATAATCTGATCGCCTTCGTCTTCGATCGATACTTACCGGATATGCGAAACAACCTTGTCTCCGTCGCCCTCGACTGCCGGAAACAGCATCATCTCCGTCGCCGTGGGATGTTCACATCGCCCTCCGCCTTCGACTGCCGGAAACAACCTCGTCTTCGTCGTTGTCGTCTTCGATCTATCAATCGCACGTCTAGTCATCGTTCGCAACCACCGAAATCGCCATCGATTCGTCCAGATCTGCATCGATGTGCCCTCGCCGCCTCCTCTTCACCGGCCATCACCATCGTCATCGCATCAGCCATGGGAGCCGACATCTCCCGGTCGCCTTTCACCATCGCCATCGCATCCGCCATGGGAGGCGACATCTCCCGATCGCCTTTCACCTCTAGATCGGGGAGAAGAAGCGTTTGTGTAAATTGATTTTATATGGTTTGTGTAAATTAATTAGGGTTGAAATTGGGTGATGTACACGCGCAGTGATAGGCATTGGTGGTGTGGATTTTCCATTTTTATTTTTAATTAATAAATATTTAAGATTAATCTCAGCCATCCAATACCTCTAAATCAAAGGTTAAGATTTGTTCACATGTTACACAATAAGGGTTGATTACATATGATCTATCCTCTCTCTCTCTCTCTCTCTCTCTCTCTCTCTCTCTCTCTCTCTCTATATATATATATATATATATATATATATATATATATATATATATAGGGTTTACTTCAAATGTAAAAACTCCTTAACGTGTAAAATTTGCTTATCGTGTAAAATTTGCTAATGGGCCTGGGCCTAATTTAATTACTAATAGGCCTAATTTCATTAGTAGAATGTCTGCCCCCCCCCTGCACATGTCTGTGCCCCCCCTTCTCGGACCAGCTTTTTTTTTTTTTTGTCCCTGAATTTTTTTTTTCGTGTTAACACTTTCTGCTGTGCAAGTATAATTTGCTTTTGTGCACATATAACATCTTATTGTGCAAATATAAGTTTATTTTGTGCAGACATAATAATTCATTATGGGGTAAATAGGTAAATGTGCCTATTTCAATTATAAAAATTTATAATTGAAATATGTTTAATTTATGGGTAAATTGGTAAATATGTCTAATTTTATGGGTAAATGCACTTTTTCCTGTTTTCGATACCTTTTGTGCAACTGTGAAGTGCATTTGTGGAACTGTGAAGTGCATTTGTGCAACTGTGAAGTGCATTTGTGCAACTGTAAAGTGCATTTGTGCAACTGTAAAGTGCATTTGTGCAACTTTAAACTGCAAATATAAGAACATAAAGTGTGAAAATAAAATTGTAATGTGTAAATTTAGAATACAAGTTTAAAATTGTAATGTGCAAATTTAAAATTGTAATGTGCAAAAGTAAGATATAATTGTGCATATTAAGAATACAACTGTGCAAATGTAAGATCATAATGTGCATTAATAAGACAAAAGATGTGCTTTTGAAATCGATGTTTTAATTTTGTTTTTTTTTACTTTTGAGAGTTTGGGTTCACCTCTCGGATATTTTAGGTTGATACATGTAAGTTTGAAATCGATTTTTTTACGTATAAGCTTTTAAAATTAAAGTGCATAAATAAGATTAAAATGTGCATAATTAATGTTAAAAAGTGCATAACTTAGATTATAATGTGCATGATTAACAATTTGCGATTGCTGCGCTCTTGTCTATTATGTAACCTATGTGGGATTTGAACCCACATCTTTTGTGAAAACGCACATTGCTCTACCAATTGAGCTAATAGGCTAAATTATTATTTTTATGCTAAAATAGAAAAACCTAATCGACCTAAAGCATATTGCAATAAAATTCTAAAATTCAATTAGATCATTATTCACAAACAATTTGACAATTCTATAAATATGAAATTAGCTCCAAATCAACCCAACAACACAACCATATCATCCATTTCAGTCAATTTGGTTGTTGGAAAAAAACCTCAAATTCTAAAGCATATCGCAATAAAATTCTAAAATTCAATTAGCTCATGATTCACAAATAATTTGACAATGCTATAAACATGAAATTAGCTCCAAATCAACCCAACAACACAACCATATCACCAATTTCAATCAATTTGGCTTTTGGAAAAAAGCCACAAATTCTAAAGCATATCGCACTATAAAATTCTAAAATCCAATTAGCTAATGATCTATAAACAACTTGACAATGATATGAACATGAAATTAGCTCAAAATCAACCCAACAACACAACCATGTCATCAATTTCAATCAATTTGGCTTTTGGCAAAAAGCCCCAAATTCCGCTCCTAAATCAAACCCTAGGTTTTCAATCTCAACCTAAATCATTCAAACAATCTAAATAATTGTAATAAACAAGTTTAGGGTTAGAAATCATACCAAATTCGAGTTGAAACAAGGAGCAAAATCGGGATTTCGAAGGTATTCCGAGCCAAAAGCACCGAACAACACTTATGGGGGAGATGAGCTCGGTGTGAGCTCGGATGGGCTCGAACCATGGGAGTTCCGGTCTCGGGGGGTGCGCCTGAGGGAGGGGGTTCGAGCAGGTGGGGGCTGGTGGCCGGAGGTGGCTCGTGGGTGGCGTGGGAGGCCGACGAGCGAAGATACGACGTGAGGCTTCGAATGGGCAGGGTGGGCGCGTCTGGACTCGAACCAAGCCAAGTCAGGGCTCGGGGGGTACGCCCAGGGGTTGGCTCGAGCGCGGCTAGGCGGTGGTGGCCGGAGGTGGCTCGACATGGGGTGGGTGCGGGGCAGCGGGAGGCCGAGAGAGAAGTCGCTGCTGGCTGTTGTACGTTGTACGTGGAGCGCGCGTGGTAATTCATTAAAAAAATAAATTTTACACGTTAAGCGGATTTTACACGTTAAGGAGTTTTTACATTTTAAAGCTTCCCTATATATATATATATATATATATATATATATATATATATATATATATATATATATATATATATATAGAGAGAGAGAGAGAGAGAGAGAGAGAGAGAGAGAGAGAGAGAGAGAGAGAGAGAGAGAGAGAGAGAGAGAGAGAGAGAGAGAGAGAGAGAGAGAGAGAGAGAGAGAGAGAGAGAGAGAGAGAGAGAGGATGGATCAAATGTTAACAAGCCTTATTGTGTTTTGTGTTATCAAATCTAAACCATTGGATGAGAGAAAATGAATGGCCTGGATTTTTTCAATATATTAATTTAATTATAAATTAATTGGAAAATAAACCTACCCAACTCCACCCCAAGCGCGTGTTTAAAAAACCCTAACCCACCACAATCACGTTCCGGCCTTCTCTCTGGTTCTAATTAGGAATTCTCCTCGTGGCAGAGGTTGAAGAGGAAGGGGTGATTCAGTACACCAGAGCCACCGCATCACCGCCGCAGCCCAGCGACATCAATGAGGGGCGTCGGGATCTTCTTCCTGCTCGCATCTCCAGATCCCGACCCAGTATATATATATATATATATATATATATATATATATATATATATATATATATATATATATATATATATATATATATATATATATATATATATATATATATATATGGGTTGGTTCCGGTGTACTCAGCCCTTAACGTGTATCATGTACACAAATCTGAGCCTTTGATTCCCATAGAGGAATCTGAGTCGTTGATTCCCATAGATGATTATGCAGTTGAGTATGAATGATTATGCACTAGTATATGAAGGATTATTCAGTCGTATGAGTCTGTTTTGTAGGTTAGTCATTTTGATTATTCGATGGTATCACTATATTATTCGATCGTATTGACGGATTATGCGAACTACAAAAAAAAAACACTACATTCCACTGAATAAACATATATAATTCAATGAATAATATCAAAAAACTCACCAATTCCACCGAATAATAAAACTGGGCACAAATAAAACGAAAACTCTTAAGCTCAATTGTTATCGTAAATTTTTTTTTCCGCAAAACATATGCAAAGTGGGTGTCTATAGGTAGATAAAAATAAATTACATCAAAAAAAATAAAAATATTTTTTAAAAATGGCCAAAAATAACAAAAAAAAGCCAAAAAATTACTTCCCCCGTCACTATTCACAACCCCCCTTTTTCTTTTATTTTCTCTTTTCTTTATTTTGATTATTGTGAGCCTTTGATTTGGTTTGATCCAAAGGCCGAGATTTGTGTACATGATACACAATAAGACTTGTGTACACATGATCCATATTCTATATATATATATATAGGGGAGATATCTAATGAGAAGTGACATTTGGGTGAGAAGATGAGAAGTAAGTCTTATACCCCTTAGATTAAAATGATTTTTTTTATATGGATATAGGGGACATATCTAATGAGAAATATATCAATGTTTTTTTAAAAAAATTATTTTTTACGCTATTTATCTAGATGGTGATTTAAGGTTCATTTTAGGGTTTTTATGCTAATTTAAATTAGTTTTTTCATTCATCATAAAAAAAATAGCATAAAAAATAATTTTAAAAAAACATTAATATATTTATCATTAGATATGTCCCCTATATCCATATAAAAAAAATTATTTTAATCTAAAGGGTATAAGGCTTACTTCTCATCTTCTCACCCAAATGTCACTTCTCATTAGATATCTCATATATATATATATATATATATATAGGTAAAGGTTCAAATAAAAATGGGGCTTAAAGTGAAAATTATCCTTAAAGTGAAAATGGGCTTAAATGGATTTTGGGGCGCGGATCCGTTCACCTGTTAATGGCCCGACCTTTTACACTCTAGTACGTTCATCTGCTCCGGCCTGCAGCAGCTCCCGCCGCACCAACTACCTCCTCCCGCTCGCCAACAATCCCGCAGAAGGCCGCCCCTGCCTCGCCAGCTGCTCTGCCTTGCCCACCTGGCCACACCAGCCCGACCACCACCCTTCCTCCTTTACCTTTGAGTGCTCAACCCCCTATTCTTCCTCTCCCCTCGAGGCTCCATGGCGGCTCCGACGATGAGAGGTCGGAGTTGAAAGCTTTCAATTGGCTGGAATTTGTTGCTTCTGAGGTATCGTCTGTGGCCGGAAGCTTGGGGTTTTGGGACCTGGTGACTCGTAAGAGGCCGATTGAGGATTCGCCGGAGCGAATTTGAAGTCACCAATGGTAATCGCAATTTCTAGGTTTTGTAGTTGGATTGCTTGAACTTGTGCATTTCCTCCTTTATTCTCCGCCTTTCTTGCTTCTTCGCCCTCTCTCTTTTTTTTCAATTGGATGAATGCCCTTGATGGTTGGAGACAATATCAAAGGATTGTTGCTGCTACTGCTAGATTGAATATCGTCTATCTTAGGCCTTATCTGTGTGATCAAATAGGGGATTCAGTGCCATTATGATTTAGGTAGAAGTGCAGATGTAGGAGAATGAGTATCTGCAATTGAAAAATAACAAAGGATTGTTTTATTTTGATAGTGGAGGCTGCAAAAAATGCTCTTCGGATGGCACAATTTGATCCTGATGATATTGAATCTTCCTAGTTCTGGTGCTAGTTTTTTTATATGCAACTGATATTTCTGATAATGGAATTTTAATTTACAAGTTTCATTTGAATTAGTTAACTAGGGGTTAATTGGATATGTGATGGACTGCTCTATCGGTGCAGAAACAGTGGATTATGTCTTGCTTTTGCAATGGGCGGAGGAGGGGTAGTTTTAACTAACTATTAAGAAGTTACTACATAATCTACTTTGAAGGGATTTCCAATATATATAAGCTAGTTTAGTCAGGTTTCTATAATGGTGATGAGTTATGTCTTGCTTTTGTGTTCTTCATCTAAATGCTGGTACCCTGTTGGCAGCGGCAGAACGGGCGAAGAAAGCCCTAGCAGGGCTTGGAAAAGGTGCTCCATTTTCTCTCTGCCTTACTCTGAAGTACTTCTCTAAGGTGGCATCTGCACAAGGAAAGCAGGACAACGATCTATCTAAAGTGTGTGCTTTAATCCTTGTTTGGTCAGCCTACACTATTCGGTTTGTCACCCATGTTCTAATCCACAATGCTAATTGCCTCTAAACTTTGTGGATTCAGCTAAATGGAGTTATGAAAACTGAGTACAGAATTGCTCTAAGATCCTTCCTGAGAGATGATTTTGTTGAAGGTGTTCGTGCAGTGCTTCTTGACAAGGATCAGGTGTTTCTCCTTAACTTGATTACTGCTCCTTTCACTTAGTGTCGGGTGTTTGAGCACATGCTTTATAAACATCCTTTTATTATCTCATAACCATAGCTAACCAGCTAGGTGAACTTGTGCACATTAGCCAGCTAGGTGTTTCTCCTTAACTTGATTGCTAGCTAGGTTTGTGTCCTCTCGCTTATTTGTTCTTTCTTTTCCCCTGTATTGACGATTTTTGAAATTCACATCATTCAGTTGATCTTTGGTTGGATTTGCTTCTCTTTGTTTAGTTTTGTTTCAATTTTTTTTCTTATGGTCTCTTTTGATTTAAGTAACTTCTTTTTCAATTTCTTGTACTTGTGAGAGCAATTCAATTTTAGGGTTTTATCATCTGATTTGGTTTCTCTTATTAAACTTTTTTTTTTTTATATTTTTTCCCCAGAAAAGCAGTATCAACCATCATCCACCAAAGTTGTAGCAGATCAAGGCAAGTTTCCATCTGTACTACTGCTGATTGTTTCTGTCAACTGTCAGTAGTCATACATGGAAAGATAGAACTGATGAACCTATGGAACAAATTTCTTTTTGTACCTTGTTTAGATAGATAGATCATAGATACGATCCCATTAGGCTGGATATGTGAATTTTTGATTACATGTCTTCAAATCAAACTTAGGTGCCATGTGTGAATTTAGGACCTGTAGGAACCAATGAGAGGCAGCCAGCGTCAAACTCCAAAATTGGATCAGCATCTCATCAGGGAAAGAAGCGGAAGCAGTGTGACTTGGAAGTAGAGGTAACCGAAACAGCAAGTGCGCGGGATCACCTAGTTCAGCTGTTGGAGGAAAATGGGAGGATCGTTGGTGCACATCTTGAAGCTCAAAACACCAACATGAAGCTGGACAAGGAAGAAAGAAAGGACCATGCTAATAGCACCAAGTCATGCGATAAATCTATATCTACATTGTAAGTTACTTATTCCAGATAGTGCAGTTTCCTTGACTGGCACTGATCATTTTTTAAAGTAAGAAATGTTTTGCTGAGATAGAATTGTGAATCTTGGGCTACTTAGTCTATGTGCTTCAAGTGATAAATACTATTGGGTAATACAAAACATATTAGAATGACCGTTTGGTTGAAGCAAAAAATAAAAGTCAGCTGGCAACATATTGGGAGGACTGTTTGGTTGAAGCAAAAAATAAATTATCTCATTTTCCTTCTTTTTTGGTGTTAAGCTAGATGCCTTTATAAGGTAGACAACCGAAAAAAATTATAATTTGCCTATTAGCTCAAAATGGTAGAGCAATGTGTCAGGCACAAAGATGCGGGTTCAAATCCCGTATAGGCTATTTATGATTGTATTGTGTTTGTTCTCGTTCATGAATAAAATTATAACGTGCAAAAATAAAATGATAAAGTGCATAAATAAGATGATAAAGTGCAAAAAAAAATGATAAAGTACAAGAATAAAATCATGAAGTGCATGAATAAGATTATGGAGTGCACAATAAAGATTACAAAGTGCAAGAATAAAATGATAAAGTGTAAGAATAAAATCATGAAGTGCATGAATAAGATTATGAAGTGCACATTTAAGATTATAAAGTGCATAAATAAAATGATAAAGTGCAAGAATAATATGATAAAGTGTATGAATAAGATTATGAAGTGCATGAATAAGATTCTGAAGTGCAAGAATAAAATGATGAAGTGCACAATTTAAGATCATAAAATGCATAAATAAAATGATTAAGTGTAAGAATAAAATCATGAAGTGCATGAATAAGATTATGAAGTGCACAATTAAGATTATAAAGTGCATAAATAAAATGATAAAGTGCAAGAATAATATGATGAAGTGTATGAATAAGATTATGAAGTGCATGAATAAGATTCTGAAATGCAAGAATAAAATGATGAAGTGCATGAATAAGATTATGAAGTGCATGAATAAGATTCTGAAGTGCAAGAATAAAATAATGAAGTGCATGAATAAGATTCTGAAGTGCACAATTAAGACAACAAAGTGCAAGAATAAAGTGATGAAGTGCATGAATAAGATTCTGAAGTGCAAAAATAAAACTCTCACCTTTTATTCAGATTTTTTTTTCAAATCCGTGAACGAGTATAAAGATTCAAGTGGTGTCAAACTAGTATATAGATCCAGGTGGAGTCGAACCACCAACCCCCGAGCAACAAATTGCTCATGTGCTCTTTCCTATTTGAGCTTATGGATCTCAAACTCTCAGTGCATAGACATGATTATAGAGTGCATGTTTAATATTTGCAAAGTGCATTTATAAGATAATATATTGCATAAAACACTACCATGGTATTAAAGCTAAGAGCATAGAAAGAAAAAATCAAGAATCTCATAGCATTCAAAAGGAAAATGGCATATAGCATGACCATAAAAACAAGTTGTTTTGTGCAGATTTAGAATACAAATTGTGCACATTTAGAGTAGAAGTGTGCATACAAAAATTACTAATATTATAACGTGCAAAAGTAAGATGCAATTGGGAAGATTTAGAATACATCAATTGTTTGTATTCCTTCCTTTTTCAGATTTACAAAATATATGAAAACAATTGCAGCCAGTTTGTATTGCTTAATCACTTTCCTATCCATCAATTGTTCGCAGGGAGGAGTAGGCGGGAGGGAGCCATCAAACTTGCTACCCCAGCCTACTTGACCACTGGAGTATTTCTTCAACCACTTCCTGAAAGCAACCACCAGAACATCTGATTTTGCTGGCACGAAACAAGCTTTTTGCCGGTTGGAGGGGCCAACCTCCATTATCTTGTGCTCCTAGCCATAAGAAAAATGGAATAGGTAATTAAAACTAGAGCAAAAAAAGTGCTGAGTATTATCTAAATTCAAATAGTTGAAATCTATTTACTGACAAAATCGAAATTACATGTACATGCAAGAGATATAAGTCAGAATCCAGGATCAGATTTTGCCCTATATGAAAGATCCACTTGGGGACAATCTTACCAACCCAAACTGCAACATTCCTCGGAAAGTCCATATTAACCGGCTGTTTCCTGGACTAACCGGTATACCGTATACATATGAAAATCAGCATAAACTTCTTCTGAAATGCAGGCTTTGAAGGCTTCTGACCCAGCCAAACAAACCAACAAATCAAATCCATAGCCGAGAAGTGGAGGAACCTGTTCAGCTTAAAGTTCATGACATGAAGTTCCCTTAGGCATATATAACAATTGGGAGTAAAAAGCTTAAACATTGCCCCTAGCCCCATCTGCATTCCCTTGTCTTCTATATCATTCAATCAACATCGAAAAAGAATAAAACAAGTTCAGCCTCGGCTATGAACGATGATTCATTGGTTTGATTTCCTAAAGCACTAGGAAAATCATAAAATAAGCAGGGTGCAATAAACTTGTTCAAGCTGCGCTATTGCTTGGCAAAGAACCCGTTTATGTCCATAGTTTGTACATTAATGTCCATGAGCTTTCCTCCTTCTCTATCCGCCTTTGGAGTGCAGATTAAAAAGCAAACATTCAATAAAAACACACATGGCATAGATATGAAATAGCTTAAATTATAGGCACATTAGGACCTTATATGATATACATGCCCAACATGGCCTTGAAAAGCATCAACAAACATTCCTGCAATGCCATTCCACACCATGACAGACTTGTCAAATGAAGCACTTTCTATCCACTGCCATAAGGAGAAAATTAAACATGGTTTACAAGCTGTTTACAGCCCAAGTTAGCTCACTAAATTGCCCTCAAGAACATGAAGAACAAGAAAATTAGCTAACGGAAAGCGGCAAAGCATAAAAGGGACGACATGTTCTCTTCTAAAGTCCTTGAATACAAATAATTTGTCTTCTGATCAAGTTCATGAGTTGCATGCTAATTCCAAATCAGCTTCGAAGAAGTCTAACATTACATATTTCAGTAGGTTTAATATTCAATTTATGACTGCAGATTAAAACCTAAAACAGAAACAATCGCTTGAAATCAGCATAAGCCATCTATTTAAGATTTTGGTAAGCTCCAAGAGTTGAAGATGAAACTTAATTAAAACACCAAAGGCCCACTATTTCAGATTTATGACTGCACATTAAGACGAAAAATAAAGCCATCTATTTCAGATTTTGAAGATGAAACTTAATTAAGAGATCAAAGGCCCATTTCTTTCATCCACTTAGATGAATTAGAAGTTCTTTAGACACAGATTTTTTCACAATGAGCCCAAAAGTAAAGCTGATCAAAGAACCAGATTCTAAAGCACATGTCATCAGCAGTTTGTTAGGGTTCGAATCTATGACAATAGATTTTCCAAATACGGACATTTTTGCAGCAGAAACACAAGAGAGATTAAGAGATCAATGCAAAGACATTGAAGATGAAACTTCATTCACAAATTCACAAGAGCTTTCAGTTTGTTCACATTTTTACCTCCCAACAAGTATGACAGATAGAGGTAGGAATAGATCGAGAACACCAAGTTGAATAAAGCAAAAGTTGAAGAACATAATCGCAAAAGAGACGCACCTGAGCTGCGATTTGCCTAGGGAGACGCCTGATGTGGGACACTCGGTGAGTCGAAAGCTCCAATAGATTTTCCAAATACGGACATTTTTGCAGCAGAAACACAAGAGAGATTAAGAGATCAATGCAAAGACATTGAAGATGAAACTTCATTCACAAATTCACAAGAGCTTTCAGTTTGTTCACATTTTTACCTCCCAACAAGTATGACAGATAGAGGTAGGAATAGATCGAGAACACCAAGTTGAATAAAGCAAAAGTTGAAGAACATAATCGCAAAAGAGACGCACCTGAGCTGCGATTTGCCTAGGGAGACTTGCAAGCAAGCCACGAGATCATTAAGACAACAAAGAAGAGCCCTAAAGCAGTCAAAGTTGTCCAAATCAAAAGCTTTGCACAAAACCAGAGAAGAAAAGCATTGCAAGTCACCCCTCCTCGGTTTCCATGTCCAGGCAAAGGATTCCGCCGTAGCCATAGTCGCCGTTGGCGATCGTAACTCCGAATTGCTGATTTCTCTTGCCAATTGCACCGCATAAATCCGAGTTAGGGTTCAGGACAACCTCTGTTGTTCCATTGGAGAGAGAGGAGGGATTGGGATCCTGTTAGGGTTCCAACAACGGCGGAGATGTTGAGGAAGGCGGAGGGAGGCTCGCTGCTGGCGGCCGGTGAAAGGCTTGCTGCTGGCAGCCGGTGAGAGGGTTGCTGCTGGTGGCCGGTGGGAGGCTGGGAACTCGGAGAGGGAAGGAAGGAAGTTCGCGTGGTTCATTTGTTCAGCGTGTGAGCGGTTCAACCAATTTTTTTCCGACTCAGTCCGGTTCGGTTTTTTTAAATTAAGACCCGCGCACAGCTAACCAATAAAAGCAAATTGTTCAACTTAACTTAAGCCTCTTTTCCACTTTAACCTCACCCTATATATATATATATGGTGAGGTTAAAGCGAAAAATGGGCTTAAGATGAAAAATTTGCTTAAAGTGAAAATGGAGTAATTAAAAGGGATAAGCTGTCGCGTTTTTTTTTTCTTTTTATGAACCGGGTCGGACCGGAAAAAAAAAAGGAAAAACCCTTCTTCCTCGCTCGGCATTTCTCACCCTCGTCTCTCTCAGACTTCTCTCTCCTATGGCTCCCCTTCGCCCTCTCCATCTCGCACTCTATTTCTCGCTCGCCGCTCCAGACCACCCTTTCCGATTAGTCTCGCCTCCACTTACCATGGTTGCTCTCAGATTGTGCCCTCTGATGTAACGGCCCAGAATTATGATTTCCGGGTTACGTTTCAAGGGATAAAACCCCTTGTTCGGATCTTGCAATCCAGGTACGGGTCGAGTTTTCAAACTCATTTTAAGATTAGTAGAAAGAGGGATTTCAAACCCTAAAAACCTCGAAGGGTCGTTGGGTACCCTTAACTTGTCCTAAGACTATGTCGCGGAATCCATTTCAAACGAAAGTAAAGCGGAAGCAAAGTTAAGATACAAAGTGTCACGACAGAGCCGGGTCAAAACCAAAACGTAAGCGAATGATTACCATTTATACCAAGTTAGAGAATTAGCTAGGTTCTTCAATTCGCCAAAAAGAAACCCCATCATATAGACATCGAGCACTCAGAATCTGCAGAAAATACCTTTAAAAAAAGAACGGGGAAAGGAGTCAGATCGAGCCACTCATGCGGGACCGACAGTCCTCGCTAAGGCCACATAGTATGTGCTATACCTAATAAAGATGCTCTAATGCAGTACGAAAGTCAAACACACTAGCATGCCCCTAGGTATAATAATGTGCAGAAATACTGTAAAGGGCCCAAGACAATGCCAAGTGGCATATCCCTCTCCTACCTCCACCCCCTTTCGATAGGGCGGAGACTGGCCAGCTCGTGAATGCATTCCATCATAATCGGGCGGCACGCATGCCTAACCCGCTCCACAATAAAGCCCGCAGGCATATCATAATATAAGGAAGTTCATGACTCGATTGACTCAGGGTACCCGATGAGGCTGGGCTACCCTATGACCCTAGCAAAGACTCTAGGACTGTCACAGATAACGGCCGTTCTGTTTCAAACGCATAAAGTAAGCAGATGCTCATTCAATTAGTGCAACCTAAACAGGATACTACATGGCATGCTTTTATGCATATGCAACACCTAACACAAAATGCAACAACAGGCGTGAATATCCAACCTGAGTAAGCCCCCTACGGAACTTACCTGAAGATACAGAACAGCAAGATAACACAAGCAAGGGCCCAAATGCAAGTCCAAAGCAATCCAACATCAATACACACCTATCATCAAGTCACTTCCATAAGCTACCGGACCAACATTCATACTCACGAAACCCAAGTTCTCAACATACTCAAAACCAACCAATAGTAAAACCGTTTTCCAAAACCTTTCCGATATGATCCACATCAACCAAAATCATTTACTCCCAATCAAACCCATTGATAAAATCATACCAACCATATTTCCAAACTCTTAAATCTCAAGTTAATTCAACTCATTTCCAAACAATTCTTTTGAAATCATACTTAGTCAAATCCCGACATTAAACATGTAAACCTTAAAGCTAATCTCTCGAAATCATATTATAGAATAATTCCGGCATTTTGGTTTTCAAACAATAAATCATTTAAGGTATATTTATGGAAACTCAAAAACCTTCTTAAATAATTTATCAACAATAGATATAATTATCCTAAGCATCAACTATTTTATTAGTGATTCTTTTCCAAAATTCCCAAAATTGCTTACTTAAATCATCACAACATGCATCATATATAAATAATCCAATTAATACTATTTTAAAACAAATAAACAATATATAACGATTAATTTCCAGAATTTATAATTATAACCAAATTCCAAAATAATAATAATATTCAATTAATTTAACACTTACGAACCATAAAATCTCAAAACAATAACCATATAAATACATCCCATTTAAAGACAAAGCCCAGCTGAAAGGGAGAAATAGGCCCATTCCGAATCCAATTCCCCGAGCCCACTCTCATCAACAACCCAGCCCTGATTTAAAAGAACCGGAATTTAAAAGGGAGAAAACCGGGGTAAAAGAGAGAAATGAGTGAACCGGTTCAATGAACCCGCCTTCAACCTCCAGATCTGTTCAATCAGGGAAAAACGATGGAAGAGAAGAAGAGTGAAGCAACCTCGCCGGAGACCCTTTCAGGCCGAAACCCATCCCCGGATAATCGACACACTCTCTAGACCACAACCCACCCGAAATCGTTCAAACGCAGCAAGGAGAAAGAGGGAAGCGAGGGCTCACCGAGGGGCTGAACCTCGCCGGAAATTCGCTCGGAACGGCTGCGCCGGGGTCGATTCTTGCCTTGTTCGGCATGGGGAGAGTGGGAGGGAGTTAAAAGAGGAGCTTTTGGATGTGTTTGGACTCGAAAATCGAACGGAATCGAAAACCGACCTTGGGAATGGAAGAACAGAGAACGACGACGGCGGCTGGGGCTCGGGCTCACTCAGACGTCAGAGGAAGGAGGAACCGTTGATGCCCGCTGCTGCTGCTCTTCCTGGCGGGACAGGGGAGCCTTTACATCATCCACCTCTAAAAACAAGTCTCGTTCCCGAGACTAAAACCAAAATAAAGTAGGGGATGAAGTTGAAATTGATGAGTCCAAGGACCATGTCCAAGGATCTTGTAATCATCTCGGTTGCGTCTTCCGGGATTCTCACAACATCCTAGTCACGGTCGTGACATCTCTTATTGGCCTTGACAAGTATGCGATAAGCGCCCCTATCACATCCTCGCTTCGACTTTTCGGAAGTACCACAACTCTAAAAATTCTACAATAGCATCACTAGGTCTTAGCTAGCACCCTATAGGCGCCCCCATAAAATGCAAGTATCCACTTCGTGAAGTATCATAGAGTTGCCCGGGTTTGAAAAGTTTTTAAAGGGATTCCGCAATTAAAAATAAAGATTAGCCTCAAAATCGTTGAAATTATTGGTAGCGTTCATTCTTTTACAATCCAAGTTGGTCCTTTTTTCAAAACCGTTCAAAATCTTCAAATCCAACGTCTAATAAAGCAACCTTACACTAAAACAAGTCAAATCATTTCAAATCAAGGTTTCGTCAAAATCTTCCAACCACCAAATTAGTTCCTCGCATACCAAACAATCAAATTCAGAAGTTGGGAGGTGGAATCATCCACCTCTAAGGACTAATCCCATATTCTCTTCCTAGTTTCCAGAATCAAAACAAGCTATCAGTCTCAATTCAAGCAGCCTTCACAAGCCATAAGAAATGCAAAACCAAATGACCAACCAATCTCCAATCAGTACATCATATGACAAGTCTCAAACATATGCCAACACAGTGCCACAAGGTCACATCAACATCTACACCCTACTACGGGTCATAATACATATCTCAACCACATAATAAAATCATAATAAACGTCTCGACATCACATCAGAAGTCATAAAAGTATCACCTCATCATAGAGTCAACGAAACAAAACTAATTGTCAACACATCAACACAACAAAATCACGCCATTAAGATTCAGCAAAAGGGGAGGTCAAGCAGCATATCAATCATCGAATGTCAGTATACTCACCAGACATCATCTTAACTCATCACAACGCCATGTAGCGATCATTTAGTAATCAGACATCATTATCTCATATATATACAAGTCATGTTCATACTTCAAATCATATTCATCATTTAACATATCCATAATCATGCTTAACAATCATATAACATAACATCATGCTTTATCACCCCATAATATAATATCATGTTTTCACATAGCAACATATCATTATCTCATGATCCATATAACACATCATAACATGCTTCTAAAACGTATAACATGGTAGTAATGCATATCATGATAACACTAGTCACTACCAATTAGATTTCAGTATTTGCATAAAAACATGGAATATCAGTCTATATCAGGTTCATCATGGTCGCTATATAATATCATGTCAGTACATTTTAATAAATCACATAATCAAGAAAATATGCACATCATACTAGTCAAAATAAAACACAATCCCCACTCGCCCATCTCCACTCTCAAGCCAAGACCAATCCTCTTCTAGACTCGCCAACGTCAACTCAGACAAAAATTCCCCAAAGAATCCCAATTCATCTCGATGCTCAAATCTTGCCCCTTCTTCCGCCAAGCACTACCACACCATCCACCTCTAAGAATCC
This sequence comes from Persicaria tinctoria, assembly GCA_037127255.1. NCBI lineage: Eukaryota > Viridiplantae > Streptophyta > Magnoliopsida > Caryophyllales > Polygonaceae > Persicaria > Persicaria tinctoria. Next base: position 15,910,047 of record JBANSL010000020.1, on the reverse strand, counting down.
AACTCCTATCTCTAACTTCACACCCAAGTACCCTCTAATACTATATCCTCAATACTCTCAAAAGTCATTCCCCACACTTCATATACTACTCAAGACATCACAAGCATCATAATCTGCTAACCACATGGATCCCTCTCTCGCGTCTTACCTCGTAATACCATCGATCATCTTAACCGCCTAGAATTCTTTTACCACTCATCAACCACTCTACAAGAGAACCCTCACCCACAAGTTCAAGAAGAAGAAATCATGGACATTGTTACACATAATGACCACATCATATCAACTAACATTTATATCAATAACATCAATAGTTCAGCATTAAACATTGCAACTAGGGATGACAACGGGGCGGGGAGTACCCTCCCCTTCCCCATCCCCGTTTGCAAAATGTCTCCCCGTCCCCGTTCGGGGATCAAAAATACCCCCGTCCCCATTCCCGTCGGGTCCCCGTCCCCATCGGGGAATCCCCGTCCCCGCTTAATTTTCCTCGTTTGCATTTCCCGCGGGTTTCCCCGTCGGGTTCTCCGTTTAAAACTCATGGTTTCCCCCAATTTAATAGAAAACTATAAGATATTATTAAAGTTATGTAAAAAATATAATATAAATATTACATATAATATCTCATAAATGTAAATTATAAAATAAAAGTTTAAAAATAAAAGAAAAACTATTTAAACTTATATAAGATATAAACAACATTGGAGATTTTATACTCCCTATCGGGGATCCCCGCGGGGGTCCCCAACGGGGACGGGGCGGGACGGGGATCGGGGTAGGGACTACTATCCCCGTCCCCATCCCCGTCCCCGCACGGGGAATCACTTTGCCCCCCATCCCCGTCCCCATCCCCATTTAAAATCCCCATCCCCGTCCCCGTCGCGGGGATTCCCCGTGGGGAACGGGGAGTCCCCGCCCCATTGCCATCCCTAATTGCAACTGCGTCGATAAATCTCAATTTACCGCAATGCTCAATCCTTATTACAAATCATTATATATGCACATAATCAAGTCAAGCTAGCAAGTTTCATCATAATCTTATCTAATAAACAATTCAGGTTCTCAGCATTTGCATTTCACATTTTATAGGCAAGAAATTTAGATCATGCTTAACAACTCAAAGTATCAACACATCAAGACATCATGGCACATTCGAACTATAAAGCATCAAATCATATCATCATAGACAACAGACAATCAGGCAACAGTCATCACCAAGTTAGCACATCAACACGTAAGTCCCATCGCCAGGTCAGTGCCATATCATCAACAAATTCAGAACGATTAGCAATTCGAACGGAGGACACTCCCGCCTACAAGTTCTATCGTACTCGGTAACCGCAATCCACAAAACGTGTTCGTCCTGCCGACATTGTTGATCCTGAGGCCCGTGGGTTATGGGCCCACGCTTCCTTTGCGCTGCTCCATCGCTAACTAACTTCTTGTTTCCTTTTTCATGCGGTCGCTCGTCCAAGTATCGCAGAGGAGTCTAAGTTAGCAGAGATAGGGGAGTGACAGGGACGGGAAACCCAATGTTCACTTCGGGAATACAGGCCAAGGCTCAAAGGATGACAAGACTGGAGGCAAGACTCAGACCCGAGAATAGCAACGATGCCCTTATGAAAGTCTATTAGGTTATAATCGTGACAAGTAATTCGAATTCATCAAGGAGCATATCCATCGCACTAATTCGCACTAACATGTACCTATCTCAAGGAGTACAACATTCGTATTCATTTTCAAAGGCACAATCGAGTACTACAAGATGCATGTGAGACAAGCTAGTAGCATATTATTCCACGAAACGGATATGCTTAGCAACTTCAAACAAATTATGCGAAGCTAGTAATGATCATACAGGGTCCGAGATCATGTGGAATTTAATGAGAATGACAAGTGTTATGTATATGAACGAATGCACAAGCATGGTATACGTATCGACATGTTAGGTTAAGCATGGCAAGGTATATCAGAATAGTGAGATTAAACGTCATACAGGAACACATAAGAGGGGCATAGTAATTATCACATCTCATACAATGATCATATAATATGTTAAGAATGACATGTAATCATATGTCGAGATACATTTAGAAAGTATATGTCCTACATGATGTTAGTGATACATGATGTGATACAAGCATAGTCATGAGTCATTTAAAGAGTTCAACATAATATTCAAGAAACATGAGGCACCATCAAAGATAACAAGAAAGGCATCATGGGCGACATTATAATCATGCTAAGAACGAACCATCATAGAGCGCATATATGGTACAATAGTCATCACATCATAGAACAAGTACAACACGTGATCCTTTAGTGAGTTATATTGGAAATCATAAGCCCTACGAGACACTACTAGCACATATCAAGCATGAATACAATCAAGGTAACTCGACTAAATTCATTCTAACATTCATGCATCATGCGTATGCGAAATCATGATATAGCATGGTGTGTGATCATGCGAGGTGCCAAGTCATACATGTATGCAAGCACGAGAGGATAACATGGAGCAATAGGGGAACACTACCGAGCGACAACATGTAAGCATGCTACGATTAACCATAACGGAAAGCAAATCAATCATCGAATTCAACATCAATTAACTTGCATGAGTAAGACATGTTATGGTAATAGAAAGACGGAAGAACCACACTATCAAGAACCTAGCTCGAGAGAGAATCAGCCATAATGCAGGCAATATACAATTCACACGAGTCACCACCAAGGATCCTACATGATACTAAAGGTTCAACATAACATACGATACATGCATGCAACTAATCATGACGTCGCGTAAGAAATCAATTCAATCACATTCCATCAATATAGAAGCACGAGGAAGGTTTTACAATGTATACTACGAGTTTAAGCAACAGGGCAATATAGCTAGAACACGGGAACATGAGTTCAAACCAACACATACTGGGATAAAACATGCATTTATCAAGACTCATTTACACCAACATAATCCCAATTCAGTGCAAGTATCACACAACAGTATAAATTACAGAGTAAGCAACAATAATTAACCTGATGTATACATAACAAACGGGCATGCCATTGATTCTTGTCACAAAAAGGATAATAGGCATTGACACATCATCAGCTAGTATGATAAAGAGATCATTTACAGGCATTCATACGAAGAAGATTTTATCACACTATCATGGACCTAACCCAGGAGGAAACAACTATCATGTAGGTTCATATAATGTGTTTTATGCTTCCAATCAATCACACTATCATGAACCTAGTAGAGGCAGATTCACTTCATGCAGCTCACACTTCCATTCAATCATTAATCAAGTCAACACAATAGGCCAAGTAGACATGTTATGACAACATGTAATCATGATAGAAAGTAAGGCATAACACTAGACCCAAGCAATATAACTAATCATATTATGTCATGAAATTCGGAGAGAGCCACCATTACAACCGAACAGAGATCCCTAAGGGCAACCATTGACTTTTCCCAACCGATTCATCACCCCTCTTTCCCGTGGGACTCCGGTACGACTCTTCATGGCAAGAAGACACTGGTTGATCATCATAAGAATCAAGAAAGACAACCCCATGACACCTTACTTTTGACTCAAAATGACATCAAGAACTACCTTACAATACTCACTCAAACAACCTTCATATACACACATGATTCCGACACAATATATTTATAACCAACCCGATTCCCATGAAAGATACTGACCTCCGGGAGAAGACTCGATAAGATCTTCAAGGGTTTAGCATAGTGGAACGGGCTATTACACATAACTGGGTTGACCATACAGAAACAAGGATACTCCCACTATCCCGTTTGCACAGATCAGTCAAGACACATTTAATAGTTAAGGCATCCAAATCAGATCTCTAACATAGCAACATTCAACACAGAATCAGTTAATAACACTCATAATGATCTCCTTGGAGTCTCTCAACCCATTTGTAAAGAACAAGCTGATATTTTGCCTACTGTTCCCAACTACACCCAATAGGGGTGGTTTAGCGCCTTTACTACCCCCTCGTGTCCCCGTTTGGTCGGTTTTTTTTTCTCTTTTATTACAAGTCGAGTTCATTACTTAGTCCAATTTAGGTTAGGCATCTTAAGTTCATTTTGCCCCTTTAAAACACTTTCAAATCCTTTGAAATTCATGGGCGGTTTTCCAAAACATACACTCGACCCTTGTGTACCCGAATTGCACAACCTCATCTCTGATACCATCTTTGTAACGGCCCAGAATTATGATTTCCGGGTTACGTTTCAAGGGATAAAACCCCTTGTTCGGATCTTGCAATCCAGGTACGGGTCGAGGTTTCAAACTCATTTTAAGATTAGTAGAAAGAGGGATTTCAAACCCTAAAAACCTCGAAGGGTCGTTGGGTACCCTTAACTTGTCCTAAGACTATGTCGCGGAATCCATTTCAAACGAAAGTAAAGCGAAAGCAAAGTTAAGATACAAAGTGTCACGGCAGAGTCGGGTCAAAACCAAAACGTAAGCGAATGATTACCATTTATACCAAGTTAGAGAATTAGCTAGGTTCTTCAATTCGCCAAAAAGAAACCCCATCATATAGACATCGAGCACTCAGAATCTATAGAAAATACCTTTAAAAAAGGAACGGGGAAAGGAGTCAGATCGAGCCACTCATGCGGGACCGGCAGTCCTCGCTGAGGCCACATAGTATGTGCTATACCTAATAAAGATGCTCTAATGCAGTACGAAAGTCAAACACACTAGCATGCCCCTAGGTATAATAATGTGCAGAAATACTGTAAAGGGCCCAAGACAATGCCAAGTGGCATATCCCTCTCCTACCTCCACCCCCTTCCGATAGGGCGGAGACTGGCCAGCTTGTGAATGCATTCCATCATAATCGGGCGGCACGCATGCCTAACCCGCTCCACAATAAAGCCCGCAGGCATATCATAATATAAGGAATTTCATGACTCGATTGACTCAGGGTACCCGATGAGGCTGGGCTACCCTATGACCCTAGCAAAGACTCTAGGACTGTCACAGATAACGGTCGTTCTGTTTCAAACGCATAAAGTAAGCAGATGCTCATTCAATTAGTGCAACCTAAACAGGATACTACATGACATGCTTTTATGCATATGCAACACCTAACATAAAATACAACAACAGGCGTGAATGTCCAACCTGAGTAAGCCCCCTACGGAACTTACCTGAAGATGCAGAACAGCAAGATAACACAAGCAAGGGCCCAAATGCAAGTCCAAAGCAATCCAACATCAATACACACCTATCATCAAGTCACTTCCATAAGCTACCGGACCAACATTCATACTCACGAAACCCAAGTTCTCAACATACTCAAAACCAACCAATAGTAAAACCGTTTTCCAAAACCTTTCCGATATGATCCACATCAACCAAAATCATTTACTTCCAATCAAACTCATTGATAAAATCATACCAACCATATTTCCAAACTCTTAAATCTCAAGTTAATTCAACTCATTTCCAAACAATTCTTTTGAAATCGTACTTAGTCAAATCCCGACATTAAACATGTAAACCTTAAAGCTAATCTCTCGAAATCATATTATAGAATAATTCCGGCATTTTGGTTTTCAAACAATAAATCATTTAAGGTATATTTATGGAAACTCAAAAACCTTCTTAAATAATTTATCAACAATAGATATAATTATCCTAAGCATCAACTATTTTATTAGTGATTCTTTTCCAAAATTCCCAAAATTGCTTACTTAAATCATCACAACATGCATCATATATAAATAATCCAATTAATACTATTTTAAAACAAATAACCAATATATAACGATTAATTTCCAGAATTTATAATTATAACCAAATCCCAAAATAATAATAATATTCAATTAATTTAACACTTACTAACCATAAAATCTCAAAACAATAAACATATAAATACATCCCATTTAAAGACAAAGCCCAGCTGAAAGGGAGAAACAGGCCCATTCCGAATCCAATTCCCCGAGCCCACTCTCATCAACAACCCAGCCCTGATTTAAAAGAACCGGAATTTAAAAGGGAGAAAACCGGGGTAAAAGAGAGAAATGAGTAAACCGGTTCAATGAACCCGCCTTCAACCTCCAGATCTTTTCAATCAGGGAAAAACGATGGAAGAGAAGAAGAGTGAAGCAACCTCGCCGGAGACCCTTTCAGGCCGAAACCCATCCCCGGATAATCGACACACTCTCTAGACCACAACCCACCCGAAATCGTTCAAACGCAGCAAGGAGAAAGAGGGAAGCGAGGGCTCACCGAGGGGCTGAACCTCGCTAGAAATTCGCTCGGAACGGTTGCGCCGGGGTCGATTCTTGCCTTGTTCGGCCTGGGGAGAGTGGGAGGGAGTTAAAAGAGGAGCTTTTGGATGTGTTTAGACTCGAAAATCGAACGGAATCGAAAACCGACCTTGGGAATGGAAGAACAGAGAACGACGACGGCGGCTGGGGCTCGGGCTCACTCAGACGTCAGAGGAAGGAGGAACCGTTGATGCCCGCTGCTGCTGCTCTTCCTGGCGGGACAGGGGAGCCTGCACTCGGCTTCTCCGGCGACGACAAGGAGGAACGAGGATGAGGGGTGGCCGTTGGTGGTGACTCAGGGTTGTTGGTCCGGCGGTTCCCGGGCCAACAGGGGGGAAAAGAGAGGAGAGGGGTGTGTAGGAAAGGTGAAAATCAGAGAGATGGAGGGTGCTAGGATTCAACTCCTATTCAATTAAAAAGGGGGTAAGGGGTACTGATCTTTGAAATCAACAGAAGAGGGGGGAGAGATGCTGCTTGGCGTGGCAGGTCTGCAAGGGTTGGACTTTGACTCTTTGCCAAAATTAGGAGAGCAGGTATGTGAGGAAGACTAGATGTACTGTGCTGGCAATGAGAGAGAGAGAGAGAGAGAGAGAGAGGGAAGAAAATTTAAGGAATGGAAAATAAAATTTAAGAAATGACTTTCAACAATCAATTTAAAATCCCAATGCCCGATTCCAATTCCGCTCGCTAAACAAAATCCTGACACTAGACAATTTAAATCGAATTTGTAACCATTATCGAAATTAAATTAATTTATCAAGTCTCGCAACTCGAAAGCGGAAATCAAATTCCGTCAAAATCAATATTCTAAAACGATGCCGGAAGGATTTTAAAATACGATTTTTAAGGCGAAGATGAGGATTTTCAAATATCCGATTTTTTTTTTGGCCTAAATCCCTTTTATTTTATTATTTATTAAATTTATTATTTAAAAATCCGAGCCTTTACATCCGATCTCTCTCCCTGACTCACCCGTCTCCCCCTTGCGTCCCTTTCCAATCTCCATTAGGGCTGAATCGGAACTCCGTCGCTCAAATCCGGAGGACTCAAGGGCTCCTCGTAGTGAGTCGATGTCTCCCGTTCGCTCTCTCTTGTGGTTCCGAACCCAACACCTCCGGCCTTCTACCGCCAAATTCCTTCATCTCTCCCAATCCCAACTGGTTTTCGCACTGTTGTAATTGTGTTGATGTTGCATTATGCAATTGCTAAGGTTCGCTGTTTGGATTTTCTAATTGAATGTGATGGGAAAATTCAGCAACATATGTTTCTATAGTTGTATATACTTTCAACAAGTTGAAATCCTCTATCTTGTGCTTTTTAGCTGCGTGTATATGGGCAGATCTCCACTATGCAGATGCAAAGGGCCAAATATCAGGCAAGTTAAATGTTGTTGTATGTTAGTAGTACTGTTGCTTGACCAATGTGTACTGAATTCATATTGGTATCCGAAATTGATCTAGTCTGATTTATTGATTCTTCGATAAGCCTGCGCTTAGCATATAGGTCTTTAAATAGTTCAAGTGTAGCATTATCTAACCGGATGAGTAGGACTCGATGGAGGAGAAGAGAGAAATGATTGAGAGAAAGTACCAGTCTAGTTTTGAGGTTTGAAAGCTCTTTGAATTGAAGCATCGTTTCTCTCTGCACACAAAAATAACAAGTTACACAACAGTAGGGATAGAGAAATGTCGGGAGAGATTGCACTAACTGAATATTAAAGGCACTTGTTGCTATTAATGGCAATGTTCTTGTTGATATGGAAATTCTCAGTGCTTAGTGCTTACTTAGAGACATTACTTAAGGTATATATGAAGTTTTTTTAGTGAGTCTTGCATCTTTATCTGAAGCTTTTATGGATCACCGGCCTTCTGATCATTAAAAGATAAATTGCTTGTTAGATTCATTGCTTACTAATGGCATTTGATATTTTAGTTTAGGTTTTATGTGAAGACTGCACTTATTTTTCCTGCAAAAAAATTAGCATTGTAACCTAATGTTAACTTTCTAAGCCTTTAGTTTTCGAATAACATGGATTGTTATCTTGGTGCACATATTTTAATAGCTTATTAATCTTATATTAGGTGTGAATATGTTGATTAGACTTTTTTTTTATCATTGCCCATGTCCTGCAGTATCATTTGAAATGCTGGTATATCAAACCTTTGTTTGATCTTCTGAAGTGGCTGATTAGACCGTCCTTTTCTCCGCCACAATGTCTACAAAGATTCAAACCTTTGCCAACTTCTATTTACTTAATGCTTTTATATAAGTCATGGACGTGCATAAGTCTGTTGATCATCTTTCAGAAGATGCCCACTTCTCAATTCCTAGCAAATTCAGCATCCAATCGTTCATTACTAAATTCTTAACAACTACTCTCTACGTATTTTTCATTTCTGTCGATGGATGCTCTTACCAGCAAGTAATAGTTTGTTGTGAATAAATTAAATCTCAATTTGAATTTAATTCTCAGCTTTCTTTGCAACTGCATCACACACACTCCAAGCTTGTTGATCAAGGATTCCATATATGCTATGTACATTAAAGTAAAACTCTGTATCCTTTTTTAATTTTATTGTTGACTTTCATGTCACAATTTTTTATAGACCTGCCTGATTTTTGCAGCTGTCAGTAGATTAAAAGCTTGTCACCGTATTGTATCCATGTCGGTTGGTGGGCAGGATAAGTTTTTCACCTTCATAGCAAAGCCAAAATGCATATGATGCTTCCAACACGGTCTTCTTTGCTGAATTAGAAAAGCGCAATGGTGTCTGACTTGTTATTGTTTGCTTGTACGTAAAGGCTGTAATTAATGACTACTGAAGCCCACCACTTGTTTGATAAGATGCTTCAAAGACACATTTGTGTTTTGAGCAACTCCACATTAATGTTTTTAGCTTGCTGCTTTTGTTATGTGCAATTTTAGTTAGAAAAAAGTGCAAATATCAAACTGAAAAGTGAAAATTTAGAACTCAAGTGTTATTGGCTTGTCCATATTTTGGATTAGCTTGTTACTTGTGTTAAGATCCATAAGCTCAATTAGGAATGAGCGCCTGAAGGATTGTTGTTCAGGAGATTGGTGGTTCGACTCCACCTGGATCTATCTATTGTTTCAATGTTCAAAGTTTGAATGTTCAAAGTTTATTACGTACTTTATAATCATATTTATGACTTTATAGCCTTGTTTGTGCATCTAAAATATAATAAGATGATTAAGGTCACTAAAATTATACAAAGTTATGAGTTTGTATTTGGAATGACCTGTTTAATGAGCATTGTACACTAACTGGGGGAGGTTTTCTTTTTTGTATTCATAGAGATCCCATCTTATTTGTGCACTTACATTTGATTTTTTTTAGAGCATTGTGTTTGCTGATTTTTTTTAGGTGTCTACTGAATTTTCATAACAGAACAAGAGAAGCTGGGTTTTTTTCGTCAGATTATGCATTTGGTGGGGCTGTTGGGTTCATTTGGCTGCGATCATTGCTGGATGAAGCTGCATAAGTTTTCACAACCTTAATTTCAATATTTGGCATCGTTTCTTGTCACTATTTGCTGTTTTCTGTTTCCATATGTGACTGAAGCGCTGATGTTGTAATTTGAAAATGCTCATGTCTATGCTAATTTTAGAACTTAAATGTGCAATTACAGTTTGAAAAAGGGAAAATATAAAACTGAAGAGTGCAATTTTAAAACTCAAAAGCCTATTAAAAGCACATTAGCTCTTATCAAACGTTAAAAGCCTATTAGCTCAATGGAAGAGCAATTGCTTATGTGCAAAGACGTGGGTTCGATTCCCGCATAGGCTAAAGTGCATAATTTTCATAGTTTGCAAAGTTTCGTAATAAGAGTCTTGAAATAAGATATATTAGTGCAAAGTTAGAAATAAACAACCACAATCTTGAGAATGATTTAAAAAAGATGAATTAAGCTGGTGCAACTTCAAAAAAAAAATTCAGCTCATATGTTTTTTTGAAAGAGTTGTTGCACTTCATATTATTATTCATGCACTTCATCATTTTATTCTTGCACTTTATAATCTTAATTGTGCACTTCAGAATCTTATTCATGCACTTCATCATTTTATTCTTCCACTTTATAATCTTAATTGTACGTGCACTTCATAATCTTATTCATGCACTTCATCATTTTATTCTTGCACTTTATCATTTTATTTATGCACTTTATCATCTTAACTATGTACTTCACAATCTTATTCATGCACTTCATATTATTATTCTTACACTTGATCAATTTAATTGTGCAATTCATCATCTTATTTTTGCACTATATCATTTTATTCTTGCACTTTGACATCTTATTTATGCACTTTATCATCTTATTCTTGCACTTTAACATCTTATTTATGCACTTCATCATCTTATTCTTGCACTTTAACATCTTATTTATGCACTTCATTATCTTATTCTTGCACTTTAACATCTTATTTATGCACTTCATCATCTTATTCTTGCACTTTAACATCGTATTTATGCACTTTATCATTTTATTTTTGCACTTTATAATCTTAATCATAAACGAAAATAAAAATATGACACCCATAAATAGCATATGCGGGTTTTGAACCCGCATCTTTGTGCATAGCACAACGCTCTCCCATTTTGAGCTAATAGGCTTTTAATAGCACATCATGCATATTAATGCAATTTTAGAATACAATTGTGCAATCTGAACTATATTAAGTGCAAAAATAAGATATATTAGTGCAATTTTAGATAACAATTGTGCAATTTGAAGTCAATAAGTAGTAGAAGCCAAATATTAAACTTGGTGTCTAAAATAGTAAAACAAAAGTGTTAATTTCTAGAAAGTCGTTTAACTGGAATTGTCCTCAGGTACACTATGTTATTGTTCTTCTAATTTAAAGCTTTCGTTTCCTGTCATTACCTCAATTGATGATGTTCTTTTTGTGATGATGAAACTTACACTGGGTATATCTCTCTTTGCTTTCTTATAGCATCAGTAATCATTTATTGGAAGATGATCTATCTATATTGCAGTTGCTCGTGCCTTGAAACCTAATAACACGGTCAGGAATAGATGCTCTTTCGTTAATATTATTTATGCACTTTATGGTATTATTTTTGAACTTCTTAATCTTATTTATGAACGGAAACAAAATGCCAATTAATCATCATGGTCTAGATAACCTATGTAGGATTTGAACCTACATCTTTGTGCAAAAGCACGTCGCTCTACCAATTGAGCTAATAGGTTACAAATATTGGCATTTGGCATGGACTGCAAGCCTTACAACGATGAGTATCAGCAAGTGGTCTAAAAATAATAAACAAGTGATGGTGACTAATGATGAGTATTAGTGGTTTCAACATCACCCTAAGTTGGAGATAGAACATGCAAATATTAAATATTGGCAATTGGCAATTGGCAATTGGCATGGCCTGCAAAGGCTGCAAGCAATATATATATATATATATATATATACACACACAGACCCCTGGCAATGATTTTTCCCATTGCCTCCCTGAGGAATCAAAATAAATGGATTGCTTATGAGACTATATGAAAATTATATACGGACATCATTATTATAAATCTTTAAAAATTAATTAAATAATTAAAACTGAGAACAAAGAAACACCCTGACTTGACATGGTTTGGGGGTTTGTTTAGCCAGCATGTAGCTGATGAGTGTTACTTACACCATATAGTGATAATAGAAGACTCTAGTACTAACCAGATAGAGTTACATAGTATAATGATGGTACAATTTACAGAAGAACTGAAGTGTACAGAAGGTCTGAAAGTAAAGAGATGAAAAAGGACTTCAGACCTATCAGATTTAAAAACATTAATATCTTTGTTAAAAGTGAGATGCATGATAACACCAATTATGTACATCATGCTTCAGCAATGATTCCAATCAATAAAGAGATGAAATTGTCAAAGAATTGGGAGATCCATTATACTTACATAATCACAAGATCCGGACTTTTTCAATGACTCTGGCCCCTATATTATATAACCAGAAGGCAATGGACGACATAAATACTCCAAGTTTTGCCATCCAAAATAAGGATAAACATCAATTGAACAAACAATGTAATAAATTTTGAGAAACTCTTACCCTAATGCCATCTTGGTTGCATAAGACTGAAACAGAAAGTGAACAGTTGTGTGGAGTACTTCTGCTTGTCATCTTAATGGTTACACCCAAATCCCAAATCACAAATCACAAATCCCCAATTTCCCCCAATCGATTCCATCCAAACCCTAACAATTGAAATTTCCCAAATTATATGGACAATATCAATGTGTGGTAAAAATCAAAGTAAGGATACATACCGTAATTGTGAAGCACGAGGGTAAAAGGAAGAATAGGGGTTGAGCACTCAAAGGTAAAGGAGGATGAAGGGTAGTGGTCGGGCTGGTGTGGCGTGCTGGGCGAGGAAGAGCCGCTGGCAACGCAGGGGCGGGCTTCGGGGCTACTGGCGAGCGCGAAGTTGGCGCGGGAGCTGCTGCAGGCCGGAGCTTCTGGCGGTGATGAACGCCGGTGAGGTTGATCGAAGAGCGAGCGGAAGGAGAGAACGAGGAGTGCGAGAGAAAGGATATGGTTTATTTGTCTGAAAACGGGTCGGGCCATTTACCCGTGAACAGGATCTGCACTCCAAACTGTTCAATTTGGCCTATTTTCACTTTAAGAACAATTTTCATCTTAAGCCCCTTTTTCATTTGAACATTTACCTATATATATATATATATATATATATATATATATATATATATATATATATATATATATATATATATATATATATATATATATATATATATATATATATATATATATATATATATAAGATAGTTGGGGAAAGGGTGCGTACAATTCGACCCCCCAGACCCTGCTCTTTGAGCGGGATATACTAGGCTTGTTGTTGTTGTTGTATATAGAAGATAGATCAATTGTGCACACCCCTTACGGTGCACTTTGTGCACAATTGTGGGCCTCTGATCTTATTGTGATTGATGGCCTAGATTAAAAGGAGTTTTTTCTTTTATTTTTAATTAAAAAAATATTGACCCATTAAAAACCCTACTTCTTCCCCACAAAAAGCCGTGTACGTTTCAAACGTTTCTCATCCTCTTCATCTTCATCATAGAGACCTCGAGCGATCGACATGTAAGGGCGGCCCCAGGGTGGGGCGGACGTAGGCGGCCGCCCCACCCTTCGACCCACGCGCCCCACGGGGTTTAAAAAAATATATAAAAATTTTTTTATATATATGGCAGTGTTGTAATAAGTAAAACTATGATAAATATAGAATCAACTTGTTTACTTTTCATAGTTGGTTGGTGGGATGGAAGTGAAGTAAAATGAGACCATAGGTTATTAGGTTGGAGGTTCAATTCCTACTAGCCTCCTTCTTTTAAACAAACGTGCTCGCTATATACAGCCCGAATCATGCACGTCCTTATCGACGTGCATGATTAAAAGGGGTTAATTAATTTTTTTTAAATGTTAATTAGTCACAAGGCATGCAGGCCCTTAACGACGTGCATTTTTTTACCTTGGATTTGTGGTGTACATAACAACACCCTAAAAAAAATTCACCTCCCCCAAAAAAACTTTTTTATTCTTTGTTCAACTTGCATCTCACTCTCTCTTTTATTCTTTGCTCAACTTGTACCTCACTCTCTATGTTTTTACCCTCTTATTTAATTATATTCCTACTTCCCGACCTCCCTATTATATACGAATTATCTAGCTATAACTAATTAAACCCCATAAAATTTGTGAAATTAGCCTCATTTTTTTTAAAAAAAAATTCCTCCCTTAAAAAAGCTTTTTTATTCTTTGTTGATCAACTTGCACCCACTCTCTTTGTTTCTACTCCCTTATTTAATTATATTTCCACTTCTCAAGCTCCCTATTATATACAAATTACCTAGCTATAAATTAATTAAACCCCATAAAATTGGTGAATTTAGGATTTGATTATGAGAATAAATTTTGTGAAATTTTCATTAGAGTTTGTGATTTTGAGATGTGTTTTAATTATTGTGTATATGTGATTTTGAGAATGAAATTTATGAATTGAATTTGGGGTTTGTGAGAATTTGTGAAGCTTTATGTAATATTTGTATTTTTGTACCCTACATATTCAAATCACAATTCCTATCATGTATTTGGGAACCAAAAGATATTATAAAATTGATGAGCTTACAATCCTAGCTAATATGCAAAAGCTTTGAATTTAGCATGATTAAATTTCGATAAGTTTACACTCCTAAATATGACAAATGTCTGAATTTCCAATGAATGACGAGAAACCAATACCATAGCAACCAAGCAAATGTAAGTCTACTTTTCTAGAATCCCCTACTAAGTTGAAAGTCGTAGCTTAGGTAAAGGAGTTTATTCAAGGCCGATATCTCGGTACACACTAGAAATTTCGCCCCACCTTTCGGAGGATCCTGCGGTCGCCACTGTCGACAGGCGAGGCAGAGGCGTGGAGATCAGCCTTGGCTAGGTGAAGGCGAAAGGGGACGATGGCGGTCAGCCGGCAACGGAGGGGCGATGGCGGCGGCGATTGCGAGAATTGCGAGGAGGAGATTCAACAATCGCTGAATCCGAGGAGACGGTTATGGAGATCCAACAATCGCTGAATCCGGGGAGGAGATTGCGAGGTTGCAGGGCTGCGGTGGAGACGTCGACAACGAAGTCGTGGCGGTGGCGATTTGTGCTCGTCGAAGAAGGCGGGTTGTTGAGATCCAGCAGGTTGAATCCGGGGAGGATATTGCGGGGTTGCGGGCGATGGGTGGAGATCGATGAATCCGCTGGTGAGCACCATCTCACCAACACCATCAACCACCTCCGACCACCAGCCGCCTCCTCCGTTCTACTTTCTCATTTGGCCTCCGTTCTCCTATTCGACCTTCCTGGCATTCATCTGTTAATTTTTTTTGGGTGGTGAGGTTGGGTGGCAGGGGTGGGTGGGGTTGGGGGTTGTTTGTGATTGTGTTAGGGTCGGCGAAATCGGTGGGGTGAGTAGGGTTTCGATACATACTTTTGATTCATTATTCATACATATGTGTCGAATTTTGGTAACTAGTGGTATTGAGTTGGTAAATTATTCAGTGAAATCTGATTTATTATTCATAATATGGAGTCTTCGGTTTGACAAATAGCATAAAATAAAATATTATTCAGTGAAATGTGAGACATTATTCCGTGAAATATTAAACATTATTCGTATAAATTGTAAGTATTGTTTAGAGATTTCAGGTTTCTTTTATCTGAAATTGATCGACAAAAAAAACATTATTCGGTAACATATGACAAATTATTCAGTGGATTTGGTAAATTTTGATTTGAATTGGATAGAAAAAAGATAATACAACATTATTTGGTAGGATGTGAAACATTATTCGATGGAATTGTCAAATTTTGAAACAAACGAAATTAGGTGAATCTCAACAATAAATCACCCATAATCATTTATTTTTTTACAAAATCATAAATATTCTTTTTATTTTCAAGAAAATCAGCTTTAAAAAAAAGGAGAGGTTGAGTACACGTACAACACGCAAGGGGGAAAGGAAGAGTGGGTGATTTTTTTTTTATGTGGGTCCCACAAGATTTTTTAGTAAAATTAAAAAAAACTCTTTAAATCATGGTCATCCATTCTATTAGATCAAAGGCTTCTAATTGTGCACAATGTATACTATAATAGGTGTGCACTTGGGAACCAACCCCTATATATATATATACACCACACAAATTAATTAATAAAAATGCACATATAGATATAAAAAAAATTAACATGAATCTTTAATTCATCTTTAAGGATGCATTTTAATATATATTAACAAGAAGTGGTTCGGACTTTTTAGTCACATGTGGTTCAGAACTTGTAAGCACGTGGTTCAAGGTTTTAAGAACAAGTGGTTCAAAATATTAATAAGAAATGGTTTAGGCATTCACACACATGTAGTTTAGGATTGAACAACATATGGTTCAGGATATTTTTCTTGCCTACTGTAAAAAAAATCGCATCACACCACACTAATTAATTAATAAAAATGCACATATAGATATAAAAACTTTAACATGAATCTTTAATTCTTCTTTAAGCATGCATTTTAATATATATATATATATATATAT
The DNA here is from genome assembly GCA_037127255.1 of Persicaria tinctoria. Taxonomy (NCBI): domain Eukaryota; kingdom Viridiplantae; phylum Streptophyta; class Magnoliopsida; order Caryophyllales; family Polygonaceae; genus Persicaria; species Persicaria tinctoria. Next base: position 15,893,575 of record JBANSL010000020.1, on the reverse strand, counting down.
ATATATATATATATATATATATATATATATATATATATATATATATATATATATTAACAAGAAGTGGTTCGAACTTTTTATTCACATGTGGTGCAGAACTTGTAAACATGTGGTTCAAGATTTTAAGAAAAAGTGGTTCAATATATTAATAAGAAGGGGTTTAGGCATTTAGGATTGAACAACATATGGTTCAGGATATTTTACAAGAAGTGGTTCAGGCTTTTACTCACATGTAGTTCAAGACTTATATGACATATGGTTCAAATTTTTTAAAGTAAGTGGTTCATAATATTAACAAAAATTAGTTCATGCTTTTACTCACATGTGGTTCAGAACTTATACAACATATAGTTCAGGATTTTAAGAAGAAGTGGTTCAGAATATTAACAAGGGGTGGTTTATACTTTTTACTCATATGTGGTTCATGACTTGTGCAACATATGGTTCGGATTTTTGTTAATATGCCTTGAATTTGTTGTGGACGTGTAAGCAACAAGGGTTCCGGTGGCGGACCCTCTAGCAAGGGGTTCGGGGGGCAGCACCCCAAGACGTTGGTCTCGCTGACTGATGCTATGTTTAAGAAGAAGTGGTTCAACAATTTATTCATTATAGTTCAACAATTTACTCGTACCAACTGCGTCAACCAAGAGAGCCTTGTGAGTGAGACCTCCTTACAAAGACCAAGAGAGCCAAAGAGGCTAGCTTCTCGTCCTCCAGAGATCTGGTCGCGCCGTTAACAGATCGGCGTCGATCCTCACGAAGTCGAGAGTCCTCATCACCGAGAAGCTTGTCGAGGCCAGATCGGGGGTGTTGCACGAGTTTGACGAGGTGGACTGCACCTAGGATTTGACGTTGGAGTAATGGAGAAGGAGCAGAGATGGTGGCAAGTGAGGGCACTCTCGGAGTTGAAGTTGAAGAAGAAGGTAAGGTAGGGATTGCTACGAATGCAGAGGATGATGAGGTTTGGGAGACCTTGAGATAGGTGAAGCCCTAAGGGAAGTGATATAGGAAGGTGGCCCAACGAGACTTAGGTAGTTGGTGAGGATGGAGGTGGCGAAGGAGACGATGTCATTGGGGTCAACATCGGAGAAGGAGGGGAGAGAGAGGGATTTGTGGAGGATGAGAGTTGGTTAATTCGTGTGTGGAAAGACGGTGAAACAGAGATGAGATTAAGGAAAGAGATCAGGATGCGCGAGGGCGTTGTTTTTTTAAGAAAAAATCGGATCCGTTTCCACCAATCGAGTTCTGAGACAAGTCAAACTAATTAGTTACTTTCCCGTACATTTATTTACCCTCATCGTTACAATTAATTAGTTAATTTCCCTTAAAAACTGTATTTTCCACATTAAAATACTTGAAAAATACTTTTTGAAATACACAAATAACATGAAATACATATTCAATTTAATAAAATTGATTACTCGAAAGTCTCGAACGAACATGATTCAACAATTTCAACCCAAACAATTGAAACTTTGAAACAAATATAAACTCGCTTCTACTTAAAACCTGAATGAGACCGACCTGAAAACCACCGAAAGGTCGACCCGAATTGACCGAAAACTCAAATAGGTCCAACCCGATTCAGACAGAAACCTGACCAATCTAAATTTTGTTTTGACCGAATCCGACACAACCCAACCCGACCAAGGCCAACGCGGAAATTTTGACCGATTTGACCCGACTCATCAGTGACCCGACCCGAACCCGACTGAATAACCCGAATTGCCAGCTCTGGATACAGGAGAGGACAAGAACAAGAAGCAAGATTCAGTGCCAAGCAACAGCATTCATCGCATCAGCAAACCTGCAATAACGAGCTTCACGGGAATTGTATCAAAACTTCTTTGCTGGAATTTGATTCAACATACCCACAGATAATCTTTGGTACTGTAACATGCAATACAATGGCACACAGTGCCTGCATGCCCTACTGATACTATACGACTCTATTGACTAGTTTGTGAAAGATCAGAGGGGGTTGAAACTTGAAACAGATGGAATGTAAAATAAAAACTTTAGATTTCATAACAGGTGAATGTTTTTTTTTTCCCACTTTTGCAACTAAAAGTTTGAATTCCCTAACCAAATGCCAGACAGTAGCAGGCCACAAAACTGATTGCACAACTGTCGATCCGATGCTCATTCTAACCCTCCAAATCATCACCTTTTTATTGCTGAGCTTTCCAAAAGTTCGGGGCAGATGTTCATATATACCAGCTCTTGAAGTACCTTTGCTATACCTGAACGGACCATCAGCTGCAGCTTCTTTCCTCGATTGTCTGATGTAACAAAATTTCTTGAACGTCTGATGTATAATTCTTCTACCAAAATTTCTTGGGTTGTCATAATTTTTATTGACAGTCACTATCTGCTGGGATAGAAGCTACAGCGTAGCGTTTGCATAATGGTTGAACTGTCACTCCATATATATCCTCGAATATAAAGGGTAACGACTTCCAAGAGCACACTAGTTTACAGCTTCGAAGAAAAGCAATTGAGGTTGCAAATGCCCTATTTCGCATTTGGCGATAACATCATCCCAGGTTCCGATCACCTAAAACATGAACACGGGCATCAGTGTACAAAGGAAGTTGAAGTTAATAGATGCCTTAAACAATAAATCATCCGAGAATGGATCGCCAAGGGGTACCTTGACCGTTTTATCATCATACATAATCCACTGTTCAGATTCTTGGTTATAAGCAAAGCAGTGGTAATGCTGGCCATAATAGCAAACCTGTAGTGCGAGGTTGGAATATAATTGTCCATAAAAATGAAAAGAGCAAGTAAATGATAAAAATAGGACGCTAAATAAAAACATCAAAATTTTCTAGTCCAAGATATTAATGCTCCAATATGCACTACAAAAATAACTAGATTTTAAAGTTGCCCGATTTAGTTGCGACTCAAAAAAATGTTAAAGACTATAAAGGTAGCAGAGAAGGCAAATAAAGAATCACATCAGCCTAATTACTCACAAACCTACCAGGAGAAATCTTTTCCTTCAACTAAAGCTAGATGAACCTCCATTACATTATGCCAAATAACAACTTGATGCATTTTAATATGATTTGCCTATTCCCACATTCTAATGCTCTCAATCAAGAAGGATATTTCAAAAATACTTTTCCATCCTCAATGTGGTTTTCAAATCTAGTTTGAATAGAAAACCATACTTGGCAAAAAACAGTTCAGAGATATTCAATTGTTCACCATAAAATTACAGGACAAACTGTAACATGTATATAAGAAGCATAAGAGAAGGATTGATTAGAAGTTGCATACCACTGAAACCAGACGATGCATATTCTTCGGATCTACACCGCGATAAAGCCCACTGATGTCTATCTCAGTAGTCAACGCAGATAAAGTTGCTGCTATGTCAACCACATCCTCGTTTGTATTTTGCCAGCCGATGGCTACAGATTAATCAAGTAGGAACATATTATAATGTTAATTGCGTCAATAGCTGCAAATAAACAGACTTTAGAAAGACACAATTGATCACCTGTGGTAAAGACATTCGGTGGTTTGGACAGGATATGATGGATATGGTTGAGCTCCCCACAGCCCCCAACTTCAGGGTCACAAGCTAATTGGTGATTCATCTCCACGAAATTTAAAAGCTCATCCAATGGGCTAACAGGGCACATCGCCTACACAATGTAGAAGTTATGTTAACCATTCAAGCAAAAGGAGCAAGAACCAGTGATTTAATGCACAACATAGATCATAGATGAATGAGCACTCATTCCATTAAACATGCCTTCATTGTCCGAAGAGAAACGGCATTGACGTTATGAAAGAATGAAGTGTACTTCAGATGACGTGACTCCAAGCCACAAGTATAGCAGTTCATTCGTTCAAATATATTCATTCCGAAAAGGGAATGCACTATACAGGCAGGGTCAAAACAGTCCCAGGACCCCAAACAATTGCTTTCTATAGAATCATTATCAGAAGCGATTGAAGCGGAAGTCACTGACTGATGCAGGCACTCAAATATTACTACCAACACTTCAGAAGCATCATTCATCTCACCCTGTAAATCAATCACCAGAATGATCAGAATCTTGTGAATTTAAGGCATATACACAATGAACTCAAAGGAACTAACCTCCTGAAAGAAATTGCTTTCAGGAAATAGATTGCTGAGTGCAACCCTCAGAGAAGTTGGGGAAACTTCTCTTTTTCCATCCATTGATGCCTTGCTTAATGCACTCAAGATCTCATACAATGCACAAACAACACAAGGATCCCCCACATGAGTGTGCTCTGTCATTGGTCTACTCAAGAGCTTGTCACGGAACTCTCGTATATGCCAAAGGGACTGCAATATCCAATAAACAGTTCATTTCAAAGGAATTAAGAACAGTTACAAGGAAAGATCTTTAAAACATGAAAAAATAAAAGTTACTCACCTGAATTATTACATTCAGAAAACAATTATATTCACCAACTCTATTCTGTAGCCCGGTGCCATAAACATCCAAAGCACTTCCATTTTCTTCCAGAACCTCAACCAAAGGGCTTATATGATTCACAGGCTCAGAAATTTTTTGTAATGTCCTCAAATTTGAAGCCAGAGGCACCTTCCGATGTGTTTGAAATGTGTCTGAGATGGGAACAAGTATCAGATTCGAGTGCCCAGCACATTTTCCCATCCTTAAGTGATAACCATAAGTATTGTCCAAGACTAACTAGAATAAAGAGAAAACTCAATGCACAAAATATCACTTTCCAACCATGCCTTCAGAACTAGACAGCATGTCAAACTCTATAATGATGGGTTTTACGTAAATCGGATTATATTAAATTATTATTTTTTAATTTTATTATTATTATATTTTGATAAACAATATTAATTCAATGACAAAGGATGTCCAAGAAAGAAAGCTATTGTCAAGAAGTAACAATACCAAGGCTTTGGCGTAGTGCTGTTTCCAAGTCCGCTTGAAATCTTTCTTCGTCATCATCTTCTGCACGTAGTTGTCCTAATGCCTTAGAGCCACCACCCCAAACTGTTACATAAAAAAAAACATAATTATTAGCTCCATACAACTGTACTACATCACATGCACTCCATATCATATGCACATATTTATCATCAAAATGCATACAAACTCTGCAGCAATAGAATAGGTTAAAAGATATTGCTTGGGAAAAAAAGGAATATCTTTTTCCTAGTCCAAAACTAAGTGAAGAAAGTCCTCTTTATGATTAAGTTTACATAACCAATGTATGTTCAGACTGAACAAAAACAAACCATATCAACTCAACCTTCCAGATGGAAACCACTCAACTATTTCCATGTAATCAAAACAACATTACATTTAAACATAGTTTATAGATTTTATTGCTTTTGTGACTCAATTGAATTAGTGGTATCATCCCTAAACAGGTCTAGTAAGAGGAAGGAGTGACAAGAACAGTTCACTGCTGTTGGAAACTGGGTAGAGATTTTGAAGGACTACCCATACCTACAATCAGGCTAATAAGAGAATCTAAAAGATAACCATGGTTCACTGGTGTAGAGAAGGGAGTGCTGAGTGAAAAGGCAGGAAGTAAGCGAAGTGTAAGGAGAGACTGGTCTGCCATCAGAAAGTGGAAGGGAATTGCAGACTAGCAAAGAATGAAACTTGAGAAAATTAAAGGTCAATGAAGGATTAAGAGAGACAGAAGAGAGAGAGGAAAGGAAGGGTATCAAAAGGAACTACATACCCTTCTAATCCTGTTAATTTATGTAAAAAGGTAATGCTAAAGACGCACCTTCTTATCATCTTCATGAGCATGTCTTACCAAACATGCCCTTACTCAAAGCAACAATCAATTATATACCAAGGAACCACACCAATTCTCAAATAAAAGACACTACAACGAACCCTCAGATTAACAAAACAAAAAATCTTACCTCAATGAGCCAAACGTCAAATTTCAACATTATGTATATCTAAACAAGACGTTCAAAAGGTCAACTATATTCCATCCAAACAGGAAACTTTATCTCTCCTGGCTTGATAAAGGGCATGGTAGGACATTTTTTGGTTCCGCAATTTAGGCAGACAACAATTACTTTCTATAACGGGAAAATGTTAGTCTTGGCCCCACCGGGCCCAGCCGACATCATGCCTAAAAGTAGCCTATTAAATACAAATAATGTGCCTACCAAATATCTACAAGATAAATAATGATAAGATTTAAATATTTTATTGAACAGAAAAGGAGGGTAAAATAAGTCAGTTTCCATTACCACCAGGAGTATCATCATGTTTATCTTCTCGGGCATCGACCAATGAGATCCCAACCTTGGCATTTTCCTTTCCGGAAGGAACATCTTGATGCCTTGCCTCGGATAATTTGGGATGTCCCCTCCGCTTCCCTTTTCTTCCCGTTTGTTGTTCAATAAACACATCATCATGTGGAATCCTTCCATTTGACAATCCTGCACGGAATATCAGCATCTGAAAAAGCAATCCAACTCCTAAATCATATCCCAATATTCCAACCTTAAAATAAGATTCTACCTTCACTAAATTTCGGAGGTTGGTATCTCTGGGAACTCAGCACAGTTGCAGCTCCATCTGCTGAATTTCTCCCCATGCTAAAGTTATTTGGAAACCCATTATTTGTTTCTACTGATCCCTGATCATGCAGATAACAAATTTAATCAATGGCAGACTCAGAGGCACCCCATTTCTAAAATTCAGAAGTTCAATATTTAGCAATCTTTTAAAAAATACAGAGAGATAGAGGAAGATATAATAATAGAACAGGCATGTTAGATTTTAAATTTTTATTACCATGTAAAAAGAATAATAACTATGCATATATACAACAACTGTAAAACATTCATATTGAGTAAACTATACTAGTTCCGACCAGAAAAGGTACATACAACATATAAATTTGTTAGTTAATCAGTCCGTCATATAGAATAAAGTAGGTACCTAAATTCAATCAATAAATTGATGATAGAAAATGAGAAGTAGGTGTTAGTAAGACAGGGATACTGCATTTCAACCAAAGCATTTTTTATCTTATTAATAATGAGACAGTAGAGATATGGGAAAGGAAGATCCAAGGAAAATTTTCAATTTCATGACATAACTCCACAGAATCTCAAGTAAAATCTCAACACGTGCTTGCAGTTGCATTCACTCAATGTATCCACAATAGGCATCCAACACTCAGAAAACCTACTTGCCCATGCACCCTATGCCTTGCTTCCAAAGCCATTGCCCTCATCCCTTTCTTCACTTTGCCACAGAGGAAACAACTCTGAGAACCACAACCATCAACCAGGTCTTGATTTCACTATCCAAGATATTGCTATCTCTAGTCAGTCAATCAGTCTACTTCATTCTGTTTTCTCATTATTCTCGTCATTTTGTTCTATATTTTATGAAAACAAATCCCACTCTCCCATTTTGACTCTCAGGGCAATTCAAGAAAGGAATTCGATACAAGAACCATAATTGTATGTCAAATTGAATTATTGTAAAGTACTTTTTGTTTTTTGTTTTAGCCATGAATCTTATGTTTTTTATCATTCTCTTCAGTGTTTCATCATACCCCCATTTGAGTGCTTCCCCTCTGTTGTTCAGCAAGATGCTTCTGCTTTGCCTCATTCTCAATCCTTCTTTGGTACTCTAATGTCTCTTCAAGCTTTCTCTCCTCTGCCTCAAGCTCAATCTTTCTTTTGAACTCCTCCTCCATTTTCTTTAAATCGTCGTCACTATCTGAAACAGGCATCTCTGAATCTACACCTTCGCCGTCAGAAGTAGCACCATTGGAACTGCACCAAGAATCCATCCAAATTGCTTGTACTCAATACCCAGTTGCTAATGAAAAAATTATATCATAACATTAATACACGAGAGATAGAGAAGACATACAGTGGTGGTTCAGCATTATCAACCGAGTTGCTGATCTGCAAAAAGTGGAGAAATTCCCATATTTTCTTAGGCAAATAACTCAAAGTTAAAAGGTGAAACCAAAATACCATACGTCACCTTTGTATCCTTGGCTTTTCTGAATCCTTTGTTTTTTTTCTTATCCTTCAGCTTGTCATTTGTGTGCTTTGAATGATCACTTCCTCCACCAACATTCTTCATGGAATCAAGTGCAAGTTCTGCTAGAAATGCTTCTCTTGCAGCATCAGATTTTTCTGTGGCATCTTTCTCCGCCAGATCCTCCAACTGTGCCTGGAAAAGTAGATCAAACACAAACCTATAAAACATGGAAGTTTAGTAAAGAAATGTGGCAAGTAGGTCGAGAATACATGTACATACTCGCAAAAATGACTTTACTAACGGCAACAATATAGAGCTATAGTCAAGTGCAGAAACAGATTCAAGCTTATGCTCCAACTGCTGTATAGTGCTAACATTCCGCATTATTCTTGCATCAATTTTGCTGAGCTGCAAGACAGAAAAGTTGGCATAAAGCTTGAAAGAACATATAACAATGTTTTTAAAGATAATTGTGCACAGAGATTACAAAAACAAACCTCTACTGATAATTGTTCTTTTTGTCGCTGTATTGCAATCTCTATACAAGTGTCAACCTGATTCAGATAGTCTTTTGATTTCCAGTCCTCTTCACCAGATTCTATATCACATAGATGAGAAGTCACACCAACATAAGTTTCCTCATAAACATACTGGCTTGCTTTGATATTTTCCGCTTCCTTTAAAATATTAGTTATCGCATCCAGCTCAAACTTATTAATAACATCATTATCTCCAGCAATAATCTCGTCTCTGCGATTTCTAAGAACTGATTCATAGCTAGAACAGGGAAAATCCATAACATGCTCTCTCTTATTGCGTTCTTCAATGCAAAGTTCTTCCAATCCTTGTAATGATTCTGCATAACCTAAATGCTCATATTTCCTTTCACTCATACTCTGAAGATGACCAAATTCCTTCTCAAGCAACTGAAGTGATTCCATTGCCTGTTCTTTCCTCTCCTCTCTAGTACGTGACCACAGTGCCAACTGTTCCCCAGTGGATGGACCAGCAAAAATCCATGACAAGAGAGAATCAGAAGTAGACAATGTGAGACCAACTTCACCTCTTATGCCATCATTAGGCAACAAACTATCATCCAAAAGCAAAAATGATGCATCTTCGTCAAGAACTAGTTGATCTTGCAATTCCAAATCTTCATGTGGGATACTATTGTCGTCGGGACCTATTTTTTCTGGATATCTACCCAAACCACAAGCATGTGATACTTCTTGTAGGAACTTTATGATCTTCCTAAGCTGGCCTGACTCCAAGAAACAAATACATAGGGGTGCTTGGTCTATACCACAGATCAAAAGAGGTGAACCAGGAGCAAGTCTCCGCAATTCATCCATGGTAAACTGTATAACCTTTTGGAGAAGATTAACGGAGAGACACTTGTGTCTGACTAGCAACTGGAACATGGAACTGACTTTCTCAAGAAGTTTAGCGCACTCAGTATCATCAGACAATGGCCAACTATTAGGGAGAGTATACACCTTCAAATCCTGGCCTTCATTGCATGTCATGCAATCAAGTTTCACATAGTTGTCATCCTCTCTACTCTCCAAAGAGTTTCCATTGCAACAATCTACCAACTTCTGCTTCTCGGAGAAAGAGTCCCATGCATCTTCAGCACAATAGTTATCAGTCCAACAATCCTTGCTTTCCTCTTTGCCTTTCCCTTCATAGAACCTGTCTCCAAATTCAGCATCCTCAAATTTCAGCTGAGGTTCAAGCATTCTAGTGGATTCAGTAAAATCCAAAGGTTGCCACGGACAACTGACAAGCATCTCCATCCATTCACTGTCAATGCTAGGTGGTAAAGCTTTTTGCAATTTGGGCAAGGGGTTACCCATATGATCTTGAACCACGTGGTTCACATGTGATTTTCCATCTACAAAATTCTCCCCACAGCTGCAGCACATACAGAACTTCCATGTCCTCTTCAATTCACCATATGATAATGCCTCAGATAAAATTTCAAAACCTAAACCATCTTTAAAAGAACTAAAATGTGCCTTAATATCACTAACCCTGATGCTAAGCAAATCCCTCTTCTTTTCATAACTCATTGAATTCCAATAAGACATTACCTGATCCTTCCTTTCAGAGTTGCTAACATTTCGCCGAGAACCCCCATGTTTCCTCCGATCACTGGATTTATTGCCAGAGCCGCTTCCACCGACAGAGTTGAGCTCAGCAGCCTTGCTCTCACCCTGCGACTCCGCTTTCTGCTGCAACAGCCTAGCAGCCGCAACCCTAACCTCTATCTCCTTCCTCCTTTCTTCAGGCGTCTTAGTGGCCTTTTTTATCTCATTAGGCCTTCTAGTGGGATTGAAACTCATTTCCATGGGATCCTCAGGGGGCCTCCTGATCGGAATCAACCTGAACTTCTCCTCTCCATTTCCAGACCCGAAATTCTTCATCCAAGTCGAAATCGAAGCAATATTGGCCTTCTGAATGAGCGATTTGAGTTCCTGCTGCACGCTTCCGATCCTGCCTTCAGCGCTGGGGATCTTCTGCTCCTCCTGGAAGCTCTCCTTGGCAGGATCGATGGGATTTTCAATTGCAAGAGCCCTCTCGCATTCCTGAACAACCTCCTCGTATTCCCTCCCTTCCTGCGCGGCCTCGTAGAGCAGATTCGCGTAGAAGTGAGCAAACTCCACCGAGTCCGGCGAGAGCGAACACGCTCTGCGAGCGGACTCGATGCCGCTTTTCAAATGACGGTGCTTGGCGGTCTGGTCGTCCATGATCCCGGCGACCTTGACATAGATGGTGGCCTGGCAACGGTGGACGAGAGGAACCTTTTCATGGCGCTGAGTGGCCTCCTTGATCAGCCGCAGCGCCTTCTTGTGATTTCCGCGCCGGAAAGCAGTTAGGGCACGCTCGCACTCGAGCTTGATCGCGGAGAGGTTCGTTTCGTCCCGCTCCGCCACCGGCTGCTCCGATTGGGAGGCGTCGGGGACCGCTGCGGAGGCCGGTGAGGCGGCGACCACCGCCGCCGGCGACGAGGGCTTGGAGCGAGAAGCAGGGATTCGCTTCTTGTGCCCCATCTTCTGTGGTGAAGGGTGGGGTTTGTCAGAGACGAGACGACGATGAAAATGGGGAGAGAGAGAGAAATAAAAAATAAAAAAAGAGGAAAATAAAATTAATAGTGAGGTTTTTGAGGGTGAGTGAGAGTGAGAGGTTTTCTATTCTATCCCCGCTCATTTCTATATTTTATTTTATTTATTAATAATTCAATAGTACTACTATTAATTTATTGAAAAGAATAGAAATCCTAAATCTCACCTAACCTTTTTTTTCTTTTTCTTTTCTTTCTTTTTTCACTTTTCTTGTATAGAAATTTTTTAAGTAATAACTCTTGTGGTTTTAATATTATATATTTTTAAATAAAATAAATATAATATTTTAGTTTAATTAGTTTTTCATACGGTTACCCCGGAGCAGCAGATTCTGCCCGATTCGCGGGTGAGTGATTTCATCCTGGGCGATAAATGGTAGAAGGAGAAATTAGAGCAAGATCTTGTTTGGTTACTCAATTAAAAACCCAGGAAGTTCAAAAATTCATGAAGTAGAATAACTTTCTGTGTTTGGTTGACAGAAAGATACAGAAATTCAACTTTTCATGAATTTCAATTCCTCCAAGTTGTAGGAAGTTCACTTACCTAAGGGTGACTATGTAAGTTCAACTTCCTATATTTTTAATGTATTTTTTTTAGTTTTCCTATTTATATTGTTAAACACCAAAATTCAACCAAACAACTTTGTTTAGTTCCCTGAAAGTATATTTCATGGGAATTCAATTCCTGGGAAGTAACTTCCCGTGAATTGTACTTCCCGCAATCAACCAAACGAGCTCCAAGTTCTGGATGCTAACACCGTAAAAGAATGAGTAATAAGTGGGTAAATGTCTATACATTACACTTGAAAACCCAAAATTCTTTTTCCTTTTTCCTTTTATTGCACTTTTGATTATTTTAAAAAAAAAACACTAAGGTCTAAATGTTGCACTTAAATAAGTTGTTAGAGATGCTCTTATAGCTCTTCTATTGCACTTTAAATATAGTGTTAAAAAGTTTGTTGGGGAATGGCTTTTTCCTTTTATTGCACTTTTTCCTCAACATTTCTCTTTCTATATATTTCTTTATTTTATAAATTAAGATATATGATCTTGGATTCACAAAAAAAAAAACCTTATTTCTTTTTTAAAAAACAAAAAACCTTATTTTAAAAAAAAATCATTTTTTCTATTTTACCAAAGTTGTTGGATACTTTAAAGCATTTTAAAAAATATTTTATTTATTTATTAGGTATACTCGACGATAATGGAAAGTAACTTATAATACTACACCACTCATTTACACATAAAAAAAGTTACTCCATAATATTTAAACTTCGTTGTATGGGGCGGGGTTAATAAACTGACTAAAATTATAAACAAAGTAAAATTTATAAAAATTGTTGGTAAAAGTAGTTAAAATTTTAAACAACAAGATAATCTCCGTATTGGGTACAAAGGTGTTTAATTGTGATAAATAAATAAACAATGCAAAAAAAAAAAAGTATTTTGATTTTTGTAGTTAAAAATTTAAACACCAAAAAAGCTGCTTCCATTAGCTTATTTTTTAACTCAAATTTTTAATGACAATCGGCTTAATTTGGGTGTCCATACACAGGTAAACCCTAGATGAAAATTTAAACAACCAATTCTACTTTTTTTTAGTTTCTTTTTTTTTTTTGCATCCATATACCTTGAATTGGTAAATAAAGAGCGGTCATCCGAGGTTCGAACTGGGGACCTATGGGTACTACCCACAAGTCTTTTTCGGTGATCCATTTCGGAATGGTTAAATATATACCCCCTCATCTTTTAAGTGGTGATATTATAAACTTTCACAATTCATATCACTCAAATATTCATAATAATTAGAGAAAATTTGGTGAAATATCACATTTGGCTAATTTGATTAAGTAAATAGCAGCTCTCAATATTTTATTAGGCGTGGTAACACTCCTAGAAAATTTATTAGCCCCTAGTTCCTCTTCCTGTTCCCGACGTCCCGTTCATTCTCCAATCTCCATCTCTCGCCTCCGATGGCGATTTGCTGCTAACCCCGTCAATGGCGTTTTCCGAGCTCTTCAACCTCTGATGGCCTCCGTTCCCTTCTCCTCTCTCGCCTTCATCGACCTCGCTCTGCCTCCCTCACTGTCGCTCCTTTCTCCCTCCCTCACGGTGAGATTCTCCTTCTCCAAACGAATCTGAGTATATCGAACTTCAATTTCCTTCTTCTTTTTCAAAATTAGATCTTATTCTAGTTGATTTTACTTGTTCCGGTTTCACAAACAATTGAATGAGTGCTCCGAGCACCAGATCTAACATTATGTTCTTCCTCTCTGATTTCTAGGGTTTATCCTCAAACAGGGGGAGCCGAGGAGAAAGTTGAGGTTGCTGAATTGCACACCCAACAATGGTATAGATTTCAACCATATCTTGTCCCATCCCTCTTCCTCTATCCTCGCCTATAGATTTTAGGTTTTCAATTGATTGTGCAAAGGTTTGGTGACGAGTTTAGGGTTTTCAATTGATAGTGCTCCAAATTATGCAAGTTGTTGCACGGGAGAATGCACTGGAAATTTGAAGCTTTATTCATGTGATGAGATTGATTCCAGTCCAGGCGCAAATAAGCATTTAGATTGATTCAAGCTTGTAGTTTCCACCTCCAATGTAAACGATGGAACCTTTTTGGTTTTTGGTGACAATGCGATATAGGCTTGATTAAGCACATCTAAGAAATGCACCATCTAAATATCAATTTGTTGTTCCTGTCAATTTGTTGTTCCTTTAGGACATTAGTGCTTACCGCCATCATTTTTATGAAAAGTGCTTTGAACTGTATTAAAGTTATTAGGATGATTTCATCAACTTGGCTAGGTCTTGAAATGTCAAATTCAATTATTATTTTTGATATCTTATTGTGTTCAGTGTGTTTGAAACACACTAAACTTGCTTGAGATAGGTTGTTCTTGCTTGCAATATGTTGTTCTTGCTTGAGATATATAGTATATATGGTCTCCACAGCGGGAATGAGTCTCCATTTCTCTCTCTCTCTCTCTCTCTCTCTCTCTCTCTCTCTCTCTCTCTCTCTCTTGTGTGGGTATTATGTGATGTGAATGTACACTTGGTAAATGAAAAGCAAATCTCTGTGTTTTTAACATTCTTGGGGTGTTTCTTCTAGTTGTATGTCCTGATTTTTCTAGCAAGTCTAATTTGATGTGTTCTCGAGTATTCGTCCAAAATTCGGATAGTAGTTAGAGTGTAGAGGTCTTACTTTGGCAAAGGATAAAAAAATTTAACCTCATAGGCGCTCAAGAACATCAACTGAATTGTATGTCTGTATTGTGGAATACAATTTTGCATTGTAAAGTATTTGATATTTTAGCATTTAGAATTCGATATGTTGTTCTTTGGCAAAGGATAACAAAATATAATATCTTGTTCATTTGGGGTTGATGATTTATCGTTGAGAATCTGCTTGTGAAGTATACCAGTTGCTTGACTATTCATTTTTGTCTCCCAGTGGGTCTAAATGGAAGCTGGGCATGCTGCCGAGGATGCGAAGGACGAGACAAATCATGTAACCTCACTTGTCTGTGTCCGTATGGTCGCCAACGAGTGCGTTGCATACTTCCTCTCAAAGTGAGAATGAGTGCGCGGACCACTCGAGCGATGACGATTACAACCGGGTTGATGCTAGTTCGCTTGGTACAGTGGTGAGTTCCACGGGGTTGTCCGCCGTTGGCGCTGAGTGTTGATGTACTGAGCAATTTAAATTAAATGTTGTGTAGTCTGATAATGGGATTTCCTTTTGTTGAGCTACTGTTGTTGTGCAGTTGGTTTTGGTGAGTAATTGGTTTCTTTTTTGGCATTCTTCTTAACATTGTATTCAGGTGGTATACAAAATTAAAGTTAGGCGGGAGTGCTTTGGCAAGGTAGTAAGTAGGTGACAGTTGCTTTTATATTCTTTCATATTTGCAGACCTTTATATATGTATATATCAATTATATAAATATATGTTAATATATAATGTTTGCATATATTTATTGATATATAAAGGCATGGAACTGAAGTGTTTCTTTGGGATTAGAGAGAATATTAACCTGGAAGCCTTAGATAAGTATGGCAGTGTAACTAAATTTTATGTTATTAGATTCTTAAATGTCATCACAAACGTGTCACCAATGAAGTGTAACTAAATTTTATGCTTATATCAATTTAATAAAAATGTCATGAACAAACAATGTCATCACAAATGTCATCAATGAATAAAAATGTAATAAACATGTCACCACAAGTGATTGCATCAATGAAGTGTAATCATAAACGCGTCATCAGTGAATAAAAGTAGAATCGATGAAAATATATCGATATACAATTGAATAGATTAAAAAAAATGACATCAAACGATTTGATTAAAAAAGTGGCATCAAATAATTACATTAGAAAAATGGCATCAAAACACTACTTTGAAAAACTTGCATCACATTAAAGAAAAAAATGTCATCAAAACACTACTTTGAAAAAATATGGCATCACGGTAAAAAAAATCATCAACAAAATAACATAAAAAAGTGTCATCAGTCGTCAACAGTAAAAAAAAAAAGGCATCAATGGTTTATGTGACATTACAGTAAATAAAAAATGTCATCAATGTTTGAAAAAAGTGTCATCATACCATTTTATTAGAAAAGTGACATTAAAGCGAAAATAAAATATAATAAAAAAATGGCATCATGGTAAAAAAATGGCATCAAAAAAGTGGCATCATTGGTTAAAAAAAAAATCCGAAATAGTCGGACAACGTTGACCGGTCAACGGTCAAATAGGTTGACCGTTGACCTTAATAGTCAATTTGGGAAGGTGCTAGGCTAGTTGGTTAATTTTGTTTGGGTGCTAGTTAGCTAGTTAGATATTCATAATGTGCTAGCTGTCAAAATAACCCTAATAATTACTCTAATGAGAAATCTAAAATACTAACTCCGACCAAAAAAATAATACACCTTTTTTTAACCATTATAAGATCCAAATTAGATATTAAAGAATGACTAATAAGTGGGTAAATGTTTTTTTTAGTTGAAATAAGTGATTTACCCAATCTCGTATAAGATATAGAGATAATGGGCTTTATAAACCTTTTTTTACTGTTTTTTAAGTTTATAGACCCCGTAATAAATTCTTTAATTATATAGACCTTTTCATATATAGTGTTCCATTTTATACCCTTCAATGTTTTTTTATTTTTTTAAAAGTTAACTTCTTTAATAATAAATTTGAAAAATGGGTACAAAAAACCTTCAAATTAAATATAATATATATTATAAGGAAAAAAATAATAGTTTATTATATTCAATCCCTAATAAAAATATCTAAGTACGTACATTACAATTAACATTATTAATTATTGCAACAAAATAACTTGTGTATTGTGATACAATATTTCACCTTTATTGTAATACAATATATATTACTACCGTAGATATTCCATATTGTAATACAATGAATAATTTAGTGTAATTATTCATGTATTACAATAAATACAATTTTTATTGTAAGTATATTGTAATTGATTATTCTAATCGCATATGTAAATATTACAAACAAAGCTAATGTCAATATATATGTTATGCTATAAATTAGTGCATACTCATATTATATGAATGTAGAATTTCAAAAAAAAAATTCTCTTTAAAAATAGTTTTCAATTTTATTATTAAAGTATATTAACTTTTTATTAAACTAAAACAATTAGGGTAAACAAGTAATAACAACAACAAAAGGGTTTATATACTTAAAAGATTTATTATAGGGTCTATTAACTAAATAAATTATGAAAAAGGGTCATAATCCTCCAATTATCTCTAAGGTATATTCAATGAGAGGTTTAAAAATGCCATAGGATATACTCTATTTCCATAATGTAAACCAGAATCTCTAGTTAAGGGTGGATAAATCTTTTTTAATCTATCATGGTCGACAACATATATTTAGCGCGTGTTTGGCAATTGTGAGGTTTTTTAGGGGTTGAGTATTTTTTAGGAGTTAAGAGTTTATTTTGTGTATTATAGAGATGTGGGAGTTGGAGATTTTATTTTGAAAATAACCTTGTAAAAAAGTTGATTGGTGTTGGTATAAGGTTTGTGGGTGTGTATTTATGTGAAAATATCCAAAATAGCCTTGTAGAAGCCCCTTCCCATTGCCCCAATTTCTGCAGCCCCCTCACTATTCATCTTCCTCCTTCCATTCAAAGAGCACAAAGGTAGGGATGGCAGAGCAGCACCGTCGCCGCCATCGAAGCCGACCTCTCCAAAGGTGACCTGCACCGCCATCGTCCTCCTCACCCTCACCGGATTCACCGCCTTCTGCATCAGCCACCCCCCTATCGATTTGGGTACTGACTACTGTTCAGCCAATTTATCAATCGATTTCGATGTCAGTTTCAATGCTCTCCAGTCTCCACTGATTGCATCCAGCCGGTGGGATGGCCAAGTCAGGGTCACTTGGTGACGGCTACGGACGGAACTCTATGAATCAAAGGTTGAAGCTTTTCACGCCAAAGGGTAGAAAAGAGATTAATTTTGGAAACTAATGAAACAACCTCCTAAAGCTCCACCCCCCAAGCTTCTGAAATTGGTGGAAATAAACTCAACGTCAAACTCCGGCACCTACCAGCAAAGATGCTTCCAAACACCGAGCAATCAGTTGGGAAAAAAATTAACCTCTTATAACCTAACCTAATCCGCTTTCAAACACGGCCTTAGGGTGTGTTTTCCTCACCCAAATTTTAAGAGGTGTAAGGAGTGGAGGTAGGGGACATTTTACTACCTTGGGGGTGGGGTTAAGATAGGGGACATTTCCACCTCCTTCACACCCTTAAATGATGTATTGCAGAAAGCAGGTCCGAATTTGACAACATTTAGGTTCCGTTTGGTAATACAAGTGTAGATTTTTAGAGTTTTTGGTATAATATTTTATAGTTTTAAATAAGTTAAATATAATATTTTAGTTTAATTAGCTTTTTAAATTAGATTTTTAACAACTATATATTCACCTCAAACTTTTAATTAATTATAACTTTTTTTTATATTTACAGATCTATTCATTTTCTCTTATCTCATCAACTAGTTTGTAACAATTACTCTATCAAATGGGTTACCAATCACCTTACTAGCTTATAAATACTCTAATTTAACATATATTTAACACACTTAATCCATCAACTTTATCTACTCATCAGTTACGTGTTAATAGACAGACCCTTAATATATCCTTTTAAGTCAAAATGTTACATATTTGATTTCCACCTATCACTCAACGTCAAAAATCACCGTCTTAATCACTCTAATAGATCATGTAAGAATTGGGTTGTAGGTAGACCTGTCAATCGGATCATTCGGGTCGGATCGGGTTCGGGTCGGGTCATTTCGGGTTTCGGGTAAAATGGATTTCGGGTAAAAAGAGTCTCGGGTAGATCGGGTTAACTCAAACCCGGGTTCAATTTCGGGTTAGTTAATTTTTTTATTTTTTAATAAAAAATCGTATTTTGATGATTTTGTGATAACTTCAAAATGTAAATTTAAAGATGTGATTGGTAAATTGTTCTTTTTAGGCTCTATACATATTAGAAAATGTCATCTAAGCTCGAGCGCTTGTAATTATATACTACATCCAATCTAAAATATTTGATTTTTACTAATACTAATTATTTTCAATAAAATTTAAACCTCTATAAAATATGAAAGTTTTAATTAACTTTTTGAAAATTTTCCATACAGATTAGTAATGAATAATGAGTATCTAAATTTAATTAAATTTTTTAATATTTTATAGAATTATTTTATCTTTTTAAAAACATGTTGAAAATAAAAAAAATCAGATATTACCGATCGGAGGGAGTAATATACAATACAAATAAATATAAAAGTTAATTTAAAAAAGAAGATCGAGTGTTTGTAATTATAAAATGTAATAAAATGGAATTTCTATGAATAACTTTAATAATATATAATTATAAATTAATTAATTTTAATAATATATTAATTACTAAACTTACCCTAATATAACTTTGAGGTTTTCTTGGCTTTTTATTAATTAGTCAAAGTTTTGTTTTAACAAATCTGGCGGGTCAGCGGGTCACCAGATCGAAACCCATTTGACCCAAAAAAATATCAGTTTTTCGGGTTCGGGTCAAAAAAAAAAATTCCCGGGTCAAAATTTTCGGGTCTTGACCCAAAAAATCTCGGGCAATCCGGTCGGGTTTTGTTTTGACAAGTCTAGTTGTAGGGGTACTTGTAATATGTCTACTCTCCCCTTGCATGGGGATTTATTTAACATCATTTGCAAGGATGATCATGAGTGAACCTTACCTCGGCAAGACATTCTAATGTTTGCCTACTAACAAAAAAAAAGATCCTCTACAACATCCCCTACTCTACAAAAAAAAAATTGACATATATTTAATCTTAAAAAAATTTAAAAAATTATATTTATAATCTTAACATCTATGTTTGTATATTTATAAAACTTTATTTTAAAAAATCATGTTTTAAAATTTTTAATAATTATATGTTGTAAACTATTGCCTTTTTAATTTTTAAAAATTTGAAAACATCATTTTTCAAAATAAAATTTTATAAATATATAAATACAAATGTTAGGAATAAAAATATAATTTTGATATTTTTTTAAGATTAAATAAATTAGTGGAGTAGGGAGTGGGTTAAGAATTGGGTTGTAGGGAGTGGCGGATCTAGTGTATCAAAGCTAGGTGAGCAGAAATGTTTTAGTCATGACAAAGAGAAAAAAAATTAACAAGCCAAAATACGATTATTATATAGTACTTCATAAAAAATACAAAAGAAATTCAAGATTTATCAATTATAAGAGTTACAGAGTATTCGACATTCATAATAATAAATAGTTTCATGACAAATAAAATATGATCAATGAAATTGCGCTCTACGATCTGCCGTCGACTCGAAATGGCCAATGACTTCCTACGTGTCAATATTGTCAACGTATTGTTTTTCAATATGGAGCATCATACAACCCGAAAGATATCCTTCTTCCATCTTGTTTCTGAGCCTGGTCTTTATAATCTTCATTGCTGAAAATGCGCGCTCAGTAGTTGCAGTAGAAATAGGAAGTGTCAAGACCAAACAAATCAATCTATCAACCAGGGGGAAAATTTGTGTCAAATCTGTTTCAACTAGACGTCTACACAATTGTGCAAGGCTTGATAGTTTCTGAAAATCATTTCCCAAAACTACTTTATATTTGTAATGCTCTAACTGTAATCTCAAAGCTACTACCTCAGATGTCTCAAAGTCTGTCGGATAAAACTTCTCAGCAAGCTTGCAAATCTTGTCAACGTCGAACTTCTTGAATATATTTTTTGGATCCAATGAAGAGCTCAGAATCAGTAGCTTCATAGTTTCATCGGTGAACCTATCATTCAACTCCATCATCTGAACATCTATTATCACATTAAAAACATCAAAATGATAATAATGTTCATATGTAACAACATTACTGAAGGTTCGATAATATAAAACTAAGTAATATAGAAATACTCTAGAAGGGGGGTTGAATAGAGTATGCCGGATTTTCGCAGAAAGTCTCAAGACTTTTGAAGCTCGTGCCAAAACCCTTTGAGATTAGACTTAGTCTTTTCTCTGAAAACCTGAATCACAACGTTAAACAATTCGAACCAAGTGCGGAAATAAGGTAAAGCAATAAGTAAAGGACTCGATGAGTTGTTTACGAGGTTCGACACGAACTTGGCCTACGTCCCCGCCTAGGGTTCTTCCATAACCCTAGGATTCAACCGGCTTTTATTGATTCACAAGACTTAGGATCCTAGTAGCTCCCCGAGAAGCCTCTCTCCTATACAATTGCAATCTAGTCAACTCACGTTCCCTTGGAGTCCTAGAACAATCTAGAAGAGCCCCACCTCTCTATGCTATCTAGTACAATCCTCTTACACTTAGTGAATCAATCACCTAGTGTTCACTTCCCGAGTTACAAACTCTCGAGTATAACACTATAACTGAATATATCCTATAAGCTCACTGTGTAGCTCTCAAATGCTTTGAAATGAAATAACAGACTCTTAGGACAAGCAGATAGCACACGAAGACAGATTTCTCTTGAAGGCTTGGAGTGTATGAAAGGCTCGTGTTCAATGAATGTATCTCTTCTGTCTTCATCTTCCTTCTCTTTATATTGAGACAAATCGGCGCCAAGGATCTTCTCCAACGGCTAGTCTAGATCATGGCTTGAGCTGGATCTTCTATCTTTGGAAACTTCGAAGGCCACAATCTTTCCGATTTGAATCTTCTCAAATTGCATCACAAGGAAGGAAATAATTCGAAAATACTTCCTGAAAGGTTAGTTAAATATATAATAATATAATGGAAGTATATAATATAATATTTTCGAACAAAATATCATATAGACCAGGTTTTGTATTTCATCAACACTGTTAGAGCTCCAAGACCTTTGACACAGACATACTGTCAAGGCCTTTGAAACTTATTCCGATTTTCATCAAGGGAGGGAGTTATCAATTACGTTTCTGACAGCCACGACATGTGCCCATTGAATAAGCTGCATCCATACTAGGCATTTCAAGACCATGATCTTCTCCAAATTGTAATACACTTTTCCAGAAAACTATCCCAACCATCATCTCTCAAAGCTTGAAGAAATGTTTTTGTACTTGAAACCAAATTCATGGCATTAACAATGTCTTGAGACTGTTTTTGCAAGGCTTGAGAAAGTAAATCAGTAATTCCCATTACTTTGTTGGTGAGCAACAAACAAAACACAAAGTCAAATGCCCTTAATACTTTAAGGTATCCTTTTGCATCACCTCTTACACTTCCCATGAGATCTTTATCAATCATCATGCTTTGAAGAAGTTGAGTAGTTTCCTTATATACATGGACTAATGTACTAACGGAAGAAAAGTGAGACCCCCATCTAGTCATACCTACTCGCTTCAAGCTACGGATTTGGTTAAGCCCTCTTCCTGTTTCACGATCTCCAGCAACTAATTTTTCTTCAATTTCTGCCTCTTGAATATCTCTTAACTGATTTGTACGCTTTGATGAAGAGCCAATGAACACCACAATGGAACTTAGCATCTAAAAGAACAATTGCATATCATGTACATCTCTAGCACATGCATTCAAAGCTAATTGCAATCGATGAGCAAAACAGTGAACATAATAGGCATATGGGCAATCTTCAAGGAATAATGCTTTCAATCCATGAAATTAACCACACATATTGCTAGCCCCATCGTAACCTTGACCACGCAAATTTTGTGTTTGGAGATTGTTTCTGGAAAGCACACTACATATGTGCTTCTTCAGATTAGTTGAAGTAGTGTCTTCAACCGTTAAGATATCAAGAAACCGTTCTTAAAGAAACCCATCTTCATCAACAAACCTTATAATAATGATCATTTGCTCCCTATGACATGTAAGACCCGGGGTCTTAAGAGGCGCCAGCCCATGCCGCCATGCCCTCTGAGGTCCGTTGTCCTCACTTGGAGCTCGAAAAGGAAGAGCTCTTGTGACATGAGTAGGGCTTGAATCACTTATAAATCACTCCCAACATCCTTAATGATATCCGATGTGGGACGGGGTGTTACAATCTCCCCCACTTAAAGCACTGACGACCCCGTCAGGCCCAAGGGACTGCCCTCTGGGAGGAGCATACCCGAGCATACTGTCGGCGCACCTCCGAGCCCGGAGTCGGCTCTGATACCATCAGTAAGACCCGGGGTCTTAAGAGGCGCCAGCCCATGCCGCCATGCCCTCTGAGGTCCGTTGTCCTCACTTGGAGCTCGAAAAGGAAGAGCTCTTGTGACACGAGTAGGGCTTGAATCACTTATAAATCACTCCCAACATCCTTAATGATATCCGATGTGGGACGGGGTGTTACATGACATACATCAAGTGATTCATCAACTAAGATACAAAACTCGGCATCTCCAATTTCTGCACGAATTCTACCTCGGATTTTGGTAGCAATTATATCTAAGATCTCCTTCTAAATCGATGGTGCGATGTACATCGCGTGCTTGGGAGCTTTATCAAGAATAACTTTCGCAATGTCTTCATTCAAATCTGGAAAAGACTTTATCAACTCAATAAAATGTCCTTTACTAGCAGAGTCAACAGATTCATCATGACCTCTAAAAGACAAGCCTTCCTTTCCAAGATACTTGACAACTGCTATTGTTGTCTTTAGACGCAACCTATTCTGCCTTATCATTTCTGGCGGTAGTTTTTCAATCACTCTATCTATGTGCTGAGAAGTTTCCCGTAAGCTGCTCCAGTTTTGAATATTATATTGATGAGTTGAATTCACCTTCCCCACATGTTGTGCACAAATTCCTTTATTCCCTGCCGACATTCTACTCCAATTGCAACACCCTTCGATAGTGAATAAAGGATGTTTTGGTGGATTTTTCTTAAAACGAAAGCAAGGAAAACAGAACACTTTGTCTTTGGCTTCTGAATAATCCATCCAAGGGAAGAGTGTGAAGCACCTATATTGAAAACGTCGATTATTATGTCCATCAGAGGTTTGTGGATAATTTTGTAGCTTGGGTTGACAAGGTCCCATAAGGATGTACGGTCTCCGGTTATGATCCTCTTGATTCACTGGAAATGTATAAATCATTTCACGCAATCCAGGATCAGCTTGGATACGGGATTCAAGTGTATCGTTAGCTACAACTGGATACACCCTTTTATCATGTTCTGATGGAGTTTCAACTTCATTAACTGGCAAGAAAGAACTAGAGATGGGAGTCTCTGATGCAGGTAGTGTTGAAGTTTGAGTCTCTGATGCAATCGGTGTTGAAGTTTGATTATTATCATCTTTCTTACAGAAGGACAAAATATTCTTCAATCGTTTGGGTTTCGGATGATTAGACATCCTATTGAATCAAAAGTAACAAAAAAAATATATAAACAATAAAGTATATAAATTCATTCAGGTGATATTGTATTACAATTGACCACTCGGTAAAATAATATATAAGCATAAAAAATAGATGATATAAAATACTAATCTCATCTCAATGTCTACAATCAAATTCCCAAACGATTCAAAACCCTAATTTAGTAAATTAGAAATTGAATAAAGAATAATTAGAAGAAGAGTAAAAAAAGATACCTCACAAATTAGATTAAAGAAGTGGACCGAAGTTGAAGTTTGTCAAACGTCGAAAAATACGTGTTGCGTAGCCTAATAATACCGACTTTTGCTGATATGTGCGTGGAACGGTGGAACTTGGAAGGAGGGTGAGCCGTGAGGCAGTACGTGCATTTGATTCCAAATTAAAAAAAAAACGAAGCTTTGCTTTTGAATCTATATATAACCTTAATTTAGAAGACTTTGCTTACGTGTCAATCTTAGATGAGTTTTAGGAATATTGACCAATTATGTTTTTTTTCCTTGATTTTTTTATTTCTCATTTTCTCTTTTTTCCATTAATTTTTTTAATCATCCATTCTCTTTTATTCTTAACATATTTACTAACAATCTATATGTAACCTTAATTTAGAAGACTTTGCTTACGTGTCAATCTTAGAGGAGTTTTAGGAATATTGACCAATTATGTTTTTTTCCCTGATTTTTTTATTTCTCCTTTTCTCTTTTTTTTCCATTAATTTTTTTAATCCTCCATTCTCTTTTATTCTTAACATATTTACTAACGATCTATATATAACCTTAATTTAGAAGACTTTGCTTACGTGTCAATCTTAGAGGAGTTTTAGGAATATTGACCAATTATGTTTTTTTCCTTGATTTTTTTATTTCTCATTTTCTCTTTTTTTCCATTAATTTTTTAATCCTCCATTCTATTTTATTCTTAACATATTTACTAACAATCTATATATAACCTTAATTTAGAAGACTTTACTTACGTGTCAATCTTAGATGAGTTTTAGGAATATTGACCAATTATGTTTTTTTCCTTGATTTTTTTATTTCTCATTTTCTCTTTTTTTCCATTAATTTTTTTAATCCTCCATTCTCTTTTATTCTTAACATATTTACTAACAATCTATATATAACCTTAATTTAGAAGACTTTGCTTACGTGTCAATCTTAGAGGAGTTTTAGGAATATTGACCAATTATGTTTTTTTCCTTGATTTTTTTATTTCTCCTTTTCTCTTTTTTTTCCATTAATTTTTTTAATCCTCCATTCTCTTTTATTCTTAACATATTTACTAACGATCTATATATAACCTTAATTTAGAAGACTTTGCTTACGTGTCAATCTTAGAGGAGTTTTAGGAATATTGACCAATTATGTTTTTTTCCTTGATTTTTTTATTTCTCATTTTCTCTTTTTTTCCATTAATTTTTTTAATCCTCCATTCTATTTTATTCTTAACATATTTACTAACAATTGGGCTTAATTCAAAATATTGAATTCAATCTAATATAACCATTAGGCTTAACGCACATTTATGTACTAACTATCTATATCTATATAATTAATAACTTAAAACCGAATACTTTCGGCTTACGTGGCATCCTCTCCATAATTCTCTCCCTCTTGAGCAATCAAATTTTTTCTTTTTATTTCTTTTTTTCATTTTTTCTCCCTCTTCCTACTTTGGAATGAAAAACGCTTAGGGTTCAATTTCCATTTTTCACGCCTCCTCCTTTCTTTTCTTCTCCCGTTCTTTCTCCTTCTTTCAGACGTCTGTGGTTGTCCCTTCTCGGCTCCTCTTCTTGGCCTATTCGTTGATGGCCTTTTCTCGCCTCCTCTTCTTCTCCCATTCTTTCTCCTTCTCCTCCTTCTTTCTCCTTCTTTCGGGCTCCTAGATCGTGACCGAGTTCAGACCCGGAATCATCACCCTCGACGGCCATGCCGACGATTGGAAGCCGGTTAACAGCCTGGACTTCTCTCTCCTTTCTGATCTTGGCAGACACCGGTGACGAGTGTGGGTGGCGCGCAGTGAACGACACCGACGATTCTTAGTTCGCGCAATTAGGTATTTGTCCTGTTTTTCATTTCAATTTTCCGAAATTTAGGATTTAATATTTGGATTTTGGTATTTTGTGAGTTGCTTTAGGGATTTGATTGGACTAAACTCTTGAATTTAGGGTTAGAGAATAAAATTTGGATAAATTGAAAGGCTACTTGAGGATATTCATAAGGCGATTTTATCCTAGCAATTTGGGTATTTTGTGAGTTGCTTTGGGGATTTCATCCTAGCAATTTCTCTCCTTTTGACATTCATAAGGCGATTGAAAGGCTACTTGAGGATATTAGTTATGTAGGTTGTAATATCAGCTCCGATTACTAATTTTGTAGGTTGTATATTAGTTCTAATCGTTAGATGTAAATATTGAAATAAGTTTTGATAGGCTTTTGTTATAAATTGAAATCATGATTTGGGAAAGAAATCATAATCTCCTATGTTTTCAACTTTTGCTTTTGCTTTCATCCAATCTTATTTGATATGACTCATGAATTCAGTTTTTTCCCCTTCCTATATCGTTCATATATTGTCATTTTGATTTGGGAATATGCATTTAATTTTATTACAATCTCCAATATTATTATCAAAAAAATCATAATCTCATGTTCTTTCCTAAAAGAATAATATATCAGCGACCTAGGCTCACAGGATTAGGTGCATATTCTTTTTTCACATGTTATTCTTCCATTCCTTTTAGTCTTGTTTTGCTAATGTATCATTGAATGCAGGATCTAATCAAATCCATTCATTTTGGAAACACCAACCCTATTTGTCACGCGTTTGATCCTGAAGCTAAGGATGGCCATGATTTTCTGATAGGAATGGCTTCTGGTGATGGTAATGGATCTCTCACCTTTGTTATGAAGTCTTTTTTATGAACAGAAAGGTTAATATTTTGTTGATTTTGTTGTTGTAGTATACTCAGTTTCATTGAGGCAGCAATTGCAAGATCTTGGAAAGAAGTTGGCTGGTGCACAACATTATAATAGGGATGGTTCTGTCAATATGTGCTAGAGATGGATATTGAGAAAAGGAAGCAAGTTGAAGATGCTTTGAACAGTTTGAGAAGTCACTGGTGGAGATTAAGAGAAGAATTAATTGGTTATTGAATTGTCTTATATGCTTTTAGTCTCGCAGGTGTATTTACTATCATGTTTTTTTTTAATATTCTTCCTTTAAATCATATATTGATGTTGGTCTCATCACTTATCATTACTTTCATTACAGAATTACAGGGCGATTACAAGATTAAGTTAATAACATGGTTGATGGCTTTTTGCATGCCAGGTTTGATAATGTTACAGCTGCTAGGTTTGCGAGCTTACCATGGATGTATGTGATTTATATGCAAGCAACTGCTACTTTTAGCCTAAACTTAATTTTTCCTTACAAAATTTGTTTATCTAGGACTATGATCATTCTAAAGCAGGAGATATTTTATGTAATGTAATTGAGAGATGTAGTCAAATATGTGAATGGGAGAGGAACATCTGGAAGGGTTGGACTCAATTTATTTCAACATCCAATTAAGTATTCCTCTTGACGTTGTTTAGCCATATTTTTTCAAGTTTTGCGCAATAACTCCGCACTTTGTGAACACCTGAACAATATTATTTTATTTAACTATCCCATCATTTTAATTTTACATTATTACTTTCTTCTTCCTTATAATAATTATTTTATTTTTTATTTTTTTATATTTTCCTCGCAATCGCGCCATGGCGCGGGAATTATACTAGTTAACATTTAAAAGGTCTTTAATTAATTAAGCCAACTATGGCACTACCCACCTAACAAAAATTCCACCCAATAATATTTTTTTTTACCTTGCCCCAAAAAAATTGACCCAGCCGGTGGTGGGTATGCTTCCACAGCCGTTCGCCTCTACTAGGGGATCTTGTTTGATCATAGATCATCCAAATGTTTAGTATGCTCAAATTTAGAATTTACCGTGTTGCTATGACAAAAAAAAAAGATTTACACAGTTAAAAATAATTGTACTTTAATAAGAATTAACGTTAAATAAAAATAATACGAAGTTTGAAAAATATAAATTTATATACAAATTATTCACATATTAACAAAAATAATATACAAACTAGTATATATAGTTCCCGTGTCATTGCACGTTTGTGTTAAAATTAAGGAATATTTACATTTTATGGGATGATTTTCTTTTTTAGTTGAAACATTATTATTTAAAAAAATAAAATAAAATATAATTAATTATATAAAGTTTGTTTCAACTTTATTACAATTACAGGGGATTACTTAAGTAAAAATGTAAGTGAAGAAATCTTATTGAGCACTAAAAAAAATCCAATATCTCTATAACTTTTGTTAAAAATTATGTTTTGAACTAATCTATTTGATTGGTAGAAAAAAATTAATGTATTTTAAACTTTATTTAAAAATAATAATATTTTAAACAAATCTCATTGGTTGCTAATTCTATATCTAGAATTAAGCTAAGGATGACACATAAGCAAAAGTTCATATGTTTTACGAGTTTACTAGTGTAATACCCGTGCCTTTAAGACATGGGAGCTTGATCCATTTTAATTTGAACATCATTTTATATATCTATATAATACTATATTAACACATATATACGTGTTTACAACAAAAGTATGTATAAAGTATTTTTTTTATAATTTATAAATTAGTTGAAAAGAGATATGTACGGTACAAATTTTGAAAAATGATTTAATAAGGTAAAGTAGTAATGATACTCAAACACACCACCTAATATAATTTGAAATAAATATATAATTATTATCATTATCATAGATCTAAAAAGTAAAATATAAGCTCCCGTACAAATATTAAAAAATCATAAGCACATGATTGTGTGAATAATTTTGAAGTTATGTAGATATACATAACTTATTCATTATTTTCATGAGAAAGATGGTTAGAAAGAGAGAGAAATAAATAGTGAAAATAAAGGTAAGATGGTAAAAAAAAAGATCCTTAAAGGTAGAAAAGTGATTTAAGAAGCCTCATCCAAGATGTAAAATAAGCATTAGTAATGCTTGTGAGTTTTAAAATATTATTGATTTTTCGATAGTCATTTAAGATGTCTAAAATAATTAAATTGTGAAAAAACACTTTTTTGGCTCTAATTAATTTTTTAAATCGAATATTTACAA
Source organism: Persicaria tinctoria (assembly GCA_037127255.1). Lineage (NCBI taxonomy): Eukaryota > Viridiplantae > Streptophyta > Magnoliopsida > Caryophyllales > Polygonaceae > Persicaria > Persicaria tinctoria. The sequence continues at coordinate 15,864,328 of JBANSL010000020.1, read as the reverse complement.
ATTGATTAGTACATGTTCGTTGTAGAATTAATATTATGAATAGAAGATTACCTATTATTGAAATTAATTTATTAAAAATTTGAAAAAATAATATTTTATATAATTTTTACCATCCTAACAAAGCGTGAATGAATATTAAACAACATATTTAGCTAAACGAATAGAGAGAGTCGTAAATTTTAACATGATTGGGATAAATGTGATATAATAAACAAATATTTAAATGAATTCAATCCGTTAAGATAATGAATACAGGCAATCCGATTACATCTTTGATTAATTTATTTGAAAATGAAATACTTGAATGGTTGGTGAGAAAATATGAATATATGTGAAAAAATAATATATACTCCGTAGCATTTTATAAACTGACATTGGATATGGGTATATGTAGAGTATAAATTTCCAAAAATAAAATATACCAAGATTCAAATTTAAGTTCAATGTATGTAGACGAATTATGAGAATATTGCAATTGGAAAAAAAAATGGAAACATGTCTCAATATTTACGGCAATATAACCGGAAAAAAAAAGGAATGAATTCAAATTATATTTAAAATAGGAAACAAATATTTTAAAGTTTCCATAATAATATTGACCAATAAGAAAATTCCATTTGAATAAAAAAATCAACTTTAATTGTGGGCGTGACACGTCAGCAAAATGCTAGCAGAATTAGTAATATTAATAGATAGATAGATAATAGATAATAGATAGATATATAATAGATATATTGCAATCGGAAAAAAAAATGGAAACATGTCTCAATATTTACGGCAATATAACCGAAAATAAAAAAAAAGGAATGGATTCAAATCATATTTAAAATAGGAAACAAATATTTTAAAGTTTCCATAAGAATATTGACCAATAAGAAAATCTCATTTGAATAAAAAATTCAACTTTAATTGTGGGCGTGACACGTCAGCAAAATACTAGCAGAATTAGTAATATTAATAGATAGATAAATAGATAATAGATAATAGATAGATATATAATAGATATATTGCAATCAGAAAAAAAAATTGGAAACATGTCTCAATATTTACGGCAATATAACCGAAAAAAAAAGGAATGGATTCAAATCACATTTAAAATAGAAAACAAATATTTTAAAGTTTCCATAATAATATTGACCAATAAGAAAATCTCATTTGAATAAAAAATTCAACTTTAATTGTGGGCGTGACACGTCAGCAAAATGCTAGCAGAATTAGTAATATTAATAGATAATAGATAGATAGATAGATATATTGCAATCGGAAAAAAAAAATGGAAACGTGTCTCAATATTTACGGCAATATAACCGAAAAAAAAGGAATGGATTCAAATCATATTTAAAATAGGAAACAAATATTTTAAAGTTTCCATTGAATTCCAGATGAGAGGACTGCCCCATGACCGGTGGAAGAGGAAGGATGAGAAGTGATTTCTCTGTTATATTCGATTCTGATTATATATTGAGTAGTGTTGCCAGTTAGGTTAGGGTGAATGAGAGTAAAACGGTAAAACAAATCTCTGCAGATATGAAATTAATAGCGGATATAACTCAAAAAATAAAGTAATATCGATTGGATTTTAATAATTTAAAAAATCTCTGCAGATATGAAATTAGGATAAATGTGTAATTTTTTGGTTAAATAAAAGAGATAAACATTGGTTAATTGGTTAATTGAAGTAATAACGGATGAAACTTAAAAAAAATAGTAACATAATAGTTTGTAATTGGTTAAAAAATCCCCGCAGATCTGAAAATTTTAATTATTTTAACAAAAAAGTAACAGAATGTTTTGTAATTGGTTTAAAAAATTTCTGCAAATCTGTAAAGTTTAATTATTTTAATTAAAACAGTTTAAATTAAATTAAAAAAATCTTTGCAGATCTGAAATTAGGATAAATGTGTAATCTTTTGGTTCAATAAAAGAGATAAATATTGGTTAATTGGGTAATGTGAATTTGTGATTTTTTTTTATTTAGGGTGTTTTATATAGTGTTTTATGTACAACAACTGATTTTGTTAGACGAAGCGTTGTATCCTTAGGTTTTTCGAGATTCATGGGATGTTCCTCGATGATGAAACCAATGGAAAGGAGCGGACACTATGAATGGGAGGATCATCGCACACCATGAGCCAAATGGAAAGGAAGCATATGGGGATAAGTTACCACCTTAGGTGACTGTCACGATAACCAAGAGGCTTTCATTGACTGCCCACAAGCCGAGGAAATGTTCAGGACTGCATACACACCTAGGAAAGGTTGAAGGAGAACCTGTGAGAGATTTCAGATTTGTATTTTTAGTGTTTGTAGTGTGCAATAGGAAATGTGTTAAATTAGAAGTGTCATGTGAACATTTTGTGCACGTAAATGAATTTGAGGTGCATTGATGGCGTTTCAAATTGGATAGAATGAACCTGTGAGAGCGGAAAGTCATTGTTGTAGTTGATCATTCATTCAATTTTAGTATCGATCATGATTAATTAGATTCATGTGCAATGTCGAGATGCAGCGATGCAAAATAAAAATAAAAATTGTAAACGTTATAAATAAAAGAGTTTTAAACAATTGGAGAAGCAATTGAGGATTTATCCTAAATTTCGATTTTTAAACAATTGGAAAATCAAATGGGGATTTATCATAAATTTTTATTTTTAAACAATTGGAGAAGTAATTGGGGATTTATCCTAAATTTCTAACTTTAAATGTATGGCCGCCACGTGTCCCATTTTGCAAGTGTTTTAGTATTATATTAGATATATTAGATATAGATTATTTACATATTAACACTAAATTGGCAACCAAAAAATTATTTTGGGGTTATCAAATTTGATCACAAGGATCAACCATAAAATTAACAATCATAATTTCAAGCCTCAATTAATTCGAATTTCGGCCCAAAATAAAATTTTCATTGCCAATTCGGCATTTTCACTTGAATTTTTAGCATCAAACCATATTGAAAAACATAAGAACTCAAATCTTGTATACAAGTTGATGACTTACTCGGTTACTCCTATTATCAATTGATTTTATGATGAAACTCCAGAAATCTTGTGTGCTCGGTTTGGACTAGTGCATGATGCGCTCAGATGTGTGAGACGTCTACATTATATAGTTCATTGGAATTTAATAGTATTACTTATCAACCAAAAATTAAATGGAAATTTAATTTGCAAACATGGGACTTGGTTGTTAATCATTTTGTTAATTTGGTAATCCTTTTGTCTCCAAACCAAAAAAAAAAATATCTCTAGCTTGTCTCTGCCTAACAATGTTCATCTGCAGCCAAACAGTGTTGTTTCTCTGCCTCACAACATACAATATTTGGTAGAACTTGACTCTTAAGAGAGTTTTAGACACCACAAATTATTAAGACCTGACAGTTGCCCACAAGATTATCAATTCAATCACGAACATAATAAGTTAATAACATTGATTGACAGTTAACTCACTTACCTACTATCTTGCAACAATGAAGCTAATCAAAAAGGTTGATTGAATAAAATGTGTCCAAAACCAATCCTAAACTTGAGGATGAGTCAAAGATGAATATGAAGATTAAGGCATGTCTTTCAAGGTCCTTCCCATTTGCAGCCATGGTGATGGTTTCCTGCTTGGAAGTTGGGCTCAGCACTCTCAGCAAAGAAGCCATGTCCGATGGAATGAACAGCTTCGTCTTCGTTGTCTACTCCAATTCCCTCGCCACTCTCCTCCTTTACCCCTTCGCCTTCGTCCTTAACAGGTAAATGCTCTTGGTGTACCTCATCGCAATGTACGTAAATTTTTGTGCTAACGGATATGAGTGTTCAATGTGCAGAACAAATAGGCCCCCTCTCAGTCTCTCTATCCTCTCTAAGATCTTCCTCCTCGGCCTCGTTGGGTATGTCAAAATTGCTTATATGCCAAATGGGTTTCGCTTCGGTGATGTAAGACTTTGTGTTTTGTTGTTGCTGTAGCATTGCAGTTATGTACAACTGTGCATTTGCCGGTGTGGGATACAGCTCCCCTACGCTCGCCCTTGCTATCTCCAACCTTGGCCCGGCTTTCACTTTCTTGCTCTCTGTCATCTTCAGGTTAGTACAGTTTTAGCCTTTGAGGAGTATCTTTAACATGTATGATTATTTTTTTATCTCCTACACATCGGCTTAAGCTTTTATTGTGATCGATGAATAGGGTGGAGAGGCTGGATATAAGGATCCTAGGAAGCTGGGTCAAAGTCCTTGGTACAATCATTTCAATGTCGGGTGCTCTAATCGTAACTTTCTATAGAGGCTTTCCGATTGGTTCATCAGAAGCACAACCTCTCAACCAGTATGGAGTTGAAGGTGGAGGAGCTGCTGGTTCAAGGGATTGGGTCATTGGAGGTATCCTTCTTGCAGTTGCAGGTATTGCCTTCTCGGTGTGGAGCATCTTTAAGGTAAGAGGTTAATGGGTTTCTCCTTTTATTCTTCGTACTGCATTTCATACTCGGTTGCTCTAAAAATGGTGGATTTCTGTTTTGTGACATCTGAAGGCTGTGATACTTAAGGAATACCCGTCAGAGATCACTATCTTGTTCTTCTATTGCCTCTTCGGCTCAATTCAATCAGCAATTGTCGCGATGGCGTTTGTAAGAGACCTGTCTGCCTGGAAACTAAAGACGGATATTGAGCTTATGGCCATCATCTACTCAGTAAGCAGTATTTATTAGTTCTTTCTAATTTATACTATTAGTTTAGATCTGCAGTATGTATTTATATTATGATCTTACTATGAGAGTTGAGCATCTGATAAATCTTTTAATCCCTGTACCAAAAGTATTCAACTTGTAAATGACTTGCAGTTGAAGGTCACGAATTCCAAAGTCCAAACAACCATAAAACTTGTTATCACCTACAATGGCATGTGATTGGTTTAGTTGCTTTTGAAGTGACTGTTCTTCAATAACCTCCACGTTTTTGTCCCATTTGTACCTTTGGCAACTCCGTCTTGTTCTTTGAGTGAAGACACTGACTGAATCTGCATTTAAGTGATTATTCTTCAATAAGTTCTACCTTTGTCTCTGCTTTCACAGCTTGTTTAGTTCATTCTACCTTTGTCTGTGCTTTCACAAGTTGTTTAGTTCTCATTCAAAAACTTGTCTTGAATATCTTTCTTCATAGACACATAAAGAGAAAGCTAATCACATAAAAGAAACTAAAATAACATTATAATTTGTGAGGGGGGTCTTCTCCTAAGCCTCTTTTTTCTGCATTGTTAGAACTAAGAAGCCATGTGAAATGCTCTTTTTCGAGGGATTCCACTGAACATATGATCTCTAATAGAGATATTGTTTCATGCAGTCTGATTAACATCTTCCCTCTCAGGAATGCCAAACTCCTCCACCTTTCCCTGTAGAATGAAACATTTCTGTCAGCACTGTAATATGACTATGATGTGAACTCGATCAGACACAGGCAAGCTATAACAAGAAAAAATAGTAGTGTCCTTAATTGAATAGCCTGCTGCATAAAGAGCATTGCAATGAGTAGAGCAAACAGTTCCCCAGCGAGACGAGTAAATGTATTGATTATGGAGTACACACCAATAATTGCAAAGAGGAAGAGTAGAAACGCTGTCCAAAAGCAAACCCTACAGAAGACAGCAACTTAAGCTTGTGCCATGAAACCGAAGAAAGTGAGCATGTCTAAGAAGTTTCCACAAAGTTGAAAAGATTCAATACTATGCTGTCCATATCCATATCCATATCCAAAGACAAAACAAACAAACCTTAACGAATAGAACTTAGGGCCATATTTAGGCTAAGCACTACTAGCGATGCAAGCGATGCAGGCTACAAACAACTTCCATGTAACCAATTCCTATCTACCGACCAAGTTAAAAAAAGCTCAAAATCATCTCTCCTTCACTTGCCCAAGACAAAACACACGAACTCAAACACTCAAAAGGCAACCATTACATGTTCCACCAGATGCTGAGAAACTAAACAATCGGAGAAATTAGCGAAGACTCATGATTGACAGCTCAGCTAGTTCTTTCCCCCAAAAATATCTAGCTCGAATATGCTTTTCAGGTAGGCGGATCAAGAACCCCAATTTCAGAGTCTCTGACTTTAAAGGTCATCCTAAACACCTCCTCGAACAAGTCAGGAGAAAGTATATTTATGGCACGCAACAAATCATCGGTCTGGTGTAGGAGGATGCTATTCGCATTCAATGTATATCCATCAGCAAAGATTTTGAGGTAAAATGCCAATTCCACTCCATCACGCATACCCAAATGGTAAAGATAAGCAGTATCCGTCATGTTTGGCCGACCGAGCTGGGCTTTTACTAGCCTTTCGAAGTCAGAATCGGTTAGGGTTCTCCTTTGGTTTTCTATTAGGCCTCTCACTACATCCCAAATCTTCTCGAGTTTTTTGTACTTTTCAATGCCATGCTGAACAAAATTTCTGAGATATCTGAATAGAGTATACATAGTTGAATTAGAGTAGTTTCCCTCGCGATAAACTGCTATCATCTCTGCATGCTGGAGTTGATATAATCTATCCCAGCAACGCGTAATCGTTTTGGCCTTCACCAAAGTTTCAAAATCATCAGAGCAGTGCATAGCTTGGAAGACCCTGGGGATAAAATCCCAAATTTTCTCATACGGAGATAGAAAATAAGGGGATCTTTCGAGGCGGCGACACCTGGCTGGGGTTGTAGCTGAATACATACAGTCAAGGAGACACATAAGATCATCTGGAATAATAAGCGCAGGTTGCTCTTGAAATAAACCGACGATGGTATAATAGAGGGCGCGGATGTCATCGACGGGAGAATCGTTGTTCGGTGGGTTGGCTTGATAGAATGGGAAAAGGAAAGAACCCTTTAAACCGTCACACACAACTGTATGCTGGTTGATAATCCATAGCAAACAAGTCGTCTTTCTAAGACTCAGAATCTGGTGGATGATGCTCTTCAATATGGCTGGAGGAACCGAAAAGTTGCACTCATACAGGAGTTGTCGAAGCGTCTTCAAAGGGCCATACAGAAGACAAATCCTGGCGGTACCATACGAACCTATCTCCATAGGATAGGCCAATCCGTTTCGATAACAAAAACTCTGTAGCTCTCGAAAATAGACCGGCATATGGGACCGATATGCCAGAACGGTGTGTCTCAGATTCCCCACGTCATCTCTATACTAATCTTAAATGAGTTGTCGAAGCGTCTTTATTAGGTATAGCACATACTATGTAGGAGTTGTCGAAGCGTCTTCAAAGGGCCATACAGATCGAGCCACTCATGCGGGACCGGCAGTCCTCATGTTGTGAAATCCCTCTTAAATGAGTTGTCGAAGCGTCTTTATTATGAACTAGGAGCATGCTAGTGTGTTTGAATTTCGTACTGCATTAGAGCATCTTTATTAGGTATAGCACATACTATGTAGCCTCAGCGAGGACTGCCGGTCCCGCATGAGTGGCTCGATCTGAAGATGCTTCGACAACTCATTTAAGATTAGTATAAAGAGGGATTTCACAACATGAGTGGCTCGATCGAGGTTTCAAACTCATTTAAGATTAGTATAAAGAGGGATTTCAAACCCTAAAAACCTCGAAGGGCCATTGGGTACCCTTAACCTGTCCTAAGAGTATGCCGCGAAATTCAGTTTAAATGAAAGTAAAGCGGAAACAAAGTAAAGATACAAGTGTCACGGCAGAACCGATCAAAACCAAATCATGAGTGTGTAATTACCATCTTACTAAATTAGAATATTAGCCATATTCTTCGATTCGCCAAAAGGGAACCCCGTTATATAGACATCGAGCACTCAAATCTGCAGAGAATACCTTTAAAAAAAGAACGGGGAAAGGAATCAGATCGAGCCACTCATGCGGGACCGGCAGTCCTCGTTGAGGCTACATAGTATGTGCTATACCTAATAAAGATGCTCTAATGCAGTACGAAATTCAAACACACTAGCATGCTCCTAGTTCATAATAAGGTGCAGAAATACGGTAAAGGGCCCAAGACAATGCCAAGTGGCATATCCCTCTCCTACCTCCACCCCTTCCGATAGGTGGAGACTGGCCAACTCGTGAATGCATTCCATCATAATCGGGGGGCACGCATGCCTAACCCGCTCCACAATAAAGCCCACAAGCATAATATAAGGAAGTTCATGACTCGATTGACTCAGGGTACCCGATGAGGCTGGGCTACCCTATGACCCTAGCAAAGACTCTAGGACTATCACAGATAACAGCCGTTCTGTTTCAAACGCATAAAGTAAACAGATGCTCAATCAATCAGTGCAACCTAAACAGGATACTACATGGCATGCTTTTATGCATATGCAACACCTAACATAAAATGCAACAACAGACATGAATGTCCAACCTGAGTAAGCCCCCTAGGGAACTTACCTGAAGATGCAGAACAGCAAGATAACACAAGTAAGGGCCCAAATGCAAATCCAAAGCAATCCAAAAGCAATACACACCTATCATCAAGCCATTTCCATAAGCCACAATACTGAAATTCATGCATATGAAATCCAAGTTCTCAACATACTCAAAACCCATCGATAGTAAAACCGTTTTCCAAAACCTTTTCGATACGATCAACATCAACCAAACTCGTTCTTCCAATCAAACTCATTGATAAAATCATACCAACCATATTTTCCAACTCTTAAATCTCAAATTAAGTCAACTCATATTCAAAATGATTTCTCAAATCATACTTGTTCAAATCAAGAGGAATTATCACATTTTCTAAGCCAACCCAAAATCTTGTTTTATCCAAATATTCCGGCATTTTGGTTTTCAACAATAAATCATTTGAGAGACAACCCCTAAAGCTTGAAAACCCCTTTTTAAATTAAATTACCAATAATATTTGTCTAAGATAATCATCAAATTAAATCCATCTTATAAACCCCATTTATAGATCAAAAACAAAAATCACATCTTTTAACAACATCTAATAATAACATAATACATATAATATTTTCAGAAAATATATTGTCCCAAAATTCAAAATAACATATAATAGTAATAAGCCAATAATCTAACAGTAATTAATTATAAAGCATAACATATACTCATAACAACTTAACAATTTGTAAAACAAAACCCATCAAGCCCAAACATCACACTCCCCAACCCGAGCCCAAATCTCAGCCCAAGAGAAAGAAAGAGAGACCCGAGAGAAAAGAGGAACCGGATCTGATGCTCCAGCCCACAACCCGAACCCAATAAAAGAAAGAAATGAGAAGACCCGGATTGGTAAATGATATAACCCGATTTCAAGCTGGATCCGGCCCAAGCTTGCCAGCCCACTAGAGGAAAGAAGGAAAGAAGAATAGAAGACGGGGCCCACGCCCATCTCTTTCCCAGCGTTCTTCTTCCCCAAAACAGACGAACAGGGACGCTGCAAATTGACAGAAAAGACGGAAGAAGGAAACGAAAACCAGACCTCCGGCGACGCCTTTCCATCCCAAACCACCCCCAATCCGACCGACTGCCAAATCCGACCCTTACCCAACCAGAGAGAGCAAAGCGCAAGCGAGAATGAGGGAGAAAGAGCGAGAGAGTACCGAGGCGCGCGATTCCGACTCCGAGGGGCTCCGAGGGCGGATCCGGTTTCGATTGACGGGGAAGGAGCGTCGATGGGGTCCTAGGAGAAGCAAGGGATGAGCAAAAACAGACTTTGGCGGGATTAGAACCGGAATCGAATAAGAAAACAAAATCGACCTTCGAGAGCTCCGGTGAGCGCGAGAGGGCTGGTGGCGGCGTCGGCGGCTCCGGGGCAGTTTCTGGATGTCGGAGGGAGGCGGAACTGTTGCTATTGCTCGTCTAAAGAAGAGGAGGGAATGGGAGCTGTTGGAGCTCGGCTTCTTCACGGCGACGACGAGGACGACTAGGGAGGGTCTGCCGGTGGCTGCTGGGTGGTGGAGTCTGAAAGAAACGGAGGAGGCTGCGTGGAGGTGCAGTGGTGGCAGGGTGATATCGGTGGTAAGAGGCGAGACAGAGCTTGGGGTTTTCTTTGTGGGTTCTTGAGTTTTGCATAGGGCAATGGTGAGAGAGGGGGAAGGATTATTTTGTGGGTTTGAGAGTGAATGGTATTTCTGGCAAATTGCAGACAATAGGGAGAGGGAAGAGGGTGGATTGACTGGATTCTATCCTGAATGTCACAAAACAACAAATATGCAAGCTGTGTTGTGAGGGAAGGAGGCACGCCTCAACCAAGTTCTGAACGAGAGGGAGAAATGGGAAAGAGAAAGGAGAAAAGAAATGGAACTAAAGTGATCCCAAAACTCCAACGTCAAACACCCGGAATATAAATCTGAAACCCGCTCACTCGACCTTATCCCGACCCGTTTAAAATACTTCTTAATTTTCCAAATCCGAATTTAATATAAGACTCCAAATATTATTCTCAAATTTTCGGTACATAAAAGCATAGTATAACGTAATTTAAATTTCCAATTAAATAATGCCGGAACTCGTTTTAAGGATTTCAATTTCGATTTAGGAAATTAAGGACGAGTTTTTTCTTGAAATATCCGAATTTTTATTTTACTTATCTTTTTTTTTTCGACTTAAATCCATTTATATTATTTATTGAAATTTATTATTTAAGAATCCGGGCCTTTACAATAATACTTTTATATTTTACTTAAATTGACATTCACATATTATAAATCATCTCGAGAGTTTCGAAACCATAGGTTATACCATAGCATTACTTATTTCGATAATTTGGTAAGAAGTTACGTAAGTTTAAATTTTTATATATCTAGTTATACACTATTACATGTTAAGAATACAAGAAGTTGAATATTGACTCAATGTTTATTTATTGTGTTTTATATCCTTATTTTGTTAGTTGTCTTTTCTTCGACTATTTAATTTATTTATTTATATTTTTAATGGAGAAAATATAAAAGAGTTTTATCATAAATCGAAGTCTGAAGAATCTAGCTTATTAAGCATCAAACTGATAAGCCAGACAAGTTTATGTGGTCAGTTTCCACCCAAACTAACTGTTTGGCGTGTATTTAGGCTGTTCTAGGAAGCATGGTAATCTTCTACTTACAAACATGGTGCATACATAAGAAAGGGCCAGTTTTCGTATCCATGTTTTCGCCTTTGGGGATTGCCATTGCTGTCATAATGGGCGTTATCTTCCTTGGAGATAGACTCTATCTTGGAAGGTACAGTCTCCTTGCTTCTAAACCACTTGTTATCAAAATTAGACAGTGACTCCATACTGGAAGCTGATTTTTGTCGATGTTTTTAATGGTCCGCGTCATCGGAGCAATAGTCATAGCAATCGGATTTTACGGTGTGATATGGGCGCAATCTACAGAGGAGAAGAGCAACAGCTCAGCTTTGGACTCGGCGAAAGCATCATTGATAGAGGAATATGTTTAGTGCCACATGCTTTTTGTCAATATAATCATATCAAGTGCTACAAAAGAAGTTGATAAGGTGTTTGAAATTGTCTTTTTGTAGCCTAAAAACTTTTATAAAAGTGGTTTTTCAGGCAGCAAAATGTTTTGTTCTCTGTAGGCGTGGCCACGGGTTACGGGTCAACGCGTGACCCGCCGGGTCGTACGGGTCAACGACCCGGCCCGGCGGCCGGGTTGGCGGGTAGGGACGGGTAGCGGGTTAGGGTTAGGGTCGGGAGATCCGTGACCCGTGATCCGTCGGGTTGACCCGCCGGGTCGCCCTATTTTTAAAAAAAAATCCATTGGAGGTGGGGCCCACAGGTCGGGACTAATTATTTTTAAAAAATATAGCCGTTGTAACGGCTAGTAGACTCGGGGCTATAAATACTCGACTCCTCCTATCACAAATCCCATCCAATCCATCAATCACCTATCATTCTATCAATTTGATTTTCAGAAGCTCGTACGTTGTAATCATGTCCGGTGACAACCTCAAAGAGGCGTTGTTTCAAGATCACTACGATAAGGCGGATGTGCAAGCTGATCGATCATTCGTAGCCATTTTTCGTCATTGTGCTAAAAGGTACAAGATGCGGAATAACCTTGGCCATGGTAATTTGAAGTATCACATCACCAACAAGCACCCCGAGAAGATTAAGAACGATGGCGCTTCGGGCTCGAGTGGAACGAGTGGTGGTAAAAACTAGTCTATTATAGATGAGTTCGCCCTTGTCACCGGTCTCAACTGCGGCTATGGCGAAGAGCCCGAGGACGATTCACCGTTCTAGAATGAAATGTTTGATTTCTTTGGAGTCGCGAAGTTGAAGATGTCCGAGTTCAAGGTGCAGTTCCATGTGGCAATGGCATCTGAGAAATCGTCAACCAGAAAGTTTAAATTTGTCCTGCTGATGCTGGTCGAGGGCGTGTTGTTCGGAAAGGAACCCAAAAACTACATTCACGGGTGGGTGGTCGACCTTGTCGGCGACATTGACAGGTTCCTTGCCTTTCCGTGGGGTCGGCTTTGCTACGAGCAAACGAACGAGTTTCTGAACCGTGCAATCGAGAGGAAGCTCCAACACAATGAGAGCAGCTCCAATGCACGCCCGACCTACTGCATGCTGGGTTTCCCTCTCACCTTCCAGGTTCGTACACAAATCTCACTAGACGCCGTATGAACGTTTACTAGGCGTCCAATAATTATTTACTGGACAGAGAGTGCATTTTTACCGGACAACATTTGTTTGTAGCTCTGGGTATACGAAACCCTCCCTCCAGTGGCCGTCCAATTCGCGAACATCATAGATGAGAAGCTGTACCCCAGGTGTCTGCGATAGGAGTTTATGCCTCCATCGAAACCCGACTGCAGGAGGATAAGGAGCTCGGGTACTTCAATGACCCTGCAGCTGTGAGGCTGCTTCTACTCCCCGATGAAGTGGAGGGAGCTACCCGTTTGTACCGCGATGCCCGAAACACTCACGATAAGCGGGACAACTTCTTCGACGACATTGTTTGGGCGTTCGTATTCGCAAATGTCAAACCCCCACGACCGAAACAACCAAAGGGAGCACGTGGGTCAACGCAAGAATTAGGGGAGGGCACGTAGACACAAGCTACCGTATTATAGATCGAGTCACGGTTACTGGCAAAGATGGACGACATGGCGAGGAGTATAACCGCGGAGTTAGGCTCGAAGATGGTCACGCTTGAGGAGGCGATTGAAGACCTGAAGAGGCCACTGAGGCGGAAGGGGACTAGGGAGTCGAGGGAGCAAGGGGATGTTCTGAGAATGGAGGTAAGGTTATCCTGGTATCAGATCAGAAGCGTCATGTCATTTTATCTCACTGTCATGTTGTACGTATTGGATGTCCTGTGCATGTCGGTACATGTCATGCAAATATCAGTATATGTCAATTTAATTAGAGGTCGATCATGTGGTTAGGTTCATGGAGCAGTGAAGGACAAGGGCAAGGGCAAGGCCAAGGCCAAGGAGGAGAGACAAGCCACAAACATTCCAGCAATCAATATGTACATGACAGTTACTAATTCAGAACTTATGCATATCAAATGTCAAACCTATTCATCTTCATATTGAATGCACCCAAAGGTTCCATAATCATCCCTTATTCAATCTATTCATCCCTTGTAACATGACACAAAGACAGGTATACATGACACATACATATTCATACATGACAGTATACTTATTCAATCTGCAAATCTCCAATTGCACACGAGTTACCCTACTCCAGATAATTTCGATTCAACATAAACGTTCACCCTTTCTAACATTTTCCCTAACCCTAATGCGCCCCATTTCAGCCAATTTCTCCCAAAACTGAACGTATCTACAGTCATACGCCCCATTTCGGCCAATTTCCCCCTAAACTGAACGTATCTACACTCACCCTGCTCCTTATAAGTTGGATTCGACAAGAGAGTTGTCCAATTTCTCCATTCCCAAAAATTCCCTTCTCTCCCAGTCGCGCACATCCCAGTTCCCAAACTTTCCACCATTTGTTTTTAACTTGACGCCGGTTACTTCCTACATGACAGGGCGATATTGCGCACTGTCAACCCATTCGACCCCTTCTTCCCATTTTCACACAATGAAAACCAGTTTAGATTCTTCCAATCGGTTCCTCCCCTACGAATCCAAGCAAAACGTAATTAATCGGCATTGTGAGGGTTTACTTACTTCAAAATCGACATCTTTCTCTCCTCTCCTGCTCTGTCGTCTTCTTCCTCGGGTTGGCTTCTTCTTCTTCTCTCTTGCTCTATCGTTTTCTTCCTCTTCTTCTTCCTTCTCTTCTTGTTTTCCTCTTGTTTGCATGAGCAACTATTGCCCTCTCGGAAGACCTTAGAGAGGATAGAGAGACTGAGAGGGGGCCTATTTGTTCTGTACATTGAACACTCATATCCGTTAGCACAAAAGTGTATGTTGCGACGATGAGGTACACCAAGAGCACTTACCTGTTAAGGACGAAGGCGAAGGGGTAAAGGAGGAGAGTGGCGAGGGAATTGGAGTAGACAACGAAGACGAAGCTGTTCATTCCATCGGACATGGCTGCTTTGCTGAGAGTGCTGGGCCCAACTTCCAAGCAGGAAACCATCACCATGGCTGCAAATGGGAAGGACCTTGAAAGACATGCCTTAAACTAGAATATTGTTTTATAAGATAATATTTTTACTAACTACCTAACAACTTATAAAAAATTACCTAAACATTATATATTACATTTAAAAAGTTAAAAAAATAAAAATCTACATAAAATATATTGGAAACTTAACATATAAATTTAATTAAAAGTTAAGCTAGTTAACTAGTAGCCAAACACCACCCACGTGCAAATTTAAAAAAAAAAAAAAAAAATTGAATCGAGAGGGCAACGGTCACATTTCCAACGGTCGACCCGCCGGGTCGACCATTGGACCCGGTGGGTCGACCGTTGCCCAACGGCTCCATTGGAGGGAAAGGCTCGGTTTTGGCTCTATAAATAGCCCCTTTCCCTCCCAATTCCAACCCACACCTCACTCATCTCCTCTAATCTCATCTCAATCTCTCTAATCGCTCTATAATCGCTCTCTAATCGTTCGATCTTGTCTCTCGTAATCTCCTAAGTCTCTTCAATTCAACATGTCGGGTTTCATCAACCGAGTTACTAACCGAGTTACTAGGGGTCGCAAGAGTGTTAGTGGAGCCCCATCTTCATCGACCCCTAGTGTCGGAGGAGGCGGGTCGAACCCAGCGGCGGCACCAAGCCTCTGTCGAAGTGCATCGGTCTCGGCGGCGAGCGGATCCCGACGTCGTCGAGATGATGCTCTACTCGCCGACCACGTCGACGAGATCGAGGAGGAGGAGGAGGCCGAGCTCGAGGCCGATGGGACCCCCACCACCCAAGCCGGAACTCCGACGATTCCGGCCCAAGAGTCCGGGTTCCCCGCCGAAGGGAGCCAAGGAACTCTGGCCGATGGCGACCCTATTACTACGGCGGAAGTTCGAGCCGCTACTTTCAAGTATTGGTTCACGAAGGGTCCTAGGGAGACGGCTTGGGAGGAATCGAGTTGCGCCGCCAAGTGCAACTTTTGCTCCACGGTCTACAAGCACAAGAAGGGAGGCGGATATGGGAACTACGGTCGACATATACGCTCGAAGCATCCCGAGAAGCTCGGCCTCGCCAAAGGGCAAACTCAACTAACCGGGTACGCATCTTCTTCCTCTCAACCCCCTGGTTTATGGTCTTATGATTATCGTAGTTGTCATGATCAATATGCGGAAATGATAGCTGCCGAGGGTTTAGCTTATAGTTTTTCACAACATTTATGTTTCAATGAATTTATTACGCAAAAATGGATCGCATATTACAAATTTATACCCGACATTTTTCTCGTAGCGTGTTGTTTCGACCCTAGATATAAATCAAGCAGAGTTCAATTGTTTTTAGAAAACTATTATCCGACTTTAGGAATTGTGGATGATCTTGATTGCAATGTTACAATTATTGTTGCTAGAGTTAGAGGATTGTTAGAACAATTATATACTGAATATTCGACGGGCGATAGAGCGACCTCCGGTCGTCCTCCCGTGCCTTCCAGTTCAAGCGGGTGACGAACCAGCATCACCGCTAGAACTAAGGCACTTGCCCGAGATATCTTTGGGTCAAAGAGGTCGAGATCTTCGTCGAGCCCCCACTCGGAGCTCGACGAATATTTGTCCACTAACTTTTATTTTCTCAGCGATGAAGAGGAAGATTTCGATGTCCTTGAGTGGTGGAGCCGTCCCGAAAGACAAAGATTCCCGACATTGCAGATAATCGCCCGACAAATACTTGGGGCACCTTGCTCCACTGTAGCCGTCGAGCAGCTTTTTAGTCGCGGAGGTCAGATTCTTTCGGAGAAGAGAGCAAGGTTGCTTCCCGAGAACCTCGAAGCCCAAGTTTGCCTTGCAGATTGGAAGAAGGCGGAGATGCGGATGCAGAAGAACAACTTGGGGACTGATTCCGAGGATGATGACGGAATAGAGACAGAGTCCGTTGGGAGCTCCATTGATGGCGCGGTCACAGATGGCTCAGGAGGTGGTGGAGGATCCGACGATCAAGAAGACTAGAAGAGGAGGTAACCGGGCCAGGGTTCAGACATACAGGTAAAAGAACTACGTGGGCTTTGATTCCTCACCCCCGGGAGGATACGTAGGCAGTCGGGAAACCGATTCAAGCCCTTCTTCCTTCCCCCCAACACTCCCTAATACAAAAATTGTACAACGTTTTTGTAATTTGTAAAACTTATAGAGTTATAAGTTGTAAACTTTTTTAGTTTTGAAAATTATAAGATGTAATATTACATATTGTATTTTGTACATAAATACTAAAGAGTCAAGTTATGATTTGTGAATACGAAAGGATATTTGTCAAACACATAGGCGTTCAATTTCCGTTCCCTTTCTCGACAAATTCGATCCGACAATTCAGATTCCGAGTCCGAAACAAGTGCAAACCCATCCAACCCGGGTTCCAACTCGTCGGGTCGACCCGGCGGGTCAGACCCGCCAACCCGTGGAAATCCCGGGTTAGGGTTCGGGTCGCCGCCCCCCGACCCTTGACCCGACGGGTTGAACCCGTCGACCCGCCGGGTCTGACCCGTGGCCACGCCTAGTTCTCTGTATAAATGAATCATCAGTTTGTGTGTGTATACAGGACAGTTATGTGGCATTGGTACTGAATCAGAAGAAACCAACAGAACTCTGTTGCTCCAACTCTCCGAGGGAGGGAATTAGTGTTCAATGTGCAAAACTAAGAGGCCTCCTCTCAGCTTGATCTATTTGGCACAATATATGGCCCTAACTGTTGTTTTGAATTTGGTGCAGCATTACTTACAGTTATGCAGAACTGATACAGCTCCCGTAAAGTTCTGATAAAATTTTGATAAAATTCTGATAAAATTTGGTGTGGTGAACAGATTGCTTGTAAAGTTCTGATAAAATTTGCGATGAGAAGGTATTTGTTTGTGTTAATAAGGTGCTGATGATGAGCTTGTATTGTAATGTATAAGTTGGCGGTGCCAAACGAACCAGAGAACCTGACATAACTTGAAAAGCCAACTGGCCACTGGAAGGATCTGTCATAGATGAAAAAATATATTTTAAAAATATTACAGTATGTTTAAAATGATGAATTTTCTACAACAATAACTATAATATTTTTTATGATAAAATTATTCAAATATATAAAAAAACTTATTTAAATTAGAAATATTATTTTTTTTATACAAAAAAAATAAGATGATCAATATCTATTTAAAATAATAAAGTGTTGCACATTGGGTTAAATTGGAAATGATAATTAAGCAAGGATGGGCTACCGCCATGCTCTTTACTACAGTACTGTACAGTAATTATTAATGCAAGTAAGCATTACTAACATTTTTTCAAATATATACTATTATAGTAAACTTACGCAATTGTTTGTAGAGGGAAAATTGATTCTTTGGCCTTCAACTTTTCCCTGAATGTTTTTATGAACTGAGTTATTTGAGAATGGTTCTAAATAACTTGGCTGTAATACATATGTTGGCAAAAGTTAAAATAAAAGAGAGTGGTCTGTTCTGTGGTCTACTAAAGCTTAAATTAAAGCCATGATGATTAATGGAAAACATAATGAGCATGAGTGGGGATCAATTACAGAATAGCACCTCCTTGTAAAGTGCAATTAGCATTTGCTTTTGAGTGAACAAAGACAAACCTTGTTCCCAGCCCTTGGACTATTCCTAAATCAGAATGGGGTTCTAACCTATGTAATAAGAACTGGTAGAGAACAAAAGGAAGGAAGAAAACCACCTTTGATAAGCAGGAGGGGAGAGGGCAAAACCAAAGCACATACAAAGCATCTTTCTGAGAATCAAGCAATTCAACATCCCGTGCGTGCTGGGCGAGCTGTTTCACACAAGACAGCAAATGGCATTTCAGAGGCACCATGGTATGGTATTCCACAGTTTGATCACCAAGGTTCAATGCGTCTGGATGATGGGGTCAGCCCTGCCTTTTTTTTTTTTGGTTATCCTTTCTTTCTATTTTTCCTTGACAATCAAGCTGCACTTCCTTCTAACAAGTGGCTGAGAGTTAGCAAGCAAACTTGGCCGCGGTTGAGAACTATCTACAGGAGCAAACTCAAGCCAAGGCTCACAGGCCATGTCTGATTCTCTCTCTAAGTACAACCGAATCAATACAGCGTCCAAAAGGGGACTGTAGATACATCATGTTATTGATTTATCATTAGTGCCATGAATCAATGCCCGCCTCCTGCAAGCTATCCTTAGTTGTCCCCAATCAACTGTAACAAGAAGAAATTAAGCTTTCAATGTTCTTGTTCCAAGATGAAATAATTGAGCATTCAACGAGTTTAGATTGCACAGGTAAAGGTGAATACAATAGGTGAAACTAATTAAAATAAGCCCAACTTTGGACGTGTTAAAAAAATATTATCACCTTTCAAAGGCAAGAAAAATAATCCAACATTTGGGAAGGTGGTAACAAATTATCCCGATTATTTTTTCCTACCATAAATCGAGTAAAAAATAGACATTGAATTGGTTAAATTGTATCATTCTCATTAAAACAACTCAATATCATCCAAGATACATCATGATCTTAATTTCGATGATTATATGTTCATTTTTTTGGTCGGATTTATGGTAGAAAAAACAAAGCTGGGATACTTTATTACCACCTCTCCTAAAGGTTGGGTTATTTTAATTAGTTTCACCAAAAAAATGCAATTAGTGCAAAATTGGTTTAACATAATTTATTCAAACTTTTACATTTGTCCTACCTTAAATGTATATCATCCAAAACCTAGACAGTTTTATTATATAAAAAGAAAATGCCTACTTTCTGATGCCCAGGATTAGAGAAAAATCACTTACAAAAGCTTCGAATGTACACCATAAGTTGCCAAGATTGTTTCCTATTGCCATGAGGGTTGCCTGTAGCTCAACCTGTCTGTGCCCCAGCCTCCTTCAGGTTCTTTCCTCTTCAAAACTCCACCAGCAACTTGATATCCCCGAGCTTGCTCGTCCATCAGGGCCTGAGAATTGACAGCAGAATGTTGTCTGGATGCAATAAGCAACGCTTCGTCTTTCCCTTCAGCATCTACACTCGCTGGACCAGAATTGAGATCTAGACCAAGCCTACCCCACTTCTGACTACTCTCAACAACCCCATTACTGTTAACATCTGGAAGATTAGCAACACAGGGACGAAGATACTGAGATGAAACAGCACCGGCTGTTCCTAGCAACTGGGTGGGGACCGCAGGTGCACAAAATCTGCCCCCAGACGATGGATCCATGTAGGCAGCAGCGCCACCTGACAAAGAAGATGTCGGAAAAGGGAAGCTAGTTCCAAAAGGGAAAACTGGGTACTGAAATGGGGCTGTCGCGAAAGGTGCAGCAGAAGAAGATGATAACACAGATCCTCGGTAGAAATCTGTATTAAATGGTGAAGCCGTTGTTGGGGCACCTATAACTCTATGTGTGCCTGGGGCTCCAAGGATGGAAATATCAGGCAATTGCACCGGAGTTGTGACGGCTGAATACGTTGCCCCAGGAGAATACCATGAAGATAAGCTACCTACTGTTGCATTGTTCATTCTCAACCCATATGTAGGCTGTGGAGGGATGTTCCCACGAGCATACGAGTTGTATAGTGATGATTCCACTGTTGATTCTTCTGCAGCAGGGCCGTCATTCAAATCAAAATTCCTTTTGGTGTTGATATCACCGATGACAATACCATTGGATGATTGAAGAGGTGGCACTGAAACTTCAAGTCTTTGGAAATTGACGGTTGAACGATGCCCCAATTCTGGAGAATCGTCGACTTTATTCAAGTCAAGCTCAAAACCACCACTCTTGCGATCAGGATTATGATCTATCTCATTGGCAGAATTTTGACTGCCCATATCTTGCAGATCCATTTCATCTGTCACATTGAGGTCAATATCCAAGAATGGTCGATCCGGTTTGGATGCAATCGGCTCCTTAAGAGCAGCCCTATTAGAGACTGCCTGGTTCTCAAGCACTTTCCTTGGTTCAGCTGGACGGAATGCACTAGTAGCAGCTGATCCTTTCCATCCACGCTCAGATTTATTCCTCAAAAGATCCTCTGGAGGAACAAAGGGTCTTTTTGCAGCAGAAGCCACAGTGACAGATGCAGGAGGACCAGAAGATGCTGAGACAGCAGACTGTGAAGAGCCAAACAATGAAACAGGTGCGGAAAATACAGCTGATACCATGTTAGCTGCCTCTCCGTTCTTCATATCATCCATGTTAAATCCTTCATTCAAATCAAATTCAAGCTTTCTTTCAGTATCTGAAATAACTGTTGCAGATGACAGGGCATTGGCAGTACATGATCCACCTTCATCTTTTCTTTCTCCTTTGACAGTAGTGGCCCCAGATTTATTCGAGTATAAATACGATCCCGCTTTTCTCTCCTTGCTTTCTAAGGTGCCATTGTTGCACTCAGCCTTTTCTTCAAACCCAGCTGAATCCAATGCAGATCCTTCTTTAGAGAGACTTGAGGATGCATTATTTTCCTGGTTGTTTCTCTTGTTTACACCATCAGGCACACTACTGCAACTTTTCACTTTGTGAGTTATTTCAGTTGCCTGTTTAGCACAATGTTCTAGAACCCGTTCTTCACGAACAATAGAAGAATCTCCTACTTGCCCTTCCTCCTTGATTGCAGAACCAGGATGTGTTGCCAAAGAAGTTTGTTGATGTTCTACAGAGACATTACTGTTCTGTCCCCGATCTGGATTACTTTTTTCATCATAACTTGATGACGGGCACATCAATGAATCTTCTTGATCTTTATCCAGCCTTTCTGCACATCGGATTTCATCCTTGGACCCATCTTGGGGAGGCGAATGACTATTTGCTATCTGTTTCATACAAGAAACTGAATCATGGCTCTCATCATTGATGACTGCTGCCTTCACAAGGATCTGTCCACCTCCATCTTCATCACTTCTTCTCGCAATGCATGCATTGGACACAGAAACAGAAGTGCCACCAGCAAGTTCATCCAACTCTGCATTCCCCTTCAAGAAGGGGTCTCCATTTTGCACTGGATCCTCACTGGACACACTAGGTCTGCTGGGTGCTCCATCATTGCATAGAGTAACACCTGCAAAGAAAGAATGCTCCTTATCAGAATCAATATCATCATTTTAAGCACTATTGGGAGTCAAGAGCACCAAAAGATGCAAAACATAGATTACCTTCATTATCTACATTAGAACTGTCTGTCATAGCAGTATTCCTCCGCGGAGAACCTCCTGGTGAAGAAGCACCAGACCTCGTGATTTCCCCAGTAGCAACACTTGCAAGAAGATTCATTCCACTATCGTCTCCTACAGGTATAGGCGCATGTGCTTCTGAGTACTTCACACAGCTCTCAATCAGAGCATTCATGGAGCTCATAGACGAATCAATTGGTCTCTTAGTATCCACGTCCTTAGACGAATCAATTGGTCTCTTAGTATCCGTGTCCTTTTCTGTGGACTGGAACCCACCTTTTGAAACATCTGTCCCATTTGCAACATCGCTGCCCGAGGGATACTGTTTCCCATCTGGGGGAACAGCAGGAGTCACATCAGTTTCATTAGTCTGTAAAGCGTTATTCTTTTCCCTCAAACCAGCATCACCTTGATCAAGCTTTTCGGGATGAGCTGGGGAAGAGGCTCTGCTATTCCTACAAGAGGGATCCTCCGTAGAAGCTGTTTTCGCAATTCGACCTGGACTGTGTCCTCTATTTGGGATTTTAACAATGATCTTATTACTGTTATTTTCAGCCACAGGAGCAGACCCATTATTTTCAGATGTTATAGTAGACTCTGAGAATTTCTCTGACGTTGAAATACTAGGACGGGGAGAGGAGTTCCGGCTGGACCCTAACTCCTTTTGCAATCCAGAATGAGCTGTCACCTGAGGACCATTAGCTGATTTTCGGTGTCGAGAAGAACCAGCAGTCTTATTCCTACTCTTCGACCCTGCTGTAGAGCTCCTAGCATCCTCCTTCCCAGAAAGGACAATGTTTCTAGCTTGATCACTGGAACACTGGCTATTGTTGTGGGACTGACTAGAGCTGCTACTTTTCTCCTCTTTCAAAGGAGTGTGAAGTAATTCAGAGCCGCCACCAGTAGACAATATCCTGAGTTGTCCATCTTTGCTGTTAGCAGTCACTAATGACATTGATGCTGTTATTTTTTGGCTTCCAGAAGGCACAGACGCAGCTCTAATGGTAGTATCTCCATAAACAGGCTTAAGAGAACCAGATTTTGCATAACCAAACTGCCCTGAACTTCTAATGGCAGTGTCAGAGGACCCACTAGGGTGCTTATTTACACCATGAGAAGCATCATGTCTTGACCTACCAGACCATGGAACAGGCTGATTTGAACCAGGCTTTGAATCATTAATGTTCAACTCTAACTCAACCCGTTTCTTCCACGCGTCCACTAAACTCCTGGATTTTTTCTGAATCTCCAAGTTTTTATGCGAACGAAGATTATTCACAGATTTACCGATATTGCACATTCGTAGGGCATTTAGATTGACAGGGAGTCTATCCAACGCCCGAAGCAAGACAAACAAAAAATCTTCAACAGATTTATCACCATCCTTGGGACTACCAGAATCGCCAACCTTCCCCTTGTGGACCTCCTGAAGCCACTCATCTAAGACAGGCAGACCTCGTAGCTGCACAAATTGGTTAAGACAATCAAATCTATCTGTGGAAGCAACAATACCTACAAGCATAGACCTGCAGCTCAAGTCTGCCTTCTTCTGTGATTTCTCAGCTTGCATTAGCTGCACTAGTTTCTCCACTGATTCATAATCTACCAGCCCTCCTTTATCACTAATTTTGGAGATTTCGGATTTCAGAATACTTTCAGATCTTGAGAGGACAGAATCTCCATCTTTCATTAAACGCTCTCGTTTCATCGTTTCCGATGTCTGATCTCCCAGCTCCCTCTTCTTTCCCTTAGGGTCAGAAGCATATGAATTGCTATTCTGCATGTTGTCTGGACTATGTTTCAGAGGTGATGTTGCAGCTGTACCGTTCACTGATTTAGGAGAATTAGTACCTTGTTGTTGAACAGTTCCATGCATTTCCAAATGAGGCTTCTGCAATAGCTGATCTACTTCTTCCTGTCGATCCTGGAAGAAAACAGAACAAATTAAACTAAAACCTGAGGGCTAAAGGAAACCATATCAGCTAAAGAAATGCTGCCAAAATTTTGGGATTGCAAACTCACATTAATATAGTCCTTATCTGTTAGCCACCACAAACAACTGTTTGTAATGTCATAAACTCTCTGGCACACAAATGGAACAGGCTGATTTGAACCAGGCTTTGAATCATTAATGTTCAACTCTAACTCAATCCGTTTCTTCCACGCGTCCACTAAACTCCTGGATTTTTTCTGAATTTCCAAGTTTTTATGCGAACGAAGATTATTCACAGATTTACCGATATTGCACATTCGTAGGGCATTTAGATTGACAGGGAGTCTATCCAACGCCCGAAGCAAAACAAACAAAAAATCTTCAACAGACTTATCACCGTCCTTGGGACTACCAGAATCGCCAACCTTCCCCTTGTGGACCTCCTGAAGCCACTCATCTAAGACAGGCAGACCTCGTAGCTGCACAAATTGGTTAAGACAATCACATCTATCTGTGGAAGCAACAATACCTACAAGCATAGACCTGCAGCTCAAGTCTGCCTTCTTCTGTGATTTCTCAGCTTGCATTAGCTGCACTAGTTTCTCCACCGATTCATAATCTACCAGCCCTCCTTTATCACTAATTTTGGAGATTTCGGATTTCAGAATACTTTCAGATCTTGAGAGGACAGAATCTCCATCTTTCATTAAACGCTCTCGTTTCATCGTTTCCGATGTCTGATCTCCCAGCTCCCTCTTCTTTCCCTTAGGGTCAGAAGCATATGAATTGCTATTCTGCATGTTGTCTGGACTATGTTTCAGAGGTGATGTTGCAGCTGTACCGTTCACTGATTTAGGAGAATTAGTACCTTGTTGTTGAACAGTTCCATGCATTTCCAAATGAGGCTTCTGCAATAGCTGATCTACTTCTTCCTGTCGATCCTGGAAGAAAACAGAACAAATTAAACTAAAACCTGAGGGCAAAAGGAAACCATATCAGCTAAAGAAATGCTGCCAAAATTTTGGGATTGCAAACTCACATTAATATAGTCCTTATCTGTTAGCCACCACAAACAATTGTTTGTAATGTCATAAACTCTCCGGCACACAAATGGAACAGGCTGGTTTGAACCAGGCTTTGAATCATTAATGTCCAACTCTAACTCAATCCGTTTCTTCCACGCGTCCACTAAACTCCTGGATTTTTTCTGAATCTCCAAGTTTTTATGCGAACGAAGATTATTCACAGATTTACCGATATTGCACATTCGTAGGTCATTTAGATTGACAGGGAGTCTATCCAACGCCCGAAGCAAGACAAACAAAAAATCTTCAACAGACTTATCACCATCCTTGGGACTACCAGAATCGCCAACCTTCCCCTTGTGGACCTCCTGAAGCCACTCATCTAAGACAGGCAGACCTCGTAGCTGCACAAATTGGTTAAGACAATCAAATCTATCTGTGGAAGCAACAATACCTACAAGCATAGACCTGCAGCTCAAGTCTGCCTTCTTCTGTGATTTCTCAGCTTGCATTAGCTGCACTAGTTTCTCCACTGATTCATAATCTACCAGCCCTCCTTTATCACTAATTTTGGAGATTTCGGATTTCAGAATACTTTCAGATCTTGAGAGGACAGAATCTCCATCTTTCATCAAACGGTCTCGTTTCATTGTTTCTGATGTCTGATCTCCCAGCTCCCTCTTCTTTCCCTTAGGGTCAGAAGCATATGTATTGCTGTTCTGCATGTTGTCTGGACTATGTTTCAGAGGTGATGTTGCAGCTGTACGGTTCACTGATTTAGGAGAATTAGTACCTTGTTGTTGTACAGTTCCATGCATTTCCAAATGAGGCTTCTGCAATAGCTGATCTACTTCTTCCTGTCGATCCTGGAAGAAAACAGAACAAATTAAACTAAAACCTGAGGGCAAAAGGAAACCATATCAGCTAAAGAAATGCTGCCAAAATTTTGCAATTGCAAACTCACATTAATATAGTCCTTATCTGTTAGCGACCACAAACAATTGTTTGTAATGTCATAAACTCTCCGGCACACAAATGAAGACACCCCTGACGGAAGCTCAACACCTTTAGGTAAAAATGCAACTTTACAAGGATGAAGTAATGATGCAGCAGGTGTCTCATCCCTATGGAAAGAATAGAATATTTCGTTTGGCGCGGCTTCAAGCGCAACGCCTTTGCCAAGTACAACTTCAGAGGGTCGATAAAGCCAATTGACAACTAATTTCAAATTACTGTCTTTATCCAATGATAATGAATTGATGATTCCTATAAAAGGTGGGTAATCGTTTGGTGGCTTGAACAGAGCACAATCACCGACTGTAATTTTGCGACCATCCTGTGGAAATCAAACAGGATGCATGAATACATCAGCTAACGAACATTTGATTTTAAAAGATCAGAGAAGACTAACTAAACAAATGGGGAAAATTACAAACAATACTAAAAAATGAAGCATTTTTCAGCCAGATTTATGAAATCAGTATTAGAGGTCATTGCTGAATAATGATGCCACTCCCTCACATTAATTGCATTAACAACTTATTCCATTCTTCACATCCCTGCAAATTGACAAGTAAAAATAATCTAGCTCAAAGAAGGATACAAACCATTCAAGTTTAAAATTGACTGGCCAAAGATTCAGCTCCTTAGTCACAACTTTAACTTTTTATTTTATTGCCTACCCTGAAATAAACTCCCATGAAAATGGCTTAAACCAAGCAAGTTGAGATTCATCTAAACTGCAACTCATGGTCTGCATATTCCTTTCTCAAAAGTCCCATAAACAATAAACTGTGATTCTCAGGCACACAACAGGGAACCGCCACATGGATCAGAAAGGAGCAATGCCCAGATAATATTTCTATCAAACAGCAATGGACTCTTATCCGCTAGACTAATCAGGAGGAAAAAAAAAACCATGAAACATTCCATATTAGACACAATTTTCACTATTAAAACAAGAGCTAGTGCCTAAATGAAGAAGATGGCAATCAACCATCGCCACAAATAACCGTGTCATTATCAAGTTATTTTTCTACACCAGCCTCAGAGCAATTAATATACTTTCGTTCTATTAGGATATTATATCATCATCATCCAACATTAATTCTACCACTATTTTGGCATTCCAAAACAAACTGTTACCCTGGTGAATTTCATCAAACACAACAACAACAAACAACAACAACAACCCAGTCAATCCCGCGATAAAGCAGGGTCTGGGGGGTCAGGATGTACGCACTCTTTCCCCGAACAAGTCGGGAGAGTGTTTCCGATAGACCCAAAATAAAAAGTCACAGAAATCACAATGAGCAAGATAGACA
The DNA here is from genome assembly GCA_037127255.1 of Persicaria tinctoria. NCBI lineage: Eukaryota > Viridiplantae > Streptophyta > Magnoliopsida > Caryophyllales > Polygonaceae > Persicaria > Persicaria tinctoria. The sequence continues at coordinate 15,837,333 of JBANSL010000020.1, read as the reverse complement.
CTAGAAAAGGAGGCAAGAGGTAACAGCAAGACACAACACCCTGACCCTAACTACTACACATCAGAAACCCGGATGCGCCTCCTCCAGTAGTCTCTATCTCTCTATCTGAAGTCATATCTTCCGAGAGGTTCAGCAAATTGAGGTCCTGACGGATAACCTCCATCCAGCTCTTTTTCGGCCTATCTCTTCTCCTACGAATAGCCCCAAGCTCCAAGCTCTCGCACCTACACATAGCCGTTGAAATAGGTCTCCTTCTAACGTGCCCAAACGTAACCTGGACTCCCGGAGCTTGTCAGCAATACTCGCAACTCCAAACTTGCTCCGAATATCTTCATTTCTGATTCTGTCAAGTCTCATGTGGCCACTCATCCATCGCAGCATTCTCATCTCAGCCACTGACAACTTTTGTCATTGGGCTTTAGTGATAGGCCAGCACTCAGAGCCATACAATAAGGTCGGCCTAACCACCACCTTGTAGAACTTCCCTTTCAATTTTTTCGGAACTTGTCGCATAACACCCATGACGCCCTCCTCCATCGAATCCTGCCTGGATTTGATGCTCGATATCCTTGTCGACACCCCCATCGCTTTGAACGTATAAACCAAGGTACTTAAAATACTCTTTCCTTGGGACCGGATCATCCCCAAAACTACTGATGCCTCTGGGTCCCTACCCTCTCCAAAACGGAACTGAACATACTCTGTCTTCGTCCTACTCATTCGGAAACCCTTGGACTCCAACACCTCTCTCCAGTTTTCAAGCCTGCGAGCCAAACCCGATCGTGAGTTGTTCACTAGAACAATATCGTCAGCAAACAACATGCACCACGGGACCTCTTCTTGGAGAGGGGCAGAGAGTGTGTCCAAAACTAGAGTAAATAACAGCGGACTAAGCGCGGAACCTTGGTGAAGCCCCACTCGGACATCAAAGTACTCTGAGTCACCACTCGGAGTTCTAATACTTGTCAACGAACCCTCGTACATATCCCTGATAACTCTGATATACGACCCCGACACTCTCTTCTGTACCAAGCAACTCCAAAGTAGCTCTCTCGAAACACAAGTAGTGAAATAACTACAACGCCAACCTTTATCTGGACATTTTCAGCAACCAAAAAGTACAGAATATTCTACCAGACTAATGCAATTCATGATTAGGCAAAATCACAACCATTATGCATACAGTCTACTAGAAAAAGTCTGGGAGAAAAACTGACAAATCCACCCCTTATACTTATTATTTTAGAAGCAATGTCTTCAGCAAAAATTGAGCCACGTGTCAATCCTTTGAGCAACCTACTAAATCACTTTCTCAACCCACGTTCTCTTCAACGGCTCAAACCCCCTTTCTGAAATTGAAGTAACCATGGATTCTATAATCGTTCTTCCTCAATTCCTCAAATCGTTCTTCCTCAAATGCACTTTCTTCATCAAAGGTAAGTTCTTTAGTCTCCTCTTTACTCTCTTAGTAATTATTATTATTTTTTGGCCAGCGCCTTTACTCTCTTAATAAACGCTCTGTTTCTCTCTGAAATCCTTCCATGGTTGTCACCTCTCTCGAAGCCAAATATGAAGCTCTCCCATGGAATCTCTTACTCAAATATCGCTCCCGACGACGAATTTGGAGGAGCCAAGCGAAGCCCAGACACCGACTTTGGTGGCGCGAAGAACCGAATATGGGTGTGCGTGGTACATTCCAGCGGTTGGCGATGATGCTCTCGCGCTGCCCTTCTTCAATTGTTCTCCCCCGCCCTTATTCAATTGCTGAATTTTTCTTGATTAGCTTTACAAATTGCATATTATTAGAATGCTCTTGATCTGATTTGTTTGTTGGTTTGTGTTTGATTTGGTGATGAGTCGGGGCGGCTGAATTGGTGGCTGGAGGTGGCAATCGATTGCAATTGAAGGCGGGATGCGTCAAATCGAAGTAAAACGCTCTCTATTTGCCCTTTGCTTACCAATCGGATCTGTATACTAGGTTGATTAACTTAGAGAATTTTGGGATTAATGTATTGCACACAAGGTGTTCGATGAAATGCTTATTTGGTGAAGTTTTTATTTGTGATTGCTGGTAGCTCATGTGAATGTGATTGTGATTTGTGATTGTGATTTCATAATCCCGTTTTAAATTTTGTGTTGATTCATTTGAGTTTATGGATGAGCAAAGGGAGATAGAATTGTGAGATGACTTTTATATCATAACTATGGTCAAAATTGTTGCACTCACTAAGATGATCAAGTCTAAGTTTATACAGAAATATGTGATGATTTTTAGGGATGCGTTGCTTGATCTCTGTGAATATTACACTTATGTGATGGTTACCTCACTCACTAAGATGTAACCTTCTATAGGTTTCTTATTGGTTTTGTCAAGAGAAGAAAGGGTTGTTATATGCCAATTTTGTAGCCGAAATGGGAAAGAAGTGAAGTTGTTCTAAAATCTCAACTTTGATTTCCTCTTTTATGAATGAAAGTTTTGCATTTAGCAAATGAGAGGTGCTCTAAAATCTCAACTTTGATTATGAAATTAGGACAAAAGGTTATTGGGATGTCTTTGTTCTGATTTTTTATATAAACTGAACTAATTTATGAGTTGGTTGAGCCGCTTTCGTTGTTCAGAGTTAGTGTGACACGTGATCGATTCTTTATTTTTGTCATTGGTTGTGTTCATTTTGCCGAAACAGAATGGTAGAATAGGTTTAGTCGTATCAATAACTTGGTATTTTTTGTTTGATTTAGGAGCTTGAACCTTCAAATGCTAAACCTACCACAAAATTTCAATTTACATAGCACAATGTGAAAATCTGATTGGGAAGACTTCACTTTTTTATATGCAAATATTATATGAATACAACTATACAAGTTTCTAAGTTGAATGAAAATAGAAATTATGTATGATATGCAATCTGAGTTGATCATATGCAAATATCATATGAATATAAGTTTGAAGTTTCTAAGTTGATCAGTCGATTTCACAAGCTCCCAGTGAAACACAACATGGGTGTATTATTTATATCCACCCATTATCCTTCTAAAATGTGGCCTTAAAATGATTCATCGTATATATCCATGTAATTTTTTTTTTAATGTTGCTATTTGGGGGGAAATTTCATATTGGTGTGATTTTCTCATGATATTTATTATTTTAGCATCGACAATGGTAACAAGCCCTACTACCGGTCATACTCATTTTTTTAAATGCAATTCAATTTCAAAGATTGCATGAATAAACCAAGTATTTCCAAGAGAATATAAAATAGAACATATTATCCCCACTTTTTTTTATATCATTTTTACTAAAATTATATATTGATGTCACTAATTTAGTTATCATTCACCTTTTAGTTACTCAGGGAGTTTTTTTTTTTTTTTGGACATTCATGCCTTCAAGGAGCATGTTAACATGTGAGGGAGAATCCGAAAATGTAGTCAATTTGCTGAGATATATCAAAAGCATAACTTATCAGGTAAACATTTTACATAGAAATAGAAGAGATCGTCACGTAAATTGTTAAGTTGACCGGGTTTTAATGGTAACCCTCGGTTTGAGATCTCCTATTCAAATTTGTCATTTTTCCCTATGAGAAAAAGAAATTAAGAGATTCATTTGTGGTCAAAATTCTTGGGAGGTTTTCAACTAAATAATCGAATACGAATGCTTTGAGAAAGGTCTATCCCTATGCATTCCAATGTCTTTGAGATACCTTATCAATAAGGTGAAGATAATATCTCTCTCACAATCAATTTCACTTTTTGTTCGATTATAGGTTTGGCTTGATTCGTAATTTGATGTTTTTCTTAGTTTTGACCAAATCCTTTTAATTTTGCTGTTCTTTGCCTTCTTTTTTGCTCTTATATGTATGTGCTTTTCCAATTTGTAAAAAGTTACGTCTCTTACTAGGCCATTATGACATATTCACAATCTAAAAAAAACTTTGAAAGATAGTATGAGGTTTACTGGAAATCACAACCCTGAACATCTTTTGTATAAAAAAAAAACCACCACCCTGAACACCTTTAACCATTTTTCTTGCAAGCTATTTATATGAAATAAATTTTCTTATCTAAATTTTATATGCAAATTTTTGAAATTTGATCATGTCTTAATCTTCACATATTTGGATGACATTCTTTGGGGTACATTGCACACCCTAAAAGCTTGAACATGAAGGAATTATCAACGAATTGTACTTATAAGACATGTTATTGCTCTTTAAAGAGTAACTAGGAAAGAATTGGAAGACCAAACAACATTTGCTGAGAAGGAGAAGACATTCTTACCCGGATATACTAGGATGTCAGCAAGAAGGCTCTTGAAGCAAGGGATGATCCAACTTCTGTGCCCAAGGTGCCAACCACGACCATCAATGTTGGCGACAAGGATGATGTGTCTGCCGTGAAGAAATCTAGATGTTGCACTACTTAGTGTCAGAAATTGAGCTCCAATTATATATCTTCGAGTGGTTTTATAGTTTGTAGGCTCCGGTTGCCATCGAAAGAACATTTCATAGTTCCGATCACCGAGTTTCAGCGTGAGATCCTAGAGTCGAAGACATCGAGATTTGTTGTGTTGTGCTAGGTATACTAGCAGAGTTGTTCTTTTTAGTAATTAGTGTTTTAACTTATTATCTACGTGTATTAACTATTTTGCTCAACTCTCCTCTTTCTTGGTTATTTGATGCATTGGAACTATTGAAACTCCCAAGTGAAATGGTTTATATATAATACTAGTGGTTGAAGAAGAGCTGAAGGTTGCTTATTTGCTCTGCTTATTTGTTGGAGCACTTCTTTTACAAGCTCTTGAGAGCTTATGAAATTTACGAAAAATATCACTTTGCAAATTCAAAACACGCGGGAATTTAACAACACCATTAACATAAAAATCTCATTCCTATTTCGAAAAGTACCCAAATTAAACAAGGTTTGATTTTAGAATTTCATTCCCAATCGATTTATGGTCTGATTTGTGTGACCTTTCATGATTTGGGGGATTTTATATGTAATGTGTATTTGGTGTTCTTCATCGATCTGGAGGATTTAGCATTTAAGTTTGGTCTCATAATTTCATTTTCAACTTATTTATGGTTTGATTGGTGACCTTGATTTGGGGATTTTTATTTCTATATTTTTTTTTGTTGGATTTGGAGGGTTTGTGTTCTTCATATATGGATTTGGCCAGCAATAGCAAGATTGAGCAAGGTTTTGGGAAGACAACTCTTGTGTAATTTTTTTATTGGTTTTTCTATTATATGTCGTTGGGGCATACGATAAGAGTACTAATTCAGAAATATTTTTATAGTTTTAATTAGTTTAACTTTTGTTGTAATTAGATTTCTAGGGTCGTTTATTTTTTAGCAGCGAACCTTTACCAATTTAGAATTTTATCCTATACTCTTAGGACATAGGATAGAAAGACCTTTTTATTAATTAATTATTAATTAGTTGATTCTTTTTTTTACACCACTCCTTTAAATAGCTTACTCAATTGCTACGGCTACTCTAACAACTTTAGCTATCCAAAGAGCTCCAAAATGTTACTTTATCCAAACGCAACCGATTAATCTATTTTCAAACTGAACAATGAACAAATAGTACTATTGAGATTCCACCCGAACGGGCTTGATCGCCTTCATCTATGAAATCCAAATCAAACTACAAGTAAGTAAGACAACAAATCATAATGACAAATGAATTAATTTATATGTATTTATATACTCTTTTCTATTTGATTGACGGGTCCTATCCTATTTTGACATGTAAGTGTTGCTCGATTGATTTTAACTTTGATAAAATTCACAATCCATCAATTTTTTTTAATGAAGAAAAACAAACCCGAACATGGTTCGGGAAAAGAACTAGTTACAACTATGTCGACAACTCACTAGTCTACAAGGAAAAGAAGAAAACCCATCCACTAACACTAGTACGAATTAGCTATGAGATACACAATAAAATTCACAATAAAACACTGAAGTCCTTGAATGCATAATCAAACAGTTTGTGTCGAAAATGGATGGTAATGAGCAATTATGTCTGCAATTGCTTATTCTTTAACAGGTAGCACTATAACCCAGAGAAGACGAAAAAACCAAACTTACGAAGCAATTGAAAGAGAAAAAAGACTGAAAATCATATCCATCGAAGACGGAATTGAAAGCCGAACAATCTCCCATCCTCGAATTGAACACAACCACAGAGCTCGCATCAATCATAGCAAATAAAGGGGATTTCCAGGAAAAGGAATTACCTTCAAGAAAGAATTAGGAGAAGAAGAACCCGAATCAACGCCTACTGTTGCCGAGGAGCTACGCGAGGCGACTGACCACATGTGCCGAATCCTTTTCCTAGTCTCGCCGTCTTCCCTCCCATGCATAGCCTTGCATTTTCCCCTACTTTAGCTTTGATCACCATCAATCCAAAACCCTAATTTCAAACAAGCGTCCCACCCCGAGAAGAAAACCCTATAATTTATCGCAAACGAGAAACCCTAGGTTAACACGTACCCCTCTCCTCACCATAACAGGTTATCCACCGCATGTACGCCAAACAAAAAACAACCCTACCTCCCCCACAGGAAACAACCCCCAATTTCACAGCTAGGGTTACGTCGACAAACAGAACGCAAACGAGAATGAAGGGGGAAACGCGATTAATTTCGAAAGTAAAAAAACAAAGCCACTCCAAAAATGAATCGATCCGATGGAAACTGCGAGCTAGGATCCAGCGAAGAGAAAGAACGAGAGAGATAATCGGATACGCTATTTCGATTCGAAGGAGAGAGAAATTCGACGATCTAAGAGAGAGAAAGAGAAGACGGGAGAGGGCAAAAGGGGAGGGAGGGGGGGAAGCGGGTAGCATAAAACCGGGCAGATCGGGCAGTTGGAGGATGGAACCTACAGTACAGGCCCATGGGGACCCGCCGTGAATCCGTGATAAGTTACCGGCGTAGGACGGATGACGGATCAAACTATCAAAGGACTTTAACAAATTCTGTGTTTTCCCTTTTTTTTTTTTTTTATAACAAGAATTTGGCCGTTGGAACTAGTCATGAACATCCTTACGGATGATGCTACTTGGAACTACGTCTGAGGGGCAGGTCAAGCCAGTGAAATCAATCCCAAGGTGAAATAAACGGTCAGCAGCTAAATTGCTTTCCCTGAAGACATGAGAGATCTCAAATTCAGAGAATTTATACATGGCACATAGAATGTCGGATACAAGCATCTCTATTGCGCCAGAGCAAGACGCACCTGTCTTTAGGCTACTGATAATACTAAGATTATTGCCTTCAATGCAGATACGCGGAATTTTTAGGTCGAGAGTTGTAAGCGCTCCTCTCCATAGACCAAAGCATTCTGATCCAATTACAGAGAGAAGTGGTGATGACCCACATCCGGCGTATTGAGTACGACCTAGACTATCCCTTATAATAAATCCATAAGAGCTGTGATTGTTAGGGGAAAAGGCTCCATCAAAATTTAATTTATGCCAGATATGTCGCGGCTTAATCCATTTCATTGTGCGTTTGCTGATTTTTCCGAGATTGGGTTCTTTTTTATCGATGTCATGTTCTGAACTTAAGTCATCGGTTTTTGCTTTCTCCCAGTTAGTTAATTGTTCCTTGATGAAAGATATTATTGTTTTTGGGCTAGGGTTAACTTTTTCAAAGACTGTTATGTTTCTGAAGTACCAAGAACACCACAAGGCAGTAGCAAGTGATGAAAATTCTGATTTGCTCAGAGAGGAATAGAGCGCACATAGAGTTTCGTTGATGGTGGAAGTGGAATCATAGACAATACGAAGGGTGTTATAGATTTTTGATGATAGGTGTTGTATTGATTGATTTATTATTTGGCATTGGAATAACAAGTCGTCAGTGTCATCTGTTGTGAGCCTAATTTGCCATGTTTTACATTAACTTTTATATCAATTTCTGCATGCACTTCTAGAGTCGAGGCGAGCCTGACGGTAGCCATGTAAGGTAATACGACAAAGGTACAACTTTTAATCCGATTTCGTCTTCTATCCCTACGAGCATGATTCTTTTGCGACAACCGAAGGTGATCCTTGTTTGTCTTATTGAAGCGAAAGTGATCTTAATACAACTTGGATTAATTATATGAAAAGGGTTAGTAACAATTAGAGTTTATGTGAAACCTCTATCTTCCTACTTGTTAATGACGACAATTATTTGATGAAAAAGCATGATCTTTTATACCTTTAGCATGATTCTTATATGGTTATCGGTGTGGCGTTGTAACCCCGATTCTGGAAGTCTTTTATATTATTGAATTCAATCCCACCGATTATGTCTTTATTTCTGTCTTTATTTGTTGACAGAAGTTCACGTTTTCGTTTACTGCATTACTCGATCTCGACTGAAATCTACTCGATGTCGAGTAGTCTGGTCGACGTTGAGTACTGTGTTACTCGACTTGCTCTGTTTTCATCGTCTGCTGTTTATCTTTGCAGGTCTAGTCGACTGAATAGTCGATATCGAGTACTCTACTCGACATCGAGGAGTCTTCTGGTCGATTTCGAGAGCATTCTGGGACTGAAAAGGCGAGCGCTGACACGCTTCCTCGTGGATATGATCTTGAATACCCTACCACTACAGCGGGAGGGTTTCTTGTATTTTATTTGTTGGGACAGGGAGTTAGTTTGGTTTTATATTTTCGATTTTTATTTTGGTAACTAGTTTCCCTCTTAACAAATTTTGACGCCGTTGTCGGGGAAGCAATCAATCGCGCCCTTTTTAGTTTCTTTTTACTCTCTTTTTTTTGTTTTTTTTTTGTTTTTGTTTTTGTTTTTCAAGTGCATGCGAAGAACTAATCGCACACCTATACACCCAAATTACCCAATTCTCGAACCAGAACGCTTCTTCCACCTTCGACAAAGGTTAAGGAGGATGTCGCAAACTAGCAATGAGAACGAGGTCCAGCTCACACCAGCACAGAAGCTTGAGCAACTCCGACTACGGATTGAGGAATTCACCGCCAGAGAAGCAGAGTACGCCCGACGAGAGGCGGAATATCAACCGAATCAGCAAAAGTTGGAAGCAAGGGTAGATCGCAAAGTTAACGCCGGAAGGGAACTTGAGAAGCAGATTGGGCACGTCCTAGCAAACGCAAAAGAGTATCTGCATCCTACTCTGGAAGTTCCAAAATCACCAATCGTTCTCCCCCCCCCCCCCCCGGTTAATTATGAAATTCGTCATTCTTTTATTACTGAAATTAAGATGAATCAATTTAGGAGGAAACCCAATGAATGCCCTATAGAGCATGTTACAACGTTTCTAGATTTATGTTACAACGTTTCTAGATTTATGTGAAGCTATTGCAAATAATGACAATCTAGAATATTTAAAACTAAAGGCTTTTCGTTGGTCCCTTGCAGGATTGGCTTCACAGTGGCTTGAGGGTTTGCCTGCACGATCTATTCGCATATGGAATGAACCGCAAGACTTGTTTCTTAACAAGTTCTTTCCTCCTGCCAAAACAGCTACGCTCAGACAACAGATCACGGCTTTCAGACAGAAGTCATGAGAAACATTAACACAGGCTTGGGAGCGCTACAAAAGGCTTCTGAAACCCTGTCTTCCGCATGGACAACAACCCTACGTGATCCAAGAAATCATCTTCAACTGCCTGGATGCACCAACCAAGGAGCGGATCAACAACTACACCGCCTATATGTATCTTGAGTACACCCCACGTCGTGCTTGGGAAACCTTTGAGACACTAGCAAACTATGACAATACTTATGGGACTTCTGCGGCCACAGACGAAAGGTATGAAAGGCATGCCTCATCTATGCCTCTATATGTGCCACCTAAGGAGATTTATTCGAACGTCAGGGACCAGTTCCATTATGATCAGGTACGTCATCTTACCAAACAAGTTAAATTCCTTTCTAAAGATAAACCTTGTTTGGAATGTGGGTCTGTGAGGCACAACACCACTGCGTGCCCCCATGCCGACCAAATATTAGTAGCTGAAACCCACGAAGAGGCGCGTTATGCGGGGGGAAATTATTCAGGGCAACATCAGCAACAAAATTGGAGCCACTATCGCCCGCCCCAGTATCCAAGAGACCCCCCGCCCTACAGAGCTTCTGGTCACCCTGATAGGGAAAGTAAGAAAGATGACCTGCACACTATTCTTGAGGAGATGCGGAGGAATCACTCAGACAACAAGCAATCCATCAATTCCATCCACACTCAACTGCATGCATTAGTTCTAGGCTTGGGGAGATTGATATCTGGCGAAAACCAATGGAGACCCAAATGGGTTAATTGGCTTCATCAATCCCCAAACAATTAGGTACGCTTCCTGGATCCTTTGAACCTAATCCTAAAAATAAATCTACAGGACAAGTAGCCGCCATGAATCTAAGGAGAGGGCGTCAGATGCAAACGTCCGAGTAAAACACGGAGCAGAAAGAGGCAGAAAATTCCTCGACATCGACTAGAATCTGGTCGATGTCGAGGACCCTGTGGTCGATGTCGAGCAGAATCCAGAACCTGCCTAGAAGTCGACCACTGTACTCGACGTCGACCACCCTTCTATCGATGTCGACCACCCTTCTGACAACGTCGACAAGACTCCAGTACCTTCGAAGAAGAAAATATTGCCATTCCCAACCAAATCTTTGAAGGACCCAGCAGAAAAAAAGTTTCAGCATTTTGTGGAGATGCTTCAAAGGCTCAATGTCACCATTCCTTTTATAGAAGCACTTCATGAGATGCCGTCATATGTAAAGTTCCTTAAAGAGATTCTAAGTAAGAAGCGGCCGATGGCTGAGATTGTAGAGGAATGTAGTAAGATGGACGTTCTAGAGAAAAGGCAGATCCAGGTAAGTTCGCTATAACCATTGGATTTGGTCAATATAAGTTTAATGCCTTATGTGACTTGGGAGCCAGTGTAAGTATTATGCCTCTATCAATCTGGTCCAAAGTCAAGATACGTGCTCTAGAGCCTTTGGATGCCCGACTCTATATGGCAAATAACACAGTGGTCATCCCAACAGGCATGGTGAATAATGTGTCAGTACAGGTAGGTAAGTTCTTTGTCCCTGCTGATTTTCTAGTTATTGATATGGAAAAGAACCCTGCTTGTCCAATCATTCTAGGAAGGCCCTTCTTAGCGACGGTGGATGCCAACATAAGCGTAAGAAAGAGAGTGCTCACTTTCAACATCAGCGATGAGGTAATTGAGTACTCTTTTAATAAAACTGAAAGGCATACAAGTCTTATGGAAGAGGTCAAGTCAATCTCAGTCAGGTACATCACTTGCGGGGAGCCGAAGGTAAGAAATATGACCCCTCGAAGAGCTGGAGAAGAGAGAGATATGGAGGCCCAGGTGGAAGAAATCAAGGCGATACTGAATGAGGACACAAAGGATCTACTCGACATTGACCACGGTAAGTCGACGTCGACTAACTTTTATTCGAATGCTTTGCCAGGTCTTAAGTATGGGGTCGAAGTCGACCAGAAGTACTCGACGTCGAGTACTCTAGTCGACGTCGACCAAAGTCAACACCCTCCATCGAGCACACCTTCATCGAGTAGCCCACCCAAGCCAGAGCCGAACTCGACGTCGACCAGTCTTCTACACACTCGAGCTCTCCCCCTTTGCCGAGCAGTCCAGCAGAAGCACAAACGCACTCGATATTGAGTACTACTACTCGATGTCGAGTAAATCCAATGGTCCCGAATTCAGATTATGCGAAGGTAAGCCAAGGTACATACATCTCTTCTCCTATTTCAATTATTAATTTATCTATACATGGGAGAGGTTTGCCTTGGTATGTGCGCTTATGCAGGGTTTCCAATGACGGGCCAAAGGAGTATGAAGTTGGAGACAAAATCTATCTCTCCAAATCCAAGAATCATTGGTTCCCTAACAAATTCAACAACAAGAAGATGGGATCATTCACGGTGCACAAAATTCATACCGGAGGACTACAACTAATGGACAAGAATGGAGTCCTATTCGAAGCCCAGACCAGATGGGCGCTACAGATGCCACCCTGAGCTTATGGAGAAGAAGTCGGCCTAGCGACTATAAAGTCTAGTAAAACAATTAGTTTTTAGGATTTTCAGACATTTCTGCTTTGGGTTTTTGGTTTTGAAACACTGTTTTTGGGTTTTTCTATTGTGGATATTGTTTGTTTAACACGTCTTACAGGTACTAAAAAGAAGTTGCAGAAGTACTCGACGTCGACCACTCTTGTCGAGCAAAGGACCCTGTGGTCGCGACAAAGGCAATCCCGAGGTTTCAACTGTACTCGAGATCGAGCAGTCCGGCCGATGTCGACTACTCTCCTCGAGATCGACTAATCCTGCAACAACTACAACATTTGATTCCGACGTTCTGCACATATGTCTAGTGAGTTTATTTCTTTACCCTTGTTTTTATACAGTGAGGACACTGTAAACTTTAAGTATGGGGTGTGGGAAGGGCTTACTTCATGCATATTTGATCATATTTGACATTATTTGTGCATTTTTTCCGAATTGTTTACACATGGCTATCTTTGGAATTATTATTTATCTAAGCGCTTACATGTTTTCCAAAGTTTATAAAAATCACCCCCATTGAAATTTTTTGAATTAGAGTCATGGAAGCTTTAATTGAACTTGACGATGCAAAATTGGATTCATTAGAGATATAGCATGCAAAATTTGATGTTGCCTTTGACATGTTGCGTGATAAGAGGATGGATGATTTTATATTTTCTATATAATGCTCATATTTTCCTTAAGCCATACCTATGCTTATTTGCATCACAAAAGTCATATTTAAGACTTATTTCATATATGCTCCACATAATCTAAATATTGCCCATTTTCTACCTTATTTCCTTATCCGGGGATTATGTTGAGAATGATTTCACATTATGGAGATTATCATATGGTGTTTGTTATATATCATATTTGGAGTTTGGCAGGAGAATGATCATATTATGGAAAATTTAATGAGAGAGAAAATCCGGTCACCTCAGGAGATAAAGGTAGATCGACCCTGCCTGCGTCAAGAAAATAGTTCCACAAGATGGGATACCAAGGTGAGGAGTCCAAAGCACTAAGTATCCGAGGCCATTCATAACACCCATGTTTGCGACTCGCAAGAAGGCAGTGCTGAGGTTAGAGAGGTAAAAACAATATAACTGGAAAAAAAGAGCAAAGAGTGAATTGTGAGAGGATGAGTGATGTGGAAACAATATGATGAGAGAAAGTGCATCAAAACAAGAAAGGAAGTTTGAAGAAATTCTCCCCGGATTTAGGACCACATTGCCCAAATATAGCTCATACCTTTACCTAGGCGTGGCCACGGGTTACAGGTCAACCCGTGACCCGCCGGGTCGTACGGGTCAATGACCCGCCGGGTCCGGGTTGACGGGTTGGCGGGTGGGGACGGGTAGCGGGTTAGGGTTAGGGTCGGGGAATCCGTGACCCGTGACCCGGCGGGTCAACCCGACGGGTCAACCCGCTTTTTCAAAATATTTTTTTTTTGAAAAATTTATTTTAAATAAAATAAATTTATAATATTATGTAATTATGTAAGTTATTCTTAAAATAACTCACAATAATACATAAACTAATATGCAATGTGCAATGTGAGACAAATAACCCCATCCTTCTCATTTTATAGACTTGGAAGTCTTCTTTCATTCCCCTCATTTCCAATGTGGGACAAAGCCTTGTCCCACATCGGAAATATGGAGATAGAATGAGAAGGCATGGGGCTATATATATGTATCCCACTACCATATTTCTTCCACTTCACTTGTTTCCTACATTTCCTACATTGGAAATTAAGTTGGAAATGAAGTTTGAGAAATATATTCTCATATTTTATTCTCTTACATCACACAATGAAATTATTGTGGATGAAAGAATTAATATGGAGATATAATCTTCCTACATTTTTAACACTTCATATCAAAGTGATAAAATGTGTTGTGAAGATAAAATCTTTACATATTATTTATTTATTTATTTTAATAGTCATTTTTTTTAAAAAAAAAGATTTTTTTTTTAAAATAATGTAACCCGCCGGGTCAACGGGTCGACCCGGCGGGTCAACGGGTCGACCCGAACCCGTCAACCCGTGAGATTTACGGGTTAGGGTTCGGGTCGGCCAACCCTGACCCTTGACCCGACGGGTCGAACCCGTCGACCTGGCGGGTCCGACCCGTGGCCACGCCTACCTTTACCTTTTACCCTTTTTTCACCATGAGCTTAAATTAAAGTCCTCTTAATTATTAATGCTTTGTCACGAATAAATATTTTTGCATAACCCTCCTTTTGTGTGCGAAGTTGCTTTTATTCACAGGCATGGATTTGTGGCATTAGTATCTTTTCGATGATGGTAATTAATTGCAGGGACATATGGCAATGGATCTAATATTTTGAGAGTTTTGAATTCTTTCCCTGTATGACCATTAAAAGCATTGCTTGAGGACAAGCAAGCTTAAGTATGGGGTGTTTGTTGTGAGCCTAATTTGCCATGTTTTACATTAACTTTTATATCAATTTCTGCATGCATTTCATGTAATTAGGTTAGAATAATATAGAATCTATGTAGTTTATGCTTATTTGCCAAATTATGGAGTCTACACTAGTTTCTATTTAATTTCACAGAAGTTGAATCAAAGCACGTCGAGCAGAAAAGAAGAGAAATAGCACTCGACAAGACTAGTCGACTTCGACTACTCTAGTCGATCTCGAGCACTTTGATCGAGAGTCACCCAGTCGAGTACACGAGCATAAAAAATACACTCGAGAGCACAAGACTACTCGACGTAGAGGAGTCTACTCGATGTCGAGTACCCGTCGACCACCAGAATTCTACCCGAGCTCAAGTCCGAATCCGAGGAGAAGAAGAGTCCTCGACTTCGAGCACTTTACTCGATGTCGAATACTATCCAGCGCCAATCCGAGCCGAAATCGAGAGGAGTCCGAGCATCTGCAGTTACTTGCAAGCAAAGGCACGTGAATTCTATCAACAAGATGTGAAGATCTATCAAGATGAAAGATATTTATCCACTTTAGTTTTATTTGTTTTATTTCCAAATTTTATCATAAAGCTTTAGATCGATAGGAATATATATACATAGATTATTCTTTCCTTGGACAACGAGGATTGAATACTATAAATAAGGCCTTAGGGGCTGATTTTAGGAATCATCCAATCATCCAAGCCACAAGAAATTGTGTTACATAGAGTTTTCGAGAGTTTTAGGAGAGAGAGCTTAGGCCAGGTAGGAAGTTGGAGTTGCGAGAGCGGATTTGGCTTCGATCAGTTGTAAGTTTTTATTCAGTTTAATGCAAATTAGTTCCCTTTTATTATTGATGAGTCTTTTAATGATGAAGAGCGAGTAGTCACCCAACTTCTAGGGCCTGGGTGAGCCCGACGGTAGCCATGTAAGGTAATGCAACAAAGGTACAACTTTTAATGCGATTTCGTCTTCTATCCCTACGAGCATGATTCTTTTGCGACAGTCGAAGGTGATCCTTATTTGTGTTATTAAGCAAAAGTGATCTTAATACAATTTGGATTAATTATGTGAAAATGGTTAGTAATAATTAAGGTTTATGCAAAAGCCTCTATCTTCTTACTTGTTAATGACGACAATTATTTGATGAAAAAGCATGATCTTTTATACCTTTAGCATGATTCTTATATGGTTATCGTTATGGCGTTGTAACCCCGATTCTGGAAGTCTTTTATATTATTGAATTCAATCCCACCGATTCTGTCTTCATTTCTGTGTTTATTCGTTTACAAAAGTTCATGTTTTCGTTCACTGCATTACTCGATCTAGACTGAAATCTACTCGACGCCGAGTAGTCTGGTTGACGTCGAGTACTGTGTTACTCGACTTGCTATGTTTTCGTCGTCTATTGTTTAGCTTTGCAGGTCTAGTCGACTGAATAGTCAACATCGAGGAGTCTAATGGTCGATTTCGAGAGCATTCTGGGACTGAAAAGGCGAGCGCTGACACGCTTCCTCGTGGATACGATCATATATGAATATCCTACCACTATAGTGGGAGGGTTTCTTGTATTTTATTTGTTGGGACAGTGAGTTAGTTTGATTTTATATTTTCAATTTATTTTGGTAACTAGTTTCCCTCCTAACATCCTCAAAGTTCATTCCGCATAGAGGACAATCAGTGGGAATGCCGACGCCTCGAGAGGCAAGTTTGGCAGATGTGGGTAAGCCATTTTTGGTGATTCGCCACAGAAAATGTTTGGTTTTGGGGGCCACATCGAGTACAAAAAAAATTGTATTTGCCACGGTAGCTAGCAACGGCACAGGCTTGTCGTCGCACTTGCTTTAACTTTTGCCACGGATTAGCGACGGGAAGCACGGGTTGGGCACGGCAGTGAGTAATATTTTTTTAAGTTTTTTTTTTAATTTGATACGAGAGGAGTGAAAGGTGAGATCTAATTCACGCATCCTTCGCCTCCCAAGAAAACCTAGATCTCCATCTCCTTGTTCGCTATATCAGTCTCTCTTCTTCATCATCACGCCCATCCACTTCGAGATCCCTCTCCATCTCTCTTTTGTCATCCTCTCTCCATCTCTAGATCTATAGATCCTCCACCACCGCTCTATCTTCCAGGCCTCCCTCGCTGCCGCCTCTCTGTCCACGAGATTGCGCTCAATGTCGACGGGGTTTAAGATTATTGAGAAGCTGAGAGGGATTAAGAAAAGCTAGATTTTGCACCATGATTTTTTTTTTCAGATCTGCAAGGATGGTTATTATGGGGATAAGGAGAGAGGCTCCGCTATGACCAAATCGTTGGACGACTCCGGCGCAGTCGTCATCCTCGGTAGTGTCGTTTGCTTGCACCTTGACCAGGTTTGTTTCTTGTTCTCACCTTTTCCTATTTCGATTCCAGACCCTAATTTCCCAAATTTCTGTCTAGGTTGGAGAAGCCATTGACATTTTATTTCCCCTGACGATAAATTAGGGGTTATGGTGTTCTTCAGTCTCTTTTCTTTGTTCTTCAGATGCCCTCCGTAATGGAATTTTTGGGATATAAATTAATTATGCCAATCGCCTTGGCCCAAGTCTGGGATGTTGCCCTTTATACTTCTGTGACATCTTTTGTAATGGAATTTTAGAGATAAATTAAGTATGCTTGATTCCTTGGTCCTATTTCCATTGAGACTGTTAGTCTTGAAGATTCACTTATTCTAATTAATTTTGCAAAACCATGGTAATGGTTATTATTATTTTTCATGACTTTACTGCTTGAATACATGAGGTGTACGTTTTTATATGATAATGAAAATAATTCATGGATGTATAATTCTTCCTAGATGCTAGGGAGATGGCCACTAGCGGGTACTATGAAGTTATAATTATGAAGGAAATAATGTGCATTTCTCGCTTTTTTTTCTGAATGCATGTTTGTCCATCTTTCTTCAGGATGAGTTAGCCAAGCAATTCTTAAGGATGAAAGGCAATTTGATCTGGAAGGTGGGCTTAGGTTTGGTGTTAATTTGAACATTTGTTTCATATATTTTTTTGGTTGATTATTCACACTTTTGATTTACTATTTTAAAATTTACAACAAGATATTGATTTTTTGTCGTATGAATAACGAGGTTCCATTTTGGCTCTTCCTTCTGGCTTCTAGGGCCAGTTATGTGCATAGCAAAAAAGGCATTTTGTTACTTTCGGATTTTATTTAAGCATCTTCAGGAGAAATTGTTTATTACTGAGGTAATATTCTACATGGAAGATCAATAAGAATACCTTAAAACTTAAAAGCTTTTTTCAGTGCTTGCATGACATGAAGTTTTTTGGAATTTGAGAATTTAGATTTGCCTTACAAGAATCTTGCTTTGTTTTAGGCAAAGAAGAAAGAAGCTCAATGCCAAATGCTCCGATGAGTTCAGGATTGGATAACGGTGGGCGCAGGTTGGCTCAAGTGGCCCTGTTGTGAGAAGTACAGAGCATGATGACATGGGGAGCTAGGTATTCACCTATTTCAAACAGGTGAGCCTCGTGAATGGAGATTGCCATGTGAACTCTGTAAGCCTTGTGAATTTAGAATCTTGCTTATTCTTAAATTGAACAGCTTTTAACATTATTGTCAACTAGGATTCCTCATCACTTCTATTCCAGTAACTTAAGCTACATCTATTATTTTAGGGCTGGAGATACCAAATATACAGGGAACTATAGAATCCTTTGTTTTGAAAGACATTTGGAATTGATAGTTCCCATTAGTTTTTTTTTTTTTGTAGTGGCTCTAACTGTTGTGAAATAAGTTTGTGTTTAATTTGTCCCTGAGTCTTGATATTCTTTACAGGTGCATAGAGCTTGTGCAGGAAGGGAAATTCTGGACATGATGGATCACCCCTTTCTTCCTTGCATCATATGCTTCTTTTCAGGTCATTTTATGTAAAATCTTTTATTTAAACTTTTAAGCTCTGATTTATTTCTACAATGATTCTTACTCCAAATTAAATCTACCATGTCTATATTGCTTGCAAAAATAATCAATAGTAATCCTTGATATACTAAATTTAATGTTTGTATGATATATTCACTTCAGCTTGTTGAGCTATGAGAACCTAATTTTTGGAAATTATACTGACCAAAACACCCATTTGTTTGCTAACTGATTACTACCCTGGTGGAGAGCTCTTTATGCTTTTGGACTGATAATCTGTGAAGGTGTTGAAGGAAGATGCTTTCGGGTAAACTTTCGAATTATGGTGTTATGTAATCTGAATAGAAAACCTTGTAGTAGAAATCCTACAAGGGTGGAAATCTTTAGAAGTAATAGATTTTCAGTTTTTGAATTTGAGAGATAGGTCATCCTGCGTATGATCATTCAAGCTATTTATGTTTGTGGCTTTATAATGCGAAGATACTGTCCTATGACTAAAAACTCTAAATATTTGCTGATATAAAGTTTTCATATTATTTCATACCTTCTAGATGAACTAGAATCCTATGTCTTTTGTACATTTAGACATCCCTCATTATATGCAGTTCTGGTTGTGCCCATATCTCTTTAGGAATGCTGCTTCCAAATATAATTCGTATCATTATAATACTTGTATGATGTGTTTCCATTATTCTAATCCTCATAATCTGATCTAAATGCATTTGCTATCTTTTTAGGGATATCAAATTTATAAGTGATAAAAATAAATTCTCATGTTGCTTTGCTTTTTAGTATTTATGACATTCAAAATTTGATTTATTGTTGAATGTTTCAGGTATAATTTATAGAGACTTGAAGCCCGAAAACATATTGATCCAAAGCAGTGGTCACATGACCTTGACAGATTTTGATCCATCTTACTTTCAAGAGGTTGATTGAGAAAAAAAAAGGTTATTTTTGTACTTTGTAATTATTTCTATTTTATTGTAATAATATATGACCAATTGTTTTATGTGAACAAAGGTTTTTAGTGTAATTTTTGTTAATTTTGGTTTTACAGTATTGGGTGTATGAATGGATAAGAATGTGGTGAATATTGTCTTTTTTCTATAAAAGGCTGGACTTTTTAGCTCGGTTCTAATGTACCCGGGCTAAAAAGCTGAGAACATTTTTTTTATTTCCTTAAATAATTTAGCGATGGCTGCTGGTTGTCGCCAACGCTAATTTGCCATGGCACTATTGGCCACGGCTGATTTCCCGTCGCTATGTCATCGCTAATCAACTTTGGCGACGGAAAATTGACTATTGTTGAAAATCAAAGAGATAAGGTGCCTCAGAATGAAGAAAAGGGATCGATGACATTTCATTTCTACATACACAGATCATGAAAACTAGAAGAAGCCGAGGTGATCGACCAGCCACATCCGCCCCAGTTGCTAAGAGGGAGTACCATCTTATCAAGAGAAGGAAACTTCCTGAAATCCAGGAAGAATCATCTGAGAATTCAAGGACGGGTGGGGATAGGGCACACCACCGAGCTGAAAGTCAACCTAGGGAGTTATCTCAAGCCCCATTAGATAACCTAGATCCTGAACTCATTCAAGCGCTAAATCAATTAGTGTCAAACGTTGTAGCTCAAGCATTAGCTGGAAATACGCCGCCGTCACTAACTAGACCAGATGGCGATGTTGCACATGTGACACAACCAGCAGCGGTACAAGCACAAGAAACTCCGATGATAACATCTGTAAGAGCAGTGGAACAAGGAAATACATATGGTCGTGCTTTGAAGGCGATCAACTCATGCAAACCAGATCCTTTTGATGGTACTGGTGAGCCCTATCGAGTGGTGCAGTGGCTTACTCACATGGAGAAGGTATTCAGGGGTGTTATCTGCACGGACGAAGACAAAGTGCACATAACTGCTCTTTATTTGAAAGGAGAAGCTGGACAGTGGTGGGAAGCTGCTAGGCTTGCTTGGAATTCAAAGCCAACATGGGATGCATTTAAAGAGACTATCACCAATCATTACTTTGTGCCGGCTCTCAGGATAGAGAAAAGAAGAGAGTTCTTGTACCCTAATACACAGGGAATGAAGATGGCTCAATTGGTAACCAGATTCTACAACTTACTTCCGTATGCTCAAGACCTGGTCCGCAATGAAGCCGATGCGATCATGTACTTTCACGAGTCGGTGTATTATGAGCTAAAGTTTCATATGCTACAACGTGATTACCGAACCTTAGACGAGTATATTAATGCAGCTTATCGAGTTGAGGCTACATTGGAGGAGGGCAAGAAGAACTTTGAGTTGTCTGAGAGGAAGAAAGGCAACCAACAGTATTCTGGAACTAAGAGACCACCACCATTTTCCCCAACAGAGAGGATGAATGTTAGCAGGGCATCATCGGCACAGATTAGCAACCAGACCTTCACTCGAGATGGTCGTCCTATTATCTGTCACAATTGTGGTAAGCCGGGTCATGTGAAACCAGCGTGTAAGGAAGATGCCCGCGTTTGTAGAGGATGTGGAAAATCTGGGCACATGGTGAGATTTTGTAGGAACATTAGCAATGGCCAATCCCAGTCACAACAAGCCTCAGCAGTCGATCCTAGAGTTCAAAAAGCGGCAACAAACTTGCACCAGTCACGTGGTCATAAGACTCAAGCTGCATCGGAACCCACAGTACAAAACTGGGGCAAGGCCCTAATGGTGGGAACATCTAACCAAGGTCCTAAGCTCTACACCCTGGATGTCGTTGATGAGTTTGGTGGACAGGAGTAAGGAAAAAGGATGATGATAGTTGATTGAGTATCTCGTTTTTCCGTTGAGTCGTTCATTTCTAGAATTCCAATAAAGTCAAGTCAGGGCGAGTATGCCCCATGAACCTAGGTCTTGTCAATTCAGGGCGAGTATGCCCGATGAACCCGCGTCTTGTAATTCAGTCCTTTTATATTATTATGTTGATAATAAAAATAAGTACTTGCTTACAATTTAGCATTGAAATGCTAAGTCGAGTGGGGATGCGTAACGATATGAGAAGACAACAAGATATTTATAATCATGTTGTGAGTTAGAGAATACCCACTCTATGTGCTACATTTCTTAGGTTCAAATTATATAAGTTAAGTCTATGACGTATGCTGTAGGATCAGCTATATGTTCGAAATGTTAATATATCAAGTGAGAGTCGGGAAGTGTTCCCTATAGACTCTACGATAACCTTTTATCTGACTTTTGCAACAATTTTTGTGGTAGTATAGAGATATGACAACTGTGCTATATAATCCATTAAAGGTTCATAGGTAGGATCCACTACAAGATAAGGACTCAAGTTGTAGTTGTATTATTCTTCGTTACCTATAATTGATCATAGGTTATATCCTATCGATTTTCTATGATCGTGCACCCGAACTCTCAGTGAGGCAAACACCTAAGGGATAAAATTCCAAAGATAACTTCTTACACAAATGTTAACAAAAATATAAAGAATGCAAATGCTTGAGAACCGGACAACGTTCAAGTCGAGGAACCAGAAGGGAAGATCCATCATTCATCACCTACGAATAGGGTTGCCAGTCTGTCACAATGGTTGTCTTCAAAGCCACCCGGGCCATTTGATAACCTGGAAAAGGGAATTGAATGGGGCTGAGATGAAAGTCAATGACAAACTAGGTACCCACACTCGTCGGGTGACATGAGTGACTAACCTCGATCAAATCATGCTAACATTAAATACTCTCTAAATAATTGTTGCTCTATTGTATATGTTAAATGGGGAAAAATCAAAATAAATGTGGTATCTAAATTTTTATCACTGATGAGTTCGGAAGGCGACTAGTTATTGTAGATGTAGCTTGTCGTCTCATTTAATTCGAAACATAAGTAGAGCAAAGTATGCTCCTTGTTGATTCTTCCATGTATTTCCAAAGAGATTTATTCCTACTCATATATAAAGTCAATCTCTTCTTTCGATCCGAGGACAACATCCTAACCTCAGTACATTCTTCTCCTTATTCAAGTTTCGGGTCGAAACTTATTTTTAACGGTGGGGATATGAAATACCCCAAAGTATTTTTGGGTATTTCTGTAAATATAAAAATTATAATAAATGTGAAAATTTTCGAAATAAAAGAATGTGTAAAATTCTTTATGAAATATATACCATATTATTTGGTTCTTGGTAATTAGAACATAAAGTTTGATTGACATTATTATTTTAACTAAAATAAACATTATTATTTTCATTGTTATTAGTAGTATAATTACTTTTAGAAATAGTGATGCGAGTTCATTATTTTTAAAAGGTGTTTTACTTAAATTATTTCAATACCCAATGCGATATCATTTTTAATAAATAAGTATGATTTATGATACAACATTATTATATATAACATATTATGATAAATTTATGATTTAATAATAATGATTATAAATTTTGAAAGTTATTTCTAGTAAAATAATTATGTTATGAAATTTCATTTGAATAATTATTCAAATAAAATCACTTATCATAAGTTATTTGATTATTTATTTATCTATTTTTTTTAAAGTATATATATGTGTGTGTAAGAGATTTTATTGGTCTATATATTTTTCAAATTAATTAAATAGTCTTATATAAATATTACATATTTTTGTTTTAAACCGGTTTAGCCGAACCGAATACACAAAAAAAGGGGGAGTTGGTTCAAGTGAACCGCTTCTTCCTCTTTCACACGTACGCAAGCGCAGGAGCTATGGAGCTCCAATGGAGGTTTACTCCCTTCAAAATTTCAACTTCAAAACGGCTTTATTAAGACCTAATCAATTCCATCTTATCAAAAACGTGGCAAATGTGGAATCAATTGACGAATCAATCCCCAATTCCATCCAAATTCAAAAACCCTAATTTTTAAGATTCGTCAAATTGACGTGGTAGATAAGGTTGAAAGACTGAATTGATTATGAATATGAATTCCTCTCATCAATTCTGATTCAATGACGCCTTCAATTCGTGATTCCGTTCACATTGCAAGCTCGACCTATAAAACCCCCTTTCGGCCTTCGTTAGCTTCGTCCACCATTTTTAGCCAATATTTGAGATCTCAATCTAGCTCGTCGCCTTCTAAACACATTAATCTACAATCCCATTCAAATTCTTTGTAGGAAATCCTCCCAATTACAGACCCCCAAATTCAAACTCACCTTCGTCGGACCACCGTGAGCCACCGCTCCGCCGCCTACCGCCGAGTGCATCCGCCACCAGGAGCCTTGCCACCATCGCCGGAGCCACCCTCGAGCCACGTCGAGCCACCACCGCCGTGCCGTGCCGAGCCACCATAGCCAAAGGTGAACTGTATATAGCGTACTGTTGCACTGACGGGAGAAGGAAGAAGGTGAAATAATTTCACAAAACCTCCCAAACATTCAGTTTTGATAAATTATGCCCCTGGTTCAATTCAAGAAATTATAAAAATTATCCCGTAGTTTTAGAACATATTTTAACTCATGTTAACTCTTAACAATTCGCAGCGGTAATCTCAAGTTCCGACACACCCATTGCGTGAAGGTCTCGAAGAAGATCAAATTGGTATAATACTCAACTTGATAATTAATTCGATTTTTATTTCGAATTAATAAGTCAATATGTGTATAAAATACCAATTAGTAAATTCTTTTTCGTGTGTCGTAATTTATATGTGTAGATCTGGTGCCAATTTATTCAACTCCGTCATCAAGCCTTTGAAGTCCAAAGTTGGTATCGAAATCCAACAAGGCGAAAAAGGCAAGTGACATTCCGAGCCTTTTATGCTCATCTGCGTGCCTTCGTGTCTTGTTGTTTTCTTGCCTTGACATGCATGCCAAATCAATTAAAATAAATTACAAATCACTTGTTTTGTGTAATTTATTCAACCGTTATTTTGGACTTAGCATGTAATTGGGTAATGTTATTATTTGATCTTATTGTAAAATAATAACGTAGATACCCATCTTATAAAATGCATGATTTATCCTTCATCCTTTCATGCAAAATAAGTAGGTATGAAGCATATTATCCTTTTGATGCATCCATGCATATTATATGGTATTGGCATCCATTTTACTTTTATTAAGATGGATTATTTTATTTTGTGCGATCACCTAGATTGATAAATTGCTATTAATCACTAGTTAATATGTGATGATGTGTGTAAGATGTAAAACTCAATTGAATCATGATAAAATAAAATATAGTGTAAAATATAGTGTGCGTATCAATGAAGATACGGGGTCCAACCCAATGGGAATTGGGCGGTGTCTCAACTTTGGGTTAACTACTGAGTTGAGTTTGGATTGAATGGGTTAAGACCATTTTGCGTCTTAAACCGAAACAGTTTCATGAAACTAACATTCTCGAGATACAATATTCGAGATGAAATCTGACTACGAAATCGTAGGTAGGTCGGACGTCCTATCCAGACTCGGCCGGTATAATATAGTTAATGTTAAAATAAAAGTAAACAGGTCAAATATGATATCCGTGTGATGTGTTAAAATATATCTATATATAAGCTATGCAATGTGAGATAGTGAGTGAATAATATTATTCATTTAGCTAAAGTTAATTTTTTTTATAGACTTGATATCGGGGGACACGAAGTCAACCCTTTTCCCACTTCTAATAGTAGGCTCTCCCTAACGTTTGGGTAACTACTAGCGGGACGGATTTGGGCCACATGGAGTACCTCATAATCCGATATCGAGTCCGAACTTAATAAAAATATTTTCATGGTGATCACAAGCGCATTTCTAAAGCTATATCGTATCCCATCCGTAATCGGGGTATGGTTCCTAAGGTGCTTGTCACCTACATCACTTTCTTATTCAACCCTTCGAGGTTATCCGTGTCACAGAAGTTGAGTCATCAAATATAAAGCCCACATAAAATATTCTCATCAGTAATAATCTCATTTGGATTCAATTCATACCTTATTATGGTCACTGAGTTTGAATCCAAAGTAGTCCCAGTTTTTGAGTCGTCACTTGCTAGTTCTCGCGAACTAACTGTCCTTTGTTAATTTGGACGGCTAGGGGTTCATTGTCTCCGGACAATACCTCAGCCTCCAGTTCGCAGGTTTAGATCGAGTCTTTGAAGAGAAGTTGAAGAAGTTCAAGACGACATTTTAAGTTTTCAAGATTTGAAGAAAATATTGTATAACTGGTAAATGTTTATTTTTACAAAGTCTTCCGCTGTAATGTATTTGATGTTTCAAATATTGTAATTTGAATCATGAGTTTAATAAAAGCATGATTTATTATATTTAAGTCTTACGCTATTTATATTTTCTGTAGTTATCATCTTGTTTATGGGAGCATGGTAGCATGTCCCTATAAGCCTAAGGTGGTTACAAAGACCTTAAAGTCCGAGTAACTACTGGCGCTGAAACATTCCCTCATTTACCGAAGGGGGTGTTACAGTATTTGCCAAGGTTGGTCGTGTATGGGATTTGTAGTTCACTTTTTATAGTATTTTTTATTATGTTGCTTGTGTTTAGCGTAGTATAAAATGCTGATTTATGAAAGTTAATGCGTTGACCCGAGTGTTGGCAAAAATTCCGTGTTGTTGCATTGATTTGGTCCCATGCTTATTTTGAAGCTAACGCGAAAATGATGATATCATCAGTGAAAGCCAAAAAGGGGATCTTGTAGCATGCTCGCGTAATTGCGATGCCAAGGTGACTACCTGGTAAGTTTGCTTCAGATTGCAATCCTCTAGCAAGGACCTTGGAGACCAGAAGGAAAAGGTATGAGGATAGAGGGTCTCCTTGCCTCAGCCCCTTTGATGGGAAGAACAGATCTGGGGGTTCGTTGTTAACTAAGACTGAGTAGGTCACTGTTGTTATACATTCCTTTATCCAACAACAAAACTTGCTAGAAAAGCCAAATTTATCAAAGATTTTAATCAGGAATTCCCAGCGAACCATGTCAAACGCCTTCTCCATATCAAGTTTGACAGCCATCCAACCTGTGGATCCTTTTTTGTGTTGGAAAGAGTGGAATATCTCATTTGCGATGATAATGTTGTCTTGGATGGAGCGTTTAGCTATAAAGGCACTCTGAAGTGGGTGAATTATTTTGGGAAGAATTTGTCGCAATCTAGTAGCTAAGATCTTGGAAATAATTTTGTAAATAGTTGAGCAAAGGCCAATGGGTTTGTAGTTGTTTGTTGTTTGTGGGTTATCACATTTGGGTGTTAGTGTGATAAAGGTGTGGTTTATTTATTTAAGAATTTTCCCACTTGAGAAAAAGCCCTTAGTAGCTTTGATGATAGAGGGGCCAACAATGTGCCAATAGGTTCTGAAAAATCCCGTAGGGAAGCCATCAGGTCCCGAAGATTTATCTCTAGCCAGCGAAAAGACAGATGACATAATTTCAGAGCTCGAAATTGGATGTGTAATCCAATCATTGTCTACTTTTGTGATAGTTAGCCTAATGTGGTCTAAAAGACGGCACACCCCCTGAATTTGGGATGTAGCAGAAAAACGGTTGGAAAAATCCATCTTAATTTCATCCCTAATTTGCGTTGTTGTGTTGAGGTTAATTCCTTCATTGGTGACCAGATTTTTTTATTATATTTCTGTTTATACTTCCAGTTGCCACCCGATGAAAATATTTGGAGTTTGTGTCCATGTTTGATGTGGATTCTCTTTGCTCTCGGACACCAGTAGGTTTTTTTGGAAATTCACCAAGTGGTTATATTTGTTTAACACTTGTTTGTGCTTCATGTCTATGTTTTTGTCGTATTTTGTGAATATTTGAGTTTGTAGATGTTACAGGTCAGTTTCGATGTTAGCAATTTGTGTGAATATGTTCCCAAAAGTTCGTTTACTCCAAAGTTTACTTTTCTTTTTGAGCTCCTGTAGTCGTTTGACTAGCTTAAAGAGATGGGAACTCGCAGGGTTAATATGCCAAGCCTGCTTAACCAAGTTTTCATAATCCTTGTGTTTAGTCCAAGCTAATTCAAACTTGAAAGGTTGCATTATTGGTAGTTCATTTGGGAAAAGTTCTAGGGTTATTTGTGTATGGTCGGACGTTGTGAAAGCGTGATTTTTGGTGGTTAAATGTGGGAGCGTTGCATATATGTTTTTGTGGACCAGAAAACGATCTAATTTTTCATAGGTGTTGTTTTCTGCCTAGGAGCTTTTGCTCCATGTAAATTGATTTCCAGTCGTGGGGAGATCTATGAGATCATGTTTTAAGATAAGGTATGTAAGTCTTTGGAACCTTGAGGGTGCAGGGATAGCTCCACCTTGCTTGTCAGAGGTACATAAAATGTCGTTTAGGTATCCGACTATGATAAATGGGTGGGGGTTGCGTAGGAGTATAGCGGAAATTTCATTCCAAAATGCTAGCTTCTAGTGATGGTGTGGGGGTGCATAGGCAAATAAGATTACAAATGTTAGGTTGCGGCTGTTGCTATGGTATTCAGACAGAATATATCGTTCTCCTGAAGAGATGACTGTAAATGAATCTTTGTTTAAATGAGAAGATTTCCAGAAAAGGCAAAGGCCACCTGATAGGCCAATAGAGGGACAAAACTGAAGGTTATCAAATCCCGCGTGACGCCAAAGAGATTCTTTTGACGGGTTTTGGATCTTGGTTTCAGCAAGCGCTAGTATTTGAATATATTCATTTTTGCATGTCGAATCAATTTCAGTCCAAATGTTTCGTTTGGCAAGGCGTCGGACATTCCAGAAGCTTACTTTCATGATTAACTAGTTTTATTTCTTATTTTTGGTATTATTAGGTTGTACCACCCCAAATTTAGAGGACGATACAATTGGTGATTATGAGAGTAGAGCCGTAAGCGTAACTCCAAGAATATAGGTGACGAGATTAGTGGAATACTAGTGCTTATCTGCAAGCTTACCTTGAAATACATGAAAAAAGTAAACAGGTTACAACTCCTGATCTTGCTCCAACAAGTATAAAGCATTTGATTACAATATTTGTTCAGTTGTAGCAGCTTAGATAAACAGTCTGGTGACATGACCAACCAAACAAGCTGGAGGAGACAAATTGGATCTTCTCGAACTTGAGTGCAAAAGAGGATCCTGAGACCTTCCTTAGACCAAAACAACAAACTTTCAATGGAGTGGGTGAATTTGTCAATCAAATTAACCTGCCTATAGTACGGGTTGGAAGTCATGGAAAGTTTCATTAGAGTAGTTAATTTCATATATGAGGAGTTAAAAATACTTGAGAGATTAATTTTGATGCCAATAACAACAGTACTAATATGAATTGAATTTGAAACTATTGCAATACTATATAGGGGTGTGCAAAAAAACCCGACACGACTGACCCAACACGAAAACACGGTGATACGACACGAAAAAATACGAACTGAAAATAACACGACAAGAAAATGACACGAACCGGTAAAACACGACAATAAATGGTTCGTATTCGGATCGAACATTTCTCGTTATCGGATACCCGACACGAACCGATTTTTTTTTTAAATTTATAGATTCTGTAATATACTACTAGTATAAATTCAATACCTAAAATAACAATAAAGCATGTTAACTCAGTTGGTATTCAACATAAGAAAAGACGAGCCTTGCTCCCGAAGACCCAAGTTCGAATCACGATATGCCTTTTTTTTCCCATTCTCGCCCCATTTTTAAAAAAAAATCTCCAACTAAACCCTAAGGCCCAACTATCCCATTCTCAGCCGACATTATCTCCAACCAAACCCTAATCTCAGCCAACAGTGAAGAAAACTTCAATCTCTTTTCTCCAATTCTCTCCTCTCCTCTCCGATCTCATTTCCGCCATTAGGACATACCTAAGGTTTCTCTCTCCTCCTCCCATGGCAAGGAAAATAGTGAAGACTCCAATCTCCAACCAAACCCTAAGGCCTAAACTCTCAATCTCCCATTCTAATCTCAGCAGAAAGTGAAGAGATTGGCCTTCTTCTCCAGTTCCCTTGCACGCCTCGATCCTCTCCTCTCCCCTCCGATCTTATTTCCACCATTGAAGACAAACCTAAGGTTTCTCTCTCCTCCTCCCATGGCGAGCAAGACAAGAAAACCTCCCGAGAGAGGATGTACCGCTCTCGAGATTCGGTGTGCTGGTGGCTCAACTGGAATCCATCGTTGCCTCCACTGCTCAACAACACCTCGATCCTCTCCTCTCCGATCTCATTTCCGCCATTGAAGAGGAACTATGCTTTCTCTAGTTCTGCCATTGTAACCCGTGTATTGATGTACAACCGTCAACCAAAGATCGAAACAAAAAAAAAACAAAAAAAAAAACAAACGGTTCGTGTCGGATAATCCGGTATCCGACACGGAACCGATTACTGTATCCGTGTCGGATACCCGGATTTAACCGTGTCGTATCTAGATCTGGGTTTTGGACCTAAATGGTTTCGGGTATCAAACACGATTAACCGGTTCGTGTCGGATATCCCCGATTATGCCCACCCCTAATACTATATAGACATATAAGTCCAATGATAACTCCACTCCCTTGGATGAAAATCGGAATTAGTTTCAAAGGCTTTGATACACTGTTTGTGTCAAAGGTCTTGAAGCTACAACTGTGTTGATGAAACACAAAACCTGTACTTTATTATATTATGTTCGAATATTATTTTATATTATTATATGCTTCCAGATATTATATTCTAACATTTCAGGAAGCTTTTCAAATATTATCTCCTTCCAAAGTCGAAAAGTTAAGAAGGACACAATCGGAGATCATGGCTTCAAAAGTTTCCAAGTTTAGAAGATCTCGAAGATAGCCATGATCAGCCTAGCCATTGGAGAAGATTCCTTCCTCAAGTGGTGCCGATGATATTCACTATATAAAGGAGAAGAAGAAGAGAGAGAGGACTGACGTACATTCACGAATATCATTGCACAATCAACCCTCAAGTTTACGATCTCTCTTCAGCGTGTTCTCTCTGCTTGTTCTTAGGAGTCTTATATTTTGTTTCAAAGCATTTGAGAGATACACAGTGAGCTTATAGGATATATTTCGAGAGAGTGTTATACTCAAGAGTTTATAACTCAAGAAGTGGGCACTAGGCTATTGATTCTCGAGAGTAAGAGGATTGTACTAGATAGCTGAGAGAGGTGGGGCTCTTCTAGATTGGTCTAGGACTCCGAGGGAACGTGAGTTGACTAGATTGCAATTGTATAGGAGAGAGGCTTCTCGGTGAGCTATTAGGATCCTAAGCTTTGTGAATCAATAAAGCCTGTTGAATCATAGAGTTATGGAAGAACCCTAGGCGGGGACGTAGGCCAAGTTCGTGCCGAACCTCGTTAACAATTCGTTGAGTCCTTTACTTACTGCTTTACCATATTTTCGCACTTTGTTCGAATTGTTTAACTTCTGTGATTCAGGTTTTCCAGAGAAAACGATTAAGTCTAATCTCAAAGGGTTTTGCACGAGCTTCAAAAGTCTTGAGATTATCTGCGAAAAAATGACATACTCTATTCAACCCCCCTTCTAGAGTATCTTTATATTACTTTATTTTACATTATCGAACCTTCATCCAATAATTGAGTAAAGTAAATAAATGGTGATTAGAAGAAAGGATGCATTGGTGTGATCATCTACATGTACTTTAAGCTGGTGAAGACCAAATATACTAGTGGATAAGTTATACCAACAACCGCATAGGTAGATGCCAGTCATCTGAGTGTTCTAGTCCGTCAAGAGGGAAGATAGACGAGTTGTTATCAAGTAGTGGGGAGGTGCAGGGGAGAAAAACCCCCAAGCGATATTTTAAGGTTTGTTCAAAAAATAAGAGATATAGCACAAGTGACGCAAGAGATCAGTTTTTACTATAAAAAAAACACCATTCGGAATTTGGTTGAATAAGATGGTTGAAATCATATAAATCAAAGGTGAAAGCAGTTGATTGTAGAAGGTAGAGATAGCAAGTGTTTTTTCCCCTTAAATTATGAAAATTTTATACAATACGTAGTAGAGAAAATGGTATTCTTTTTTTTTTTTAAAAATGGTATTAATATATCAAAAAATTGGGCCATTAGCAAGAATAGCCCACTCTTGCCAAAAATTGCAAAAATGACAAAGTAGTCCAAACAATTGCCAAAAAAAAAAAAAAAAAACCGATGGTCAATACCTATTGTAACGGGCTAACCTTAATCATTACAAAGCACTCCTCTTTTTTGGGTTGGAATTTTAAAAGGGGAGTGTTTCATTACAGAGGAGAAAGCTGGCCGCCATTGAAGGACCTTCAAGAGAGGAGAGAGGGAGAGAGGGAGAGAGAGAGAGAGAGAGAGAGAGAGAGAGAGAGAGAGAGAGAGAGAGAGACTGAAGAAGCAACAGAGGGCGGTACTGAAACCACAATAGAGAGAGAAGAAGAAGAACGAGTGCGCCATTCAAGAGAGGAGAAAGAGAGAGCCTTTGGGATGACGACAATCGAATAAGAAGAACCGCCTACAAAAGGTAAGCTCTCATTCTCTCTCTCTCTCTCTCTCTCTCTCTCTCTCTCTCTCTCTCTCTCTCTCTCTCTGTGCGTGTGTGTGTGTGTGTGTGTCTTCTATTGAACTGGCACTTTAGATGGTTGAATTTCTTGAATGTTGAATTCGGGTCCTCGGGGAGAATGGGGTAAAGTAATGTACAAACCCTAACCTTCTGAGTGTTGGGCGGTTTGGGCGAAATAATGTACAAACCCTAACCTTTTATGGCATTTTAGGGTTTCAATTTATGGAATTTCGATTTGGGGTCCTTCGGAAGAATGGGGTGAATGGGGTTGAAAATGTTTGAATGTACAAACCCTAACACTATGGGCAGGGGGGCTGTTTGGGGATAGGATGTGGATTAGTCATTGATGCTTAGTTGATGATGAAATTGAAGGTCCAAATAGGGTAGAAACGAAATGAAAATCCCCATGAAAGAATGAAAATTAGATTTCGAAAACTTGTTAAGGGCGAGCGGAGTCGTTCGTCTAGATCAGGGAAACGGTTGAATGGCTAGGTTTAGTAATTTCTGTGTTGGCTTCGAATTAGGGAAGTATGGGAGAGATGGGTTTTGAATGATGTTGGATATAGTAAAGGGGAAGGTGAATGGTATACGAAATGAGTGCATATGAGTTTGGAAAATGGGAACTTTTGGTGGATTTTGAGATCGGGGGTGTTTGGTGACTAGTTGCCTTGAAATTATAATGCTAGCAATGGCCAATGGGTGATACTTGTACATTGTTGTAAGTTTGTTTATATGTGTGGAAGTATGTTGTGATTGAAAACGTTGATGTTACACTACACGAATTTGATGTCATTTGAGAGCAATGTAAGTTTGTCATTTGTGTATTACATAAGTTTATCATAGTTGATACTATTGTGTAATTGTGTTGTTTGTGTCATCCGTTACTTGTGTCAGTTACCATTTTGAGTTTATATGAACATGTGTATTTGTGGGACTTATGAATATGTGAACCTATGTATTCGTGACATTTGTGTATTTGTGTCATGAGTGTAATGTTATATGTAGTGGCATAACAATTATTTTGACTGACAGGAAATTTGTATATACTGGCAAAGATTATTGCTAAAATGGGTATTATGTGAGCACTTGTATGACAAATTAATTATACTATGAGAAAAATGAAAGGAAAAAACGTCGCGACGCCATCGAGCAAGAAGGTATTAAATGTAATCACTTCTATGACATATTCATGCCCCTATTTTTGTGTTGGTGATGTTAACCGTGTTGTGTCGTGTGATATTTGTGCATCCGAAACTAGCATTTCATCCGGAAAAGTATTTCAAAGAGAGGTCGAACCACTTCTCGAAGAAGGGCTTGCTGAAAGGACTGGACGAGGTCCTAACTGCGACTGATTGGAAAATGTTGAAGGATAGCATGTTTGTTTCTATGTGTTGAAGTATGTTGTGATTGGAGCTATTAATGTTACACTGGACGATGTCATTTGAGAGTAATGTAGATTTGTTTCTAGGATTGTCATTTGAGAGTAATGTAGGTTTGTTTCTAGGATTCTCCAACAAGGCATTTTGCCTCGTCACCGGCCTCAAATGTGCTGGTAGGAATCGGGACTTTAAGGAGGAGGATCACAAAGAAGCCATTTGAAGCTTCTTTGGAAGGGACAAGGTGAAGGTGTTCGACCTTCTAGTCATGTGGGAGGTCGCAAAGGTCCAAGAGAGGAGTGACACGATGAGGTTGAAGCTTGCCCTCATCCTCACTGTAGAGTGTATCCTGCTGCCAAGGGATGTGGGCAGGGGAGTGAAAGGGTGGGTGGTGGCCCTCGTTCAAGACCTCAACCGATTCGTCATAGTGCTTGGTTTACTTGTTAAACGTTTAATCGGTTCCACCTTTTGGATGACTGATAAGTTGTGTTTTGGACACTTGTTTATATTTATTATTAATGGTTGATGTGAATGTTGTGTTATGACGCATTTTTGTTTGGGTTTAATGGTCGATATTCTTAGGTTGGGAAGTTTCTGAAATAAATAAAATATGTCAGTGGTTATTCTTTTATCGGCATAGACTTTGATTTTATTGGCTAGGGAAAATCATATACTAGCTAGCAAGCAAAAGATCGCATACATTTGTCTTTTGCATCGTCGGCAAACTAAACGGCCAGTTATGTACAATTAAAACCACCAAAACCCCAAAGTTTTCCTGAGTTACATGCAAACTATCAAAATACTACATTCGACTACGCACAAGAAGAGGCATCCTACTAGACATCGAAATCGCATACATTAATGTCACAGGTGTGCTCCTGCACATACTTCCGGACTTTCCACAAACTTGTTTTCAGGTATTGTTGGAGGGTAAAATTTCAAATCGTATCAGTCAGAAGTCAAAAAGGTCAAACTGATAATTCCAAATTTCTACCCAAACCAAAATTAGCCTAGGTCTAACACACACCAATGTTGAAAATCTTGCAATTCAGTGAAAACAAAGAATAGGGCAAATTAACATACCTTAGCCGAACCGGTGGGCGCGCCCTTGTTCTTTCAAGTGCTCAAAGCCAGAGCTTCTCGGACGCCTCCTCTGATTTCCCGAAGCCCTGTGGTCGTGTGCCCCTTTCTTCAATTGCCCTAAATCCTAAATCCCCAAATAACAAATTGAACTCAGCCCTAATTTTCTCAAAACCCAAATCCCCAAATCATATCAAATTAGGGATAAATTACAGAAAAAGTGGGAAACTAAACCTGTTCCTTCTTCTCTTTGCAAGAGCTCATTGGGTTCCTGAGAGGTATCAATATGGTCCGCATCTCCGCTCTTAAAACGCTTTCCCTCTATAGTAGGCCAACAGTGGCTTGTCAAACCCAAACCAACATATGCTTAGGGAAGGAAATGAGCACAAATCAGCCAGGTGCTGTGGTATTTTTAAGCCGTCATACCGATCCAAACTCGCCCCCTCAAGCTTTCTCTAATTCTGTGACTTTAAAGCGCTTGACTCCGATGAAATGAGGTGCATCTCGTCTTCGACTTGTCTAAACCTGAATTGGAGGAGACGATGGATCTGTAAAGTAGGGTTGGGCGTTACCGGGTATCCGACATAAACCGGTTAATCGTGTCGGATACCCGAAACTGTTTAATGCATATTTGGTGAACCGTGCACGAACCGATAGTAACCGGGTATCCGACATGGTAAGCTATTCAGATCCGTGTCGGATACCCGTGTTATCCGAACCGAAACCGTTTTTTTTTTCTTCCTTCCTTCTGTTGGGCACCTGTGAGCTGTGACCTGTGTAAAAGTGTTTCTTTCACAATTCATTTACACTCAGCAATAAAAATGAGGATCGAAATTCTTGAGCAATCACACAGTCACATGGATTGAGCAAATGAACAA
Organism: Persicaria tinctoria; assembly: GCA_037127255.1. Lineage (NCBI taxonomy): Eukaryota > Viridiplantae > Streptophyta > Magnoliopsida > Caryophyllales > Polygonaceae > Persicaria > Persicaria tinctoria. The sequence continues at coordinate 15,802,086 of JBANSL010000020.1, read as the reverse complement.
ACCAAATCGAGTTTCCTTACCATGATTTCGAGTAGAGCCAAGGGTGGGCTGTCGTCGGTCGATTTCAGATATGAGAGTGTCGACCCGGTGGAGGGACGATCAGTTCGATTGAGACTCGTCGGCGAGTAGCGATTGGGCTGGGTGACCGGTGAATAGTCGAACAATCGATGGCGATTTGGCAAATTGAGAGAGAGAGAGAGAGAGAGAGAGAGAGAGAGAGAGAGAGAGAGAGAGAGAGAGAGAGAGGGTGAATAGTCGAACAATCGATGGCGATTTGGCAAATTGAGAGAGAGAGAGAGAGAGAGAGAGAGGGGTTAGGGGAAGGGATTTGAGAGAGAGGGTCCCGAACGACGCAAAGCGAACTGGAGGCGTGCTTGCGTGAGAAATAAAAGAGTATGACAGTAGGCGTCTGGCGAGTTTAAAAAAAAAAGTAGTCGTTCAGGGGTTTCGAACTTGAGACCTATTAGCAAGTCTCATTCCCAAGGCTTTCCTTGAACCATTTGACTATTTGAGCTAGCGGATTTTAGTGTTACTATGGGATACTATATTTACTAGTATTATACCAAGAGATCTAAAAATTAAAAAAAAAATTAATCGGTTCGTGTCGGGTATTCGACAAGGCAATATTGCTGAACCGAACACGAACCATTTACAGCCGTATTTTCTCGGTTCGTGTCATTTTCGTGTCGTGTTTTTTCAGTTTCGAATTTTTTCGTGTCGTATTTTCGTGTCGTATCGGGTTTTTCTGCCCACCCCTACTGCTAAGGATAAGATATACGCATAAAAAAAATTAATTTGCAGTATGTGGCATCTTGGGCTAGATTGATTAGAGAAAAGGGCATTGGGCCTAATTAAAATAAAATGGAATTGGGCTCACCCGATTGGCTTGCAGTAAACCAAAGCCAATTTTTTATTTTTATAAAGAACAAGCCATGTAGTCATATACATACATACGTACGTGCTTGGAAGGTTTTGACAAAAACTTATTTAATTACAAAATCAACCCACTAAAATATAAGAACTATTTTTGGCATAAATTAATAATTCGAGTTTAATCAAAGTGTAAAATTAAACTCGTTAAATATTCTTTGTCAATTAATTCTAGTGGGTCAATCTCAAACCAGCTTCAACAAAAACAGAGTCAAAACCTCGAATCGAGTTTTAACAAATATAAACTTGGTTAGAAAAGAACTACATACGATTTGATTCCGCTTTGTCGGATAAGTAGGAAGCTCGATACAAAGCTAAAGCTCGTCGGGTTCAATCATCAATCCACAAAATCAAATTGCTTCTTTAAAAAGAACTACGTAAAGACTTGATATTCGTTTACGATTTATGTAGGAAATTCGATATTAAAATTCACTATATATCGGATTCAGTCAATCGTATCAAATTAAATCAAATTTTCTCATAAAAAGAACTACGTAAAGACTTGATACGTAGGAAATTCGATATTAAAATTCACGATTACGAGTTACGTAGGAAATTCGATATTAAAATTCAATATATATCGGATTCAGTCGCCCATTTCAAATTAAATCAATTTTTTTTCATCTAAAAGAACTACGGGTGATTTGATCCCATTCGAACGGGTACGTAGGTAGCTAGACATAAAGCTTAAGTTCGTCGGGTACAATCGCCGATCCAAAAAAAATCAAATTGGTTTTCCATACAGAACTATGTAAATACTTGACACCGTAAAAACGGCTACGTAGGTAACCCGATATTAAATCTCAAAAATATGTCGGATACAGTCGTTAACCTCTAAATTCACTTAAAAATGAAAACGAGGTTAAAATCGAGATTTGCAACCCATGGACGAGCCTGTCCCGGACGCCGCTCAAAGATCCCGCGCCGCCACCTGCCTCCCGAACGACCCAATCGACTTCGCCTTCTGCCTTCCAATCTGCTCCCAAACGTGGCTCTAGAAGATCGGATCTAAACGATCGTCGCCCGAAGGACGAAGCCGCTCTTGCATCTGCGCCGCTGCGGCCATGAACGAAGAGGAAGAAGGTTAAGTTGCAGTTTTTTTTTAATCACAAAATCAGCCCAGTCCTTTTAAAATTACAGATTGTCCCGCATATTTTATATAATTACATAATGTGGCCTAAAACTTTCAGGACTACATATTTTTCCCCTTTGAAGTATAAACACATCCCCGAAGATGATGTGTAAACATAAATTGTACCAACCCCGAAGTGGTTGAATTAATCGAACAAATTTCAATCCCTAAAGTGGTTGAATTAATCGAATAAATTTCAATCCCCGAAGTGATTGAATCAATCGAATAAGTAATTTCAATCCCCGAAATGGTTAAATCAATTGAATAAATTAGTCTCATCCCCCGAAGAGAATGTGTATACGTAGATTACTTTATATCCATTAAATTTCATCCATGTAGTGATGATATGATAAAAGCGATTACCAGATTAATCTCATCCCCGAAGCAATGAATCGATAAATTAAATCTCGTCCCTGAAGTGATGAACAATCGATAAAACCCTATCTCCCAAAGTAGATTAACGGACTAATCATCTCATCTCCCGAAGTAGATGAACGGACCATCTCCCGAAGTATATATGAATGATTGAAAATCATCCCCATAGTGATGAAATTATGTTTCTTATTTATGTTTAGTTAATTCATATGCATGTTATTTTATTTTATTTATTTTTATTTGTATATATTATATGTTTCTTTCATTCTTCGTCTCCCGAAGTAGACAAATATTATATCTTGAAGTAGATAAAGTAAATACAACCTATATATCACCCAAACTCGATCTCTAGATGTAGACGATAAAATTGCATATAAGAATACCACCTCCTGACGTAGGTGATAAAAAGATCTTGAAGATCTATGCTTGATTTTTCCTGTCACTCGAAGTTGACATTGATTTTCATTTTATATATGATTATTATTGTTTATGTTTCTTATTTTTTGCTAGTCTATGTTCTATTTTACTATGTTGTTCATATAATTAAACGAGATATACACTCCTCCCCTGAAGTGGATGAACATATAAACCTAAATCGTTCCGGAAGTAATGACGTTCATCTCCCGAAGAGTAACATATTTTATGAACTCCAAAAGAGTGAAATATTATTATAAACTCCAGAAGTGTGTATGATCGTATTTCAAACATTTGTACTCTTGAAGAAGTAAATGGAATATGGGTTATGACATATTCAGAACTATTTTTATTTGTTTAGTACAACGAATATATATAACCACAAAACATGATATGGTTTACAAGGCCACTTCCTGACAATCCTCTAAGCATGACCTGAAGCATACCCCTCCCGTAGAGAGTGTAAAAGAGGTAATGGTTAAGCGCGCAACCAATTAAGTTATTGTTGTGGCTTATAACTAGGTCGTCGTTGTACGGTTAATTTTTCTAATGTCTTGAAGAACATTATGGATAAAGTTAATATAGTTGGTCATTAGTTTCATACCCGTAGTATGACACCAACGGAAGTTCTGAAAATACCCAGTTAACGGCATCTGATTAAATAAATAGATCACAATGTATATACAAAGTTCAATGGTAAGAATGTTTTACCATTGAAACTTATGATGTCACTAACCAGAAGTTAGTTGATGATAAAATCTTATTCTTTGTGGCATTTGGTCGCTCAAGTAAAACAATGATTTGCAAGATCATTGAATTTTTACATGAATTCCCACCAAAAGGACTAGAAGATCCTAGGACCGGAAGATCCTCAATAAGTGTGACCATAAACGGCTTGTTCTCTTGGCATAAATAATAACAAGACCATCTATAATAAAGAGTAAATGCAAAGTCTCTTATGTCTCTTGATCGAGTTCAATGAGACAACTACGAACATAAAACAGAGGCATATGGACCAATGTTATTCCAATATAGATGTCTTACACATTGGTCATATGAGAAGGTAGAGAATGTTTGAGGAGCATATAGTAGCTCACAACGACCTAAAAGAGTCGTTAGTCAAATGGGCCCATGCAATTTTGCATTTCGAATTTGACACGATAACTTCTCCCAAATTATCTCCAGAAGAGAATATATGTTCCGAGGCCTCCTCCACTTTTAACTAAAAGATCACAAAGATGTTGAATGATACATGGGGTTTGAGTCCCTAATGATATCAAATACCTCAAGCTTTATAAAGGTGATCAAAATGCTCGGTATTTAGGGGGAGAGGAAATGAGACTATATTAAAGTAAGAGATTGCATGGAAGCAACTTCTCTATCATTTGGGATCCGCAGATAAATGAAAGTGAACTAGAAGTTCAACACTTATGTACACCAAATGATAATTACATGGTTTAGCAGAAAGCCATCAAATGCATTTACTATAAGGCCAAGAGTGTGACTAAGTCACGTATATTGCACTAGCTAGCTCATTTGGATGTTCCAGAAGTAACTCCTAAATCAATAAAAATCAAGTGATTCTCCAATACATCAGAAATGTTGAAGATCACTAGGCTCTCACGTACTTTATGATTCCCCGGAAGTGGAAAGATTTCATGGAATAATGATGATCATCAATCAAATAATGAATGTCGACATCGAAATGATGGTAAAAGAGATAGAAAGAAGGAATTCATGCAAAGATGAACTCTTTAAGCATGGTGCTATTGAACTCGTAGTTCCAACATTGGAAAGTATATCATTGGTTTTAAGTGGGTGTTTATACAAAACCAAAATAAGTTAAATGAAGCTGTAAGATATATATAGCAAGATAGATTGCACAAAAGTCTACAGTGGATGATATGAAAATATATTCACCTGTAGTGGATATAATCTTTTGGTTGTCGATGAACCGACTCTAACCGTAATTGACGGGCATAGTATTTGTATACTCAAATTGATCATTAATAAAAGAATATAACTGAAAATGATCGATTAATTTGAAATGCCCGAAGCATCAATATGAAAGCCTCGTCATATTTACACGATTAAGTCAAAGGGTGCTTATAGTACTTGAAGTATTGTGTAGTGGTGACATAGTGTATTGAGTCCTGAAGTACTATACACAACGTTGTACTCTTTTCCTTAATATTGGTTTTTATCCCACTGGGTTTTTCCAAGGTAAGGTTTTTAACGAGGCAACTTATACACCATCTATACATCAGATCCCTTGTATCAAAAGCTGAAAAGCACATTAGGTCCTGAAGTACCTTATAGTTGTGCACTGAAAGCAGCTTATCACCAAAGACAAGGAAGTCTATTGCATCGAATTCAAGTATGATATATGAAGGCATTTTCACTTGCACACATCGACGACAACTTTCAAACTCGACCATACAACTCATGAAGTCGGCATTATTAAGAAGTTTGAAGTGCTTATCAGGATGAGAAAGTTGCAAGAAGGATGTTGTTTTCGGGGGGAGAAAATACGCACTGCACTCTTTTTTCCCTTCGATCAGGTTTTGTCCCACAAGGTTTTCCTGACAAGGTTTTTAACGAGGCAGTATCACCAAAGCGTATCGAACGACATCTGTACTCTTTTTTCCTTAGTCCTAGTTTTGTCCCATTGGGTTTTCTAGGCGAGGTTTTTAACGAGACAGATTGTAATGTTAGAGGTGTACATCCAAGGGGGGGGGGGGGGTGTTATAAAGCCATTAAGAGGTGGATGTTTCATCTCCTCTAACCTCCCGCATTTGCATATATAAAGGCTTGTAAATCTCACTTGAGAAACACACAATGAATAAGAAATCTCTTCTCTATCTCCTCCATACTCTCTTGTTCTTTGTTATATTACAACAATTCAATTAAATATATTTGATTTTTCGTGTAAGTGATAGCCATTGAGTTGGGAAACCCTTCCGAGAAGGTGCGCTCAATTTATTCGGGTGATACACCAGAAAATATCTTGCATATGATAGTGTGATTTATGTATGTATTTATGTGTGAAGATGGTGTATTCAGAAGACCACTCAAGCCAAACCAATACAGATGAACTCATAATTATTAAATTACTGTAAGACTGAAATAACATCCCTTTTAGACAAAAAAAAAATTAATTAATTAGAGAATCCAAATCACCTTGGAGCTGTGCAACCTTTTATGTCAATAATCAAGCTGAAAAGGAAAGAGGCGCCCCTCGTCTTGTTATAAATTATAAACCTTTTAATAAGGCTCTTCAATGCATAGGATATCCCATCCCATACCCTATAAAAGAGACTTACTTAATAGACTTTTTTTACTGCAATATATATTCAAAATTTGATATGAAAAGTGGATTTTGGAAAATACAAATAGTAGAAAAAGACAGATATAAAACATCATTTACCGTCCCCTTTGAACATTATGAACGGAACGTAATGCCATTTGGTTTAAAAAATGCTCCTTTTGAGTTTCAAAAAATTATGAATGATATATTTAATCCATACTCAAAATTTATAATAGTTTATATTGATGATGTTTTAATATTTTCTAAAACAATAGATGAACACTTTAAACACTTAAACATTTTCCTATATGTTATTAAGAAAAATGGTTTAGTAGTCTCAGCCCCAAAAATAAAATTATTCCAAACTCAAATAAGATTTTTAGGCCACAACATTTATCAACAATATAAGACCTATAAATAGAAGTATAGAATTTACTAATAAATTCCCAGATGAAATAAAAGATAAAACACAACTTCAAAGATTCTTAGGATGCTTAAATTACATATCAGATTTTCCCTAATCTGAGACAAACATGTGCCCTTCTATTTCAAAGACTTAAGAAAAATCCTCCACCATGGACTGAAGAACATACAAAAATAGTTCGTATGATAAAAGAAAAGGTAAAAACTCTTCCCTGTATGAATATTCCTCACCCGTCTGCTTATATGATAGTAGAAACAGATGTCTCAGAAATAGGCTATGGAGGAATTACAGTACTATTAAAAAAGAAGTACTTTCTATAGTTTTATGTATTTCAAAATTCCAAGACGATCTTTATAACAAGAAATTTTTACTACGAGTTGATTGTAAATATGTTAAAGAAATATTGCAAAAGGATGTTCAAAATCTAGTTTCAAAACAAATTTTTGCTCGATGGCAAGCTATAGTCTCAGTTTTTGATTTTGAAATAGAATTTATAAAAGGAGAGAAAAATTCTTTACCCCATTTTCTTACAAGAGTTTACAGGGGAAAACATGAAGACTATTATTGTTAACCCTCATTTCAAAAAAGTGAGAAAACAAATAGTGCAATATTTACAAATACCGTTTCTTCGAGCAATGTTCAGACTATCTATGATAAGAGGTGTTGTAGGAGACAATTAATCATCCTAGGCAGATAGATAAATTGGATTGAGGCCCAAGTCAATTTATCTATAGCAAGTTTGATCTATATATGATTTTATATATAGGTGGTTTTATCTATAATAGGTTTTATCTATATCTAGGTTTATCTATATGAGGTTCTACCTATAGGAACTCTATTATAAATAGAGGGAGTAGGGTTGAATTATGGGGTGGCCATGTATCCATCAAAGCATCACAATAACAAGAATCCCTAGCTGCAGAGAGGTTTTTCTCTGCAGGGTGTTCTGCGCGGTTCTTGCCAGAACACAGAAATCATTTGTGTCCTATTGTTCAATCTCCTTCTCTTTAACATTATTCACTCGGGGGGAATTCACAACAATTGGTACCAGAGCCAGGTTAGATGATGACATTCAGTGTTGAATTCGAGGCCCCCCAATTCGATGGCACTAGAGATTTCAGTCTTTGACAATGGCGAGTGAAGAGTCTCCTGACATGTAAGAGGATGTTAAAGAAAACGAAAGAGATGAAACTTGTTTTGTTGAAAGATGATGAATGGGAGAAGATACGAGAATAGACATCGTCGGGTATTCGACTTTGTCAGGTGGATAAAGTGATATACTTTGTGATTGACATGGAGTCTTTGAAGGAGATTCGGGTTCAATCGAAGAAGATGTATATGTCAAAGTCTTTGTCCAAAAAGTTGTATCTACTGCAAAGGTTGTCAAGATGGAAGATGATGGAGGGTACCAGACTCGTGATGCATGCCACTAGAAAGAAGTTCAAGGAGCACTACTTGGAATTGAATATCACTTGATGATATACAAGAGAGGAGCCCCAGGGAGTGGAGCACGGGAGGACCTAGAGCAGACAAGGTCCTAAAGATGTCTCTGTTCGTTGTTATAGATAGATTATTTGTCTAGGTGGAGATTATTGTAGGAGACAATTAATCATCCTAGGTAGATAGATAAATTGGATTGAGGCCCAAGTCAATTTATCTATAGCATGTTTTATCTATATATGATTTTATATATAGGTGGTTTATTACAGATGGTTTTATCTATATATAACAGGTTTTCATCTATATCTAGGTTTATCTATAGGAGGTTCTACCTATAGGGACTCTATTATAAATAGAGGGAGTATGGCTGAATTATTGGGTGGCCAGGTATCCATCAAAGCATCACAATAAAAAGAATCCCTAGTTGCAGAGAGGTTTTTCTCTACAGGGTGTTCTACGCGATTCTTGCTAGAACACGGAAATCCACTAGTACAAATGTGTAGATTAACAGCGGAAATTTGAAAGCGTTTATTAAAAACGCTGTTAATTAAAGGGAAGCACGGCGCTTTTATTAAAAACGCTATTAATTAAAGGGAAGCACGACGCTTTTATAAAATAACCGCTATTTTACTAATTTTTCATTGATATAACATCGTTTTTATGAAAAAAGCGTTGTTAATCAAAAGGAAGCATAGCGTTTCTCAAAATAAAGCGTTGTTATTGATCATTAAATTTATTAAAAAAAAAACCTAAAAGGCTAAAGGCTTGCTTTGGAAACTAAAAACCTAAAAGATCAATCGATCTTCTCTATTTCTCTGGCCGTCTCCAATTCTCCTCGGCTGATTCCAATGCCTTCCACCATCTCCTCCCCGGCTCCTCCTTGGCGTGGCCACCTGCACCTACCACCGTCGACTCTACAGTCTCCTCGGTCCTCCTCCTCCTTCCATCTGCGTCGGAGCCAATACCTTCCTCCATACCATCCTCCGCCTCCTCCTTCCATCTGTGTCGCCTCCTCTTCCAGATCCCTCCTCCTCGGAGCCAACAATAGCACCTTCCTCCGCCAAATCTCTCCTCGGAGCCAACAACAACACCTTCCTTCACCTCCTCCTCCTCCCATCTGCGCCACCTCGATCCTCCTCCTCCCATCTGCGTCGCCTCCTACGCCAGATCTCTTCTCCTCGAGCTCTTTCTCCTCCTCTTTCCATCCCCTCCGACGTCAACAACACCGTCCTCCGCCAGATCTATAGATCTACAACGCCGTCTCGGCTCCTCCTTCCATCCTCCTTGGCTCCTCCTCCTTCAACAACGTCTTATTCGTTTTGCAAATCGCCAAATCTACCCGATCGAGATCCACCGCGCAGATCGAGAGCCATCAATAACACCTTCAACAATCGCAAGATCTACAAGATTCATTCAACACACTCCCTACAAGATCCATTCAAATCGTCGATCAGATCTCCATCTATGCTATTGAACGTCATTAGATTCAATTTTAGGATTTTTGATTTTCTAGGGTTTGTTCTTTATTTGTTGTACAGTTTCATTTTTTTATAAGTTAATGCACTACCGTGTAATTTTCCTTAAATTATATATAGCTTTTCTTCAGTTTGATGGTTGGTTTAATTGAGTTTAAGATATGGTTGTTGTAGGTAGAAGCGGTGGATCTCACTACTGCAAGAGAATCGACCATATTAGTAGGATTGATTTTTATTTTGTTTTTTTATAAAATTTAAATTAGACAGCGTTTGTTTCAAAAAAGTGTTATGCTTGTATTTTAGACAGCGCTTATTTGAAATAAGCGCTATGCTTGTATTTTCTAACAGCGCTTTTTAAAAACCGCTTTCAATAGTATTGTCAGCGCTTCGGTTAACAGCGCTTTGAAAAACGCTATGCTTCCCAATAAAAAAAACCGCTCTTAATTAGCTTTTTTGTACTAGTGATCCTTTGTGTCCTATTGTTCAATCTCCTTCTCTTTAACGGTATTCACTCGAGGGAAATTCACAACATCAGGTCCGCTCATGAAATAGGGGGCGGAGTAGGAGAGAGATATGCCACTTGACATTGTTTGGGGCCCTTTAATGTCTTTTCACATCTATATTATATTATGTCAAAGCATGCCTTGAGCGTTAAATTTTCGTACTGCATTAGAGAATCTTTATTATAGGTATAACGTATGTGTATGCTTGCTTGTAGGACAGAGTGTGTTGGGGGGTCTCGTTCTGACCCCGCTCGCACAAATTGTTTTTAGGTATGCGTGTTCTGTGTTTCCATGACGTGGGAAATCCTCCTAGGCGAATGCAAAGAACCGGACTGACCCGCTAATTTGGCTAAGTATTACTTGACTTATGTTTTATTGTTTTGGTTTTGACCTGGCCTCGTCGTGGCAAGTTGTACTTTACTTTCGTTTTTTTGCTTATCTTCAAATGAATTTCTGCGACTTAGGCTTTTAGGACAGGTTAAGGGTACCCCAACGGCCCTTCGATGATTTTGGGGTTCGAAATCCCCACTTTAAATACTGATCTTTTAGAGATGTGAAACCTCGACCCGTACCTGAATAGCAAGATACGAACGAAAGTATCCAACCTTCAAAACGTAACTCAAATATTGAATGTAAAGAACCGGACTGACCCACTAATTTGGCTAAGTATTACTTGACTTGTGTTTTATTGTTTTGGTTTTGACCCGGCCTCACCGTGGCAATTTGTAATTTACTTTTGTTTTCTGCTTATCTTCAAATGAATTTCCGCGACTTAGGCTTTTAGGACAGGTTAAGGGTGCCCAACGGCCCTTCAATGGTTTTGGGGTTTGAAATCCCCGCTTTAAATACTGATCTTTTAGAGATTTGAAACCTCGACCCATACCTGAATTGCAAGATCCAAACGAAGATATCGATCCAACCTTCGAAACGTAACACAGATATTTATATCTGGGCCGTTACAAAGTTGGTATCAGAGCCAGGTTGTGCAATTCGGGTACAAAAGGGTCGAGTGTACGTTTTGAAAATCGTCCACGAATTTCAAAAGGATTTGAAAGAGTTTTAAAGGGGAAAAATGAATTTAATATGGCTAACTTGAATGAACTTCATCTGAACTTGGCCTAAGAATTAAAGAGGAACCAAACAAGGGGAACATATGGGTAGAAAGTGCGCTAGACCATCCCTATTGGATGTAGTGGGAACGGGTATGCAAATTATGGCTCATTCTTTACAGATGGGCCTGGAAGACTCCAAGGAATTGCACCGAGGTGGTTGGAGTGGCGAGTTTGGTAGAGATCGTGAGGTTTTTTCCCCTCCGGTCAGTCGCTCCTCGAAGAGCGGCATTAGATAGCTTGATGTGCTTTATATATCAATTGGACCTGAGGGCGATCTCCCTCGAAGGATATCATTATAATCGTTATTGATTGATTTTGTACTGAGTGCTTGTTATGCTAATTGATATGTTCTAACTATGAAATTTATAACAAATGATTTGTGCAAACGGGATAGCGGGGGGTACCCTTGTTCTTATATACCCAAGCCCAGCCTGTGTGGAACAACCCCTTCCACTATGTTAACCTCTTTGATGAACCTATCGGATCCTTCTCTCGGATATCGGTGTCCTCCACATGAAGTTGGGTTGGTAAACACAATGTTGTTGGGAATCATGTTTGATATGTGGGTTATCTGAGTGAGAATGGAAAGATAGTTCTTTACATAATTTCGAGTGGGAGAGTAAGGTGTTTCTGGAGTTGTCCTCCCTAATTCTTACGACGATATACCAGTGTCTTCTCGCCACAAAGAGTCGTACCAGAGTCCCACGGTAAAGAGGGGTGATGAGTCAGTTAGGAGAAGTCAATGGTTGCCCTTAGGGATCTCTGTCCGGTGGTAATGATGGCTCTCTCTATGATTGCATGATTGATGTGTTGATTGTATTCACAGTATGATTTACTTGGCTTGTTGCATTGTCGTGCTAATGACTCCTTGAGTGCATGGGTCACATGTTATGAATCTGCATGATTGTTGCTCTCTTTTGGATTAGGTTCATGGTAGGGTGGTCAACGATTCGTTCTAAATATGTCCCTGCAAATTGGTCTCCTTAGCCTGCTAGGATTGCCCTTGTTGCTTATCATGCCTTTTGTGATAATTAACTCATATCATGCTCACACATCTGACACCCGTGATGTTTTCTCTCCTACTATGTGGTGTCTTCTCGTGCTTCCATGAACCTATTGCCTGACACATCGCATGATCACATACCACACTATATCCTGAGCTCTTATACGCATGATACATGATTAGTATGTTGAACTTGTTCAGACTACCTCGACAGTGCTCATGTCCTGCCCTGTGTTACTAGTGTCACGTAGGACCTATGCTTTCCAGTTGTGATTTATCGAAGGACCTATAATTCATGATACCCCTCGTACATGTCCTTTTATTGCAAAATTAGTTTGATAATTATGACATATCTCAACATGCATGTATTCGACCTCGTGATGATATGACCTGCCTATGTGTCTAGCTGACATAATTACTTGATCATACATGGGATGCTTATGATGTTTATTCAATCCTAAATATTCTTGTAACTCGCATGACTACCACTGTATTCTGCATACCTTGTTCAGAATCGTCAGGCATATCAACTTACATGAGGTGATAGATTGCTAGCATGTCTCGCGTGCACATTAGTGCCAAACTTGTTCATGTTCCTTGGAATGAATACCTATGTCGTTATCCTTTGAGATAGGTGCATGGTAGGGAGAAGTAATATGGCTGAGATACTTCATTATCGATGTGTGTTTTGTCTGCCGCAATTATAACCTCATAGATTCCCATAAGGACATCATTGTCATTCTAGGGATGAGATCTTGTTTCTAGTCTTTCTCTCTTTGGTATTGGTCCATGTTTGAATCCGTAAGGAATTCGGGTTGTCCACTTTTTTCTCTCCCCTATTCTCGCTAACTTAAAATCCTTGCGCTATTTCTGACGAACGATGGCATGGCAAAGAGAACGTGTAACTGGATAGCAGTAGAGCAGCATTGCGAAAGTGTGGTGAACCCATAACCCATGGGTCCCAGAATCGACGTCATCGACGACATTGAAGGAAGATTACATTTCAAGGATCGCGGTTACTGACTATGACATGCCTTAGGAAGAAGGATCGTCCTCCGTTTGAGTTGGGATCTATGGGTTGGGATCTTTTGGTAGGATGGTCAGAGAATGGTGAAAGGGTGTGAGCTATAAGGCTGATCGATGATGATATGAGATAGAGTACAAGAAGGAGATGTTAGCTTAGATAGGACCAAATGAGTTCTATGATTTATATAAGGCAATGCTTAGTGGTTTTCCAAATGAGCTTTCTAGGTAGATCTTAGGTCAGGCATAGGGCTAGGATGGAAAGGTTCCAAGGAAGAGGTTGTAGTACAGGCGAGTGGTTTTGGCTGAATGGTAAGATGGTATCTTTTGGGTGTCCTTAAGGAAGGCATGAGTAGACTAAGCGTTGTTCGAGGAATTCTTATAGAGAGGGTGTGTTAGGAGGGTTAGTGTACTAGGAGTAGACGCTAGGTCGTCGAGGATCGGATTATAGGTGATGTAATGCTTGGTGGAACAGGAATGCTTGGGAAGTTGTAGGATTTGGGATTAGGATGTATATGTTGTGACTGGGAACGATTTTGGTAAGAACGAGTTAAGGAATTCTTAAGGTTGAGTAGTATAAGTTGCTTGAGAAATCATAGATCTTGGGAATCGGGTTGTTCATGTGGTAGCAAAGCTAGATGTGAGATGTGTAATTAGATTAGAACTCGGATAATGTTGTGAATGTGGATTGAGATATTAAGGAATGGAAGATGACCCTTTGAGATAAGACTCGGAATTAGGTAAGAATATCGTAAGCCTGCTCGTATGACTGATTGCTTGAGGTTCAAGATGGGAAGGTTTTGAGTAATGAATGAGGAATCTAGTCAAGGTGGGAGACATTGGGAGCTATAGGTAAAGGAATTGTGGAGGATTCGATACGATGTGATGCTTTAGGTAATTTGAATGGCATAGAGTTTCTCTAAGAATGATGATTGGTAAATAGAAGCCTTAAGCGGTAAGAGGTCGTGGTTCAAGGAAATGTGATTTGAGGCAATTTCGGAAAATGTGGAATAAGGAACTAGAGTAAAACGGCTTGAGAGTTGCGATTGGTTAAGGTTACGGTGAGGTTCGGAATAGTGATTTGATGTAATGAATAAGGTAGATTGCTTCGATCTTATTGGGATGTGAAGCGATGTGGTTCGGATTAGTTGTGCCTAGTTGAGTTAGTTGGGTAGAATGTGATTGTGATATTTGGAATTGATGTGTGAACTTAATGATTCGTGGTTACAAGCTTAGCACTAGATGGCTCTCTGGTTTAGAATCCGGCAAGTGTAGACGGTTAAGTATTGCTAGCAGGGTGAGATGCTTATGTTGTCTTGGGTTATGTAAGAAGTGTAAGAAATGAACTTTTGCTGCTTATAGTTGAGGATATAGAATGTAAGAGTGTTCTTGTTTGAGGTTGACAATAGGGGATGATTCTTTATAGGTGGATCATTAGTGAGAGTGTCTAGTGGTATGGGGGTGAGATTGGAGTATTGAGATGTTTTAGGACTTTCTCTTTCAGGGATAATGCTCGAATGGAAAATTAAAAGACATAGAGGTAATGGATGGGCACTCGAGAGGAAATACAGATGATTGTGAATTTCGGAACTTGGGCTCTAGCTAATTGGATGGATAATTGGGACTCAAACTTGAGTGTGAGATAATTTGATCCTTAGAGGGCTTATTGACCTAATCGTTCAGGTACATAGTGAATGTATTGGGATTAGGTCTAACTCGTGGATGTTATGGAAGAAATTGGAGAGATTGTCTCAAGTTGGGATATATAGTTAGCGAGATGTGGCTATGCTAAAGGATATCGTCCGATTTGAGTTGATGGAATTAGATGAGGCTTGATCCTGACTTGAGAGTTGATGATGAGTGAGTGGTGGTTGTGTTCTATTGTGACTGGTAACTATGTGCGGATTCTCTTGATTATGTGGCCTATTGATGTGTACTGACATGAGCAATTATGTGATATAATATTCTGACGAATGATGATATTGGCATAGTGATTTCTCGAGCCTTGATAAGAAGCTAGTATGTGATGATTCTTACTTTGACCTTGGTCTGATAATTCTTGATAGTTGACGGGAGTATGATGTTATGTGATTAAATTACAATGTTACATTATCTATATTTGTTGCTATATTACTTGGTAGCCTTATATAAGATTTTGAGATGCATGAATAATAAGCTTGATAATGTGTTGACTTGATAGATGATATTGATTTAGAACTTGGAACCTAGGAAGAGAATATGGGACTAGCCCTTAGAGGTGGATGACTCCACCTCTTGGATTCTGAACTTGCTTGACTAACGTCGGATTTGAATGGTTTTTGAAAAGGACTAACTGGATTTTGAAGGACCGAACGCGATTAAGAATTTCAACGATTTTGAGGCCAATCTTTTCCAATTGCAAAACCCTTTTGAAACTTTTCAAACCCGGTTTACATTATAACGCCTCACGAAGTGGATACAAGCATTTTATAGGGGCACTTATAGACTGCTTGTTAAGACCTAGTAGATCCGCTATGATGTTTTGAATTATGATATAACTGAGAAGTCGGGGTAAGGATATGATAAGGGCTCATATCACATACTTGCTACTACTGATTGGGGATATTATGATCATGACGAAGATATTGTGAGGTTCTCATAGGGGCGCTTATAAGGCGCTTACGAAATCAAGGGCGTGATCCTCGGACTCACCAATTTCAAACTTCATCCCCTTGCTTTAGAATGATTTTAGTCTCGAGGGCGAGACTTGTTTTTAGAGATGGATGAATGTAAAGACCGAAAAATTTTAAAGTATATTGTGATTTTTTTTAAAATTTTCCGTAATTCGGAAAATTTTGAAAATTTCCGTCCTTGAGCTATCGGATTATTTAAAATCTCTTAAAATGAGTTCCGACATGATTTTCAACGGATTTTTCCGATGGTTTTCAATTCCACTGCTTTGACTGGAGATTTTAAATACGAGCAAGATTTTATCGGATTAATTAATTCATTTTTGGAAATTCAATTTAAAATTTTGAGACGGATAAGATTGAGAGAGCGGATCTCGGGATATTTTATTCGAGTATTTGGAATATCTTTTTGGGACCACTTGAATTTTCTTATCTCCCCTCTCTTCTTGATTTCTTTTGGATCAACCAAGCAGCCCTCTCCCTCTCCATGTCAGATTAAAGGCAACAGCAACCCCTTTCCAACTGCATCTCTCCCATTTTGAGAGACACACCCACAATGCTTTCTTCCTCCCTTCCATTACCTTGCACCCCTCTTATTTGGAAAAGAAATAAACATCAATGTTCCTCTTGTGTTGCACCCCTAAACAACCCACACCACTGCAACTCCCACGCTATATGCAACCCTCAATGCAGACAAACCCATCTGTTCACCCCATTTCATTTCATTACCCCTCTGTTGTAGCTAGAGGAACCCGAACCAATAACCCCCCTTGCTAATTCCATTTCTTCCGATTCAAAGAAAAGCCTCCACTTTTCACCCTTGCTCGGATTCAACAAGATGCAACAACAGCCTCCTGCCCAGTGGCGGAGCCAGGATTCTCGGTCAGGGGGTGCTAATTTTTTTTTTGTGTGAAATAGTGTTTTTGGTGTATATTTATTAAGAGTATTTCTAAAAAAAATATTGAAAAAACACTAAAATTGTGATTTTTTAAAATGTTTTTTAAAGAAAAGGTTAAATGTATAATTTAAACATAAATATGACATATTTGAATGAAATAGTTGATAGAAACCAAAAATATTGAGAGAAATCAAGAAGAATTAATGATATAATAAAACAAATAAAAAGTGTAAGACTTAAGATTTAAACCCAAGACCTTTAAATTTTCATTCTCCTTCCTTCCTTCCCTTACCACTTGAACTAGTTAGCACTTTTGCTTCAAATATCATTTAAATATGTTATATTGCCTTAAAAATACTAAATATATGCAAAAAAAAATTGTATTTTTTTTTCCGCCAGGGGGTGCTGGATCCGCCCCTGCTCCTGCCCAACTCCAAATCGCTCCCCTCCTCACCTACAACTCATTCCTACCTCTGTCTATCAAATACCAAACTCCAAACACTTCTTTCTTCCTCCTCTGTCGCGGTCAACACCGTCGTCGTCCTCTTTATCTTCGCCATAGCCAAGAGCTTAAAGCTGTCTTTCGCCCTTGTTTTCTTTCGGAGTTCCAAGTAACCCAACCACTAAAGCATACCTCTTTCTTCCTCAATGAGCAACCAGCAACACCAGGACCGTCTTCTTTTCCTCTGAAATCCACGAGTAGCAGCCGGAACAGCTGAAGTCGAGCACCTCCCTCCTTCCCAGGGTCGGACCTGAGATTTGAAATGCCCGAGGTCGGACATAAAAATGAGGCCCTCTACTCTTTTTTTTGAGAATTTTATTTATCATTTTGTTCATTTATTTTATTTTATTTAGCTATTTTTATATAAAAAACTCAATATGGGTGGTTTTAAACATTTTTTTTATTCGTGATTTTGGTCAATTATTCTTTTAGAAAGGGTTTGTGAAAATCTAATTTTTTTGTTTAAAATATGAAGTTGTAAAAGATAAAAGGAAATAAAATTTTGTTAATTTTTCATAACCACAATAGATAATTTCTATTTTATTGGTGGTTTTTAGTCATTATTTTATGAAATTTTGAAGGAAAAATGCAACCAAATTAATGGGTTACAAAGAGAATTGAATCATGGACTAATGAGAAAGAATGAGATTTTTTTACCAATACACTATAATGGCTTTAGTTAAACTTACTT
The DNA here is from genome assembly GCA_037127255.1 of Persicaria tinctoria. Lineage (NCBI taxonomy): Eukaryota > Viridiplantae > Streptophyta > Magnoliopsida > Caryophyllales > Polygonaceae > Persicaria > Persicaria tinctoria. Next base: position 15,784,188 of record JBANSL010000020.1, on the reverse strand, counting down.
ATAAAAAAATCCATATACTTAAAAAAAAAAAATTGGGCACCCTTTAAGTTTTGGGCCCGAGGCGGAGGCCAGTTAAGCCTCCCCTCTAGTCCGGCCTTGCTCCTTCCTCCTGTGTTCAAAGCCCCGGAAAAGTCCAACCTTTTGACTCTAAAATTCATCCTAGGCCAAGCACGAGCAGCTCGAGTCTCCGGCGAACCCCGGCGAAGACTTTGACCCTCTCGGTGAGCACACCTCCTTCTTCCCTTTCTTTGTTCGAATCCTTGGTCCTTGGTGTTGGAAAGTGAGTCGGACGATAGAGGCAGGGTGAGCTATCGGCGAGCCTTCCCTCTTTTTCCTTTTTCCGATTTCGAACGGGGGAGGGGAGAATGAACAGTGATTTAGGTTTGGTTTATTTTTCCTTTTTTTGTGACCCGGTTCTAACATAAAAAGGGGTTTGGGCTTGTTCTGGCTGGATCCGGATTTTGGGGAAACAAATGTGGGCCTTTCTCTCCTTGGGCCTAATTTTTGCTTGGGAGATTTGTATAAAATGAGATTTTTAAGACTCTTATATATTTTATGAAAATATATTAAATAAATGGAATATAAAATATTCTTGTTGAGTTTAAAATATAATACTTGAACTTGAAATTGAAAAAAAAAAGAATTTGAATAAGGTTTTAAAGGGTGGAAATGATTTTATAAAATAAAAAGAGAAATTTTGGAAATACCCTAATTTTGTCGGATTTATTTTAAAATAGTAATAAAATAAGTTGATTTACAAGATGAAGTTTTATAAATTGATTTTTGGGTCATGTAGGAAGTGGGAAAATATTTTGAATAAAGATTAATCTAACTTGAGTTTTTTAAGGAATTTTGAAAAATCTTGGGAGAGTGACTTTCCTTGCCTAACTTAATGAATAAATTTGATAGCTTGTGTGAATATAAATTATGATATGTTGATATTGTTATGTTATGATATGATATATGACCTATGATGAGATCTTAATCTCATAAGTATGATGTTATGATATTGACATGATTGAGTATAAATTTTGATGTGTGAGAATGTTATGACGTGTTATACGTTAATTATGAAGCATGATGTGAAGTATGGGATTATAGTATGCAAGCATGTTATATTATATGATTAAGAAGTATGTCTACTGATATGTTCTTGAGTATGAAAGTATGCCATGATAGGATGTTGTGAGATATGAACATGTTCTATATATGAGATATTGCCATGAGATATTGATATTGATGAGACATTGAGATACCGAGATGATGAAATGATGCGATGAGATATGAGATGTTTGAGATAATGATGATGACGATGTTATGAGCTTGAGTCCTGTTTGTCTATATGAGCCATGGACATTGCATGCTTTAGAACTTAGACTTATGCATTTTATGTATTACTCGTTAGGTGATTTGTGACCTGGTTGGATTGCTTGCTATTACTGTGATTGCTTTGGATTCCGCGTTTCTCCAAGTAAGTTCCTTTATGGGCTTACTCAGATTCGAATAAGAAATCTCCTGCTTGTGATCATATAATATACTAGGTGCTTCATATGCATTTAAAAGCATGCAATGTAGTATCATGCTAGGATTGCATTTGTGAATGAGCATCCGGTTACTTTGTGCATTTGAGAATAGAACGGTCGTTATCTGTGAGTCCTAGAGTCTTTGCTAGGGTCATAGGGTAGCCTAGCCTCACTGGGTTTGCCATGAGTCAGTCCGTCGATATATGAGCTTGATATGATGATGAGATAACCCAGCACCACCAGACATGAGCATGATATGATGATTTGATATGACAATGTTATGATATGATATGATATGATGATGAGCATGCTATGATGATGATGATGTGAACACATGTATGATGGGATGGGTATTGTACTAGCCAGGTCCACTCATGAAATAGGGGGCGGCGTAGGAGAGGGATATGCCACTTGGCATGGTTTGGGGCCCTTTAATGTCTTTTCGCATCTATATTATACTCTGTCAAAGCATGCCTTGAGTGTTAAATTTTCGTATTGCATTAGAGCATCTTTATTATAGGTATAACGTATATGTATGCTTGCTTGCGGGACAGAGTGCGTTAGGGATATCGGTCTGACCCCGCCCGCTCGCACAAATTGTATTTAGGTATGCGTATGTGTTCTGTGTTTCCATGACGTGGGAAATCCTTCTAGGCAAATGCAAAGAACTGGACTGACTCGCTAATTTGGCTAAGTATTACTTGACTTATGTTTTATTATTTTGGTTTTGACCCGGCCTCGTCGTGGCAAGTTGTACTTTACTTTCGTTTTCTACTTATCTTCAAATGAATTTCCGCGACTTAGGCTTTTAGGATAGGTTAAGGGTACCCAACGGCCCTTCGATGGTTTTGGGGTTCGAAATCCCGCTTTAAATACCGATCTCTTAGAGATTTTAAACCTGGACCCGTACCTAAATTGCAAAATTCGAACGAAGGTATCTAACCTTCATAACGTAACTCGGATATTTATATCCGGACCGTTACAGTGAGGACGGGGGTTCGAGGGTGGCATGGCTGGTGGGTCAAAGGTGGTTCGACGAGCTATGGAAGGGTGTTGAACATGCTTCAAAGCATGATTTGCATGGTTTTGTTGACTCAGATTATGCAAGTGATAAAGATAATAGGAAGTCAACTACTGCCTATTATTACACTTGGGCTGGAAACTGCATTTCATGGAAATCACAACAACACTTCATTTTTTCTCTCTCTTCTTCAGAGGCTGAGTATGTAGCTGCTACAGAGGCAGCTAAAGAAGCTTCATGGCTGACTAGAATACTTGGTGAAATCTTGCCTATGTCCGTCTTACTTGTTGATAGAGCATATTTAGTGTTGCATAATATATTGCATTTAGCATAGTTTAGGTGTGAATATTGCATATATTTAGCCGCATTTACATTATCACTGGTTGAGTTAGAAGAGGTGGAATCTACATGATTTTATGGTTTATTTCAGGTAAAGTAGATTGGAGGGGAAATGAAGTTGAAAAGAGCGAAATCAAGCTAAAGAGATACATAGGAGTTGCTGAAGTAACGGAAGAAGGAGCCCCGCAGGATCTCCAGCCGCCCCGCGGCTCGAAGGGAAACGGAGGATTTCGCAGAATCGCCGGCCGCCCCGCGGTCTGGCCTTGCCGCCCCGCGCCCCGCAGCGCGTGCAGAAACCGAACATTTAGTCCGGATTTTACTTAGGGTTTTTATTAAGATATTTGGCCGACTTTCTAAAGACTATTTAAGGCTTTTCTAGTTATTATTTTCATTCACCTTATGCACTTTATTCCATTGTTGAGAGCACCGTTGAGCATGAGCAACTAAACTCTCAAGGTTTCGCCTACAGTTTGGATCTTTGATTGTTGAATTGTGAGTTTCTTAATCTAGTTCTTATTCCTATTGCAATGTTTCGACTTCTTTGTGCTTAATTGCTTGAATGTGTTTTATTCTCTCTGGCCTGGCCGACTAGTTAGAGTAGATTCATTCAATTGCTAGGGTTTTGTAGATTCCTTGTAGCGAACCTTAACCCAAGTGGCAATCATATCCCTTTAGGACTCGTAGGACTAATTGGATGTGTAGGAAGTTGAATATATGTTAAATATCGACTTGTAGCTTGATATTGCATGTACCTTGGTTAATTCATATTCTTAATGCTATCTCTAGGTTAAATCTTAACCGTGTTAGGGTTATTTAGAGATAAGGGTTGCTAGGACTCGTAGGACTAGTAATTTACATAAGATCTGGACAAGGACATTGATAGGAAAAGACAAGAACTAGAGGCTGAAACAAGGATCAAATTCATCAATCGAAGTGATAAATTGTAGGTGAACCTATTCCTCTCCACTGCATTCTAAAATCTATTTACTCTGTTTGCTTGCTTGCGCTTTTATAAAAGGCGGATCTTTTCACACCAAAAACCCCTCATATTCTTACTAGTGATTAGAATTGATACTTGAATTGAATAGATTTCCCTGTGGATCGATCTCTTGCTTACACACTATACTAGTTGTGAGTTTGAGTATTCTTTGGCAAGAACAACGACAGGTTTTCCTCTTGTCACCTGTCTTATATATAGATAGCCAGAGCGCCTTATATTTGTGTAAAGATCTTGTTTACCATGAAAGATCAAAACACATTAATGTGAGGCATCACTTTATTAGAGTGCAGGTTGAAAAAGGACTTATAGATGTGAGGAACATTAAGGGAGACCTTAATCCTACAGACTTTGGCACAAACATTGTCCCAACTGACAAATTCTCATTTTACAGGGAAGCCCTGCATATATGGGATGCCAACTGAGCTTTAAGCTCTTCTTGAACCGACGACGGATGAGAGATCATCATCTTCACTACTGATGCACAAGTACTTAGGCTAGGTGAGACCTCATTTAGCTATATACTAACCTAGCCATGTCGAGGTCAAAGGAAAAGCTCATTGGTCTCATAGTCTAATCATGTGTGGCACCAATGGCTAGCCTTGATCTACTTGGTGAGACTATGGTTAGGTATATTGGCTATGTGGGTTTATGTTGCTTCGGCTATTTATATGTTTTGAGTTGTGTCTTGAGGTGAGATTGGCCTGTTTCTTTGGCCCATTCCTCTGGCCCAACTCTCATATGTTGTGACTGTTGTAGCTCCATCTATATATATGCTCTCTAAGAAACCCTAGAGGACTGTAGCATCCGTTCTCTCTCAGGTAAGGGGCTAGGATTTGGGAGAAAAGCTAGGGTTTCTAGCTTGAGAGCTCAAAGGTCGGCGGCGATTTCTTCAAGGGAGCTCATCTTGTGGGGTATTACCTGAGTCCCTGCTCACACGAGAAAGAAGAAGAAGAAGAAGAAGGCCATGAAGGAGGGTTTAGGTGTTGAGAAATCTCTCTGAGATTTCTTGGCGTCCTCAGCGGACGATTTCTTTTTTTTTTTTTGGTGTCCTCAGCGGACGATTTCTAACCCTATTCTCTTCTTGTCTTCATAGTCGTGTTTTCTAGGAATCGCTAGCTTTTGTTCTTGTGCATTTAATACCTCTGTAACATGAGAAGAGTAGAGAGGGTGATATTCCACGGTTAGTGAGGGTTTTTTATAATTAGGATGAATTTGGGACTAGTTGATAAATCTCGTGGCTTTTTGCACATGCCTCGTTATTTAAGATCAACAAGACTTACCTTAATTTGAAGTTATGTTTATTTGATTTTTGGGACTAGTTGATTTCGTGGCTTTTATAGCGATTTCATTTTTTTTTAACTAATCTTGATTTGAAGTTATGTTTATTTGATTTTTCTTGTTTTCGTAGTTCTTTCTAAGATCAACAAGACTTACCTATGATTCATATTATATATAGGTTTATATCCAATGTAGATTAATTGACATGTTTCATGATTGGCAATGTTAAACAGTGAATTCCTTCTTGGTTTTCTGCTTGGAATACACTCAATTTAGGGCTCGTTTGTTTCTATAAGAGGGAATGGAAAGGAAATATATTAAATTTTATGTATAAAATGTTTATGATCATCTTTTTTTTGTGAGCTTAGAGAAGAGGGCGGGGAAATGATTAGATCATTCTAGAGGTAATAGTTACCCTTCTTAAAATTGGGGAATAAAATGTGGAAAAATGTAACAAATTTTTTATTAAAAATGGGAGAAGAAGATGAATGATTACAATAGTGTTCAATGAATCTTAACTTAAATATGAACTATATCTATAAAGGTAATCATTATCTTTCTCTACCCAAAAAACAAACAGGGTTAAGCTACACAAGATCATGGGTCTACTAAGCATACCCCTCCTAGTGGGAGAATGCGACCATTTTCAATTTTAATTTTTTTTTGGGGCTCTACTATTTCTTTTACCTACTTGTAGCATGGAAGAGAAATGGTTTTGGTAAGGAAGACAACATTGCAATGGACATAACAAAGCAGATAGGATGCCAAAAACCCTAGAAAAATTTGTAAAAGAAAAAAAAAAATTCATAACTCTAGTGTCGGTGAATCTTGCACAATATTGATAGTACGCATTTAGGTAGGTATAATAGATTGCATTTAGCTTATTAGGTATATATTGCAAAATTTAGATCGCAATTGTATTTATACTCGTTAAGTTGGTGGAGTCAGATTCTACATGTTTTTATTGATTATTCTAAGTAAATGTGGATCCGAGGAGAAAACCTGGGTTGATAACGCATTGGTCAAGCCCAACTTCTTTATTGACATCGAGCCCAAATTCGGAGGGCAATTAAGATGGGAGTACAGAAGGTTTGACGTGGTTTTGGCAACCTTGTCGTGACCGTGGCCCGCATATCTGGACGCTGTTGAAAATCTGTATTTTGATTAATCCGAACGTAGTTAGATTTTTATCTATCCTTAAGACACAATTTTCTTATTACAAAAGGATGTTATTTAAGGTTTTTCCAGAGAATCATATGCATTTTGAACAATTAAAACTCTATATTGGGAGATTTCGATTCTTATTCTATTCTTATTGATTTGTATGGATTCTTTTGCTCTAATTATTGAATATTGTTGATTTCTACTGGCCGGATCAACTAGTTGAGATTATTGCTTGGAATTTATAGATTCCTCATAGCGAACCTTAATCTATATTAGCAAGCATGCCTTTTCATGACTAAATTGGTGTGTAGAGAATCAATTATATGTGAAACATTGACTCGTAGTTTGGTGTTACATGTACTTTGGTTAATCTCTAATCTTAATGCTATTTTCTAGGTGAAATCCTATCGTACCGTGTTAGGTTTGCTTAAGATACAAATTTAATCACTGAGATCAATACCCGTATACTGCAATTGATCTCATATACTCCAAAATTTCACTTGTATTTATATTGAGATGTGAAAGGACGAAGTGTCTCATGTCGAAAGTATGGAGTAAAGCAGGTCTTGTATATAGGTCAATGAGTTATTCCTCCTATTGTTAATTGGTTTTAGAATGTCACACTAGCCTTATGTGCTAGCTTACTAGTGCATGTGCACCTTTGCACACAACCTCTAATTATTGGTACGAGGACTTTGTGGTAAGGGATGAGGAGGGCACTGTGAAGCTTTTTGGGTCGAAGCGAGTTCACGCTTCAAAGGTGGTTGAAGTGGTAGAGGCGGAAGTGGTGTTGTGGGCAATTTGTTTTCCCGTAGGGATGGATGTTTTAGCTTCAAATGACTTAATATAATACAAGTTTCATTGGTTCTAAAAAAAATTGATACAAGGTTCGAAATTCAAAAACTATAAATTTATTTGGACTCAACATATAATTAATGATAAATTTGGGTCAAAAGTGTAAAATTAAGAATGTCATCACCTTCCCCAATCTCGAACAGTTGAAGGCGAAAATGGTGGTGGTGGCGACCTATAGCTTTAGGTAAATGATGTAGACACTACTCTACCAACGCCGCCAGGTCCTGGTGGGAGCGATATTCGTCCATCGCAGAGGTTGTCACTTATCCATACTACCACCATCGAGTGCCCAACCACTAACCACCAGGATGATATCAATGGCCACCGTCGGGTGGTTGACATGCTTGAAGAGGGCATTGCTGGCAGTGGTAGGAGCTATCAACAATTGGGGGTGGACGAAGGTGGAAATGTCAAAGGTTAATTAGGGATTGCATGACATCTTTAGAGATTGGATAGTCGGGGAGCCATTGTTGAAGACGGTAGACAACCATGGTTGAAGGCTAAGCTGAGGAAGATGGGGGGATTAGGTTTGTCTAGACGAATATAATTTCCCTTTTAATTTTATAAAAAAAAATTCCAACCTTTTCAAGTAATTATAATTTTGGCCAAATTGCATAAAATCACTCTTTATTCACTTCTCTTCCCAACTAACCACCCCTTAATTAAACAATTTCACTTAACCACCCCTTATAGCATATCTATTGCCAACTAACCACCCATTTTCTCTTTTCTCTATTTAAAAGACCAAAAATGCCCCCAAATTTAATTACTAATGTTTATTTATTTATTTATTTATTTTGGTAGAGTTATTTTTTATTATTAAATCTCAAGTAAATGTTTTAGAATGTTTTAAAAGAGTTATTCTTTTATTATTAATAAGTTTGAAATTATTAAAAAAAATTGATACAAAATTCATATTTTATACTCCCTCTGGTAATTAAAACTTGTCGTTTATTATTCATGCACGCTTTTTTAGAATGATAAAAACTTTATAAAATATTAACGTTATTTAACATTTGTTTTTATAAATTCATACTTAATATTATTTTTAAAAAATATTAAAAATTTAATATTGTATATAGTTTTTAACACCTAAAAAAGCATGCGTGAATATAAAATATTAACTTTTCATTTATTATTCATGCATGCTTTTGTAGAATGATAAAAAAATATATAAAATGTTAACTTTTTTTAACATTTGTTTTTATAAATTCATACTTAATATTATTAAAAAAAATTATTAAAAAAGTTAATATTTTATATAGTTTTTAACACCTAAAAAAGCGTGTGTGAATAGTAAAACATCAAGTTTTAATTAACGGAATGAGTAGTATACTGTAGTTTTTTAACTCATTAAAAAATGTGTTAAAAAGTCAGACGACGTGTATTTCTGGACGGAGGTAGTATTATATTTAGGTTACTTTCAAAATTATAAAACATGTATGAGTTTTTTTTTTGGTATATGTAACTAACATAAAACATATTAACTTCATTTTAAAAAATTCATCTGTGCGATGAGATCTTACATTCAAAACCCATGGCCATGAATTTTAAAGAAATTAAGATCCTTGTAAAGGCTCGGATTTTTAAATAATAAATCTTAATAATTAATAAAATAAAAGGGATTTAGGTCGGAAAGAATTGGACATTTGGAAACCCTCGTCTTCACCTAAAAAAAATAAAATAATAATAATAATAATAATATATATATATATATAAAATAAAATAAAATAATAAATCTTATTCTAAAATCCTTCCGGCATCGTTTTAGAATTTTGATTTTGACGGAACTTGATTCCGCTTTCGAGTTGCGAGACTTGATAAATTAATTTAATTCCGGTAATGATTTACAAATTCGATTTAAATTTGATTTAGTCGGGATTTGTCAGGCGATCGGGTTTCGAGTCTATTCCGCTATTTTGAATTCTTTGGCAGGGGACCATTTCTTAAATTAATTGATCAAGAGAGCGGGTTTCGAGATTTGTTTCGGGTATTTTGAATTGGGATTCTTGGGACCGTAGATTACGTTGAATCAAAATGCAACGGTTCCAATACAACCCAGATTCCCTTTTCTTCTTTTCTTCTTTTTGGCAAGTCAAACTCACCCCTTTCATCCCTCCAAATGTGGCAAAGAGACAAACCTCTTTTGCTTCTTGTGCTGCCGAAACACAGGCCTACAACAGCCCTCTTATTCCCCCTTTTTATGTTAATCTTATCTCCTTCATCTCCCTCACCTCACAAACTCTTATCCACGTTTTCATCTCCCATCCCCATTTCTCCATCTCCTATCCTCTTCTCTTTTCAACCGTCCCAAAAAGCTCATCTCTGTTTCCCCTTGCCGCCACCAGAGCACCTTCTCGGCGCCGCCAGCCAAGTCGCCGGCGCCAATGATAGCCACCGCGAGCCGCCAGCAGTCGAGCACATCTCGCCTGCCCTGTTCCAGGGACGACCCAAGCCCTCCCCTGCTCCTGTCCTTCGGCCGAGCAGCAAGTAGCGGCAACATCACAACTTCTCCCTCCCTCCCTTCGAGTCACTCAACTCGCAAATCGAGCCTCGCAGCCGCCGACCAAGCCTCCGGCGAGCCCGACTTGTTCGAATCCTGTCGGTAAGCCTCGTCCCCCCCCCCCCTCTCTTTCACCTTAAAACCGAGAATATCTCCTCCTTTAACCTCCTCTAACCTTCCTAGGCTGATTCCGATCGAAGAACTATCCTCCGACGAAGCCGAATTGATTTCCGACGAATATTCCGACGAACCTCCGGCGAAGCAACGAACCCCCCCCCCCCTCCTTCAGTGAGATTTCTTTCTTCCTTCCTCCTTGGCTGTCTTTGAACGATTCGTGTGGTTAAGGTCGGGGTCGAGTCTGTGAGCCTAGGGTGGTTACCTCCGGCGAGCCCCCTCCCCTTTTTCTTCTTTCCCCGTTCGAAATTAGCCAGGGAAGAGGAGATGAACAGTGCATCTCTCTATCCCTTTCTTCAGCCGCGGGTCCCACCACGCCATGTCAGCCGGCCACATCAGCTGGGCCCCACTCCTTTTTTTTTACTCAGCTTTCAAATAGAGAGGAGGAGAGTCCGGATTTCTTTAAAGGGGAATGGGCTGGATTGTATTATTGGGCCTAATTTCTTTCATAATAATCAAAGTGTTTTGGGCCATACTCTTTTAGCTTAAAGGGAGATGAATTCTTGTGTCTAATTTATAAATGTGAATTCGGTTTGGGTTTTAATAAAAAGGGAGGGTCGGTTTTGATATTTAATAAAATAAAAAGGTTGATTTTAATAAATGGAAATGGTTGAGATTTTAAGGGATTTAAAAATACTTTATGAAAGTGTTTAATAAATGGTATTAAAAATGTTATATAATATTATTGGGATTTAAAATATAAGATATTATCTTGAGATTAAGATATAAAATGTGATTTTGAGAATTAAAGACATAATATTATTATTTGTGATTTAAAAACGTAATATTATGAGACTTGGATTTTAGAGAAAAGGAATTTGTCGAATATTTTTCCAAGGTCGAGAATTCTAACTATTTGACTCGAATTTCAAACGGGTTTGAATTGACTTAGGAATTTGAATTGTTCGATGACTGACTAGCATGATGTTGTGATATGATTGATTGACTAACTAGCATGATTGGTGTGATGATTGTCTAATATCATGATTTGTGTGGACTAATGGCATGATTGGTTGACTAATAGCATGATGAAATGTTAAGATTATTTATCGTTAACTTATGCATTGAGATATGATGAATATGATGCATTGAGCTATGTGATATGCGAATATATGGTTATGAATATGTGAACGTGGATGAATGGAATGATGAGAACGATATGGTATTGGGGAATGTGATAATGTGATGAATGGTTGAACTTGAAGAAATGACGATTATGATATGGTTGCTATTCTCGTTGAATGATGTATGCTTTGAGTTCTTGAACGATCAGACGTAGACTTATATATGTGTTTTGATATGTATCTAGGCAATACCTTGTGCTATGATTGATGTGTGCCAGACTTCCTAGTATGCTGTCCTGCATAACCAGGTAAGTCTCTTCGGAGCTTACTCAGATTGAATAGAGCTATTCCCTGCTTTAGGTGCATGATATACTAGGTGCTTGCATTCATGATCAGCATGCCATGTAGTACCATGTTAGGTTGCATCGATCGTTGAGCATTCTATTTCTTTGTGCGTATGTAAACAGAACGGCCGTTATCTGTGATAGTCCTAGAAGTCTTTGCTAGGGTCATAGGGTAGCCCAGCCTCATCGGGTACCCTGAGTCAATCGAGTACTTCCTTATATTATGATATGCCTGCGGGCTTTATTGTGGAGCGGGTTAGGCATGCGTGCCCCCCGATTATGAATGAATGCATTCACGAGCTGGCCAGTCTCCGCCTGTCGGAAGGGGTGGAGGTAGGAGAGGGATATGCCACTTGGCATTGTCTTGGGCCCTTTACAGTATTTCTGCACATTATTATGAACTAGGAGCATGCTAGTGTGTTTGGATTTCGTACTGCATTAGAGCATCTTTATTAGGTATAGCGTATATGTGTGCTTATGGTTGGGATGCAGA